>CM055122.1:1119132380-1120462380 GCA_029206835.1 Rana muscosa | reverse complement strand
TTTGAATACCGTTTTCATATGCGGGCGCTACTCACGTATGCGTTCGCTTCTGCGCGCAAGCTCGTCGGTACGGGGCGCTTTAAAAAAAATCGTATTTATTTTGCTTTTTATTTTTTGTTTTGACACTGTCCTTTTTAAAAAATATATATAATTTGGGGTCACTTTTATTCCCATTACAAGGAATGTAAACATCCCTTGTAATAGAAAAAAAAGCATATCTTAAATATGAGATTTGGGGTCAAAAAGAGAAATGCACGCCCTTCCTGAAAATACCGAAGTTATGGCAGCTAGCTGCTGCCATAACAACGTTATTTAGCGTCAAAGTAACAATGTTTGGGGGCGGCGATTTGCGTGAAGTGGTTAAATGCCAAAAGAAGAAAAATAGGGATGACCTCCCAGTATGGTCATCGTGACATATGCTGAGCAGGCTTTTGATAATATTTAGTGGAAACATATCAATAGCACAGTGGGGAAGTTTGGATTTAAAGGGAATGTTATGTACTACATTAACCTAAACCATATGATTTATGAGTATGTGAGATTAGGAAGTTTTGGAATTGGCAGGATGGATTGAGAATCTGACTGAATGACATTGTTTTCTTACTCACTCATTAAGGGACATAGAATTTATAACTAGTTGGGTTGTACAGCTGCCTACGGAAGGATTTTAGACTGATGAACAAAAAAAAGTATGGTAGCACACACAAGGCAGTACGATGATACTTGCAACACTAATGCCGCGTACACACGATCGTGATTCACGGCGGTGAAAACACCGCCGTGAATCACGACATGAAATAAAATGAAAAACGAGGGAACGGCATTTTCCCCCACACACGACCGTTTTTCCCGTCATTTTTTTCTTTGTCGAGAAAAACGACCGTCTGTGGGCTCCGCGGCAGTGTCTCCCTATGGGAAAACTGCCGCGGAAAAAAATTATGGAAAAAACGATGAGAAAATTTAGAACATGTTCTAATTTTTCTCGTCGTTTTTTTCTGCCGTTTTTCTCAACGAGAAAAACGACATAAAGCCCACAGACCATCGTTTTTCTCGGCGAAAAAAAAAATTCCGTTTTTCTCGTCGAGAAAAGCGGTCGTGTGTACGCGGCATTAGACACTCACAGATGCCTTGGATAGTTTATATTTAATTTTATGACCAAATCCTTGGGCATAATTCTGGCGGCTCAACTCCAGCATCTTGCAGGCTGGGAAATGGGCGATCTGCATGCATCTTCTTATAATATACTTGCCTACCTATTTCGTAACGGCAATCAGTTGTTGGCTCTAGATTCCACCATCCCACCCTTTGTTCAATTTACATATCCAACAGTAAACTTGATATATAAGGTATGGCAGTCTAGTAAAAAAAATACCGGGCATCTCAGGCTACACTAGATTTACATTATGGTCGAATAGAGTATTTCCGGAAATCTTACAATTGGCAGGGTTTTCCAGGTGGGAGCGTGCTGGGATTAACACCCTGATACAACTTTACTCTGATGGGGTTTTGAAATCGTATCAACAACTATGTACTGAATATAATCTAGACCAAAAAAATGTTTTTCTTGTATTGTATACTATCTGCTCCGGAGTATTTTTGGATATTTCTACATACTTTTGAGTCTTTCTGGGTGTTTCAGAATGTTTCAGTACTTTTTAGTGCGTTTGAGTGCTTTGGAGTGCCTTCAAGTACATCTGGGCACTTCTGGGTGCCTTTAAGTGCATATGGATGCTTCTGAGCACGTCTTTTGTACATTTGTTGGCTGTACATAATGGTTGTTTTTTACTGTTGATTGTTCTGGTTTGTATACTTTAAACATCAATAAACGTAATCTCTGATTTAAAAAAAGGTTTATCCAACAAGGAAAAAATAACAAACCAGTCCTATTGAAGGCATTCTTATAACACGGATACAGTATTGCAGTTGTATAAGATGAGAACAGAATGAAAAAGAAAGTGTCTAGAAAGAACAAGGCATTGAGAAGTATGAGGTGTGGGGAGGAAGAGGGGTAAGGAAGAGAAGAGAATAAAAAAGGGGTTCTAGGGTAGTCCCAGGCAGTGCATGCTCTCTTGAAGGTTAGCTAGATAAAAGCAATTGATCAAAAGATGGTGGTTGAGAACAGGAGATCCAAGGTTGCCAGACTTGGGTACATTTAGTTTGGGTGTCTGTCAAGATAGCAGTAAGTTTTTCACTGCTTTGAAGCTAAGGGTTGGGGTTTCCCATGCTTTAGCTATAATAAGCCAAATCACCACAAAGATATGGGAAGCTAAAGTCCATTCTCATCTAAAAATGTCTGGGATGGGCTTATCCAAGAGGGTTTCATATGGGTTTTTGGCAGCGTTTGTGTGGATTAAGGAGTGAATAAGGTTATAAACCCAAATCCATAGTCTGGACACGTCCACCATATATGAGCCATGGTGCCTTCTACACGGCAGCCACAAAACAGGTAGAGGGGTAATCAAGCAAACTTTTCACCAGAAATGCTGGAGTGTAAAACCACCTGTATAAGAGCGTATATGATTTTTCCAAAAAAAGGACATTCTTTGAACTTTTAGAGACCGCTTGCTATATGCTCTGCAAAAATCCTCAGGATCCAGCAGTCCGCTCAGTTCAGTCTCCCATTGGGTCTGGTATCGCCTAGTAGTTTTCCACTTAGCAGAAATGATGGAGGAGTAAATTAAAGATATTAGATCTTTAGAAAAAGAATTTGAGCGCCATCTCTGTTCTCTGAATGGAAGAGAATGATGACATAAAGTTGGATAAAATGCCTCAATTAAATGTATCAGAAACGTTCACGCAGGGGTATGTCACAAGACATACGTAGTACATACATAGTCTGAAACCATGGTCGGATCACCAACAAAATTGTGTGGGATTAGCCTGGGGAAATAATGGGCAATTGAATAGCGAGAATAGAGAGGTTAATGGGGAAGCAAGGCCAGAGGAATATTTGACGGAGTCCAAAAGCTTAAGCATAAAAGATCAGATCAAGGACAAAGGTGGGGCATACTTTTTTAGAGCTTATTATTCAGCAATGTCATATTTGCAATAAAAAAATATTTATGTGAGAGTAAGATGGCTTAAACAATATTTTTATGTGGAAGTTACATTCCACAAAAGTTCCACTTCTCTAGAACACAGCACATCTATACTTACAAAAACAGGATGGTCAACGAAATTGAACCTCAAGTTCCTGTACCGCATAATGAATGTCTGAATTGGTCTTTGTACCTATTGTGTTTTCCTGAGGATTGTTCCTCTGTTTGCAACACTTGGCTAAATATTTTTTGTGATGAAGAATAATGTTTTATTTGAATACCCTGCAAATAATCTGTTTGATTCCAGCTCTTTTAAAATCTCTAATTCCTAAAGCCTAGTTGATTGTCTAGTTTAAATCTGCTAAATATATTCCAGGAGTATCAAAACAAAGGTGTTCAATGTCTTGGAGCTTGTTGACACCTATAGCAGCCCTTGCCATCCCTCTGAAAAGCGATCCACGGTAGAGCTGTGGCTGCCAGGCATCTAGGAGGCAATACTACCTCCTGATTGCCTGGCCACATTCACAAGCCAAACAGTTGCAGCAGTGCCCCATTCACTTCAATGCCCGCAACAGGAACGTGAACAGCTGCATGCAGTAAAACTGCAGCTCAACTCCTGTTTTTTTTACCACCACCTGTGTGAATGAAGTCTTTTGCCGCATACAGATGATTGGACATTCCGACAACAAAACCGCTGATTTTTTTCCGACGGATGTTGGCTCAAACTTGTCTTGCATACACACGGTCACACAAATGTCGGAAATTCCGAACGCCAAGAACGCGGTGACGTACAAGACGTACGACAGCGCTATTAAAGGGAAGTTCAATACCAGTCGTGTTAGTAGAAGTTTGGTGGGAGACGATTTGCGCTTTTCAGCATCGTGCTTTTCAGTCCGTTACAGCGTGACGAATGTGCTATCTCCATTACGAACGCTAGTTTTACCAGACCGAGCGCTTCCATCTCGTACTTGATTCAGAGCATGTGTGGAATTCTGTGCGTCAGAATTGGCTATACACGATCGGAATTTAACCACTTAACGACCGCCCACTGTAAATATACGTCGGCAGAATGGCACCGACAGGCAGAATCACGTACATATACGTGATTGCCTTTGTATAGTTGGGGGGTCCGATCGGACCCCCCTTCTTTACAGTGGGTGGTCGTTTTACCTTCGGGAGCGATCCGGCATGAGGGGACGGCCGTTCGATTCCGGCCCCCCCCCCTCTCGATCGCTCCCGGCGAATGAGAGCTTCCCCTGCCTGTGTACTGTTTACACAGGCTGGAGGAAGTGATGTCATCTCTCCTGCGGCGCTCACATATACCGAGCGCCGTACAGGAGAAGATGCAGGTTAGTGCACACAACACTACACTGACACCAGGACACATAGGCACATAAATCGCCCCCCCAGATCACCCCCCAGCCCCCAGTCACAGTGTCACTGATTGCAGTGACCATTTATTTAGTGATCACTGCAATCAGTGACATTTGTGACTGTAAAAGTGTCAGTACATTCAGTTTTAGGTCCAGTGTAGCCCCCTAACCCCCCCTAATAAAGGTTTAACCCCCTGATCACCCCCCAGATAACCCTTTCACCCCCTAGCACCGCCGTCGCTAAGCGATCATTTTTCTGATCGATGTCTTAGCGTCGGTGATGCTGATCGGTAGCCAGTAATTTTTTTTAGGTTCGCCGCAGGTTTTTATAGCGTCGGGTACCCCCATATATTACCTAATAAAGGTTTAACCCCCTTGATCGCCCCCCAGGTAACCCTTTCACCCCCTATCACCACTGTCACTAAACGATAATTTTTCTGATCGATGTCTTAGCGTCGGCGATGCTGATCGGTAGCCAGTAATTTTTTTTAGGTTTGCCGCAGGTTTTTATAGCGTCAGGTACCCCAATATATTACCTAATAAAGGTTTAACCCCCTTGATCGCCCCCCAGGTAACCCTTTCACCCCCTATCACCACTGTCGCTAAGCGATCATTTTTCTGATCGCTGTCTTAGCGTCGGTGATGCAGATCAGTAGCCAGTAATTTTTTTTAGGTTCGCCGCAGGTTTTTATAGCGTCAGGTACCCCCATATATTATCTAATAAAGGTTTAACCCCCTGATCGCCCCCCAGGTAACCCTTTCACCCCCTATCACCACTGTCGCTAAGCGATCGTTTTTATGATCGTTGTCTTAGTGTCGGTGATGCAGAACGGTAGCCAGTAATTTTTTTTTAGGTTCGCCGTCAGGTTTTTATATAGCGTCAGGTACCCCCATATATTACCTAATAAAGGTTTTAACCCCCTAATTGCCCCTAGTTAACCCTTTCACCAGTGATCATCATATAAGTGTTACGGGTGACGCTGGTTAGTTTGCTTTTTATAGTGTCAGGGCACCCGCCGTATATAACCCAATAAAGGTTTAACCCCCTGATCGCCCGACGGGTGATATCAATTAGGTTTTAGCGTCAGAGAGGGTCTGCGTCACACCCCAGGCAGCGTCCGGTTAGTGCCAGTAACGCTAACACCCACGCGTAAAGCATACATCTCCCTTAGTGGTATAGTATCTGAACAGATCAATATCTGATCTGATCAGATCTATACTAGCGTCCCCAGCAGTTTAGGGTTCCCAAAAACGCAGTGTTAGCGGGATCAGCCCAGATACCTGCTAGCACCTGCGTTTTGCCCCTCCGTCCAGCCCAGGCCACCCAAGTGCAGTATCGATCGATCACTGTCACTTGCAAAACACAACACACATAACTGCAGCGTTCGCAGAGACAGGCCTGATCCCTGCGACTCCAGTGCTGTAGGAGGTGATTTCGCCACCACAGTTAAAAAAAAAAAAGCATATATGCCGAAGCATTGGGGCAGCAGGGGTGTAGGAGCGATTTTGCTCCTAATGTCGCGTACATACGGTCGAAATTCCGACGGAGGCCTGCCCGTGGAAAAGTCTGACCATGTGTACGCGGCATAACTTTTGCGGGAAGATTCCCCCATGCTTCGGCATATGTAAATGGTGCATGTATGCCCATCATTAGAAGTGGGTGGATGAAGGGCGGTATTCTAATGGTGGGCATACCCACCGATCAATCTTTTTTTTTCGTTCAGCCAACAGGCTGCATGAAAAAAAAGATTACAATACATGTCCAACAAGGACCAGCAACGTACTGGTATGTTGCTGGACTTTTATTGTTTATACCAGAATGATGCCTGCGGGTTTAGGTATCATCTTGGTATCATTCTTTTCAGCCAGCGGCCGGCTTTCATGTAAAAGCAATCCTAGTGGCTAATTAGCCTCTGGACTGCTTTTACAAGCAGTGGGAGGGAATGCCCCCCCCCCCGGATATAAAAAGCGCCATTGGGAAATTGGGAAAGCATTTTATCACACCGATCTTGGTGTGGTCAGATGCTTTGAAGGCAGAGGAAAGATCTAGGGTCCAATAGACCCCAGTTTTTTCAAAAAAGAGTACCTGTCATTACCTATAGCTATCATAGGGGATATTTACATTCCCTGGGATAACAATAAAAATGATAAAAAATAAATAAATATGGAAGCAACAGTTTAAAAATAAAATAAAAAAGCAAAATTAATAATAAAAAAAAAAAAAAGCACCCCTGTCCTGCCCTGCTCTTGCCCAATGGCGAACGCAAGCGTCGGTCTGGCGTCATATGTAAACAGCAATTGCACCATGCATGTGAGGTATCACCGCGAAGGTCAGATCGAGGACAGTCATTTTAGCAGTAGACCTCCTCTGTAAATCTAATGGGGTAACCTTTAAAGGCTTTTAAAAATGTATGTAGTTTGTCGCCAATGCGCGTTTGTGCGAAATTTTAAAGCATGTCGTGTTTGGTATCTATGTACTCGGCCTAAGATCATCTTTTTTATTTCATCAAACATTTGGGCAATATAGTGTGTTTTAGTGCATTAAAAAAAGTGTATGTTTTCCCCAAAAAATGCGTTTGAAAAATCGCTGCGCAAATACTGTGTAGAAAAAAAAAATGCAACACCCACCATTTTATTCTGTAGGGCATTTGCTTTAAAAATTTATATAATGTTTGGGGGTTCAACATAATTTTCTTGCAAAAAAAAATATGTTTTCATGTAAACAAAAAGTGTCAAAAAGGGCTTTGTCTTCAAGTGGTTAGAAGAGTGGATGTAAGCTTCCTAATGTTGTGTATAAAATGCCAGAACAGTTCAAAACCCCCCCCAAATGACCCCATTTTGGAAAGCAGACACCCCAAGCTATATACTGAGAGGCATGTCGAGTCCATGGAATATTTTATATGTTGACACAAGTTGCGGAAAAGACAATTTTTTTATTTTTTTTTTGCACAAAGTTGTCACTAAATGATATATTGCTCAAACATGCCATGGGCATATGTGGAATTACACCCCAAAATACATTCTGTTGCTTCTCCTGAGTACGGGGATACCACATGTGTGAGACTTTTTGGGAGCCTAGCCGCGTACGGGACCCCAAAAACCAATCACCGCCTTCAGGCTTTCTAAGGGTGTAAATTTTTGATTTCACTTCTCACTGCCTATCACAGTTTCGGAGGCCATGGAATGCCCAGATGGCACAAAAAACCCCCAAATGACCCCATTTTGGAAAGTAGACACCCCAAGCTATTTGCTGAGAGGTATTGTGAGTATTTTGCAGATCTCGCTTTTTGTCACAAAGTTTTGAAAATTGAAAAAAAAAAAGAAAAAAAAATGTTCATTCTTCATTTTCAAAAACAAATGAGAGCTGTAAAATACTCACCATGCCTCTCAGCAAACAGCTTGGGGTGTCTACTTTCCAAAATGGGGTCATTTGGGGGGTTTTGTGCTATTTTGACATTTTATGGCCTTCAAAACTGTGATAGGTAGTGAGGAGTGAAATCAAAAATTTACACCCTTAGAAATCCTGAAGGCGGTGCTTGGTTTCCGGGGTCCCGTACGCGGCTAGGCTCCTAAAAAGTCCCACACATGTGGTATCCCCGTACTCAGGAGAAGCCGCAGAATGTATTTTGGGGTGCAATTGCACATATAACCATGGCATGTGTGAGCAATATATCATTTAGTGACAACTTTTTGTAATTTTTTTTTTTTTTGTCATTATTCAATCACTTGGGACAAAAAAAAAAATATTCAATGGGCTCAACATGCCTCTCAGCAATTTCCTTGGGGTGTCTACTTTCTAAAATGGGGTCATTTGGGGGGGGGGTTGTACTGCCCTGCCATTTTAGCACCTCAAGAAATGAGATAGGCAGTCATAAATTTAAAGCTGTGTAGATTCCAGAAAATGTACCCTAGTTTGTAAACACTATAACTTTTGCGCAAACCAATAAATATACGCTTATTGACATTTTTTTTACTAAAGACATGTGGCTGAATACATTTTGGCCTAAATGTATGACTAAAATTGAGTTTATTTTTCTTATAACAAAAAGTAGAAAATATCATATTTTTTCAAAATTTTCGGTCTTTTTCCGTTTATATCGCAAAAAATAAAAATCGCAGAGGCAATCAAATACCATTAAAAGAAAGCTCTATTTGTGGGAAGAAAAGGACGCAAATTTCGTTTGGGTACAACATTGCATGTCCGCACAATTTACAGTTAAAGCAGCGCAGTGCAAAATTCTGAATTCACCTCTGGTCCTTTAGCTACCAAATGGTCCGGGGCTTAAGTGGTTAAGAGAACGGATTTTGTTGTCGGAAAATTTGAGAACAAGCTCTCTTTTTGTTGTCGGAAATTCCCACCGAAAATGTCCGATGGAGCCTACACATGGTCGGAATTTCAAGCTCCCATCGAACATTTGTTGTCGGAATGTCCGATCGTCTGTACGCGGCATAACAGTTTATTTTCTTTAGAAAGCAGCCACAGCCTAAGTAGAAAAGCCTGTCCCCTGCCCCTTCTGCAGAGAAGGACCCTTGTTATCTGTGTGGAAGCAGTGTGACTATATTATCAACACTGATGGATTTATTTGATTATGTATTGATATAAGGATCGATTTATTTATTAATTTTTTTGACGCTGCAATTTATTTACATCTTTCCCATCACAACCTGTATTGCAGCAAAGTGCAATATGAGGCAACCCACTAACATGCTGTGTGTTGCCAAAAATGCTGCATGCATGATTTTTGGCCCGTTGTAATGCATGTGGAAATGTTAATGCACTGTTTTGGGCCAGACGGGTATGAATAGGCCGTTAGGCTTTCCCCCCTTTTGTTTTGATGCACACGGAATGTATTTAGCAGCTTTAAACTGTTCAGTTTTTAAAATTGTGTTTTTAGAAGGTGGACACCAATGGAAAAAAAAAATGGCATCCAAGAGGCGCTGGGACTTTGATTTGAGTTTAAACAAGGTTTAACCCTGGCTTTTAACACTGGCTCAGGTTAGGGCTGCTCACAACAGGCAAGGCAACCCTGCTGTAGGTACTCCAGGCAAGGCTACCCTGCTGTGGGTACCTTTTAAGAAGGTGGAACTGAGTCTGGAAGTCTGATTACTTTTATGGACTGTAATTTCCTAAAGTCCAACTCCACCTTTAGCTGCACTGGCCATTAAAAAGCACCTGTGCCCATAGTATGGACATAAAAATGTTACATATATCTAACTAGCAGTAAAAGAGCTTTAAAACAAGCCATAGCAAGAAAGAACACTAAACGGGTGCTCCAGTGTAAAAAAAAAAAAAAAAAAGAAAACGGTTGTATGTATGGGGAATGTAATGGCTGGACTCAAAACATATGCACACAGTCTTGGGCTAAACGAAGTTCCACATAAAACAATGTCCAAGAAAGATGCTAACTTTATTGAAGTTATGCTGCTAAGCAGTAATCCCAAGCAGTGATGGAAAGTTAGGCTGAAAGCAGATGTACTGTGCCGATCTCCAGTCAAACATCCAGCAAGGACAGGGAGATAGATGGCTGCCAGCTACGATGGGGAAGCTCCAAGGGACTCTAACAAGGAAGTGATGTCACCAAAACCCAGAGGTCCTCATCCGATTGCCCAGAACAAACTGAAGGAACACCAAGGAACAGGTTACCAGGATGAAACAAGCCATCACTGACCTCTCTAGCAGGAGTGAGCTCAGGTGTATTTGGATATGAGTCATCCCTCCAGGAAGTTGTCACTTCAGACAGCCAATTATAATCAACAGAAAACATGCCCTGTAGCCACACGTATACATGCCCCTTGTATAAATGCGGCTGTGGGGCAGGGAATGTTTCTGCCTACAATTGGCTGTCTGCAGTGACAGGTTCCTTTCAGGATTTAGACACGCCCAAGCTCATCCCTTTCGCTCTAGCTGCCTGTAATGTGAATTTATTCTCAAAGATACTCAAAGGTCACAAGAGTGACTCGAGCTTCCAAAATTTTGTACTCCATAAAAAACAGCTTTTATTGCCTCAGTTGCATGTTTTGAGCATGAGTTTTTGCACAATACCTATAGCTACAGAGGTGAATTAGGGTTTGTTATCAAGTGTTTTTACGGTTTGTTTAGAACAGGCGTCTCAAACTGGTGGCCCTCCAGCTGTTGTGAAACTACAAGTCCCATCATACCTCTGCCTGTGAGAGCCAGGCTTGTAACTGTCAGCTTTGCAATGCCTCATGGGACTTGTAGTTTTGCAACAGCTGGAGGGCCACCAGTTTGGGACCCCTGGTTTAGAATGTGTTAATACTTTAATATGCATGGTCTTGGCACAGGTTCACTTTAAAGTAACTAAAGGCAAGACTTTTTTTGGGGATTTGGAGATAGTGGTGAGTGGTTAGAACCACTGTTTGTCCTCTCAAATTTTACTCCATCCCTATTGACACTGGGAATAAAAGTGAGGAAAATCCAAAATGTATGAGTTGCCACCAAAACAGGAGTAAAAGGTAAATCTTCGGAGAAAGAAATATGTTCCCGTAAGAGCTGTCTAAGTAGGGATTTCCTTCACATTAGAAAGCTATCCACTGGTTTTCTGTCGCCTTCAGCAGTGGTCATCAAGCCTGTCCTCAGGGCCCACTAACAGGCCAGGTTTGTAAGATAACTGAAATACATCACAGGTGATATAATTTGCTGCTCAGTGATTGCAGTATTTTAGTCTGCATCTCCCCAAGGTAATACATAAAACCTGGCCTGTTAGTGGGCCCTGAGAACAGGGTTGATGACCACTGGTCTACAGCACAGCAAGTGAGGGAAAATCTCCCTAATTAGACACAAATGGCAGGAAAACTGACAGCAGTTTAAGGCCCCATTCACACTTGCAAATGGCCCCGTTCGCAATAAGCGGGGGCAGGAGGCCCTATTGAAGTAATGGGAGGCTCCCTCAGCTATACATGGGCAATTGCATGTAAACGCTGATGGAGGGATTACCAGCGGATGATCCATCTTGAATGCAGAAAAGTCTGCAGGATCGATTACATGCCATCGGCTACAAAAAGCTTCAGGAGCTGTCAGTCTATTGCTTTCAATGGGCTTCCTGTCCACAGCTTATCACAGAGAACCCCTGCTGGGTCTCATTCACAAGTGTAAATAAGGGCCTTAAACCTCCCCTATTCTATAAAAAAAAAAACTGTTTTAAAAAATACTTTAAAATACTTTTAAAGTGATTCTAAACCTTTGTTTTATTTTTTTTAATAACTAACAAGTTATACTTACCTACGGGGGACCCCAGAAGAGGAGCATTGGAGCAGCCCCGATCCTCCTCTGCTGGGGTCCCCCGCAGGCGCTTCTGGCTCCTGCCATTCAAGCAGCTTGCTGGGGGGTTCTCGTGCTCAATTTTGTGCTCGCCTTCTAAGCTCTGCTGCCTGCGTCTATATATGCCCCTGCCTCCACTACCTCGTCACAGCATTTTGGTTGAGCGCAGCAGGAGCAAATGGGTTCTGCTGCTGTCCATCTGCCCTGTGAAGAGAGAGAGGAGAGAGCCCAGATATATTTTTTTACCCTAATGAAAAGAATGCATTAATGTTAAAATAAAAACATAGTACTTAAAACCACTTTAAAAGGCACAGTACTATATTTCTGCCTGCCCAAGCTCTGTAAGGGCTCATTCACATTTGTGTTGCAAAACTGCATTATTCTCCATTTTAAAAAGACAGGTTTCTTCAAGGACGCATAGAAAAGCATTATTTTCTATGTACCTCATTCATACTATAATGGAGATCTAAGGCGTGGCACCGTACGGTGTGAAAAAATGCAGCATGTCTGCATTTTTTCTGCGCAGTGGCGGTGCATCCATAGAGGGCGCCGGAGCGCCGCCCCCTCTCGCGCCTGCACCGCCACTGAAAGACAATACACAGATTCATGCATTGCATGAATCTGTGTATTTTCGCCGCTGCCGCGCTGCCCACTATTCATATGGCCGGCCTCCTGGTGAGGGCCGGCCATATGAATTAGAGCGGTGGCCGGCGGTGGGTGTGACTTGGAAGTGTCTATCAGAGCCAGCGGCTCTGATAGGCTTTCCGAATACAGCTCTCACGCTGTAATCGGCTTCCAAAAACTCCTCCAAGGTACGCACGGGGGTGCGTTCCTTGGAGAAGACTGTGGGGGTTTCAGCCAATCAGATTCACCGGATCTGGTTACCGGTAACCTGATTGGCTGAAGCGACATCGAGGGCGGCGCGGACCCGAGGAAGGTAAGTGCAAGGCTGGGGGGGCAGGCTGCATTTGGGGGACAAACTGGCTGTATTATGGGGAACAAAGTGGCTGTATATGGGGACAAACTGGCTGCATTTGGGAACAAACTGGCTGTATTATGGGGAACAAACTGGCTGCATTTGGGAACAAACTGGCTGCATTTGGGAACAAACTGGCTGCATTTGGGAACAAACTGGCTGTATATTGGGGACACACTGGCTGTATATGGGAACAAACTGGCTGTATATTGGGGACACACTGGCTGTATATTGGGGACACACTGGCTGTATATTGGGGACACACTGGCTGTATATTGGGGACACACTGGCTGTATATGGGAACAAACTGGCTGTATATGGGGGACACACTGGCTGTATATAGGGGACACACTGGCTGTATATGGGGGACACACTGGCTGTATATGGGAACAAACTGGCTGTATATGGGGACACACTGGCTGTATATGGGGACATACTGGCTGTATATGGGGACACACTGGCTGTATATGGGGACACACTGGCTGTATATGGGGACACACTGGCTGTATATGAGGGACACACTGGCTGTATATGGGGGGCACACTGGCTGTATATGGGGGGCACACTGGCTGTATATTGGGGACACACTGGCTGTATATGGGGACAAACTGGCTGTATATGGGGACAAACTGGCTGTATATGGGGACAAACTGGCTGTATATTGGGGACACACTGGCTGTATATGGGGACAAACTGGCTGTATATGGGGACAAACTGGCTGTATATGGGGACAAACTGGCTGTATATGGGGACAAACTGGCTGTATATGGGGACAAACTGGCTGTATATGGGGGACAAACTGGCTGTATATGGGAACACACTGGCTGTATATGGGGGACACACTGGCTGCATTTGGGGACAAACTGGCTGCATTTGAGGGGACAAACTGGTGGCGTTTGGGCACAGTGGCTGCGTTTAATGGGCACAGTGGCGGCAATTGATGTTTTTTTTTTCAGTTTGTTTGCGCCCCCCCAAAAATTTTGAGCACCAGCCGCCACTGGCTGTAGGTCTGATCATGCATTTCCATGCACTGCAGCTTAGCGATGGTGCAAAGAAATTAATAAAATGTTGCATTGTGACATTTTAATAAAGGTGAGAAAAAAAAAGTAAACTGTGCCTTGTGTTGTAAAAACGCAAAGCACTCTCGCAAGCCCTTACACATCTGTACAGAGCAGCCACCAGCCACCAAAGGGAACAGGTAAAGCAGCTCTAAAGTATGAATTTAATTTGTGTATTTATCTGTCTGGAGTTCATCCTTTAGGATTTATTCACGCTGGCACTCCTGCAACTAGATGTTTCTGCTTTAAAGCCGATTTAGCCATGTTTAGATGTGAAAAAAACAGGAAATAGTGCAATCCACCAAGCTGCAGTCCACTTTAAGACTTGACCTCCACTGCTGTAGTCAACTTCCCCTTTGATGAAGTCAGAACAGATGAAACATGTACGGTCAACATGACCCTGGAAGTGAGTAGGAACTGTGTCCTGTTATTTTTGCTGCTTTTGTGAACTGGGAAGGGAAAGATTGAAGTGGCTGGCAGCCAGCGGCTTCTCTGTATATCTTTGCCTACACATCTTTGTTTGATTCTAAGCTTATGCTTAAACAGCCTTTTTGAGTACATTGATTGCTTGTGTCAAAAAATTGGGATGTTTAAGATACTACACTATGGGAGCTTGTTTTTTTGTTTTTATGCTGGATATGAAATCTAACCACTGAATGGGGAGAGGATAGCAGTGGGAGGTCAAGTCCCTAAGTCGGACTGCACCGGTTTGAAAGATCTTTGAAATTAATTACAAGCTGTGTTTGCCTAATCTTGTAGTGAGATGGGCACGCACTTCTGGTACGTGCATTTTACTGTTTAAGTGGTGGTGGCCATTTTGGATCAAATATTTTTCTACACTTTGAAGAATCATATTGGTGAATGGAACTATTTAGTCATTACACCGTTGGATTGTTTTTCTGAACTTATTTAATTGGAAATACATCTTGGTTAAAAATATTTTTAGAATATTGTTTAGAGGATTATATTTGATCACAATATTTATGGAATGATTTATTATACATGAGTTTTCACAAAGAATAATATATATCATTCAGGCTAGGTTCACACTGCTGCGAATTCAAAATCGCATGATTTTACCGTGATTTTGCGGCCACGAATTTGCCGCAATTCGCGCCCGCGTTTTTCAGGGAATGCCAGTCTATAGAGCTGAATTTGCATCGCACACGGATCAAACTCGCACAGGACCCTTTTTTCCCCGCAGCTTTTATTCGCAATGCATTGATGTGAACACCACTAATGTTAAACTATGTAATTTAAATGACTTGCGAATTTGAGAAATCGCAACAGCTCAAATTCGCAATAGAATTCGCAGCAGTGTAAACCTAGCCTTAATCAGTTCTGTCATTTTCATTTTGTTATATCACTTAGGGGTTTATTTTTATTTATAGCCGCTGGTTATTGGTAAGAAGAAGTTATCCAGTTAACAGTTTCGCAGTATAATTTTCAGAAGGGTTTATACATTTAACATTGTAGTTAATTGAACCCCTTTGGCGCCAGCCGCACGCAAATATGGTGCCTCTCTGCGCCTGGTCCTTGGCGCTGAGAGTAGGGCTGGGAAAAAAATCGATTTTAATCTTGAATCGAGTTTTGAGCTCAAATCGATTCAGTTTTGAAGGAAATCGATTTTTTTAGATTTTTTTTTTTTTCCTTCCCTTCAAAGTTTCCGTAGCAGGACTGCAGGGGGCATATCCGGAATGGCACTGGGCAGCGTTACCCCAATTACATCTACTCGCTGCAGCCGCCGTCTGCCTACCTGATCAGCGTGTCATGCAGACAGACGGCGGCCATTGCAGTGTTCAAAAGCCGCGCCTCCCGAGTCCTCGTCGTCTGTGATAGGCGGAACACTCAATTTCACAGCAGGCAGTATTCAGCCTATCACGAACATCCTCTCATCCTCGTCTGTGTTATGAGGATGACCATGATAGGCGGAACACTGAATGCTGGGAAATTGAGTGTTCCGCCTATCACAGACGAGAAGGAGGCGCGGCTTTTGAATACTGGAATGGCCACCGGTGTAGCAGTAAAATCCGTATACCATGAAAATCTGCATCAGGTACGGGCACAGTGATTGAAGCACGGGCACAGTGAGACACGGGCACAGTGAGACACGGGCACAGTGAGACACGGGTACAGTGAGGCATGGACACAGTTCAATTCAACTAAGAGTAACCTCAGGATTTTTTGTTGTTTTATTAGCTAAATCCAAATACAGTATTAATAATTTGGATGTTTAACAATCTTTGTTGCACACTGCAAAAAACAACAAAAGGTCACAAGCGCTAAATTGGTGGATAAAGAAAAAAATATAATGGATGATAATAATAATAATAATAAAAAAATCCCAAATATTTTGGGAAGTACAAAGTATCCAAAAGGGGGAAAAAACAGGATCCAGCGCAGCAAGAAAAAATCCGTACCCAGAAGTACAAAATACACAACATGCACACAATATAATCCAGCGCTCATGGAACATACATTATTAACTATTGAAAACTCTTGAAGAATTGATAGAAAAGCTTAGTCCATTTATTAATCACAATAAAGAGAGGGATCCAATCCCAAATGTGCAGAGGGCAAATGAATCTTAACTCTCCAGTTGCCAGTGGTGACAAACTTGTTAAACTTGCAGTGACATCCGTGGAGCAAGGAGGGGTTAAAAAAGTCAAAACAAAGCCTGTGGCATGATCTCCGTGTGAGCACAGTACCTTGAATGATGGACAACAGGCAGACCAGCGTGTGGAGGGTCCTCCAACCCAAAAGGATGCAGAGCCAGGATCGCAGCAAGGCTGGGACAGAAGGAATCACACACAGAGTTTCAAGAGTTTTCAATAGTTAATAATGTATGTTCCATGAGCGCTGGAATATATTGTGTGTTTGTTGCACACTGACTTTGCAGTTAGAGAAAGGGTTTGCCTTTGCAATTTTGTTTGTTGATGCACTTTAATTAATATAATAAAAAAAAAAATCGAATCGTAAATCGAGTTTTTTATAAAAAAATCGCAGATTTTTTTTTGGTGGAAAATCGCCCAGCCCTAGCTGAGAGATCATACTTGCATGGATTGCCATCAATACAGCTGTGCTGAGAGCGCGCGCACTCCTGCAACAGTTACCGACGCCTAACCAAAATCTCCCGATTGCTGCTTGCTTGCTTTTCGCATAACGTGACAGCCAATCAGGGCGACCATGTGATCTTAAGCCACACCCCTCCTCCCCGGTGTCATGGAACTCCTAAACGGCCAGGAGGCACCAGCGCAGAGTGGTTAACAGTCCTCCCTCACTGCATTGACAAAAGTTTTTGCATTGTTATGACAGACTGTAGCTTGTTGGGGGGGGGGGGGGGGGGCAGAACGTGTTCCATTCTGTGAAAGCAATGCATGGTCTTTTGTCAGTGATGGAGATAGGAGAAAGGGGGTGGGTCCCTGTCAGGATCATTTTCAAAGTACTGCATTGGTAAACCTGAAGCTTTTAACCAATGCGCCATAAATTCAGTGCATGAAAAGAACCAGGCATCAGTCGAGAGAAGGTGTTTATAGGATTTTCATTTCAAATTATGTGGCTGCAACTGTTGCAAAAAAAAAGTTGTTAACCAACCGTTAATTTTAAGAAACTGACAGTTCAGCCAAAAAGCTTCAGCTGAAAAAGCTCAGTGTGCTTGGTTTACCTATGTGTATTATTTTCACATCTTGACCTCAGGACAGTTTTTGCTTTCACATTACAAATCGACACTTTGTGTAGTATTTGACCACAGTTCAGCTTAAAGGAATTCATTTCACTAAAGTCTGAAATGATTTGGAGCATGATTCACAAGGTTTTGGCTGCTTAGAACCTATTCATTAACATACCGTTTAAGAGTATATTACAAGTACCAAAAATTGGGCACAGTCCAGGGCATGTTCTTCAGGCTATTTTTCACAAGACTATGCAGTTACCATTTGCAGCATCGCGCCTTAATTGTTCCCTGGTGACGCATCTAATTTCAATGCAGCTTTGGGCGTCATTGAATTCTTAGTCTGCAGTCATTTGTCTGTCCTTCTCAAAAATGATATGCTTTACAATAAATGGAGAAATGGGTTTAGCTCATGTTAATGTTTTGGAAAAACAGCAATATTACCTATTGGGCTTAGCGCACTAAAAAGTACCTACTTTATTTATATTACACTTTGATTCTAATTTTAGAAGCAGTAGGCAATTTGTGCAGCAATTGCTAAAAACAGGAAATGTGGTTAAATAAGTGGGTATGTTCCAACAATGTTTCCAAAATGGGTTAAGTATTGTGAATGAAACTTATAGTAGACTTTTTGTGTCTAAAAGCTGTTAACAGAAACTTTGACATAATAATTTATTTCACTCTTACTGAAGTCAGATCAGCTTTAATAAAAACATATGAGAGAACTATGTAGCCTGCAATTGCGAGCCTCTTCGTTTATGTGTATATAAACCATGACAAAGAACTTCTCTTATTTCCTCTCTTCTGGTCTGTTAAATATACCATTGAAAGTGTTGGTTTTTTCTGTTAAATAAATACAAAAATACTTGTTGATTTTGCCAAAAATCTTGCGAACTGATTATTTAAAAAAAAAAATATTGCTTTCTGCCTGATCATAATGAGGGGTTATGGCAATGAGGTAGGGGGAAAGAGATGAGTGGAGATCTGTGTTCTTTGTAATCCATCAGAAATTAAGTAGGCTGGGTTAACACTACTTGCTTAGTAATTCAGGGCTGTGTTGTCAAATTGGTTGATAGGACCCTCCATAAGCCTTAACGTTTATTAGATACCATTCAATTCTTCTTTTTTAGCTTGCTGAGACCTGACTTTTGAGGCCCCATTTAGTAGGAAAATAATAAAACACGTTTTTTGCACTTTCCTTGCCAACAACGCACTCGTTTACTGTAGATACAATAATCCCTAAACTTATAGTAGTCTTCTCAGCAAGCACTTTTCAAAGATTCATCGCCAGACCTAGAGCACTGATAATTGTTCTCTCCAAACCTGGCAAAGAAATAGAACTCTGTGACTCATACCATCCTATGTGTTTGCCTACTTGCAATAAAAAAAAAGTTGGCCAAACTCCTAGCTAGTTGCCTCTCTAAGGTACATTTGTAAATCCCGATCAAACAAGCTTTATGCCTGATTAGCACCTTTATATCTCAATATTAATGCAGCACAGGAAGTTGGTAAACCTAGCTTTGTGGCATCTCTCAACATACACAAGGCATTGGATTTTGTAGCATAGGACTATCTTTGTGCAGTATTAGCTAGAATGGGATTTGGCCCTGAATGAATTAAATGACTAATATCCAAAAGGTTCCCTATTGATCTGGTACCTTTAGAAGTATCCCTATCGGACACTAAATTCCACTGGGTTGAAAAATTCAAATACTTAGGGATTGTAATCCAGCACCATCTGAAAATTACTTTGCACTGAAACCAAACTTTGCAAATCCAAAAATGTCTACCAAATGTCAGATGTAGCAATCCTTCCTGTTAAAGTTAGTGAGGCATATATACCTAGTTAAAATGATCTACCTTCCAAAATCCTTGTATGCTCTGCAATCATCCTCATCCGCTACAACATTATTTTTGGGTGCCTCAACTGGCGTATGTTAGTGACCAGCTCAAACCCTTCATGGGAAATAAGGCTATGGTACTCTCCCTCTATAAATGTAACAAAAATTCTCCTCTTGAGAAGGAGTTGAAACGCCATTTTCATCCAGCACACCTCTGTGGTTCAACCCTTACTTTCAAACTGTGTAGATGCAATATGATGGGCCAAAAAAAGGATCAAATATGTTCGCTATGTGTTTTAAAATGGTAACTTGGAGTTGAACAATCACAACGTTTACATGGTCTTTACTTTTTGATGTTGTTTAGGAGCAATTTGGATCACAGACTTTGTACATAAGTCTCTTCCCTTCTACTTTGGTCATTAGCAGTCCCCAAGCAGGTGACAAGAGTATACCGTTTGCTTAAAACATGGACCCCTTCTCTAGAGATCTAGAGACATACTGTCCCTAACAAAAGAGAACTTTGAGGAAGTCAAAAGTTGTTAGTACACAAGACCTTTGCTCATAATTTTATTTAATTCATAGATTATATTATATTCCTTTTTAGGATGCATAAATTGGTCATCTTCTCCTTTGCCCATTGTCACCATTGCTTTAAAACATCAGCGTGTCCCAAACTCTCAACGTTTTGGCATCACTCCTTACTGATGACTACTTTTGGTCATGACCTACAACTTGTCCAAAATATTTTTACAAAATTTGGAGAACGTGGCTTACAGTGTTTCTGAATTTGACATGTCTGTTCCAGATGGGCTGATACTATGTTTTGTTCAGTGTTTATTATTGTAATTAAACCCTCTTCTTATCTATAAAAGGTGCAGGGGAACAATGAGAGGAGACTGGTGTATATATGTGCAAGTTCATGCAATAGTAGTAATGCCAAAGTTCAACAGGAGCATGTTGCTTCAATGTTCACTTTTATTGTCAAAATCGCAAAAATACATAAATAAAATACCTTTAAAAAAAAAAAAAGATGAAAGTATGAGCATACTACACTCACCCACCACTTTATTAGGTACACCTGTTCGATAGCTTGGCAACACAAATAGCTAATCAGCCAATTACATGGCAGCAAATAAATGTATTTAGGCATTTAGACATGGTAAAGACGACTTGCTGAAGTTCAAACCGAGCATCAGAATGGGGGAAGAAAGGGGATTTAAGTGACTTTGAATGTGGCATGGTTGTTGGTGCCAGATGGACTGATCTGAGTATTTCAAAAACTGCTGATCTACTGGGATTTACACACACATCCATCTCTAGGGTTTAGAGAGAATGGTCTGGAAAAGAGAAAATATCCAGTGAGCTGCAGTTGTGTGGACAAAAATGCGACAAGGTCAGGGGAGAATAAGCAGATTGGTTTGAGATGATAGAAAAGGCAACAGTAACTCATATACCCACTATTAAAAAAAGGAAATAAGTGATCTGTTGGAACCCATAATGACCTTACCCATGCCTCCATCCCTGGTACATTGAGAAAAGAAGAAGAGGGCTGGTGGGACTTTAGATGAGGCATGGATGGGTGTGGAAAGTTGGTCTAGGATATCAAAAATAGTATGAATATATAAACTAAAAAGCGCCTTTGGATATGAATGAGTACCCAAAGTACCTGATATCAGCTGTAAAATAAACTTGCTATGTACCAACAGAGCAATATAGAATGAAAGAAAGAAAAAATGCGCTAGAAATCAACTACTAGGATATATAACTGATAAACAAATATACGTATATGCAACATATATGATAACATATGATGGTCCCATATGGTGCTTGTGCTCAATAAAGACTCCTATGGACTGGTGCTCAAACTGGGTGCCCCACATAGATGTGCACTTACTGCAATGTGTGGACCAACTATCGCTAGTGTGGTCCATTAGGCATGTGGGGATACCCCGAACTCAGGTCTTTAGGATGACGTCTTATTGATAGAGATGTTGCTCATAGGGATGAATGGGGATCAAGAGAGAAAGAGCCTCATTGCGCAATGCCGATTAAAACATTTATTGATTCCACAAAATAAAAAAGGTTACACTTACATTGCTGATAGTCCTGGCACCCGGCGTGTATAGCAGGCGATTGATTAAAAGGGTAATCGGCCCTGAATGGGATAGTCCTAGTAGCGGCGTCCTGTTGCACGATTCCCTGGTAGTTTCAATTGGGGCGGAAGTAGTACCTCGACGTTTCGGCCAATCACAGGACTACTTTCTGATCACTGTAACCATGAAATAATCGACCCACAAGAATGAAAATCAAGGCATGTAGGTGAATATCAAAATATATTGTATCAAAATTAATAATACAAAGATCATGCAGTCAGAGGCATAATACAGGTAATAATAATCACATTTAGCATAATTAATAGTTCATAGTCAAGGACATGATCAAAAAAGCAATCACAGTACATGGACATACAGGTGCAGTGAATATGATTATCCAAATATATAAATCCATGATACTTGATAAAATGCATAGTTGGGCAGGCTTGAGCTTGGCATCCCTGAGCATGGAGTCGACGCGTTTCTTGGCGTTTAAAGACAGTCATCAAGAGTGGGGTGCGTATACTTTAGCTTGAAAAAGGGGGGAGGATGAATAAATAGGTCAATGAGGTCATAAAAAATATGTATGTAATGCTTAAAACATAAAGCAGAGTTACTGTAGGTGGGTTTATACATTACCCATGGGAAAGCCCAAAAAGGGGTCAGTTCAAGCATTCCAATTATGAAGTAGGATGGTGGTCCTGAGTGAGCTGTCTTCCCCGGGGTTGAGGCGGGGATGGAACCCCTGCAGTCCAAGAACCCTCCAGCAGAGAGGCTTGGGCTTTCCCATGGGTAATGTATAAACCCACCTAACTCTGCTTCATGTTTTAAGCATTACATACATATTTTTTATGACCCCTTTCACACTGCCAGCGGGCCATGTTGGCAGTAAAGCGATGCTAGTTTTAGCTGCGCTTTTAGGCCGCTAAGGGGCACTTATAACACCCACTAGTGGCCGAAGAAAGGGTTAAATGGGCCTGAAAAGCACAGCTGCCGAAGCGCTTTGCAGGTGCTTGGGCAGCGGTGCTCATTGATTTCAATAGGCAGGGGCGGTGGAGGAGCAGTGTATACACCGCTCCTAAACTGTTTCAAAGATGCGGCTTGTAGGAATTTTTTTAACACCCTCGGGCTTTCACACTGGGGTTGCAGGGGAGGCATTTTTCAGGCGCTTTACAGTCGCTATTTTTAGCCCTTTGTGCCTGAAAAAAGCCTTAGTGTGAAAGTGGTCTAACAGTAATTTTTCTGTACATAGTGTATTTAAAGGGATAAAACATGGGGAAATTAGAGTTTCCAGAGATGTACAAAATATGTTTTCTCTTTAATTTTGCCACCACATATGCTTTGCACATATGCAATGCTAGCTGCTTTTCTGATTGTGATGCATTGATGCAAGTTTTTAGGGGTTAAAGCAGGCAGAGGGGAGGCAACATAATGGCTACTCACCGCCTGACAAATGCCTCCTGAAGGGAGATCCACTGCATACCACTCTTCAGAAGGCTACCACAAAAGTAAAGGAGCCCTTACATTCAAGGATAAGGATTGGATTTGCAGCTTATGTCTGTCAGTCACAGCCAGTGAGCCAATGAGGAGAGAGAGAGGGTGGGGCAGAGCCATGGCTCTGCATGTTAATGGTCACTTGTGAGCAAGCCTACCTGGGTGCCACCATTGCAAGCTGCTTGCTCTGGGGGCACTCAGCAGGAAGGAGGGGCCAGGATCGTTGGCAGGGGACCACTGCACAGAGCAGATAAGTATAACATGGTGTTTAAAGAAACCAAATTGTCTTTAATATCGCTTTAAAATTACATAATTTGTGTTAACAATAAGGAAAATATTCACACATTTTATTTGTCTGAAGTGTGTTTAAAATTGATTTGGTTGCTTTAAATTAGGCTGTAGTCATTTTCTCCACCTTCTTCAGTGACGTGATCTTTGTTACTACACTCTAATTCATCAAGCTAGTCTGACCACTCATTCATTCTATCTTATGGTGGCAAAAAAAAAATGAAAAACATGTTTATCAACTTCAGTGTTCATTTCCTAGCCATAACCGTACTATATTTCCTTTAGGGGTTTTTCTGTTTGCTTTTAGGAAGCCACATAACAAGAATGGTGCAAAGAAAAGAGAGGAAGAGCAGCATGAAACTTGTGTGCCAGTTTTTCTCCATTATACACCTTCCTTTCTGCCTAGCACATTGAGATTTACTGGAAGCACATCAGAGGGGTGGAGTCAGCAGTAAACTTGTTATTCTTAAATTCTTTGAGCCCTGGGGAAATCCCATTAGTGACTCGTGCTGCAGACAAGTAGGCGAGAAGTGCTGATATTGGGACGTGTGGGTGGGGACAGGTAGCACATATTATCATCTCTGACCAGCTGTTGAGTAAACTGCTTAAAGGTTAGGGAATTCTAGCTGTTTATGAACCGTGTGAATTTTTAAGTAATTACTAGTACTGTACGTTTGTTTACCATATATAATTTACAGCATATTGTTTGTCAGTAGTGTCAAATTGACGGATGATGAAGCTGCCAGATTACTGGAAAAGCAATATTGTGCACATTATCCATAAGCAGGATTTTAACAAGTGATATAATTTTAAGAATAACATTACTATTATGAATTGTCTCTGTTATTTTAAGACTCTGGGGGTTGAGGCTGGCTATACACATTACAATCTGATTGCACAATCAGATATTGGGTCACCAACAAGTGTGTCGTGCCTACCTAAAGAAACAATTCAGTTTATATCCTGTCAAGTAGTAGTCATTGATCAGTTTTGCGGTTTTAATAGGTAAAATCACCCTGTGTACGGCCAGCTTTAGTTTGGCATGCCTTTTGTGCAGCTCAAATAATACTTGTTATAATCCAGTTCAGATTTTTCCTATCAACATTGTTGTGTGTGTTCAACTGGCATGTTTACAGTGGATATAAAAAGTCTACACACCTCTGTTAAAATGTCAGGTTTCTGTGATGTAAAAAATTGATACAAACATAAACTTTTTCCACCTTTTTAATGTGACCTATAAACGGTATAACTCAATTGAACAACAATTGAAATCCTTTAAGGGGGGGGAGTAAAAATAAATTATATTATATTATTTATAACTGGTGGTGTAGCTGTGTTTAGAATTAAGCGATCACATTCAAACTCATGTTAAATAGGTGTCAGCACACACCTGCCATCATTTAAAGTGCCTCTGTTTAACCCCAAATAAAGTTCAGCTGTTCTAGTAGGTCTTTCCTGACATTTTCTTAGTCTCATCCTACAGTTAGGCCTCATGCCCACGGACGTTTTTACAGCTGCGTTTTTGAGCGTTTTTTACAGCTTAAAAACGCCTGTCCATGTTAGTCTATAGCTTCATGCCCACCTAGACGTTTTTGAGCTGCAAATAGCATAGACGTTTTTAAGCTGTAAAAAAACCCAGGACCAGTGCGTTCCTCAGCGTCGGAGTTAGGCAGAAAAAAACGTGAGCGTCAAAAAACGCTCAAAAACGCGCACTAACGCGCGGTCGCGTTTTTTAGCTCCGACGTTTTTAAAAAAAAAATAATAATTTTACAATAACATGGACAGGCGTTTTTAAGCTGTAAAAAATGCAGCTGTAAAAACGTCAGTGGGCATGAGGCCTAAAAGCCACGGTCCACAGAGAGTTTCCAAAGCATCAAAGGGATCTCATTGTTAAAAGGAATTGGTCAGAAGAAGGGTACAAAAGAATTTACAAGGCATTAGATCTACCATGGACCACAGTGAAGACCGTCATCATCAAGTGGAGAAAATATGGCACAACAGTGACATTACTAAGAACTGGACTTCCCTCCAAAATTGATGAAAAGACGAGAAGAAAACTGGTCAGGGAGGCTGCCAAGAGGCCTACAGCAACAATAACCACTTGCCGACCACCGCACGCACTTATACGTCGACAGAATGGCACTCCTATATACGTCCCCTTTAAGGAAGCGGCATTGTGGACGCGCGCCCGCCGAGCTCCGTGAGCCTGACTGCGGGTCCCGCGGACTCGATCGCCGCGGGAATACCTGAGACCGTCTCACGGTGAGGAACAACGGGGAGATGCTGATGTAAACAAGCATCTCCCCGCTCTGCCTAGTAACAATGACACTAATCACTGCTTCCTGTAATCGGAAGCAGTGATCACTGTCTTGTCACACACAGCCCACCCCCCCCTACAGTAAGAATCACTCCCTAGGGCACACTTAACCCCTACAGCGCCACCTAGTGGTTAACCCCTTCACTGCCAGTGTCATTTTCACAGTAATCAGTGTTTTTTTAAAGGCACTGATCGCTGTAAAAATGACACTGGTCCCAAAAATGTGTCAAAAGTGTCAGATTATCGCAGTCACGATAAAAATCACTGATCACCGCCATTACTAGTAAAAAAAAAAATTAATAAAAATGCCATAAAACTATCCCCTATTTTGTAGACGCTATAACTTTTGCGCAAACCGATCAATAAACGCTTTATGCGGGGTTTTTTGTGTTTTTTTTAACCAAAAATATGTAGAAGAATATGTATCGGCCTAAACTGAGGGAAAAAAAGGTTTTTATATTTTTTCTGGGGATATTGATTATAGCAAAAAGTAAAAAATATTGATTTTTTTTTCAAAATTGGCGCTCTATTTTTGTTTATAGCGCAAAAAATAAAAACCACAGAGGTGATGAAATACCACCAAAATAAAGCTCTATTTGTGGGAAAAAAAGGACATCAATTTTGTTTGGGAGCCACGTTGCACGACCGCGCAATTATCAGTAAAAGCGACGCAGTGCCAAATCGCAAAAAGTGGCCCGGTCTTTGGCCAGCAAAATGGCCCGGGGCTTAAGTGGTTAAAGGAGCTGCAAGAATATCTCCCGTATTCTTCATATTTCTGGGCTTTGGGGTAGAGTGGCAAGACGGAAGTCTTTTCTTACGAAGAAAAACCTCTAAGCCCGGCTAAATTTTGCAAAAACACATCTGAAGTCTTCCAAAAGCATGTGGGAAAATGTGTTCTGGTCTGATGAAACCAAGGTTGAAATATTTGGCCCTAATTTGAAAAGATATGTTTGGCACAAAAACACTGCACATCGCCAAAAGAACACTATACCCACAGTGAAGCATGGTGGTGGCAGCATCATGCTTTGGGGCTGTTTTTCTTCAGCTGGAACAGGGGCCTTAGTCAAGGTAGAGGGAATTGTGAACAGTTCCAAATACCAGTCAATATTGGAACAAAACTCAGAATTCTGCTAGAAAGCTGAACATGAAGAGGAACTTCATCTTTCAGCATGACAATGACCCAAAGCATACATCCATGAAAAAAAGGAGAGATTCGCCCTTGGGACTTTGAGTGAGGTGAGCACTGTTAGGCCAATAAAAAAATCGCAAGAATAATTGCAGTGTATATTTAAGCATACATCCAAATCAGCAAAGGAATGGCTCTAGCAGAAGAAGATTAAAGTTTTGCAATGGTCAAGCCAGAGCCCAGACCTGAATCCGATTGAAAATCTGTGGGGTGATCTAAAGAGGGCTGTGCGCAGGAGATGCCCTCACAATCTGACAGATTTGAAGTGTTTTTGCAGAGTGGGCGAAAAGATTTTAGTTTTGTTGTTCAACTGAGTTGTACAGTTTATAGGTCACGTAAAGGTGGAAAAAGTTCTGAAATGATTTATCTTTGTCTAGTTTTTTTTTTTAACCACTAGAGGCCCGCGCTATAGTCAAAAGACGGCTACAGCACGGACCTGAAAATCCGGGAGGCAGTCAATAGACGTCCTCCCCTTTGCACGCGCAGCGCGCCCCCCTGCCAGAGATGGCAGAAGAGGAAGGAGGCACATCTGCTTCAGTGCGCTCAAACACCGCCTGCCAGTGCCACCTGCCAGTACCCACAGTGCCACCTATCAATGCCCACAGTGCCACCTATCAATGCCCACAAGTGCCACCTATCAATGCCCGCCTGTGATGCCAATCAGTGCCTCGTCGGTGCCACCTAGTAATGCTGCCTATCGGTGTAATCGATCAGTGCCCATTATTGCCACTCATCAGTGCCCATCCCTGCCACTCAGTGCCCATCACTGCCAGCTATCAGTGCCACCTATTAGTGCCACTTCTCAGTGCCCACCAGTGCCACCTATCAGTGCCCTTCAGTGCCGCCTTATCGATGTCCATCAATGCAGCCCATCAGTGCAGCCTCATCAGCGTACATCAATGAAGGAGAAAAATTACCTGTTTGCAAAATTTTATAACAAAAAAAAATAAAAAAGAGAGAGAGAGAGAAAGAGAGAGAGAGAGAGATGCAAAATATAAATGACCCAAAATTGCACTTCTCGGCGCCTAGGTGCTAAATTGCTATTCCTGAAAAATCACTCCTCCAACTATAAGAGGGTAATAAAAAAATATAATAAAACAGCCCGAAAAAATTATCAAGGTTAATAAAACTATGATAAAATAAATAAAATAAAGCAGCTATTTAAATTTATACAAATGAGTAACTCATGCATATAAAAGAAAGATAATAAAATACAAATATCATATCAAAAAAATATAAAACTCATATAGTCCATATGATAAACAGCGCTAGTTATGGATGAGTGTCCAATAACACATAAAAAACACTTGAGTGATGACTTTGCAACAGTCAAACTAAGAGTGAAGTTTCTTCTATGGATATAATCTGTAGTGCACCCTACACCAATCCCAAATCTTCACCACGAGTGAGGCACGCTCCCCCTCTGGGGTACAAACTCACCACAAGGATGAAATAGGTAAGCCTTTTAGTCTGTAGGTAGTCTCACTCCAACTTCCGTCATCACCACCAGGGTTAAAATCCTCAGGCAAACATATAAGGACATAAGAGCACCAAATAGTGTAATATTTGATGTTGGCCTGGTCATCCCAAAGGTGTTCTATCGGGTTGAGGTCAGGACTCTGTGATGGCCAGTCAAGTTCCTCCATCCCAAACTCGCTCATCTATGTCCTTATGGACCTTGCTTTGTGCACTGGTCCAAATCATTTGGTGGAGGGGGGATTATGGTGTGGGGTTGTTTTTCAGGGGTTGGGCTTGGCCCCTTAGTTCCAGTGAAGGGAGCTCTTAAGGTGTCCGAATACCAAGACAATTTGGACAATTTCATGTTCCCAACTTTGTGGATGGCCCCTTCCTGTTCCAACATGACTGCACACCAGTGCACAAAGCAAGGTTCATAAAGACATGAATGAGGGAGTTTGGGGTGGAGGAACTTGACTGGCCTGCACAGAGTCCTGACTTCAACCCAATAGAACACTTTTGGGATGAATTAGAGCAGAGACTGCAAAACCAGGCCTTCTCATCCACATCAGTGCCTGACCTCACAATTGCGCTTCTGGAAGAATGGTCAAACATTCCCATAGACACACTCCTAAACCTTGTGGACAGCCTTCCCAGAAAAGTTGAAGCTGTTACAACTGCAAAAGAGTGGGCCAACCCAATATGGAACCCTACAGACTAAGACTGGGATGCCATTAAAGTTCATGTGTGTGTAAAGGCAGGCGTCCCATTACTTTTTACTATATATATATATATATATATATATATATACATACATACATACACATACACACACACACACACACACACACACACACACACACACACACACACACACACAGTGCTCAGCATAAATGAGTACACCCCTTTTGAAAAATAAGATTGTAATCAATATCTCAATGAACACAAGAATAATTTCCTTTTTTTTTTTTTTTTTTTACAAAAGAACATTTGTTTAGCTCATTACATGAAATTAAGGGTAATAATATAGTTTAGATTACAAAGTCCTCAGTTTTACTCAAAATAGTTGATGCAAAGATGAATACACCTCACAACAAAACTCCTACATCTAGTATTTTGTATGACCTCCAAGATTTGTAGAGAGAGCATCAAGTCCTCTAGGCATGGAATGAACAAGTTGGCAATATATTGCAACATCTATCATTTTCCATTCTTCAAGAACAACCTCTTTTAGAGCCTGGATGCTGGATGGAGAGTGATGCTCAACTTGTCTCTTCAGACTTCCCCATAGGTGTTCGATTGGGTTCAGATCAGGAGACCTACTTGGCCACTGAATCACTTTCACCCTGTTCTTCTCTACAAATGCAACAGTGGCCTTAGATGTGTGTTTTGGATCATTGTCATATTGGAAAAGTGCATGACAACCGAGGGCACAGAGTGATGGTAGCATCTTCTCTTTCAATATAGAGCAGTACATCTATGAACTCACGATATCATCAATGAAATTCAGCACCCCGACACCAGCAGCATTAATGCAGCTCCACAGAAGGACACTGCCACCACCATGTTTCACTGTAGGCCCCATGCATTTTTCTTTGTACTCCTCACCTTTGCAACGGCATAAAGTTTTGAAGCCATTAGTTCCAAAAACATTTATCTTGGTCTCATCACTCCAGTAGTCTTCTTTTTCAGCATGGGCCCTGGCAAATTATAGGCGGGCTTTTTGTGCATAGGCTTTAAAAGAGGCTTCCTTCATGGACGACACCCATGCTCGCCTTTCCTCTGCAGTGTACGCTGTATTATGTCATGGGAAACAATCACCCCAGTTTGGTTTTCTAGTTTTTTAGCTAACTGCAGTAAACTTGCATGGTGATTTTCTTCAAACCTTCTCATCAGAAGATGCTCCTGTCGAGGTGTTAATGTCCGTGGATGGCCTGGACATCTGAGATGGTTGCAGTTCCATCTTTGTTAAATTTTTGTATCACTTTTGCTACAGTATTCTGACTGATAAGTAAAGCTTTGCTGATTTTCTTGTAGCCTTCACCTTTCTTGTGTAAAGAAATAAATTTTCTTTCTCAGGCCTTGTGACATTTCTCTTCCACGTGGTGCATTTTTATAGCACTGATCGCTGTAAAAATGACTGGTCCCAAAAATGTGTCAAAAGTGTTCGATGTGTCTGCCACATTGTCGCAGTCATGATAAAAATCGCTGATCGCCGCCATTACTAGTAAAAAAAAAAAAATATATTAATAAAAATGCCATAAAACTACCCCCTATTTTGTAGATACTATAACTTTTGCGCAAACCAATCAATAAACGCTTATTGCGATTTGTTTACCAAAAATATGTAGAAGAATACGTATCGGCTTAAACTGAGGAAAAAAAATGTTTCTTATATATTTTTGGGGGATATTTATTATAGCAAAAAGTCAAAAATATGTATTTTTTTTTCAAAATTGTTGCCCTATTACCACCAAAAGAAAGCTCTATTTGTGGGAAAAAAAGGACGTCAATTTTGTTTGGGAGCCACGTCGCACGACCGCGCAATTGTCAGTTAAAGCGACGCAGTGCCGAATCGCAAAAAGGGGCCTGGTCTTTAACCAGCCAAAATGGTTCGGGGCTGAAGTGGTTAAAGTGTAAACCGCCAGATAAATACAAAAAAGTGTGCCTCCCAGCAGGTTTAAGTCAAATTGTACTAGTATGAACGACATATGACAGACTTACCCTGGACACAGCGCTTCCATCTTCGCCCAATCTTCCTTCTGGGTTTGTGGGCTGCGATGACGTTACTCTCACAGATGCGCATGGGAGCCCTAGCACATAGCTCTGAAGATATGTCATGGGTATGCCATTCCTTCAGTGCGCCGGCTGCATTCTGTGTAAATATTTCCTAAACTGTGCAAGTATATTATATTATTATAATATATAAGTATATTATAATATTATAAGTATATTATATTATATATAATAATAATATTATAATAATATTATAAGTATATTATATTATATTATTATGCCTCAGATTAGGCAGTGGGATGTGGTTTAAATTCACTCACCCCACCACACAAGTAGAGGCTGAGCCCAGCAGTTCACTAATCGGCTGGCTCCAGACTGCGCATGCACAGTTCAGAGTCACAGACAAGGATTTTTCTTCTAAAGTATTTTATCGCCAGCCGCTCATGAGTTGTGACCAGGCTAGGAGGTATTAAACCACCTGCAAACCACACTAATTTCATGATACGCCCCTGCCCGAAAAATCAGCAAAAAAAAATGTCAAAAAACATCTTTTTTTTGGGGGTTAAGTGACAGATCACTGCAAGGCCACACACAGGCCTATAGTACTTCATTGTGTGCGATCTGTGCTGGTGTCACAGAGCTGCGGGGGTGTGACAGGTGAGATCTGCTGGTGTGTGCCTAGAACAGATCACTCTGCTCCTCCCATCCTCTACACTGACCCCCAATAATGATGGGGGACCATCCTCCTCCATATACATACATGTCTAAGTCCCAGTCACACCGCTGCGACTTTATTTACTTTGACAGTTCCAAATCACGTGACAAGTTGCACCCCATTGCTGGCAATGGACTAGTTCATATAAGCAGTGGTACTTGAGGGGGGGTGGCGCGGTGTTACTTGAGGGAGGTGGCAGAGGTGGTGCCATCCTCTCCCACCACCACCTGTGCCTCCTTACTGATCCCATCCCCCCACCTCTGATCTCATCCCTATCCCCCCCCATTACTTCTACAACAGAGGTGATGGGGGGAGGATAGGGATGAGATCAGTGGTGGGGGGATGAGATCAGTAATAGGCACAGGTGGTGGTGAAAAAATATGTGGTGTTGGGGTGTGTGGCGCTGCCTTCCACCTGAATGGTGGTGTGGGTAGAGAAATACTTAAGTGCTAATTAAGTGAGATCCACCTCCACAAGGGTGGTTGTATCCAAATTGATAGTGAACCTTCCAAAGTGATAATGGCATCTTCAATTATTGTGTCAAGTGAAACCCGTTGCAACATGCCACCTATGAAGAGAGAATCAATGATCGAGTCGCTCTTCCTGGGGGCCAGTTAACAAGGGATGTGTAGCAAAACTTGGTTGCTAAGAGTTTAGGAATTAACCTGAAAAGTGATCCAAACTCGTGTCACCCTTCAACGGGTGGTATTAACCCTTACTGGTTAAATTAGAAACACTCAAGTGCACTAAATGCTAAATCAGGTGTTCAAACAACATATGCTAAACATCACAGCAATAAGTATCAGGATAAAAAAACATATAGTATAGTTGCCCTATAATCAAACACCTGTGGGCAGTACTTTGTGAAAAAAAAAAAAATATTATTATTATTTATTTATTCTCTTCACGAAGTACTGAGTGTTTCTAATTTAACCAGTACCACCGCTGCCACCCCCCCCCCCCCCCCTAAAGTTGAAATCAGAAACAGACATTTCTTACTTGTACAGTGTAAAAAAATTAAATATCAAAATCAGGCTTTTGGGGGGGGGGGGCCCTTCATGATTTCTTGCACCGGGGCCCTGGAGTCTCTAGTTACGCCACTGCTCATATATATATATATATATATTATATTATATTAGACCATAGTTCTGCTACCCAAAACCTGCTTGCTCGCGTGGCAAATTTCATAACAGTTTAGGGTTTTTGAGAGAAAATTTTATTCCCAAGTCTACCAAACTATACTACAGGATAATGTCAGGGTGGCTGTCCACCAGCTGAAACTTCATAAAAGTTGGGCAATGCAGCAGGACAATGACCCTATGCATTAAAGTGAATCCACCACAAACTGGCTTCAGGAAAAGGAGTGGCCCAGATCTGAACCCCATAGGGATGATATGGAATGACCTCAAGAGAGACATTCACCTTAAACATCCTACAAATGTACCTGAACTAAAGCATTCTTGTAAAGAGGAATGGTCAAAAATTCTTCCTGAACATTGAACAGGTTTTATTCAGAGCTATCGAAAGCGGTTGCTTGAAGTCGTTGCTGCTAAAGGCTGTTCGACCAGCTATTAACCCCAAGGGTTCACTTACTTTTCCCTTCTGCACTGTGAATGTTTAATGTGTACGTTCAGTAAAGAGACAAAAGATTTGATTTGTTTCTGTAATCAGCTTAAGCTTATTGTGTTTGTCTATTGTTGATTTTGATGATGATCAGATCACATTTTATGGCAAACTAATGCAGAAAGCTAGGTAATTCCAATGGGGTTCACATACTTTTTCTTGTCACTGTATATACAGGCAGGCTTTGATCTGTAATGAGAGCCTAAGCAGTATCCTCAGATATATTTTATGTGCATACTGACTGTGATCTTCTCTAGCTATGCTTTCTGCTATTACACGCATGTAACCACATTTTCTAATATGAATGTGTATATTCCAGGAGCCCATTAGAACTTGAATTTAAAATAGTTGTGAATTTTCTTAGTCATTCTTTTGAATGTTTGGTTATAGCAGTGTTATAGTAAAAAAATATGACTCATATTCTAGTTTTGTTTTTTTCTATATTGACAGGCGGCATATTCCCTGCTTCAGTTTCTCTTGTAATGTCAATTTGGTAAATAGATCCATTAAATAAAAATGTAAGTAATCACTATATTGACAGTGTTAAGTATAGGACTTAAAACAAAGCCCTAATGTGAAAGTGTTTACATTATTAAAACTCTTTAAAGCCTACCCACAATCACTTTGGTCTTGTTAGTAGAGAAATGTCTCAGAGGTAACCCCAGGCGTGAAAAACAGAGCATGTCTCTGATGTGTAAGTGCCTGCATGACTACTTGAACTACATGGAAATTGAGCAAAAGTCTTGGAACCTGACAACACAGAGGTTTAATATGTTTTCAGATTACCAAGGGACAGCTACAGTAATGTGTACTATAATCAAATAAGGCCAGGTTCACATCTATCCGTGTCCGTTTATTTCTGTTTTTTGTCATCCATTTTTTAACGTGTCATATGTGCATTTTCATGCATTTTTCTTAAGTTGAGAATAACAAAAAAATCAGACATGCCTAATTTTTACCAATGCAGTGCACGGATGTGAACTGCCTCATTGCATTCAATGTATTTTCTTTGAAAAATGCATTTTTGTGTGTTCCAAAATGCACATAAAACCACAAAGGTATGAACAAAGCCTAAAGCTTTCACACCTGTACAAATCATATACTTGAACATAACCAAATTTTCAGTATGGTATTCTATACATAATGATTGAGGGTAACATTTATATGCACAAGAAGGGGGTTATGGGGGTGTAATGTTGGTATCATTAACTGTTAACGCAAAGAACATTGTAACTGAAATTAAAATTAGTAGTAAAAGTAGTAATAATACAAATGAAAAATCACTCAGTTCATAGCAAAAAGAATGGTGGGGTGGTAAAATCCGCTGCTGTCCTCAGAGAGCCAACTCTGTATACAGAAAGATAGACGGGGAGAACACAGGAAGCGCCACCTATGTGCAGTATTAAAATCAGGGCTTTAATGACAAGGTACATGAAAACACTCACAAGAGAGAGGAAAGATATAGGTTTATCTGTCATCCAGTAGTCCTGAAGGCTCCTTGTGTCCAAAAAGGGCTCCAATGCGTGGCTGTATAGGTGGTGTATCCTCGGCACGTGAAGATGCAAGATAAAGGAAAGCTTATCTGTATATTAGTATAAAGTGTGTTTCTCCCGGCATCCAAGATAGGCATCCACGTGTATGGCGAGATCACAGGGGAACCGTGATCCGTCCTGTGGCCACAAGAAAGTCGGCCGGAACCAGCGTGGAATGCAAGGAAGTGACGTCACCGGAAGCGGAGGAACATCAGGGAGAGAACAGCTGGATGGGCAAGGCTACACGCTCGGAGCATTAACTCCTAAGGGGCCTGATGTTCCTCTGCTTCCGGTGACGTCACTTCCTTGCGTTCCATGCTGGTTCCGGACGACTTCCTGGTGGCCACAGGATGGATCACGGTTCCCCAGTCATCTCGCCATCCACGTGGATGCCAGGAGAACTACACTCTATACTGATATACAGATGAGCCCTCCTTTATCTTGCATCTTGACGTGCTGAGGATACACCACCTATACAGCCACGCAATGGAGCCCTTTCCAGACACAAGGAGCCCTCAGGACTACTGGATGACAGATGAGCCCATATCTTCCTTATCTCTTGTGAGTGTTTTCATGTACCTTATTTAAACCCTGATTTTAATACTGCACTTAGGTGGCGCTTCCTGTGTTCTCCCCTTCTATCTTTCATGGAGGTGTAATGTGACATTGGGTAAAACAAAGATTTTAAGCATTGATTTTCTTTCCATCACTTACTACCAAATTCTGTAATAATCAAGTGAAATATTAGGCGAGATACTGCTATTCAATTGAGGGCATCAATATTTCTAGTATATATGGCATTGCAGGACTAAGGGTACAAACTGGTGGTATTTAAAGTGTAAGTAAATCCCCCCCCCCTATCGTTTTCTGCCAAGGAAGCTGCCTTCCTTGCCTCTGTTTACAACTGCCATGATGCTGCACATGTGATCATTTATGACACCAGCCATTTGATGGTTTGACAGTTTGGTTGAAAGCGCAACCGATGAAGCCTCGTACATACGCATGGTTTTCTCTGCAAGAAAGCTGCTGGAAGAGCTTTTTGCCGTGAAAACCGTGCGTGTGTATGCTTTCTCGACGAGAAAAATAGGGAACCTGCTCTCTATTTTCTCGTCGGGATTCTCGGCAGAGTGTTTCCTGCCGAGAAAACCGTGAGTGTGTATGCTTACCTGTCCCCAGGTAAACACACGCATGCTCGAAAAGACTTCGACACATGCGCGGGAGCATACAAGGGTAGTGTAGGGTGTAGCAAGATGGCGGCGACGGCATAGAATAGTCGATGACGTCATTGCGTTCTTGCCATTGAATGGCCGTCTGTATGCACGGCTTGGCAAGGAAAGATTGCCAGGAATCCCGTCAAGAAAACCAACGTTTTTTTCCTGATGGGATTCCCGGCCATGTGTACGAGGCTTGAGAGTGTTAAATTTCCGGCACGTGCCGGAAATGAAATTGTTTTATGGATGAGTTTATTTCCGTTTAAACCTCATCGGATTCCTAAAACCTAACAGTAAACCTTGTTTTGCTTCCTTTTGGTCTGTTAGATATAACAAAATGCTTTTAATTATATATTTATTTGATAAATACTAAATATACTGAGCTGATAACATTCTGTGCATCAGAAGATGTTATGGAGATGAGGAAAGTGGAGGGGATTGAGGAGAGGGCTGTGTCTTTTGTAATCCATTGGAAATTAAGTAGGCATGGCTGATACAATTCTTATGCCCTGTACACACGACCGGTTTTCCGTCGGGAAAAACAATGGTTTTCCCGACGGAATTCCTCTCAAGCCTGCCTTGCATACACACAGTCACACAAAAATCTGGTGAACTTTTGACTGCCAAGAACGCTGTGACGTAAAAGACTGTGACGAGCCAACAAAATGAAGTTCTATGCTTCCGAGCATGCGGCAAATTGTTTCCGAGCATGCACGTTTTGTTTTTTCATCGTAAAAGCATACAGACGAACGGTTTTCCCGCTAGGATTTTTTCCTGACAGGAAAAAAAGAGATCCTGCTCTCTTTTTTTTTTTTTTTTTTCCCGGCAGTTTTCCCATCGGAAATTCCCAGCCAAAAAGCTCTCATCGCAGTTTTTCCGATGGGAAAACCGGTCGTGTGTACGAGGCATAAGGATTTCAAAGCTCAGTAGACACTGGGTCATGGTGCACCAAATATTTGGTGTACGGAAACCTTTTTTTTTCTTTTTTGAATGCCTCAAATAATAGTTTAATTTGAAGGGTTTAAAATGATAGATGCAACTAGTCCAGGAATTGTGTGAAGAAAAAAATGCCCATGTGTGACTTGCAATCTGCGCCAAATAAATAATGATGGGTTTGTTGGTATTTGGCGGAGTAAATGTGCAGTAGTAGCCAGGAGAATGATGGTGCAAGTCACATTCTACTATAGGCCAAATGAGCTATATACTAATGGTTTTTGGTAGTGGCATTGTTTTGCTTCCTCATGTCAGACCCTTCAGCAAGGAGAACTGTAATGAGATCACCAAATCTCACTAGTCGCTAGCAGTCAGAGGCAGCAGCTCCTCAAATCTTCCTTTGCAGATAAACAGCTAGGAGTGACACTCTTACCAGGAAGTGCACTGTTACTTTTCCTGAGGAATTCCAGACAAAAGGTAGATTGTTCAGGGTACGGCTTAAGCACACTTATCATTTCTAAATGTTTATTTTAAAGTGGCAAATAGCTGTAGCAAATAGCTGTAGCAAATTGGATCATGCTCTGCTGGGTTTTTTTTTGCCTTCCTCTGGACCAACTGTGGGTATAGAATTGGGTATATGGGATTGTACGATATTTTTTATTTTATTTATTGATTTTTTTATGGTTGAACTGGATGGACTTTGTGTCTTTTTTCAACCTGACTAACTATGTAACTATGTATTAGCAAATCTTCACTTTTTGAGCTCAGTTCCACATTCAAGTAAATCGAACGGCCTTTTTTTAATAAAATACTATTTTCTCATTTTTTCATTCCTTTTGTATCTCAGTGCTGCTGAACTCCTGCGGCCTTTTTTTTTGGGTGTAGACAGATGGTTGTTGCATCTTAACAGGAAGTGTCTGTACAAGTACCAGATTTTAAAAGATCATTTTGAAATCACATTGACATATGAGATATTAGTGACCGTATGTAGGTCTAATTAAGGCTAGCAAATTTCACGTAATCTCTGGATGGGAGAATGTGAAAAGTCTATGCTGTGAACTCTGTGATCTATAGTTGAAATTAAAGTGGAGCTCCACCCTAAATAGCAACTTTTGCTATTTGGATTCCTCCCCCCCTCCGGTGTCACAATTGACACCTTTCAGGGGGGAGGGGGGTGAAGATACCTGTCTAAGACAGGTATTTTCACCCACATCCGGGAGTCCTCTCTCCGGGAATCTGCGGGAGTGACGTCACTTCCCCCAGACTTCCCGTAGTGTTCTGGGAGACACTCGGCTCCCAGAACACAGGAGCACCAATCAGAACGGCGCAGCGCGACTCGCGCATGCGCCGTAGGGAACCGGGCATGAAGCCGCAGGGCTTCACTTCCTGGTTCCCTCAGCGAGGATGGCGGAGGGAGCAGCAGAGCGACGAGCGGTCGCTCGTCCTCTGCTGCGGACGTCGCTGGACTCCAGGACAGGTAAGTGTCCAAATATTAAAAGCCAGCAGCTGCTATAGCTGTAGCTGCTGGCTTTTAATATTTTTTTTTCCGGCGGAGCTCCGCTTTAAGGACTTGTCACTACAAAGGGACCAGTTGCATCAATTCACCAGTGAGGCAGTGTAACATTTCCTCCAAACTGTAGTGGCCTGAATTAATGTTGCGATGTCCACTCTGCGTTTGGTCCTGTTAAATGTTTTTTTTTTTTTTGTTTTGTTTTTTAGCAGAATCGAGGCACAATTCCCTTGGGCTTCAAGGCTGCTTCATCTTTCCACAAAGGTGTTGGAGGTGTAATAATTTGTATCAGACCACTAAGCATTCCTCACTGAAGATTGCCGTGGCATGTTTCAGTCAGCTCTACAATGCTATGGTCATACCTCTTGTGCCAGAATCTTCTTGATGCCCCATAATATAAGCATAGCAGTTACTGCTGTGCTTCGAAATAGATTTGGCAGCTGATATTTTTTCGGCAGTTGTTTGTGTGGCCTTTTCAACATTGGGAGGCTAACTATTTTGTTACCAAAATTACCCAATACTTCTATAGAGAATGGTCCCCATTCTGTGGTTATTGTCAACCTAAATTTAGTTGCTGTAGTGTGTATGAAAGCTTGTATAGTACCTAGTACCGTTATGCAGTGTGAACATCGGTATAACTAGAACAACTACAGCATAAATTGTGTCTCACAGTTGTTGTTCCAAGAGGTAGCCTTTAAGGCCTTGTTCAGACAGGCCCTGTCACCAGTTGTCCCGTTGTGTCAATACCTGTTGGCTGAAGCCACAAAACAAAAACAAGTTGTCATTATGCAAAGAAGGGGGGATTGTCCCCAGAGTGTATATCTTTGTGCCTGTGTTTCAATAAACAGTTGATGTTTTGCGCCACCCTAGACTATATCTCAACAATGACTGGGTGAGCTAAGGGATCTTGGATCGTGCTGGTATCAGGCAAGGGAAGCTAATACGGCGGACATACTCTTCTTGAGTACGGGGTCCAACACATTACCTTAATGCATTCTCTGCATTTAGGCAAAAAATGTCCTAGTAGTTGTTGTGACCCCCCCACCACCACTATTTTTTTCCTTCATTGCATACGTGTTTGTATATAATTTGATGTTTTATCACGCAACTAACATTTTTGGGTGCCTGTTTTCAGGGGTAAGAAACTATTTGAAGGAGGCGTTGGTGAACATCATTGCCGTACATGCAGAGGTAGGTTTGCTGAGCACTTTATGGCATTCGCTATTTCCTGTTTGACGCTTAAAGTGTTACTAAACCCACAACAGTAAAATCAGTCTGTATATGCAGTACAGCATGCTTGTTATACTCATTGTAAAACCTAAGGGGTTAAACCTCTGCATTGTGTATAAAGGCTGTTTGATCCTGTCTTCTCTGATCCTCCCCTTCTTCCACTGTCACCAATCCATCTCCCCATAGAACAGAGCCTTGGGGGCAAGCTGCACATGTTTAGTTCTGTGTGTGTATTGCTAGAGTTTTTTTTTTTTTCTTGGGAGAGTACATGTGATCAGCACAGTTCAGAGAGGGTCAGGGATCCTGCAGCCTTATAGGACAATCACGGGAGAATGAAAACTCTTACAAGCTTTAACCAGACACTGATAGAAGTCACAAGACTGCTGATAAAAAAAGGTATTTCCATGTTCTGTGTACTGTGGGAGACCAGATATCGTAAATGCAGGGTCCTGGGTTTGGTAACACTTTAAAGAATATCTAAAACAAAAAAAAAAATTAAATATATTGTAGTTTACAGTCTATAGATACGTATTATTTTTTCCAAAAGTACAGAACCGTTTTTGCTGTTTATGCTATTTGTATGTTTTTAGGTAATGTGGTTCTTTAAATCATTTGCACTTTGAAAAGTGGCAGCTTTCTTTTAGGCTGTGAAAGACTAAATCTGCTAAATTACATTTTTTACTGATAAAAATGTTTCAGAATTCATTATATACCGTATATACTCGAGTATAAGCCGAGTTTTTTTTAGCACTTTTTTGTGCTGAAAATGCCCCCCTCGGCTTATAATCGAGTCACCTTTTCGCGCCTGATCTCCCGAAATTTGAGGACCCGGTACCGGCCGGCCATAGGTCCCCTGGATCCCAAACTTGGCACACATGTAGCCCGACTCTTCCTCTACAAGTGTGCCAAGTTTTTTGTCCGAAGGACCTACGGTCGTGGAGCACCGATTTTTCAAACCCGGGCACCCCTTCCATAGACTCCCATGTTCAACGGTAATTTCTCTGGTAACTTTGAGGACCCGGTACCGGCCGGTCCTAGGTCCCCTGGATCCCAAACTTGGCACACATGTAGCCCCCTTTCTCTTCTACAAGTGTGCAAAGTTTTGTATCTGGAAGACCTAAGGTCGAGGAGCACCGAATTTTCAAAGCCGGGCACCCCTTCCATAGACTCCCATGTTAAACGTCAGTCTAGTCAGTGAGGCATGGGCACAGTGAGGCATGCAGATGGACACAGTGAGGCAAAGTGAGGCATGCAGATGGACAGCCTAGACTTATACTTGAGTCAATACCTTTTCCCAGTTTTTTGTGGTAAAATTAGGTGCCTCGGCTTATATTCGGGTCGGCTTATACTCGAGTATATACGGTATATTGAATTTTGTTGTTCAAAAGTTTTATTGAGAGAACACATTGGTGTACAGGCAGCAATAAAAGCACGTACAAAGACTCAATGTAATACACTCTGTTGTAAAAAGAAAAAAAGTTTTACAAATTTGGTTATACAAACAATCAGTGCCAAGTGAAGCTTAGAGCTTAAGACTATAATGAGTAATCATGCAATGTAGCATAGTATAAGAAAAAAAAGCTGTGCTTAAAGTGATTGTAAAGTCTCGTCTTTTTTTTTTAATGAAAATAACAAACGTGATACTTACCTGCTCTGTTGCAGTGCATTTGCACATAGCAGCCCAGATCCTTCTCTTTTCGGGTCCCTCTTCTGTGCTCCTGGCCCCTCCCTCCTGTTCGGTGCCCCCAACAGCAAGCAGCTTGCTATGGGGGCACCCAAGCCGAGCTGCAGCTCCATGTGTACATTCAGACACGGAGCTGCAGTTTGGCCCTGCCCCCTCTCTATACTGATTGGCTAACTGAATTTGATTGACAGTATGTACAGTAAATGGATGTGACCTGACACACATACTAATAAAACACATGGCAGCCTCCATCCCTGATTTGGTAAATAGAAGAGAAGGGTTTGTGGGACTTTAAATGAGGGAACGCCATGTCAAGAGAGAATAATAAGATAAAAATTAAGTAACACTACATGATTTATTTATTACAATCTTAAGATTGTAATAAATCATGTACTGTTACTTCATTTTTATCTTATTATTCTCTCTTGACATGGCGTTCCCTCATTTAAAGTCCCACAAACCCTTCTCTTCTATTTCATTGACAGCAGCGGTAGCCAATGGTGTCGCTGCTGTGTCTCAGCCAATTAGGAGGGAAAGTACTGGACATCCGAGACACTTGTGGACAGAGATGGGGCTCTGGTAAGTATTAGGGGGTCTGAGGGGGGCTGCACACAGAAGGCTTTTTATCCTAATGCAAGAAAGAAAACAACCCCCCTGGGAAAATGGGACTTTAAAAGTGACTGACAAACCAATGATAAAGAATACAAAAATATATATTTATTTAGTTTAACACACTGTCAAGGTCACCTGTGGCCAGGTGACAGATGCACACCGTAGGGGGACAGGAGTGCACCGCAAGGTAGTGAACCCTATGGCTGACTGCTGCGGATAGGAAACTGGGTGGTTGTGGAAAGCGGGACCAGAGGAGCACAACCGGGATCCTAACGGAAGCTAGAGCCAAGATTCCCCAGGGCGCGGAGTCTAAGACCCAGCAGGTCTTCTCCAGGGCCTCTAGTGGTGAGGATGTTATGCTGCAGGCTGGGACCAGGTCGCGGCCCCTGGAGTTTCCTAGCTCACGCCCCGTAGGATAAGGGGAAAAGAGGGGAAGCAGCAGCACAAGATATGAGAGAACCGAATAACAAGCTGAAGGTCAGGGGCCACAAGCAGACAAGGATAACGAAAGAACGAGCCGAAGGTCAAGGGTCACGAGCAGACAGGGATAGTCGGGGACAAGCCAAATATGTAACAGAGAGACAGACGTAGCACACGGCAGGCAGGAACCCAAACACACAATGCCTAACAAACACGTTGATCAGCAAAGCAGGCTTGCAGTGCACAGGTTAATATAGTGTTCTGTGATAGGGCCTGGGGTGGAGTCTGGCTGGGAGGAGATTATAAAGGAAGCCAGGTGAAAGGGCTCAGGCCTCTAAGATGAACACATGGGAAGGAAGGTAAGCTGACAGACAAACACTACTGCATATCCATGACAGTACCCTCCCTCTTATGGGCCCTCCCCCGCCTGGGCCCAGGCTTAAAGGGAAATCTCTGATGAAACCTTCTCAACAGATGAGGTGCAGCGATCCAAGACGCCTCCTCAGGACCAAAACCTCTCCAATGCACAAGGTACTGAAGAATGCCTCTGCAGAGCCGAGAATCCAGAACTTGTCTAACCTCGTACTTAAGATTATCCTCAGAGACCGAAAATGAGGTAGGGAGATGACAAGAAGATCTATTGAGGACCAAAGGCTCTCTAGGAATAAGCAAGGGCATGAGAAGATCAACAGGAATCTGAGGAGGGTCCCCTAGACCCTTAAAGGGGAACTGGTCATCTTGCACAGGACCATCAGACTGGGCAGATGTCAGTGGAACCCTGAAATCAGGTTGGTTAGAAGGTGACATGTCGCCGGAGTCAAACTGAATAGCTGAAGGACAAGCAGAATGTCCCGAACAAGAAAAAGTAGGAGGCTCACTGGGCATGGGCTGGACTGGCATAACTAGTACAGAGGCAGAATGAATAGCTGCGTCAGGTGTAGCGACTACCTGAATCGCATCGCAAGACGTAGCGACTGCAGGACTTGTAGACAAGCTAGCCTGGCTGTGCGTCCAAGGGTGGTTAGGAACAGAGAAATGTAAATGGTTATGCAACCTGGAATGAATGACCGGCTCAGATTCACAGGGGGCAACCTTGGGTAGGCAGGACGAGGAACAGGAGGGACCCCAAGCCAGGATCTGTCCAGTAGTCCAGTCCACATGAGGAGAATGGAGCTGTAACCATGGGAGACCCAAAATTATAGGCGTTGAGGCCTTGGGTAAGATAAGGAAGGATATCCACTCCTGGTGGAGTGTCCCTACCGACATCTTAACAGGGAGGGTCTGGAAGCGGATAGGTCCCCCTGGGAGAACAGTACCATCAATCGCCAAGACCACCAATGGTGTGGTGAGGGGCAAAAGAGTAAGTCTCATGGACGATGCGATTTCCCAGTCCATAAAATTACCAGCGGCTCCGGAATCCAGATATGCTGAGACCGAATGAGAAGAAGCACCAACATGAAGGAACACAGAAAGCAGAAGACGAGAAGGGGAAGGTGATATTTCTGGGTCCAATACTCCACTTTCCAGATGAAGTGGACCCGAACGTTTTTCTGGACAAAGAGAGCAAGTGTCACGAAAATGACCTTTGCCCCCACAGTAAAGACACAGACCAAGAGTTCTGCGCCTAGCACGTTCCTCGGGGGATAGCCTGGTCCGACCCAGCTGCATGGGTTCCTCAGCTGGTAGGAGATGCTCTACGGGACGAAGAGAGGGGAGCTCAGGCTGACTAAGAACCAAGGAGTGCTGGCGTTGCTTTTCTAAGGTCCTCTCCTGAAAGCGAATATCGATCTGGTTACACAAGGAGATAACGCCGGCCAGATCAGTGGGGATGGTTCTTCCTGCTAATTCATCCTTCACTCTATCAGACAGGCCATGCAAAAAGGTTGCGACTAAGGCCTCATTGTTCCAGCTCAACTCAGCCGACAGTATGCGGAAATGAAGGGCATACTGTCCCACAGAAGCAGACTCTTGGCGGAGACGTAAAAGGGCGCTGGCCGCTGAAGAGACACGAGCCGGTTCTTCGAAGATATTCCGAAAAAGTTTCAAGAAGCCAGACAGGCTAGAAACCACTGGATCATTCAGTTCCCACAGAGGGGCTGCCCAGGCTAAAGCTTCACCAGAGAGGAGGGAAATGATATAGGCTACCTTAGCCCGATCAGACAGAAAGTTTTGGGGCTGGAGCTCAAAATGAATTGTGCATTGGCTAAGGAACCCCCTGCAAGCCTTGGAGTCCCCAGAGAAACGGGACGGAGCTGGCAGTTGTAGTGAGTGTGTGGCTGCGACTGGTGCAATAGGTGCAGCCGCTGGTTGTATTTGAGGTTGCGGATTTAGGGTTCCCAAGGAGGCCTGAAGCTGCTCAAAGCGAGAAGCCAGATCCTGGAGGAATCGCATCACCTGAGTCTGATTCGATTCCTGGGTTTCAAGTCTGCAAACTATGCCCTGCAACGGATCATCCACGGGTAACGGGATGTCAGCCGGGTTCATGGCTGATCAAACTGTCAAGGTCACCTGTGGCCAGGTGACAGATGCACACCGTAGGGGGACAGGAGTGCACCGCAAGGTAGTGAACCCTATGGCTGACTGCTGCGGATAGGAAACTGGGTGGTTGTGGAAAGCGGGACCAGAGGAGCACAACCGGGATCCTAACGGAAGCTAGAGCCAAGATTCCCCAGGGCGCGGAGTCTAAGACCCAGCAGGTCTTCTCCAGGGCCTCTAGTGGTGAGGATGTTATGCTGCAGGCTGGGACCAGGTCACGGCCCCTGGAGTTTCCTAGCTCACGCCCCGTAGGATAAGGGGAAAAGAGGGGAAGCAGCAGCACAAGATATGAGAGAACCGAATAACAAGCTGAAGGTCAGGGGCCACAAGCAGACAAGGATAACAAAAGAACGAGCCGAAGGTCAAGGGTCACGAGCAGACAGGGATAGTCGGGGACAAGCCAAATATGTAAGAGAGAGACAGACGTAGCACACGGCAGGCAGGAACCCAAACACACAATGCCTAACAAACACGTTGATCAGCAAAGCAGGCTTGCAGTGCACAGGTTAATATAGTGTTCTGTGCTAGGGCCTGGGGTGGAGTCTGGCTGGGAGGAGATTATAAAGGAAGCCAGGTGAAAGGTCTCAGGCCTCTAAGATGAACACATGGGAAGGAAGGTAAGCTAACAGACAAACACTACTGCATATCCATGACACACACAATCATAAAAACTTTCAATACATATGTTGACAAGACCATATGATGGGTTTAATTGATACGAATGCCTGTAGGAGTAGCTCGTGGCACCTGACCCAACGTTTCTGGCGAATAGCCCTTCTTCAGGGATTTATTTCAAGTGTCTACAGCAGTACCATATCAAAAGCTCCACCCATCAATGTAATCAGACAGTGGCCTTTTTATCCTAATGCATAGAACGCATTAAGATATAAAAACCTTCTGCCCTTACAACTCCTTTAAGAGCTCCAAGATGCCACGTGCAGAGTGCAAGATAAGCCTTTTGCGATAACAAGAAAAAGAGTTGAGGCAAAAAATAGACTGAAAAGAGAAAGGAGATAAAAAGAGGGAGGGGGTCAGAGTCTCCCAAAAGCCAGGTAGTGGATGTCGGCCCGACAGCAAGGAAAAGTCTACCCCCCCCCAGGAGGCTTGATTAGGGCTCCAGCAAAAGATTGGTTAGATTTAGGAGGCAAAAATTGATCAACCCAAGGTTGCCAGACTTTAGGGGTTTTTGACAAACGGTCACGTAGGGTAGCTTAAATTTTACTGTGAATCATAAATTGCAATATACATTGAATTTTCAACAAGTTGTCTATATCTCCAGTTTAAATGTGTTGTCATTGGCCACTCGCGTGCCTAGAATGCTGCAAAATAGTCAATATAAATTAAAAATACTTTAAACTATGCCAAGTCGGAGATCCTGTCCCTGAATATCCCCCCGGGGTTACGCACTCAGTTGCAATCGGCCTTCTCTTTCACCTGGTGCCCAACATCTCTGAAATACTTGGGAGTCCATCTGCCCGCAGCCTGGTCTCGGCTCTATGACTGTAATTTCGCGCCACTGCTCTCCGCTGTTAGAGTGGATTTGAAAAGATGTGACAAAGCCGCATTTTCATGGATGGGCCGAGTCAGTGTTCTAAAAATGAATGTGTTACCTCGTATATTGTTTGCCCTGCAGATGGTGCCGATCGCATTACCCCGGGCCTTTTTCTCAACCCTCAATAGCCTATTTATTCAGTATATCTGGAGTGGGAAATGCCCACGGCTGGCACTCCGCACATTACAGCGCCCTAGGTCGGGGGGAGGACTGGGGGTTCCAGTGGTCCGTAGATACTACGAGGCTATAGCCCTACAGCGCATTTCTTTCTCGTACATCACTGGACACAGAGCGACATAGTCATTACTAATGGGTTATATAGATACCGTCAGGTGCTGGCACTGGCAACTTCCAAAACCGGAAGTACCCTCCCCTATATAAGCCCCTCCCAAACGGGAGCACCTCAGTTTTTTGCCAGTGTCTAAGGTGTTGGCCAAGAAGAAACATGTGTTTTTCACTGAGCTTGCGTACAGGTTCTTTTGGGCCTCAGTAAGCTATTCCGGATCCGACCAAAAAAGCTTCATAGCTAAACGGTCGGTACCCGGGCCTTGCAGAGAAGAGCAAGGTTTTGCCTGTAATGCTTCTCTTAGGAGAGCTGGACCCTGGGATCCAGAGCTCTGGTCATACCCACAACTAAGATGCTTTCTGTGCAGGGTGCTATACAGGTCCAGGGGAGTGGAATCCTTGGGAACCCGGTCCCTGAAGGTTTGATTACAATGCCTGCCGTGATAGGTGAAGTTTGGGCTTTTGTGGACCAAACAAAGTCCTGCGGCGGGGAACAGGTAAGTGGGGGCCCCCAGGAACTTGGTTCTATTGGGGGACCCCCAAGCCTAATTTGTCTTTCTGTCTGTTACCTAATGGTATTCCCGCAAAATTCTGTGCATGCCTGTAACTACTAAAAAAATGTAATAATTTTTAATGGTGGTCAAGAAAAAAAAAAAAAAATTTTTATATATATATTTAATATATTAGACTGCGGTACCTGTGTTTGTCCACTAGAGGCTGCTGTGGAACGTTTCTTGTCATGTGGACTAGTTTCTTCTCATCAGAGCGAGTCCAGGCAGATGGTGAGTTCTCTTATGGGAAACTGCTTCCTCTGCCATGTTGCAATGCTCGTCCATCCCCCGGCCTGCGGCAAAGGGGCCCTGGCTCTTGTCCCTGGTTTCCATTTTCGAAATTAGCGCCGAAGGCGCACGTGGCCGCGCGCGTGCGCGTGCACGCGCCTCTATATATAGAGGTGAGCCGGGAAAGGGGGCGGAGCCTGGGGGATGACGCTCTGTGCGCGCCGCAGCGCTTCTGCGCATGTGCGGGCGTCCCAGCATGTTAAAAACCACAATTTTGTGTGGTGAGCTGGCTATGAAGTACAGAGACAGAGCTGGCAACATTTAAAGAAGGCATACAGCAAGCGGTTGATACAGGCATCCCCTAGAAAGGCACATTAGTAGACACCAACTGTTTCTTATAGAGGCATTTATGCTAGACTATTGTCAGTAACTGGTGTATTTCGGCTGGAATACCTCAGCTTTGTGGCTTAGGAATATGCCGTCTAAAAACTCCGGGACTAGAAATTCCAGGAGGAATAGGGGGTCTCCATCGGGCTCTGAGGATCTTGGGCATGCTTCGGCTGCACCAGTCTCCCCTGAAAAATCAGAGGTTAGTGACCGTAGAGCACCCTCAGGAGTACCTGGTACTGTGGCTGTCCTCAGTTCACCTGCTCCTGTGTATGTAACAGAGGAGGTTTTTTCCTCAGCTCTGGGAGGGCTGGAAGAGAGATTGTCAGCATTGATCGCGGCTTCCCTGTCACAGGAGAAAAGCGCCCGATCTCCGTCTCCTCCCTCAGAGTGCCTGTTAACAGAGCAACAGTCCCATACAGGGATCGACCTACCTGAAGGGGATCAGGATGAGGTCGATTCGGTTGTAGAGGAATCAACAGTGGAAGAGCCGTTCTCAGCATCACATGCTGAAAGGTTATGGGTTCAGTCCCTGACTAATATGGTCCGATCAGCATTTAAAATGCCACTTGCGGAGCCATCATCCACTTCTGTCTCCTCGTTGGGGTCGCTAAAAGCTCCCCAGACTGTTTGTTCCTTTCCGATCCATCCTTTACTGGAAGGGCTCATTTACCAGGATTGGGAGCATCCTGACAAAATATTTACTCCCCCCAAGAGATTTCCGGTGGTCTATCCCATGGAGGATAAGTTCATCAGAAAATGGAGGGTCCCTACAGTGGACGCAGCCATCTCTTGTGTGAATAAATCACTGACATGTCCGGTGGATAATGTCCAAATGTTCAAGGACCCAATAGATAAAAAATTGGAGTCCTTATTAAAATCTGCTTTTTCTACAGCAGTATTGGTGACACAACCAGCAGTGGCAGCTATTGGGGTCTGCCAAGCAGTGAAGGATCAGTTGAAACAGGTCTTAAGGGACTTGCCAGATCAGCAGGCTCTTGCCCTAGCTGATCTACCTAGAGCCTTATGCTTTGCGGTGGACGCTATAAAGGATTCAATCCATCAGGCCTCCCGCCTTACGCTGTCTGTAGTACATATGCGCAGGCTTCTATGGCTCAAAAACTGGTCTGCTGAAGCTCCCTGTAAAAAATTGCTGGTCAGCTTCCCATTTCATGGTGAACGCTTATTCGGGGAAGACCTGGACAAATATATCCAGAGAATTTCCAGCGGTAAAAGTACACTTTTGCCGGTTAAAAATAGAGTTAGAGGTCCCTCTTTTAAGAGGCCTGCTTCTCCAGTCCCTAGGACATCGGCTGTGAAACAGTTCCGACGGCCTCCTCGGTCAAATCCCGGAGGTAAAAATCAGGGACAATTGCAGGGTAACAAGAAGTCCTGGAGCAGGAGAGGTACAAAACCTCCCCCAAAGTCAAATGCATGAAGGGTTGCCCCCATCCAATCGGGTGGGGGGAAGACTTCAGTTGTTCACAGAGACCTGGCGGGACACGATCCGAGACAGATGGGTGCTCTCCGCAGTAAATCTGGGATACAAATTGGAGTTAAAAAACTCCCCTCCTTCCCGCTTTATAAGGTCAAACGTGCCAAGGGATCCCCAGAAGAGAGGATCCCTCCTGTTGGCACTAGAACAATTATTGCTCCAAGCAGTAATTATAGAGGTTCCCCTGGAAGAATGGGGATTCGGGTTTTACTCAAACCTCTTTACAGTCCCGAAGCCAAACGGGGACGTGAGGCCCATATTAAATCTAAAAGGGCTAAACAAATTCCTACATATCAGGACTTTCCGGATGGAGTCGATCCGATCGGTAGCCACTGCCCTACAAGGGGAGGAATGGTTAGCCTCGATTGACATCAAAGATGCTTATTTGCACATTCCCATCTTTCCAGCCCACCAAAAATTTCTACGCTTTGCGGTAGAAGGGCGCCATTTTCAGTTCAGAGCCTTACCCTTCGGTCTGGCCACAGCACCAAGAGTGTTCACAAAAATTCTGGCCCCATTATTGGCCAATCTAAGAACACGAGGTGTAACGATAATGGCATATCTAGACGACTTGTTGCTGATAGACCACTCAGTGGAAAAACTAGAAGTGGTTGTTCACGAGACAATCAAGTATCTGGAATATCACGGTTGGATTATCAACCGAGACAAGTCAGCCCTAAAACCAGTCAAAAGTCTGGAATACTTGGGGCTAAGGCTGGATTCAGACCAGAGAAAAATTTTCTTGCCTCAAGAAAAGGGGTCGTCTTTGAGAGATTTGATCCACTTAGTGGGTTCAAAAAGACAGCCATCCATACGCCTGTGCATGAGGCTGCTGGGAAAAATGGTGGCATCATTCGAAGCAGTACCCTACGGTCAATTCCATTCGAGGAAGTTGCAAAGGGCCATACTGTCAGCCTGGAACAAAAAAGTTCAGGCTCTGGACTTACCAATGTCCTTGTCCCCTTCCGTTCGCAAGAGCCTCCGCTGGTGGTTGGTTCCCCAGAATCTGGAAAGAGGGAAATCCTTCAGTCCGATTTCCTGGAAGGTGGTCACTACAGATGCCAGCCTTATAGGCTGGGGAGCAGTACTGGAGCAATGGTCTCTCCAGGGCAGATGGTCGGATGCGGAAAAGGCCCTGCCCATCAATCTCTTAGAGATACGAGCAGCCCGGTATGCCCTAGTAGCGTGGACATTCAAACTCCAAGGGTCCCCTGTCAGAATTCAATCAGACAATGCCACAGCAGTGGCATATATCAATCGTCAGGGGGGCACCAGGAGTCGTGCAGCCCAAAGGGAAGTAAATTACATCCTGAGATGGGCAGAAAGATATGTCCCAGCCATATCTGCGGTATTCATTCCAGGAGTGGAGAATTGGAAGGCGGACTTTCTAAGTCGCCAACAATTATGCCCAGGGGAATGGTCCCTTCATCCCGAGGTTTTCCGGACAATAGGTCAGCGGTGGGGAACACCGGATGTAGATCTGCTAGCATCCAGATTCAACACAAAAGTGGACAGGTTTGTCTCTTGGACAAGGGATCCCCTAGCTTGCGGCTCGGATGCCCTAGTGTTCCCTTGGGATCAGTTCAAGCTGATATATGCATTCCCACTGCCACAATTGTTACCTCGATTACTCCGCAGAATCAGGGTAGAAAAGAAACCAGTGATTCTGGTGGCTCCAGCGTGACCCCGAAGAGCATGGTACGCGGAGATTGTAAAAATGTCTGTGGGGAGTCCTTGGACCCTCCCACATCGTCCGGACCTGCTTTCGCAGGGACCGATATACCACCCTTCCTTACCAGCCCTAGGTTTGACGGCCTGGCTATTGAAGCCCACATTCTAAAAAAGAGAGGGCTCTCTAATGCTGTGGTATCTACCATGATCAATGCCAGGAAGCCGGTATCCAGGCAGATCTACTATAGAATCTGGAAGGCGTACATCGCCTGGTGTGAGGCCAAGAAATGGCATCCACGTAAATACGTAATAGGTAGGATTCTGGACTTCCTACAATGGGCTGTAGATAGGAAGCTTGCCTTGAGTACTATCAAGGGTCAGATTTCGGCCTTGTCAATATTTTTTCAAAGGCCCTTGGCTTCGCATTCACTAGTCAAAGCCTTTATACAAGGAGTGATGCGTATTAGTCCTCCGGTTAATATTCCCATATGTCCATGGGATCTAAACTTGGTTCTGTCGGTTTTACAGAAACAACCATTTGAACCATTACAGCATATTTCCTTGGTGCTTCTCACCAGGAAATTGATTTTTCTAGTAGCCATTTGTTCGGCTAAAAGAGTGTCGGAATTAGCAGCTATGTCCTGTAAAGAGCCATATCTGGTTATCCATAAGGACAAAGTAGTGTTACGTCCTCATCCAGCCTTTCTTCCTAAGGTGGTATCGAGGTTTCATTTGAACCAAGATGTGGTTCTTCCTTCTTTTTTCCCCAAACCTACTTCGGTAGAGGAAAAGTTATTGCATTCTTTGGATGTAGTAAGAGCAGTTAAAGCTTATCTAAAAGCCACTGCTCAGATTCGCAGAACGGATACTTTGTTTATTCTGCCGGAAGGCCCCAGAAAGGGTCAGGCAGCGTCAAAATCTACTTTAGCCAAGTGGATTCGACAGGTCATAATACAAGCCTATGGCTTGAGAAGGAGACCGCCTCCGTTCAAAGTTAGAGCGCACTCCACGAGAGCAGTTGGAACTTCATGGGCAGTGCATCACCAGGCCTCCCTGGCTCAAATCTGTAAGGCCGCAACATGGTCTTCAGTTCACACGTTTACTAGGTTCTACCAGGTGGACGTTAGAAGTCAGGAGGATGTCGCCTTTGGGCGCAGTGTGTTGCAGGCCGCAAAAGATCCTCATGTCTGATAGCGCTCAGCTTATATATGGTGTATCCCCCCCCCTCATTTGGCATTGCTTTTGGACATCCCATTAGTAATGACTATGTCGCTCTGTGTCCCGTGATGTACGAGAAAGAAAATAGGATTTTTATAACAGCTTACCTGTAAAATCCTTTTCTTGGAGTACATCACGGGACACAGAGCTCCCGCCCCTCTTTGGGGACACTTATTGCTTTGCTACAAAACTGAGGTGCTCCCGGATGGGAGGGGCTTATATAGGGGAGGGTACTTCCGGTTTTGGAAGTTGCCAGTGCCAGCACCTGACGGTATCTATATAACCCATTAGTAATGACTATGTCGCTCTGTGTCCCGTGATGTACTCCAAGAAAAGGATTTTACAGGTAAGCTGTTATAAAAATCCTATTTTTGGACTGGTATCATAATGTCCACCACAAACTGTGGGTGTCCCTAGACAAGTTCCTGGCGGGGCGCAATCTGTCCCACGCCCCGTGGGTTCCTCGGGAGAGTAGGGGCCTATCAGCACTGGTCTCTCCGTTGGCCGCTCACGCCCTGGCGACTTGGGATGCCTTGAACAAGGGGGGGGATGCTCGCTCCTATGACTTCCCCTCTGGCACCCCTCGGTGGCTTCCCCTGGTTTGCTCCTGGGGAACACCCATCCTTCTTTCGGACCTGGGTGGCAGACGGGGAGTCCAGATGTGGCAGATTTATTCAGGACCATGGCCTGCTGCCTCTGGTTACTCTGAGGGAACAATACGGCCACTTCCCCATGGATGAGTGGCGTTACCGACAACTTCAGCACTTCCTCGCCAGTCTACCCCAAGAGGTTCGATCGCCCACCCTAGCCTCTCCCTTTGAACGACTATGTATGTCGACTTCTGCTATCCCCCACGCCATTTCAGTGCTATATAACTTGCTACAATCCCTACATACTGAGGGGAAAACGGGGTTCATCCGGGACTGGGAGAGGGACCTTCAGCACGTCTTTACCGAGCCTCAGCTGGACCACATGTATAGACTCACACATTCGAGCACGGTAGATACGAGAATGCAGGAGAATAGCTATAAAGTCCTGACCAGGTGGTATAGGGTACCCACCAAACTCACTAGGATCTATCCTTCTCTCTCAGACGCGTGTTGGAGGGGTTGTGGCCACAGGGGCACTTTCCTCCACATTTGGTGGGAGTGCCCCAGAATACGGCCCTTCTGGCACGATGTCCATGCGCAAATTAAGCTAATTTTAGATGTGGAGCTACCAGATTCCCCGTTGGAATCCCTGCTACACTTCCCCATTATTCCCATCAGCCAGTATCGCAAGTCCATATTGCCCCATCTGCTAAACGCGGCCCGTCGGTTAATTCCGATTTATTGGAAGATGCCACAGGTGCCCACCCGTTCTGAATGGGTGGCGTTGGTGAATAAAATCATGGCCGCGGAGGAGTGGATGGCGCAGTATAAAGACAAGTATGAAAAGTTCTACTCCATTTGGGCCACCTGGATACATTATGCAAGCCCGGATGGGCTGACTAACCCAGGGCCCCCGTCGGACTCGGCCACCTAGGGTGTGGAGCCGAGCGGGCGGGAGTCCGATTTGCTGAAAGTTCGGGAGTAGAGGAGCGGTAGAGCCTTAGGAGACTTGCTACAGTTTATACCTTGCATAGTGCAAGTAGCGGATGTTTTTTTATTTATTTTTTTATTTTTTTCTCTTCTGTCCCCAGTTTATTGTGGCTCGGTCGGATTTATATGTTTGTTTGGAGGCATCTACCCTCCACAGGTGTGGGTGTGCCCGACAGGGATGACAGGGGTGACCCACTACTGAGCAAATCTATAACGTGGGTGAAATATGTTAATAATCATTCCCCCAAGTGTGTCTCCCGAAATGGGTATGCCCATAGAATGTTGCTACGTTTATGCTGAATATATGTACCCGGTATACGGCCCGATATGTTATGTGATGTCCTTGTCTTCCTCTTTCTGTACTATGTTGAAAGTCTATTTGTCTGATTACTTGAAAAATTTCTAAATAAAGATTACATAAAAAAATTAAAAATACTTGTTAAATCTTGTCAGCTTGTGGCCAGCCTCGGTCACTTCTGAGCTAACTTATTAAATGAGCCTTGTATGTTATTTTCTGTAGTACAGCGTGAGGCCTCCCTGTGCCATTCTCTGCACCCTAGCAGAAAAAAATAACATACAAGGCTCAAAGCATCCACCATGCACGTACAGCCAATGGTAATGAAATGTTCACAAGGAAATGCAGCTTCACTGCATTTATGGCTGTATGTATTCCAGTGGATGGTTTATGGAGACTTTATAATAAAGAGTTATGATTTCTGTTGAATCTAATCTGACTCAGCAGTCTCATAATGGCCTCATTTTGGCAGTACCGGGGTGCCACAAAAGCTCTGCATGTTAATAGGACACTCTTACTAACTGAAATTGCACCAATTTAACCGCTTGTCAGCCGGCCACCGTCAAATGACGGCGGGCGGAAGACCCTGTTGTTCTGGGCGGACGTCATATGACGTGATCGCCTTCAGAAGCCACTAGAGGGCGCGCATGCGCCGCCGCGTCACTGGGGGCCCGATGCGCGTGCCCAGCAGCTGCGATGGCCGCCGGGCACCTGCGATTGCCCAGTAACTGAGCAGGACCGTGGATCTGTGTGTGTAAACACACAGATCCACGTCCTGTCAGGGAGAGGAGACGGCTGGTGTGTCCCTTGTACATAGGGACAACCATCGGTCGCCTCCCCCACTCAGTCCCCTCCCCCCACAGTAAGAATCACAATCTAGGGAACACATTTAACCCCCTGATCGCCCCCTAGTGTTAACCCCTTTCCTGCCAGTCATATTTATACAGTAATCAATGCATTTTTATAGCAGGGATCGCTGTATAAATGTAAATGGTCCCAAAAATGTGTCAAAAGTGTCCGATGTGTCCGCCGCAATATCGCAGTCACGATAAAAATCGCTGATCGCCGCCATTACTAGTAAAAAAAAATAATAAAAATGCTATAAATCTCTCCCCTTTTTTGTAGCTGCTATAACTTTTGCGCAAACAATCAATATACGCTTCTTGCGATTTTTTTTATTTATTTTTTTTATTTTTATTTTTTACCAAAAATATGTAGAAGAATACGTATCGGCGTAAACTGTGAAAAAATTTTGGTTTTTTTTATAGATTTTTTGGGGATATTTATTATAGCAAAACATATTGATTTTTTTTCAAAATTGTCGCTCTATTTTTGATTATAGTGCAAAAAAAAAATTGCAGAGGTGATCAAATACCACCAAAAGAAAGCTCTATATGTGGGGAAAAATTATAAAAATGTTATTTGGGTACAGTGTTGCATGACCGCGCAATTGTCATTCAAAGTGTGACAGCGCTGAAAGCTGAAAAATGGCCTGGGAAGGAAGGGGGTGAAAGTGCCCTGTAGGCAAGTGGTTAATCCTGTTCATGTAACCGTAATCTTTAGAAAGAAAGGTAAATATTTTCCACTGTTATTTATAATTCTAGGTATTCTCAATTTCCAAAGAACTTGTCCCCAGAGTAATGTCTAGAATTGTGGAAGCAGTGGGGGAAGAGCTCAGCAGGCTCATGCAGTGTGTGTCATCCTTCAGCAGAAACGGAGCATTGCAGGTGCGTCCATTTTCTCAACATTTCATTTCTGCTATTTGAATTATATTCTGTATATGAAGGTCCTGCTTTATGTGTTAGTGTAACATCTCTCTGATGTCTGTTACATAAAGCTATTATTATTTGTGCCTAAATTATCTACTGGTTTCCTATATGCGTATAGTTACAGCATATCACACAGCACGTTATGAAGTGTATTTGTCCACTAATAACATCAGCCCCTTCTTCTAAGAGCTTACAGCTCATATTCCTGGCACTCCTACACATTGTAGGATGGAAGGCAGTGAATCAGGCAGTAGGTGATTGCAGTGGAGGAGAAGGAGAATCTTGCACCTAGTAGTGGAAACACACACTGCAAGCAGGAGTAATCCTAATTGGATCTGAACCCTCATTGCTCAGTTCTGATAGCTAGTAGTCCTATTCCCTGGGTGGGTGACTTCTTAACCTCCCTGGCGGTAATCCCGAGCGTGACTCTGGTTTTTTTTTTTCCTGCTAGGATCGGTAACCCCGAGTCACGCTCGGGGTAACATTGCAGAGCCTGCAGCGGAGTTTCCTTACCTTCTCCTGGCGATCCAGTGATGATGTCCTCTGCTGTGATCGCCAGCGAGATGACCGGCGAGTGTCAGCGTCGCATGGGAGCAGAACTGGGCGGCAAATTCAAAAGTTCACACAACACAAAAATAAAAGAGGTTATATTGTATCTGATTACACTGTATCATCTCTGATCACCATACAGTGCCCTGTACAGTGCCCCTTTGCCTGTCATCTGTGCCCATAAAAATATGGCATCAAAAAAGCGCCACTTTACCAAAAGGGCGCTTTTGGACCAGATGAGTGACAGCGGCAGCGACACAGAGTTGCTCGCAGAAGTGAGCGATAGTGAGTCGTGGGGAGATTTGTCGTCTTACACTGACACGGATCTGGCAAGTGACAACGGCGATGATCCTGCACCTGACCTCAGCGATATGCGCACTTGGTGCCCTATAGACTCCGATACGGACCAGGTAGTGCCTCCAAGATTTCCCTTCACTGGATCACCTGGGATGAAGGTAGATGGTGGAGTGTGACAACCCTCTGGCATACCTGCAATTATTTCTCACTGAAGAGGTAATTGAAAAAATTGTCACAGAGACAAATTGTTACCATGATCAGCAATCCGCTACGCTGCATGCCAGATTTTCCCGAAGCAGAAAGTGGGAACCAGTGACGAAAGAGGACATCTGGCAGTTTCTGGGACTCATCATTCTTCAGGGGGTGGTGGGGAAACCGCTCCAGAAATGGTACTGGACCACCAATAAGCTACTGGCCACTCTGTTTTTTGGCACAGTGATGTCAGAATAACGTTTTTCCCTCATCATGAAGTATTTCCACTTCGCAAACAATGAGGAGTTTGATGAGGCCACGCATCCTGCACCCAAGCTAAAAAAAATCTGGGAGGTATGCCAAATGATCGTGGCCAATTTCCAGCGGACCTACGTGCCAGAAAGGGACGTCAACGTGGATGAAAGTCTAATGGCCTACAAGGGACGCCTAAGCTGGATACAGTACATTGCATCCAAAAGAGCGCGGTTTGGCATAAAATTCGACATGCTCTGCGAGTCATCCACCGGATACATATGGAATTCGGTCATTTACACCGGTAAAGGCACGAAGTTCAACCCCAGGTACAGCGGCTATGGGATGGCCACATCATCTGTCCTTACACTGCTGGAGCCATTGCTGAACCAGGGATATTGTGTGACCACGGACAACTTCTATACATCTCCGGAACTGTATGAGGTTTTGCTACAAAATAAAACTGATGGGTATGGTACCGTTAGGCCTAACCGACGTGGCATGCCATCTATGTTTGGCAAGAAAAAACTAAAAACAGGAGAAATGGTTGCCTGGCAGAAGGGTAAGATGATGGCAATGCGATGGCGAGACAAGAAGGACGTGTGTCTCATGAGTACTGTGCACAATACCGCCACTGCCATGGTCCACACAAGAGGTGGGAAAGATCTGCTGAAGCCGCAAGTTGTGATGGATTATAATAATACAATGGGAGGTGTCGACAGAGCCGATCAGGCAATGACATTTTACCCGGCTATGCGCAAACAGCAGAAAAAATATTATAAAAATATTTTCAGGCATCTTCTGGAACAATGCCTTTGAAATGCGTATATCCTATACAAAGCAAAGAGTGGCATGCCTCTTGTTCATTCCGACTTTATCTGGAAGGTGGCTGAGCAGATTTTTGTCAACCACCAGACGCCATCAGTAGCTGTGAACAGACCTGGACGACGTGCTGTTGGCGTTGTCAACCCAGAACGCCTGACTGGACGTCATTTTTTGGACTATATACCGCCAACCGCAAAAAGAAAGCACCTACCAGGATGTGCATGGTCTGCAGTTCCAAGAGAGATGGCAATGGAAAAAAAGTCAGAAAAGAAACAAGATACCATTGTCCAGATTGCGACGTTGGACTTTGTCTAGTTCCATGCTTTAAAATGTATCACACTCAGGATGTGTATTGAATTTTCTTTGTTTGACAAATGTCATTATTTTCTTCTACATTATTGAATAAAATTATATTACTTATTAGATTATAATTCATGATTTTGTGTTTCAAATTTATCACATCTGGGATGTCTACTAGAGTCTTGTTTGGTCAGGTTTAAGAAAGTAATTACTAAGAATCGCAGGCCTACAATACATAACACCAAATTTCCATGCAAAATAATTGTACCGCTTTTGGTACATAATTCCAGACAGAATCATACCGCCAGGGAGGTTAAGGATACTGGTAATTTTACCGACAGTGGCACACCTCTTTTCCCTGTTTTTACCGCAGCTACAGTAAGCTAGGTGACCCTCCCAAACTGTGTTTTTCCAGATGTTTCCCAGTGAGAAGCCATTGCTGGCCTTTCTGAGTGGACCAACATCCTTTGTACAGGAACATCTTTGGAGGCTTCAAATATTGTAGAAATATTATAATAAATTATTGGTAATCAGTTTTAAATGTCTTACTGTCATATTAATCTGTGGGTCAGTGATCGCTGCTTAGTATTCCCTTTTTTCTTTTCTTCACTGGTTCCTAGAAGTGTACATGCCTTGATTCTGTGGACTTGATTGTCTGCCAGCAATTGCCAACCATATGCTTAAAATATTTAATACCAAAACAGAAATGTAATTGTAAAAAGTGTAACTTGATATTTATCATTATTCAGTATTTAACAAATTATTTTCCTCATCAGGCACGCCTTGAAATTTGCTCACTGAGAGATGCAGTAGCTATTTATCTGACAAATGACAGCAAGTAAGTATGTGTCCTTGTGTTAGATATACAGTATGTAAAGGTAACCAAGAACTACTGGTCTCTTTGGTGTACACCTTGCAAAAACCTAAAAACAACAGGTCGATAAGGCAGTGACAAATATTGGAAGTAAAGATGAGCAAACCGTTTACATTCCCCCAACAGACTGGTGAATATTAAGACATTTGCTTCATGCTGACTCTATACTCATGTATGACACTATATTATACAGCTATTTATAAGCATAGGGTGCTAATACAGATTTGCAGTATATGTTGCGATTTTCATTTGTGGATTTTCCTATATACAGGAAAATCCGTGCCAGCAGAATGTTAAGTTGAGTGTTAAGGTAGCTATTAGTCCGGTAATTACTTTTCTGGTTCTTCAGGATTTAGTGGTGCTCCAAATCGTATTGATCCTTAAGCCCCTAACACACTATTAGATTTTCTGCAGATTTTTGTCTTCAGATTTACCAAAACCACGTAGTGCAAGGGCCTGATTGCATACAAATTGAAACTCTTAAGTATGGGGTCTAAAAGTGGTTGTAAACCTTAGACAATATATATGACCAAAGCATATCCCTCTATAGTGTGTACTTGTCTCAATTAAGAACACTAAGTGTCATTTCTGTCTGCTGCTCTTTTCCTCTGCTATCAGCATATATCTCTTCTGACATGTTTTCCTGACACCAAGAGAAAAATGTTGACAGAGGAGGTAGCTCCAGCTGATTGACAGCCTCAGCTCTGTTCCTGTGTGGAGCAGGGTGGTGTAATTTCAGCTCTCCGCCCCCCATTTTGTTGACATCTCCGATAAGCTTTATAAACTGTGGTGTTTGAACGGCTGTAGAAAAGAGAAGATTGCAGATAAAGATGTACAAGTTATGTAGGAGAATTTGTTTTATCTCTGTGTATCACCTGAGGCCAGTCACTTCACAGGTTATAGGACTTAGGGCTAGTTTGCACTTTCTTCAAAACATGGCTTTGGAGACGCTTTGTTAAAGCTCTCTGAATGTCAGTCAAAGCTCCTGTCACTAAATAAAATGGTTAGCTTGCAGTCCTGTTTACACCTTGCTTTTGCTTGGTGCTTCCATGGGGCTTTGAGGAGGCTTTGGTGGAGCTTTGATTGGTCTGCAATGAGCCTTTGGTGGGGCTTCGAGCAAGCTTTGCCATAGACTTCTATGGAGGCTTTGAAAAGGGTTAGCTTACAGTTCTGTTTACACCTTGCTTTTACTTTGCTTTGCTTCGGCTTCGCTTCAAAAATGATACCCTATGTAGCTTTAGTGGTGCTTCAAAGCGTCTTCAAAGCCTCCATAGAATTCTATGGCAACGCTTGCATGAAGCCCCACTAAGCCTCACCAAAGCTCCACCAAAACCTCATTGAAGCCCCACTGACGCCTCATCAATGCACCAAGCAAAAGCAAGGTGTAAACAGGACTGTAAGCTAACCATTTTATTTAGCGACAGGAGCTTTGACTAGCATTCAGAGAGCTTTAACAGAGCATGTCCGAAGCCATGTTTTGAAGCAAGTGTGAACTAGACCTTAGAGTTTACAACCATGTAAGTAAAATTGTGCTTTGTCTTGCAGGACAAAACAAAGGCTCACTTAACTGCCACCCTCCCCAGCTGTACACACTTATCTTCCCTCGCCTCACTTTCTCAATCATTCTACTGCTGCTCTGATTGGCCTTAGGGAGCAAAGTAATATTCCTAGTACTTCCGGGCAGGAAGCAACCAATTCACTCCACTTCCTCCTAGGCGCTTGGCCATTTAGGCTCCCAGTCTGGTCTCATTAAAGCACTGGGGGGCTGGCTGAAACAGGCAAAGTGGGGGTCTGGTATTCTCTCTAAGCTACCTCGGTAGGCAACTTCATAATAGGAAAAATCTTTGTTCTGTGGGATTGCAACAGAAAATCGGTTGTGTGTGTGGGTAAATCTTGCCCCCCAAAAACGACCCACATTTTTTAATATGTACTGTTTAGATAATCCTTCATGATTCTGCATATTTACCTTGCATGTCTAGCTCCAGCAAGGCATCTTCTTTTTTCTTTTTTTTTTTAATAAAGTAGGGAAAAGTTTTCTTCGGGTGTTTGGAGAAATATCCCCCAACTTCTTTTCACTGTCATAGGAAGACACAGTCAGCAATGAAATCCCGACAGAGGTTCTCATCTTTTCCTAATTTACACAAATAATATTTGTGTTCTCATCTGTGTACCCATTGGAGAGATGTCTTATCACTTCCTGTTCTTGTGAAAGAAAGAGCTATGAGTAAGCACTAATATTATAGTGTGAAACGCGTCAGCTGATTCCCTGCCTTTCTGTGACCTGTAGTGCACCTGTCTGTTTTTACAATAAAAGGCAACCGTAAAAGTTTTTTTTGGAGTGCGGCTGTCCATTTTTATTCATCATTTGTTTTTGCCTGTCTTGTGAAAGAAAGTAATAGGATATCTCCTCAATTGGTACACAGGCAGCAATAAATGCCTTTTTTTTCTATTTGTTCTGTATTCTGTTGAGAAGGAAAACAAATAACTTGGAGTTGGCTTCTAAAAATAGGATTTTTATAACAGCTTACCTGTAAAATCCTTTTCTTGGAGTACATCACGGGACACAGAGCGACATAGTCATTACTAATGGGTTATATAGATACCGTCAGGTGCTGGCACTGGCAACTTCCAAAACCGGAAGTACCCTCCCCTATATAAGCCCCTCCCATCCGGGAGCACCTCAGTTTTGTAGCAAAGCAATAAGTGTCCCCAAAGAGGGGCGGGAGCTCTGTGTCCCGTGATGTACTCCAAGAAAAGGATTTTACAGGTAAGCTGTTATAAAAATCCTATTTTCTTTCTCGTACATCACGGGACACAGAGCGACATAGTCATTACTAATGGGATGTCCTAAAGCAATGCCAAATGAGGGGGGGGATACACCATATATAAGCTGAGCGCTATCAGACATGAGGATCTTTTGCGGCCTGCAACACACTGCGCCCAAAGGCGACATCCTCCTGACTTCTAACGTCCACCTGGTAGAACCTAGTAAACGTGTGAACTGAAGACCATGTTGCGGCCTTACAGATTTGAGCCAGGGAGGCCTGGTGATGCACTGCCCATGAAGTTCCAACTGCTCTCGTGGAGTGCGCTCTAACTTTGAACGGAGGCGGTCTCCTTCTCAAGCCATAGGCTTGTATTATGACCTGTCGAATCCACCTGGCTAAAGTAGATTTTGACGCTGCCTGACCCTTTCTGGGGCCTTCCGGCAGAATAAACAAAGTATCCGTTCTGCGAATCTGAGCAGTGGCTTTTAGATAAGCTTTAACTGCTCTTACTACATCCAAAGAATGCAATAACTTTTCCTCTACCGAAGTAGGTTTGGGGAAAAAAGAAGGAAGAACCACATCTTGGTTCAAATGAAACCTCGATACCACCTTAGGAAGAAAGGCTGGCTGAGGACGTAATACTACTCTGTCCTTATGGATAACCAGATATGGCTCTTTACAGGACATAGCTGCTAATTCCGACACTCTTTTAGCCGAACAAATGGCTACTAGAAAAATCAATTTCCTGGTGAGAAGCACCAAGGAAATATGCTGTAATGGTTCAAATGGTTGTTTCTGTAAAACCGACAGAACCAAGTTTAGATCCCATGGACATATGGGAATATTAACCGGAGGACTAATACGCATCACTCCTTGTATAAAGGCTTTGACTAGTGAATGCGAAGCCAAGGGCCTTTGAAAAAATATTGACAAGGCCGAAATCTGACCCTTGATAGTACTCAAGGCAAGCTTCCTATCTACAGCCCATTGTAGGAAGTCCAGAATCCTACCTATTACGTATTTACGTGGATGCCATTTCTTGGCCTCACACCAGGCGATGTACGCCTTCCAGATTCTATAGTAGATCTGCCTGGATACCGGCTTCCTGGCATTGATCATGGTAGATACCACAGCATTAGAGAGCCCTCTCTTTTTTAGAATGTGAGCTTCAATAGCCAGGCCGTCAAACCTAGGGCTGGTAAGGAAGGGTGGTATATCGGTCCCTGCGAAAGCAGGTCCGGACGATGTGGGAGGGTCCAAGGACTCCCCACAGACATTTTTACAATCTCCGCGTACCATGCTCTTCGGGGCCACGCTGGAGCCACCAGAATCACTGGTTTCTTTTCTACCCTGATTCTGCGGAGTAATCGAGGTAACAATTGTGGCGGTGGGAATGCATATATCAGCTTGAACTGATCCCAAGGGAACACTAGGGCATCCGAGCCGCAAGCTAGGGGATCCCTTGTCCAAGAGACAAACCTGTCCACTTTTGTGTTGAATCTGGATGCTAGCAGATCTACATCCGGTGTTCCCCACCGCTGACATATTGTCCGGAAAACCTCGGGATGAAGGGACCATTCCCCTGGCATAATTGTTGGCGACTTAGAAAGTCCGCCTTCCAATTCTCCACTCCTGGAATGAATACCGCAGATATGGCTGGGACATATCTTTCTGCCCATCTCAGGATGTAATTTACTTCCCTTTGGGCTGCACGACTCCTGGTGCCCCCCTGACGATTGATATATGCCACTGCTGTGGCATTGTCTGATTGAATTCTGACAGGGGACCCTTGGAGTTTGGATGTCCATGCTACTAGGGCATACCGGGCTGCTCGTATCTCTAAGAGATTGATGGGCAGGGCCTTTTCCGCATCCGACCATCTGCCCTGGAGAGACCATTGCTCCAGTACTGCTCCCCAGCCTATAAGGCTGGCATCTGTAGTGACCACCTTCCAGGAAATCGGACTGAAGGATTTCCCTCTTTCCAGATTCTGGGGAACCAACCACCAGCGGAGGCTCTTGCGAACGGAAGGGGACAAGGACATTGGTAAGTCCAGAGCCTGAACTTTTTTGTTCCAGGCTGACAGTATGGCCCTTTGCAACTTCCTTGAATGGAATTGACCGTAGGGTACTGCTTCGAATGATGCCACCATTTTTCCCAGCAGCCTCATGCACAGGCGTATGGATGGCTGTCTTTTTGAACCCACTAAGTGGATCAAATCTCTCAAAGACGACCCCTTTTCTTGAGGCAAGAAAATTTTTCTCTGGTCTGAATCCAGCCTTAGCCCCAAGTATTCCAGACTTTTGACTGGTTTTAGGGCTGACTTGTCTCGGTTGATAATCCAACCGTGATATTCCAGATACTTGATTGTCTCGTGAACAACCACTTCTAGTTTTTCCACTGAGTGGTCTATCAGCAACAAGTCGTCTAGATATGCCATTATCGTTACACCTCGTGTTCTTAGATTGGCCAATAATGGGGCCAGAATTTTTGTGAACACTCTTGGTGCTGTGGCCAGACCGAAGGGTAAGGCTCTGAACTGAAAATGGCGCCCTTCTACCGCAAAGCGTAGAAATTTTTGGTGGGCTGGAAAGATGGGAATGTGCAAATAAGCATCTTTGATGTCGATCGAGGCTAACCATTCCTCCCCTTGTAGGGCAGTGGCTACCGATCGGATCGACTCCATCCGGAAAGTCCTGATATGTAGGAATTTGTTTAGCCCTTTTAGATTTAATATGGGCCTCACGTCCCCGTTTGGCTTCGGGACTGTAAAGAGGTTCGGAGAGCACCCATCTGTCTCGGATCGTGTCCCGCCAGGTCTCTGTGAACAACTGAAGTCTTCCCCCCACCCGATTGGGTGGGGGCAACCCTTCATGCATTTGACTTTGGGGGAGGTTTTGTACCTCTCCTGCTCCAGGGCTTCTTGTTACCCTGCAATTGTCCCTGATTTTTACCTCCGGGATTTGACCGAGGAGGCCGTCGAAACTGTTTCACAGCCGATGTCCTAGGGACTGGAGAAGCAGGCCTCTTAAAAGAGGGACCTCTAACTCTATTTTTAACCGGCAAAAGTGTACTTTTACCGCTGGAAATTCTCTGGATATATTTGTCCAGGTCTTCCCCGAATAAGCGTTCACCATGAAATGGGAAGCTGACCAGCAATTTTTTACAGGGAGCTTCAGCAGACCAGTTTTTGAGCCATAGAAGCCTGCGCATATGTACTACAGACAGCGTAAGGCGGGAGGCCTGATGGATTGAATCCTTTATAGCGTCCACCGCAAAGCATAAGGCTCTAGGTAGATCAGCTAGGGCAAGAGCCTGCTGATCTGGCAAGTCCCTTAAGACCTGTTTCAACTGATCCTTCACTGCTTGGCAGACCCCAATAGCTGCCACTGCTGGTTGTGTCACCAAGCCTGCTGTAGAAAAAGCAGATTTTAATAAGGACTCCAATTTTTTATCTATTGGGTCCTTGAACATTTGGACATTATCCACCGGACATGTCAGTGATTTATTCACACAAGAGATGGCTGCGTCCACTGTAGGGACCCTCCATTTTCTGATGAACTTATCCTCCATGGGATAGACCACCGGAAATCTCTTGGGGGGAGTAAATATTTTGTCAGGATGCTCCCAATCCTGGTAAATGAGCCCTTCCAGTAAAGGATGGATCGGAAAGGAACAAACAGTCTGGGGAGCTTTTAGCGACCCCAACGAGGAGACAGAAGTGGATGATGGCTCCGCAAGTGGCATTTTAAATGCTGATCGGACCATATTAGTCAGGGACTGAACCCATAACCTTTCAGCATGTGATGCTGAGAACGGCTCTTCCACTGTTGATTCCTCTACAACCGAATCGACCTCATCCTGATCCCCTTCAGGTAGGTCGATCCCTGTATGGGACTGTTGCTCTGTTAACAGGCACTCTGAGGGAGGAGACGGAGATCGGGCGCTTTTCTCCTGTGACAGGGAAGCCGCGATCAATGCTGACAATCTCTCTTCCAGCCCTCCCAGAGCTGAGGAAAAAACCTCCTCTGTTACATACACAGGAGCAGGTGAACTGAGGACAGCCACAGTACCAGGTACTCCTGAGGGTGCTCTACGGTCACTAACCTCTGATTCTTCAGGGGAGACTGGTGCAGCCGAAGCATGCCCAAGATCCTCAGAGCCCGATGGAGACCCCCTATTCCTCCTGGAATTTCTAGTCCCGGAGTTTTTAGACGGCATATTCCTAAGCCACAAAGCTGAGGTATTCCAGCCGAAATACACCAGTTACTGACAATAGTCTAGCATAAATGCTGCTATAAGAAACAGTTGGTGTCTACTAATGTGCCTTTCTAGGGGATGCCTGTATCAACCGCTTGCTGTATGCCTTCTTTAAATGTTGCCAGCTCTGTCTCTGTACTTCATAGCCAGCTCACCACACAAAATTGTGGTTTTAACATGCTGGGACGCCCGCACATGTGCAGAAGCGCTGCGGCGCGCACAGAGCGTCATCCCCCAGGCTCCGCCCCCTTTCCCGGCTCACCTCTATATATAGGTGCGCGTGCACGCGCACGCGCGCGGCCACGTGCGCCTTCGGCGCTAATTTCGAAAATGGAAACCAGGGACAAGAGCCAGGGCCCCCTTTGCCGCAGGCCGGGGGATGGACGAGCATTGCAACATGGCAGAGGAAGCAGTTTCCCATAAGAGAACTCACCATCTGCCTGGACTCGCTCTGATGAGAAGAAACTAGTCCACATGACAAGAAACGTTCCACAGCGGCCTCTAGTGGACAAACACAGGTACCGCAGTCTAATATATTAAATATATATATATATATATATATAAAAATTTTTTTTTTTTTTTCTTGACCACCATTAAAAATTATTACATTTTTTTTAGTAGTTACAGGCATGCACAGAATTTTGCGGGAATACCATTAGGTAACAGACAGAAAGACAAATTAGGCTTGGGGGTCCCCCAATAGAACCAAGTTCCTGGGGGCCCCCACATACCTGTTCCCCGCCGCAGGACTTTGTTTGGTCCACAAAAGCCCAAACTTCACCTATCACGGCAGGCATTGTAATCAAACCTTCAGGGACCGGGTTCCCAAGGATTCCACTCCCCTGGACCTGTATAGCACCCTGCACAGAAAACATCTTGGTCGTGGGTATGACCAGAGCTCTGGATCCCAGGGTCCAGCTCTCCTAAGAGAAGCATTACAGGCAAAACCTTGCTCTTCTCTTTAAGGCCCGGGTACCGACCGTTTAGCTATGAAGCTTTTTTGGTCTGATCCGGAATAGCTTACTGAGGCCCAAAAGAACCTGTACGCAAGCTCAGTGAAAAACACATGTTTCTTCTTGGCCAACACCTTAGATACTGGCAAAAAACTGAGGTGCTCCCGGATGGGAGGGGCTTATATAGGGGAGGGTACTTCCGGTTTTGGAAGTTGCCAGTGCCAGCACCTGACGGTATCTATATAACCCATTAGTAATGACTATGTCGCTCTGTGTCCCGTGATGTACGAGAAAGAAATACAATATGTATGTACAAGTAAAGCCCCGTACACACGGTCGGACTTTTGCCCAACAAACTTTGTTTTAAGCAAGTTGGACCAACAATCCGACCGTGTGTACGCTCCATCGGACAAACTTTTTTTTCGTTTGGTTTTGTTTTCATCGGACAAAAGTTGGGTCTGCAAACGGACAAACTTTTGCCCAACAAAAGTCCGATGGAGCAAAGTCCTACCGTGTGTACAGAAAACCATAGGACTTTTGTCCGATGGACAAAACAACTAATGTTAAAATCAACCAACAATAGCAGAAGTTGACCAAAGGGTGGCGGAAAAGAGCAGAAAAACCATGTGATGTTGCAAAAAGTTTTGGGAAAGTTTGCAGAAAAGTCCTGTGGTGTGTATGCTATGGGTGTGACCGGCCAACTCCGTTCGGACAAAAATCCACGGAAAAGTCAGATGGAAGTCCGACCGTGTGTACGAGGCTTTAGGCTCACTGTGCGAAGAATGACATATGAGAATTGCAGCATCTTAACAAATACATAGATGTGTTGAGATGCACATAGAGTCAAGGAGATCTGTCAGAAAGCATATCATATTCCTTGGCTGAACGGCTTTTCCCATTATACCCCGCAAGCAACTGAGGGGTGCATGCTTATTGATGTGCATTATATTTTGAAATTCATAATCTAAATGTTTTCTGTTTGTTACACAGATCTAGCTTCAAACAGGCACTGGAAGCTCTTCCTCAACTTCCCAGTGGCAATGACAAGAAGTGAGTAATTTCCACCAGCTCTCAATACACTTCTTTAAAAATCTTGTATTCGCTTAGGCTTATTCATTTAAGACTGGCATATACATTAAGTATAGAAACATTTTCTGACACACCAGCTCCCAATAGGAGAACAAGCTCTTCATGTGAAATGTCTAACACATACATTACACAGTGGTCATTGTATGAACCGTCATAAGTCACTTCTCTAACTGGTTAACTGGCCCACATTAGCTTCACTTCCGCTGTTTAGACACCATGCTAGCAGTCAATGAAGCATTGCTGTATCCCTTTTCTTTTTTTTTTTCTTCAAGTTCTTCCATTAAAACTTAATATTCTGCTTTAGGAGTGATGTGCTTCAACAAGTTTACATTCAGACATGACTCCTTTCTGTCTTTGAAATGTTACTAAACCCACAACCGTAAAATCAGTCTTTCTTTTTCGTACATCACGGGACACAGAGCGACTTAGTCATTACTAATGGTTATATAGTTTACCTTCAGGTGCTGGCACTGGCAACTTCCAAACCGGAAGTACCCTCCCCTATATAAGCCCCTCCCATCCGGGAGCACCTCAGTTTTTTGCCAGTGTCTAAGGTGTTGGCCAAAGAGTAACATGTGTTTTCCTGGGCTTGCGTACAGGTTCTTTTACGGGCCTTAGTAAGCTGTTCCGGATCCTACCAAAAAAGCTTCATAGCTAAACGGTCGGTACCCGGGCCTTAAAGAGAAGAGCAAGGTTTTGCCTGTAATGCCTCTCTTAGGAGGGCTGGACCCTGGGATCCAGAGCTCTGGTCATACCCACGACCAAGATGTTTTCTGTGCAGGGTGCTATACAGGTCCAGGGGAGTGGAATCCTTGGGAACCCGGTCCCTGAAGGTTTAATTACAATGCCTGCCGTGATAGGTGAAGTTTGGGCTTCTGTGGACCAAACAGAGTCCTGCGGCGGGGAACAGGTAAGTGGGGGCCCCCAGGAACTTGGTTCTATTGGGGGACCCCCAAGCCTAATTTGTCTTTCTGTCTGTTACCTAACGGTATTCCCGCTAATATCTGTATATGCCTATAACTACTGGAAAATGTAAAATTTTAATAGTAGTCAAGAAAAAAAAAAAAGAGGACCACGGTACCTGTGTTAAACCACTAGAGGCCGCTGTTGTCCATTTTTCTTGTCATGTGGATCTTTGGTTTTCTCAAGTCAAAAGATCCAGGCAGTTGGTAAGTTTCTCTGTGGGAATCCAGTTCCTCTGCCCTGTTGCTGCGCTCATCCACCGCACAGGCCCTCCGGCAAAAAGGGCCCTGGCTCCTAGTCCCTGCTTGGTTTCAAAAAAGGGCGCCAATGGCGCACGGGCGCGTGCACGCGCCTCCTATGAAAAAAAAGGGGCGGGGCGGGTGGATGACGCTCGATGCGCGCCGCGGCGCTTCTGCGCATGTGCAGGCGTCCCAGCATGTATAAAAGACACAGTACAAGTGTCAGCTGGATGCAAACAGAGCTAGCAACAAAACGGTGGCACACAGAGGCGGTTGATGCAGGCATCCCCATAGAAAGGCACTTTAGTGGACACCAGCTGGTATATAGCAGCAACTGTGTTAGACTATTACCAGCAAAATTGGTGTATGACGACGGGAATACCTCAGCTTTGTGCTTAAAGGATATGTCGTCCAGACGCTCCGGAAATAAGTCTTCCAGGAAGCCAAAGGGGTCTCCATCGGGCTCTGAGGATATTGGGCATGCTTGTACTGCACCAATCTCCCCTGAAAATTCAGAGGTCAGTAGCCGTAGGAACCCCGCAGGAGTGCCTGGTGCTGCGGCTGTACCCAGTCCACCTGCTCCTGTATATATAACAGAGGAGGTTTTATCCTCAACTCTGGGAGGATTGGAAGAGAGATTAACAGCATTGATCGCTGCTTCCCTGTCACAGGGAAAGCGCGTCCGATCTCCGTCTCCTCCTTCAGAGTGCCTGTTAGTGGAGGAACAGCCCCACACAGAGATCGACCTACCTGAAGGGGATCAGGATGAGGTTGATTCAGTTATAGAGGAATCAACAGTGGAAGAACCTTTCTCAGCATCTCAGGCTGAAAGATTATGGGTTCAGTCTCTGACTAACATGGTCCGATCAGCATTTAAAATGCCTCTGGCGGAACCATCAACCACTACGGTTTCCTCGCTGGGGTCGCTGAAAGCTCCCCAGGCTGTCTGTTCCTTCCCAATCCACCCTTTATTGGAAGGGCTTATTTACCAGGATTGGGAGCATCCTGATAAAATATTTACTCCCCCCAAGAGATTTCCAGTGATCTATCCCATGGAGGATATGTTCATAAAAAAATGGAGGGTCCCTACAGTGGACACAGCCATTTCTTGTGTAAATAAATCACTGACATGTCCAGTAGATAATGTTCCAATGTTCAAAGACCCAATAGATAAAAAATTGGAGTCTTTACTAAAATCTGCTTTCTCTACAGCAAGCATGGTGACACAACCTGCAGTAGCAGCGATTGGAGTCTGCCAAGCAGTGAAAGATCAGTTGAAACAAGTCTTAAGGGACTTACCAGATCAGCAGGCTCTTGCCCTAGCTGACCTACCTAGAGCCTTGTGTTGCGGTGGACGCCATAAAGGATACAATCCAACAGGCATCCCGCTTTACGCTGTCTGTAGACATATGCGTAGGCTTCTATGGCTCAAAAACTGGTCTGCTGAAGCTCCCTGTAAGAAATTGCTGATTAGCTTCCCATGTCATGGAGAACGCTTATCTGGAGATGATCTGGACAAATATATCCAGAAAACTTCTGCCGGTAAAAGTACACTCTTGCCGGTTAAGAACAAGGGTAGAAGTCCTTCTTTTAAGAGGCCTACTTCTCCAGTCCCTGGCACATCGGCTGTGAAACGGTTCCGACGGCCTCCGCGGTCAAATCCAGGGGGCAGAAATCAGGGACAATCACAGGGTAACAAGAAACCCTGGGTCAAGAGAGGTACAAAACCTCCCCCCAAGTCATGAAGGGTTGCCCCCACTCAATCGGGTGAGGGGAAGACTTCAGTTGTTCACAGAGACCTGGCGGGACACCATCAGAGACAGATGGGTGATCTCCGCAGTAAGTCTGGGATACAGGCTGGAGTTAAAAGACATTCCTCATGCGCCTTTTTATAAGGTCAAACGTGCCAAGCGATCCCCAGAAGAGTGGATCCCTCCTTCCGGCACTAGAACAACTATTGCTCCAAGGGTAATCATGAAGGTTCCCTTGGAAGAAAGCGGGTTCGGGTTTTACTCGAACCTTGTCACAGTCCCCAAACCAAATGGGGACGTGAGGCCCATATTAAATATAAAAGGGCTAAACAAGTTCCTACATATCAGGACTTTTTCGGATGGAGTCGATTCGATCGGTGGCCACCGCCCTACAAGGGCAGGAATGGTTAGCCTCGATCGACATAAGGGATGCTTATTTGCATATTCCTATCTGTCCGGCCCACCAGAAATTTCTACTGTTTGCAGTAGAAGGGCGCCATTTTCAGTTTAGAGCCTTACCTTTCGGTCTGGCCACAGCACCACGAGTGTTCACAAAAATTCTGGCCCTACGATTGGCCAAACTAGGAACACAAGGTGTAACGATAATGGCATATCTAGACGACTTGTTGCTGATAGACCACTCAGTGAAAAAAACTAGAAGTGGTCGTTCACAAGATAATCAAGTATCTGGAATCTCACGGTTGCATTATCAACCGAGACAAGTCAGCCCTAAAACCAGTCAAAAGTCTGGAATACTTGGGGGCTAAGACTGGATTCAAATCAGAGAAAGATTTTCTTACCTCCAGAGAAGGTGTCGTCTTTGAAAGATTTGACCCACTTAGTGGGTACAAAAAAGAAAACCATCCATACGCCTGTGCATGAGGCTGCTGGGAAAAATGGTGGCTTCATTCGAAGCAGTACCCTACGGTCAATTCCATTCAAGGAACTTGCAGAGGGCCATACTGTCAGCCTGGAACAAAAAAGTTCAGGCTTTAGACTTACCAATGTCCCTGTCCCCTTCCGTTCGCAAGAGCCTCCATTGGTGGTTGGTGCCCCAGAATCTGGAAAAAGGGAAACCCTTCAGTCCGGTTTCTTGGAAGGTGGTCACTACAGATGCCAGCCTCATAGGCTGGGGGGCAGTACTGGAGCAATGGTCTCTCCAGGGCAAGTGGTCAGAAGCAGAGAAGGCCCTGCCCACCAATCTCTTAGAGATACGAGCAGCCCGGTATGCCCTAGTAGCATGGACATCCAAACTCCAAGGGTCACCTGTCAGAATTCAATCAGACAATGCCACAGCAGTGGCATATATCAATCACCAGGGTGGCACCAGGAGTCGTGCAGCCCAGAGGGAAGCGAATTGCATCCTGGAATGGGCAGAAAGATATGTCACAGCCATATCCGCGGTTTTCATCCCAGGAGTGGAAAATTGGAGAGCGGACTTTTTAAGTCGCCAGCAATTATGCCCGGGGGAATGGTCTCTTCACCCCGAGGTTTTCCAGGCAATATGCCAGCGGTGGGGAACACCGGATGTAGATCTGCTAGCATCCAGATTCAACGCAAAGGTGGACAGATTTGTGTCTCGCACAAAGGATCCCCTAGCTTGCGGTTCGGATGCCCTAGTGTTCCCTTGGGATCAGTTCAAGCTGATATATGCATTCCCACCGCGATTAATCCGCAGAATCAGGGTAGAAAAGAAACCGGTGATTCTGGTGGCTCCAGCGTGGCCCCGAAGGGCATGGTACGCGGAGATTGTAAAAATGTCAGTGGGAAGTCCTTGGACCCTCCCACATCGTCCGGACCTGCTTTCGCAAGGACCGATATACTACCCTTCCTTACCAGCCCTAGGTTTGACGGCCTGGCTATTGAAGCCCACATTCTAAAAAAGAGAGGGCTCTCTAATCCTGTGGTATCTACCATGATCAATGCCAGGAAGCCGGTATCCAGGCAGATCTATTATAGGATCTAGAAGGCGTACATCACGTGGTGTGAGGCCAAGAAATGGCATCCACGTAAGTACGTAATAGGTAGGATTCTGGACTTCCTACAGTGGGCTGTACATAGGAAGCTTGCCTTGAGTACTATCAAGGGTCAGACGGCCTTGTCAATATTTTTTTCAAAGGCCCTTGGCTTTGCATTCATTAGTCAAAGCTTTCATACAAGGAGTGATGCGTATTAGCCCTCCGGTTAGTATTCCCATATGTCCATGGGACTTAAACCTGGTTCTGTCGGTTCTACAGAAACAACCATTTGAACCATTGCGGCACATTTCCTTGGTTCTTTTCACCAGGAAATTGATTTTCTTAGTAGCCATTTGTTCGGCTAAAAGAGTATCGGAATTAGCCGTCTTGTCCTGTAAGGAGCCATATCTGGTTGTCCATAAGGACAGAGTAGTATTACGTCCTCATCCAGCCTTCTTCCTAAGGTGGTATCGAGGTTCCATTTGAACCAAGATGTGGTTCTTCCTTCCTTTTTCCCCAAACCTAGTTCGGTAGAGGAAAAGTTATTGCATTCTTTGGATGTAGTAAGAGCAGTTAAAGCTTATCTTAAAGCCACCGCTCAGATTCGTAGAACGGATACTTTGTTTGTTCTGCCGGAAGGCCCCAGAAAGGGTCAGGCAGCATCAAAAATCTACTTTAGCCAAGTGGATTCGACAGGTCATAATAAAAGCCTATGGCTTGAAAAGGAGACCGCCTCCGTTCAAAGTTAGGGCGCACTCCACAAGAGCAGTTGGAACTTCATGGGCAGTGCATCACCAAGCCTCCCTGGCTCAAGTCTGTAAGGTCACAACATGGTCCTTAGTACACACGTTTACTAGATTCTACCAGGTAGACGTCAGAAGTCAGGAGGATGTCGCCTTTGGGCACAGTGTGTTGCAGGCCGCAAAAGAGCCTCATGCCTGATGGCGCCCAGCTTATGTATAGTGTATCCCTCCCCTCATTTGGCATTGCTTTGGGACGTCCCATTAGTAATGACTAAGTCGCTCTGTGTCCCGTGATGTACGAAAAAGAAAAAGGGATTTTTATAACAGCTTACCTGTAAAATCCTTTTCTTGGAGTACATCACGGGACACAGAGCTCCCACCCCTCTTTTTGGGACACTTATTGCTTTGCTACAAAACTGAGGTGCTCCCGGATGGGAGGGGCTTATATAGGGGAGGGTACTTCCGGTTTGGAAGTTGCCAGTGCCAGCACCTGAAGGTAAACTATATAACCATTAGTAATGACTAAGTCGCTCTGTGTCCCGTGATGTACTCCAAGAAAAGGATTTTACAGGTAAGCTGTTATAAAAATCCCTTTATATATGCAGAAAAGCATGCTTGTTAGACTCGCTGTGGAACCTAAATCAGCACTATCCAGACAGATGGTCAGGGGTTATGCAGCCTCATAGGACAATCAGGGGAGAAAAAAAACTCCTCCTCCAAGCTTTAACCAGACACTGATAGAAGTCACAAGACTGCTGTAAATGCTGATGAGAAAGGGTGTTTGTCAGTTTATATTTTCTAAAACTATTACATTTCCATGTTGTGTGTAATGTGGGAGACCAGATATAGTGAATGTAGGGTCCTGGGTTTAGTAACACTTTAAGTCTGTTTCTCTACTTAAAGTGGTTGTAAACAGCGGATGTTGTTAAAAAAAACTAAAAAAAAAAACACCTGCAAAGCAATGGCATCACATACTAGCACATTATGAAATATTCACCTTGGAACAAAGCTCTCCAGCGCTGTACTGTCACCGTTTAGAAGGCCGACATGTTCCCCCTGTCTTTCTTCCAGGTTCGCGCTCTCCGGCTATGTAATTGGCCGGAGCTGCAATGACGCGAGTGCGCACAGGAGCCCTCGGTTCCGGCACGAAGCTCTGGCAAGGCATACCGGACCTTCAGAGTGCATGCGCCAGTGATGTCACTGGCTGCATGCAGGGTGAATGTCTCCTAAATGGTGCATGTTTAGAAGATATTAATTTCTTTTTCATACATCATGGGACACAGAATCAATCTAATATTCGTTACCTGCTGGGTTATACTTCATCATCAGGTGAACGAGACTGGTAGATCAAAGATTTTTAGACAGGAAGTGACCTCCCTATATAACCCCTCCCACACATGAAGCACATCAGTTTTTTACCAGTGTCTACAAGGTGAATGGCTCGGTTTGTTAGAGCTCTTTGAGCTCCAGGTCTCTATTCCCACAAACGGTTGCAAAAAATGAATCAAGGGATTGACCGATCGGATCCATTTGACACAGCTTTTATGCTTAGATAAATGGTACCCGAGCCTCGCAAAGAAGACTCTTGATGCTGCGAGGTTTTGCCTGTAAGTAGCCTCCGGGCGCTGGACCCTGCGGAGTGGAAATCCTGGACACTACAGCACAAAGACATTTCCTGCAGGGTGCTGTACAGGTCCAAGGGAGTGGACCCTAAACATGAAAGGGTACCCAGTTCTTGAAGGTCCCGTGTGACTGGAACCCACGTGAAGGGTGAAGATTGGGCCCTTAGTACCTAAGTGGCCCTGCGCCTGGATGGGTAAGTGAAACCCCTTTATTTATTATATTGTATGGTGTCCCAGTAATTGTAACAATCAGTCAAGCTAGCTAAAGGCTGGACACCTGTATGCGGTGACCATATGGGGGAGTTTTGGGCTAGCTGTGGGTGTTTGCAAAGTGTACCTTTTTTCTGCTTGTGTCTGGCGGTTTTATTCTTACCTTACGATGGTGCGCTTTTTCGTTTGGTTCACCATGGCGCACATGCGTTCGCAAGTGCGCCGCTGTATTAGCAGTTGTTTGGCGGCCATGGCGCACGGGGCTTCGCCGCACATGCGCAGTGGTCTTTATTCTGGCGAACGAAGATTTGCGTCATACGCAAATACAGCTATGCCCTTTTGCAGGGACCGCACGCATAGAACGTCCCAGCGCACACTCAGCTCATTTAAGCTGGGTAAGCCATGCATGTGGTGCTTCCAGAAGGCAGCTGTGGGACACAGAGCAGGATCTGAACAAACACTTGCAGTGGTTCATTTCTTCTTACCCGGGTCACGTGAGTCACCAGGTGTTGCTTGGTAGGCTAAAGGTGCTTAGCAGGATTGTTGCATAGGGGCTTGGTGAGCCCTATTAAAGGGCCTCCCTTCTAAAAGGATGTTGTCACACACACCCAAGTACTCTTTGTGGCTATAATGCCTTCCAAAAAGAGGAGTGGGACTAACACTACAGGGAAGGGTACACCTATGTCATCAGTAGTTCCTGTGAAAAAAAGCGCCAGACGTCCCTCATTTAAAACTTCAGGGACTGCTTCCTCAAATGTCTCAGCGTAAGGGCAGTTCCGCCGCCCACAGGGCGCTAAGGCCAGGGCCAAGCCGTGAGGCTAGGGCCAGAAAAATCCCTGGGTCCAAAATTCTTCTAATCCCAGCACCAAGCCCTCCTGAGGGGACGCCCCCACTCCATCAAGTGGGGGGAAGGTTGCTGGACTTTGCGGACATTGGAAAACAACAATTCAGGACGAATGGGTCACCTCAAATATATCTCGCAGTTACAGGCTGGAGTTGCGGGAGATGCCCCCCCAGAGGTTTTTAAGATCCAGCGTTTCCTCGGATCCTTTAAAAAGAAACTTATTACTGCAAGCACTACATCATCTAGTGCATTAAAGAATAATTGTAGAGGTTCCAATACTCAAAAGGGGCACAGGGTTTTACTCAAACCTGTTTACGGTTCAGAAACCAAACGGGGACACCAGGCCCATCTTGGACCTAAGATTCCTGAATAAGTACCTAACGATACAATCCTTTCGGATGGAGTCTGTCTGCTCAACAGTAACCTCACTTCAGAGGGGGGACTTTCTAGCCTCCATCGATATAAAAGATGCGTATTTACACATACCTATTTTTCAGCCTCACCAGAGGTTCCTACGATTTACAGTAGAGGAACGTCATTTTCCGTTTGTGGCTCTACCCTTTGGACTGGCTACAGCCCCTCGGGTATTCACAAAGGTCCTAGCACCAGTACTGGGCTTTTTAAGGGCCCAAGGGATTCTGGTGCTCGGGTACCTGGAGGACCTGCTCAGAGATCACTCAGTACAAGCTCTAGAACAGGGCATAATATACACAGTACGGTATTTGAAGAGCTTAGTCTGGATCATAAATACCGAAAAGTCAAACTTGAGACCAGCTTAAGATTTAAAGTATCTAGGTTTGATCCTAAACATGGTCCAAGCACAGGAGTATTCTTACCACCCGTAAGGATCCACACCCTAAAGAATCAGATCCTCTTCTAGGGAGGATGGTATCCTCCTTCAAGGCAGTGCCCTATGCCTATTTCCATTCCAGGCCCTAACAACAAAACATCTTGTTGGCTTGGAACAGGGGAAGAAAAGCCCTGGATTATCCAGTGTGCTTATCCCCTCAGGCATCCTTAAGCCTAAATTAGTGGCTGCAAGATCAGAACCTGCAAAAAGGAAAATCCTTTCTCACAGTAACTTGGAGAGTACTGATTACAGATGCCAGTCTCTCAGGCTGGGGAGCGACCCTAGACGGGCTCTCAGCCCAGGGGAAATGGTCAGGAACAGAACAGATCCTGCCCATCAACGTCCTGGAATTACGGGCAGTACGTCTGGCCCTACACTCCTGGATGGTGAAGCTTCAGGACTACCCTTTCAGAGTCCAGTCCGACAATGCCACTGCAGTGGCCTATATAAACCACCAAGGTGGTACCAGGAGTCGTTCAGCTCTGAAGGAGGTGAACTACATACTTGCCTGGGCAGAAAGATATGTGCCAATTATATCGGCAGTCCATATCCCGGGAGTAGAAACCTGGAAGGCAGATTCTCTCAGCCGCCAGCAGATCTGCCCGGGGGAATGGTCCCTACACCAAGAGCTGTCCCAGGAAATTTGCCAACATTGGGGATGGCTAGAGGTTGACCTACTAGCATGCAGATTCAACAACAAACTACAGCAGTTAGTCTCTTGGACAAGAGATCCTCTGGCAATTGGAGCAGACGCTCTGATAGTTTCATGGAGCCAGTACTCCCTGGTTTATGCTTTCCCTCCGATCCCACTCCTTCCACTTTTGTTGCGCAGGATTTGAAGAGAGGGGGTCCCAGTCATTCTGGTAGCACCAGCCTGGCCCAGAAGGCCCTGATTCCTGAAGACTTTCAGCCTAACAAAAGACGGACCATGGACGTTTCCACAGCGCCCCGATATACTGTCTCAAGGTCCTATATTCTACCCCAATTTACAGTCTCTAAATTTGACTATTGAAGCCAGGGTATTAAAGGACCGAGGCATCTCGGGACCAGTAATGTCTACCCTAGTGAATGCTAGAAAAGCTGTCACTAGAAAAATCTATCAAAGTCTGGAAGACTTTTATATTGCTTGGTGTGAAGCCAAAAAATGGCATCCACGAATATACGTGATTGGGAGAATTCTTTATTTTCTACAGTCAGCTGTAGAAATCAAATTGTCTTTGAGTACAATCAGAGGTCAAGTTTCGGCCCTATCAGTATTCTTCCAAAGGCCTCTAGCCTCCCATTCACTGATCCAAACCTTTATTCAGGGGGCAACTCATTTGCTTCCCCCTATTAGGTCACCTGTGTGTCTTTGGGACTTGAATTTGGTGTTGTCTGTGCTACAGAAGCAACCATTTGAACCTATTAAGCAAATTCCATTAGACTTGCTGTCACACAAGCTAGCCTTCCTGATGACTATCACCTCGGCTAGAAGGGTGTCTGAGTTGGTGACCCTTTCATGCAAGGCACTATTTTTGATCCTTCACTACGACCTATTCCTTTTTGCCAAAAGTCGTGTCAGCCTTTCATTTAAATCAGGACATTGTTTTGCCTTCTTTTTTTCTCCAAGCCTCGCTTGGCGGAAGAGAGACGACTGCATTCTCTGGACGTTGTCCGAGCAGTCAAGGTATATTTGTCTAGATCTGCGGAGATCCGAGGATCAGACTCTTATTTTTTGTTTTACCAAAGAGACCCAAGAAGGGGCAAGCAGCTTCCATTGCCTATTGGGTCCGTCAATTGGTCATTCAGGCCTACGGTCTGAAACATAAAGCTCCCCCCTTTCAGATGAGAGCTCATTCTACCACTACCAGGTGTGTAGGAACCTCCTGGGGTTTTCGCCATCAGGTATCTGTGGCTCAGATTTGTAAGGCTGCTAGCTTGTCTTTCGTGCATACGTTCCCAAAATTTTATCAAGTGGATGTTCGAGCAGCCGAGGATTCGGCTTTTGGCCACAGTGTACTGCAGGCTGCCGTATAAAGTTCTGATGGCTATTGTTTTTTGGCAGGGTGTATCCCTCCCCTCAAGACTATTGCTCTGGGACATCCCAGCAGATAATGAATATTAGCCCGACTCTGTGTCCCATGATGTATGAAAAAGAAAATAGGATTTTTACATCATACCTACCTGTAAAATCCTTTTCTTTGAGTACATCATGGGACACAGAGGTCCCTCCCCTTTTTGAGGATTCAGTGCTTGCTACAAAACTTATGTGCTTCCTGTTTGGGAGGGGTTATATAGGGAGGTCACTTCTTGTCCACAGATCTTTGATCTACCAGCGTCGTTCACCTGATGATGAAGTATAACCCAGTAGGTAATGAATATTAGCCTGACTCTGTGTCCCATGATGTATTTGAAGAGAAGGATTGGACAGGTATGTATGACGTAAAAATCCTATTTTTTACCTACAGTTAATCCTTTTTAAAGTAAAAATGACCATGCTGGGTTTACCACCGCTTTAATGATAGGAGACCTTTTCATTTTTCATAGCAAAAAATTGTAACATACAAGGAGCATATATGTTACCATTTTTTTACTATGAAAAATACATAATATTTTGGCTCTCATACCAATCAATTGTCTTCAATACTTTTGCAGTCACAGGTGAAGAACTGGCACGCGGCTCAGGTCTTCTGAGTTTGATGGTTGCATACTTTTTCAGGATCAGTGACTCCCAGAATTGAAGCTGGAAACAGCTGGCTAACTTCCACTTTTAGAAGATCATAATGCAATAAAACAGGCATAAACTAAGATATTTTAGATGTGAACGGGGAACAAATCAAGCGTGTATGAAATTTTGAGTTTGAATGTGATTGCTTAATTCTGAACACTACATCCCCAGTTTTAAGAGGGTGTGCACCCTTATGCAACCACATAATTTTTTTTACTCCCCAATCAGCCCCCCCCCCCCAAAAAAAAAAAAAGATTTCAGTTTGTTTTTTATTTGAATTGTACAGTTTATAGGTCACATTAAAAGTGGAAAAGTTCTGAAATGATTTGTCTTTGTTTTTTTTTTGTTTTTTTTTACATCACAGAAACCTGACATTTTAACATGGGTGTGTAGACTTTTTGTATCCACTGTAGAGCCTAAACACACACTTTTTGCCTGGCAGAATCAGTACCAATGTAATGAGAGCCAAAATATTACTCTCCCATATTCTACAATAATGCTGGCACATTTAGAGTCTAAAATCTCACCTCCTGCAACCAAGCTTTTGCAGAAAAAATTATATTTGTGCACTGCATGGTATTGGGAGTTATGGAACATTACATTTTCCTGGACTTTTAAGGATTGAATACACATGTGGACTATGTGGGATCATTACACCTAGACCGTGCAGACTCGATTCTGATGCATAGATGATATGGTTGACCACCCCCTCTTCCTCAAAAAAACTTTACTCCCTGGGTCTCTGTAACTGTACTCTTTGTTGGTTCTCATCCTACCAATCCCAACGCAATTTCACTGTCACTTACAACTGTACTTCTCCTCTTCCTTTTTCCATCAGGGTGCCCCAAGGTTCCGTTCTTGGACCTCTCCTTTTCTCGATCTACACCTCCTCCTTGGGTCAGCTGACCCATGGCTTCCAATACCATTTCTATGCTAACACCCAAATGTACCTCTACCCCTCAGCTCACTCTATCAGTAGCCTCGCGCATCACTAATTTACTAGCAGACAACTAAGTCTGGCTGTCACACCGCTTCCTACAACTTAATCTATCCAAAACCGAGCTAAAAGAAATTCCTCCACATGCTCCTTCTTCTGACTTCTCTGTCGGGGTAAATGGCACAACTATCAACCTTTACCCGCATGCCAGGTTTCTAGATGTAATCCTGGACTCTGAACTCTCCTTTCAGACCCACATCCAATCACTGTCCAAAGCTTGCCGCCTCAACCTCTTGCTACATCTCTAAAATACGCCTAACCAATGCTTCTAATTCACTCCCTGGTTTTCTCTTGCCTCGACTACTCCAACTTCCTCCTCATTGGATTACCTTTACCTAGGCTATTTGTCCTTCAGTCCATCATGAATGCTGCTGCCAGAATCATCCGCCTTAACAAATGCTCAGTGTCTGCTACCCCTCTTTGCCAATCCCTCCACTTGCTTCCACTCAACAAATTAAATTCAAAATGCCAACAATATTCAAAACTTACAAAGCCATCCACAGCTCTGCCAGCAGCTACATCACTAACCTAGTCTCAAAATACTAACCAAATTGTTCTCTACGTTCCTGCCAAGATCTCCTGCTCCCTTGTCACCTCATCCCATGCTCATCTTCAGGACTTTCATCCAAGCCTCACCCATCATATGGAACTCCCTACACCAATCTTCACCCCTCTTCCTTCTGGGGCCGAAGACTCCGGCTCTTTGACTGTCCGGAGCCGCGTGATGTCACTCCCACGCATGCACGCAGGAGCCGCCAGTCACGACACACGCTGGGGAAGAAACAGCACGGAGGGCTTGCCTATATGTAAAAATGTCTCAGGGGGGTTTACAAGCACTTTAACTGCAGCAGAGAAAAATCAGGTCTTCTGCCCTACCATACAGGGTTATGCTGTGTGACAGAGCTGTGCAAGTCTAAGAACTGGACAGACCGATATACAGATGACCGGTTAAACAGCTCCCTTATATGTATTTATGTGTAATTAACATCTTCCAAGGACCTGTCATTTTTGTTTATAAGTTTCAGCATCAGGTTTCTTAAATAAATGAGTGAAGAGTCCTACTTCGCTGATCTATTTGTTAGTATAAGTTGATACTCATATCATATGCTGTGGAGTCACATCTGTGCTTTTTGTATTGTAATGCTCTTGAATTATTTTGTTACAGTTTTCAGTCAATTGAAATTAAATATGTCTCTCTTTCACAGGTTACTGGAGGATCTGTTAAATGAATTTAAGAGTAGTATGCACTTACAGCTAATGTGCTTCCAGACATCTGCCAATATCAGCTCAAAGACCTAATAAACCAAGCATGCCTCACCATGTAAAAAGGCATTTTTAACAAGACTTATGTATCCAATTCTACAGATTTAACTCTAATGCCATTGTTCTGAATCGAAAAGGAGGATTAATACTATTTCAGTGTTCTTAAGTTATATATCATACCCAAAAATCTTCTCTGTTGTATCCCATTAACAATGTATGTAACCCTACTAGCCCACGAGCATCCAATAAACTTTTTTTTTCCTATTATGAGACACTAATTCATGCTTGTGCTATTATAGATCTTGGCAAGCTGGATATCAGCAAGGTTTAATGTGGTATGACAGAATATAAAGGATGTTTGTTGTAAAAATCTGATGCACAGGAAATAAAGGTGTTGTCCACAACACCCAAAATGTATTTTGATTTTAGGCGACCTGGGCTTGTAACTGCAGCTTTTCCGTGCAAATAAATATTTTATCTAGATTAGTATTTCATATTAGTTTTTGACTGATGCAAGTTTGTTGAAGAGTTGTAAACCCAAAATAGAAGAACACTCCTAAAACCACATATGTATTGGAGAGATAAATATTAGAAGAAAAGGTGGGGACAAAAAGGCTCTGGGTCGGACTTTAAGGGCAAGGTGGATGATATTAGGATAAAAATGCTTTATTGATAACAATTAATTGCAAACGGAGCAAGCATAAATTTAAAAAACATATAACACACAATGAACATAAATATGGCGTGAATAAATCATTGTCACCATACGGACAGCAGTGAGCCCCTGTGCGTCAACGCGTTCCGCTGTTTTGCTTCATCAGGACACATATAGGGGTTGTTGGAAGGAACAGGTCTCACTATCTCGTCAGCATAAAGATAAATCCGCATATGGAAAGCTCCCCACTGAGCATCAAAAATCACCATGTAGATAAAGTATCATTGTTTCCAAATATTTGTAACCATGTGGTAGGTGACTCAAAAAATGTCACTCCATGCAAAAGATTTGCTGTGAGATCATTTAGAATGATATCTAAATCCCCTCTTCATTCTAAATGATAGCATTGCAATACTTTTGCATGGATAAACTTTTTGAGTCACCTCCCATATGGTTACAAATATTTGGTAACTATGATACTTTATCTACATGTTGATTTTTGACACTCAGTGGGGAGCTTTCCATATGCGGATGTATCTTTATGCTGACAAGATAGTGAGACCTGTTCCTTCCAACAGCCCCTGAATGTGTCCTGATGAAGCAAAACAGTGAAACGCATTGACGCCCAGGGGCTCACTGCTGTCCTAATGGTGTTAATGTTTTGTTCACGCCATATTTATGTTCATTGTGTGTTAAATGTTTTTTAATTATTTTTATACTTGCTCTGTTGGCAATTAATTGTTTTCAATAAAACATATTTTTATCCTAATATCGTCCACCTTGCCTTTAAAGTCTAACCCAGGGCCTCCCCCACCCCCCCCCCCCTTTTTCTTCTAATATTTGTTGAAGAGTTGTCACTCCCTAGCATTTTATTTCATTATGGAAGTGTAAAACTGGAGAAACTATACTCTGGAGTAGAGCCACACAGAACCAGGAGCCCAGCCTACATAGATCATTCTTCTGAAATAGCAAGGTTTAATAGCTTGTTTCGTCTAGGAGGTGTATAGAGTAGAGCAATATCTACCTTATTGCTTGCTCCCGATGCTTCCTAACTGCTATATGGCTGGTTCCAAAAAAGCTGCACAACTGGCCAGGGCCTATCCAATTTTCTTCAAGTACAATGCAGCACTGGTGTTTGGCTGAGCCCTCAATGTCCTCGTATACATACCACTGATCCTACGTTGTACACAAGGATGGTGGGGGCCCAAGCACATACCGGGAACAAAGCTGCAGTTAAACTTTAAACCTTTTATCCAGAGTTACTTATTGTGCTTTGAATTGTTGAACAAAACTATAAAAACAATTAATAAGAAAGGAAATTACATTTAACCACTTAAGGACCAGCCACGGTGTATATACGTCAGCAGAAGGGCACCTGGAGGTACAATCACGTACCTGTACATGGCCCTTTAACTGCTGACGTCGGGGTCGCGCGCACCGCCAGCGGCACGCTCGCGTCCCCCCTGCCTTCCCCGTGAGTCGGGTCGCGGGTCCTGCGGACTCGATCGCCGCGGGGATCCCCGCGATCGTCTCACGGAGGCTCGGAGTGGGGAGATGTCAGTGTAAACACAACATCTCCCCGCTCCACTACTGACACTGTCAGCCATCTCCGCTCTGTGTAATCAGAGCGTAGATTGGTGACGTGTCACTCGTAGCCACGCCCCCACACAGTACTAATCACTCCCCTAGGCACACTTAACCCCTCCAGCGCCCCTAGTGGTTAACCCCTTCACTGCCAGTGTAATTTTCACAGTAAACAGTGCATTTTTATTGCACTGATCGATGTGAAAATTACAATGGTCCCAAAAATGTGTCCGCCATAATGTCGCAGTCACAAAAAAAATCGCTGATCGCCGCCATTACTAGTAAAAAAAAAAAAATTCTAAAAATGCCATAAAACTATCCCCTATTTTGTAAACGCTATAACTTTTGTGCAAACCAATCAATAAACGCCGATTGCAATTTTTTTTTTACCAAAAATATGTAGAAGAATACGTATCGGCCTAAACTGAGAAAAAAAAAATTATATATTTTTTGGGGATATTTATTATAGCAAAATGTAAATAATTTGGATTTTTTTTCAAAATTGTCGCTCTATCTTTGTTTATAGCGCAAAAAATAAAAACCGCAGAGGTGATCAAATACCACCAAAAGAAAGCTCTATTTGTAGGAAAAAAAGGACGTCAATTTTGTTTGTGAGCCACGTCGCACGACCGCGCAATTGTCAGTTAAAGCGACGCAGTGCCAAATTGTGAAAACACCTCTGGTCATTATGGTCCGTTTTGGTCCGGTCGTTAAGTGGTTAAAGGAGAAAGTGTGGGAATCAAAAAAACAACACATACCTCTATGACTGCAGCATCGATGTGATGATGCAGCTGTCCTCCACTGTCTTCAAGACCAAGAGCTGAGCGATCACGTGACTGCTGATAAATCAGTTCTTGGTCTGCTCTGAGCAGAGAGGTGACTGTCGGTCACTGCTCTCTGCTCTGGCCCTCCAATGCTCACTGGACCACCAGACTGGGGAGGGGGCAGGAGCAGCTGGTTCAGGCTCTCAGGGGCTGAGATACTGTAGCTGCAGATTAGGCATCTGGGTAAAACCTGACCTTATTGTCTGGATCCTTCCAGTGTCTGAAACGGCTCTGTGAAATCAGCCGTCAATGGGCTTTAGCCCTCTATCGGCTGATTCTGGGTCACGGGTACAAAAGTGAGTGCACTTCTCTGACCCAGAAGATAAGTATGACCAAAAAAGCTGTGGTCATACCGAAGAACTCAGCGATCACATAACCGCTGATCGCTCAGTTTTTGGTCTGCTCTTGAGCAAAGAGCATCGATTGTTAGTCATCTTTCTCTGCTCTGCCCCTCCAGCGCTCACTGGAGCATGGAGCTGAGGATGGGGCCAGAGTGGCTAGCTCAGGCTTTAAGCAGTATGCTAAGGGGCTCAGCCAGCTGCTGATCAGACATCTGGGTGAATCCCAACATTATTGTTGGGACCTTTCTGGAGCCTGGAGTGGCTCTGATATGTCAGTTGACAGCGGGCTGATTCTGGGTCACAGGTGTGCAAAAGTAAGTGCACTACTGTGACCCAGAAGAGAAGTATGACCAATAAAGATTTGGTCATATTTCTTTTAAATGTTCTTATCCCTCACACTTAAAGTTATATTAGAATATTTTAAACACTCACAAAGCCTTATAATAAATTAGGTTGACTAGAATTTAGTAAGACTGCTGGCCTTTATGAGGCCTAGACTTAGATGCTAGTCAGTTAGCATAAAACCACCACTCAGACTAAAAGAAATCTATGTGAGATATTACTCACATATCCCGAGCAAGGTCAGCTCTGTTTTCATTTTTGAGCAAGTCTTTTTTTCCCCATGAGGTTATCTTCATTTTCACTCTCACGAAATCCACACATTAACTAGCCCATTTATTTTCTTTCTTTTTTTTTTTTCTATTTTACCTTGTGTACTAACTACACATACAAAGACTATTTTTTTTTCACTTTTGTTTTTTTTTTCTATTTTAGCTAACCCTATTGATTGGTGTGGTAAAGGTTTCTTTTATTTAGCTTATTTCCTTCCTTGCAGAACACATGTAAATTACTTTTTCTTCCTGTGTCTGTCACACCTAAGTGCATCTCGCAGTTTGTTATAGAGCCTAGCAGCAGTGAATAGAAGTAGGAGTTTAATGTATCCAAGAAAAATAAACCTATACAAAAAAGTAATTAATGTTTTATGTGAAGGTTTGGAGAGGTTAATTGTTTATAGTTTCAGGACCTGACTATGGTCAATATGCTTTTCATGAAAGGCCATGTACAACTATAGCTGAATATAATGCAAACTATGTATACTATGGATACTACTATGTATACTATACTATGGATGCAAAAAACACACATAAATGGTTAGCTTTTTTTATATTTTGTTATTAACCTTATACATAAAGCACAGCATAAATTGTTGAAAATTGCCCCATTATTAGTGTAAGTGGAGGGGAATAGTACCCAATCTTTAATATCTTTAGGAGAAACTATGACCTATTGTTGGTCTCAGTATGAGGAATAGTGCCCATTTATTGGTGGCAGTGGGAGAAATTATGCTCCATTGTTGCAGTCATTGGGAGCAATGGGGCCCAACCATTGGTGTCCGTGAGAGAAATATTGCCCCATTGTTGCTGTCAGTGGAAGAAATTGTTCCCATGACAGCTGTCTATAAGGGGATCTCCCCTACTTTAGAGAGATTTCCTTCCTGTTGGTGTCCCATAATAGGAGGTGGCGGACTATCTCCCCACTGAGACACAGATGGCAAGAAAGGGAGTTTCAACCATTCCCTACTCTGTCCAGAAATAAATGGCTTTTACATACAATTGATGTACACCTGTCATAAGAGAAGTATGTGGCTGCCATTGCTGGCCCTCATTTGTAAATGAGTGTCAGGATTCCTTATCTCTGTATTTGTTCCCAATCAATGACTCAGACAGCATTGAGGACAATGCATCAGCATACTAGCTAGGCAACTTGCATTCCTAAAGGGAAATCAAATACTCTATGAACATAATACACAACTGAGAGACCAGATATCTCTACAGTGTGAGGTTTATTCCCTTTTGGACGGTTGTCACTGGAACAAGTGTAGTATACTGTACCTTCTATTCAATTTCAGGTGACAACTCCAATTATTGGATTTTTATCAAATATTTTATTGAAAAAGAGGTTACAGAAAAAATACACAGACAATAGTTTAATAGGTAAGAATAACAAATTCTAACTTCAGCAAAGCTGGAGCCTGGAAACAACCATGCAAGATCGGAAAAAATACAGAGTAGGCAAACTTATGTTATGGAACAGCCACCCTTTGAGCCATCCTCAGGTGATGCCGTGTTGGAAACACATTGGGACCGAGTTAATAAAGTGTTCACATGAGATACTACAAATATATTGGATGACTCGGCTTGTCAAGTGTAATTTGTTAAACTGTTACGAGCCATGAAATCAGAGGACACTTTGTGGTGGGATCTCTTGGATTGAAATAAATATAAGTGAAAAAATTATTCTCTGTGGCTTGCGGATCAAGAAATCCCCACAACAGTTTACTTTGAGGACTTTGTTTAGAAGTGGAATATCATGCTTATCCAATTGTTTGAACTAGTGCATCTGTTTAAGTTGCATAGAGAAGCCTTTTCTAAGTTTTCTCACCAACATACACAGATCTGCAGAATAAGTTGCAAAAACGATCGAAGATCTGGAATCTTAGATTACACAAACCAAAAGGTCCAAATATTTACCAGACATCCAGAACTACCTAAATAACATGGTGTATGAATGGGGCAGAAGAGAGAGAGCGTATATAATGGGACACCTATAACTGCTGGAAAACCATTTTTTTTTGTTTTGGATAGAATGCAGAGAGATTAGAACGCTTGTCAGTTTTTATTGCTGTCTATCCCCCCTTCACCCCCTGTATTTGTCTTGTTTACCATTGTCATTGAAAGTGAAAGTAAAAGAAAATCTAAAATGCTGTGTTGTCCCCAGAAAAGTAATAGAGGGGAAATATTCCAATATGGACATTGGTTCTGGTGACCTGAGTATCCCCAAGGAATTCCCTTAATTATCAGGGATTTCCTCTCACTTCCTGTTGGTTCTGGGACAGGAAGTGAAGGGAAATCTCTGCAATGGGACACAAATAGCGAAAACAAATCTGACAGGAGTTATAACCCTGGGGGCCCCACTCTATCCAAAATGAAAAAAAAAAAATTTGCCTACAATTCTACTTTAACCTCCCTAGCGGTAATCCCGAGCGTGACTCAGGGTTGTTTTTTTATGCTAGGATCGGTAACCCCGAGTCACGCTCGGGGTAGACATTGCAGAGCTCGCAGCAGAGTTTCCTTACCTTCTCCTGGTGATCCAGCGATGATGTCCTCTGCTGTGATCGCCAGCGAGATCTCCGGCGAGTGTCGGCACTTTCGACCCCATCTGACTTCCTAGTTCCGTTCCCTGCGAGCCGCAGCGGCGCAAGGGAGCGGAACTGGGCAGCAAATTCAAAAAGGTAAACACATAGTATACATACAGTATACTGTAATCTTGCAGATTACAGTACTGTATGTAATAATTACACACCCCCTTTGTCCCTAGTGGTCTGCCCAGTGTCCTGCATGCACTTTTATATAATAAAAATCGTTCTTTCTGCCTGTAAACTGGGGATTGTCCATAGCAACTAAAAAGTGTCCCTTTATGTCAAAAGTGGTTTTAGACCAGCTAGAAAGCAGCGATAATAAATTAGAATCACTCGCAGAATTGAGCGATAGCGATTTGTGGAGAAATTCATCATCAAACACTAAATCTAATGACAGCGACAATTCTGCAACTGAGCAAATTTCAGTGTTTTTGATTTGATTACATTATTGAATAATTTTTATTATAATTAGATTACTATTTTTTATAATTATTTATAGTTATTTATTATATTATAATTTATAATTTTGTGTTTCATATTTATCATACCCGGGATGTTTACTAGACTCTGGTTTGCTCAGGTTTAAGTAAGTAATTACTAAGAATTGCAGGCCTATAATACATAACACTAAATTTTCATGCAAAATAATTGTACCGCTTTTGGTACATAATTCCAGAAAGAATCATACCGCCAGGGAGGTTAAGAAAAAGAACAGAGATGGAGGTCAATTTTAGCTTTCCTGAAGCACTGGACCCGTTTTCGGAAGCTTCAGAAACAGCAGATTCAAGAGCCTCCTCTGCCTTTAGAGCCTCCTCTAGCGTTTCAAGACCCTCAAATGGATCAGTGTTTTTATATGTGGATGGAGCAAAAAACAGTACCCCACTATCATACTACCGTTTACCCCCCAAAAAAAAGTCTTCCGAGAAACAGGATGCAAAAACAAAAAAAGACTGCGTAGGGGAGGAAGGAAACGAAAATTCATCTGCCAGAAGATGTCCACAAAGGAACAACATCCTCACACCCATCAATCTGGCCTGTTGTTAATTTAGCTGATGTTGAGTTAACAAGTCATGAATTATCTCTATTATCTCATGGCCTCGCATTTTACCAACTCATTCATTTTGATGTATTTTGACACAATTTTAGATACTAATAGATTTGTTAGGAATCTTCTCCTACGTAAGCATTTCAGTAAAGATGAGCGTGAACAAGAGTAGAATCCACAGATAATGAATACTGTAGTAGGTGATAGTGATACACTGATTGGCAGTATTGTTTCTCATTCTTATATGTTTATAGATTTATGTGCAAGACTCAATCTTGAGCAGCTACAATTAGAGTTGCACATCCAGGTCTGCACAGCGATTTTGTTATCCCATACAAGCTAGGAATTCCTCAGTGAATGCCTTTCAGACCATTGTAGAATGAGAATTGCTTGAATTAAAACAGACTTGTTCCACTTGAGTCTCCCATATTACCAAGCAAGAGAAAGTTGCTTTACAGAGTTTGAAGAATTCTAAACAGCTAATCATTAAGGAAGCAGGTAAGGGAGGTGCGGTGGTGGTGGTGTTATCTAAGGAGCAATATTGAGTAGTCGCACCACCTACCTCCCATTGTCCACTAATCCAACTTCTGTTTTTCATACTGCTCTGTTGGATCTTCTGCATAGAGGTAAGTAAATGGGGGTCTTAGAAAAAGGGGGGAAGTTTGGGACTTTGAATGAGATGCGTGTAGGGGGTTGGTCATTTTGTTCTAGGCATGCAGTCTGTTGGCTGTGTTTGGCTGGATTGTTTCAGGTCCGGGAGCTGCAATGCACACTGTTGCCTCCCTTCCCCTCCCTATTTGATACTGGGGGGGTGGGTGTTGCCACTGTGCATCAGTGTCACGCCCCTCGCCGCAGCGCATGACGTCACTCTCGGGAGACTCAGCGGCGGCAGCGCTCGCCATCGCAGTGCGTGTGGAGCATCTCCCTAGACGCTGGCTGTACCGTGTCAGCTGTTCTGGCGGGAATGCCTCATTTGGACGCACTCAGCGAGACACCGGGGGCGTCAGTCTCTGCGGCCCTGGCGGGTACGTGGCACAGTCTTGGGGCAGGCACAGTTTCTCTTCTCCTTTCATGCTGGATACTTCCGGGACCACACATGGAAGTTATGTCACCACACTGGAATCACCAGGTACACTCACTTTCATTTTTCTTTTCCCTTTTTTCCCCCCTTCTTGGGGGTTCTGTCGCTACCATACACAGTCCTTGAATCTCTGGATAGGATTGGTCTGTAGTGATTCCAGGACATTTCATCATATGTGTCTGTGGCTTCCCCCTTATTTAGATTTTAGTTTTTTCTCACTACACTCTTATTTTTTGTTTTTCATCCTTCACACCCCAGGCAGTCCTGAGTCCCTGGACAGTATTGGTCTGTTGTGATTTCAGGAGGCCCTACCATGTCTTCTCTGTTTGCCCTGCTGCCAGGTTTTTTCGGTGGACTCTACACACCTTCCTCCTCACTCTCATTTCCTTGGGCTCTTTGCCCTCTTCCAGTCACATCCTCACTGACCACAACATTTTACATCTCACATAGATTGGAGCTGTCCACAGGTATTCCCCTGCAGCTCACCCTGGACACTTTTCATCGCCCCCCCTTGGCTGTGGTTGTTTCCGGCTGTGCTGCCTGCGATTCCGCGCCCCCCCAGCTCCCGGCGGGAGTAGTTCTTGGCCTTCCTCAGCCATCAGGCTTTAGCAATTTATGACTATTTTTAAAGCTGTGAAGTAAGTAATTTGGGATGTTTTGGTTTTTTCCTTCCCCTGCATCCTTATTTAATTCATTGGAGTAATTTTGGATATATATTCTCACAGACATGAATTCTGCAAATTGCTTCTGATGAAGTGGAAGTGAGTCCACGAAACTCGTCAAGCCTACCATGCAGTTTATTTCAATCATATCTGTATATTATACTTTTCCATTGATTTTATTTAGTATGTGCTATAATAGAATTTTTATATGTCTACTATATGCCTATCAGCTTGTCGTACTTGCTATGTATCATGTCCTATGTATTTATGAATAAACCTCCTTTGTTTGTTTAATCCATTGGTTTTTGCCTACACACATCTCATTCAAAGTCCCAAACTTCCCCCCTTTTTCTAATGTACAACAGGGATGGAAGTGTGTGCTCACCTAGCCCACACACTTCATTCAAAGTCCCAATTTCTCCCCTTTTTACTTTTAAGTAAATGGGGGTCTTATCTCCCTAGACTGCAGATTACCTTTATGTGGAAAATCCAATAGTCTTTCACCATTTGCCCAAAATCCACAAATCGGACGGCCCTATACAAGGCTGCCCTTTGTGGCTGGTATTGGTTCTTCTTTAGAACATTTGGGTGAATGGGTGAACTGTCACCTCCAACCTTTGGTTTTACGCCTGGCCAGATACATCAGGGATACTAATGTTGTGTTGTCACAAGTTTGGTCCATTAAATGGGTATCCAGTTTTCTATGGGTCACCTTGGATGTGAGCCATCCCAGTTGGGGAATTCATTCATGCCTGCAGGAATTGTTCTTTTGATAGCACCTTTTGCAACGAATGTGATAACATCCGTACCTGCCTAATAAAGAGAGATTTCCCAGGTTCAATAATACAGAGGGGCTTTGAATTAGTAAGGGTTAAGGATCGAAAAGCGTTACTTGGAAGTGCAGTCGGAGGTACTGCCAAAAGGAATAAATCTAAGAGCAAGGGTAGAGAGATGGATGGTCCCTTGGTAGATTTTGTCAAAACCTTCTCAAAGGTATATGATCAAGTGGTTAAAATTATTTAAAGTAATTTACCTATCCTAAATTCAGACAAAAGTTTAAATGCAGCTCTATGAGCTGCCAGTAATTTCTCCAGCCATTGGGCACCCACTTTGGGATCTGTTTTTTCAACTAGTTTGTTGGCGCTCATAGCTAGGATATTATCTCTGTAATTACAAAACTTGCAGATACTGTTGTCTTTATGCACAAAAAACTTTTACTACTTCCATTACTGGTGAACATCTAAATATTAGGCAGAATATTAATTGTGGGATCAATTATGTAGTGCATTTAATTCTTTGCACCACATGATGTATTTAATTTTTAGGGACTCATTAATGACAGGAATAGTACCACTGGATTGGCGCAGGGCCAATGTGGTGCCTATATTTAAAAAGTGAATTAAGTCTTTACCAAGTAACTATAGACCTGTTAGTTTAACTTCCATAGTTGGGAAGATACTGGAGAGATTAATAAAAGACCACATAGATGAGTTCTTGCTGGAAAAAAACTATTTAAGCAACAGACAGCATGGATTCATGAAAGACAGAAGTCAGACAAACCTGATTTCTTTTTATGAAGAGGTAAGTAAGACCTTGGACAGAGGGGTGGCTGTGGACGTGGTATACTTGGATTTTGCAAAAGCGTTCGATACAGTTTCCCACACACGGCTCATGTGCAAGGTAAAGTCTACAGGATTGGAAATATCAGTTTGTAAATGGATAGAAAACTGGCTAAAAGACAGAATTCAGAGAGTAGTGGTTAATGATTCTTACTCTGAATGGTCCAAGGTTATCAGTGGTGTACCCCAAGGTTTAGTGCTGGGACCCTTACTTTTTAATATGTTCATAAATGATATTGGGTCTGAGATCAAAAGTAACATTTCTGTCTTTGCAGATGACACCAAGCTATGCAGTGGAATAACGTCCTTACAGGATGTCGCCAATTTACAAGCCGACCTCAATGCTCTGTCTAATTGGGCGACTATGTGGCAGATGAGGTTTAATGTTGATAAATGTAAAGTTATGCACTTGGGGGCTAAGAATATGAATGCATCATACATATTAGGGGGAGTAAAACTGGGGGGATCCGTAGTGGAGAAGGATCTGGGGGTTTTGGTAGATCATAAGCTCAATAATGGCATGCAATGCCAAGCTGTGGTTTCCAAAGCGAGCAAAGTATTTTCTTGTATTAAGAGAGGTATGGTCTCCAGAGAGAGAGATATCATTTTGCCCCTGTTCAAATCATTAGTAAGACCTCATCTGGAATATGCAGTTCAGTTTTGGGCCCCAGTTCTCAAAAAGGATATTGGGGAACTGGAGAAAGTGCAGAGAAGGGCAACCAAACTGATAAGAGGCATGGAGGAGCTCAGCTATGAGAAAAGATTAGAGGAACTGAATTTATTCACTCTTGAGAAGAGGAGATTAAGGGGGGATATGATCAACATGTACAAATATATAAGGGGTCCATATAGTGAACTTGGTGTTGAATTATTCACTTTACAGTCAACACAAAGGACAAGGGGGCACTCTTTGCGTCTAGAGGAAAAGAGATTTCACCTCCAAATACGGAAAGGTTTCTTCACAGTAAAGCCTCGTACACACGGCCGAGAATCTCGTCGTTAAAAACATGTCGTTTTTTACGACGAGATCCTTGGACAAGAAACTTGTCCCGGCCGAGTGTACACACGCTCATTTCAAAGAACCCGCGGTTCTTTGAATGGAGCGTACGCGATGACGTCATCGAATACGACGAGCATGCGCTCGTCACATTCGATGCTGTCGCCGCCATCTTGGTTCACCCTACCTATGCCTAGGAAGCTACCGCGCATGCGTCAAAGTCATTTCGAGCATGCGCGGGCTTCCCGGCGAACAGGTAAGTGTACACACACACAATTTTCTCGTCGAGAAACAGGCTGACGAGAATCTCGACGAGAAAATAAATGGAGAGCAGGTTCTCTATTTTCTCGTCGAGATTCTTGTCGCTTTCTTGACGAGAAACCATACACACGAACGAGTTTCTCGGCAAGAAATCTCTGCCAGCAAGTTTCTTGCTGGTTTTTGCAGAGAAACTCGGTCGTGTGTACGAGGCTTAAGAGCTGTGAAAATGTGGAATAGACTCCCTGCAGAGGTGGTTCTGGCCAGCTCAGTAGATTGCTTTAAAGTGGAGCTCCACCCTAAATAGCAACTTTTGCTATTTGGAACCCTCCCCCCCTCCGGTGTCACAATTGACACCTTTCAGGGGGGAGGGGGGTGAAGATACCTGTCTAAGACAGGTATTTTCACCCACATCCGGGAGTCCTCTCTCCGGGAATCTGCGGGAGTTACGTCACTTCCCGCAGACTTCCCTTGGTGTTCCGGGAGACACTCGGCTCCCAGAACACAGGAGCACCAATCATAACGGCGCAGCGCCACTCGCGCATGCGCCGTAGGGAACCGGGCATGAAGCCGCAGGGCTTCACTTCCTGGTTCCCTCAGCGAGGATGGCGGAGGGAGCAGCAGAGCGACGAGTGGTCGCTCGTCCTCTGCTGCGGACGTCGCTGGACTCCAGGACAGGTAAGTGTCCAAATATTAAAAGCCAGCAGCTGCTGTAGCTGTAGCTGCTGGCTTTTAATATTTTTTTTTCCGGCGGAGCTCCGCTTTAAGAAGGGCCTGGATTCTTTCTTAAATGTACATAATATAACTGGGTACTGACATTTATAGGTAAAGTTGATCCGGGGAATATCCGATTGCCTCTCGGGGGATCAGGAAGGAATTTTTTCCCCTGCTGTAGCAAATTGGATCATGCTCTGCTGGGGTTTTTTTGCCTTCCTCTGGATCAACTGTGGGTATAGAATTGGGTATATGGGATTGTACGATATATATTTTTTTTTTTTATGGTTGAACTGGATGGACTTGTGTCTTTTTTCAACCTGACTAACTATGTAACTATGTAACTTTCGATATGTGGGATGCACTACAAGCTCACTAAGGACCAGAATTAGTGAGCATTATTGTGATTCCAGGAACCCTAACGTTAAATATATTTCTAATGTTTCACAAAACTTTAACCACTTGAACTCCAGAACGGTTTACCCCCTTCCTGACCAGACTATTTTTTGCGATACCGTACTGCACTACTTTAACTGACAATTGCGTGGTCGTGTGACACTGTACCCAAATCAATTAATGCCCTTTTTCCCACAAATGGAGCTTTTTTTTGGTGATATTTGATCACCTCCCTGGTTTTTATTTTGCACTATAAATAAAACAAGACCGACAATTTTGAAAAAAAAAAAACAATATTAGTCTTTCGTCCATGGACACAGCTTCTCTATTGACAAAGTGGGTATTATCCGTTAATTAGGAGTGACTAGACAGAAAACTTGTAAAAAGTGTTGCATCACACCTTCTACAGCACCGCCCAGGGGGCGGACCCTCTGGGTATATCCCCTCAGTCTGCATCTCACAGATCAGTTTTTTTCTGTCTAGCAAGGAGTAGGACATGGCTCCCTTCGGGCCCATTGGTCTGGGGGAAAAATATATTTTTTTGCTACATTTTTGTTTTGTTTTGTTTCCTGCGATCTTCGATCAATTGCCGACTGGGTGACAGGCTGGATCCTCGATCCTTGTAGTCTCCCCAGTTTCGGCCATCGAGCGTGTGCCGACCCTAGCTATGCGCTGGGATTTCCACGACATGCCAGTCGCTCCACGAGTGGCCGGTGAGCCTACGCTCCAGGCCTGCATCGGACCGCTCAGCTTCGGCTGACCTTACGGCCGAGTCGCAGCAGCCTGGCCAGTGAGCTTACGCTCCAAGGCTTTCATCGGACCACTCAGCTTTGGCTGACCTTACGGCCGAGTCGCAGCAGCCTGGCTGGTTAGCTTACGCTCCAGGGCTTGCATCGGACCGCTCAGCTTCGGCTGACCTTACGGCCGAGTCGCAGCAGCCTGTCCGGTGAGCCTCGCACTCCAGGGCATACATATGATCGTCCCCTTGGGTCCAATCACAGCATGCCTGGCCAGCAGTCACCTTCCGTGCGTGGACGATGATCTGTTTGGAATGTCTTCCAGCATGATACATGCAGGATAGATAAGTAAACTCCCCTGCCTTGGCTGGGTGATTTGGCTGGACATTCCTGGAGAGACCAAGTAAGTGGTTGTGGCCCCTTTCTTCCCTCTCCTTGCCCTTCCCTCCTCCCTGGGCTTCTAGCTAAAGTTGCTGGGTGCTGGGGGTCAACTAGGGGGTTCCACTGGAGCGGGGCTGGCTGTAACTAACATTTAAAAAGATGTAATTTCTGCTTACCTGTGTGTGTGCTTCTTCCCCCTCCATGCTGTCGGCGGCCATTTTGCGGTGGTCCATGCCGGGTTCGGCCTCTAGTGACTGCCCGGCGGCCATCTTCCTGTGGTTTCGGCGCCATTTTCTTGTAGTTCCACACCCTCTGGCCTCTATCGACTGATCGGCGGCCATGTTTGTAATGATCCACGCTGTATGTATATATTGCCATTCGGCGGCCATCTTTTTTGTGGTCTACGGCTGTTTTGGCCTCTATCTTTGGCTCGGCGGCCATTTTCTTAGAGCCCACATTATCTTCCATACAGACGTTTGGCGGCCATTTTGCGAGAGTCTCCGGCCTCTAGGGTGCATTACACTGGCGCGAGAAATTCACACAGGAAGCACTAATAAAAGACGCAGACTGACACAGCAGCAGTGGGACAGCATCACAGGTGCAGCACACGGCAGCATAGCGGTACCGATCCAAGGGTGGTGACTCCTCTGGGTGACCCAGCATCTCTGCAGCACAGAAGGGTGGCCTATTGATATCTTGCCTGGAGCCCTGTGGGTGTCAGCGCGTGGTCAGCATGGCATCTGAGCCAGATGTCTTCTCCCCTGAAACACCAGATTTAGCAGCTGGTGCCCCTTAGGTGTCTATGAACGCTATGACGGCAATCCTAGAGGCGTTTGCTGCCAGGGTGGAAGCAGCACACGGGAATACAGGGGGTAGTAAACGCCCCCGTCCCCTGCAAGCTTCTGGGGATAATTCTGATGCAGAACCAGGTCCAGCTACGGCTCAGGGCCCAGATTCTGACGCATCAGAGACTGCAGACCGTGACCGGACAGTGAGGATGACTCCAAGTCCAGGTCAGTACGCGAGACGGCTTTGGTATCTGACCTTATTACTGCAGTGCGGGATACGCTAAAGTTGGAAAATACTGCAGAAGCAGCAGAGACTCTTTGGGTTTCATAAACCTGCCCGCACTGCTAAGGTGTTCCCTTGTGTGTCCTTATTTTGATAAACTCTTATACAAGGAATGGGAGAACCACTGAGGGTCTTTACAGCCCCAAAGAGGTTTGCGGTACGGTACCCCTTTGAGGAGAGTTTTCTGAAGAAATGGACCTCTTCCCCTATAGTGGACCCTCTGGTGTCCAGACTTAATAGAGCCACCACAATTCCAGTAGAAGGGGCTCCTGTTTTCAAGGACCCTGTGGATAAGAAGGCTGAAGCACTCGCTCGCTACCTATACTCAGTGGTAGGCTCGGCAGTACGCCCGGCATTGGCGGGAGCCCTAGTGTCTCAGGCACTTACTGAATGGGCAAGATTGCTACTCCAGGATTTAAGGAGCGAGATGCACCTCCTGATGAGATAACATTGGCCGACCAGTTGGTCCAGGGCCTTAGGTTTGTCTGCGAGTCAGACATGGATACTATTCCCCTGCTGTCAAAAGCTTCGGTTTATGCAGTAGCAATACGCCGCCTGATCTGGCTAAAGGGCTGGTCTGCGGACCAGACCTCCAAGAAAGCCCTGTTGGATCTGCCTTTTAGGGGCGACAGACTTTTTGGGGCCTCTATGGATGACATCATCAAGGATGCCACAGGAGGTAAAAGCACTTTGCTTCCTCAAACTAGCAAGGGTAGGGGCCACGCCAAGGGCAAGGGCCCTCCTTTACTGCACGCGAGCGTTTTTTTTCGTCCCCCTAGGGCGACAGGGAAAAGACCCCAGGCCGACAAGGCGCCTGCCCAAGGACAAAAGCGTCCTTGGTCCCGCAAACCCAACAAGCCTGCGGACAAATCTGCGTCCGCATGAAGGTCCGCCCCCACCCAGCTCTCGGGTGGGGGGATGGCTTCGCAAATTCGCGACTCAGTGGACAGCTCTAGTCTCCGACAGGTGGGTTTGCGAAGTAATCTCCTCAGGCTACAAGATAGAATTTCTCTCTTGTCCACCGGACAGATTCATTACCTCCAATCTCCAGCTACTACCGACCTGTCGGGAGGCCCTGTATGGGGCGGTCCAGGGTCTACTGGAACGCGGGGTAGTTATTCCAGTTCCAGAACAGGAACGGGGTCAGGGTTTTTACTCAATCTGTTCATTGTGCCGAAGAATGATGGGGTTCATCCAATCTTGGATCTCAGAGCCCTCAATTGCTTTGTGAAGGTACAAAGATTTCGGATGGAGTCGGTTCGATCTGTAGTCACGGCTCTCCATCCGGGGGACTTTCTGGCCTCCTTGAACATCAAGGACGCATACCTGCATGTCCCCATATACTCCAGACACCAGAGGTTTCTGCGATTTGCTATCGGGAAGAACCACTACCAGTTTGTGACCCTCCCGTTTGGCCTTGCCTCAGCACCCAGGACGTTCACCAAGGTGCTCGCTCCGATTCTGGCACTTCTAAGACAGCAGGGTATCGCTATCATGGGCTACTTGGATGACAATGGTCCCAAAATAGTGTCAAAAGTGTCCGATGTGTCCTCCGCAATATCGCAATCATGATTAAAATCGCTGATCGCCGCTATTACTAGTAAAAAAAAATTATTAATAAAAATGGCATAAAAATATCCCCTATTTTGTAGACGCTATAACTTTTGTGCAAACCAATCAATAAATGCTTATTGCGATTTTTTTACCAAAAATATGTAGAATACGTATCGGCCTAAGCTGAGGAAAACATTTTTTTTTTATATATTTTTTGGGGATATTTATTATAGCAAAAAGTAAAAAATATTGCTTTTTTTTCAAAATTGTCACTTTATTTTTGTTTGTAGCGCAAAATATAAAAACCGCAGAGGGGATCAAATACCACCAAATGAAATCTCTATTTGTGGGAAAAAAAAGGACGTCAATTTTGTTTGGGTACCACCTCGCACGTCCGCGCAATTGTCAGTTAAAGCGACGCAGTGCCGAATCCCAAAAAGTGCTCTGGTCTTTGGTCAGCCAAATGGTCCGGGGCTGAAGTGGTTAAGGTATACCATGGTGGAGATGTTTCTTCCTTTTAAATTCCTTGGTATCGAGAGATTTGCTCCTATGCTTGGGGAAGAGAGAGACACCTTTTGGGGCAGGAGGCTTGGTGGTTCTTCAAATTACAGACCAGGGTCACTTGGGTTAAACCTCAGATGGGACCTTGATCCCCATCTCTGTCGATTTTTACTTTTTCTATCCCCCTTTCCTTTTTTCTTTTTGTGGCATTTGGGTGTCCCCCCTGTCCATCCCCCAGCATGTATATTTTTAATACATTGTATTTTTCTATTTCTATTTTTCTTTTTTTTTATCCTATGTCGTTTCCCTTGTCTTTATCAGTATACACACATTTAATTGTGTATATGTTATTTTGTCTACAGTATGTCTGTTAATAACTTTGTAAAGCTCTGCTGGTTTGTACCTGAATGCCTTTTGCCCCAAAAGGATTCATTGATTATTCTATCATACCAGGTGGAGTCTATTTACTCTGCTACTTAATGTGCTGTTTGCATTTGTAGCATTTTTTATAGGCCGAATGAGGCTTAAACGCGTCAACTTCTCTGTCTTAACGCGTTTGTTACTCTAAAGCCCCGTACACACGATCGGATAACCTATGGATTTTCGTCCGATGGATTTGTCCATCGGAAATCCGATGAAACGGTTTTTCATCAGTCTTGGCCACACACCATCAGTCAAAAAACCGACCGTTCCAAACGCTGTGACGTAAAACACTCCGATGAGCCGAGAAAAATGAAGTTTAATGCTTCTGAGCATGCGTCGACTTGATTCTAAGCATGCGTGGGTTTTTTAACCGATGGACTTGCCCATAGACGATCGGAAATTCCCATCGGTTTTTTATCCATCGGAAAATTTTAAAACAAGTTCTATTTTTTTACAACCGATGGAAAAAAGACCGATGGGTACCATACACGATCGGTTGGTCTGATGAAAACCATCCATCGGACGGTTTTCATCAGTCGAAACGATCGTGTGTACGGGGCTTTACACTTCATATTCGTGATATGTGCCTGCTATACCGTGTACTTGTATGAGAAAGTATCCTGTTCTCTTTGTATTACTCCTTTATGTAAAAGTGCCATTTCAGTCTCTGCAGATGACATCAAGCTATGCAGTGGAATAACGTCCTTACAGGATGTCTCCAACTTACAAACCGACCTCAATGTACTGTTTCATTGGGCATCTATGTGGCAAATGAGGTTTAATATTGTTTAAATGTAAAGTTATGCACTTGGGGGCTAAGAATATGCATGCATTATACAAACTAGGGGAAGTACAACTGGGGGGATCCGTAGTGGGAAAGGATCTGGGGGTTTTGGTAGATCATAAGCTTAATAATAGCATGCAATGCCAAGCTGTAGTTTCCAAAGCGAGCAAATTCCTTTCTTGTATTAAGACCCCTTTCACACTGGGGCGCTATAACGCTAAAAATAGTGCCTGCAAAGCGCCCTGAAACAGCCGCTGCTGTCTCTCCAGTGTGAAAGCCCTCGGGGCTTTCACACTGGAGCGGCGCGCTAGCAGGACGGTAAAAAAAGTCCTGCTAGCAGCATCTTTGGAGCGGTGAAGGAGCGGTGTGTTTACCGCTCCTCCACCACTCCTGCTGATTTAAATCAATGGGCACCGCGCCTATACCGCCGGCAAAGCGCCTCTGTAGAGGCGCTTTGCGGTGGTTTTAACCCTTTCTCGGCTAAAAATAGCGGCGCTTTACCGCCGACGCATCCGCCGCCCCAGTGTGAAAGGGGCCTAAGAGAGATATGGACTCCAGAGAGAGAGATATAATTTTTCGCCTGTACAAATCATTAGTAAGACCTCACCTGGAATATGCAGTTCAGTTTTGGGCACCAGTTCTCAAAAAGGATATTGGGGAACTGGCGAAAGTGCAGAGAAGGGCAACCAAACTGATAAGAGGCATCATGAGCTCAGCTATGAGGAAAAATTTGAGGTACTGAATTTATTCTCTCTTGAGAAGAGGAGATTAAGTAGAGATATGTAAATAATTTTAAGAGGAGAGCACTCACATTGCCACATCTGTATGTATGAGGGAAACAAAAAAACGGTACTCAAAGAGTTACCAATGAGTCGGACTTTAGAGGCATGAAAAAACAATGTGGAAGTTTAGAAAAAATAACAATTTATTGAGAAAAGTACACAAAATAATCAAAATGGTTAAAAATCATATGAGAATGATATAATTTGCACAGTGAGCCCTTGCGCATCGACGCGTTTCACCGTGAGGCTTCTTCAGGATATGGTCAGGGTTCAGTGGGGTGACAACTTGTCACTCCAGGGAACCTTGACCGTATCCTGAAGAAGCCTCACGGCTGAAACGCGTCGATACGCAAGGGCTCACTGTGCAAATTATATCATTCTCATATGATTTTTAACCATTTTGAATATTTGTGTAATTATTTTGTGTACTTTTCTCAATAAATTGTTATTTTTTCTAAACTTCCACATTGTTTTTTCATGCCTCTAAAGTCTGACCCATTGGTAACTCTTTGAGTACAGTCTTTTTGTTTCCCTAAGGGGAGATATGATCAACATGAACAAATACAGAAGGGGTCCAAATAGTGAACTTGGGGTTGAGTTATTCACTTTAACCACTTAAGCCCCGGACCATTTTGTTGCTAAAAGGACCAGGCCACTTTTTGCGATTCGGCACTGCGTCCCTTTAACTGACAATTGCGCGGTCATGTGACGTGGTATTTGATCACCTCTGTGGTTTTTATTTTTTGCGCTATAAACAAAAATAGAGCGACAATTTTGAAAAAAATTCAATATTTTTTACTTTTTGCTATAATAAATATCCCCCAAAAATATATAAAAAAAACTATTTTTTTCCTCAGTTTAGGCTGATACGTATTCTTCTACATATTTTTGGTAAATAAAATCGCAATAAGCGTTTATTGATTGGTTTGCGCGAAAGTTATAGCGTCTACAAAATAGGGGATAGTTTTATGGCATTTTTTTTTATATATTTTTTTTTTACTAGTAATGGAGGCGATCAGCCATTTTTATTGTGACTGCGCCATTATGGCGGACACATCGTACACTTTTGATACCATTTTGGGACCATTGTCATTTTTACAGCAAACAGTGCTATAAAAATGCACTGATTACTGTAAAAATTACAATGGCAGTAAAGGGGTTAACCTGTAGGGGGCGCTGAAGGGGTTAAGTGTGAACTAGTGAGTGATTCTAACTGTTAGGGGGCGTGGCTTGGCGTGACACATCACTGATCGTTGTTCTCTATGACAGGGAACAGACGATCACTGACAGTGCCACTAGGAAGAACGGGGAAAGGTTTGTTTACACTTGCCTCTCCCCGTTCTTCAGCTCTGTGACCCGATCGCAGGACACCGGCGGCGATCGGGTCCCGACAGAGTTCCCGACAGGGTCGGGAGCGCACCACCCACGACTCGCACATTAAAGGGGACGTACCTGTACGCCAATGTGCCTGCCCGTGCCATTCTGCCGACGTACATCGGTGGTCGGCAAGTGGTTAAGGTCATCACAGAGGACAAGGGGCACTCTTTATGTCTAGAGGAAAAGAGATTTCATCTCCAAATATGGAAAGGTTTCTTCACAGTAAGAGCTGTGAAAATGTGGAATAGACTCCCTCCAGAGGTGGTTCTGGCCAGCTCATTAGATTGCTTTAAGAAAGGTCTGGATATTTTCCTAAATGTACATAACTGGATACTAACATTTATAGGTAAGGTTGATCTAGGGAATATCCGATTGCCTCTCAGGGGATCAGGAAGGAATTTTTTCCCCTGCTGTAGTAAATTGGATAATGCTCTGCTGGGGTTTTTCGCCTTCCTCTGGATCAACTGTGGGTATAGGATTGTGTATATGGCATTGTATGATTTTTTTATATGTATTTATTTATATAGTTTTCATTGCTTGAAGTAGATGGACTGTCTTTTTTCAACTTGACTAACTATGTGAAATCCCTGGTGTTCCTGCTAGTCCCCTTGCTTTCCTATTAAAAACTGATCACACTATGCAGGAGAGCACACCGTGGTCAGTTCTCTAGCTATGCTGAGAACTCCGTATGCTATCCTCCAATGATCAGACTTGTCCTGACACCCCCCCCCATGCACAGCCATTCACTGGGAAGGTCAGTGTGCTGTTGCTTCTCCTCCCCCCAGTTCTTATGTAGCTGAGAACACGGGGAATGTGATCACTTAGAGATTAAATACAAAACATTTTTGTATAGATATAAAAAAACATTATAAATACCCTTTTTTATATTTTAAACTGAATGGGTTGTTTTACAATCACTGTAAGGTTTTGTTTACTGTTGAATAGTGAATAAAATAAGATTTTAATGAGCAGATCATCTATTTGAATTATACTATTACAGTTGTGCATCTCTGGATCGTGCACCCATTTGCTCAAGGTATTTCCTTAATCCACAGGGTTCCAGCACCTTACTATTTGCAGATATATTGAAAAACCCATCTCCCTTTAGTAAATCAACCCCATAGAGAGGGTAAATACACTTTATTGGCAAAAGTATTGGGAGACCTGTCTTTACACGCACATGAACGTTAATGGCATCCCAGTCTTAGTCCGTAGGGTTCAATACTGAGTTGGCCCAGCTTTTGCAGCTATAACAGCTTCAACGCTTCTAGGAAGGCTGTCCACAAGGTTTAGGAGTGTGTCTATGGGAATGTTTGAGTATTCTTCCAGAAGTGCATTTTTGAGGTCAGGCACTGATGTTTGACGAGAAAGCCTGGTTTGCAGTCTCCGCTCTAATTCATCCCAAAGGTGTTCTATCGGGTTAAGGTTAGGACTCTGTGCAGGCCAGTCAAGTTTCTCTACCCCAAACTCGGCCACCCCTCCAAATCATTTAGTGGAGGGGGGATTGTTGTGGGGTTGTTTTTCAGGGGTTGGGCTTTGCCCCCCCGTTTCAGTAAAGGGAACTCTTAAGGTGCCAGCATACCAAGACATTTCAGCCAATTTCATGCTCCCTACTTTGTGGGAATAATTTGGGAATGGCCCCTTCCTGTTCCAACATGACTGCGCACCAGTGCACAAACAAGGTCCATAAAGACATGGATGAGCAAGTTTGGGGTGGAGGAACTTGACTGGCCTCAACCTGATAGAACACCTTTGGGATCAATTAGAGAGTAGATTTTATCGTCCAACATCAGTGCCTGACCTCACAAATGCGCTTCTGGAAGAATGCTCAAACATTCCCATAGACACTCTCCTAAACCCTGTGGACAGCCCCTTCCCAGAAGAGTGGAAGCTGATATTGCTGCAAAGGGTGGGCCAAATTAATATTGAACCCTACGACTGGGATGCCAATAAAGTTCACGTAAAGGCAGGTGTCCCAATACTTTTGACAATATAGTGTATTTCTAATGGCAACACGAACACCAATAAAAAAAGCTGAGAGGGGTTTTAACTTTTCCCCACTCTATACAAAACAACAAAAAAGTTGTAGATATTCTTTAGTTGTGCAGGCTGATGTATTCAGTCATTTGTCCCCCTTGTATTTAAATTATCTAGGACTTAGAAAAGATTATTTAATATGCCTAACATGGTTGAGAATTTTTCACTACTCGTAAACTGATGCTTGTGTTCTCTTTTGACTGATACCGGATTATTATCCAAAAGTCTATTCTGCAGATTATACGGTTCACAGTTAATGTGTAGGAAGGATGACAGATGAGAAAGGCAAAGTAAATTACCAGAAACGTGACAGAGCCAGCAGAAATGTGAAAAGTAAAGGACAAAGAGATCTTCTGAGAAATGACACATGGACACATGGACTCCTGTGATGATGAGTCTACTGAGAAAGCATAGTCCACTTCCTGGTAATAAGTACATTGCTATTCTCTCCATAGAGACAGACTTATTCACGTTTGTTTAAAGGAAGATTGTACATACAATATTTTGATTAATTATATCTAACCACTTCAGCTCTTGTATCTGTATACCCCTTATGGACGAGCAATTTTTACACCTTCACCTGTTTATATTATTTGGTGATAACTAGGGATGAGCCGAACACCCCCCGGTTCGGTTCGCACCAGAAGCTGCGAACGGACCGAAAGTTCGCGCGAACGTTAGAACCCTATTAAATACAATGGACGCAAACGTTCGAAATCTAAAGTGCTAATTATAACGACTAATATGCATGTTATTGTCCTAAAAAGGTTTGGGGACCCGGGTTCTGCCCCAGGGGACATGTATCAATGCAAAAAAAGTTTTAAAAACGGACGTTTTTCGGGAGCAGTCATTTTAATGATGCATAAAGTGAAAAAAAAAAGTGAAATATTCCTTTAAATATCGTACCTGGGGGGTGTCTAAAGTATGCCTGTGAAGTGGCACGTGTTTCCCGTGTTTAGAACTGTCCCTGCACAAAATGACATTTCTAAAGGAAAAAAAGCCATTTAAAACTGCTTGCGGCTTTCATGTCATGTCTTGTCCTGGCAATATGGATACAAATCTTTGAGAAAAATGGCATGGCTACCCCATCACCCCCACCCCTACTCCAGTCCATTACCAGCCCCTTTGGGTCTTGTATGGATATTAAGGGGAACCCCGCACCCAAAATAAAAAAAGGCCCTATATACTCTGAACAGCAGTATACAGGCGGTGCAAACAAGACAGGGACTGTAGGTTTGTTTTTAAGAAGAATCTGTTTGTAATTTTGAACAGGTACATTGTTTAAGTGTAACTCCAGCCAAAAAATCTATTTTTAAGATTTTTGGAAAGCATAGGGAAGGGTTATCACCCCTGTAACATTTGTTTTGCTGTCTGTGCACCTGTTCAGAACATTTCACCTCGCTTTCCGTCCCAATGACAAATGTTTTTGGAAAAGTGGGGTTTTTATTGAAACAAGGATTGGTGATGAAGAATCAGTAGAGAGGAGACACCTTTCTCCCATATTAACTCTTACAGGAGAGAATTTGCCTTCCTAGGGGTCGATTTCCTCTCACTTCCTGTTGTCTCCTTCCGTTTGCAAGTAGGAGTTGTTTGTAAGTTGGATGTTTGAAAGTAGGGGCCTGCCGTATATACTCTGCTGAAATTTGCCCCTTACATATTGGTGTTGCCACAACACTGTGAGCCCTCACAGTTACTCTTGGTGGGCGCTGGAACACCCTGCTGTGAACTATTATATCAGGAATTGTAATTACATGCCATTGTTGAACAGTGGTAGGAAAAATTGGGCCTTTGGTGGTGGTGCTGGTGCTACAACACTGTCAGCCCTCACAGTTACTCTTGGTGGGCGCATGAATGGGCCCTACTGTAAATTATTAGATCAAGAATTGTAATTGCATGCCCCTGTTGAAGAGGGGCAGAAAAATTGGGCCCTTGGTGGTGGTGGTGATGGTGTTGCCACAACACTGTAAGCCCTCACAGTTACTCTTGGTGGGCGCAGGAATGGACCCTGCTGTAAATTATTAGATCAAGAATTGTAATTACATGCCCCTGTTGAACAGGGGCAGAAAAATTGGGCTTTTGGTGGTGGTGGTGTAGTTGCCACAACACTGTAAGCCCTCACAGTTACTCTTGGTGGGCGCAGGAATGGGCCCTGCTGTGAACTATTAGATCAATAATTTAAACTACATGCCCCTGTTGAACAGGGGCAGAAAAATTGGGCCTTAGGCACTGGTGCCACAACACTGCAACCCCTCACAGATACTGTACTTGGAGCACAGCAATGAGCCCTGTTGCAAAGTATTGCATCAAAAATTGTAATTACACGCCCCTGTTAAACGGGGGCCTGAAAAATTGGGCCTTAGGCACTGGTGCTGGTGCCACGACACTGCAACCTCTCCCAGATTCTCTAGTTGGAGTGCAGGAATGAGCCCTGCTGCAAAGCATTGCATAAAAAATTGTAATTACATGCCCTTGTTAAACAGGGGCTGAAAAATTGGGCCTTAGCCACTGGTGGCGGCACCCAGAAACAAAAATGTTCTTCCAAGCTATCATCATGAATCGGATCATTGAGGAGGAGGAGGATAGTCAGTCAACATAACAGGACAGTCACTCAGCATCAGCATAGGCAGTCTTGAAGGGATGTGACATTTCAAAATAAATTATTCTGTTATATCAGCTTCAGGTGCTTGGTAAGCTGGTGGTGATCCAAGACTGGTTCATCTTTATGAAAGTCAGTCGATCAACCGAGTAGGTGGACAGGCGCACCCTGTGATCTGTGACACAGCCTCCAGCAGCACTGAATGTGCGTTCCGAAACAACGCTGGATGCAGGACAGGCCAGTAGCTCAATTGCATACTGTGCAAGCTCTGGCCAGTGATCCATCCTCAAGACCCAGTAAGCCAGACGATTTTCAGTGGGAAAGGTGTCCAAGTCTGACCTTGCCCCTAGGTATTCCTGCACCATGTATATCAGACGCTGGCGATGATTGCTGAAACCGATCATACCTTGGGGCTGCGGACTAAAAAATTGTCTGATGGCCACCTTCCCCACCGCTTCTTCTTTGACTGTCCGAAGCCTCAGCAACACGTTGTCCAGGACCAGGAATTTGGAACCTCCCAGTCTCTGGGAACACGTTGCACAGACCTTTCTGCAAGGCCTCCTGGAGATGTCTCATCCTCTGCTCCCTCTGCGACGGTAAGATAAGGTCCGCAACCTTACCCTTGTACCGTGGATCAAGGAGAGTGGCCAGCCAGTAATGGTCCCTCTCCTTGATCCGAAGAATACGAGGATCCTTCTGCAGACTTTGCAGGATCAGGGAGGCCATGCAGCATAGGTTAACTGAGGCATTCGGCCCGGAGTCCTCTGGGTCACTAAGGACGACATGATCCACAGCCACCTCCTCCCAGCCACGTACAAGTCCACAAGTTTCTTGGGACTGTAAATCATCCCTAAAAGACTGCTGCTGTTGATGCTGAGTGCCAGGCTCCACCTCCATGCTGACACAATCCTCCTCCTCGTCCTCTTCCTGTGCGATGGGTGGGACAGAAGGAACACTGTCTGGGTAAAGGGGGCCTTGAGAGGCAAGGGAGTGCTCCTTTTCCTGCCTCTGTTCTGCCTCAAGTGCCCTGTCCATTATTCCAAGCAGCGTATGCTCCAACAGGTGGACAAGAGGTACAGTGTCACTGATGCATGCACTGTCAATGCTCACCATCCTCGTGGCCTCCTCAAATGGTGCCAGGACAGTGCATGCATCCCTGATCATGCCCCACTGGCGTGGTGAAAAAAACCTGAGCTCCCCTGTCCTGGTGCCGTAGTCGCACAGGTACTCATTGATGGCCCTCTGCTGCGTGTGCAGCATGGCCAACGTTGAGTTCCACCTGGTGGGCATGTCACATATAAGGCGGTTCTTGGGCAGGTTCAACTCCTTTTGCAGCTCAGCCAGCCGAGCACTGGCATTATTTGATCTGCGGAAATGCACACAGACTTTCCTGGCCTGCCTCAGGACATCCTGTAAGCCCGGGTACCTGCCCAAGAACCGCTGCACCACCAGGTTAAAGACGTGAGCCACACAGGGCACATAGGTCAGTTGTCCCTGTCGGAGGGCGGAGAGGAGGTTGGTGCCATTGTCGCAAACCACCATTCCTGGCTTAAGCTGGCGTGACGTCAACCACCTCTCGGCCTGCCCCTGCAGAGCTGACAGAACCTCTGCCCCAGTGTGGCTCCTGTCCCCCAAACACACCAGCGCAAGCACGGCCTGGCATCTTTTTGCCTGCGTACTTGCGTAGCCCCTTGAACGCCTACGGAGCACCGCTGGTTCCGAGGACAAAGCACAGGAAGAGGCCATGGAGGAAGAAGAAGAGGAGGGGGTGGAGGAGAGAGGTGTGTCACAACCAGTAGTAGCATTTTGGAGGCGTGGTGGCGGAACAACCTCCAACACTACTGCACCTTGTCCTGCATCTTTCCCAGCTGCCAAAAGAGTGACCCAATGGGCCGTGAAAGAAAGCCAACGTCCCTGTCCATGCCTGCTGGACCATGAGTTAGCTGTAATATGCACCTTACCGCTGACCGCCCTGTCCAGCGAGGCATGGACATTGCCTTCCACATGGCGGTAGAGAGCTGGAATCGCCTTCCGTGAGAAAAAGTGGCGTTTGGGAACTTGCCACTGAGGAACCGCACATTGCACAAACTCACGGAAGGGGGCCGAGTCTACCAACTGAAAAGGCAGCAGTTGAAGTGCTAGCAATTTAGCCAAGCTAGCATTCAACTGCTGGGCATGTGGATGGCTGGGAGTGAACTTCTTTCGACGGTCCAGCAGCTGGGGCAGGGAAATTTGCCTGCTACAATCGGACGTCGGTGTACTGCTAGCAGAGTGCCCGCAAGTACTTGGCTGTGACACACCTAATTCTACACCTTCATTCCTCTCAGTGCAGGTTTCAGAGAGGACTGAAGGTATAGTGGGGTTGGAGATCCCAGCTGATGAGGAGCAAGGAGAGGCCCGCTTTGTTCTTTGGTGTGGGTCTTTAAGGTACGCTTGCCAACGAGCTGCATGGCAGGTCAACATATGTCTGGTCAAGCATGTGGTGCCCAAGCGGCTGATGTTTTGGCCACGCGAGTTACGCTTGAGACATATGTTGCAAATAGCAGCAGTGCGATCACACCAAAGAACTTTTGGAATAACGGGCAGAGGCCGCGCCCTGCACAGGCGGAGCTCTGCGGTGTGATTCAGTAGATGTGCTGCCCTTACGCTGGCCCCCGGAGGGCATCCTGCCTCGTTGGAGATGTGCCTCCTCATCCTCCTCTCTCCTATCAGGCACCCACGTGGAGTCAGTGACCTCATCATCCCCTCCCTCCTCATCACTGGAGCCAATCTGTCAGTATGCTGCAGCTGCTGGAACATGACTGCCAGATTGCTGTCCTTCTTGAGCATCCCCTCTCTCTGCGCTCACGCTACTGCCTTCCTCTAGCTGGGTATCATCATCAGACCCTTCAAAATGCTGGGCATCCTCCTGGAGCATGTACCCAACACTGTGCTCAAACAGTTCGGGGGACTCCTCAGGAGGACATGGTGGGTCTAGGGAAGGAGTGACTGATGATGACATTGATACGAGGGAAGAGGACGCATTGGCAGCTGCTTTGCCAGTACCCTGAGCCTGAGTGAGAGAGGATGAGGAGGATGGGGAGGGCTTGGTCATCCACTCTACCAAGTCTTCGGCATGATGCGGCTCAACACGTCCAGCTGCCAAAAATAAGGACAAGCGTGTCCCATGGCCACGTGCTGATGACAATGCACCGCGTCCACGACCCGCACTGTTGCCCCCCCCCCCCCCCCCAGACACAGAGCCTGCTTTCCCTCTTTTATTGGCTCGTGACTGTCTGCCTCTCTTTGTTGGCCTTCCAGACATTCTAATGGCCTGCAGGGAGATGGTAAAACCAGCAATACGGGGTAGCTTCAGGTGTATACTGTGCAGGAGGCACCTACACCCACTGTAACTACTTGCAGATGCCTGTCTGTGTTACACAACAGAACAACACCACAAGCAATAAGGGGTAGCGTATACTGTGCAGGAGGCACCTACACCCAGTGTAACTGTTAGCAGATGCCTGTCTGTGTTACACAACAGAACAACTCCACGAGCAATAAGGGGTAGCGTATACTGTGCAGGAGGCACCTACACCCACTGTAACTGCTTGCAGATGCCTGTCTGTGTTACACAACAGAACAACACCACAACGAGCAATAAGGGGTAGCGTATACTGTGCAGGAGGCACCTACACCCACTGTAACTGCTTGCAGATGCCTGTCTGTGTTACACAACAGAACAACACCACGACAAGCAATAAGGGGTGGCTTGAGGTGTATACTGTGCTGGAGGTTTAGGGAAGAATATCACTGACACTGTCCCTGCCTATCCTTCTCTGTCCCTGCACGCCAACACACTGTAAATGCACAAGGTTTCAAAGGATGTCACTGACACTCTCCCTGCCTATCCTTCTCTGTCCCTGCACGCCAAAACACTGTAAATGCACAAGGTTTCAAAGGATGTCACTGACACTCTCCCTGCCTATCCTTCCCTGTCCCTGCACGCTAAAAGACTGTAAATGCACAAGGTTTCAAAGGATGTCAAAAACACTGTCCCTGCCTATCCTTCTCTGTCACTGCACGCCAACACACTACACAAGGCCGCCGCGCTTGCGGCCTTTCATAGTGTGGGGCGTGTACTAAACCCCCCTGAGCTTTGATTGGCCACAGGCATCCTGCCTGTGGCCAATGATGGCTCTCCTCGCTGCCGGCGCTGTGATTGGCCAAGCATGCGGGGTCATAGTGCATGCTTGGCCAATCATCAGCCAGCAATGCACTGTGATGCCGCAGTGAATTATGGGCCGTGACGCGACACTCGAATTTGGCGCGAACGGCCCATAACGTTCGATCTTCGTTGAACGATCGAACAGCCGATGTTCGAGTCGAACGTGTGTTCGACTCGAACACGAAGCTCATCCCTAGTGATAACTTTGTCATTGCTTAAGGCAACAAAATAGTACATGCATTTTTTTTGGGGGGGGGGACAAACTGGGTTTTACCTTTTTGCATTATTGTCTAGCAATTATTTTCTATGTAATCTATAGACAAAAAAAAATGTATGCAATTTTTTTTTATTTTGAACAGGGATCATTTAAAAAAACATAGTTTTACTGTAAATAAGAAGTATGCTTTTTATTGTATTATCTGTCCCATTTAAAATTACATAAAATTAGGCTTCTGGTATAAAGCATTGCAAAGGTGTTTTCAAATTAGAAAAGGCGATTTTCTTTTTTGTGTTTTTTTTTTTTTTTTGCACATTTTCTTTTTATGCAACATTACTGTATTTTTATGCAACAATTGTAAATAGATAGAAACTGCGCTAAGTGCAAAAAATATATATAAATTAGATCAATCAAACACCAGAACGGCACAGCTGCACTCAAAAAGTAAAAAATGACAATTAATATTGTTGCGTTGTGCATAATACTACCAAGTTGTGTAAAATAATGTGTCAATATATAGACAATAAGTATCAAATATTTTTCACCAAAAACTGTGAACAGTGAAGCCAATATAATGTAAATTGTCCATAAATGTATAAGTTCAATGTGAAAACAAATTCATGTTTATCATATCCTTTAAATCAATGATGCGTGATCAGTGAACCCAGCACCGCTCTTCACACAGCCTCTTACCAGATCGTTAGACCCCAAATTATAGGTGGTCTAACAAAGCGTGAACTGCATAGATCTTGCCTCGTGGATCTGTTTGTGTATGGAAGACAGGCGTGGGTGACGTCAGCACAAACTCCGTCCTACCCCTAGTACCGAGTTTGTGCTGACGTCACCCACGCCTGTCTGGAGCTGACACTAGTGGCGTTTTTAATGTTTATGCACATATACATTGGAGTTTTGTAAGTAGTTTTTTTAATGTCTAATTTTAATAAACACCTGATGGTATCACACTATTTGGATTCTTAACTTTTCTGGCCAAGCTTGTATACGAAGCAGGAAGAAGGACTGGAGTGGAGCATAACATTGGGATACCGCATGTGTTCTATACACAAACAGATCAATGAGGAAAGATCTATGCAGCTTCACGCTTTGTTAGACCACCTATAATTTAGGGGCTAATAATCTGGTTAAGAGGCTGTGTGAAGAGCGTGGTGGGTTCACTGGTCACGCATCATTGATCTAAAGGATATGATGGACATTAATTTGTTTCTTAATTCTTACCCCTGAACTCTGCGTTACTAACCCTGACCCTTGAACTCTCTGTGTTACATAATGTTGATCCCTAAAATCTCTGCAATACTTAATCCTGACCCCTGAACTCTGAATGTTACTTAATGTTGACCTCTGCACTCTGCGGGTCAGATTCTCTGGGGGAGCAACTGGGTCGGATTCTTGGTTGGCCGTGGAATGGACTGCTCCTGTATCGCAAACAATAAGGCTGAGAATGGTACCCCTGGTCTCGGATCCTGTCAATTGGTCTCAGATCTACTACAGATTTGAGAGGTATTACCCCCATCTGTATGCCTCCAGAGTGACCTACTCACCTAAAGAGTTGTCTGCTTACTTGGACGAAGTAGATTTCCCAACCTTGACCACTGAGGCGGCACAGAGATTGTACAGCCCTAACACACCAAAAGAAGTCCGGGTTGCTATCAAATCTTTGCAGGCGGGCAAAACTCCAGGCACTGATGGAATCCCCACAGAGTTTTATAAAACCAACCTAGAAGTTATAGGCCCCTACTATTTTGACACACTCTGCCAAGCATTAGAGATGCACTGCCTCCCGCCCTCTGTCAGAGGCTGTAGTTGTTGTCATACCTAAGCCCGGAAAAGACCCTAAATTGTGCTCATCCTATCGGCCAATATCACTACTAAATGTGGACACCAAAATCTTGACTAAAATATTGGCCAACCGACTGAACTCTATTATTCTATCCCTGATACACGGAGACCAGACAGGTTTTATGCCGGGCAAGGGTACAGATGTAAACATTCGTCAGCTCCACACTAATATAGCCATTTTTAAAGATAGGAATTACACGGGGGGGGTGACCTCATTAGATGCAGAAAAGGCCTTTGACACAGTGGAATGGGACTATCTATGGTAGGTACTCAATCGATTTGGTTTTGACCCAAAGTTTATCACTTGGATTTGATTGCTATATGAGTCCCCCGTGGCTCGTGTGCACACTTATGGCATCCTTTCCCCTTCCTTCCACCTCTGCAGGGGTACGAGACGGGTATTCCCCCTTGTACCTGGGGTTATTTGCTTTGGCCATTGAGCCCATGGCTATCCTGCTCTGTTCTACAGACGCGGTGGGAGGGTTGATGGTGGGGCCTCTGGTGGAGCGGATATCATTGTACATGGATGACACAGTTCTATACCTAAATGATGCCTCCGACTCTCTTGTAGCGGCTTTAGCGATCATAGATAGATACAGTGACACTTCTGGGGTAAAAATTAATTGGAGTAAGCCTAATGTATTTTCTCTAACTGACTCGGCTTCCCCCCCCCCCCCTCCACACACAACTCCTCTGCAATGGGTCTCCCAGTTTAGATATCTCAGTATTGTAATACGTAACGACTTATCTACAACGTATTGCAGACTTTGATACTGAAATGCCATCTGTGGAAAACACTCCCTTTGACCCCAGTGGGGCGAGTAAATCTACTCAAGATGACATTTCTTTCCAAATTTCTTAATATTTTTAGGAATACCCCAATCCCTATTCCAGCTGTCTTTTTCCACAAGTTAGACAGGGTTATTAGATTTTTCATCTGGGATGGGGCAGTTCCTAGGATAGCCAAACATAAATTACAGCTCCCTCTGTCTTCTGGCGGGCTGGCACTGCCTTGCTTCAGTAAATACTACTGGGCAGCAGTGCTGGTTATGGTTCGCTGGTGGTTTGCCCAAACCAGATCTAATCCAACGGTCAACCTTGAGATGGCTGTCATAGGATCCTACTCTGCTCTTACAAATATGGTGTATAGAGGAGTGAGGGCTACCCCGCAGGTAACTACTCCTATGCGGACTACTGTACGGATATGGGAACAAGTTACGGCCGCTATTAAGAAAGATGATACGGTTTCGCCCCACACTCTGCTATGGGGTAATCTTAAACTACCACACTTCTGATCCATCCCAGATGCCAGTATATGGGCTGGATATGGCATTGTGAAAATACAGCATATTTTGCCTGCCGGAACTTGACTTCCTTTTCCTATGTTACGGTAAACATTTCAACTCCCCTTGTGAATGCTGTTAAGCTACTTACAGCTAATGCATGCAGCGCAAGCACAATTTCCCAGACCGGTCATCATAACACCCCATGTAGTGCAGAGGTTTCTTACCTCCCGAAATGCAGACAGAATTTTATCCTCAATATATCTTCGCATTACATGCAGAGACTCAAATAGAGACCCTCTCCTATTCCGCTCCTGGAAGGAAAATATTCCTACCCTCTCAGAGGAGGAATGGGACCAGGGAATGCAGCAGTATATGTCTATGGTAATTTCTTCTAGGGACAGATTTATTCAACTAAAATTCATCCATAGGGCTTATTACACCCCTCACCAGCTAGCCCGGATCTATCCTACGCTCTCAGAGACATGTCCTAAATGCCAGCAGGCGGTGGGGATGTATTTCCATGTTATCTGGGACTAATCAGTTATTCAAGATTTCTTGAGGGTGGTGGTGGCAGATATAAATGCAGTCACCAATCTTTCGGTGACGATGGATCCCAAGGTGCTCCTTCTGAGTATTTTTGACTCAGTGATACAATCCACACACAGGAAACTGTTATTATTCTATCTGTGTTTTTATGCTAGAAAGGTACTCCTACAAAACTGGAAATTGGTTTCTCCACCTACAGTTGCCCAGTGGCGTATGCTAGTAGACTCTGTGCTATCCTTATATAAACTTACGTACATGGGACGTAAATGTCCCTAGAAATTTGGGAAAGCGTGGAAAAAATGGGTTACCGCTGGGTCACTTAATCTTTAGACCATTATCTCCTAATGTGTGGGAAGGTGGAGCTCTGGCTGAGGTTGGAATGGGTTGTGGATCTCTGGAGAACAGAGAGGTGGTCAGAATCGATCGGAGTGGGCCCCTACCAGTCCCAGTCCCCCCCCCTCATTTTATTTCAGTTGCCTACCCTTTGTATTTTTTTTTCTCCCCTTATTGACCTCTGTTTTCCTCCCCCCATCCTTCCGTATGTTTTATTCTTTTTTTCTCAGTTTATACCTGCTCCCCAGAACGAGGGACTATTATGATAAACGTCTCATAAGTGATTGTCCCCCTCTTATTTTTCCTTTTTTGTCTTTTGCTGTCTTTTGCTGTCTTTTGCTGTCCAGAACTATTCATGTCAATATCTCTCCATTTGCTTTTTCAATGTATCACATACCTCAATGTTCTATGAATGATTTTGTATATTTGTTTATTCACTAATAAAACTTTTCTGTTAAAAAAAAATTGATGGTGACCGTTTGTGGACTGCAGTCTTTAAGTCATTCCTCAGATTTTCAATGTGGTTTAAGTGCTCCAGTCTCTGCTGCAGAGAAAAAAAAACAATAACAGGATATTACCACCTCCATGCTTGAATGTAGCCTTGACAGAGGCAAATTTGAAGGTGCTTACTCACTGGTACACAGGGATGGACTGGCCATAGGGACTACCGGGAGTTTCCCGGTGGGCCGATGGCTCAGTGGGCCGTTTTTTTTATGCAGTTCGGCGGCAGCGGGAGCGTGGCAGCAAACAGCGGCCCTCACAAAAAAAAATATTTTTTTGAGGCCCATTTTTTTATGCAGTTCGGCGGCAGCGGGAGCGTGGCAGCAAACAGCGGCGGGGATTCGGGGAAGGTGGCCATCGAGGAGGGCAGTTGGATGTAAAATTCCAAGGGAGAAGAGCTCCACCCCCTCCCTGACCACCGAAGAGGCGGACAGTAGCGAGCGCGGCCACCCCGGCGCTCCCAGAACCTCGATTCCTCCATCTTCTCTCTGCTCCAGGAACCATGCGGCCTGGGCCGGAGGGCAGGCTGACTGGGAGCCCGGAGGAAGAGAACATGCACCGCTGTAAGGAGCAGAGCAGCAAGAGCAGCCCCCGGATCAAGAGGGAGACTCGGCGCTGCCGCTGATGGCCATCAGGTACCTGGCATCCTACACAAACATGCCAGAACACTGAGACAGCGGGGAGGTGAGCAGAGGAGGGACTGCAGAAAGGGACAGTGCTATGTGGTCTGTCTCAGCCCTCCCCTCTGTCTCTCTGCCCCCTCTGTCTCTCAGTCCCCCCTCTTTCAGCCCCCTCCTCTGTCTCTCAGCCCTCCCACTATCTCTCAGACCCCTCCTCTGTCTCTCAGACCCCTCTATGTCTCTCAGAATCCCCCTCTGTCTCTCAGCTCTCCTCCTCTGTCTCTCAGCTCTCCTCCTCTGTCTCTCAGCTCTCCTCTGTCTCTCAGCTCTCCTCCTCTGTCTCTCAGCTCCTCCTCCTCTGTCTCTCAGCTCCTCCTCTGTCTCTCAGCTCCCCCTCTGTCTCTCAGCTCCCCCTCTGTCTCTCAGCTCCCCCTCTGTCTCTCAGCTCCCCCACTGTCTCTCAGCCCCCTCCTCTATCTCTCAACTCTCCCCCTCTGTCTCTCAGTTCTCCCCCTCTGTCTCTCAGTCCCCCCTCTGTCTCTCAGCTCTTCCTCTGTCTCTCAGGCCCCCTGTCTTTTAGACCCCCCTCTGTCTCTCAGTTCCCGTGTCTCTCAGTCCCCCCTCTTTTAGCCCCTCCTCTGTCTCTCAGCTCCCCTCTATCTCTCAGACCCCCCTCTGTCTCTCAGCTCTCCTCCTCTGTCTCTCAGCTCTCCTCCTCTGTCTCTCAGCTCTCCTCCTCTGTCTCTCAGCTCTCCTCCTCTGTCTCACAGCTCTCCTCCTCTGTCTCACAGCTCTCCTCCCCTGTCTCTCAGCTCTCCCCCTCTGTCTCTCAGCTCTCCCCCTCTGTCTCTCAGCTCTCCCCCTCTGTCTCTCAGCTCTCCCCCTCTGTCTCTCAGCTCTCCCCCTCTGTCTCTCAGCTCTCCCCCTCTGTCTCTCAGACCCCCCTCTGTCTCTCAGACCCCCCTTTGTCTGTCTCTCAGACCCCCCTTTGTCTGTCTCTCACATAGAAGCAAAGGTGCTAGTGCGTTGCCTGACCACAATGACAAAAAATGCCAACATTACAACAAACAAATGTCACTGCCCTTATCTATGACTGGTCTTCACAGCAAGGAGCATGGGGTGGGCGAATCGCATATAAACAAAAACACAAAAAGACAGACCAAACCCAAGCTCAACTTACCAACCAATCAGCAACCAACCAAAATCACCTGTCTAACAGTGCGTTTAAAAACAGGGGTTTAGTTGCACGCATTTGCAAATACATGCGTAAGCTGCAGGCCTCGTCAAGGCTCCCTGTGTACTGCAGTCCTAACTCTAAAATTTAAAGTCTTCTCAGTGGATTTCCATCATTCAATCATGAGCATGCAAAAATACTTTTTTTTTATTTTCAAGGTATACCTGATTTGGTATACCTTACAAGGTGAAGCTTTACCACATTTACATTCACCATGGAAAAAATTTGTGCAACTGCACTTGCAAAATACAGTCTATTTGCCTTTAGTAAATCCACCCCATTGTGTAATTGTGTACTGCAGAAAAAAAAGAACGAAGACATGAACATCACTTTCTGTACGCTTTTTTTTTCCAAAACTATTTTTTATTTCTGTACTAAATCATCAATATACAGTGCAACAAACTATTTTGGTGCAGAACAATTAATTAAAAAAGTAGTTTGTCTTTGAATACATCACAGTTTTAATCTGAGAATTACACATTCACAAGGCATAGCGAGCATAGACAGAATTAGTAGAAACAATTCATACAATTATAGAACTAAGTCAGCTTCACTTTCATGTTCGAATCCTAAACAGTTTATTGAACAGTTTGAAGCATTTAGCCATACTGGTTTGTCTGTCAGTATTACAACATATTTAAGTGGATTTGTAAGTTGGATGGTACACAATCTTTCGAATATGTTAGATACAGCTATTTCATATATTTAAAGCCCAACTTAGCACACATTTAAAATGCATGTATAAGAGAAGTTAAGCCTTTACAATCCAATTATCCACTTGTGCTTTGTTTTATGGCTACACACTGTAGCATATGAAAAGTGACAAAACTTTCCAGATCCTACAAACTGTTGTGTGGACTCTGTACCACTGCCCTGCCTCCTGTCTACTGTAGACTTAAGGTGAACATATTAGTTACTCCCTTCCCCAGGTATCTGCGTTCTGAAAAAAAAAACATGTCCCTCCTTTGTCCACCTATAGGGTTACACACTTGGCATGCCCACTGAAAGACAGATTTAAATTTTCTTCCTGGCATGTAGCAATTTACTATGACAGATTTCATGTAATAACCCTACATTGATTGAAAAATGATTTCATGACTGCAAGAGAACATAACTAAACTGACTTGTTTTAAAAAAAAAAAATTGTTAGCTGTTGTCCTCTAATCTCATATTAAATCATTCAATGGAGTTGATTAAACAATAGAACAAAGACTGTTAAAATAGAAATGTATACTGTATTTATTTTCGTGTTCACTTAGAAGATATTGTAAAGCACTGTTTACATCATTTATCCAATCGTGTGAAGGCAAATATCCCATTTTATTTTATGTGTTCACTTTGAATGGCATATAATTGACCATTTAAAGTAAACACATCCTCACCTAATATATTAAAGCATGTGAACATACACTATACAAAGTGAATTTAACATTTGCTAAGTGAACAGCCTCTAGTAAATCAACCCCACAGACCTCGATCCCGAACTATGTTTTTTTTTTCTCCCAGAATCCCCTTTTATTTTTGATAGCAGCATAAAAATTAAGTAAATGAGGTCAAACAACTTTTTTTTTTTATTAAAAACCAACTCCCCCCAAATAAATATTTCATCCAAAAGCTAAAACTGTGTCACCCTAAAGGACCTGAAAATTCTGCTGGGGGCATCTTACAGCTGCAGTCCCTGAGCGTTATAAAAAAAATAAAAACTCAGCATTCAGTATAACTTGCAAGCAAATATACAGCACTGAAATATCGGTTTTAGGTGAAGTTGGTCTTTAAGAAATAAAACTTGTTTAGCAAATATAATATATTATGCAGGATTCCTGCCAAAGTAAATTTCTATTTAAAGCAAAACTATAGCCAAACCATCAAATACACAGTAAATATACATTTATGCGAACTACTTTACCTGCCACCGTTTTAGTAATTTAGCCTGAGCTCTGCTGCATGGGAACTGCAAGCGTGCAGCTACTTACACTGCTCTAAAAAAAAAAAAAAAAATCTAGTGATATATTAATGATTAGAGAGCTGCAAACATATGGACCTTTTATCTACCTGGAGTCCAGTGTTAAAGTACTTTTAAATTACTTCTCAAGAAATGCATAGCTGGCCAGAAAGGTGGGTTTTGATTTTTGCATAAAGCTGTTTTTGAACATGGCCCATGGACAGATTGTTGTTTACACGATCCAAGACATTGCTGTATTTATGGCCCAAGAGTATTTTGAGGTTTTCAAAGGAGAAGTTGTGGTCAAGAAAGTCATAATGGCTAATTCAATAGGAACAGTTTATTGCAGTAGTATGTTAGACTCTATCCCAAGGCTGACACACCGTAAACAGTGACATGCTTTTTCTGCTGCACACAATAAAGGCAGTCTGGAGAATGCCAGTACTTTCTTTCACAGTCATCTAAATGTTCAGCCTAGTAATTCACTTTGTCACTACAAAACCCTGTACCTTTCTGTGAGTGACATCAACTCTGTGATCTCATGAATGATGTCAGTCACATGCAGGACAGCCATCAGAAATTGTGGGGCCCCTTACACAGCTTTAGGCCTGGGCCCCCCCGAGCCTGACCACCAACATTCCCCAGGGCCCGCCCACTGGCCTTCCCACCAAATCTGCCCACTAGCCATCCCACCAAGTCCTTCAGTGCCTCAGCCCCCTCACACCTGTTTGCACTTAGCCCCCCCACACACCTGTACGCTCTCAGCCCGCCTCACCCCAGCACGCACTCAGCCTCTCACACACCTGTACGCTCTCAGCCCCCCTCACACCTGCACGCACTCAGCCCCTCACACACCTGCGCGCACTCAGCCCCTCACACACCTGCACGCACTCAGCCCCTCACACACCTGCACGCACTCAGCCCCTCACACACCTGTACGCTCTCAGCCCCCACACACCTGTACGCTCTCAGCCCCCCTCACACCTGTACGCACTCAGCCCATTCACACCTGTACACACTCAGCCCCCCTCACACCTGTACACTCTCAACCCTTCCTCACACCTGTACACTCTCAATCCCCCCTCACACCTGTAAACTCTCAGCCCCCCCACACACCTGTACACTCTCAGCCCCCCACACACCTGTGCGCACTCAGCCCCCCTCACACCTGTACGCTCTCAGCCCCCCACACACCTGTACGCTCTCAACCCCCCTCACACCTGTACGCTTTCAACCCCCCTCACACCTGTATGCTCTCAGCCCCCCTCACACTTGTACACTCTCAGCACTACTCACATGTGTATATATGACATGTACGTACACACACACACAAGACATGTATACACACAGAGACATGTACACACACAGACATGTACACACACAGGCATGTACACACACAAGACATGCACACACACAAGACATGCACACACACACAGGCATGTACACACACAAGACATGTACACACACAGGACCCCCCCCCCCTTGTACAACAGCCCTTAGTCCTCCTAGTCCCAGCTCTTGTTTCCACACACAGAGGGTTGCACATGCAGGAAATGGCCAGAGGTGGCAGCAAAAAGCCCGATGTCAGCTCAATGACAGAGCAGCAGTTTTCCGACACACATATAGGAGAATCCAGGGAGCTCCTCTGCACCCGCCCCTGCCTTCTCAAATCTCTTCCAGTCGGCCAGGCCCATCCAGATGCTGGGGCCCCTTACAAGTGTATGGGCTGTACCCTGGTCACATGTTCCTCTATTGGTTCTGTCCTGTAAATGTGCATAGCACAAGAATGCAGTCACGTATAGATGGGAGGCTCTTTATTTGATGCATATATGGCCATTCACAGGCATTGCTTTTACTTAAAGCGACGCTGTTGCTACACTAACAAAACATTTTTATGAAACTTTTCTTACCCTTTTTGCCCTCTCCCTTCTCCTGAGCTCATCTAATCTACCCTCCCTCTTAACAATTATGAATTTATTCCAGGTATTTATATAGGGCTTGCAATGTATGCAGAGATTAAGACCCCTTTCACACTGTGCGTTAACGGTAAAGCGCCGCTCGTTTTAGCGGCGCTTTACCGCTGTTTTAGCGGCACTTTTTAGGACACTAGCTGGGCGCTTTTAACCCCAAAGAAGGGGTTAAAAACACTTGTGTTGCCGTGCTTCTGAAGCACTTTTCAAGTGCTTCGGAAGCACTGCCCATTCAATGCTAAGGGCAGGGGTGTTTTGGGAGCGCTGTATACAGCGCTCCCCAACCACCCCAAATATTCTGCTTGCAGGACTTTTTCTAATGTCCCGCAAGTGCACGGCCCCAGTGTGAAAGCACTCAGGCTTTCACACTGGGGTGGCATGGGAGGCAGGTTTCAGGCCCTTTACAGGCACAATTTCTAGCGCTAAAATGCCTGAAAACTGTCTCAGTGTGAAAGGGCTCTTGCAGATTGTAAATTTACCTGCCCTTAAAGAGCTTACAATCTGAGGTCCCTTTCTCACATATGCATACTAGGGGTGATTTTGATGGGAACAAATAAAACTACCAGCATGTCTTTAGAGTGTGGGAGGAAACCCATGCAAGCACAGGGAGAACGTGTAAACTCCATGCAGGTATTGTCCTTGGGATTCAAACCAAGGACCCTAGTGCTACAAGGCATAAGTACTAACCACTAAGCTGCCCTATAATTACAGTGGGTTTATTCTTCCTGATGTCCATGCATGTGCAGGGGAATTCCACAGACATGAATGGGGGCCCTCAATTGTCTCTCAGCCACATAGACGTCTAAGGGGTTCTATCGTGAAGGCAGCAGGAAGAAGATGACTGGCTGACAGGTGGTGTCCAGTGAGCATTGACTCTGAACTTTTTTGCCCTCACAAGCTCTGATGTCTGAAGAATCATCAGCATTCAATACATTCTGGGAGTGTCAGATGGCAGGTCTACAACTATGTGTTGTGGTCCCATTTGCTGTCCCTACGTCAGTAGTTCTGTAGTGATGTATGGATGGCAGATAGAAGTGCATTGCTCAGAGGGAGACCAGGAATCCAACATGTTTGCAAGTGTCAGATGCTGAAGATTCTTTGAAAGATCCAAGATAGTGCCTACTGGAGACTTAAGTTTCATACCTCTTCTTTTTCAGGCAGCTGGTTTAGGCTTTTTTTTTTTTTAACAACAGTGCTGCTTTAAAATTTTAGCCAGACTTAAATTTTTGGAATAAAAAAAAAAAAAAAAAACAGCATTCAAGAGGTAGCAGTTTGTCTGAATGCCTGTAAACCAATTCTAAACCACCTCTGAATGATCACTTTACAGAGGGGTCAGAAAGCCTGCCTCCCGTGTGAATGGGCCCTTTGATGGTTAGAAACTGCTGCATGCCTAATTGAAATTGCACCATATATAAATGCATATATCAGAACTTTGCTGTTGAATAAAAGACACAGATATCAAACATTTTTGTATGCAGTTACTAAACTGTGCCTTTGTGAATGAAATATAAGACACTGTGGGCACCCCAAGACATAGAACATGGAATTTGTGGCTGCATACCGCTAAATGGTTCTTCAAAATTATTTTTATGGTCCTTGATGGTGCCATCATTAAACATTCGCCATTATTAACTATAGCAAATAAAAGCAGTTGTAAGAGAAACCCTTAACATATATTGCATAAAAAATACAAAAAGCAAACAAAAAAAATAACATAACACAGCTAAGAGCATGTTTTTCACTGTTTTTTTTTTTTTTTGTTTTTTTTACATAAAGAGATATTATATCTCAAAAGACTACATCTTTGAGATGCATATTTTCTAGAGTTGAAGCAGATATTTCCAACACCAGCTAAGAGGAGTCAGTAAACATTACATTCAATAAAGTATCCAGATTGACTTCTGAGATGACCCCAAATTATGCCTAACTGATATATCAGTAGGTACTAATAAGTTTAATCATCCACTTCTCAACTATATCTCCATGGACGAAGGTGTCTTTCTCTATAATCTAAATTTCCTACTTAACTTTCCTACAATTAATAAATGGAGAATGGAAAAGTAGGCCATGTAAAGAAATATACAACTGCTATGAACATCCAAAAATAGCAGTAGATAAAAGAGGCCATAATGTTGTTGTGAAATTTGAGTCTAGAACCTTCAAGGAAGGCTGTTTTATTGATCAATTGTTATTAATATGTAAAATCATTCAACTAAAATGGAAAAATCCACTAAAATCATTCAACTAAATAGGAAAACCACTCAAACCTACCTCCATATTTACACAGTGCACTTTAGCTCCCATTGCACACCCCAACCTCCCCCAGTGTCCCCTAAGAACCCTGGCTGTCCAACCTCCAACAGTGCTTCCCAGCCTCCCAAAGTGTATGCCTAGTAAATGTTTGCACTAGCTACCAATGGTAAACATAGCCAACATGGCTGTGATTGCACTGTCTACCAAAGCATAACAAGAGACTTTGCACTGGCCATCAGTCTATAGCAGATAACACATTTCAATGGCCACTAATGCACTAAAAGGTATTTTTCAGTGCTGAGCCCTTTGTAATAAAAGGGAAGTTTTATACTGACTGCCAATGTAAGCAAAGCTGTTTATCAGCGACCAGAAGTAAGTGCCGTTATTCAAGATGCAGTATATTACAATGAACACCAGTGCAAAGTGATGGCTACCACGGAGCTAGGTTTCCAAGTAGCCCAATCAAATTTTTGCTATGGGTCCTTGTAATTTATAGTTATGCTCCTGGGTTTTATTTTGTGTGGTTGGGCTTAAGCCAATGCTATAGGGATACAAGGAGTGTTCTCAATGAAATTACAATCTATATTTGCTGCAGTTGATTAGTCACACTATTAACTAGATCAAATAAGTGTTCTAGCCAACTAACATAACCTGATGGTACTTTAACATACAGTATAACTGGTATATAATTTTAGAAGTGCTTGTAGCACTGACCCATTACTGAAACGTAATTGACAACACATATCTAACACACTACCATATATTACCACACTATTAAAAAAAGGAATCTCTAAATTAAACCATATTATTGAGGTTAGGTTAGGTTAGAAAATACAATGTTTTACGTGATAAACATTGCAGCTTATAAGCAATAGCAAAGAAATATGAGGACAACAATAGGACATCCTAGGCGTAGTTTTTAAATGTATCATTTATAGTTTATATGGTTACTTTAGTGCAGTGCTTTCATCAGGTGGTGGCTGCATCTGATTTCATGAAAACATGTACTGAGAGAAATATAGGAGAAGCCATTTCTGACCTCCAAAACTGCTAGTTGACTGCCTGTCTCTGGCATAAATCCCTTGAATTTAGATCAGGAAAATCAGAGTAAAGTCAGTGCTCCTAATCTGCATACTTGTTCCAGGTCAGCAAGTCAGAATGTGTTTAGCCACTGGATCATCATGACAGCCAGGGAATTAGCATTTTCCAAATTTCCCCCCAAAAAAAGGAGGTGCTCACAGTGTGGTCACAGCACCGAGAACACATAGGAACAAATCCATCACTAAGACCATTTTTGATAAGTCATGAAACATGTTATATCCTGATAGTTATTGTTCAGTTTACCCCAATTTAACATTTCATAACAAAAATATGTATTTAAAATACTGATCTGTGATCTCATGTACTCTGTTTCTTTTACAAGAACATTTCCCAGAAGGAATTAAGTTAAAGCTTCCATATGTCTATTACTTATTACATCTGTTATTGCAGTTCAACAATGATAGCATTCTCATGAGGCTTGTCAGTTTAGTTGATGAGGGCATGGGACATACACAGTGTTAAATATAGGCCTTCATTCCGGGAGAGGGACGTGGCGAATTGGCCGGTGATAGTCTTCAGAGCTGCTAATAAGATCTGAATACTCGTATCCTCTCATGAAATGTCCTCCATTTTGTTCAGTAAAGCTAACTAGTTGTCTTGCAACTACTGGCTCAACCTAGAAAACAAAGTATAACACTATGGTCATAGAGTAAAACAAATGACGCTTACTGTGATTATAGTTATATGTCCATATTTTACATATATGAAGATTGCTTAATAAAAGAAAATCAGACGATTGTACAACAGCTATGACCAAACTCTTCTTTATTCTTTCATAAAAATTGTACACTAGGATGAAAGGAGAACCCTGCACATGTTATGCTCACAGGCACTTAATCATGTAATCATATACTCTATGATAAAGTACCTATGAACGTGAAACATGTCGGATTTCTCCAATTATCTTGTGTGTCCTCTTTTTTTGAATAAAGAAAAAGGTCAGTGTAGTCATATAATTTTCTTGCATAGTTGGCTGTCAACAAGCGAGCTGGATGAGCATCTGGTGACAGAGGGCAAGCTTGGGCTGACCTGGAGCAACACATTGGGTTTGATTTACTAAAGGCAAATAGACTGTTCACTTTGAAAGGTAATATTCCCCCGTGCTTAGAGAATGAGGCTGAAGCTTTGCTGACATCCATTCTTTGCATGTGATTGGGTTTTCTTTACAAAGTGGAATTTCACCACATTCACCAAGCTCTTGGAAAAATTCACTTGCAAAGTGAACAGCCTATTTACCTTAAGTAAATCAATCCCATTGTTTCTCATATTTCATTGCTGTTGCCAAACTGAGGAGCTAAAAATAGGTAAAACACGGTTTCTAGCTTAATAGTTATATACGTCAAAAAGGAAAACGTGACAAACAGCACAGAGAGGTAAAGAAAACCACAAGAGTACTCACATGAGCCGTAATTAATTTCCTTCCTCTTTGTGGGTCTGGAAATTCTTCTCCAAAACACAGAACAATTTGAAATCTTGGAACTGGACGACCATGGTGAGCAAACGCCTGCAGTTCTGGTGAAAGTATAAAGTGTTAATAAATAAAATGTGTGCCAATAATTTAAAACAGCATCAGTGATTTGTATACCAGATAAGAGTAAAGTGATTGCTTTAAAGAAAGACCAGAGTGAAAGGGTATTTATGGCGCATAAAGGGTTAAGACCATAGGGCTATGTCTTTGTACAAAACAGCTAAAAGTCCAATTACAACGCAATTAAAGTCCAATGTGGAATCCAAGGGAAACACTCTTAAGGTCTGCTTCAAACTTGTGGCTGCCTTCCAAGAGCTAGAGGTGAACTCTAGAAACAGGATGCAAGCAGAAAGACAGAAACACCATCTAAGTGCAGCAGACCAACAATTTTTTATTAAACTCATAAACTGACAACTCCACCTTATGCTTTAGAGAAAGACCATAGCTGCAGAATTTCCCTTTTAAGGTAGTGTCATAGGGACATTTGTTTGATCCATGCTACAAGCTGTCAAAGGGATTGAAACAACTACAGCATGCATTAAAACACAATCACTGAGCAAAAAAGAAAATACAAGGAGTGCTCCTGGCCCGTTTGTTTTCTCAGTGTTGATGAGGAAATCTGAAGCACGACTCTATTGTCCAATATTGTTTCTCTCCAGCTTCTATAGGGGTAACAAAAAGCCAGAAACCTCTTAACACGTGTCCACATAATTTTCACCAAAACCCTATTACCCTGAGGGCTCAGATACCCTGCAAAGATTTTATAAAAAAAAAAAAAAAAATTCAGAAATCCTGGCAATGCATGGACAAAAGAAATAAAACCATTTATCCCAACTGCAGTTGCAATGCAGTTAAAACTAAAGCCCAACGTTGCATTCAAACATACTGAACGTGTTATCTCCCTAATGTTGGACTGTATGGCAATAAATAGCGCGGCTTTGAATTATGCCATGGACAAGCCTGTCTTTACAAAATCTATATATTTCTACACATTTTAAAGATTTAAAAATACCTGTTATAAACTGTTGAGTATCAAATAGTTTGCAGGGCAAGTCCCGTTCTAGCTTATTGGGCCGATCACTGTACATTGATAAAGGGCCCTCCCAGTATATTCTGCTCTGGCACAGTCTCTTGGCATACATTCCATCATGAGCCATCCACAGAATGACACCACGCTCCAAATGACTCAAAAGCTTCTCAATGTTTTTCCGCAGGCCGTTGTCTTCAGGGTAAGGGAATAGGACTTGATCCAAGCGACTTGTTTCATAGCACTGTCCATGTGCAATTCTACAGCCTTCTGGGTTTGCTGTAATTCGCTCACCAACCAGGGTGTCACGGTAATATAAGCTGATATGAAGGCGGCAGTCTAAGTAAGAAAATATACAGTACATTAGCTTGTAAAACACAGGCATTTTACAGTATACAATAGAGATGTAGCTGCTTAGTGGTTACATTTGTTTCTTATAAGAATTGAAGAACCTTGTTGTATCATAATCTTAAAAGAGTATGTCCAGCTTACAGATAAAAACTGATAAGCATCTGCATGGATGGCGGTCGGTCTTGCAATTAGCAAATAAAGGGAAAAGGTCTCGGTTGTTGGATTAGGAAATATGGTTTGATTTAAATGGAAGGTGGAGTGTCAATTGGTGGGTCATTGGTCAACACTCTAGTTTGGTACCATTAGATATTTTGGAAACTTTGAACTATGGATTGTTGGGTGTTCACAGGCAGGCTTTGAATGAACGACTCCCAAATATCAAAGTTTTTTTGAACCTGTGATTTCTTACTTAAAGGGGCCTTCACCCATTTCATGTGGAAAACATAACATGTTCTGAAACAAAGAAAAAGTGGGGGATTCTGGGTATATCAGCTTTCTGTGCTATGAGAGATAAGACAATGAGGAATTGCTTACAGCCCATTGAAATGTTTTTACCTGGGGGGGGGGGGGGGGGGGGTTGAATAGGCCAAAACTGCCCATTTAGGGGTTAAAGGTAAATAGCTCACTAGATATGTGGTAGCATAATTAACTACAGAGTGCCAAAAATGTTTAATCTTGGGGCATGCTCAAAACCATAAAACAAGTCCACATTTAGATGCCCACATTTCAGGCAGCAGGAAAAGGGTCTCAGGCCCAAAAAAGTAAGAGCAATGTGGAGACACATAAGAATGATGGAACAGCCAAAGCATAATTTTGCGGTACATTGTAGCTTTAATCTTTCCTCAAGACAATATAAGGATTTCAGAAGAACTTGAGGCTGGGGGGAATTTTTGATCCATTTGTTAAGGCCAGCTGTTGAAGTGGTGTAGTCCAGTGGCTGTCGGAAAAAAAGTATAAAGTAGAGATTGCTGTTTAACTTGGGTTAGGGTATGCTAGGAGCGTATCCAAGGAGTTTTTCCAGTCTTTCAGAAACATTTTTTTAATGATAGAGATTATGAAAGATTTTATTCATAGAAATTAGTTGCTAGATAGGCATGGAAACTTCCCTAGAGCTGTATTAGTAGGAAGTCGTTGCTGGTTGTCAACATTTACCAGGAATTTTATAGCATGAGAGGGAGTCCAAAGAACTTCAGGAGGTCCGAGTTGTTGCATAAAGGAACAAAAAGAGCTACGTGGCCTTTTAGCAGACAGCACATGCAAATTTAATGCTATGCCAACCACATGGAGTACACGAGGGGATTTGTTGACACCTCGATAGACAGGAGTTCTTTATGGATATGAAGAACATATCACACGTTTTTACAAAGGGTCAAGTTCGGTCCATATACAGCAAGGTTCTATAAATCCAATCCCTTATGTATCTAGTTAGGGCAGCCATGTTATATGGTCCTAGGTTGGTAAAGTTAAGGCCTCCATTACTAGAAGGTTGTTGTAAGGTACGTAAACCTATGGTTGCTTTCCTACTGCCCCAGATAAACTCTCAAAACATATTATAAACAGATTTAAGATCGGAATGTTTGGGGAATAAAGAGAGGATCTGTATGACATAATAACGTTTAGGAAAAGCTACCATTTTTTATTATTCTGCCCATATAGGAAATATTTTAGTGCGCTCAGGTCACGAGGGATGCTTTTATAGAGTATAGCAGGGAAAGAATAAAATTTTTGTATAGGTTATAGGTTTTTTTTTGGTAAAGATACCCCAAGGTAAGAGAATAATTTATTACAGATACTTATATAGCACCGTCAATTTTTGCAGTGCTTTACATATATATCATACATTCAAACCAGTCACTGCTGTCAAGGAGCTCACAAGCTAAGGTCCCTAACTCACATTCATGCATACAAATACTAGGGCCGATTTAGACAGGAGCCAACTAACTTACCAGCATGTCTTTCGAGTGTGGGAAGAAACCAGAGTACCTGAAAGAAACCCAGGCCAACACAGGGAGAACATGCAAACTCTGGTAGCACCCTGGTTGGGATTTGAATCAATGACCCTAGTGCTGCTAGGTGGAAGTGCTAACCACTTAGCCACTGTGCCAAAGTAACGGGTAAAGATTGCTCCAAGGGGGCTTATGACAGTTGGTTAGATAGGGGTCTTAGATTTATCAAAATTAATAGAATAGCATGAGATTAGGCCAAATTATTTGGCTGTCCACGGGCAGGTTTTGAATGAAAGACTCACAAATATTAAATAATTTTTGAACCTGTGATTCCGTATTTAAAGAGGCCCTTACCCATTTTATGTGGAAAACAAAAGATAATTTGTCCAGAAACAAAGAAATAGTGGGGGGGGGGGGGGTTCCGGGTATACCAACTTATGTAGAATGGCTCTCCGTGCTATGAGAGATAAAACAATAAGGAATTGCTTACAGCCCTTTGAAATGTTATTACCTGGGGGAGTTGAATAGGCCAAAACTGCCCATTTAGGGGTTAAAGCTAAATAGCTCACTATGTGGTAGCATAATGTATTACAGAGTGGCAAAAAAATTTAATCTTGGGGCATGCCCAAAACCATAAAACAAGTCCACGTTTAGATGGCCACATTTCAGACAGCAGGACTAGGAGCTCAAGTCCACAAGGTAAGAGCAATGTGGATGGAACAGCCAAAGCATAATTTGCGATACAATGCAGCTTTGATTGTTCCTAATAACAAACATATTTATAAAGTATAGCAGGGAAGGAATATTAACTTTGTCTAGAATATAGGGGTTTTTGGGTAAAGATACCCCAAGGTAAGAGATTTATTTATTACAGGTACTTATAAAGCACCGTCAAATTACCATCAATCACCGTACATTATTTCATAAGAGACATGCTGGGCAGGAAAGATTCTGGGTGAGAAATGTATAGGAGCAGGTCATTTCCGAAAGCAGCAATTTTAATAGTTTTGCACCTTATATTTACACCTTGAAAGGCGGATCGGGATTCTAAGAGGCGTAGGAGGTGAAAAATGGGACATTCTTGCCTCGCACATGAATGGGGTTTTAATATTTCATTGAATTCTGTTGAAAATAATTGTTCAATTTTTTAGCAGAAAGATCGTTATTCTGGAGTGTTAGCTTTAGAATCAAGCCTTATTTGTTTTTGCCATGTGGCTATATACTTTGTAAATACATTCAACACTGGCTTTGGCTCACTTCCTTATAGATAAAAATAACAAAACATCAGTCTCTTTATTCCAGCTTTTTTGTCAAGGCAAACAGAAATGATTAGAACAGATTATTACACCTAGACTGAGCTACTCACCTGATAACGCAAGAGCCTCTCCTGTCCGTATACTTGGTTCTATTGGAAGCCCTGAAGTTTGTGACTCTGTTGGCGGACATGCATAAAAAGATCCCGTGACTTGATAGCCTGTTTTAAAAAAAAGAATATTGACAATGCTCGTTAAAGTATTTCACTTTTATGTTAAACATTGCGCATAAGTACATAAAAAATGAAAACACAGAAACCAATGCACATTGCATAGTGCTTAGACTAATGCGCACATCATTCACATGATGGGATGTGTGCTGTGGTTTACATAGGAAATCTTAGTATATATTTCAATGCCTTGAGTTCCAGCTATACCCTTTTAAACCTTTCCTGACCAGAGGTTTTTGAAGCTTAGATGCCCAGACCAAATTTAGCAATGTCAGTATGCATCAGTTAACTTGACAATAAATCTATGTCTAATTTCTCTGTTTGACAGAGGGCCCGATAATTATTTAAACCCAGTTGTGAATTCCTAGTTCTCCGCTGCAAATCAATCAATGTTGATATAGAAAAGGGCATTACATTTGGACTTGAGAAACTGTATTGAAGTTAGTATTTTTAATGTTTATGTGTTAGTGTTAATCTTAATGCATGCATTTGTAAAGCCAAAACTTCTGCTATTCTTTTTAAATAGAGTAGGGAATGTGTAAAAAAAAAAAAAAAAAGTTTTATTGTCTTCTGTTACCCACTGATTTTCCTTAAGTGAGAAGAAATCTCTCTAAAATTAGGTAAATGCCCTCTTATGCCGGGTACACACGATCGGACATTCTGACAACAAAACCGTGGATTTTTTTCTGACGTATTTTCGCTCAAACTTGTCTTGCATACACATGGTCACACAAATGTTGTCGGAAATTCCAATCGCCAAGAATGCGGTGACATACAACACTACAACGAGCTGAGAAAAATTAAGTTCAATGATTCCGAGCATGCGTAGGATTTTTGTGCGTCGGAATTGGATAAACAAGGTCGGAATTTCCGACAAGAACTTTTGTTGTCGGAAAAATTAAGAACCAGCTCTCAATCATTTGTTGTCGGAAATTCCGACAGCAAATGTCCGATGGAGCCTACACACGGTCGGAATATCTGACCAAAAGCTCACATCGAACATTTGTTGTCGGAACTCCCGATCGTGTGTACGCGGCATTAGACTGTTTTCACTGGAACAAGTGTCCCCATTGGAAGATTTCTCCCTTCCTATTCCAGTGCAAACTCAGATTTAAAGTGGAGCTCCACCCTAAATAGCAACTTTTGCTATTTGGAACCCTCCCCCCCTCCGGTGTCACAATTGACACCTTTCAGGGGGGAGGGGGGTGAAGATACCTGTCTAAGACAGGTATTTTCACCCACATCCGGGAGTCCTGTCTCCGGGAATCTGCGGGAGTTACGTCACTTCCCGCAGACTTCCCTTGGTGTTCTGAGAGACACTCGGCTCCCAGAACACAGGAGCACCAATCAGAATGGCGCAGCGCGACTCGCGCATGCGCCGTAGGGAACCGGGCATGAAGCCGCAGGGCTTCACTTCCTGGTTCCCTCAGCGAGGATGGCGGAGGGAGCAGCAGAGCGACGAGCGGTCGCTCGTCCTCTGCTGCGGACGTCGCTGGACTCCAGGACAGGTAAGTGTCCAAATATTAAAAGCCAGCAGCTGCTGTAGCTGTAGCTGCTGGCTTTTAATTTTTTTTTTCCGGTGGAGCAACCCCTTTAAAGATTTGTTTAAAGGTTATGTTGAGAAGGGGCAAAGGGAATATAAGAGCCTCCCAATCATGTGTTGGAATGAAATTAGTTTAATATAGACGTTTATTACCTATGCCCTGGGAACCATTTGGTACGAAAATAGCCAGGCATCCCCATTTCCCCATTTAACCTACATCCTCCTCATACTTCCAACATTCCGCAGCAGGTCAAAGCTTTTGTTATCTTAGTATTCATATTACCTGGAAAGTTTAATTGATTTAAGGACTTTCATGCAGTGGCATCCTCTCCATAGTTAAATTACCTATTGTGGAAAATATTCCACCCTTTTAATTATTTAATATTTTTTTGCTCAGAAGTGCAAAGACAGTAGAATACCCTGATAATTATTCTGGGTCAATACATGCAATTCGGTAAAATCGATTTTCTTTTTTTAAATCACATAATTTTAATTTTAAAGAATAAACTATAGCACTCAACGAAATACAAGAGTTATCCATTATTATCCATGTGGTTTAAACCTGGTTTAAATAGAAAAACAATTGTTGAAACTATTGATGCACCCCCAGCAGTAATATAATTTGTCCCAATCCTTGTCCCTGTTAGTATATGTGTATATATATATATACTGTATATGAAAATAAAATAAATGTATATAGAAACTACTATTTTTATGTGTACTATCCACATATGGTTATCGGAAAACATTTAAATTCTACTGCAGGAAAAAAAGAGTGCTGGGCCCTATGTTTTATTAAACATTTAAAAAGTTGCAGTGACCAAGTTGGCATACTCAGCAATGATAAGCATATTATGCACAGCAATGAACAGCAGAATACATTCTGCAGTAATAAATACATGACCAGTATACTATATACTAGAATGTTGCCAATATATATCTAGTATGTACTTCTTGTCTGTTTTCTTAACCATATCACCCTTCATGCTACGACACAAATAATTATTGGATCAATTATCCTTTCAACGTTATTGATGATACAGTTTTTCATCATTATAGTACCTTAAGGTGTTTCTAAACCCATGACCCTACATTCACTATATCTGGTCTCCCACTGTACACAGAACATGGAAATGCAATTATTTTAGTAAATATAAACTGTTAAATACCTTTTCTCATCAGCAGATATAGCAGTATTGTGACTTCTATGAGTGTCTGGTTAAAGCTTGTAGGAGGAGTTTTCATTCTGCACTAACTGTCCTATCAGGATACAGGACCCCTGACCCTCTATCTGGACAGTGCTGATTGGCCCTGTGCTGATCACATGCACCCTCCCAAGAAAAAAAATCTCTCCAGCAATAGACACCAAAGTGAGCATGTACAGCCTGTCCTCTGGCTCTGCATTATTAGGAAATATATTGGGGACAGTGGATAGGAGGAGAGGATCAGAGGAGACAGGATCAAACAGCCTTTTTACACAATTACCCCTTAGGTTCCACAGTGAGTATAACAAGCATGCTTTACTGCATATACGGACAGATTTCACTGTTGTGGGTTTAGTAACACTTTAAAATGCATTTTGTTTTTCATAAAGATTTTTTAATAATATACATATATATGTCTGACACATTTTAGTGTTAAATTATACTAATCAAATTAATAAAAAGCTTGTACATATATTCAATATTTAGACTTTTTGTTGCGTTTTTTTTTTTTTTCCCGTTAACATTTTAATACGCCCTCTGGTAAAAAAAAGAGATAACCGTCCATCAGCCAACCACATCTACTGATTCCAGGCAGCTAAGTTTCTATTTTATTCAGTTCAGTGATTCCTCTTATGAACTCCAGTGAAGTCATAAAAAGTGTCATCTTATTTTATCACAGTTTTTTTTATCTAGTTCCACTAGAGAACATAAAAACCACTGTATTCTAAAATGTTATATTGAGGTCATTAACCACTTCAATACTAGGCACTTATACACCTTCCTGCCCAAGCCAATTTTCAGCTTTCAGCACTGTCGCAATTTGAATGACAATTGCGCGGTCATGCTACACTGTACCCAAACAATTTTTTATCATTTTGTTCCCACAAATAGAGCTTTCTTTCAGTGGTATTTGATCGCCTTTTTGCACAACAAATAAAAAAATAGCAAAAATTTAGAAAAAAATAAGTTTTTCTTTGTTTCTGTAATTTTTTTTGGTAAATAAGTATGTTTTCTTCTTCAATGACGGGCACTGATATGGCTGCACTGACGGGCACTGATAAAGCGGCACTGATGAGCACTGATGAGGTGGCACCAATGAGGTGGCACTGATGGGCACTAATGATGGGCACTGATAGGTGGCACTGGAATGCGGCACTGATGGGTACTCATAGGTGGCACTAATGGGCACTCATAGGCGACACTGATGGGCACTCTTAGGCGGTACTGATGGGTACTTATCGGTTGCACTGATGGGTACTTATGGGTGGCATCAATAGGTGGCACGGAAGGGCACTGATAGGTGGGCACGGATGGGCACTGATAGGTGGCACTGATGGACACTGGTGGGTGCCACTGATGACACTGGTGGGTAGCATTGCTGGGCATCACAAAAAAAATTGTGCCAAGATGGTGCCAGTCAGTGCCCATTTGTGGGCACTGATTGGCATAAGTTAGGCATATATTTATACATGTGGATGGCCACGGGGGACTTACCTGGCCATCCACATGTTAGGTGCTTCCCTGGTGGTCAGACTGACACACCGCTCCACTGATCCTAGCGATGCGTGCCCCCCGGGCGCGCGGCAGCTGTTATCCTGCAGGACGTCAATAGACGTCCAGTCAGGATAACACAACCACTTCCTGGACGTCAATCTCCTATTGACCGGGCAGGAAGTGGTTAAAGTGTATCTAAAGCGTTCTGGATAGAGTAAAAAAGTATTAGAGCCCCTTTTCAGGGTTTTTTTTTTGTTGTTGTCTGTACTTAGAATATTTACCCTCACTATTTGTCTTTCTGACCATTGTTACCAAGACTGAAAGTGAGGAAAAATCTAAAACTTTGAGTTGTCACTGGGGCAGTAATAGAGGGGAAATCATCTGATGGGATTGACTTTAGGTATTTAATACTGTGCTACTACTTAGTAAGTTTTATCATACTATTGTAGCTAGTACCATATTAAAGAAGACATTATGGTGTAACTAATGATGACACATTGAACCCCCCCCCCCCCCCCCACAGAAAAGTGGACACTACATGAAGGAAGATGGTTCCTCAAAGTTCCGTGTCCTCTTGTTTCAGAAACCATTTCACCCTGCCATATTTGCTACAAATATACATTTTTAAAAGGAGTTTTTTCAGATGCCTAGATGCACCCCACTGTCTAGGTGACAGCACTGGCTAGAAGTCACACTGAACACCAGCTTTGTCAGTTGGAGGAGCTGGCGGGAGGACATTTTTTGCTTTACCCATACACCAGAATTTGGGGATTTTTGGCAAACTTCACTGGCACTGTTAAGGCCTCCATATACAGCTTGAGAAGTCAGTTGATAGCCCATTCACGCTAACAGTTTGGACATAGGAATCTCCACTGGTGGCTAATGAATTCAGGCAAATGCAGCAGTTGCTGCTGCCTGACTTCAGTGGCGTTGCAGAACAGTGACTATGTTCCTACAATAAAGGATAACAATTGTTGGATGCCATTCCGAGTGCCAACTTCTCCTCTTGTGATTCGTGTTACCTAAGGCTTCGGCAGCCTGTAGGTCTGAGCACCAGGCAGAGCTGGGATGTGAGAAGGCGGAATCGCTAAATTAAAAACAATTTATTTTGAGGATTGCATGTTGTTTCAAAAACAGCCGAGAAAAAAACCTGAACCCACAGCAGGAAAGAAATGACTGGCTATTAAATGAAAACATCCAATGTAGCCAGGTAAGGGTTGCATGCAGGTGATATTCCAACATAATTAAATTACAATTATTAATAATGTATGTTCTACAAGACTATAAACCAAACCTACAATATATTAATATATTATATTATAATATAATATATTAGAGGACAGGATTTTGGAGATGATTATGATTACTAATTTATTAGGACCTAACCTATATAGGGTGTTTTCGGACCAGGTATTATAGTGGTTTGCATTTTTTCTAAATCTATTAGAAATATGTTTTACTTTTTTTTTTTTGTGCTGCAACCAAAACAAAATCTTGCAGGTTACTTACATAAAAAAAAAAAAAAAAACGTAACTACACTAAAGAAAACAGTAATGTCAAGTGAACTGTAACTAACAGGCTGTTTTGCTTCAGTTACCTTTCTCTGATCAACACAAGCAAAGAAGAAAGAAGTTAAAGCAAGGTACATACTGTTATCACAGGAAGTGTTTTGCCATAGGTGACTGCGTGCTGCAAAAGGGACACTTGCACATTGGTAAGGAAGATCAGGATGTGGTTGTTCTGGTGCATAGTCCCTCCAGCTCCGATCGTGAGACATCATAAAGTGTGGCACCTGTCAAAGAGGAAGATGCAACTTCTATTATTCTATGCTGAGATCACATGAGAAAACAAAACTGTTTATTATGACTGCAATAAATAACAGTGTATACATACAGGTATATATACAGTATCTCACAAAAGTGAGTACACCCCTCACATTTGTGTAAATATTTTATTAAATCTTTTTATGTGACAACACTGAAGAAGTTACACTTTGCTACAATGTAAAGTAGTGAGTGTATAGCTTGTATAACAGTGTACATTTTCTGTCCCCTCAAAATAACTCAACACACAGCCATTAATGTCTAAACCACTGGCAACAAAAGTGAGTACACTCCTAAGTGAAAATGTCCAAATTGGGCCCAATTAACCATTTTCCCTCCCTGGTGTCATGTGAGTTGTTAGTGTTACAAGGTCTCAGGTGTGGATGGGGAGCAGGTGTGTTAAATTTGGTGTTATCGCTCTCACTCTCTCATACTGGTCACTGGAAGTTCAACATGGCACCTCATGGCAAAAAAACTCTCTGAGGATCTGAAAAAAAGAATTGTTGCTCTACATAAAGATGGCCTAGGCTATAAGAAGATTGCCAAGACCCGGAAACTGAGCTGCAGCAGGTTCCACTCAGGCCTCGCCATGGTCGACCAAAGAAGTTGAGTGCACATGCTCAGCGTCATATCCAGAGGTTGTCTTTGGAAAATAGATGTACTGCCAGCATTGCTGCAGAGGCTGAAGGAGTGGGGGGTCAGACTGTTAGTGTTCAGACCATACGCCACACACTGCTTAAAATTGGTCTGCATGGCTGTTATCCCAGAAGGAAGCCTCTTCAAAAGATGATGCACAAGAAAGCCTGCAAGCAGTTTGCTGAAGACAAGCAGACTAAGGACATGGATTGCTGGAACCATGTCCTGTGGTCTGATGAGACCAAGATTAACGTATTTAGTTCAGATGGTGTCAAGCGTGTGTGGCAGCAACCAGGTGAGGCGTACAAAGACAAATGTGTCTTGCCTACAAGCATGGTGGTGGGAGTGTCATGTCAGTGTCATGGTCTGGGGCTGCATGAGTGCTGCCAGCACTGGGGAGCTACAGTTCATTGAGGGAACCATGAATGCCAACATGTACTGTGACATACTGAAGCAGGGCATGATACCCTCCCTTTGGAGACTGGGCTGCAGGGCAGTATTCCAACATAATAACGACCCCAAACACACCTCCAAGACGACCAATGCCTTGTTAAAGAAGCTGAGGGTAAAGGTGATGGACTGGCCAAGCATGTCTCCAGACCTAAACCCTATTAAGCATCTGTGCGGAATCCTAAAACAAGCTGGAGAAGTGCAAGGTCTTTAACATGCACCAGCTCCGTGATGTCTTCATGGAGGAGTGGAAGAGGACTCCAATGGCAGCCTGCGATGCTCTGGTGAACTCCATGCCCAAGAGGGTTAAGGCAGTGCTGAAAAATAATGGTGGCCACACAAAATATTGACCCTTTTGGCCCAATTTGGACATTTTTACTTATGCCGCGTACACGATCAGAAATTCCGACAAGAAAACCGTGGATTTTTTTTCTGACGGAATGTTGGCTCAAACTTGTGTTGCATACACACGGTCACACAAATCTTGTCTGAAATTCCGAACGTCAAGAACGCGGTGACATACAAGACGTACGACGAGCCGAGATCAATGAAGTTCAATAGGCACTTCAGCTCTTCTGCTTGATTCTGAGCATGCGTGTTTTTTTGCGCGTCGGAATTACATACAGACGATCGGAATTTCCGACAAGAACTTTTTCTGTCGGAAAAATAGTGAACCTGCTCTCAATCTTTTGTTGGCTGAAATCCCGACAGAAAAAGTCAGATGGAGCATACACACGGTCGGAATTTCCGACCAAAAGCTCACATCAGACTTTTCTTGTCGGAATTTCCAATCATTTGTACGCGGTATTAGGGGTGTACTCACTTTTGTTGCCAGCGGTTTAGACATTAATGGCTGTGTGTTGAGGTATTTTGAGGGGACAGGAAATTTACACTGTTATACAAGCTGTACACTCACTCACATGAAAAGATATAATAAAATATTTACAAAAATGTGAGGGGTGTACTCCATTTTACGAGATACTGTATATGTATAATTATATCGATATATATATCTATATATATATAGATATATATTTATATAAAATGTGCTCTATGGGCAATGTATACGGTGGGGTTAAATTACTAAAATTGGAGAGAGCAAAATCAGGTGCAGCTTTGCATAGAAATCAATCAGCTTCCAAGATTATTATTTTTTTGTCAAAGCTTAATTGAACGAGCTGAAGTTAGAAGCTGATTTGCTACCATGCACAGCTACACCAGATTTTGCACTCTCCAGTTTTAGTAAATCAAACCCACAATGTCACCATGGTGTCCATTCTCACTTGTCCTTATGCATCGGGATTCGGGACCAAACAATAGCAGAGCTTTGAGTGGGCGATCCTTTCCTTTAGTAAATTATTATTATTATTATAATACACTATTTATATAGCGCCAACAGTTTGTGCAGCACTTTACGACAGCACAATTACAATACAGTTCAATACAGAAGGGACAGGAGGGCCCTCATGAAGCTTACATTCTAAAGGGCTAAAGATCATTTGGCCAAAGGACTATGATTTTGTTCATGCAAGCAGCACTGGAGGAAATCAGAAGCAGCAGTTTTCCAGGAGAGGTATTTCACAGATCAGGTAGTCCCTGCATCTGAGCTGGTAGTTTTAGGTACAGGACTTGCTTGGTTTCCACCCCAGATGCTCCTTTTGCAGGATAAGGTGGCCATACCACTAAAGGGGGTTAGTTTAGCACTGGGTGTTTCTTTAGGAGATTAAATTAGGTTATTGTTGGGGACAGGGATTATGGGGTTTCACATTCATCCCAGTGCACTGTTATGTTTGTTAGTGTGATGCTGTTGCTTTGATTCTTAATTGCACCCAAGTGCACCTTTCTAAGGCATCTGCATTGCAGTGCACCACAACATGCGGAATGTCACAGCCATGTGTTGCAGCACGATGCACCAGGCACAATAGTGCATAGTCTTTCCTGGTGCATCAAATGAATGGGTTGCCTAAACTCAATGCAGGTTAATGTGTGTGAACAGGCCCATAGAGTTATAGTTAGGGCTACGTTTTAGGAGGCTGGCTAAGTGTTGTGGAAAGGCTAAATGTTAAGGTCTCAATTTATTGCAAGTGTTAAGGCTTGAGGTTCAGAAGCTTTGTTTTTAAATAGTTGAGATTGAAATATTAGGGGCCTACTTTTTATTTTATTATATTTTAACTCCTGGCTTTTAACTTGCTCTCGCTACTGGGAGCCTCGCAATAAAAACTACCAGAACCTGATTCCGAGCAAAATTATAAATTGTAATAAGTATTTTATCCCTTTTAGTAGCAAAATCTTACCATCTTAGCCATCGATCAATGGAGCAAGTGTGCAGTTTGAAGCATACCTTTTATTTGCTAACTCGAATTATTAAAGACACAAGTTTTCGGAACCCCTTAGGTCTTCTTCCTTTGGCTTTATACATAAGTATTACTACAAACTTGCTGTATTTCATCTCTTCTTTTACTTTTTACTTATATTTTCAATTAAAAGTGTTAACTGTTTTTTAAAGTGACATTTTACTATACTTAAGCTTCCATCCAGGATAGTAATGGCATCCTCAGAATGATGCCTTTAAGGCATTTGTAAACAAGGAAGCAATAAAACCATAGGCCAGAGACATTAGAGTCATTAGTCCACAGTGCATCAGACACCAAGCGCTGGATAATGTAATTAGTCTAATCCTACTGGCTTAATAAATGAAGTATTAGTGGACATGACTCTTGAAAAATGGGATTGTTTAAGGTTGGTGGTCATGTGTTCAATTCAAGAGACTTTTCACTTATCAGAAACGCTTGCTTATATTTAACTATTACAATACACAACCACAATATGTACAAAAGGCATAATACCTATTGTACTGGCTGGAAAACTGGTACAATCAGAGTTTTGCACATACTTCACTAATTGTCATATGCCGTATAAGTCTTATATGGCTGACAGATATGACCTACATTTTAATATAGCTCTCCTCCCTGTTTAAAACATTGCAACATTCTATATCTCATAACTGATAACATGTATTATAAATCATAAAATTTAATATTTATTTTTTATTATCATGCATATACCTGAGAATGAGGCTGAAGGGATGTGTAAGCCTGCGGTACAGCAAATGGGTGATTTACAACTAACTGAGTGTCTTCTGAGCCAAGCTGCTTTAGTCCTGTATTTAAAAAATAAAATAAATGGATATGTAATACACTAGAATATAACATATCACCTTTCAGTATTATATATAATATTACAAATAGAGTTTAAAAATTAATAACATCTGTTAATTCACACCCCCAGCACCAGTTTCCCCTTGACGTTATTGGTTTTCCATGAACAGTTATTTTTGTATTATTAACAGACCACTAACACTGTATACAAGAACAGCAATAGACTATGCTGGAAAATGTGAAATGATTGTAGGGACTGTTGCTTGTAAATCTAAAGTAGAATAGTGATCCAGGGCCGGGCTTATAAGGTGAAGTTTTATATAGTTCTCATTTCCAACACTTTGATTTACTAAAACTGGAACACTCAGAAACTGTGCAGCTGTGCATGGCAGCCAATCAGCTTCTAACTTCAACTTGTGTATTTAAGCTTTGACCAAAAAATAATCTGGAAGCTGATTGGTTTCTATGCAGAGCTGCACCAGATTTTGCACTCTCCAGTTTTAGTAAATCAACCCCTGTACTGTCTGTTGCTATTGTTGTGACAATCTACAGTATAAAGAAGTACTGCCATATTGGTGATAAGAAATAAGAGGTAATTAAGACTTCTTCCACATTCATCTGCAACAGTTTCATATATGTACACAAATCTGTTACACTACCCCAAGACAAAGTATCTTTGACACTCCTTATGACTTTCTCAGATTGTTGCTTACAGTAGAGCGCAAAGAGTTATGCCACGTACACACGACCGTTTTTAATGTCATTGAAAAAAAATGCATTTTTCTCAACGTGATTCTTCTCAAGCCTGCCTTGCCTACACACTATCGTGGAAAAAAATGCTCGAGTAAAGCGCGGTGACGTACAACACGTATGACGGCACTATAAAGGGGAAGTTCCATTCGGATGGCTCCACCCTTCATGTTAGTAAAGTTTGTTGAGAGACGATTCGCGCTTTTCAGCCCGTGTTTTCCAGTCCGTTACAGCGTGACGAATGTGCTATCTCCATTACGAACGCTAGTTTCACCAGAACGAGCGCTCCCATCTCATACTTGATTCTGAGCATGTGCATTTTTTTCACGTCGTTAAAGCCCACACACGGTAGTTTTTCATGACGAGAAAAACGACGATGTAAAAAACGACGTGAAAAATTAGAGCTTATTCCAATTTTTTCATGGCCATTTTTCACGTCGTGAAAAATGCTCTGAAGCCCACACACGATCATTTTTAATGACCATTTTAAAAAATGTAATTTTTCTCGTCATTAAAACCGGTCGTGTGTACGCGGCATTAGAGTCTGTTTTAGCTACTACACAAAAGGGTTTGCAGCAGTTGTCCTATTTTTCAACTTCAACTTTACCAAGAATAGATATTGGTAACTTTAGGTCACATTAACGTTTTTTTTTTTATTGCTGCTTGTTGAAAACAAGGACATATCATTGATACTTAAAATAGAAGAGAAATGCCTAATTAATGCCTGATTAATACCATGGTTTATATTCAGGTTTATCTGCTTATTAGCCAATACTTTTCCTATTTTATTATAGCCAAATATAAATCACGAACATGTAGGGAGATGAATGTCTTACCTCTTTTTGCACCTTCTGGGACAATTTTGTACACCTTATATGGATCTGATATATCCAATTGACTTCTTTCCACTAATTCTTCAAAGTCATTACTCTTATTTAAAGCACAGCGTAGCCTTGTCTTCCATGTGGGAGGATCTGGTTTGTCAAGACCTTCCCGATATTTACCTTTAAAAAGTGCCCAGGCCTGTAAAGTGTGATAAATACATACTGCAATCAAAAGGAAGTCTTGCAATACCAAGCGATCAGTCTGCATGAATCAAAACAGCCAGAAGGATTAGATCTCAATAAATTATTCAGTCACTCTTTACAAAACAAACTCTATAATATAGCATTTTCCCACCATTGCCCCCTCTGTGGACACAGTGTCGCTGAATACTGTAATGTGAAGGTTATTCTCAGCAGATTCACCTACACTTAAAGAGGAAGTAAACCCTGATGGGTTTTACTTCCTCTTTATTCCCCTGCAAAGTAAAAGCATAATGGGCTAGTATGCATCGCAAACTAGCCCATTATGTGGCACTTACCTTCAAATGAAGCCTGCAATGTCCGTGATGTCCCCACTGGTGGAAGCAGCCCCTTTTCCTTCCGGGGCTGCAGACTCCGGCTCTGTGACTGGCCGGACATGCATAACGTCACTCCCGCACCTGTGCACGGAAGCCCCCAGTCACGGCTTATGGTGGGGAAGAGACAGTACGGGGGGGGGGGGGGCGTTTCTTCACTGTGCATGTGCCGATGACCTCATCGGCGCACTACAAGGTAAGTATCTCCTAAACGGCGCACGTTTAGGAGATATTTTCAGTACATATAGGTAAGCTTTATTTTACAGGCTTACCTATATGTAAAAATGTCTCAGAAGGGTTTACAACCACTTTAAGGTATGTTGTTAAGAGGTGGTAGAGTGACTGATATAAGTGCACACGTGGCAACATGGCATCTATGATAAAATTGCACTATTTTGGCAAATATTATTGTTCATATATTAGTATGTGTATGTATGAATGTGAGTTAGGGACCTTAAATTGTAAGCTCCTTGAGGGCAAGGACTGATGTGTATGTACAATATATATGTAAAGCGCTGCGTAAATTGGTGGCTCTATATAAGTAACATAATAAATAAATAAATACATAAAATAATCTAGAACTGAATCTTGCTTGTGTAATATGGAAGTTTATCTGGCATATGTAAAATGGATTTGAATCTAGCATTGGAAACAAGGCATTGCTTCTGGCTCACGTTACATTTGTTTGGTTTAACATTGCAAATTGTTTTGCTCATATAACATAATGAATCTAGCATAACCCAGTTGGGGTTTTTAACAGGCCTTGGCCCACAGCGGCAGGGTTACTGGGGGTGGCACACATTCACCCATACATAATGTTGCTGACTGCCAGTATCTCATTCCCATGTATAAAAAAAAGTTCCAGGCTGTTGCTCTGCCTGATAGTTTGTTGTTAGAATAGTATAATATATACTTATAGTTTACCCACTCTGGGTCTGTACACTAAGACTGAAATGCTAGAATAGCACCACTACGGTTTGCCCTGCTCTCCTTGGTTTAATGACACATATGCCGCGTACATTTGTTGTCAGAAATTCCGACAGCGTGTACTGGGCAAACTGTCTCTGCTGCTGCACGTCTTGCCTTGGCCTGCCCTGTGTGTCCATGATGTCTGATCTTGTTAGTGTGCTACTATGGCTAGCCAGTCCATTAGGGCAGAAGTGGGAGGCAGGGCGTAAAGGCAAGATGAATAAAACCAGCCCTGGGTATAATATGGGGTAGAATCAAGTATAACAACATAGAAATTTGCACATATTACACGCTGCTGAAACTACAATGTATAATATCACTGAAATGAAATATGGCTTGGGCAACAAAGCTTTGCAACTGTCTTGTATAGCTTGGGCTGAAGGTTTGTTAGTGAGGTTTATAGAGCTAGTGGCTTTGTGATTATAGACGCTTGAAATATAAATTTGACCCTGATATATATCACCACTATATATATAATTTATCAATCATCAATGCTAATTTACTGTGTTACGTAAACTGTAAATATATTATTTTCAAACCATGTGTAACATATTTAAAAAGCAAAAAAAAAAATGTTCTTCTTAACATTATTTTGGAGCAGTGCCTCATGTTTGTCACAGAAGAATTTTTTTCCTGCCTTTGATTTCTTAAATGTTAAGCATGGTGTATTTTTCAGTAAAGGTGGGTTTCTATTGGGAAACATTGAGCACACAGGAAGTGTGTACCACATTACGGTTTCTCCTGCATCAGATAATTGAGCGGCCTATTCCAATGTAAAGCCTCAACATCATAGTACTTAGAAAAGCAGACAGCCCTCTGCTGGTAAATGACTCACTGAAAAAATTACTTTACCAGGACAGTTAATAGTAACTCAGAAGATGTGGGAGGTGGAAAGAAATTGACTTATTTTCCTATTTTCATTTACAATAACAAAATACTATATATTTAAATGTACTGATTTGTCAGTTTTAAAGTTTTTATCATAAGTACAACACATCTTGTATTTATGTCCCAATACCACCATTACCTCACAAATCATTCTTATTTACTAAGACATTTAATAAACATTTTTAAACAGTGTCCTAATATCAATTACTATTATATGATTAATATGTATTTTGTAGTGTACAGTATATGTTTTTTCTTTATTATCACGGTCTTGCAGCATCTCTTTGATCTGTATCAATGTCTTTGGTAAAATTGCTCCAATAGTAGTAAATCAATAATTTCATATACAGTATCTCACAAAAGTGAGTACACCCCTTACATTTTTGTAAATATTTTATTATATCTTTTTATGTGACAACACTGAACAAATGACACTTTGCTACAATGTAAAGTAGTGAGTGTATAACAGTGTAAATTTTCTGTCCCCTCAAAAGAACTCAACACACTAAACAGCTGGCAACAAAAGTGAGTACACCCCAAAGTGAAAATGTCCAAATTGGGCCCAATTAGCCATTTTCCCTCCCCGATGTCATGTGACTAGTTAGTCTTACAAGGTCTCAGGTCTGAATGGGGAGCAAGTGTGTTAAATGTGGTGTTATCGCTCTCACTCTCTCATACTGGTCACTGGAAGTTCAACATGGCACCTCATGGCAAAGAACTCTCTGAGGATCTGAAAAAAAGAATTGTTGCTGTACATAAAGATGGCCTAGGCCAGTGGTCTCCAAACTGCGGCTCGAGGGCCGGATGTGGCCCTTTGCTTGCCTTTATCTGGCCCTTGGAGCATTATCCCTTCCAATGATACGAGTCACTATTCTGCCATCTGACACCGACAATGGAGCACCATTTCTCCCGCTGACACCACTAATGGGGCACTATTCCTCCCTATGATACCAGCAATGGGGCACTATTCCTCCCCCTAAATACCAGATGTTTACTCCCACTGATGCCAGGAAAATTTTCACTCCCGCTTTCCAAAGTCCGGCTCTCCAAGAGTCTGAAGGACAATAAACCGGCCCTTTGTTTAGAATGTTTGGAGACCCCTGGCCTAGGCTATAAGAAGATTGCCAAGACCCTAAACTGAGCTGCAGCACGGTGACCAAGACCATACACAGGTTTGACAGGACAGGTTCCACTCGCCATGGTCGACCAAAGAAGTTGCACGTGCTCAGCGTCATATCCAGAGGTTGTCTTTGGGAAATAGACGTACGAGTGCTGCCAGCATTGCTGCAAAGGTTGAAGGGGTGGGGGGTCAGCCTGTCAGTGCTCATACCATACGCCGCATACTGCATCAAAATGGTCTGCATGGCTGTTGTCCCTGAAGGAATCATCTTCTAAAGATGATGCACAAGAAAGCCTGCAAACAGTTTGCTGAAGAGAAGCAGACTAAGGACATGGATTACTGGAAACATGTCCTGTGGTCTGACGAGACCAAGATAAACTTATTTGGTTCAGATGGTGTCAAACAAGTTTGGCGGCAACCAGGTGAGGAGTACAAAGACAAATGTGTCTTGCCTACAGTCAAGCATGGTGGTGGGAGTGTCATGGTCTGGGGCTGCATGAGTGCTGCCGGCACTGGGGAGTTCATTGAGGGAACCATGAATGCCAACATGTACTGTGACATACGGAAGCAGAGCATGATCTCCTCTTTTTCGTAGACTGGGCCGCAGGGCAGTATTTCAACATGATAACGACCCCAAACACACCTCCAAGATGAACACTGCCTTGCTAAAGAAGCTGAGGGTAAAGGTGATGGACTGGCCAAGCATGTTTCCAGACCTAAACCCTATTGAGCATCTGTGGGGCATCCTCAAATGGAAGGTGGAGGAGCGCAAGGTCTCTAACATCCATCAGCTCCATTATGTCGTCATGGAGGAGTGGAAGAGGACTCAAGTGGCAACCTGTGAAGCTCTGGTGAACTCCATGCCCAAGAGGGTTAAGGCAGTGCTGGAAAATAATGGTGGCCACACAAAATATTGACACTTTGGGCCCAATTTGGACATTTTCACTTGGAGGTGTACTCACTTTTGTTGCCAGCTGTATATATATTAATGGCTGTGTATTGAGTTATTTTGAGGGGACAGCCAATTTACACTGTTATACAATCTGTACACTCACTACTTTACATTGTAGCAAAGTGTCATTTTTTGCACATGTTTTTTTCAAAAAATAATATAATATTTACAAAAAATGTGAGGGTTGTACTCATTTTTGTGAGATACTGTATATATAAAATTTACTAAAACAGACAAAATCTGGTGCCGTTGTGCATAGTAACCAGACAGCTTCTATCTTCAACTTGTGCAGTTAAGCTTTGAAAATGAAAGATAGAAGCAGATTGGTTGTACAGCTGCTCCAGTCTTAGTTAATGTCCCATTATGTATCAGTACTACTTGGTTATTCACATTGGGGGAGATTTACTAAAACTAGAGCATGCAAATTCTGCATAGAAACCAATTAGCTTCCAGGTTTTATTGTCAAAGCTTAATTGAACAAGCTGAAGTTAGAAGCTGATTGGTTACTATGCACAGCTGCACCAGATTCTGAGTGCACCAATTTTAGTAAATCTCCCCCATTGTAATGGTGCTGCTTTAAAGATTTTATAACATTTAGAGTCCTGTTAAAGCAGGAGTAGGTAACCTTGGAGAAGTGGTGTTTTACCTGAACAACATGGAAGAGATCCCCAGGGTGAAGAGTACTTTTGTTTTTAAAAAGTATATAACCTAGCAAGGCCCCATTAAAAAGAAAGGAAGGTTTAAAGAGTTCAGGAGTCAGTAGTAGATAATAGAGAGTTCGGGGGTCATTAGTAAGTAACAGAGTTCAGAGGTCAGTAGCATGTAATGCAGAGTATAGGGGTCACGAATAAGTGACACATAGATCAGAGGTCAGTAGTATGTTATGCACAGTATAGATGTCAGGAGTAAGTAACACAGAGTGCAGGGGTCAGGAGTAAGTAACACAATTCAGAGGTCAGTAATATGTAACACAGAATGCAAAGGTCAGTAGCATGTAACAGGCAGTGCAGGGGTCGGGATTAAGTAATGCACAGTGCAGGGTTCAGTAGTATGTAACGCAGAGTTCAGAGGTCAGGAGTAAACAATTCAGAGTGCAGGGGTCAGTAGCATGTAACTCACAGTGCAGAGGTCAAGTGTAACTAACACACATCTCTAGCCCACAAGCAAAATAGTCCCTCTTCAGTATAAACATTTACCCCCCTAAGCTAAAATAGGCCACTGCCCAAATTCCCTTCTCTCTCTGTAAGATGCACTCACCAGACATCAGATGCAGCGACATCCAGGACAGTGAGGGAATTCCTTTCAGGTATCCCCTTGGCTGTGCCATATGATATGTCTGAAGCAAGGAGGAGCCTAGGACTTCGATCGACTCTGCAATGCCCATTGCTGATCAGATCTAAGGTCTGGAAGATGGAAACCACTTCTGATGGAGGGGCAGCTTGGTGCACCCCACACTCAGCCACACTAAGCCTATAGTCCAAAGTCGCGAAGCGGATATCTTTTTACACCCACAAAGTCTTGTATTTTACACTTATTTTTACCACTAAACTGAGCTTATATTGTGAAATACAGTATTTGGAAGTCCATGACACTGTTTTGATGTTGAATTTTAAAAGCATCATGTTCTGTCAGATTAACAAACCTGTGAGCTCAGCAGGCTTGCCGCTGCTTTTAAAATTCAACATCAAAACAGTGTCACGGACTTCCAAATACTGTATTTCACGATATAAGCTCAGTTTAGTGGTAAAAATAAGTGTGAAATGCAAGACTTCGGTGGGTGTAAAAAGATGTCCGCTTTGCGACTTCACACTGCAGGCTTAGTATGGCCGAGTGCGGGGTGTACCAAGATAGCCGTGACGGAATGTCACTTCCGTTACGAAATTTGACGGGTCGCCTAATCTGATGGAACACCTGCCAAATGGCTGCAATCGTCAGGTTGACCTGTTGCCGAGGTCTGTGTTAAAGTGTTTATAAAGATCTTACTTTTACTTTTGTTTTGGATAGTGTAGGGAAGGATTATTAGGCTGTCTGTGTCTCCTTCTAGGTGGATTCACCTTATCTTTTTGTCCAGGTGATCATTGTCTCTAAGACAAAGGCTGATGGGAAATTTAAAATTTCACAGCTGTCATCAGAAAAAGCAATAAGGGAACATTTTCCAATGTGGACTACTAAACCAGTGACAACAGTCTAAGAGGCTTGATTCACATTTTTGCTGTGTGTTGCTGCACTCACATTAACATACATATGTTATGTTGCATGTTAAGGTGTGTTGTGGTGTAGCAACCAACAGGGCCGGACTGGCCTACGGGGGTACCGGGACATTTCCAGGTAGGCCGCCTGCCCTGGGGCTGCTTTGTTGTATGCTGTGGCTGTGGCTGCAGCGCAGCACTACCCTTCCTTCTCCTCCTCCCTACTTGTAACACACAGTGCACGGGAGACTGATGTGTGACGGAGCTCAGTGTTAAATGTTCGGCCGTGCTACGAAAAAAGTCCCGCCCTCCTCCTAGACCAGCTCGTGTGATAGATGCAGTGTTCTGTCTATCACACGAGCTGGCCTTTAAAATGCATGGTTTTCCCTTTTATGAACAAAAAATAATGACGTTATGCTGTTGGGCTGGTATAAAAATGCTATGGCGCTGGTATAAAATTATTTCCAGGGCTGTTTTTTATTCCCAGTCCGGCCCTGGTAACCAATTCATTTTGCCAGCACACCACAACAGATCTAAATATAGTCATGCACCTTTTGTTATCCCAGCACAGCACAGCTCCCAGACAGTTCTTATCTGTGAATTTTAGTCAATTGCTCATTAATTGCCATTTAAAATTAAAATGTGGGCAGTGCATACATGTAAACCTGGCTTAGGGAGGGATTTACCATCAGTATGGGGAGATGTCTTCTCACTTCCTGTTGCATCTCTATGTCAGGAAGAGCATGCAAACAGGACAGAGACAGAAGAACAACACCCATTTCTTTCTCTATCCAAAACTGAGAAACAAATTGGCTATACATGTTTTGAGTATGAAACCAGTGTAAAATCCTCGTCTTAAAAGCTTAAAAACATATGCCTATAATTTAATGTTATTTAATTGCAATCTATACAGAAGAGTGGGCCTTCCATTATTAATATCTCCTTCTGAAAATACTAGTTCTCTAGCTGTCATGCTAATCCATTGGCTTCAGTACTTTATTAGTCACAGACCTGGAACAAGTATGCAATCCGGGATGATTAAGTATGGGCACTTACTTACTTAAACTTGTAACAGTTAGTCTGACCTTATTAGTATCAATTAGCAAAGTTTTTCTAAATACACTGTTTTGTTAAATAAATCAGTGCACTTTCTAACACTTTAAATGGTCAAAGTAAGATAGTTAATAAGATTAGTGCACACAGATTCACTCTCACTTGTTTCCATATATATTTAGAAAGACGACTACACAGCTTGCACCACAAACCACAAATTCACATAAAACAGATCCATTCAAAGCCACAGTCAATAGAGTACAAAATTGGAGAATTAGAATGGAATGATTCACCAGCCAACCTTTTAATTGACAACAGCAATGCACACTGTCATATGTACATAAAAATGCCTTCTACTAATATATGGTAAATTCTGCAGAACTCCAGCCAAAACCAACAAGATAAAAATAAACAGATAAAACACACCAGCTTCCTCTGCAATAGTTCGCTTGAATGTAGAGATATTCCTTTCCATACTTTTCCTTGCTGCTAGACATACTCAGTCTGATGGCCAGAATCATTCAGTCCACTTCTCCTGAGCCTGGGTTGTCCTGGATCTGCCCCAGCCAGTGACTGGACAGTGAAAAGAGAAGTAGCACAGGGATCTCTCTGCTTTCTATTCCTATCAGCATGCATCTTGATTAACTCCTTGTGCTGCTACTTCCTCTCACACTCCAGTTCTGGTATACATTTACCTGACTGGACGAGGTAGTGAGTGTGACATCACTGCCCAGCCTCTCCAACTCGTCTAATCAGAGAACGCTTTGTATTCATTAAAAAAACGAAATAACACCTGTGCCAAGCAACAGGCGACCTCCTGTATTTACAAAGCAGCAAGGCAGCCGCTCAGCATAGGATCCAGAAGCTAGTGGAGATCAATGGCATAGCCAGGGCTGGGACAAGGGGTAGACAGGAGGGGCGACTTTCCTGGGCACTGTGGTATCATGTGAGGTGGGGGGAGGGGATTTGTGTTGGGAGGGGAAATTTGGGGGCAGCAGGGGATAAGATCTATTAAAGGAAGGAAAATTTGTGTGTGTGCTAGAAATGGTGGTGACTTAGGAGGATTTGTGTTGGGAGGGGGGTGGAGTAAGAGGATTTGTGCTAGGAAGGGGGATTTGGGGGGTTTGTGCCATAATAGAGGGGGGTGGGGGAATTGCGCTAGGAGCGGAAATTCCTTTTATTTTGGGGGGGGGGGTTGTGCTATTAGGGATGATTGGGGTTATTCTTGCTGGGAGGAGGGATGGGGGGGGATTTGGAGGGGGGGGGAGAGAATGTATACTCGGAGGGGAAACTGGAGGGGTAGAGGATTTGTGCTAGGAGGGGTGAATTGTTTTGGTGGGGGCACAAATATTTGAGAACAACTAATGTCAAACTGTATAATTAATTTAAGCAAATGATTGCCATTTTCTTGGATTCAATTGGTTTACAAATTTGGAAAATCATTTCATGCTAGGAGGGAGAGAATATTGGTGTAAGATTGTAATGACCATATCTAAACAGTTTAAGCATGTTATGAAGCCTCCCTTTCTATTATATTACCTTGCATGTTTGGGTTGATTGATATATGGTCAATTTAGTGGTTGGGACCATGTCTGTTTTATGACAATTCTGTCATCTTTTAACTGATTTTGAGGTTTCTTAGAGGGAGGTAACACATTACCTGAAATTTGCTAATAAATAATCATTTGACTTATTACAGAGAAATCTCTGTGAGTGCAGCACAAGTTACTATAGTCTTTTTTGCATATGGTATTTTGTCTTGGGAGATAATGGCACCAGATTAATTGGTTTAGGATAATGTTACAGGGGTTGATTTACTGAGACTGGAGAGTGCAAAATCAGGTGTGCATGGTAGCCAATCAGCTGCTAACTTAATCTTTGACAACAACAAGAAAAAAAATGGAAGCTTATTTGTTTTTATGCAGAGCTGCACCTGATTTTACACTCTTCAGTTTTAGTAAATCAACCTCACAGAGAGTCAATGCGGGGAAGTGGCCAAATTGCCAGTATAAATCTTTGGTGTATTGATGCATTTTCTATAAAGTACTATAGATACATAGTATAAATAAAGAAACACCAAACCTTGTTTATCAGGGTTTATGAACTTCCGGGGATCTTCACATGCGGAGGTTGCAAGTATTGCCGGTACATGAATACCACCCGAAACATCAAACTACCCAATGGAGAGTGGTATATCCCAAAACACTATGCAAACTGTCAGACTGTAGCAGTGGTATATCTCCTATTATGTGAATGCCACTGCTTCTATATCGGTAAGACCATCCAACAGTTCTGGCAGAGGGCATACCGGCACATCTTATCTATGAAGGCCTGCAACCCAGACTTACCTCTGGGTAGGCATGTCAGGGATTTTCACAATGGAAGTTTCCCCAAAATTTCATTTCTAATCTTAGACAGACTTCATTCTGGTCTAAGAGGAGGGGACTTAAACAAAATGTTACTGCAGTCCAAACAGCGGTGGATTTTCCACCAAAATGCCACCAAACCACCAGGGCTGAATGGGTCAATTTCTTATAGACCATTCTTGGAGGGTTTCTCATCTGGAGGCTCTGAATGAGAACCCCCAGATTGGAGACCGCCCACATGCAACTGTGAATCTGGAATATATATTAAGCATTGGTATTGGAGCATCTCTTAGTTGGCCACAATAGATGTTTATGGCTGGACAGCCTCAGTTGTATCTCCACAATCCTTATATTAAGGATTTATAGCTATCACGACAAATTTGTTTTGTCTTGATTTATAAATTTGCTTTTAGGTTTATTTATTCAATCAGTGACTGTGTGTATGTACATATGGGGAGTGATCTCTTCTCCCCATCCCATACTTACCGATAGTTTACAGTTTTTTCAATATGTACTTGTTTTGGTTATCAGCTTCTGAGTGCTGCCTCCCATGGGTCGGATCGTGGTGTGACAATGACAGTGGTCCTCCGCTTCACAAGCCCCTTCTCCCGCTGGTTGTTTTGAGCCCACTCGGCGCAGGTAGGACCGATATGTGCGGCGCACATTTCCGGTCCATATTTTTGGCTTGGTGGTGCAGAAATGGTTTCCATGACTGCCCTCCACTGCCACTACTGCGTCGCGAGCCTCTGACGCGTGGCGTCACTTCTCCGATGCAGCGCCGTAGTCAGCGGCGCTTGTGCGAAAGGACGCTCTCACCAGTGAGAGTCCCCGTTGCCACAACAACACCCCGCCCTCTGGAAGGAGGTGTGGTGCGTCATTGAGCTCGGGGGGCATAACCCCAGCCTGTCGTTCGGCTTCCCTCCCCTTTCACACAGCTGAAATCTATCAACCATTTGCAGAGCAAATAAAAGCTGACGCACACATGGGCTCAGTCTGCTCACAGCGAAGCCACACAATGAAGCCGCACCAGGACAAAGCACCAGGACCAAGGCAAGGTAAAGAATCCTCTTTTCACATACAGGCTATTTTCAACAGAGCTTGCAAAGCATGACTTAGATCTGGGTCTTGTCTGCTTCTACCTTCACATAAACTGTCAGGCACTATTTTCTTGCCGACACCTGGCAAGCAGGAACCAGCTCTTGGTGGCCATACTCTTATATCCGCCACAGCTTTTGGATCAGGTAAATATTTATCAGTATATCCAAACCTGCCACCCCCTTTGAATAGTACCTGTTATGCATACTTTCACACAACAACCTTTCTTTCCCAGATACCTGCCACATTATTGGATGGGCACTACGCCCTCTCTGTGTGCCCCCTGGTGCGGCTTATGCTAGGCAACACTACCACTTTGGGTAGGTTGTTTTCAGTTCATTCATCCTGTGCGAACCCTCTTGTCTCCCTCTGGCATCCAATGAGCCTTATTTTCATTTATATTTACGTTAGCCTCACTGTTCAGGCTCCAGTCCTAGCCCTTAGGTGGGGCTTATGCGAGGCAGTACTACCATTTCAGGTAGGTTGCCCCTAGGGCACATGTCATTCGAGAGCCTTGTTATTTCCCTTTTATATGTACCGTGGAAACACCTTAATATCCATTATCCATTTATGTTTAGGCACATTCTGCACCTTGGGAAGTCATCCCCACTGTACAGACAGCAGCTCCACTGCGCCTGTGCTGTGTGGTTGGTGTTGGACACTCTTTACGCCCTTTGTGGGCCAAACCACCCACCGGGACCATACCATCTGGACTGAGGGTCCACCTCTGTCACCCGCTAGTCTGACCTTCCAGGGAATAACAGCACCATCAAATCAGAACTTTAGTGCCTTTTATTCTTTACTACCACCAAACAACATGTGTGTACTCAACTCATAGGGTCAGTATTCAAAAAGTTTTTTGAGAATGCATTGTGTATTTGTATACAATTTGGAGTTTAGCATGTGTCCCCACAATCAACAAGCCAAATAAAAAACTTTCCCTAAACCCCCCCCCCCACTCCATCAATGTTTTCTGCCTATTTATTATATTGTTCTGTTCTGTATTTTGATCTTGTACCATTTCTTGAACACAGATATCATTCACCACTAAAAGGTGCAGCACCCCACCCTGAAGAAGAGGCTGTACAATCAAAAGGCCTTGAAACGTTGGGTATCTGTCCCATCCTTGAGACAGAGCCGGGTCCTGTACTACATTCTTTGTTTCCTTTCTTGTGTAATCTATGATATCTGTTCATATGCGTTGTGATTATTCTTTTTCATTATGTATACACTGGTCATTTGGATGCGTGTTGTGCGCATAGAGTAGCAGCCCCTCATGTTATACTATATTTTTTTGTAGAAAACCTTTTTCAAATAAACAAGTCTTTATGACAAAAACTCTTGTACTTTGTTACCTTCTATAGAGGTTTTCAACAGTCACCCTAAAAAGTCCCACTGAGGAACCGCCCTCTTCGGAGTGCACTTTTTTTCTGTATGTATTTAGGGATGTGGGAAGACTGACCTCAAATATCCAATGCATCAGAGACACCGCTCTTTGTAATCAGGGTTTTAAGAGGGACAGCCTATATTGCTTCAAAGCAAACCATCCTACTGGCCTGAAACCCTTGCAGGCTATGTACCTCCTCCAAACAACAGAGGAGCAATCCACTACATACATACCGCTTAACTAATTTAAAATGTGAATTTAAAAAAACTTTAAACCTCTACCAGTGGTAGAGGTTCCAAATACTACAATAAAAGTGTGCATGTTAGAACATACCACTTTTATTAAGGTGGTCTCACTTTGCACTTGTAGTCTGGGACAGTCCCATAGATATCATGATGGTTGGGACTTATGATGATGTGCTTTATGACTAAAAGTGCCTAAAAGAAAAACTTTCTGAGTCACTTATTTAAATGCTACAATTTATAACCTGCTCTAGAGGCATAAAAGAGGGATGCTGGTTGTTAGGTGCAACACAGGCACTTTGGTGTAAATTCCATAGTGATTTGCAGTTTAACAGTTCATCAAATCATCAAAAGGTACCCTGAATGTATCCAACACTATGGTAAGACAGTCATATGAATTTTCCTAAATGAACATCTTAATGCTAACATCCTAAGGGCTTCATTAAAAGGCTCTGTGTAACGGGAGGGCCCCGTGGAACACAGAAGCTCTTAGAAAGTATGAGCCAGAAAATAATGGACATTCAGAATATGTCTTGGATTGCTTTAAAATGGGTCTGTAATGTTTATCCACAATATCTCCCAGGATATATGCCATATTAGAAGAGCGACTCATTCTAGTGTGGCTGCTCTGCATCTAATTGTGGCTTGTGCGAATTGACCCTGTAATTGTGTGAAGATGTATTTATGATAATGTGTATTGTAAGTTAGCAGACAGCCAGTCTGGGAAACGTAAATGTCATGCATATTAGTAATTTAAGCTGTAAAGGGATTAGTTAATGAACTCACCTGTTGTCTGCTAAGGGATGTCAGAATAATGTGTATTGGGGGCTCGTTATGTAACCATTGTGTGATGTTGTGGGTGGAGTTGGGTCATTGTTCATTTGGACTGCAGTATTCTTTTGGTGTATATAAGAGCCTGCTTTCTCAATAAAGATTGTCAGACCTGCTGGAAACCTAAAAACAGAGCTGTGTCTCGTTATTAGGGGGGAATTAGCATTATGGGTCTCGTTCGCCTGACTGTGGAGTGTCAGTAGCTGCCTTGGTGTTCGGGAATGGCATATCATAAACGGCTTTAACCCCCTCCCATACTTGGGGTGTCGTTACACCCTGTAACACAACTGTTTAGGATACTTTTAAATACTCCTTTTTCAATGTGCATCTTGGCCTTAAAACATAAAAAAGGGGGGTGTTGGTCGATATATGTATAGCCAGTTTTACATGACATTTTTAAAGCTGAAATTTGGAATTAGCATATATTGTCTAAATATAAGAGGCATACATATTCTTATTTGAATATTTGTGTGCTTTGTATATTACCTCTAGATCTGTGCAGTTATCCTTTGTGAAACTGTGCTTTTGCTTAGAAGCTGCCTGTATAAGGACCAGTCACTGCTGCTCTCTTTCCTTGTGCAGGGTGACTGGTCTTATCTCCGCCCCTCCTGTCGTTTTCTGCAGGCAACCCATTAGTGAGTGGAGCCTGCTGGGTCCCTCCCCCAGCTCTGCTTTGTTCACAGGTATGTAAAGCACAGCGGTGATGTCATTGCTACTTTTACTAATTAATAAATGTTTTTGCAAAGGCACTTTGGTGCACACAAAGGGGGGATTTACTAAAACAGGTGCGCTCAGAATCTGGTGCAGCTGTGCATAGCAACCAATCAGCTTGTTAAATTAAGCTTTGACAATAAAACATGGAAGCTGATTGGTTTCTATGCACAGCTGTCCCAGATTTTGCACATTCCAGTTTTAGTAAATGACTCCCAAAGTGACCATATATCCTTTGTGGCTTTAGAAGAATATATTTAAACAAAGTTCAGTTTTAATCATAAAACCATTAGCTACAAACAGCAAGTACATAAATCACATTATATTTCATAGAGAAACATAAACCAATAAATATAAGCTTACATTTCTTAAAATATGTGATGCATCGAATTCAATTCTGGTCTTCTTTTTGAATTCTCCTAAACTGTGTAAACATTCAATATACATTTGTAATGGTAATATATTTTATAGATCCGATTTTATGGCAAAATGCAATAAAATATGTCACCAGAAGGGATTTTACCCCCAATGTAAATCACTTCTTAAGAAGACTGGAGTCGACTTATCGCATCGCAATCATTCACATCATAAGACACAGATTAGTCATTAGTCTACTGTAAAATACAACCTATTTGTGGCTAATTTAGTCTTAGAGGCCTGAAAAAAGTTACCTTAAAAAGAGCAGCATCTTCATCTCTGTTGTAGTCCTGTTTGCCGGCATGTTTCCAAGGTATACGAAAAACGCTTCTGTCGTCATTCTCCCACACCAATCCAGGATACTTCCCACTGTTAATCTGTTCAATCAGCCATTGCCTCAGTTTTCCATTTCCACAACTTATCGGGGTCATTCCACAATCTCCGTCTTGGTTCATACCAGTCTATACCCTCTTTATTGACGACTGTTAGGAGAGGAGCATAGGCAACATTCCTTTAATGTCTGTAACCTGTTGACTTTAGTGCTTTTACATGTTCTGTGATATGCCACCTAATACATGAAATGTGACGTCTTTCTGTAGCAATAAGTTAGAACCAAGAAAAAAATAACAGAAGCTTTTATCAAGGTATACGTTTTTCCAAGTATAACTTCCAGTGAAATTGGATGATTTGTGCAAATCATTTTGGTTATTATTATAATCTGTTATTAAACACCCCACTGTGCCCCCTGCATACCTCTGCATCCTTCAATACCTCTTTGTTACTACTGTGTACCACCTCTCCACAACTGCACCTCTGGACCCCTTTACATTACACAGCCCCCTGCACCTCTGGACCCCTGTACATCACACAGCCCCCTGCAACCCTTTACATTACAAAGCCCCCTGCACCTCTTTACATTACACAGCACCCTGCACCCCTTTACATTACACAGCACCCTGCACCCCTTTACATTACACAGCACCCTGCACCTCTGGACCCCTTTACATTACACAGCACCCTACATCACTGGACCCCTTTACATTACACAGCACCCTGCATCACTGGGCCCCTTTACATTACACAGCCCCTGCACCACTGACCCCTTTACATTACACAGCCCCTTGCACCACTGGACCCCTTTACATCACACAGCCCCCTGCACCTCTGGACCCCTTTACATTACACAGCACCCTGCACCTCTGGACCCCTTTACATTACACAGCACCCTGCACCTCTGGACCCCTTTACATTACACAGCACCCTGCATCACTGGACCCCTTTACATTACACAGCACCCTGCATCACTGGACCCCTTTACATTACACAGCCCCCTGCACCTCTGGACCCCTTTACATTACACAGCCCCCCTGCACCCCTTTACATTACACAGCACCCTGCACCTCTGGACCCCTTTACATTACACAGCACCCTGCATCACTGGACCCCTTTACATTACACAGCCCCCCTGCACCCCTTTACATTACACAGCACCTCTGGACCCCTTTACATTACACAGCCCCCTGCACCTCTGGACCCCTGTGCAAACCCCCCCAGTGCAGACCCCCCTCAGTTCAAAACCCCCCAGTGCAAACCCCCCTCAGTGCAAACCCCCACCCAGTGCAACCCCCCCAGTGCAGACCCCCTCAGTGCAAGACCCCCCCAGTGCAACCCCCACAGTGCAACTCCCCCTCCCCATTCAGTACCTCAGATCAGCGCAGCGGCGGTACATGGACAGAAGGTCGGGTCCCCTCCCCCTCCATACACATAAACAGAGAGGAGGGGGAGGCGGCTTCATTCGGCTGTGCCTGTGTGATGTCGGCCTGACCCCCCCCAGTGTGTGGCACCCCGGTGCGGCCCGCCCCCCCACTTAGTACACCTCTGGCCTGAAGGAGACCCTTTCTCCTGATTTCGGCATAGGTGTCACTGCTACGAGACACCACAAAGTCGGAGACACAGTGAGTAACACTACCTGTGATTATAGTTGCAATTTAAAGTCCCCACTACAATTCTCATGCCGCATACACACGATCACTTTTCTCGTTGGGAAAAATTAAATTTTTTCTCTTGGATGAGAAAAACGGCCATGTGTAGGCTTTCCAGCATTTTTCCCGATGAGAAAAACGACAAGAATCACGACGAGAAAAATTAGAACATGCTCTAATTTTTCTCGTCGCGAATCGCAGCATTTTTTTTCCGCTGCAGTTTTCCCATAGGGAAACACTGCTAGGGAGCCTACACACGGCCGGTTTTCTCGACCAAGAGAAAACATGTCGTGAAAAACGTCCGTGTGTAGGGGACCAAGCCGGTCCTCGTTTTTCCCGTCAGGTTCCACGGCGGTGTTTTCACCGCCGTGAAACTCGATCGTGTGTACATGGCATCAGATCAGCTGATGACCTTGATCAAGAGCACCTAAGTTGGCTGATCAGAACTCCCCCCAGCATTACCCCTCATCCCACCCCCCCCCCTAATAAGGGAAAGAACAAGAAAGATGGCTAGAGAGAAGGATGGGGGGGGAAAAAACAAGAAATTATGATAGAGAGAGATAAAAGGGAAAGAAGGGAGAATAAAGAGAAAGAGTGGTACATCCCAAAATGTACCATAAGTGGTTTTAATACTGTACGAGTGCTAAAGGGAGTGCTAAATGTCCATGGGTTAGGGGCACAAATGACTTGTCTTGCCTTGGGTGCTGACAACCCACTCTACAAAAATAATTTTACTGTTAGGGGTCCCCACAACTTGGGAAATTTTATCAAGGGGTCACAGCACTAGAGAGGTTGAGAACCACTGATCTAGTTGGACTTAACCCATAGTAATACAGTAGAAATACACATTGTAAAATAAAGAGATAAGTCCAAGAAGTGGCATCCATCTAGTTGGATTTGACCCATAGTAATATGGCACATTTTACAAAGTGGATTTATTCCTGGAGCTTTAAAAGCTTGCTTATAGAGTCTGTTTTGAGATGTTTCTTGTGCAATTGAATAGAAAAATAAATATACTCTGAGGAATATTACATAAAAAGAACTTAAAATTCTATTGATGGAAGCCGGTATCTTCAATTATAATCATGCAACCATTTATCCAATCACCACCAACATTGCAATAGGTAAAAGATATATCATTTCTCTTGGAATACAATGTTCATTTGTATTTTGTGCAATAACTACATCAGCCAGTACGTGGCAGTGTTTATACGTATTTTGCTGTATCTATGGTCAAACTCTATGTCTTTTCTCTGTATAATGAAGTTTCCTGTTTCCTGTCTGCATTTAAGCAGAGAAACCCATGTGGACTGTGCACTGTCTGTCTGTTCTGTAGGGCTATATACAGAATTTCTAACAATTTAATTTACTACAAATATGCTAAAAGACATTTAAAAGCCATTGTATCTCAAACTTTGTACCTGTAAAAAAATTGTGTGCAAACCAAATTTTCATGAATATTATATTATATTAGGAATGGGTTGTGTAGTAGTGTTATAGGACACATTTTTTATAGGTACATGATTTGACATGTAATGCCCCTTATATGTCTTTTAGCATATTTGTAGTATCTATTTCATTGTTGGAGGTGACTGGATAAAACTTAAAAAAACTGTTGCTTTTTGCATCTTTTTTAGTTGAATCTGTATCAATCCTCTCTTAATGTATATGTTGTTTCTCCTTAAAGTGGTTGTAAACCCTGTTAAGTTTTTTTTTTTTTTAACTAACCTGCAAGACAAAGCTATAATGAGCTAGTATGACTAGCATACTAGCTCATTATGTACCACTTACCTTAGATCGGGGCCCCCGAAGTCGTCCGTGTCTCTCCTCTAGCCGCATCTATCGCTGCGGCGATAGCCGGAATGTTACTTCCGGGTATCGCCGCTGCAGCCAATCACAGCGCCGCTCCGGCGCTGTGATTGGTCGGAGCGGCAAAGACGTGACTCCACGCATGCGCGCGGGAGCCGTCGAATTCGGCTACGTCGTCGAATGTTGCGACCTAGCCGAATTTGTGAATGGGGTTAACCCCATACGCATGCGCGTGACGTCAGCGTCGCCGCTTTTAAATGCAAATATCTCCTTAACCGTGTAGGTTAAGGAGATATTTCATGCACCTACAGGTAAGCTTTAATATAGGCTTACCTGTAGGTCTTTGTTTATAAAGTGGGTTTACAACCACTTTAACACCTGCTGCAACGTGCACAAAGGAAGGCAAATGAGATGTCTCTAACAAGAATAGTTCCTAAACATTTAAAACAATTTTAACATCAGGAAATAGGTATAATTAGCAGTACACATTATTATTAGGGCTGTGGAAATTAACTATTAATTCCTCGATTAATCGATTAATTGTTTTGATCGATCAAAATAATTTTGATCGATCAAAATTCTTTGGGCTTGCCGTGTCAATCTGAAGGGCTCCTTTCCTGTGCCTTCATATCTGCATGCCGGCGGGACCTTACTATCTGCCACACGCAAGGGCTGTTACACTTCCCTCTATCAACCTGGGAATCTACAGCCATCCACTGGGAGTTGTGATCGTTCCCTTCATGGGACATCTACATGCCGACGGACTGATGTTAACCCCTCCTCATCTGGATTCAGCAGTAGTATCGTTGTACACATTTTTATACCAGTATCATACTTAGCTACATGTTTTTATGACTGCTTTTGCTACCGTTTGGTATTACTCGCACCATTTTTACAGTTTATGTAGCTACATCGATTTTATCTCCAGTGCAATATTTATTTTGTTACCTACTTGAAGACTATAAAAGTTTTAATGCTATTCCCATCGAGCGCTACCTTTGTGTGTTTTTTGTATCCTGCTATCCATTTTTCCAGTGGTTGGTAGCTGCACTGGGAATCAGCCTGCAAGGAGATCAGCTAAAAGTAGTTGGATCTATGTGCGTTATAATTAATCGAAATTAGTCGATTAAAAAAAAAATTGATTAATCGAACACGAAAATTTTAATCAGTAACAGCCCTAATTTTTATATAATGCAGTGTTGTTTAAGCCACAAGAAAACATCTGATTTAAAGCCAACATAAACATTTAAAATGATCCTGTTGTAATTGAAGATTAAACAAAACTTATTGTGCACAGATCAACCTGATAGTGTCTAGTGAAACTTCATGGCTTGTACCCCAAAGACATGACTCATTTAAAAAAAAAGGCTTGTGACCTATTCTTTTTCATATATTACTAGATCAGTAACTGGAATCTGAAGCCAGTTTATGACTGTTACTACAGATTGAGGTGTCGGGGGAAGCCATGGTCTCTGCTTGGTGTATAGTTTGGTTTATAAACCAAAGGCTATTGATTTTTTGCATAATAGAAATATACCAGTGGTTTCTCTAAAGTGAACACTGCCAAAATTCCAGTATTCTGTGTAAGCAATGCATCATGTACTCTTGAGTTCAATGAAGAAAATACAGTATGTGTATCAGGTGTCAAATGTTTGTATTTAGAAAATGACTACCTACCTATTATGCATGTTGTACAATTGTGCATATTTTCTGCTTTAGCATTGCACATACAATAGGAATAGAAATGTGATTGATACATATAGCCTTACATTATAAAAATATTGAAATGGGAAATCTGTTTTAACAGACTATTAATGTCTAGTTTGGTGCTTTGGTAGTAAGCAGGCTCCTCATTAACGTTTAATGTGGTTAACAGGTTTTGCTATGCAATAGTGAAACCCACCAGCCTCACTGCACCTAATGACAAAGAAATATGTCAATTTGCGTTTAGTGAATATGCTTACTCATATTTGGTATGGCTACTAGCATTTGAAAATCAGGATTTGATAACTACCACTCTATCTTTTGAGTCCCGTCATTCAGTTTAGTATAATCTATTTATCTGCATATTTTCAGAGAATGAATAGCTTAATGAAAATCCCCAAGCCCTTTCCATGCATATTTATAGCTTCTACCTGTGCTTGTGTAGGGCAAAGAGTGTTATGTTGCAAACTGCATGTGCTCCTTACCAGTAGTGTATTTAGGATTTGTGCTGCCCTAGGCCTGACTAAACTCGTGCACCCCCTAATTTAAATATGACCCACCCCTTCCTGTCAAGGCCACACCCCTTTCTGTTTAAGACCCGCCCTGACATTTTTCGAGTGGGGATACTAGTTCTTAGGGCCTGGGGGGGGGGCATTGGATTCACTTAATTTGCATAGATTTTCTCTCACTTCCTGTTTAGCTATGGGGCAGGAAGTGAAGGGAAATCTCTGCAATGCGACAGGGATGGTAAAAAATAAACTGACAGGGGCTATAACCCTCCCTTACCCTATCCAAAATGAAAAAAAAAAAGTGTTGCCTATAGTTCTACTTTAAGCACAAATTTCTGATAATTTTATGGAGAGGACTAAGAAGATATAACCCTGCCAGTGGTGCAGCAGAAAACATATAGCACAGTGAGGAAGGTTTGTGGTCCAGACTGATAGGACAGTCAAAATTAGAAGCAGCTTGCGTTACACTAACAGTGTAGCGCAAGCCGGCAGGGACTCTCTCCGTGCTGCCCTCCTGTAAAGTGCTGCCCTAGGCCTGGGCCTTGTTGGCCTAGGCCAGGATACAGCATTGCTCCTTACTCCAATCACTGTGTATTGATTGGAGATTGTGAGATTTAGTGAAGAGAATCTATCAAAGTAGGGTTGGTAGACACAGAGCTCAAATCTGAAGCTGACAATTCTACCTCAGCTTCTCTCAGTGCTGATTTACATGAATATGAATATAAAAAAATAAGCATACAACAAATTTTGCAATGGCAAAACAAGTGTCCCTAAATCAAGGGATCTGAGAAGCTAGAATAAAGTAAATCTTTAATAGATTTTTATTTATTTTTTTAAATGAAATCTGTTGTTTAGAGCTGATTGAAGCAGAGGATTGGCTTAGGCCCTGGATCAAGCTCATAGCTAGGACTGGAGCTCATCTCCTAGGTCAGGGATATGCAATTAGTGGACCTCCAGCTGTTGCAAAACTACAAGTCCCATCATGCCTCTGCCTCTGGGTGTTATGCTTGCTGCTGTCAGAGTCTCGCTATGCCTCATGGGACTTGTAGTTTGGCAACAGCTGGAGGTCCGTTAATTGCATATCCCTGTCCTAGGTCTTCTCCTTAATCTAGGTACAAGCAAATTGGAACAAAGAAATCTTCTACTTTAGACAATATCCTCAGCTCATGGAGGGCAATTTTTGTTGTTCATACCAAGTGTGAAGATCAACCAATGTATTTGTTGGCTTTAGCTGAAACATGCACTTCACTTTCTTATGTGATCTGGTGATGCTGGATCACAACTGCTATTGGTGCTAGAATACACACTGGAGGATCCTTGTTATGTATATTATACAGAATGTTGATGCAGCAAGCAGAGAGAGAGTGAAAAAGAGAGGGAGAGAGTGATGAAGTTACACAGGGTTCGAGACTTAAACCCTGGAATTTCCGATGAAAAAAGTCAGACGGAGTCCGACTGCGTTTTTTTCATCGGAAATTCCGCCCGTGTATGGGCCCCATCGGAGAAATTCCGATGAATTCCATCGGAATTTAAAAAAAGAACCTGTTCTATTTTTTTCCGATGAAATTCCGTCGGAATTCCGATGCGAGTTTGGTCGGAAAAAGGTCTGATCGTGTGTACGGGGCATTAGACTCCTTTGCCCTCCTATGACCATCTATGGATGTGAGATTGTAGTACACTGGGTGAAATTTCTGATTTCATCACAGCTGCAGTGTTTGCTGGACAACATTAGTAGCACACTGACTAATTTTACTTGTTGCCCCAAATTGCTTTTTAAAGAGTTTGTTTCCCCAACACTTCATGTTCCTGATATGTGTCTATTGTACTATATACTTGGATGAGAAAGTGTCCTATTCTCTTGGTTTTGCTTCCTTTATGTGAAATCCCTGGTTTTCCTATCAGTCCCTCTGCTTTCCTATTAAAAACTGACCAAAAACTAAGCAGGAGAGCACACCGTGATCAGTTCTCTAGCTATGCTGGGAACTCAGTGTGCTCTCCTCCAATGATCAGACTTGTCCTGACACGCCCCCTCTGCACAGCCATTCGCTGGGAAGCTCCGTGTACTGCTGTTTCTCCCCCCCCCCCTGCTCCCTATGCAGCTGAGAACAGAAGGAATGTGATCACTTATAAAAACAAAAAGGAAAAAAGGTATTTATAATGTTTTGTTTATATCTATAAAAAAAATGTTTTGCCTTTCATTTCTATTTTAAACTGAATGGGTTGTTTTACAAGATGATCGTTTACATCACTCTAAGTTCTAGTTATAGTAAGTTGTAGTGTGTGAAAGCTTTAAAAGTACAAAGTTAAGTCCAAAGCTGCGTGTTATATTGGCATGCATACACACATTTACTAGTGGTATTAAAAACTGTTTCTACAATTCTCAGGAGATTTAGAGATTTCTCCAGTATTGTATTTTGTTTATCTGTACAGCAGTATTTCACACACCACTGAGGCTGCAATGGAGTCAATGGTGCATATACTCAGTCTTGTTTATTTATAAAGAAAAACGTTTAAGGTGCTTTTATTTGAATTACGTTTTATCTTTGGCTGCCGCCAAATAGTGCAGGTAAACAACTGCCCCAAAACCCTTTGGCAGTTAAAAATTTTTAAGAAAATGCAGTTACTACAGAAATTGAGCAAACAGAAACTGTTTATGCCTGGGTCCACAGGTTGTGAATGATTACAGTCCTATAGAAGTATAAAATGTCTATAAGACCCAGCAGAATAAGTTGTGGTTAGCATACATAGCTAGACTAAGGATGTAAGCATTTAGGAAAGATAGACATTCATGTATAGAAAAAAATACTTTTGGCTAATACAGTCAAAATTTCAGTTACATTGCAATGATTGAGGACATTTGGTTAAGGAAGAAGTATCACTATTATTTTTTATATCTGATTGGAAGCACCAAGAGGACCTAGTACATGAAGCACTTGATCCGGTTCTGATCTGTGCTTTGGTTACTAAGCTAGCATGCTCAACTACTCTCAACTACTCTCTGTTTTCCCACCACAGTCCGACCACGCTGCTAGCAAGGAGATTAATTTATATTTGAGGGCCGGTTTACACCACATGCAGTCCAGTGCATTTTTATTCAAAAGTGCATAGACAGTAGTTAACGTTTGGCATAGTTCACACCAGTGCAATGTGTCAGTGCAGTCAACAAAAGTAGAACATGCTGCATTGCGGCAAAATGCATGAAGAATGCACTGGAACGCATCAAAACGCATCAAAAACACACTGGAGCTCATTAAAGTGGGAAAAAAACACCCCAGGAAACAAGTAGTAAAGAAACGCACTGGAACACATTGAAAGCGCACCAAAACACATAAGAAAATGCACCAGAATGCATAAAAAATTAGCTTGCAGGAACACATCTGAATCGCAAAAGTATGGTGTGAACCAGCTATTAGTGTTATTGATCGGCACACAAACGAGGGGGTGGTGACAGCACACAAGAAGAAGAGTGACACAACATCTGCATTTCTGCCATCTAATCTGCAGCCCTGTGCCTCCTCTGCCCTGCCTTTTACACCATGAAAAGACTACTGAATCCACACCCACCCTTCTGCTGTGTGTGAAGAGGGAATAAAGCAGTAGCTTCTGTCTTGTGTAGTGAATGATGGTGCTCTGCAAACCAGTCTTGTCATTCATAAATAAATAAGCCCACAACAGGCAGGCAGGTCTGTGATCTAGTGCACAAAAGTACTAGCTGGCGGCTTGTGTTTTTATGAATGGCGCCATTGTCAATCATACACTACCCAGCAACCTATAAATTGGGCTTTAGCCTGGGGTGGAGCTATAGCTACCATGAACAGAAAAAAAAAATGCAGCAATGGATCAGAATGGGAGCAAGTGCTCCATGCACTTAACCCCCTGAAGGATACCTCAATTATTTAAAAACCATAGTGAGAGTAATGATTTTCATAGACATTTAACAATAGATTGTTCTTGTACTTTCCAAAAGGCTGACAATCTACTGTCAATGTTTTGCTAAAGTAATAGAAACTGTTCACTTTTCAAGCATATTCACTTTGCAAAGTGATTGTTAATAAAAAAAGTGAAGCTGTCTTTAAAAACTCAATCTTGTGCTAGCAAAAATTCAATTTTAAATTTTTCTTGGCACATGATTGCAAGTACATAATAAACATAGGTAACTAACATGTAAGGCTCATTTACACCAGAAGCCACATTATATAGTACCTGCTGGTGCGTGCTGTGAATTTTGCAGTGCCAATGTGTCATAAATGATGCATTGCACTGTTGACTTTTTTCAACGTTGATGAAATGTCATAAAGTGACATTTCATTAATTCTTATTCGTTGCAGTGGGTGGAATGCAGTGTACTGATACTCCATTAAAAAAGCAATGCATGTCTTACTTTTTCAGTGCACATCACTGCAGTGCAGTGGTATGAACGGAACTGAACTGAACTCATATTACTAGGAGAATAGCCTTGTCTGTGCCTTGGAACTGCATTGGGCAGCTCTAAACAAATGGTGCAGCTCAATACAAATGGTGTGAATGAGCCCTTACTTTGCCAATTAAACCTACATTTTGCTAATTGAACATTCACTTAGCTAGCTAAACAGCATCTGTTCATCTAATAACTCATTACCAATGTGTCTATGGAGTCAAAAGCTGAATTAGATCAACCCTGGCTTCATCACTGAACCTAGGGTGTAGTAGGACTGTCAAATGGTATTGATGGCACATATATATATATTGGGTTGGTAATTATATTTAGTTACACAACCAAACACTAACAGAAAAAGATATAGCTGTATTGGTTACTTATTCTTGATATCACACATGTTTTTTTAAAATAAAGTACTTAACCTAAAGTTAATGAAGACAGTTATTGGCTAGTCTTTTTTTTCCAGATTATTAATCTTGTAAATTGCAAAATGTAAAAAAAAAGTGTGTAACACTTAAGGTGGCAAACATTTCTTTACTGGAATGTAATTTAAAAAAATTAAGAATATGAAGTTCATTAGTGGCTCCTCCTATAGTAATTTGTCTACTATAGCTACTCCCCAACCTGCTTACTTGTAGTGAAGAACTTTCTACAACCAATGTAAGAAGCCAATGGCTAATTGTGGCCACCAAGCTCCCCCTATAACTAACATATCATTTTTGGGCATTTTGCTCACTTAAACTGAGATTGAAGAGTGAAAAACATCCAATATATTTTGTTCCCTACAATAAACATCTAATACTAAATAAAATAGGCCCAATTCACAAAGTTAACACAAGAGGATAAGGATGCTTATTATAAAAAAGGTGACAGTTATTTTCAGGCGAGTTCAATGAGATTTGAAAATTTCTGTCACATGGCTAACTTAAAGATTTGTAACCTTATGTTAAAGATTAATGAGTCGAACCTAGTGTGTAGGGTATATTACAACTTGCCTTATGTCTTTTATCATGCACAAAATATACTCTTATTTGTGTTTATACATTATATATTTCTATATTGTTCTCAGTGAACTATAACGGTGTTTCTCAACTCCAGTCCTCAAGGCGCACCAACAGGTCATGTTTTCAGGCTTTCCATTATTTTGCACAGGTGGTTTGATAAGTTTCACTGCCTTAGTAATTACCACAGCCGTTTCATCTGAGGGAAATCCTGAAAACATGACCTGTTGGGGCGCCTTGAGGACTGGAGTTGAGAAACACTGAACTATAATAATCTCAGGAAATGTAATAACTTATTCAATTTAGCAAATTAACATTAATAACATACATTTGCACTACTTATACAACATGGTCCAAAGGTAATGTTACATGAACACTCACATTCTGAGCTTTCTTACATTTACTCTAATTGTAATCGTATATAAAGCAAAATTTGGAGAAAAAAAATGTTTTTTTTTTTTTTTTTAATGTGGTAGTGCCTTCAGATGAATAATGAAATGCTGAGCAAGTCATGGCATATACAGCATCTCAGTAAAAACCTAACTTCCATTTGTGCAGTTCTTATCATACTAGTAAGTCATCAACACACAAAAAAAGCAATTATTCAAAGCAGAGGGTGATACCCACTAACAAATAATCCAAATTAGTTTTACCCCTAAATCTGTAACCGCAATCACAGTTTTGGTTTACAATTAACATGAATTTAGCTGGCCATACCCAATTTGATTTTCATTCAAATCCTCGTAAAAAAAAAAAAATCTTGCCATCATTCAGTCAACTAATGTATAAAAGCCATTAAAATGTCGGTCAGACCTGCTACTTGAAGGGAATCCCACATTCACAATTAGAATTTGATTATTTCAGAAAAAATATATTTCTTTGAATCTTCTAATCACTACAGTCAAAAACATCATCCATTTGACCCCAATAACCATTAAAAAAGTGAAAAACGTTATGAAAATAAACATTTTTCAATAAAATTCTTCTGGTATATATCCAACTTTTCACAATGTAGCACAGATATTTGCTCATGGGCGACAGTCAGTTACTAACTAAGAGCTACTGGCTTATCATTATATCATGAATAGTTGCTGAAGCTGTATATTGGCAGAAAAAGACAATTATATTCTGTATAGAAAACTGAAAATTATACACAGTAGCATCCTGGTGAAATCTTAGAGTGGTTAGAAACTTTCACTATGAATCTCTGAAGATCATTGGTAGGCTTTCATGTCTAGTACATGTGATATCGTTCATCAATGCAAGTACAAGACCCTGCCAGATTACAACGATTAAGTGATTTGTCTCATCCACAGCAAGACATTGAATTAGATCATGAAGAATAGAGCCCTATACTGTATAGTAATCAAAATAATTAATAATAAAGCCTACCAATTGTCTTATCTAGGAAGCAAAAATATGAATTTGACTCTGCAAATGCAACAGAACGTAATATTAATTGTAATTAAACATAATTGTTAATGTTTGTACCATAATTCCTAAAGGATTTTAAAATGATTAAAATGGTATGGTACTATATAATTAACCATTTTGCAAGCTACTGTTTTAGAAGATATAAAAAGGTAAGTTTTGCAAATACTCTTCTGTTAGCTTATTTTTTTTTTTTTTAAGAACAACTAGTAGACAAGGCAGAAGAGGAAGTAAGGAGTTCAAAAGTTAAATAAGATATGCCGAGAGAGGAAGAGAGGGTGCATGTCTTACCTCTCCTCTGTGAGAGTTGAGAGTGAGCGATCACTTTACGGAAACCTAAAATATTAACCACTACGGCAAAAAAAGGGGAACTTACCTTTTCTTTATGTGTTAGCTTATAGATGGGCGTTGACTATATACTAAGTAGGAGGAGACAGAGTGGCGGAGAGATGCATGTCTGTAAGGTCTCAAACTCTCAAGTGCTTCTCTATGTTATACAGACCATACAGAAAGCCTTATAATGTGGGAAACCCCAAACCCTCTACTATGCTACTAATGACATTTACTGTAACACAAGATTCAGGAAAGTTCTCGCAATCATCAAGTGTTTTGTTTCTTCAACACCCACCTTAAAAATACATTAAATTCTGTATTAAATACAGGGTGAAAAGAGTTTGTTACAGTAAAGCAGTTAGTACAGTACTCAGTTACAGATCTGCAGTTTAAGGGAAATAAAGGTGATTACAGTAATTACATTATGTTGTAGACAAAGATACTGCAAAGCAAAAGTAATATTAAATGAAGAACGATACACTTATCAGAAAAGCAATTTATATTTTACCATACAGTAAAGAAGTTATACATGCAGAACTCATTGGAAAAAAAAAATGAATATCCACAAATAATACACAGATTACATTTACCATTACAATAATCAATAAATAGATATTACGTTAACTTCTATGATTTATGTTAGCAATTATTAGAGAATGTACTGAAAATTTTAAATAACAAAACTTCAAAATCTCTTTATTAATCTTTAAAGGGTTTCTGTATTTAATTTAATTAGTGATAACACTCTAAATATTACCGCAATAGCCAATTTTGTTTTTATTACATCATTTTTTATGGGTAATAATGTCAAATGTGGTCTGGTTATTAATATGAGATGTTACATTCTTGTATAGGAGTTAAGATCCACAATCTTTGCTTCTGGAAAGGTTTATAACCCCAATGGAGGATGTTACCCTGGAGTAGGTTTGCCTTGTTATATGTGCCACACTTCAGTATTTCTGAAACTTTTTTTAAGAACAAGAGCCTGTTACAGTAGGATAATGTACTTCTGCTTTGCTGTCTTTTAAATCTGGTGTTACTACTGTATATCACCATATTATTAGAATATAGCAATGAAGCGTTTTGCATCTAATGGTCAGTTTGTAATAAACAATGGAAATTTTTCAAATGAATAATAGCCAAAACAAACAAAAAGAGAAAAATATGTACTACATTAATTCTCAAACACTAACAAGCAGCAAAAAAGGCAACGCAAAAAGCAACAGTGACGTTACACAGTGCAGTAACCTATAACAGCCAAATTTATGTTTACAGGAGGTAAATGAGTGATAAGATTTATGATTTGTTTTTATGCATTATTCCACCTTGCAAACCATCTTTTTTCTTTCTATATATACCTGAAAAATCCTAATAATGCTTTTATTTTTTATGTAAAAGCATGAATAATGAATTTATGTTTTTATGCATTTATGTTTTACGTTTTATTTATGTGTAACCTTTAGCAATTAATCGGACATCAGCTTTCAGTCTCTAATGATAGTGTGACTAATTGAAGTCATTTCTAATTGCTTGCTATGAGCCAATGAATATCATTAATAATAAATTCAAACCTTTTCCATTGGGTGGCTGCTATAAAATAAAGTAATTTAAGAAACATGCCGAAATAAATATCCTTTGTGTTTATTGCCACTCACATAAAGATGACAATGATAAAAGCTATTACAGTAAACTTTATACAACCAATTCTGAATCAAAACTTTATTTGCAAAATTATCAGCCTATGTTCATGTAATGCTGTCATGTTCACATACAGTGTACATAATGGAAGTAATACACTGAATCAGCCATGTGGTGTTGCTGTAGTGTAAATAATTGTCACACTAACCTAACAAACTGTAATTCTTACTGTAAGTAACATGTGTACCTCATCTCAATAACAGGCTTTCAACATTATAAAGAAATCACTTATTTTATTCAAAGAACCCTAGCACTTAAATAATTTATTTGGATTTTCCTTAATATAATTTTGCAATACAATAAAACAAATTACTGCTCAACTGTAGGCAAACAGCTAAATACATACTGTATTTGTGAACCACCTTACAAACCAAAGGGTTTGTAAGTCTGTCCAGACATTTTGTGATTTATACTTTTATGCATACAGCACAGCTATTAGGGTGACATCACTTTTTTTCATTTAAGGAATGCAGTAGTGTCACGTTCCTGCCCTGATAATTTCAAAAAGAAGAAGGGAAAACATACTGAAAGGTCTCAATTTTACTTATTGTGCTGCCTCATCATCTCACCACATGTGAGGGCAATGCAAAGAGAGTGTCTAAGAGCAGATACCATGTCATACCCTCCTCTCTACCTACAGGTACTTATTTTCTGTTTCTATGTCTACCTTTTAGGTGCATGGACATGTTTTCTATGAAATTACTTGACAGACCCTTTGTCTCGGCTTTAGGGTTTCCGTCTAGGTTTTGTATGTGACAATATATCTTAAAGGACATGTTGCTGATGCATTTGATTTCTCTAAGTATATAATATTTTCAGGGTAGAATAAATAAGTCTAGTGTTAGATGACATAGTGGTCATTATGATTGTTATAATTCCACTTTTATGTCTATAGTCTGCCTTGGTGGTTGGGTGGGCGTGTGCAGTCCTGCTTAACCCCTCTACCGAATGTACAATGTTGGACTGATGTAAGGCCCATTGGTTGCCTGGCCTCTTTTTGGACTATAACCAAACATGTTTCTCAATACTAGTCTCCTCATAATTGACCACTTTGGCGCAGTTCCTGGTACGCATCGATGGACTTCAATGGATTTTTGTCTTAACTCCTTACTCTTAAAACATGCCATCATTGATAACTTCTTGTTTACTGTTTATGTTGACAAAGCCATTTTGCACTATTTTGTAGGACGCTTGGACAGCCGCACTCCAAAAAAATGGTTCTTTTATTAAAACAAAAGCACAAAATACATGCCACAGCAAAAAAACAGCAGGTATGAGCTGACACGTTTCACACTGCGATTCAGTGCTTAATCATAGCACTCTTTTGTATTTTATTATATTGTTTTACTGTAATTCTGAAAATGGAATAAAAAGATTGAAACAAATTACTTGACAGACAATTCCTTTTGTGTCTGCCAGTAAGGAAATTTGCACCACATGCATGTAATTACATCCCTGACAATTATTTCTGTTCTTGCTGGTCATGTGCATGGACAACCGATCTGAGTGGTTACATGACTGTATTCTTTATTTGGCTAGATGAAGGGAGCACCTTATCTGAATAGTTACATGACTGACAACTCGTTTTATATCTTCCTGTTAAATTTATAGGTGCCTCTTCCATGTAGTTACATTTCACCATTTCTTTTTCCTGCATGTGAGATGCATGGGTACCCATCCATGTTGTTGGTTGACTAACAATTCTTTCTGCTTCTGTTTGTTACATGCACCGGCACCTCACTCATGTAGCAAATTAAGAACTGCTGCACTACAATAAAACTCCCCACCTAAAGATTGACTCCACTAAGGCATTTCACCCAGCCAGGGCTTAGTTGTTGACATCTCCCCTGATGGCTATTGTATTCAGATAGACAGCACCCTGATTGGATGCAGTCACTGTATATCCAACACTTTTCCACATAGCTTCTTTGATATTTCAGTATAAATTTGTTGAGTTGGGTACTGCCACCAGGGCCTGATTCAGCAAAAATCAGCAAAAAATTCTAGATATTTAGTTTGCTGGTCTATGAAGAGCAGAAGAAGATTGTCAGGTTAGCTCCACATTACAGGTGACTCTCAGAGAAGCTATGAGAATGTACAGTTTTTTTTCTTTTTTGCTCATCTCTAAGGTGCAGAAAACTTTTATATTCTATTTTCTGACATCTGAAAAAAAGACACATATTTAGTGATCATAACACAGACAGCTCGTGACCATACAGCTGCCCGTGGAACAGTCGGGGAATCTGCTTTTCTGCAGCTGAGTTCAACACCACAGAACATTTTTTTCTTTCTCCTTTTTCTAAAAACACATCTGTTTAGTTATTTTGCAGCTGTGAATTAAATTGTAGTTTGTTTCATACTGAAAAAGTAATTTTTAGCAATTATCAGTACCAATCGCGGAAAATCATCTGCTGTTCACGATTATTGGGCAAATAAACTGTAGACCCATTGGAGGAGCAGTCACATGCATACAATAGAATCATCTTTCAAATAATGTTTAACCTCCTATTACTACTAGGCCTTCATAAAGAATGATTTACGGTAGTCTTTATGTTTTCGACCGCGTGTAAACCGATACATTCACATCTCTGTGTTCTAGATACAGTGCAGTTGCAGTGCAGTGTATATAAAATGTGTTTTATATGACCGTTACCTGTGTTAGCATTCATTCCATGCCAAAGATTCAGTAAGCAGGATTTTTAAATTGCACTTGCAGTGGTGGGAATGTGAGCTACAGGTTGTCACATTGTCGATGCCTCTCCTCTCAAATAATACGCTTTTCAGAAAACATCATGCATGCATTCACTGAGCTTTTGGGAGTGGGATTACTGAATAGTTTACCAGCCCCCTGCCCTCAGGAAACTAGTAACAGGATCATATGGACCCTGACCTATGTACCTAAAATTATTAAAAGTGAAAAAAAAAAGAGTTAATTATGGACAGCAGCTCCCCAACAATAGGGATTAAAACACTTACCAAATCTAAAACTCAAGGAGGTATAGGACTTGTTGATAACACAATAGCTCCACGGGAGGAATTCCCTTATTTCAGCGCTCAATGATTACTGTCACTGGCAAGAATCACAAGCTAAAAATCCAACGTGCTGGTTGTACCCAAGTCAGTCAATGGATCAACTTGGGTATAATCAGCCTGCCAATATAGGGATCGATTCTTGGCCGGTCCATGCTGAATCAGCTGAGCTTCGATTCTTCTATAGCCGGCTTTAGATTTGCTCCATTCTGAGTCAGACAAGATGGGAGTAATATTGGAAAGAGATCTCTCCTCTCTCCCACTCACATTTCTCCCATGGCTAGACCCAGAACACAGTACCCTGACTGATATCTTTCCTCTATTGACTATTTCTCTCCTACAATCGTGGGATGTCTGACTGGACTCCTTAAAATTATCCTCAAGACCTGGCCCACTCACCCTATTCATCACAATGCAGAGTTACCACCTGGCAAGTCCCCAGTCACCTATAATCCAGACAATATCACAAAAATGCAAATCTGCAATAATCTCCTACCAGACTCTAATCAACTGAAGCCCCAATTTGAATCCCAATCTCAATCAACCATGAAGGGATGCTAACAGACTAAGCAGCTTTCTGACTAAATCAGGTCTATATCAAAAGATGGGTACCTTGAATCGGCATTAGATGAAGTTTGAACGCATGGGCATCTGCTCAGGAGCAGTCTTTAAGGCAATATTGGAGTTATATGCTATATTGAGAGAGATGACCTATAGATATAGACCACCCTTGGAATGGGCTTTGGTAAGGCAGTTATCAAAGGAGGACTAGCCTAAGGCATACACTCTAACACACTTCTTATCCCTATCAAACCATTATTGACAATTTGTAAAACTGTATCTTGTACTGACGCCCAACCATGTTGCAAAAGATGTCCCCATTTTCTTTCAATATCTGCTGGAGATGCCAACAAAATCAAGGGAGCTATCGCCACATCTGCTGGAACTGCACTAAAATCCAACATTTCTGGCATTCCATCTTTCGAGTATACAATAAAATGCAATCAATAAATTTAGAAGGTATACCAGAAGTAGCATTACTCTCAGTGCTTTCAGGCTCTCTGCGGTCCAAAAGAAAGATATCTTAAGATACTGTCTGGTAGCGGCCCATACCATAAAATCCAGACACTGGAAAAAAGGCCACCATTAATAAAGCTTGATAGCAGAAGATACTGATAATATGGGTGTGTTCCACCACACCTGGTCAAGCTGGCCCATGTTCAGATCTTTGCTGGTTTTCCAAAGCATCTTAACAATCATATGTTACCACATAGTGTTAACGTGATGCTTATATTTTTAACATGAATATCAATGTCTGTCACGTCCTCCATTCCCACTCCTATGCTCCTCTTCCCCCCTTTTTTTATTTTTTCCTCCCTCCCTTCCAGATTTCCTCCTTTCATATTATCTCACACTGTATCTACCTGTATCTAATTTCCTTCTTAAAGATCAAAAAAAGGAGATTCAACCTAAAAGTGAAAAAAGAAACACTTCTGAAAATATTTAACAATTTTTTTTTTAAAAGGGAAGCATATGAAAAAAAAAAAAAACTGTCTTGAAGGTGGAATTACATATATGATTTACTGGTATGATTCTCTCTCAAGAGATGTTCAGGTACATCTCTTTGAGACAATGTTGTACAGAGAACAAAAGGGTGAAGCATGTGTGTTTAAACCTGATGGAAATCTAGAGGCTCTCATTGTTGACTGCTTCTTATGAGGGTTAGTTGTCTTTACTCTGACTTTTCTATAAATCATGCTTGTTCCATGTCAGTGGCATGGCAATTATTAAAGCCAGAGGATGAGCTGCTATCAGGTTGCAAAGAATTGCACTTTTAACGTGTGTCTAAACCCAAAAACACAACATGCTACAGCTTACCAGCCCTTAGATTGAGCGACTGCATTTGTTTTCTGTTTTACAGGCTATTTTCCTTTGATTTTTGCCTGAAAATTCTGTGAATAGCACACTTCCTGTAACTGATTGGCTACACTAATTCCTCCACTCTATCTGTTGAGGGTTGGTCCACACCAAAATATGGGGCATGAAAGGCACATTTTGCACTTATGTTCTGCACAGCAGGTGAAAGAGCTGGTATGTGCGAGAATCCTTGTGAGAGGATGCGGGTTCCAATAAATTGTTAATGGCATTTGAACGCACATGTTCTGGTGTGAACCAGCCCTGAGGGAGCCATGGTTGCCACCCAGGCTGGGCTTCTGGTGTGTTGATCTTTGAGCTTTGCTATAAATGTTCCTTTAGTTAGGAAACTCAGATAGTTTGAGTTAGGGGCCACATGTTTCAGAGGTACCTTGATGTGGCAATGAGATTTTAAAGGTGAAAATTATTTGTTGAATAAACCACTGTTAAAATTTAATACATTTTAATAAAGTTTAACAGGGATTTGTTCAACAAATTATTTGCACTTTTAAAATCGCATCCCAAGCATTCTTTTGTTCAATCCTTACTTTCAAGGGATGATAGTGCTCAACAGTGTTTGCTCTGGTCATGTCCACAAAACCAAACACAGAAATTGACGTGGCAATGTGGATTCCATATATATTTTCAAATGTATAAAAATAAAACTTCTCTTTTTAACCCCAGTATTTGAAACAGGTTTTTACGCCAGTGGCAGTAAAATGATTAAAGTACCTGTAGGATGGCCTAAACAAGAATCAAATGTAAAAGCCTCATAAAGCCTGACTAAACTGAATCCTCCTTTTGTGTCTCACACACTCCCCTCCAAAACACTGCTGCTCACAGTGGGAGGGTTTCAGCGACAGTTATGCCAATCCAGAAAGCAGTGCGCAGGACTAGGTGTGGCAAGGAGCTGATTAACAAACTACAGGCTTGTGAATGATCAGTGACAATGCCGATAACCACGCTCCCTCCAACATCTTCTCATCCCACTGTAGAGCAATCAGGCACATCCTTCATGAGAATGGTAATTTAACCACTTAACAACCAGCCCATAGCCGAATGACGGCTACAGGGCGGTTTGTTAACTCTGGGAGGGCGTACATTGACATCCACCCAGAATCCCGCTCCCGCACGCCCCCTGGGGCGCGCACACGGGAGTGTCTGTGACCGCCGGGTCCAGAGAACCCAGTGCATCACGGATCACGGTAAATGGCCACTGATAGCAGGCGTTTACCACGTGATCGCTCCGTCAAATGACGGAGCGATCACTTGTAAACAAACCGGCATCATGTCATGAAGCCGGTTCCTCTCCGATCGGTACAGTAGGAGAGTGGGAGAGATCCATCCATCCATGCTCAGCCATCCCTGCCATACTCTGCAATACTCTGCAATACCCTGAAATACCCTGTGTGGGAGATTAGCTCGTGGGGATCACCTTTCCTCAGAATGAAGGTCAGCGTACAGGCAGTTTCTTTAAAACCTGGCGTATTGCCAGCTTTATTTACGAGTGGTTTGCAATAGTCATATAAAATAAACAAAACAGTAAAACAAATCCTTGCCGTCCGGCGCTAAACTATACAGTAACCGCTCTCTATATGGTGAGGGGCTGGTCCCCGTCACCCACAAAACACAAGGTGAAGTAAAGCAAACCTTTTTCTTTCAGCCCAAATACACAGCGCTCCTCTTACTCAGATTCCCTTCTGAGTCTCAGGCCAGAGCAATCCTGTGTGCTCTTCCTGGATCTTTAAAGCCCAGCTGCCTATGGATTCCAGTGAACCGGAATATCTGGACCGGAACCCAGCCAACTACAGAGGCTGGAAAAACCTGGGCCGGATTCTGGTTCAGTCTCTTACAATGGACCGAATGCGAGGTGAAATATAGCGACTGTCATATACCTCACCTCGCATACCGTCACAAATCCTCCCCCTCTGCTCAAGCCCCTGCGGCTGAGCACTTGACCCAGCCATACAGTGCACGCGGGAGAGGGCATCAGCATTATCCTGGAGTTTGCCCGGCCTGTGCTCAACCGTGAATTTAAAGGGCTGTAAAGCCAGGAACCACCTTGTCAAACGGGCATTTTTCTCCCTGTTGTCACACATCCACTTCAGGGGAGCATGGTCAGTGACCAGCCTGAACGACCTCCCGAGTAGATAATACCTCAGGGAGTCTAAGTCCCATTTAATGGTGAGACACTCCTTTTCAACAATGGCATAGTTCCTTTCATGCTTGTTCAGCTTCCGGCTTAGGTATACAACCAGGTGCTCCTCACCATTCCTGACCTGTGACAGTACAGCCCCTAGGCCCACCTCAGAGGCGTCTGTCTGTACGACAAACTCCTTTGTGAAGTCCGGGGTCACCAGCACCGGTAGTGCACAAAGGGCCTGTTTTAATTTTTCAAACGCCTTCTCGGCCTCTGTGTTCCATTTGACCATGACCGACCCTCTGCCCTTCGTCAGGTCAGTCAGAGGGACGGCAATAGTGGCAAAGTCAGGTATAAACCGTCGGTAATACCCCGTAATGCCTAGGAAGGCCCGAACTTGTTTCTTGTTTACGGGTTGGGGCCACTTTTGAATTGCCTCAATTTTATTGGTCTGAGGCTTGACAAGTCCCCGGCCAATAACATAGCCAAGGTACTTGGCCTCCTCCAGGCCTATGGCACACTTCTTTGGGTTAGCCGTGAGGCCTGCTTCTCTAAGGGAATCTACCACCGCCTGTACCCGGGGCAGGTGCGATTCCCAATCTGGGCTGTGGATGACCACATCATCCAAATAAGCAGCCGCATACGGGCGAAGTGGTCTCAAAGTTTTGTCCATCATTCGTTGGAACGATGCAGGGGCCCCATGCAGACCAAAAGGCACCTGCTTGTACTGAAACAAGCCCTCAGGAGTGGAAAAGGCAGTCTTTTCCTTGGCCGATTCAGATAGCGGTATTTGCCAATAGCCTTTTGTCAGGTCTAGGGTCGTTATATAGCGAGCCTGTCCCAACCTGTCCACAAGTTCGTCGACCCGGGGCATCGGGTATGCATCGAACTTGGATACACTGTTAAGTTTCCGAAAGTCATTACAAAACCTGATAGTGCCATCAGGTTTTGGGACCAGCACTATGGGGCTCGACCACTCACTGTGGGACTCTTCTATCACATCCAACTCCAACATGTTTTTAATTTCTTTCGCGACTGCCTCACGCCTGGCCTCTGGGATTCTATATGGCTTCACATTTACCCGAACCCCTGGTTCCGTCATTATGTCATGTTGGATCATGTTGGTCAGTCCGGGTAAGGGGGAGAAAAAGTCTCTATTTTTATGCACAAACACCCTAACGTCACTTTGTTGTGCCACGGACAGGGTATCTGTGATGGGAATGTCAGGTGTCACGGGTACCCGGTCGGTTGGAGGCGGGGACGTGGCCAGTAAAGTCTCTCGGTCCTTCCAGGGTTTTAAGAGATTCACATGGTAAATTTGGTGTGGTTTCCTTTTCCCTGGCTGGTAGACTTTGTAGTTTACCTCCCCCACACTTTCGACAACCTCGAAGGGACCCTGCCACTTGGCTAAAAACTTACTTTCCACCGTGGGGACCAATACCAACACTCTGTCGCCAGGGCTGAAAGTACGGACCCTGGCACTTCGGTCATAGACCCTCCTTTGGACCTCCTGGGCCCGCTCCATATGTTCTCGCACCAGGGGTAGGACAGCTGCGATTCGATCCTGCAGCAAGGAGACGTGCTCTATGATGCTTTTAAATGGGGTTGTCTCACCTTCCCATGTCTCCTGGGCAACATCTAGCAGCCCCCTGGGATGCCTACCATACAAGAGTTCAAAGGGGGAATAGCCTGTGGACGCCTGCGGAACCTCACGTATTGCAAACATGAGATATGGCAGCAAAAAATCCCAGTTTCTCCCATCTTTGTCGACCACCTTTTTCAGCATACTTTTCAAAGTTTTGTTAAATCTTTCGACCAGACCATCCGTTTGGGGGTGGTAGACAGAGGTACGGAGATGGGAGATTTTGTATAACTTACAAAGCTCCTTGGTAACCTTGAACATAAAGGGGGTGCCCTGGTCGGTTAAGATCTCTTTTGGGATCCCCAGTCGACTAAAGACAAGGACCAATTCCTTGGCGATAGCCTTAGCAGAGGTATTGCGCAAGGGCATGGCCTCAGGATAGCGAGTCGCATAGTCCAGGATCACCAGAATATGCTGGTGACCGCGGGAAGATTTCACAACCGGCCCCACCAGGTCCATGCCAATCCTCTCAAAGTGGACCTCGATTATTGGCAGAGGAACGAGGGGGCTGCGAAAATGGGGTGACGGTGCCGACATTTGGCACTCGGGGCACGATTCACAGTACTCCTTGACATCTGCATGCAATCCGGGCCAGAAAAATCTCTGGGCGATTCTCTCCCTGGTTTTTTCAACACCGAGATGCCCCCCCATTACATGACCATGGGCCAGGTCTAGCACCACCCTGTGGAAGGGTTTGGGGACTAGTAGCTGTTCTACCTCGTCCTCTCCATGTTTTATCACTCGATACAATAAATTGTTTTTAATTGCCATGTAAGGGAAAGACACCACCCAATTAGGATCCACCAGTTCCCCATCCAACATTTTACCGTTTTCCCTGGCTCTCATGAGGGTGGCCTCTCGTAGCTGCTCGGTACAGAAATCCTCTCTCCTGACCTCTAAATCGGGTACCACATTTTGGCTACTCTCAATATCAGGGTCAGAGGGGTTCTCCTGTTCGTTACCCTCAGGCTGGGAGCTAGTTTCCAGGTCCTCCGGCTCCCCAGCCATGACAGGGAAAGGAAGAGGGTCTCCGGCTTCCTCGATCCCACCAATAGCATCCCCTTCCCTTTTGCAAAAAGGGTCTGGTGAAAGTTCCCGTGCTTCCCCAGCAGGGGGAGCTCTATCTACCAGCCTCCCTTTGCTCTCCCATAAATTCCAGAAATGGGGAAAATCTCTTCCCACTAAAGCCTCGTGAAGCAGTGAAGGTACCACCCCCACTGAATGTGTTATACTGCCCCTGGGGGTCTCAACCTCAACCACCGCTGTCTGGTAATCTCGAGTGTCCCCATGGATGCAAATTACCCCAATAGTACTGGGGTGTAGTTTTGTGGGGTTCACACAATCACTCCTGACTAGGGTCACCACACTACCAGAGTCTAGCAGGGCTGTCAGTGGCTTTCCATCCACAGAAATAACATACATTTGTTTTTCAATGCGACTCTGACATGATGCAGTACATGCGACCTGTGCAAACAAAGAAATGCGTCTTTTCATATAAGCATAATTGCATTGCATAGGTTCATCATTTAAAGGACAGTTCGCAGCAATATGCCCTAATGCATGGCAACGAAAACATCTGATATGCTCAACCCCCAGTCCTCTCAACGGTTCCAAAGACCTTCCTGGCTTCTTTGGCCAGTCTCCAGGTCTAGGACCCGCAGTTTCATCAGTTGGAACAACAGTCTTATCAAATCTCCCCAAGCTCTTGGACCCCGGAACAGTCTTACCCGAACCGCCGGGAGATCTTGTACCCCTAGACACACCAAAGTGGGGCGTAGATGGATTCACCAAGTCCTCAGTAGCACTGTACCTCTCCACTAGGTTGACCAGTTGGGCTGCAGTTTTGGGGTCGCCCTGTCCAACCCACTTCCTCAGAGCAGCAGGAAGCGCACGCAGATACCGGTCCATTACCACACGCTCTACGATCTGCGGTCCTGTCAAGGTCTCTGGCTGCAACCACTTCTTGGTGAGGTGGACCAGGTCAAACATTTGCGAACGGGGTGGCTTGTTGCTGGAGAATGACCACTGATGCACCCGCTGGGCCTGGATTGCCATGGTGACACCCAAGCGTGCGAGTATCTCTGTCTTTAGAGTCTCATAGTCCTGGGCCTTATCGGGTTCTAGGTCAAAATAGGCCTTTTGGGGTTCTCCTGTTAAAAATGGGGACAACAGACCCGCCCACTGTTCTTTTGGCCATCCTTCGCGGACAGCAACTCTCTCAAAAGTTGCCAGGTATGCCTCGATATCATCAGCAGATGTCATTTTCTGTAAGTGGTAGGATGCACGTATCATCTTGGCTTCCACTGGCACATGAGGTGCGGACCCCTTTTTCAGTTCCATCAGAGCCTCTGCAAACTGACGGTTCATCTCCTGCTGGGCCGCCTGTTGTGCTGCAGCGGCCTCTGCGACTTGGCATTTCATCTCCTGCTGGGCTGCTTGTTGTGCTGCAGCGGCCTCCTGTTGTGCTGCCTGTTGTGCTGCGACTTGGCAGTTGGTTTCCCGCTGAGCTGCATTGGCCTGTAGCAAGGCCTTTAACATTTCCTCCATCTTCAGAAAATGCCCGCTGAATCCACCACGTGTGGGAGATTAGCTCGTGGGGATCACCTTTCCTCAGAATGAAGGTCAGCGTACAGGCAGTTTCTTTAAAACCTGGCGTATTGCCAGCTTTATTTACAAGTGGTTTGCAATAGTCATATAAAATAAACAAAACAGTAAAACAAATCCTTGCCGTCCGGCGCTAAACTATACAGTAACCGCTCTCTATACGGTGAGGGGCTGGTCCCCGTCACCCACAAAACACAAGGTGAAGTAAAGCAAACCTTTTTCTTTCAGCCCAAATACACAGCGCTCCTCTTACTCAGATTCCCTTCTGAGTCTCAGGCCAGAGCAATCCTGTGCTCTCTTCCTGGATCTTTAAAGCCCAGCTGCCTATGGATTCCAGTGAACCGGAATATCTGGACCGGAACCCAGCCAACTACAGAGGCTGGAAAAACCTGGGCCGGATTCTGGTTCAGTCTCTTACAATGGACCGAATGCGAGGTGAAATATAGCGACTGTCATATACCTCACCTCGCATACCGTCACACCTACGATACTCTGCAATACTCTATAATACTCTGCAATACCCAGCCATACTCTGCAATACCCAGCCATACTCTGCAATACCCGGCCATACTCTGCAATACCCGGCCATACTCTGCAATACCCGGCCATACTCTGCAATACCCGGCCATACTCTGCAATACCCGGCCATACTCTGCAATACCTGGCCATACTCTGCAATACATGGCCATACTCTGCTATACCCAGCCATACTCGGTTATACCCAGTCATACGCTGCCATACCCAGCCATGCTCGGCCATGCTCATCCATACTCTGCCATACTCGGCTGTACTCGGCCTCTGTATGTGGCCAGGCTGTGGAAGTCTCACACATGTGGTATCGCCGTACTCAGGAGGAGTAGGAGAATCTATTTTGGGGTGTCATTTTTGGTATGTACATGCTACGTGTTAGAAATATTGTATAAATGGACATCTTTGTGTTAAAAAAAAATGCGTTTTAACCACTTCCCGTCCACTGGCCATCATATGACGTCCTTGACTTTGTGCGGGGATATCTGAATGATGCCTGCAGCTACAGGCATCATTCAGATATCAGCTTTTTCAGCCGGCGATTCCCTACCCCATAAGAATGATCATAGCGGCTGTTCCACCGCTTAATCGTTCTTACTGGAGGCGGGAGGGGATGTCCCCCCCTCCCGCCGCCCGCTACATTCGAAGCCAGGATCGTTTTTTATTTTTATTTATTTCAGGCTTCCCAGCCTAGAGGTGAGATGTGGGGTCTTATTGACCCCATATCTCACTGTAAAGAGGACCTGCCATGCCATATTCCTATTACAAGGGATGTTTACATTCCTTGTAATAGGAATAAAAGTGATCAAAAAAAATATTTTTGGGGAAGAATGTGTCAAACTAAAATAAGTAAAGTAAAATGAACAATAATTTTATTTATTTTTTTAAAGCGCCCCTGTCCCCGTTTGCTCGCATACAGAAGCGAACGCATATGTAAGTCCCGCCCACATATGAAAACGTTGTTCAAATCAACACATGTGAGGTATCGCTGCGAACGTTAGAGCGAGAGCAATAATTTTGGCCCTAGACCTCCTCTGTAACTTAAAACATGTAACCAGTAAAAATATTTAAAGTGTTCGCCTATGGGGATTTTTAAGTAGCAAAGTTTGGCGCCATTCCACGAGCGTGTTCAATTTTGAAGGGTGACATGTTAGGTATCTATTTATTCGGTGTAACTTCATATTTCACATTATGTAAAAACATTGGGCTAACTTTACTGTTTTGTTTTTTTAAAGCACAAAACTGTTTTTTTTTTCCAAAAAAAATGCGTTCGAAAAATGGCTGCGCAAATACCTTGCAAGATAAAAAGTTGCAACGACCGCCATTGTATTCTCTAGGGTCTTTGCTAAAAAAACATATATAATGTTTTGGGGTTCTATGTAATTTTCTAGGAAATAAATCATGATTTTTACATGAAGGAGAGAAATGTCAGAATTGGCCTGGGTGCTCCAGACCGCCTGAAGGTGCTCCCTGCATGTTGGTCCTCTGTATGTGGCCACGCTGTGTAAAAGTCTCACACATGTGGTATCGCCATATTCGGGAGTAATAGCAAAATGTGTTTTGGGGTGTAATTTGTGGTATGCATATGCTGTGTGTGAGAAAAAACCTGCTAATATGACAATTTTGTAAAAAAATAAAAAATAACAAAAAATCTTGACATTGCAAAGAATTGTGGGAAAAATTTACAACTTCAAAAAACTCACCATGCCTCTTTCTAAATACCTTGGAATGTCTTCTTTCGAAAAAGGGGTCATTTGGGGGGTATTTGTACTTTTCTGGCATGTTAGGGTCTCAAAAAATGAGATAGGCCGTCAGTACTTCAGGTGTGATCAATTTTCAGTTATTGGCACCATAGCTTGTGGACTCTATAACTTTCACAAAGACCAAATAATATACACCAATTTGTTCTTATTTTTACCAAAGATATGTAGCAGTACAAATTTTGGTGAAAATTTATGAAGAAAAATTACTAATTTGCTAAATTTTATAACAGAAACTAAGAAAAATTCATTTTTTTACAAAATTTTCTGTCTTTTTTCTTTTATAGCGCAAAAAAAAAAAAACCCAACGGTGATTAAATACCACCAAAAGAAAGCTCTATTTGTGTGAAAAAAAGGGACAAAAATGTCATATGGGTACAGTGTTGTATGACTGAGTAATTGTCATTCAAAATAATAGCGCACCGAAAGCTTAAAAGTGGTCTGGTTATTAGGGGGGTTTAAGTGTCCAGTGGTCAAGTGGTTAAAGCAGAGCTAAACTCTCTCATTCAACATTACCTATTCTGAATCCTTATGCTGCTAGCATTAATTAAAATATAGGAAGGTGTAGTAATACGTTTTCATGGGCACTTTTTTCTTTAATTTGGAGGAGGGGCTTTCTCAGGTAAGCAAACCAGCCTGTCTGCATGCCTGGGTTAAGGGCAGATGGATTCCAGGAAGTAAATACTACACAAATCATCTGTCCTTACTCAAGATGGCTGTGCATTGAATTGCTAAGATGTGTTTTTTAAAGTGATTTCTCAACAAAATAAAGCATGGAGACAGGGATAGATAAGTAATTTTCTTTAAATATTAAAAATGAATTAAATAGTATTTTCAGTTTCTGGTGCTCAGGTGCAGTTAAGTTCACTTTAAGACCAGTACAGCATCGTTGCTACCCCTTGAAGCTGCTTGGGGTGAACTTTACTGGCAGACTCAACAGGTATTTGTGGAACTTTGCAGGGGGACTAATGCCGCGTACACACGATCATTTTTCCCGTCGGGAAAAATTTCATTTTTTCCTTTGGACGAGAAAAACGATCGTCCTCGGGCTTTTTGCCGTTTTTCCCGACGGGAAAAAACGGCATTAATCACGACGAGAAAAATTAGAACATGCTCTTATTTTTCTCGTCGTGATTCCTGTCATTTTTTTCCGCTGCAGTTTTCCCATAGGGAAACACTGCCGCGGAGCCTACACACGGTCGTTTTTCTCGTCAAGAGAAAAAATTACGGGAAAAGCGGCCGTGTGTGGGGGAACAAGCCGTTCTCTCGTTTTTCCTGTCGTGATTCACGGCGGTGTTTTCACCGCCGTGAATCACGATCGAGAAAACTGTAGCTGCAGACGCACTTAATAAATTGCTTCATCATATATTTTTATTTAATGGGAGGCCAAAATTCTACTTTAAGGTTGGAGAGCAAAAACTGTCCATAGCCTTACACGATAACATATTGTTAATTACATTTTACAACAACTTATCAAATCAGAATACTTATTTTAAGGCTCTGTCAAACTGACCTGACAATTTTGTGGAATGCATTATTGTTTACAGTGCAAAATTATTTTATTATTTTGTTCGTATTTCATCAGTTTTCTTGTGAAAACATGGAAATGCACTAAATTGTTCCTCAGACTGCTGCTTATTGTTCATGTTAAGCCAGGTGCTCACCTAAAAGAAATGGTAAACTCATAAATTGTATTATAGAACTTGTCATTATCGCTCATCATAATATGTTTCCTTTTAGATCATTAACATATCAATTGTTAATTGTCATTTGGTGTTGGGCAATAACTACGTGAATCATTGCATCCAATGTGTTCATTAAATCCTGCGGCAGCTAGTGATACAAAAATCTTTTTTTTATGACAACTTCAAAGGAACATGCATGTTTGAACTCATAAACCAAAAGAGCAGTGAAGCATTTAAATGGTTAGGTTTCTCATGAAACTCTTAGGCATTTTGAAACTTTTTAACCAACTGAACATAAGGTCGTTATACCTAGACTGTATGCTTTTTTTTTTTTTTTTCTTCAAGAGCTTTTATTATGTTATACATTAAAGTACTTATGTTACACTCTTAACTTAGTCTGATCCTTAGGTGGACCCTAACACTTAACCTTCACCAAAGGTTTGACAGCTAAAATTAGCCCTCAACCCATACTTAAGTGAATCTTAAGAATTAACTCTTATTTCTAACCCTAAATTCTAACCCTTAGCTTAAAGTATATAAAAGCCCAAACTTTTTTTTTTTAAGTTTAAGATAATGGGGAAGGGTTAGAACTTCTGTTTACTTTTTGATGTTGCCTGGGTTCCCAGTTGGGAAACTCATTGTCTATTTGTCCTGGTCACCTGGTCAGAAAGTGAAGGAAAATCCAAATGTATATATTTGTTACTGCAAATGGAGATAAGGGGAAATCTTCCAATGTTTCGGAGACAGCTGTCTTAGCTGGCCATACATTACACAAATTTCTTATTCAACTTCCTATAGATTTGAGGAAAAGATGATCCGCACTCCGGTCGTTGCTCTTAAACAATTGACGTATTTATTGACAAGCCACAGTAGACAAACGCAAATAGGAAAGGTAGACGTGTTTCAGCCTATAAGGCCTTAGTCATAACCAACATATAGATTTACCTTCAACTATGTAGTGCAAGGGCCTGCCTGATTACATACAAATTTAAAGTGTTTAGGTATTACCTCAAATTATATGGTTTTGGTAAATATAAAGGAAATTTAAAAAAAAAATGGTATAATGTATGGCCAGTCTTAAGGCCCGTACACACGGTCAAACTTTTTGCCAACAAACTTCAAAATGAGCAAGTTTTCCAAAAAATCTGACCGTGTGTACACTCCATTGGACAAAAATTTTCGGTTTTCATCGGACAAAAGTTTGCTCTGCAAACGGACAAACTTTTTGGCAACAAAAGTCTGATGGTGCAAAGTCCGACCATGTGTACAGAAATCCATCTGACTTTTGTCCGAAGTACAAATACGCATGCCCAGAACCAATGTTAAAATCAACCATCAATAGCAGAAGTTGACCAAAGAGTGGCGGTAAAGAGCAGGAAAGAGCAAAAAAACACGTGATGTTGGGAAAATTTGCAGAAAAGTCCTGCCGTGTGTATGCTGTGGGTGTGCCCGGCAAAACTCCCTTCGGACAAAAATCCACGGAAAAGTTTGTTTGAAGTCCGACCGTGTGTACGAGGCTTTAGATGTAATTTCTCCTTTAGTTTAGAGATTCCCCTACTATTGTGTCTCTGGGTCAGAAAATAAAGGAAAACTTCTCAATGAGACACAGACATTTAAGCCTTAACTTGCGACCCTACATCAAATCTAACTACTAACCTAAACCTATAAAACAAAGTCAACCTCTTGTAAATCATACTTGTTTTGGAAAGTAGCTGAAAGCACCAGCACAAAGCTGTGTCAACGGGCAGGGATCAAAAATCACTGCCAAGTGAATTGGCTAATGTATTTTTTCTTGTTTCTGTTCTAGAGGAAAGTATATATGGATTAAAAATAAACTAAGGAACAAGGTCTAGTGATACATGGAGAACATTCATTTTAATTTGTGTTATGTTTGGGATTATCTCTAATAAGCCATTGGCAGTTTCTAACCTTTCAAAGGCTTTCTCACTTTCGCACTTTCTCCTCCTCCTATCTTTTCCTTGATTAAGGTGGGCACACTGTTTCTAAGTGGCTGTCCATGCCATCCACTGTAAATACAGTAATCATGCATGAGCATGCTACAGCCATCCTCTGATATTATTCAGGTACTATACTGAAATCTGTCTCACTAAACTGACAAACTGAAGACAGCTTTTTCTCCTTGTCAGCACCTTGGGAAATTTTTCAAATATCCTGATCTGATACCCTGGTTACAGCTTTGTCTTCTGGTGTCCACTCTTGATGTCCCTCTGCTTATGACTTGTCTAGTCCTTTGGTATCTGAACTTGATCTCCTTCTGCTGCTGGCTACGATGTGGCCTTTTTACTGACTCCTATCTGCCACCTTCCTTGACATCTATCCTGGTTTCTCAATTAATAATCTCTGCCACGTATCACACAACTCCTGTTGTCACTTGTCACTAGTTGGGCAAACCCAAAGGTGGTAACCTAAGAGATGCCACATATCTAATACAAATACTTTTTGTATGGGGAAAAAACTTGGTGTGTCAACATTAGCCCACACTGATATGTGTGAAAATACTCTATTAAATCTAAATTCCAGGCACATTTACCAGAAATACAGTCATTAGTACATTATTTAAAGTATTTCTTTACTTGCAAGCAGTGTAAGGACCAGTGGCGGCTGGTGCTGGAGGATTTTGGGGGCGAGCCCCTCCAGGTCTGCACTTACCCTACGGTGGAGCTCTCTAGATGTCACAGCTTCCCTGCTGCCCGGCTTCTGTCTTGACCCGGTCTACTTTCTGGGTTCTGGGTCTTCCTGTCCTGATTGGCTGGAAAGCCAGGAGCCGATTCGCTGGCATCGCAAGGTGGGTGTTACTAACTGCAGCAGAGAAAAATCAGGTCTCCTACCCTGCCACACAGGGCTGTGTAGTGTGGCAGAGTTGTGTAAATCTATCACAGGGCGCCTGAGATTGAACATGATGGCGGAGAATATCACCGAGCAGAGCAGGTGCCGAACATGGCGAGTCGGATTACTCCAGCAAGGTACCAGGGATCGGGAGGAGGGCAGCCGCTGACACTCTTCCAGGCAGGCTGAGCCAATGCTGGGGAGGAAGGAGAGCACGGAGCCGGGAACAGAGTGCAGGCAGCAGGTGGTGGAGGAGAGAGGAATGCGGGAGAGGGAAAGTCACAGCCTGGAGATGGAGGAGAAGAGAGGAATGGAGAGGAGAGGGGGAGCAGCCTGGAGGAGAGATGGAGGAAAGACACATGAATGGGACAGGAGGAAATCAGTGGAGCTGGGATTGTCACATCCATGGCCGGGGAATCATGGAATCGGCGGGAGATGACATTAACAGGAGCTGGGACTGTCACATGAGATGAGGGGTCCATGGATGGGAGCTGAGAGGGGTCCATAAATAGGGTACAACACACACAGGGACAGGAGAGAAACGTGCGTGGAGGCATGGACACTTACTGTGTGTTCTATAAACAATGAGATCCGCAGGACTTCCACACACCAGCCCGCTCCCCCCACCTGTCATACAGCTATGCCATCCTGGACATCACAATCCCAGTACACCTCCACTACACCGCACATCACACCTCCACTACACCGCACATCACACCTCCACTACACCGCACATCACACCTCCACTACACCGCACAGCACACCTCCGCTACACCGCACATCACACCTCCACTACACCGCACATCACACCTCCACTACACCGCACAGCACACCTCCACTACACCGCACATCACACCTCCACTAGACCGCACATCACACCTCCACTAGACCGCACATCACACCTCCACTAGACCGCACATCACACCTCCACTACACCGCACAGCACACCTCCACTACACCGCACAGCACACCTCCACTACACTGCACAGCACACCTCCACTATAAGGCGGGGGGCATTGGAAGGTGCCACAAAAATCTCCACCTACACCGTATAATCAGGGGCGGAGCCAATGGGGGTGTCAAAATTAGGTTTCACCTAGGGTGGCAAAAATCCTTGCACCGGCCCTGGTCAGTGTAGTGTAGTGTAGTGGTCAGTATAGTGGTTAGTGTAGTGGTCAGTGTAGGAATCAGGTAGGTCAGTGTAGTGTAGTGGTCAGTGTAGTGTAGTGGTCAGTGTGGGAATCAGGTAGGTCAGTGTAGTGTAGTGGTCAGTATAGTGTAGTGTAGTGGTAAGTATAGGAATCAGGTAGGTCAGTGTAGTGTAGTGGTCAGTATAGGAATCAGGTAGGTTAGTGTAGTGTAGTGGTCAGTATAGGAATCAGGTAGGTCAGTGTAGTGTAGTGGTCAGTATAGGAATCAGGCTGGTCAATACTATTGTAGGAAGGGAAGGGATAGGACTCGGGGAGTGCTAAAAGTCCGCAGGTTAGGGGGGCGCAAATTACTTGCCTTGCCCCGGGCGCTGACAACCCACGCTACGCCACTGCCTATGACTTAAATGAGTGAGGAAAGAATTCAGAGCATGCTCAACTCTAGACACAACAAAACACCAATGAATGCAGTTCTGTGTTTAATAAAACTATTAATTATATAATGCTTTTGTTGTTGTACCTGCAAGTGACAAAATTTTATTTTCTTGTAATGTTCTGTACAAGAAAACCTAGACCAGAAAAAAGAGGGCTAGTAGTAGGTGTCGGTATGCTGTAAGCATATATGATAAAAGAGAACATGCTGACAGAAAGAGTGGGGAGATGAAGAGAATATTTTCCTGCTGCTGCTCTTTTACTGACCAATCACAGGCTGGGGACAGTTAGGAAACCAACCTGTATTGCTAAACCATAAAAAAAAAATTCAGGTCAGTACTGTGTAAATCTTGGGTTTGGGTAGAAAAAAAAATCATTTGTCAGATAAAGTATCTCCCATCTATCTATTTAGGAAGTGATTTAGATGTTTGGCTGGAGTTCACCTTTAACATTTTAATTTCCCCCGCTTTAGTCACTTAGGGCCACCAATGTGTAATGTGTGTGTTTGAGGCTGGATCTCCAGAGAGTTAACACAAGATTCTTTACAGCTTATCTGAACATGATTAAAACAGGTGGTTATAACCCTTGTAAGGTTTTTTATTTTTTTCCTCTGTGTCCCATTGGGGAGGTCACTTCCTGTCCCATCGCTAAAACAGGAAGTGAGAGGAAATCTTTCCAAAGCGTGGAAAATCAGGTAGTAATAAGGGTCACCAGTACTAGTGGGCCAATTGGAAGATTTCCCCTCTATTTCTGTTCTGTTGAGCACTCAAAATTTGGGATTTCCCTACACTTTCGGTCATAACAGTCACCAGGACAATTGAATGTCCCTTAACAGGGGTATAGACAGCAATACAAATCTGACTCCTTATCGCTCTATCCAAAACTGAAAAAAATGTTTTGCCTTGAGTTATGCTTTAGCAAACTAACACTAAAACCTTAGGTATCAGTAAATATAGCTGTCATGAACTGTCATTTAATACATTTTGAGCTTATAGGCGATATTTCCCTATCATTTAGTACATACACTGTAGAAACTATTGAGTACTAAAAAAACATCATGAAAACTGTGGGTCATATGACTCATAGAACTTTGAAAATTCTGTGGATTGGTCTGTGTATGTATAGGGGAAGTAAGAAGCCATTTGGGTAAGATTATGGTATTTGGAAAATTATAAAATGTACAAATAATGTAAATGATGTGTTTTTTTTTGTTTTTACAGTTCAACGGTATCCTTCGAGTGCGACTCTTTATATAATTTTTTTTTTTTTTTATTTCCGTACAGCTGCAAACGCAGCTGCTAAAGTGTTAGGCTTGCTATTTATATGCAAAATATTCTATAGGTAATATTAGTCTAGAAGAGTCTTCTCCTTGCAAATTTTTTACAGTGAGTTATTGAAGGCAATGATTATTTTTATTGGTATCATACTGTAGTATGTTTTGTAGAAAAGACCGGAGTGCAAGAGAAAGAAAAAAACGAATGAGAACAAAACCATGACTTTGTTACACAACTGAAAACATTGCAAACTTTCTATGTTTGTTTGATAAATATATGGTGTTTTCTTTCAGAATGTAGATGGAAAGTCATATAGAGAAGATTACAAAGCAGACACCATCACTGGGCATTTACTGAACATTCATTGTTATATCTCTGTTCAGAAAGTAAGTTTAGATTTATTTCTCGGCTTGCAAATGTCTCTCGGTCTCATAACTGCCTGGTTTCATACCTTTTCGCACGGTTCTCTTTTTCTGTTTACTAGGCATGAAAAGCAAAATAAATTGTTCTTCAAAACGTTTTTGTCAATCTTACCGGCTTATCCAGTTAAAAAATAGAGAGCAATGGCATGCAATGACTCATAATACCCAATCAGAAATAAACTTCTTCTGCATGGTGACGTCATAAACAGTCGGATAAGAGCAAAACTCCAGATTTTGAACTTCACTTGTGCCCGTCCTCCCAGGGATCATTATAAGTTCCTTGGGTGGTTAGCGGCACAAGAATAGTTTCTAACATGCTTGAAAAGCATTTACTAAAAGAGTGAAAGATGAAATTACCACATCTATGCCATTGCAACCGGCAGGCAAGTATTTGACCATTCCTGGCTAAACTGCCCTTGATTTTTGATTGGTCAAAATATTGCAACAGTTTGAAGCATCCCAACATTTTGATAAATGACAGGCATGTTATTGTCAGAGAGATGTTTTGCCATCCCTGGCTATTCTTACAGTGACCTTGATTTCTAATTGATAATCATTTTGGAGATTATTTTTCTTTGCCTATGTAACACTATTAACTTAGGGATCATATTATATCACATTTAGAATAAAATTCTGACCACTTTCTTGTGTAGCTCTAAAGCTGCAGTAAATTCCAGAGTGGATCCTTGGCACCTACCATATATAGATTATAGCAATTTGTCACTTTAAAATGTGAGCAAGTTTATTGTAGAATCACTCAACTTATGACAAGGAGGATGAAAGTTACTTCCAAATGTTGCAACCTGTTCCAATGACAGTTCTCTGGATGGTGGAAGAACAAGAAAACTAGCAGCATGTTTGCGCCTCAAAAGCACACATCAGGTGACATAACAAACACAACAACTCCAGGTGAAGTAGTAAGTTTCCAGATGTCAATGTTCTTGTGTATGCTTGACTGCAGATTATCAATAGATCAGTAGTGTATTTTCTTGTGGAAAGCTTCTATTTCCCATTCAGGCCAGCTCCATTTCTCCAGGGTGGACACCTGAAGTGCTTCCCTCAAAATGCAGCCAAGAAACAGTAGTCCTCCCCAAAGGATGATTCCCAAGACCTCTGTAAGAACTGTTACTGTTCTTGGATCCCAAATATTTATTAAATTGCTAGCCCAACCGCCTGGAAAAATGTCAGCAGTGATTGGTTGGATTGATACTGTACATATTCATAACACACAATGTTAACCCCTCTGGGTCAGACTAGTATTATAGCTCAACATTAGCTGGTAGAAGTAATTTCCACAACGAACTTAGGGAAACACAGACGTTCAAGATAGTTTAGGACAGCTTGAACTGGTCAGAGCCAAAGCTGGCCGTTAAAGGTAAGAACAGCACATAATATCACTATCTGGATCAGTGCCCCTACACAATTTAGTATAATCCAATTCAAAGAGTAATTGAAGGAAACTTTGTTGATAAACCGGATCTTGTGTTTATATATACAGGTCCTTCTCAAAAAATTAGCATATTGTGATAAAGTTCATTATTTTCTGTAATGTACTGATAAACATTAGACTTTCATATATTTTAGATTCATTACACACAACTGAAGTAGTTCAAGCCTTTTCTTGTTTTAATATTGATGATTTTGGCATACAGCTCATGACAACCCAAAATTCTTATCTCAAAAAATTAGCATATCACGAAAAGGTTCTCTAAACGAGCTATTAACCTAATCATCTGAATCAACTAATTAACTCTAAACACCTGCAAAAGATTCCTGAGGCTTTTAAAAACTCCCAGCCTGGTTCATTACTCAAAACCGCAATCATGGGTAAGACTGCCGACCTGACTGCTGTCCAGAAGGCCATCATTGACACCCTCAAGCAAGAGGGTAAGACACAGAAAGAAATTTCTGAACGAATAGGCTGTTCCCAGAGTGCTGTATCAAGGCACCTCAGTGGGAAGTCTGTGGGAAGGAAAAAGTGTGGCAGAAAACGCTGCACAACGAGAAGAGGTGACCGGACCCTGAAGAAGATTGTGGAGAAGGACCGATTCCAGACCTTGGAGGACCTGCGGAAGCAGTGGACTGAGTCTGGAGTAGAAACATCCAGAGCCACCGTGAACAGGCGTGTGCAGGAAATGGGCTACAGGTGCTGCATTCCCCAGGTCAAGCCACTTTTGAACCAGAAACAGCGGCAGAAGCGCCTGACCTGGGCTACAGAGAAGCAGCACTGGACTGTTGCTTAGTGGTCCAAAGTACTTTTTTCGGATGAAAGCAAATTTTGCATGTCATTCGGAAATCAAGGTGCCAGAGTCTGGAGGAAGACTGGGGAGAGGGAAATGCCAAAATGCCTGAAGTCCAGTGTCAAGTACCCACAGTCAGTGATGGTCTGGGGTGCCATGTCAGCTGCTGGTGTTGGTCCACTGTGTTTTATCAAGGGCAGGGTCAATGCAGCTAGCTATCAGGAGATTTTGGAGCACTTCATGCTTCCATCTGCTGAAAAGCTTTATGGAGATGAAGATTTCATTTTTCAGCACGACCTGGCACCTGCTCACAGTGCCAAAACCACTGGTAAATGGTTTACTGACCATGGTATTACTGTGCTCAATTGGCCTGCCAACCCTCCTGACCTGAACCCCATAGAGAATCTGTGGGATATTGGGAAGAGAAAGTTGAGAGACGCAAGACCCAACACTCTGGATGAGCTTAAGGCCGCTATCGAAGCATCCTGGGCCTCCATAACACCTCAGCAGTGCCACAGGCTGGTTGCCTCCATGCCACGCCGCATTGAAGCAGTCATTTCTGCAAAAGGATTCCCGACCAAGTATTGAGTGCATAACTGAACATAATTATTTGAAGGTTGACTTTTTTTGTATTAAAAACACTTTTCTTTTATTGGTCGGATGAAATATGCTAATTTTTTGAGATAGGATTTTTGGGTTTTCATGAGCTGTATGCCAAAATCATCAATATTAAAACAAGAAAAGGCTTGAACTACTTCAGTTGTGTGTAATGAATCTAAAATATATGAAAGTCTAATGTTTATCAGTACATTACAGAAAATAATGAACTTTATCACAATATGCTAATTTTTTGAGAAGGACCTGTACATTCATTGGCCACTTTATTAGGTACACCTTGCTAGTACCAGGTTGGGCCCCTTTTTGCTTTCAGAACTGCCTTAATTCGTCATGGTATAGATTCAACAAGGTGTTGGAAACATTCCTCAGAGATTTTGGTCCATACTGACATGATGGTATCACGCAGTTGCTGCAGATTTGTCGGCTGCACATCCATAATGCAAATCTCCCTTTTCACCACATTCCAAAGGTGCTCTTTTGGATTGAGATCTGGTGACCGTGGAGGACATTGAAGGACAGTGAACTCATTGTCATGTTCAAGAAACCAGTTTGAGATGATTTGCGCTTTGTGACATGATGCATTACCCTGCTGCAAGTAGCCATCAGAAGATGGGTACATTGTAGTCATAAAGGGATGGACATGGTCAGCACCAATACTCAGGTAGGCTGTGCCATTTAAACGATGCTCAGTCGGTACTAATGGGCCCAAAATGTGTCAAGAAAATATCCCCCACACCATTACACCATCACCATCAGCCCCACCAGCCTGAACTGTTGATACAAGGCAGGATGGATCCATGTTTTCATGTTATGACCCTACCCTCTGAATGTCCCAGCTGAAATCGAGACTCATCAGACCAGGCAACATTTTTCCAATCTTCTATTGTCCAATTTTGGTGAGCCTGTGCAAATTGTAGCCTCAGTTTGCTTTTCTTAGCTGACAGGAGTGGCAACCGGTGTGGTCTTCTGCCCATCTGCTTCAAGGCACCCGGTGTAGCCCATCTGCTTCAAGGTTCAATGTGTTGTGCATTCAGAGATGGTATTCTGCATACCTTGGTTGTACCGAGTGGTTATTTGAGTTACTGTTGCCTTTCTGTCATCTTGAACCAGTCTGCCCATTCTCTTCTGATATCAACAAGGCATTTTCATCCACACAACTGCTGCTCGCTGTATATTTCACTTTTTTGGACCATTCTCTGTAAACCCTAGAGTCTACATCTGGTAGATTCTGCCCCCTTTTGTGAATTTGGGGAATGTGCTGTACCACAGTGGCAGGTTCCAAAAATAAATGTATTAAATGTATATATATTTATTTTCACGTAAAGCCATTCCAGCTCTGTACCATCATGTGGAAGGCAATGTTTTGGCCTCGTTGGACAGGGTGGTCAGCAGCAAAGTCCACATTACTGCTGACTGATGGTCCAGCAGGCAACGTCAGGGACATTACCATTTTCTTCATGGTGCACTGGGTAACTCTGCTGGCAGCTGGAAAGGATGCAGGATAGGGTCCAGTCCTGGAGCTTGTTCTGCCATTATGCCTCCAAAAAGCTGGTGGTTATTCTGCCACATCTGTCTGCTCCACCCCCTCCTCTTCTTCTTTCTCTATGGCCTCTTCTGCTGAATTGTCCTCTGAACCAGCAGTGCTCCCTAATCATTCAAGGGGCTACACAAGCAGTCAGGCTAAAAGATGCCATGCGGTGCTTCAGTTTGTCTGTCTAGGGGACAGGAGCCACACCAGGGCAGAGAGTCTGTCAGCTCTGCAGAGGCATGCTCAGAGGTGGTAGACACCATGACAGCTTGAACTAGGAATGGTCGTATGCGACAATGGCACCAACCTTCTCTCCGCCCTCCGACAGGGACACTGGACACATGTTCCATGCTTGGCACATGTCCTGAATTTGGTGGTGCAGAGTTTCTTGAACAGGTACCCAGGCTCAAGCTGAGGCAGGCCAGAAAAGTCTGTGGCCATTTCCAGTGGTCATAGTATGCCAGTGCTCGGCTGACTGTCCTTTGACGGGAATTCAACCTGCCCACAACCTAATTTTTGACATGCCCATCAGGTGGATCTTAACATTGGCAATGCTGCAGCAGAGGGCCATCAATGAGTACCTGTGTGAGTATGGCACAAGGACAGGCTCAGGGGAGCTTGGCTTCTTTTCGCCACGCCAGTGGCTACTAATAAGGGATGCATGAACTGTCCTGTCACCATTTGAGGAGGCCACATATATGGTGAGCCGCGACAATGCATGCATCAGTGACACTGTTTCTCTAGTCTTCCTGCTGGAGCACATGCTCCGTGGAATCATGGACAGGGCACTTGAGGCAGAACAGGAGGAGGAATAGGAGAACTTCCTTTCCTCTCAAGGCACCCTTTATGCAGATACCATTCCTGCAGGGCTGCCAAACACACAGGAGGAGGATTGTGTCAGCATGGATGTAGAGGATAACATACAGCAGTCTTTAAGGGATTATTTTCAGTCCCCAGGAACCCAACGAGTTGTACGTGGCTGGGAGGAGGTAGTTCCTGACAATGACATCCTTAGTGACCCAGAGGACTCAGAATCTCATGCCTCCTCAAACCTACGCTGCATGGGCTCCCTGATTCTGCAAAGCCTGGGAATGGTCCTGAACCCAGCGTGCTTTCCGAATAGACATTCAGTGCTGCTGGAGAGTTTGTGGCAGACAAAAGAGTGCGCCTGTCCACAGACTCTGTTGACAGGCTGACATTTATCAAAATGAATCAGTCCTGGATAAAAAGCCACTATCAAGCCCCTGTGCTGATGTAACTGATTGAATTTGCTAGATATCTGGGATCCCTTGAAGACTGCCTATGCTATCCTTATCCTGAATCTAGCTTCCAATAATATTTTTGGTTTAGGGCACAACCAACATCCAAGGCCAAATTTGTGTGCATGTAATTACATTTTTTTTTCTGATTTTTAACAGCAGGGCCCGTTTCTGCACCCAACAAGAGTAACTGTGAGGGGTTACAGTGTTCTGGCACCACCAACACCCAAGGCCCTTTTTTTCTGCACCTGTTTGGCAGGTGCATGTAATTTCAATTAAATTTTATTTTAAACATGAAAGGGCCCGCTCCTGCGCCCAACAAGAGTAACTGGGGGGGAGGGGGGTTACAGTGTTCAGGCAACCCCAACACCTGTTTGATAGGTGCATGTAATTTCAATTTTTTTTCCCACACTTTTAACAGCATTCCTGCGCCCAACAAGAGTAACACCACTAGGGATGGGTGAACGGTTTGGGCCGAGCATAAGTTTGGTCTGAACATCGCCCATTCAGGTACTTGCCTAACACTCGAACTTTGTGGGATGTTCGCTTGCCGAGCACACAGTCAATAGGTTGTTAAGGCTTCCCCGCTGAAAGCTAAATAAAAAAAAAAGAATTGTAAAAAAGAATGTAAATTCAAAAAAATCGGGAAAAAAACAGTGTGGGGGGACACTTTGGGTCTGGTATGGATTTTAACTACTTCCCTACTGGCACATTGTAAAATGACGCCAGCAGCAACTCTCCCTCCCTCCTGCAGCCCATCAGGGTAGACGAGTACCTATTTCCATGGAAAAATGGAAAAAATGTGCGCTAGTCTTAAAATTATACTGAAACACAAAAAGCTGCTGCAAAAAAATGTGACAAATATTCAAATAATCTAGAAATAAAAAATGAAGCACCAAGTGTTCAGAGAGGCCTGGGATTCACCCTGGGTCTCAAGGATAAGTGCAAACCAAGCATTGAAAAATGAAAGTCCACACAAACGTGATAATAAACAAATAATGTCCATAACGGTGAAAATTGAATGGTGAAACAAGGTTGGAAACCATATGGACCATCAAATCTTCATAGAAGAGAATAGGTAAATACTCTTACCAGAGCCGATGGACCCATTTGTCAGCGACAGTGGGTCATTAGAGCATGGTATCCCCACGGGGCAAACTCAAAACTTGTCTGTAGACTTGCACCCTCAATGATCATGGATGGAATTATATCGCAAAAAAAAATAATCCAGAGGGGTGATTAAATACCACCAAAAGAAAGCTCTATTTGTGTGAAAAAATTTACAAACATTTTGTTTGGGTACAGTGTTGCATGAGTAATTGTCATTTAAAGTATGAGAGCACTGAAAGCTAAAAATTGGTCTGGGCAGAGGGGGTGAAAGTGCCCTGTTTTGAAGTGGTTAAGGGGAACCCTATGACAGAATTAGGAAAATAAACAGCGTGAGGTCCCCCCAAAATCCATACCAGGCCCATAACATTTTGGCATGGGGTTCCCCTTAAAATCTATACCAGACCCAAAGGGTCTGGTATAGATTTTAAAGGGAACTCCACGCCAAAATAAAAAAATTACGTGGGGTCCCCCCAAAATCCATACCAGGCCCTTTGGGTTTGGTATAGATTTTAAGGGGAACTCCATGCAAAAAAGGTTAAAAAAAATTGTGTGGGGTCCCCCCAAAATCTATATCAGACCCTTCTCCGAGCATGCAGCCTGGCAGGCCAGGGGGAGGGGCACTCGCTAGTTAATGTTGATGGGGACAAGGGCCTCTTCCCGACAACCTTGGGCTTTGGTTGTCAGGGTCTGCGGACGAGGGGCTTATCGGAATCCCCCAGATCCCGCTCCTCTTACATTGCACCCCTACCCATTCACCAAAAAAGTGTAAAAAGTGAGAAACACAGTAAACAGTTTTTGACAAGACCATTATTCAAAAAGAAAAAAAATAGTGTCCCTCAATGTATCTGTCATCAATCATGCTGCCCACAAGAATAGAAAAAAAATCCTGCTGTCATCTCTTCGGAGGCCACCGCCCCCTTCTGAAGTCACGTGATGTCATGTGACATCAGAAGGGGGAGGTGCCACCAAGTGATGGAACCCCTTACCTATTAAAGATCTGTTAAAGCAGAGAGAAGGCAGATAGCCGGTGGCCTCCGAAGAGATGACAGCAGCTTTTTTTTTTTTTTCGGGTCGGCCGGCGGCGTGATTGACGATGGATTACATCGAGGGACATTATTATTTTTTAATAAAGGACTTGTCAAAAACTGTTTACTGTGTTTCTTACTTTTTGACACTTTTTTAGTTAATGGGTAGGGGTACGATGTACCCGATACCCATTCACATGGGGGGGGGGCGGGATCTGCGGGCCCCCTTGTTCCTTCCAGATTTTAATAAGCCCCCTACGCGCTGACCCCGACAACCACAGCCCAGGGTTGTCAGGAAGGGGCCCTGGTCCCCTTCAACATGGGGAAAAGGTGCTTTGGAGCTCCCCCTGCCCCATGGCACCCAACCCCCCATGTTGAGGGCATGTGGCCTGGTATGGTTCAGTAGGGGGGGCGCTCGCTTGTCGTCGTCCCCCCTTTTCCTGACCTGCCAGGCTGCATTTTCAGATAAGGTCTGGTATGGATTTTGGGGGGGAAAGGGAGCTGTTTTCTCGTGACGATCTTGTTGATATGCTCGACAGGATCATGTCCTGGTATCGTTACATAGACGACGTGCTGATACTCTGGTTTGGCACCGAATCGGAACTCAAACAGTTCATCAACCTAATCTCGATAAACTATTTCAATTTGAAATTTACTTATTCTTTTAGCCAAACTAAAATTACTTTTTTGGACTTGGAAACTCTCCGTTTCAGAGGATGGTCAACTCTTTTCATCTCTCTATAGAAAACCGTCAGCCGGCAATACCATTCTTCACGCTAGCAGTTCACATCCCAAACCTCTACTTAACAGTATTCCGTACAGCCAGTACCTGCGTATTAGACGCAATTGCAGCAAAGAAGCTGACTTCAAAAGAGCATCCAAAGATCTGTATAATAGGCTCAGAAACCGTGGTTACAGCCATACTTGTCTCAAAAAAGCCTATAATAAGGTTAGTCCTAAAGATAGGAGTTCATTAATATTTAATACTAAAAAGCCTAAAAAAAGTGAAACGGTTAGGCTGATTACCCGGTACTGTAACCAACATTTGCAAATCAAAAATTTTTTAATACCTTTTGGCCCCTCCTTTCTGCTAATACTGCTATCCAGAACCATATAAACAATTTCCCTGAAATCACCTACAAGCGCACTCCATCCCTAAGGGATCGCCTTGTACATAGTCATCTCTCCAGTACCAAATCTAGAAAGGCAAAAGGAAATTTTGGCACTTTTTCATGTGGTCACTGTGATATGTGCCCATTTATCAGTAATCAATCTGCCATTCTACTCCCCAATGGGCATTTCCACTCCATCAAACACAGAGTGTCTTGTCAATCTCCAGGCATTGTATATTCGGCCCAATGCTCCTGTGGAGGATTTTATGTGGGCAAAACTAAGCGTCTTCTCTGTATACGCATTAAAGACCACATGAAACCTATCTTCAAAAAAAAGATAGAAACTGCCATTATCAACATGTAGGTAGTCTTCACAACTTTGATGCCAATTGCATCAAATTCTCTGCCTTGGAACACGTTCCGCTGGATGAGAGGGGTGGCAGTGTTGATCATACACTGCTCCAGCTTGAAGCCAGATGAACCTATGTTCTAAAGGCCACTACATTTCCAGGTTAAACCTTTTTTGTAACTAGGACCTTGTTCCCCTCTTCCATCCCTTTCCCTCCCTGTCACACCATCATGCTCACCATCCCCCCTCTTTTTTCCTCTCCCCCTTCTCTCTCTCCCCTCTTCCTCCCTTCCCTCCTTCCCCTTCCTTCCTTATTGTCATGTATGTTTTCAAGACTATAATACCTTATTCTTAATGTTACTGTATCATTTCTTTATTGTTCATATTTTTGTCTACTTAAATCTGTGTTTGTATTTACTTTTAATATAAGCTTTAGGCCTCATGCCCACTGGCGTTTTTACAGCTGCGTTTTTGAGCGTTTTTTACAGCTTAAAAACGCCTGTCCATGTTATTGTAAATATTTTTTTATTTTTTTTTTTGAAAAAAAAAAAAAAAAAAAACGTCGGAGCTAAAAACGCGACCGCGCGTTAGTGCGTGTTTTTTGCGCGTTAGTGCGCGTTAGTGCGTGTTTTTGCGCGTTTTTTGACGGTCGCGTTTTTTCCTGCCTAGTTCTGACGCTGAGGAACGCACTGGCCCTGGGTTTTTTTTTACAGCTTACAAACGCCTATGCTCTTTACAGCTCAAAAACGCCTAGGTGGGCATGAAGCTATAGACTAACATGGACAGGCGTTTTTAAGCTGTAAAAAACGCTCAAAAACGCGGCTGAAAAAACGCCCGTGGGCATGAGGCCTTAAGATTAAGTTGTTCAATTTCATTGCTTGATTCTCTGAATGTTTTTGTGCCTCTTCATCACACCCGCCCTCTTGCTTTTTCCCCCCCTAGGTCTGCATGGCCTTTTGGTCAACCGTGCACTTTCACTGGTTCAGGTGAAATGCCCTGTCGTGACCGTGCCCTAGGCATACGTTTGCGGTCCTGCTGCGGTCCCTGGTTTGGATCCCCTTCACAGGTGCTAGGCAGCCTTATGGGCGCCCCAGGGCGCAAAGGTCCCCTTGCCTGTTGCGCCCTTCCCAGTGTCATTTCTACATGCAGCCCTTTCTCCCCCTTTTCCAGCAGAGCATTTAATATCTCTCTTCTCCTTCTTCTATCCTTTTTGGCCATCATGACCAGTTTTCCTTAGCCGCGGGTTGGTAAGGGGCGTCCTTTTCCATTCTGAGACACCTCCCCGTTGTGTTCGGCGCTGACACCCTCCCAGTTCAGCGCTGACACACGTTACCCCTCCCACCCGCGGCGCACGGCATTCTGGGCAACCGAGTCTTTTCGTTGCTAGCTGAAGTGCGGGATGGCGCTAACGTGATGACGCCATCGCGCCCGCCTTCAGTCGATGACGCCGGACCTTGACTGATTGGGGAGCATATATAGGCTGGCCCCTCAGTCTGGCTGAATGTCTAAAACGAAGGGCTGCCTTGAGCTTTGTTATATGCTTTAGTCAAGTAAGTACCAGTCACCCCTCGGCTCTCTCTTTTACCTTTGCCGGTATATTTGGCTGTATCGCTATTTTGTATGCTATTCCAGCTGCTTTTCTATAGATTAGCTTTGGTCTATCATCTTTTTATATTACTAATGTCATGGATATGCATTAATGTCTGTCTGCCATCTTACCTTCCTCCTCATGTGTTCATCTAGAGACCAGACCTCCTTCACCTGGCTTCCTTTATAATCTCCTCCCAGCCTGACTCCACCCCAGGCCCTATCACAGAACACTATATTAACCTGTGCACTGCAAGCCTGCTTTGCTGATCAACGTGTTTGTTAGGCATTGTGTGTTTGGGTTCCTGCCTGCCGTGTGCTACGTCTGTCTCTCTGTTACGTTATTGGCTTGTCCCCGACTATCCCTGTCTGCTCGTGACCCTTGACCTTCGGCTCGTTCTTCGTTATCCTTGTCTGCTTGTGGCCCCTGACCTTCAGCTTGTTATTCAGTTCTCTCTTATCGTGTGCTGCTGCTTCCCCTCTTTTCCCCTTATCCTACGGGGCGTGAGCTAGGAAACTCCAGGGGCCGCGACCTGGTCCCAGCCTGCAGCATAACATCCTCACCACTAGAGGCCCTGGAGAAGACCAGCTGGGTCTTAGACTCCGCGCCCTGGGGAATCTTGGCTCTAGCTTCCGTTAGGATCCCGGTTGTGCTCCTCTGGTCCCGCTTTCCACAACCACCCAGTTTCCTATCCGCAGAAGCCAGCCATAGGGTTCACTACCTCGCGGTGCACTCCTGTCCCCCTACGGTGTGCATCTGTCACCTGGCCACAGGTGATCCTGACAGTTTGATCAGCCATGAACCCGGCTGACATCCCGCGGATGATCCATTGCAGGGCATAGTTCGCAGACTTGAGACCCAGGAATCAAATCAGACTCAGGTGATGCGATTCCTCCAGGATCTGGCTTCTCGATTCGAGCAGCTTCAGGTCTCCTTGGGAACCCCGAATCCGCAACCCCAAGTACAACCAGCGGCTGTACCTATCGCACCAGTCGCAGCCTCACACTCACTAAGATTGCCAGCTCCGTTCCGTTTCTCTGGGGACTCCAAGGCCTGCAGGGGGTTTCTCAGCCAATGCACAATTCATTTTGAGCTTCAGCCTCAAAGCTTCCTGTCTGACCGGGCTAAGGTAGCCTATATCATTTCCCTCCTCTCCGGTGAAGCTTTGGCCTGGGCTGCCCCCCTGTGGGAGAGGAACGATCCAGTGGTTTCCAGTCTGTCCGATTTCTTGAAGCTCTTTCGTAATATCTTCGAAGAGCCGGCTCGGGCTTCTTCAGCGGCTAGTGCTGTCTTACGTCTTCGCCAAGAATCTAGTTCAGTGGGGCAATATACTCTTCAGTTCCGTATCCACACAGCTGAATTGAGCTGGAATAATGAGGCCCTGGTCGCTACCTTTTTACATGGCCTCTCTGACCGAGTGAAAGACGAATTAGCGGGAAGAGCCATTCCCGTCGGTCTGGACGATGTAATTTCATTATGCAACCAGATCGACATTCGTTTTCAAGAGAGGTCCTTAGAAAAAAGACGCCAGCACTCTCTGGGTCCTAGCCAGTCTGAGCTCCCCTCCCTTCATTCCGTGGAGCATCCTCTACCTGCTGAAGAACCTATGCAGCTGGGCCGGACCAGACTAACCCCCGAAGAACGTGCTAGGCGCAGAACTCTGGGCTTGTGCCTCTATTGTGGGGGCAAGGGTCATTTTCGTGACTCCTGCTCACTTCGTCCGGGAAACGCTCGGGTCTAATACATTTGGAAGTTGGAGTATTGGACCCAGAAACATCACCTTCTCGCCTGCTCTTGCCGGTGTTCCTTCATGTAGGCACTTCTCCTCAGTCAACCCTTGCATACCTGGATTCCGGGGCTGCCGGCAATTTTATGGATTGGAGAACTGCTTCTTCTATGAAGCTTACCCGTTCACCTCTCACTACCCCATTGGTAGTCTCGGCAATTGATGGCACTGTTCTCCCAGGGGGCCCTATTCGCTTCCAGACGCTACCCATTAGGATGTCGGTAGGGATTCTCCACCAGGAGTGGATATCCTTTCTTATTCTACCCAAGGCCTCTACCCCAGTTGAATTGGGCCTCCCTTGGCTACAGCTCCACTCTCCACATGTGGACTGGGTCTCTGGGCAGATCCTGGCCTGGGGTTCCTCATGTTTCTCGTTGTGTCTTCTCAAGGTGACCCCCAAGGAGAGTCTTCCGGTTGCTGCCACTTCTGTTTCTTCTGATCTTCCTGCTGCATACAGCGATTACCGGGATGTGTTCTGTAAAAAATCAGCTGAGGTGCTTCCTCCCCACAGGTCTTTTGACTGTGCTATTGATCTTGTCCCCGGAGCAACTCTACCCAGGGGTCGTACCTACCCTCTGTCCATCCCAGAGACCCAGGCCATGTCGGAGTATGTCGCAGAGAATCTGGAGAGAGGTTTCATCCGGAAATCCTCATCGCCTGCAGGGGCAGGGTTCTTTTTTGTTGCCAAAAAGGATGGTACCTTAAGACCCTGCATCGATTATCGGGGTTTAAATGCGGTTACTATTAAAAATTGATACCCCTTACCCTTAATATCTGAGCTATTCGATAGGTTGAAGGGTGCCTCCATTTTCACCAAGTTGGATCTCAGTGGCGCGTACAATCTCATTCGAATACGGGAGGGTGACGAATGGAAGACTGCATTCAACACTAGAGACGGGCATTACGAATATCTGGTGATGCCTTTTGGTCTGTGTAATGCTCCAGCCGTGTTTCAAAACTTTGTCAATGAAATCTTCAGAGATCTGCTGTACCAGTTTGTTGTCATCTATCTGGATGACATTCTGATCTTTTCTGAAAATCTGCTCGTCCACAGAAACCATGTCTGCACTGTACTTCAACGTCTTAGAGAGAACAATCTCTATGCCAAGCTGGAGAAATGTTCCTTTGAATGTTCTGAGGTCCTGTTTTTGGGGTGCTTCGTCTCATGTTCGGGGCTTCGTATGGACCCTGGGAAGGTCTTGGCTATCACCAACTGGCCTCTTCCTGCTAGCCTCAAGGCCACACAGCGCTTTCTTGGCTTCACTAATTATTATAGGCAGTTCATAAGGAATTACTCTTCCATTGCTGCGCCTATTATCGCTTTGACCAAGAAGGGTGTGAATGCCAGAGACTGGCCTCCCGAAGCTGTCTCTGCATTTCACAACCTGAAACAGGCCTTTGTTTCTGGCCCCCTCTTGAGGAGACCAAATCCTGGGAATGCATTTTTTATTGAAGTGGACGCTTCCTCAATGGGGGTGGGAGCTGTGCTTCTTCAAATCTTTGAGAAGAGACGCCAACCATGTGCGTTCTTCTCCAAAAAAAATTCTCAGGCAGAGAGGAATTATGCCATCGGTGATCGGGAACTTCTTGCAATTAAATTGGCGTTAGAGGAGTGGCGTCATCTCTTGGAGGGTTCCCCTCACTCCATAACGATCTTTACCGATCACAAGAATTTACAGTATCTACAGAATGCTAAACGTCTGAATCCTAGACAGGCCAGGTGGAGTCTCTTCTTTGCCCGTTTTAATTTCACGATTACCTACAAACCTGGTTCCTGCAACGGTCGGGCTGATGCGCTCTCTAGGTCATTTGACACTTTGGACGAGGAGTCCGCCCCTGAACCTGAGCCGATCATTCCCACCTCATGCATTGTTGCCCACTCTACCACCCTGAAGTCTAAAATTCCGCCTGGTAAGACCTTTGTCCCCACTGAGCTAAGAGCTAAGATCCTTCGTTGGGGACATGATTCCAAGGTGGCAGGGCATTCTGGATTCCTCCGATCCTTCCTACTCATCAGTCGTCACTACTGGTGGCCTAATCTCCGCTCAGACGTCAAAGACTACGTTAAAGCTTGTCATGTCTGTGCTCAGTCCAAATCCTCCACACAAGCTCCTGCTGGTCTCCTCATGCCCTTGCCCATTCCTAAGGAACCCTGGGCCCATATTGCCATGGATTTTATCACCGATCTCCCACTCTCTGAGAATAATACAGTCATTTGGGTGGTAATCGATCGATTCTCCAAGATGGCTCATTTTGTTCCTCTTCCTGGTCTTCCTTCTGCCCCTGCCTTGGTTCCCATTTTCATTCGGGAAATTCTCCGCCTACATGGGGTCCCTTCTCATATTGTTTCCGACAGGGGAGTCCAATTCACGTCTCATTTTTGGAGAGCCTTTTGCAAATCCCTCAATATTGTCTTGGATTTTTCTTCTTCTTACCATCCCCAATCCAATGGACAGACTGAGAGGGTTAATCAGGAGTTAGAGGTCTTTCTTCGCACCTTTGTGTCTTCTCACCATGACGATTGGTCCTCTCTACTCCCGTGGGCAGAATTCTCCCATAACAATCATGTGAATACCAGTTCGCAGAAGACACCCTTTTTCACAGTTTATGGAAAACACCCTCAACTTCCTCTTCCCATGATCTGTTCTCCAGACATTCCAGCTTTGGCTTCGGTTAAGGAGTCTCTCAATTCCGTTTGGGGTCACGTTCATGATTCCCTCCGGGCAGCTGCTGAAAAATTCAAAGGCTTTGCCGACCGCCGCAGGCGTAAACCGCCTTCTCTTCAGCCAGGGGACAAAGTCTGGCTCTCTACCAGGAACATCAAGCTCCGAGTTCCTTCTCTGAAGTTTGCTCCACGATTCATCGGTCCATACACGGTAACTGCTAAACTGAATCCGGTTTGTTTCAAACTCCAGATTCCTAAGAGCCTTAAAATCACTAACTCCTTTCATGTTGCTCTTCTAAAGTCTTTAGTCCTCAATAAATTCTCTCGTCCTCTCCCTACCGTGGCGCCTGTCTCTGAGGATAATCAGGAGTACGAGATCAGTCAAATTCTGGACTCCCGACTCTGTAAAGACGTTCTTCAGTACCTCGTTCATTGGAAAGGGTTTGGTCCTGAGGAGAGGTCTTGGATCACTGCATCTGAGGTCTTTGCACCTCGTCTGTTAAAGGAGTTTCCCTCTAAACCTGGGCCCAGGCGGGGAAGGGGGAGGCCTCGTAAGAGGGAGGGTACTGTCATGGATATGCATTAATGTCTGTCTGCCATCTTACCTTCCTCCTCATGTGTTCATCTAGAGACCAGACCTCCTTCACCTGGCTTCCTTTATAATCTCCTCCCAGCCTGACTCCACCCTAGGCCCTATCACAGAACACTATATTAACCTGTGCACTGCAAGCCTGCTTTGCTGATCAACGTGTTTGTTAGGCATTGTGTGTTTGGGTTCCTGCCTGCCGTGTGCTACGTCTGTCTCTCTGTTACGTTATTGGCTTGTCCCCGACTATCCCTGTCTGCTCGTGACCCTTGACCTTCGGCTCGTTCTTCGTTATCCTTGTCTGCTTGTGGCCCCTGACCTTCAGCTTGTTATTCGGTTCTCTCTTATCGTGTGCTGCTGCTTCCCCTCTTTTCCCCTTATCCTACGGGGCGTGAGCTAGGAAACTCCAGGGGCCGCGACCTGGTCCCAGCCTGCAGCATAACATCCTCACCACTAGAGGCCCTGGAGAAGACCAGCTGGGTCTTAGACTCCGCGCCCTGGGGAATCTTGGCTCTAGCTTCCGTTAGGATCCCGGTTGTGCTCCTCTGGTCCCGCTTTCCACAACCACCCAGTTTCCTATCCGCAGAAGCCAGCCATGGGGTTCACTACCTCGCGGTGCACTCCTGTCCCCCTACGGTGTGCATCTGTCACCTGGCCACAGGTGATCCTGACAACTAAGAGTAATATGACCCTTCCTAATTCATTATATTTCATTTATTTTTTATTGAGACATTGTTCCAATCAGACTCTATTATGAGCCTGCAGCTGCTTTCCTGCTTTTTGCTTGAGTTTCTACTCCATATATACCTGGCATGCCAGCTATTTATTGTTTCCTTTCTTTTTCTTAGTTTTCCTCTAACTATCTATTTATCTCTTTGTTTCTGCTTTATCATCAGCTAGCATTACTGCATGACTGAAATTTGACTACCCTTCATCTTATGCGGTTTTTCATCTTGATTTTAAGTAAGTGCAATTCTACTTACCTGCAATAAATTTATATATATTTTCTATTTGGCATCTTTATACCATTTCGCTTCAACACTTATTGAGCTGTTTTCTAGCCTCCCCTCTCTTCCACGTATTACTGTATTTATTTTTCTTTTTGTATATTTTGTTTTCAGCTGGGCCTGTGTATGCTCCTTTTGGCTGCTTCATAGCTCCCCTTAGTGGGTTCCCAGGTGTCCTACGCTGGATTGTGGTCATCCCCTGGAGGTGTTCCCGGCTGGGTATGTACTTGCCCCTATTTGTGGGGGGAGGGGGCGGATGTTGTTTGAATATTGGCACGATATGTTCTCCTGTAGTAGTTATATTTTGTCTACTCCATTATGTATGTTTCTAATTTATTTATCTTTACATCCATGTCTAGTACTGTACAAGTTTCTTCTCATTCCCGTATGTCCCCCGATGAAGCTAGAATTGCGAAACATGTCGGGACGTCACGAGTAATTCTGTACTTTTCAAACCAGCTTCACTTCCTTTTTTGACCATCTAGCTGCTTGTTTATTGTCTTTCATCAGTAACCACCTGTATGTGGTTTTACATGTACCTTTTAAAGTGAATCCAATTAAAATATTTAATACTTTTTATCCTAAGTGTATTTGAATTTCTTACTACTACAAACAGCATCGTGAAAATCCCTTTGTTATTATAAAAATAATAAAGGTGAAGACACAATGAAGTGAAGAAAACCGCCACCAGTAGGTAGAAGGCTTACCGGAATGTTTGAACCCGAAAGAACGTACGTTCAGTGGGTCAAACAGGCTTTGTGTGGAATGACCACTGGGACCTGGATCGTCAGTTGCGCTCCAAACGTTAGCAGGTTAAATCCAACCACTGATGGGAGGCTATCCTTGCAAAGTATTCTCATAAAGAGCGGTGGTCCAGATAGTCCCAAGGTGATGTGAAGGATTGTGAATCACAAAATGGGAGGAAAAGAAGGGCACATAGCGTAATACTGTATAAATATGGAATTTTAATGTAGTAGGAACACTTACATTGTGAAAGACAAATAGCTCTTTTCAAAGTACTTGTGGCAACAGTGGAGTCCTCCCGACGCGTTTTATAGTACATCGTCACTTTAAGCATCATTAATATCACTGCTCCTTTAAAAACGATTGTTTTAAAAACATTTTTTTTTGCATTGATACATGTCCTCTAGGATAGTACCGGGTCCCCATACACTTTTTATGGAAATAACTTGCATATAAGCTTTTAAAATGAGGACTTGATTTTTCATGTGCATGTCCCATAGACTGTAATAGAGCTTGCATGTTCGCTAGAACTTTTTGCCTGTTCGAGATGTTCTGGTGCGAGCCAAACGGGTTCGGCCCATCCCTACAAATAATCATCAATCGCCCTTGGTCTGGAGCTCCCTGCAAGATTTTGCCTCATGGGGTATTAATGATCCTGAGTGAGGGATCAGCCCAGAACTACACGGGATGAGCTTGTAAATGATCTCAAGGCAGTTGGGACCACAGTCACCAAACAAACCATTGGCAACACAATATGTATATACGCCATTGATTAAAATCCTAAAGTGCCTACGAGGTCTTTACATGTTCTCAAGATGACACATGTACAGACCCAACTGAAGTTTGCCAATGAACATCTACAGTGCCTTGCAAAAGTATTCACCCCCCTTGGCTTTTTACCTATTTTGTTACATTACAGCCTTTAGTTCAATGATTTTTTAATCTGAATTATACAGTATGTGATGGATCAGAACACAATAGTCTAGGTTGATGAAGTAAAATTAGAAAAATATATACATAAAACTATTTTTCAGAAATAAAAAACTAATAATTGGCATGTGCGTATGTATTCATCCCCTTTGTTATGAAGCCCAAAAAAACCTGGTGCAACCAATTACCTTCAGAAGTCACAAAATTTGTGAAATGATGTCCACCTGTGTGCAATCTAAGTGTCACATGATCTGTCATTACATATACACACCTTTTTGAAAGGCCCCAGAGGCTGCAACACCTAAGCAAGAGGCACCACTAACCAAACACTGCCATGAAGACCAAACAAGTAAGGGACAATGTTGTTGAGAAGTACAAGTCAGGGTTAGGTTATAAAAAAAATCCAAATCTTTGATGATACCTAGGAGCACCATCAAATCTATCATAACCAAATGGAAAGAACAAAGCACAACAGCAAACCTGCCAAGAGACGGCCGCACACCAAAACTCACAGACCGGACATGGAAGGCATTAATTTAGAGAGGCAGCACAGAGACCTAAGGTAACCCTGGAGGAGCTGCAGAGTTCCACAGCAGAGACTGGAGTATCTGTACATGGGACGACAATAAGCCGTATGCTCCATAGAGTTGGGTTTTATGGCAGAAGAAAGCCATTACTTTCAGCAAAAAACAAAATGGCACGTTTTGAGTTTGCAAAAAGGCACGTGGGAGACTCACAAAATGTATGGAGGAAGGTGCTCTAGTCTGATGAGACTAAAATTGTACTTTTTGGCCATCAAAGAAAACGCTGTGTCTGGCGCAAACCCAACACATCACATCACCCAAAGAACACCATCCCCACAGTGAAACATGGTAGTGGCAGCATCATGCTGTGGGGATGATTTTCAGCAGTCGGGACTGGGAAACTGGACAAAGTTGAGGGAAAGATGGATGGTGCTAAATACAGGTGTATTCTTGAGCAAAACCTGTACCACTCTGTGTGTGATTTGAGGCTAGGATGGAGGTTCACCTTCCAGCAGGACAATGACCCCAAACACACTGCTAAAGCAACACTTTTTTTTTTAATAGGAAACGTGTAAATGTATTGGAATGGCCTAGTCAAAGCCCAGACCTCAATCCAATAGAAAATATGTGGTCAGACTTAAAGATTGCTGTTCACAAGCGCAAACCATTCAACTTGAAGGAATTTGAGCAGTTTTGCAAGGAGGAATGGACAAAAATCCTAGTGGTAAGATGTGACAAGCTCATAGAGACTTATCCAAAGCAACTTGGAGCTGTGATAGCTGCAAAAGGTGGCTCTACAAAGTACTGACTTTAGGGGGGTGAATAGTGCACATTTACTTTTTCTGTTATTTTGTCCTATTTATTGTTTGCTTCACAGAAGTTGTGGACATGTTCTGTAAATTAAATGATGCAAAGCCTCAAACAATCCATGTTAATTCCAGGTTGTGAGGCAACAAAACATGAAAAATGCCAAGGGGGGTAAATACTTTTGCAACGCACTGTAAATGATTCAGAGGATTGGGAGAAAGGGCTGTGGTCAGATGAGACCAAAATTTAGCTCTTTGGCAGCTCAACTCGCCGTGTTTAGAGGAAGAAAAATTCTGACTACGACCCCAAGAACACCATTCCTACAGTCAAGCCAGGAGGTGGAAACATTATACCTTGGGGCTGTTTCTCTACTAGAGATACAGACCAACTTTGCCGCATTGAGGGACCACTGTACGGGGCCATGTATTTTATAATTTTGGATGAGAACCTTCTTCCCTCAGCCAGAATACTGAAGATGGGTCATCGATGGGTCACTAGCTTAAAGGAACCTATTTAGAAAATAAAAAATGAACCTTTACAACCCCTTTAACGTCATTGAGTGGCCTAGATAGTCTCCAGACCCTAATCCTATATAAAAATTATGGAGGGAGCTGAAACTTCGAGTTGCCAATCGACAGCCAAGAAACCTTAAGATTTAGAGAAGATCTGTAAAAAAAGAGTGGACCAAAATCCCTCTTGAGATGTGTGCATACCTGGTAACCAACTACAAGAAACGTCTTACCTCTGTGCTTGCCAACAAGGGTTTCTCCACCAAGTACTAAGTCATGTTTTTCAACTCACTTTATAACATCTGTATCATGTGTTTTTTCTGGATTTTTGGTTGATATTCTGTCTCTATTATTAAAAATACACCTATTATAAAAATGATAGACTCTATTTCTTTGTAAGTGGACAAACTTACAAAATCTGCACAGGATCAAATAATTATTTCCCCCACTGTACATCATCTCTAGAAGCAAAACAATAGGGTTGATTAATAAAGAAATTAAGCATCATTGTTATTTCATATTGTGAAATTCCAATTGTATTCCAAGTGGAACCTTGGATTAAGAGCATAATCCGTTCCAGGAGAATGCTTGTAAGCCAAAGCACTCGCATATCAAAGTGAGTTTCCCCATAGAAGTCAATGGAAACAAAGATCATTTGTTCCACATTGACTTCTATTGTATGCAGTACAGCATGTGGCCAGAGGTGGGGGGACGCTGGAGAGACTCGGAAATACTCGGAGAGCGCTCGGGTGCACTCGGAAAGGCTTGGAAACACTCGGAGATGTAAATAAAAAGTTCAAAACAAAAAAACTTTCCTATCTAGTCACTAATGCTAGCAGCATTAGGATTAAAAACAGTCAATGTTGATTGGGAGAGTGAAGTTCCACTTTAACAGATTGAATTTACTCTTTTCAAAGTTGCTATTAAGGAAGTCCTTTGGGAGAGCTGTTTTTAAAGAAAGATGCCAAAATATTTTTTCTAGATTAGTAAAGGATGGAAATCCATAACCAATTTAAGAATTTTGGTGGGATAAGAAGTTCTTGCTTGTTATAATCTTCCTTTGGCAAGCATACTTGCTCTTTTGTCTTGAAAATGTTAACGCTTTCTCCACCTCCTGCATTTGGAGAACATTAGCTAATTGGGTCAAACAGGCAGAGTTCTGCAAAGCTTTATGAGCAGTATCCGAAGGATTAACTTTGGCTCAGATCTCACAAAGCTTCTGTAACTGAGGTTTCTTTTAAATCAATTCTATAGGGATGAACTTCCCTCTCAGATAGGTTGATATGTAGGAGGCCTATAAGGCCTATCAAAAAACCCTGAGAAGTTGGAATTCAATTTTGCACTAACCAACAGGAGGAAATGTAAATATATACAGAATAAAAAAATGAGTCCCATTAGTCTAGTGTCTATAATGAACCTGATGGCCAAAAATTAAATATTGTTATGGATGAGGATGGAAGTTTTCGCACTTTTGATTTGATAGCGTAGAATGAGCTGTAGAGACGTAGATTCTTATCTTTCTGAAAATGGGTTTAATTTTCTTGGAGCAATACAATGTCCGTACCATTACATTTACAGTCTCTCAGAACTAGGTGACGCTTATCATCAAAATCATAACCCTCAATGCTCAGGGACAGACCTTTGATAACCCTCTATATTAAAGTGGTAATAAACCCAACAGCAAATATTAATTATATTGCAGCTTACCAATTCTTGGATGTGGTGTCTGCATTCGTTTTTTTTTTTAGGCTTTCTTTCTCCTTTTTTCATCTGGTGATCCAGCCACTAAGTCTGTTGTTTTTCAAAAGGACAAACTCTATTGCAGAAGTATCAGTTACAGGTATGATACAAACCATTTACCACTGAGCGGGGTGCTTACAATGATCAGCTTTTATTTATTCATGTGAACCTTTAACCCAAAAGGACCAAAACGGATTGCTGTAACTGCTTATAAAATATTAGCTGGCTGTTAGTGTATTTAAAACTGCAAGTACATCTATTGCTTCACTCCCCCAAGACTAAAGCCGTGTACACATGATAGGTTTTACCAATGAAAACAGTCCAATGGACTTTTTTCATAGGACAAACCGATCGTGTATGGGCCCCATCGGTCTTTTTTCCATCAGTGTTTAAAAATAGAACAGGTTTTAAATTTATCCGATGGTTAAAAAACCGATAGCAAATTACTATCGTCTGTGGGGAACTCCATCGGAGAAAAAACCCACGCATGCTCAGAATCAAGTCGACGCATGCTCAGAAGCATTGAACTTAATTTTTCTCAGCTCATCTGAGTGTTTTACGTCACCGCGTTTGGAACGGTCGGGTTTTTTGACTGATGGTGTGTAGGCAAGACTGATGGAAGTCAGCTTCATTGGTTTTCCGATGGAAAAATCCATCGGTTAAAAAACCATAGGAAATCCGATCGTGTGTACAGGGCTTTACAATGCTTCTGGCCAAATTTGCCCCCTGTGCTCCTTCATCCAGAGTAGGGACACTCTAATATTATTATTATTATAATAATTATACACGATTTATCAAGCGCCAACAGTTTACGCAGCGTAACAATGTAGAGGGGGACAGCACAATTACAATACAGTTCAATACAGAAGGTACAGGAGGGCCCGGCTCATAGAGCTTACATTCTAAAGGGAGGGGGTGGTGGTACAAAAGGTAATAGCTGCAGAGAATGATTTGATGGGGGTGGCTCGGGGACAGTTGTTAGGTTGGTGTGGGATAGGCTTCCCTGAATAAATTAGTTTTCAGAGATCTCCTAAAGGTGGACAGGGTAGGGGCTGATCGGACATACTGGGGCAGGAAGTTCCAGAGGATAGGAGAGGCTCTGGAGAAGTCCTGAAGGCGAGCATGGGAGGAGGTAACAATGGAGCTAGAGAGCAGGAGGTCCTGGGAGGAGTGGAGGGGACGATTTTGGCAATATCTGCTGATGAGGTTGGCGATGTAGATGGGGGCGATGTTGTGAATGGCCTTGTATGGTATGGTTAGCATTTTGAATTTTACATGGTGGTGTAGGGGAAGCCAGTGAAGGGATTGGCAGAGAGGAGCAGCCGATACAAAGCAGATGGCAGTATATAAAAATTACTTCTTTTTATATTCAGCATGTGACTAAATAAGAAACTAGATAGGATTAAGGGTAATTTGCAGCAACACGAAAAACAAAAAAATCTGCTGTTATATACCAGAAATTGATGGGGAAAATGTTCTGAAATCACCCAGACATCTGGCAGTGATAAAGAAGAACTGAATTTTTTTTTATATATTAGCATTACTTCTCATTGGTGCCTGTGACCCACATTTTAGTGCCTTCTAAAGTCAGCCATCACAAGAGACCACCCACACGCTGAGGGAAAAAATCTGGTCCAGGCCACAGATGACAAACAACTATTAAAATATGTTCGAGAAGGTGTAGCTATTGTTATTTTTAGGATATTAATGCAACATGTGCATTTACCAAAATATCACAAGTTTTTAAATCTGAATGATATTAGATAGGCGCCAGACTGCATACAAAAGGGGAACTTATGGTGTTTTTGCCTTATTCTACATGGTGTCTGCACAAAACACAGCAATCACTTTCAGAAATGGTAGACATGGAGGACAGTGGAAAGGCTTGTCTAGCGCACTCACCCCAGACTTTACCTGCTTTTTCTTTTACTTGGCTCCTCCGCAGGAAAGAATGAGGCACACCGCACTAGCAGCCCGTACCCTCCTGGATGGGGAGGTTGAGCGGTGTTAGTTTTTTTCAGGCCTGCCTGCGGCTAGTGTTAGAATCCTCCCGAGCTGATCTCGTCTCTGCATTAGCCAGAGACAAGTCCTTAATTCTCCCCAGTAAAGTAACTGTCCACACCAACTGAAAGTCCAACCTTTGTATTTATTTCACCACGGATAACAAATAGTCTCTATGAGAGCAGACAGGTTGACACGAGACACAGGTCAGATAAGGTGGGAGGAGGTCCAGGCACAAACTCAATTTAGGCCTCTCTTACTGTTCTGCTTTCATGAACAGGCTTGGGCGCACAGTCTCTGCCACAGACCTGGTGAATATGAAAAGTCACTGCCACTGACTCGTTGAAGTTGGTCACTGCCACTGACCTGGTGAATAGGGCCTTGCCCTATTTGGTCACTGCCACTGACCTGGTGTGCGTAGAGTCACTGCCACTATCACCTACAGGACATGCACTTCCTTCTTCATGAAACTTGGCCCTTGTTAAGGAGAAGAACCTCCCTCCGGAGAGTTACCAGAGGCCCCCACTGTCACCACGACTCTGCGCTGGGTCTTCAGAAGGGGTCACCTCCCTGGCCTCCTCGATCCTGGATACGGGTCCCCTCGCAAGGCGGCACCCTGGGAGCCCTCAATCCCGGGCGGAAACCAGCCGAAGCCACTGGGCCCCAGGCCTCAAAAATAGTACCTCACCCCAGACTGAAAGTGTCTGGGATGGAACAGGAACTCGGCCTCCGGGCCTAGGGCACCCGGAGACGACACACCACCACCCAGGCTGAAGGTGCCTGGGCGCGACCCCTATGGAAGATGGTCGTGCCTTTTTATACCCTCTCCCAACATGCACAGCAGGTTTCCCGCCCCGCCGTGCTGCTGCCGAGAGGGGACAAGAAAAGGCACAACCTTGTATCAGTGGTTCAACCCTTGCCCAAAGCAACAGCGCCACCTGTAGACCACAGGGAACAGCACACCAACACTATCTACCAAGGACAGAAATGGTCCAAGAAACCTAACAATTAGTGTATCTGAACCATATTACTACTCAGATACTCCCCTTAAATATAGCACCCCGCTACACATCCCCCTCATTTGATTGACACTGGTCCCCAGTGTCTGGAACTAACCTATGCCTCTCAGGCCTGAGTCAGCATAAGCCCGTTCCAGAGACGGACTACCAAAAAAAATGGCAATTTAAAAAAAAATAACTGTTTGTTTGTGCCGGGAACCTAACACAGGAAAGGAAACACAAAAGGGAAAAGAGAACTACACATGTGTATAGGGAGAAAAAACATTTTGAGATCACATAAAATTTTCAATAAAATGTAAATTTCCCTCCCGCTGCAATAGCTAAGACCCACCCCATACTCAGCAGTCTTGTTTGGCGTTCACCTGCAGGGGAAAGAAAACACACCTAAAATAACATTGATTGGAATGAAAAGATCCCTCCCTAGAGAAGAATCCCTTCCTTCCAGTAAGTAAGCTGCATCACATCATCAGTAAGGCAATAGTTACGCAACAACGCCACCTAGTGGTAGTGCCAACGTCAGAACACTCATCCCAAAGAAACTTTTCTTCTGTACTGTGGCCCTGAACTATCTACTCCCAAAGTTCTTGAATCTTTGCGGTGGGGAGAGAAGGGAGAACAACAAAACAGCAACAGCTCCCGCTCCTCCAATTGAGTAGAACCCCTTTAACTTAGGGCAAAGAGTTCCTGGGCTTTAAAAAGAAAGAATGTACTCAAGAAAAAAACAAAGAGTCTTGTCTCTCATAAGTAATAATGTGGGTCAGGCAACACCAGCGGCTTCCAATGTTTGTCAAACGTGGGTGCTATATGGTACTCAACATTGTCCTTGTCCTTCCTACAAATGAGTACCTTGTCTGCATAAATGTGCCGACCCAACATCCAGGCAGCCTTACAGTCCTTAAACCTCTGAGTGGCCGCGGGTGAACATGAGAGGTATCTCTTGGCCTGGGGTACCTTGATATGTGTCCACACAAAGTCCTCGAAAACCACGGTCTATAGGCCTTCACCTCGAACAAGAGTTCCTTTGGTAGGTACGGGTATTCCCACCCATATTCGCTGGCATTTCTCTGGTTGAAAAGTCTCTGTAAACGGGACAGTGGTGGCATGGTAGCGCGGTCTCCCGCACCAGGCAAGACAATGGCATTAGGGTGCCGAGGTACTTTAACTACCTCCGGACCAGTTGCAGGGGCCCGCAGTGACATCCGACTCGTCTCGGCTGTTGAAGCAGGTGCCTCCGATGACGAAGGAGCAGGCAAGGGGACAGATCCCTCCTCAGGCTCGGAAGCCGTCACCCGGGGTGTATTTTCCCCAATGGACATGGGTGAGTCCCTAGCACCACGGGACAAGGACAGGGGCATCTTATCCCATCCCTTTCTCTCGAACATTTAATCTATGGCAGTATCATCACCCGCATCAGAGATGGACTCCAGATCGGAGGTGTCATATTCCTCCGCAGGAAGGTAACTCCTGGCACAGGACAAATCATCCCCTCTAGCTGATTCACTGACATGTGAATACCCAGGGCTAGGGGCCTTTAACAGAGTCTCTTCCCCGGCTTACAGAAGAACCAAGACGTCCGGGACTTTTCCCTTCGGATGCATCCGTCCCGAGTAAGCGCTGGGGCGTTGCTCCACCACGGCCGCGGGAAGCTGTCACAAACCCGATCTTCCTCTTGGGCGGTGGGAGAAAGGACTCCGTACTAACCGAAGCAGCATCCTCCGGTCTCTCACTCACTACAACGAGCTCCTCTGTGACTTCCTCCGAAGTCCCGTCAGTGTGCGCAGGGGTGACTGTGCAAGCTCTGATTCCTCCTTTTGGAGTGGTGGCGCCCGTAAAGCAATTGAGGTGGAAGGCCCAAGGCATTTCCGTAGGTTGCTCGACCTCAAATAGAAACTCCTCACAGTTCTCGCATCGCCCGAATGGCTTTAGATGAACCACCAGTCCCGAGCAGCCGGGACAAATCACTCCGAGGGCCTCCACATCTTTACACACGTAGAGGGCAAATCGTCCTCGGGGCTTGAGCCGAATCCCCATATCCGTTAACGAAGCAGCGAATTAAGTCATCTTCATGGCAGTAGTAACCGGAACCCATGAGGCATGAGACGCCACGTTGTCCATCCGCTGCTCCATTGTGCACTGACCTTTTTGCGCCAAAGTCCCCACGTGCAACTCCACACATGGCCAGACTCCTCCCAACTCCTGCACCGTTCGCAGGCTTTCTGAATAGGCACGCCCACGAACTACGCAGTTAGGGTTCTCCTCGTGGCGCAGTTCACAATATGGCCGACCTCCACGGAACTTCACTGGGGAATAAAGTTCAACTTCTGGGGGGTTTTCACACTTTGCAACCGCAGACACATCCCGACTCGAGCCCCCACGTCTAGCGCACTCACCCCAGACTTTACCTGCTTTTTCTTTTACCTGGCTCCTCCACAGGAAAGAATGAGGCACACCGCACTAGCAGCCCGCACCCTCCTGGATGGGGAGGTTGAGCGGTGTTCGTTTTTTTCGGGCCTGCCTGCGGCTAGTGTTAGAATCCTCCCGAGCTGATCTCGTCTCTGCATTAGCCAGAGACAAGTCCTTAATTCTCCCCAGTAAAGTAACTGTCCACACCAACTGAAAGTCCAACCTTAGTATTTATTTCACCACGTATAAAAAATAGTCTCTATGAGAGCAGACAGGTTGACACGAGACACAGGTCAGATGAGGTGGGAGGAGGTCCAGGCACAAACTCAATTTAGGCCTCTCTTACTGTTCTGCTTTCATGAACAGGCTTGGGCACACGGTCTCTGACACAGACCTGGTGAATATGAAAAGTCACTGCCACTGACTTGTTGAAGTTGGTCACTGCCACTGACCTGGTAAATAGGGCCTTGCCCTATTTGGTCACTGCCACTGACCTGGTGTGCGTAGAGTCACTGCCACTATGACCTACAGGACATGCACTTCCTTCTTCAAGAAACTGGGCCCTTGTTAAGGAGAAGAACCTCCCTCCGGAGAGTAACCAGAGGCCCCCACTGTCACCACGACTCTGCGCTGGGTCTTCAGAAGGGGTCACCCCCCTGGCCTCCTCGATCCTGGATACGAGTCCCCTCGCAAGGCGGCACCCTGGGAGCCCTCAATCCCGGGCGGAACCCAGCCAAAGCCGCTGGGCCCCGGGCCTCAAAAATAGTACCTCACCCCAGACTGAAGGTGTCTGGGATGGAACAGGAACTCGGCCTCCGAGCCTAGGGCACCCGGAGACGACACACCACCACCCAGGCTGAAGGTGCCTGGGCGCGACCCCTATGGAAGATGGCCGCCGTTTTTTTATACCCTCTCCCGACAGGCACAGCAGGTTCCCTGCCCCACCGTACTGCTGCCGAGAGGGGACAAGAAAAGGCACAACCTTGTATCAGTGGTTTAACCCTGGCCCACGGCAACATCGCCACCTGTAGGCCACAGGGAACAGCACACTAACACTATCTCCCAAGGACAGAAATGGTCCAAGAAACCTAACAATTAGTGTATCTGAACCATATTACTACTCAGATACTCCCCTTAAATATAGCACCCCGCTACACTTGTATAAAAAAAAAAAAGGCAGTTTCTTTTGCTACTGGTACATGGTTTTACTGCTGAACATGCATGTTATTGGTGTGTATCGAAACTGGTGCAAAATTATGCAATTGTGCAGCTGAACAGAGGTTAATTAATGCTGGGACTGGTTTTAGGCTTTGAACATTTTAAAGGTTAAAACCGAAAAAAAAAAAACATGATGGCAGCCAGGCAGCTAGTATTCTCAGAAGGAGGTCAGCAATGACAATCTCCTTTTTTCTCAGTAGAGGATTCCTTTAATGTGAACTTCTACTTTGCCCTTGAAGAGCATAAGGTTCTTCTCTTCACTCCCAGTGACGAAATGATGCCTCAAGGGAAATATGGAAGCTACTACTCTACTTGAGAGGAGTGAAGGCATGTGAACCTCAATAGATAAAGCACATTTAACCCTGGTGCATGAGGCTCCAGCATTCAGTTGCGGGCAAACCCCCAGACCTGCTGCTGGCAGCCTATCAAATGCTATGAGAGGCTGACAGCTGATGCAGCTGGACGGTGTTGTGCAGTGCACCAAACATTTAGGCCAGTATGTGTCCAGGGACGAATGCCCAGAATGCAAGCAGTCTGCATTCTGGACATTAGTTCCTGATTGCATACTGCCCTAAACAACATAAACTACTGCACCAAGTACCACTAGGTGCACTATTCAGCCACAGCAGCTGTCAGCTCTTCATAGAGTTTGACAGGCTGCCAGGAGTGGAGCTGGTACGGCACACCTGTGCCCTTCATCCACAACTAAATACTAGAGCCTCATGCACCGTGGCTAAATGCAAAATGTGCATGAGACCTAGCCAGTTGAAGTCCACATTTGCATACCTCCCACATTTTTGGGATGGGAACAAGGAACACTTATTAGCAAAAGTATGTAGGCATAGAACACACACCCTGCCAGGCCCCCTAACCACTTTCCATCCGCGCTATAGCCGAATGATGGCTACAGCACGGACTCCAAATGCCGGGAGGGCGTTAATAGACGTCCTCCCCTTTGCGTGCGTGCCCCTTGCAGGGCGCGCGCTTTGATCACAGAGTCACTGAGACTCGGGTGATCACAGATCCGTGTAAGGGGCCGGTCATGGCCCCTTACCACGTGATCAGCTGTCAGCCAACAGCTGATCACGTGATGTAAACAAAGGATCGATAACCTTTTTTTTTTCTCCTCACGCTGACAGCGTGAGGAGAAAAAAAAGCCGATCACCGGCTTGTGCACAAGGGACATCTGTCCCGAAGAGGAAGGAGGCACATCAGCCTCATCAGTGCCCATAAATACTGCCTGCCAGTGCCACCTGCCATTGCTACCTGCCAGTGCCCACAGTGCCACCTATCAATGCCCACAAGTGCCACCTATCAATGCCCACCAATGATGCCAATCAGTGCCTCATCAGTGCCACCTAGCAATGCTGCCTATCAGTGTAACCTACCAGTGCCCATCACTGCCACCTATCAGTACCCATCACTGCCACCTATCAATGCCACCTATTAGTGCCACTTCTCAGTGCCCACCAGTTCCACCTATCAATGCCCTTTAGTGCCACCTATCAGTGCCCACCAGTGCCGCCTATCAGTGCTCACCAGTGCCGCCTTATCGGTGCCCATCAGTGCAGCCCAACGGTGCCCATCAGTGCAGCCCATTAGTGCAGCCTCATCAGCATACATCAATGAAGGAGAAAAATTACCTGTTTGCAAAATTTTATAACAAAATATAAAAAAATATTAATTTTTTTTTTTTAAATCTGTCTTTTTAATTTTTTTTTAACAAAAAATAAAAACCGCAGAGGTGATCAAATACCACCAAAAAAGCTCTATTTGTGGGGAAACAATTTCATTTGGGTATAGCGTTGTATGACCGTGCAATTGTCATTCAAAGTGCATCAGTGCTGAAAGCTGAAAATTGGTCTGGGCAGGAGGGGGGTTTAAGTGCCCAGTAAGCAAGTGGTTAAAGGAGAATTATACAAAAATAATTATTAGTTATAGCCACAAGCGTCTTTTTTTTACCACTACTATTTTTTAATACCGGCTTTTGGAATTTACAAATGCAGCAATTGAAAAATTGGATGAATGGTTCAGCACTGGGAAACACTTTTTGAAAGACAAATAGTGCATTTTATATTCAACTATACAGATTAGACCAAAATGAGGGACAAATGAGAAGAGGGACTTTGTTCCAAATCAGGGACAGTCTCTTGAAATCAGGGACAGTTGGAATCTATGTGTATGTGCAACTTTCATTATTCTGCAGTGAATGCATACTTTTACCCCCAGATTAAGGGAGCTGCTGCTTTTGTTTTGGGTCTGTACTCTGGCTCTCAACCCCAAGAACTTGGCTCGAACCCTCCCCTGGCACAACTGGTCTGCACAATGATTGTGGAACCCAATGATGATTGGGAACACAATAATACTACACAACAGTAAAATGGTATACATATATATATATATCTATATAAAACAGTAATAAAAAAAACAGTCTTAATGCGTACTTTCTACATAAGTAACAGACCTATGCTCGCAAGCTTCCCCTAATGGGCAATATTGTACCCGTGTCCCGTCACTATCAGTTCTAGTCAGGCCTGACTAAGTTCAGTGTACAGATCCTTCAGTAGTAGGAGTCTTCGCTAGCAATCGTTGGTGCACATAACATTTGTAATCCACAGGGGTTTTAAAAGAAAGCAAACTGAACTTCCACAATGTTTATGAAGATGAACCTCTCTGGCGGTGCAAACGGCAAACTTTAAACCATGTGGCCACCGCGAGATGCACTATATCCTGGCATGGCGCACTACTCTACTAATGGTGGGCCTTGAAAAGTCACAGGCCTACACAAACAGTTAATGAATTCGGGGCAGGTGCCCTTCTCACCAAACAGGCCTCGTCCCACTGGCACGTTCCGCTGTTGGTGCCTCGATCCGCGGCCTCCCCGCAACTTGCAGTCTCCTGTTCCTCGCACAGCCGCACTGGATGTGGGTGGATGGATGACCCCGGTCTCTGGGAAGCGAAGGCTGGTCACACGGAAAAGGATCCCTCTTTAGGCTGAGCGATCCTCCTCCATAGCTGTAGGCCTCAACACAGACTTCCTGCTTGATAGATGGCAAGGTCCAGAGAGAGTGAGCGTAGCTCCTCCCTTGCTTTAAGTAACCTCCCCCAGAAGGCTGTGCGAAGATGCAATGCACTTTGGGAGTACAGCTGCACTGTGGGTACCATAGTCTATTTGATACCCATGGCAATGGAGACTCTTTCTTCCTGTACCATAAGTTCCACAATGCATCGTTTCAATACAGTCAAACAATAGTTGCTGCAATATCTTAAAGAGACTCCGGAGGGAGTTGGGGTTGTTTCTCAAGATAACAATAGTCTTTAACACACTGCAAAGTGGCACCCCGCTACACACTCCCCCCACTTAAAATCTTTGGTCCCCAAAGACATTTATAGCTTCATAGGGGAAAAAAACTTAGTTAGCATGTACAGATACAGTGGGGCAAAAAAGTATTTAGTCAGTCACCAATTGTGCAAGTTCTCCCACTTAAAAAGATGGGAGAGGCCTGTAATTGTCATCATAGGTATACCTCAACTATGATAGACAAAATGTGGAAACAAATCCAGACAATCACATTATCTGATTTGGAAAGATTTTTTTTTGCAAATTATGGTGGAAAATAAGTATTTGGTCAATATCAAAAGTTCATCTCAATACTTTGTTATATATCCTTTGTTGGCAATGACAGAGGTTAAACGTGTTCTGTAAGTCTTCACAAGGTTGTTACACGCTGTTGCTGATATGTTGGCCCGTTCCTCCATGCAGATCTCCTCTAGAGCAGTGATGTTTTGGGGCTGTCGCTGGGCAACACAGACTTTCAACTCCCTTCAAAGGTTTTCTATGGGGTTGAGATCTGGAGACTGGCTAGGCCACTCCAGGACCTTGAAATGATTCTTACGAAGCCACTCCTTCGTTACCCGGGCGGTGTGTTTGGGATCATTGTCATGCTGAAAGACCCAGCCACGCTTCATCTTCAATGCCCTTGCTAATGGGAGGAGGTTTGCACTCAAAATCTCACAATACATGGCCCCATTCATTCTTTCATGTACACGGAACAGTCGTCCTGTTCCCTTTGCAGAGAAACAGCCCCAAAGCATGATGTTGCCACCCCCATGCTTCACAGTGGGTATGGTGCTCTTTGGTTGCAACTCAGCATTCTCTCTCATCCAATCACGACGAGTTGTGTTTCTACCAAACAGTTCTACTTTGGTTTCATCTGACCATATGACATTCTCCCAATCCTCTTCTGGATCATCCAAATGCTCTCTAGCAAACCTCAGATGGGCCCGGACATGTACTGGCTTAAGCAGGGGAACACGTCTGGCACTGCAGGATCTGAGTCCCTGGTGGCGTAGTGTGTTACTGATGGTAGCCTTTGTTATGTTGGTCCCAGCTCTCTGCAGGTCATTCACTAGGTCCCCCCGTGTGGTTCTGGGATTTTTGCTCCCTGTTCTTGTGATCATTTTGACCCCACGGGGTGAGATCTTGCGTGGAGCCCCAGATCGAGGGAGATTATCAGTGGTCTTGTATGTCTTCCATTTTCTAATTATTGCTCCCACAGTTGATTTCTTCACACCAAGCTGCTTGCCCATTGCAGATTCAGTCTTCCCAGTCTTGTGCGGGTCTACAATTTTGTTTCTGGTGTCCTTCGACAGCTCTTTGGTCTTCACCATAGTGAAGTTTGGATTGTGACTGTTTGAGGTTGTGGACAGGTGTCTTTTATACTGATAAGTTCAAACAGGTGCCATTAATATAGGAAATGAGTGGAGGACAGATGAGCCTCTTAAAGAAGAAGATACAGGTCTGTGAGAGCCAGAAATCTTGCTTGTTTGTAGGTGACCAAATACTTATTTTCCACCATAATTTGCAAAAAAAAAATATTTCCAAATCAGACAATGTGATTGTCTGGATTTGTTTCCACATTTTTGTCTCTCATAGTTGAGGTATACCTATGATGACAATTACAGGCCTCTCTCATCTTTTTAAGTGGGAGAACTTGCACAATTGGTGGCTGACTAAATACTTTTTTGCCCCACTGTATAATGCAGTTCACATGCACAAAAGAACCAGGCAGAGGAACCTCCCACCAAACTTCAGAAGGAAGGTTGTCCTGCCTACAGGCCTCCTTAATTGGTACGGCCTGACCAACTGTGCCAGGGGGTGAGCTAGGGTTGCCCTCCACCAAATTTACAATGGAGGGACCAGGTATATCAACGGTCCTTCTTAAGGTGAGGACAGTTTCTTCAGCGCATTCACCCATTTGATCATAAGTCAGTCTCTTTAGGGTGTGAATGACTCTTCTTTCTCTCTGCTCCTTGGGTGTCACAGTATCAAGGGTGATAGATTCTGCTGATTCTTCAGTTGCTCTCCCTTCTTGTTCAGGCATGCTGGGCTCCATTACTTCAGAAGCATCTAGTTCATTTTCAGGAAGCATGGAAGTCTCATCAGGGTCTTCTATTTGCAAGGGATCCAAAATGTCTTCCACTTCCTTGGTGAGCATGCTGTGTGGCACAAACTCAGGTGCCCCGAGGTGAAGAGTTCCACTGTCAACTACTTCAGCTGGGGACAAGGGAGTAGTCATGGATTCTGGCATTTGAGATGACCACAACCAATCAAGTTCCATCTCTTCATCCTCAGAATCCCTCTCCTCCAAGTCTTCATATTCCACATCTGGATGTGTTGACTGAGATCTGGTAACTGGTCTGTACCCTTGAGAGGTTGAAGGGAGCTCCTGTGAATCTGAAGTGGGAGGTAGGCGAACTGCTTCAGAAAGGGGCAACATATGGTTCCTATGCCAAGTCTTTAATGGGCCTACACTCCCCTCTGGCCTGACTTGATATACTGGAAGGCCTGGCAGCTGCTTGCAGATGATGTACGGCTGAGATCTCCTTTGGTCAGCTAACTTGTGTTTTCCAGGGATACCCAGATTCCTCAATAGTATTCTATCCCCTGGCTGCAAGTCCTGTATTCTGACCTTGAGGTCAAAGTTTCTTTTGTTCCTCAATCCCCTTTGGTCAGATGTAGCTTTAGCCTTTTCATAGGCCATTTCCAAACTCTTCCGTAGCCGATCCACATACCCCTTGTGGGATGTTGCTGAAGCATGATACAGTGATGTGCCAAAGGCCAGGTCCACTGGTAGCCGAGCCTGTCACCCAAACATCAATTGGTATGGGGAGTATCCAGTGGCATCACTGTTGGTGCTGTTATAGGCATGTACAATGGCAGCCACATGTTTGCTCCACTGTTTCTTTCCCGAGCTCAGAGTCCCCAGCATGTCTAAGAGAGTCTGGTTAAACCGTTCAGGATGAGCATCCCCTTGTCAGTGGTACGGGGTGGTTCTAGTCTTTTAAATGCCTAATAAATCCAACAATTTCCTTATCAGCCTACTTTCAAAGTCTCTCCCTTGATCTGAATGAAGGCGTTGGGGCAGATCATAGTGCACGAAGAACTTCTCCACCAGTACTTTTGCTACTGTCGAGGCCTTCTGGTCCTTTGTTGGGAATGATTGAGCATATCTGGTGAAATGGTCTGTGTTACAGCACCCCAAATACGAAAGGGGGTAACGCCGTTTAGCTCTCTTCCCTCTCCTGGACACAAATTCCCTGTCGATCCTCCACAGCCAGACGACCCCTTCCCATAGGAATTAATCCTTTTGGAAGAACGAGACGCACTCTGTATCTTCCTAGCATCGAATGACTTTATTGAGAAAAACATTGTAACTTTTATAACCATCCAATACTGCATTAACCTAAAATGAACAATGGTCCAGCTCCACCCACAACATAACAGACCCAATACACACAAGTATGCAGGTGATTCATCAACATCTCTTCAATTAACCCGTCTGCTGCTAGTTCCACAACCTATAATTATAGGCTTAATTCCCCCAAACCACAATGGACAATAGAATGTAAATCACCACAAACAATAAACAGGTCTTTTAAAAGCTGGGATTAGCATTACAATAGGCAGACAGGTGATTGAGGCTGAACACCTCAGTATCTCTCAATTAACCTGTTGAGTACAGAAACAGTAAATAGTCCTTTGCAGATATCCTTGGGGATATGGTGGATAAATATTACAGACCCATTTTAGGTAGCCCAAGATATATTTCTTAATGTCCATTATTTCCTGGCTCACCCTGTGTCCAAAGTGACCCTCCTGTCACACATCTCCCCTTTCGGCAGCAGACTAACAAAGGAGGTGACCCCAGACGGGTTGACTCCGAAGTTAGTCCATAGGTCCATTCTTCTAATGCCGGTATCCAAACAGTACCCCAAATAAATTGCTCCAAACAGAGCCATACTTACCCAGCCAACCTCTGCCTTTCTCAGAGAACATACCCGCCGCTGGGGAGAAGACAGGGTGACTGGGCTCAGTCCGTCATGCTGTTGGGGATCTGAGCCGACTGCCCAGCATCCCTGAGGTATACAAGTGGAGACTAAAGTCCCATCCCCTTGTGGTAGGTGAAAATCCCCCAGTGCTTACAAAGCAAGGCTGACATCCTCCTGTCCCAGTGTCACACCATTTTCTGGGGTTGTGTCAGTGAGGACCGAAGTCCCATCCAGTACCACAGGAACTCCCTCTTCTGATAGTTGAGAGCAGAGGCCCGCGGCACTCTGCTCTGTTGCCAGCTCTTCCGCTGGGTTGCTGTGAGTGGAGACCGTAGTCCCATCCACCGATATCCGCTCAAGTAGCAGTTGTGTGCAGCGGCCAGTAGCATTCTGCCCTGCTGCCAGTGATTCAGCTGGTGGTAAAAGCTTTACCACCTCAGCTTGTTGCTGGAGAGATGGGCCAACTGCCCTGCCTCCCTGAAACTCCACAGTTGTTTCTGGTGCTGGGCAGAGGTTGCTAGCACTCTGCCCTGTTGCCAGCACTTCTGCTGGGGACTCCACCCCATCTGCTCTGGCTAACTGTTGGGGAGGGAAAAGGGATGCTTCTCCCCCCTGCATCTCTGAAATCCCCTGGGAAAGAGGAACCATCACCTTCTCATCTCGGGCCTCCAAAACTGCCACGGGTGTAGAGCAGGGGTCTGCAGTACTCTGTCCTGCTGCCAGTACTTGGGCAGACGATGCATACTCCATAACATCCTCTGAACAGTCCCTTAAGTCCATACCTTCTGTAATCTGTAGCTGGGAAGATGAGCCAACTGCCCTAGCTCCCTGGAACTCCATATCATCCACTTCAGCATTAGGGATGGCAATCTTCAGATTTTCCACTGCCGATTCTTCAGCCAGGCTAGCTCCCTGGAACTCCATATCATCCACTTCGGCTTTAGGGGTGGCAATCTTCAGATTTTCCACTGCCGATTCTTCAGCCAGGCTAGCTCCCTGGAACTCCATATCATCCACTTCGGCTTTAGGGATGGCAATCTTCAGATTTTCCACTGCCGATTCTTCAGCCAGGATTTCATAGTTGTCAACTGGTATTTCCTGATAGTCCCAGGCAAAGGGAGCCCCACCCTGCTGCTGAGCAGAGTCTAGCAGCTGTTTGTAGGCAATCTCCAGCTCCCATTCCTGAACGGCCAGAAACTCCAAATCTTCCTGTGCCCTTCCGAGACATTCAGTCTTTGCTCTCTGTGCTCCATTATTTCCTCCAAACGCCACTCCCGATCACTCCCAAAGTCAGGGTCCTCGGACAGCCTCCAATACAAGAATCCCAGGCCATTATAGTCAAAGCCTTCCGTGGGGCTGTCATCTGCTGACCACTGGCACTCTTGGGCTACATACCACCGGAGGGCTCTGTAGCTCTCGTCCAACCGCATCTCTGCCCGGATCAGCCTGCTTAACTCAGCTGTCCACTCCTGCTTCGGTTGTTCCGCCAAGAACAGCATTCGTACTTCATACTGCGACCAGTACCTTACATGGATGGAGGGGAGAACTTTTCCCTGGTGTTGCTGCTCGAGAGCTAGCGCTTTCTTCCAGAGTTCGCAGCGGATTGAATCAGACCATCCCAGCAGGACCTCCTCTGATACTGGTCCTCTATGCTGTATCTGCATCTCTTGCAACCTCCTTCTGAATTCCTTTTCCATGTCGGCTGGTATCTGTATCTCTCCTCTCCTTTCAGTTGGTTCTGCTTCTTTAGGTGTTGTCTCCGATTGCTGTATTTCCGCCATTCTCTGCTCATGTTGCCACTCATCCTGCCGCTCGATTTCTCTAATGGCTTCCTGTATGGCGGTCTCTGATGGGCTAGCACCGTACAATGCCAACCGCTGTCGCACTCGTTGCTGAAACAAATCTTCAACTGACCGGGGTCCTGCATCACCATCTCTCTGGTCCATCTCGGCTCTCAAGTAAGTCTTTCAGCGTGGCTTTCCTGCAGGCTGCATAGCTTGGTCATTCACTGTGGTGGCTTGGAGTGTCCCAGGAACTGGAGGGAAAATCCCGCTGCTGCCAACCAATGTAACGACACCCCCCAATATGAAAGGGGTTAACTCCGTTTAGAATATTCCCTCTCTGAACACACAACCACTATCGACCCTCCACAGCCAGGCGACCACTTCCCATAGGATTAATCCTTCCAGAGATACGAGACAACGCTCTGTATTTCAAGTTCCAAAACAGGGAATGACTTTATTGAGAAAAACATTGTAACTTTTATAACCATCCAATACTGCATTAACCTAAAATGAACAATGGTCCAGCTCCACCCACAACATAACAGACCCAATACACACAAGTATGCAGGTGATTCATCAACATCTCTTCAATTAACCCGTCTGCTGCTAGTTCCACAACCTATAATTGTCGTCAGAGTCTTCGAGTCCTCGAGTGTGACAGTGATAACCCTAATGCACCAAGGCCTGAGGTGTGCCTTGGCCTAGCTGGTCAGTATGCCTGAAAAGTGGGCATACCCTGAATGTAAGAATAAGGAAAATAGAATGAGTATGCATGAATCTGGGGGAACGGGTGGGTGGGAGCCCAGAAATGACGGCAACCCAGACCCGACAGGGGAGGAGGCTTAAGTAGCCCTCTCAGTCTCCTCCCACAAATACAGGCTGGCCTGCGGCCAGCCTTACCACTTGTCGTCAGAGTCTTCGAGTCCTCGAGTGTGACAGTGATAACCCTAATGCACCAAGGCCTGAGGTGTGCCTTGGCCTAGCTGGTCAGTATGCCTGAAAAGTGGGCAAAAAGAGACAACTGTAGGTGAAGAAGGGAAGGTAACGAACAGAGAAGTAGCACGTACCCGGACGGCAACAGTATCTGAACCCGGTCCCGTGCAAGAATGGAATAAGCCTGATGCCCGGCACAATCCAAACATGAGAATGACCTGCTAGCAAATGAGAGGATACGTGGGGGAAAGGAAGCAAAGGCTGGCCCGAGGAGCCTCTGCAACCGATGGGCGAGTAGATCGTAATACTCCAACCGGACATCAAAGATGTGCCTCCGGCCTACCCATACTAGGTATGGGGAAGAGAGGGAGAGGGCAAAAATTGACGACTGGCAGGAGTTGTAGGACTGGATACCTGGAGGATGGGTTGCCGGAGTAGGCGGAAAAGGCCAAGCGCCACGGCAATGAGCATCGTCAAGCATGGGAGAAACATGCCAGACACAGAACACTGGTTCCACCTGACTCAATCGGATCGTGCCACCGCCTGTGACCTGACAAGCAACTGAATCCTGAACCGAGAAAGGAAGGTCAGGCTCCATCCCGGGCAAGAAGTCTCATGGCATGATGCAGACATGCCTAGACAAAAGATCAGAGCCGCTAGCGGAACCCCAAACCCACCCCTGTGGCCGACAAGGGGCCGTGGCTCAGCACACACCCCAAGAAAGACTGTGAAACCCTAGGTGGTGACCAGGGCCTCAGCAACAGAACGATGATTTAGTAAAATGAAGACTGCTTCCTACCCAAGGGTGAACCCAGTGAAGAATGACATCCGCACCAATCAACTAGCCCTGGCAACGGGCAGGACTGATGGAAGCGAGTGCAAGCAATGTTTGATGAAGGCGAAGATGCCAGCGCAGCCCAACCTGAGAACACAAACCAGAGAAATGACAGACAACCAGACATGAGAACAACAACGAGCCTACCTAAGAAGAGAACATGCAGAAGTGACAAGACCACCGCGCGTACATGAACCTGATGACGGATGACCCCCCCCACCTTGTGTGAGTGGCGAGTGAGCCCGAGTAACCTGTAGCGCAGAGACAGGCAATTAACTGAACACTCAGGGCTGGTGTACCCACGGACCGTGGTGGGTGATCGTATAGGTGTAAGAATGAACGTGCATCGTATGACGTATGGTATACGGGCGAGAAGATTGTGGTCAACAATCATTAAAAACGAAACCTCAGCCCGTATGGATCTGTAGACGTGACAGATCCGGAAATGTGTGCCCTAACTAACCCAGGTACAAACATGGACGAAGATAACATGACACATAGTAACCAACAAAGAAGAGAACAGCTACCGGAGTATGCCGTGACTGGACCACAACACCCCTCTAGAACGCTAAGACTGAAACGTTGCAACGGAAATGCTGAGACTGAATGCTGAGGCGGAAATGCTACGACAGAAATCCTGGGGCAGCAAAACGCAACGACAGAAATCCTGGGGCAGCAAAACGCAACGACAGAAATCCTGGGGCAGCAAAACGCAACGACAGAAATCCTGGGGCAGCAAAACGCAACGACAGAAATCCTGGGGCAGCAAACGCAACGACAGAAATCCTGGGGCAGCAAAACGCAGCCAGAAATCCTGGGGCAGCAAACGCAGCCAGAAATCCTATGAGCAAGCATCATACCCTGATGTGAAACGCGTTAGCCTTGCCCTGCATGAAGTGACAAGACCACCAGAAATCCTGGGGCAGCAAACGCAGCCAGAAATCCTATGAGTAAGCATCATCCCCTGATGTGAAAACGCGTTAGCCTTGCCCTGCATGAAGTGACAAGACCACCGCGCGTACATGAACCTGATGACCCCACCCTTGTGTGCGTGGCGAGTGAGCCAGAGTAACCTGTAGCGCAGAGACAGGTAATTACACTGAACACTCAGGGCTGGTGTACCCACGGACCGTGGTGGGTGATCGTATAGGTGTAATGAATGAAGGTGCATCGTATGACGTATGGTATACGGGCGAGAAGATTGTGGTCAACAATCATTTAACAACGAAACCTCAGCCCGTATGGATCTGTAGACGTGACAGATCCCAAAATGTGAGCCCTAACTAACCCAGGTACAAACGTGGACGAAGATACAAAGATACATGGTAACCAACGAAGATAAGAACGGAAGAACGGCAGAAATGCCGGGGCAGAAATGCAATGACAGAAATGCCGGGGCAGAAACGCAATGACAGAAATGCTGGGGGCAGAAACGCAATGACAGAAATGCTGGGGGCAGAAACGCAATGACAGAAATGCTGGGGGCAGAAACGCAATGACAGAAATGCTGGGGGCAGAAACGCAATGACAGAAATGCTGGGGGCAGAAACGCAATGACAGAAATGCTGGGGGCAGAAACGCAATGACAGAAATGCTGGGGGCAGAAACGCAATGACAGAAATGCTGGGGGCAGAAACGCAATGACAGAAATGCTGGGGGCAGAAACGCAATGACAGAAATGCTGGGGGCAGAAACGCAATGACAGAAATGCTGGGGGCAGAAATGCAATGACCGAAATGCTGGGGGCAGAAACGCAATGACCGAAATGCTGGGGGCAGAAACGCAATGACCGAAATGCTGGGGGCAGAAATGCAATGACAGAAATGCTGGGGGCAGAAATGCAATGACAGAATTGCTGGGGGCAGAAATGCAATGACAGAAATGCTGGGGGCAGAAATGCAATGACAGAAATGCTGGGGGCAGAAATGCAATGACAGAAATGCTGGGGGCAGAAATGCAATGACAGAAATGCTGGGGGCAGAAATGCAATGACAGAAATGCTGGGGGCAGAAATGCAATGACAGAAATGCTGGGGGCAGAAATGCAATGACAGAAATGCTGGGGGCAGAAATGCAATGACAGAAATGCTGGGGGCAGAAATGCAATGACAGAAATGCAATGACAGAAATGCTGGGGGCAGGAATGCAATGACAGAAATGCTGGGGGCAGAAATGCAATGACAGAAATGCTGGGGGCAGAAATGCAATGACAGAAATGCTGGGGGCAGAAATGCCGGGGCAGAACTGTAATGACAGAAATGCTGGGGGCAGAACTGTAATGACAGAAATGCTGGGGGCAGAAATGCAATGACAGAAATGCTGGGGGCAGAAATGCAATGACAGAAATGCAATGACAGAAATGCTGGGGGCAGAAATGCAATAACAGAAATGCTGGGGGCAGAAATGCAATAACAGAAATGCTGGGGGCAGAAATGCAATAACAGAAATGCTGGGGGCAGAAACGCAATAACAGAAATGCTGGGGGCAGAAACTAAATGACAGAAATGCTGGGGGCAGAAATGCAATAACAGAAATGCTGGGGGCAGAAACGCAATGACAGAAATGCAGGGGTGGAAAGAAATAACAGAAAAGCTGGGGAAGAAAATGCTGGGGCAAAAGGCAACCCCCCCCATGATACCCCACGTGAGTACCGGGAGGTGAGCAGGCGAGTGAGCGCCCCCCCCCATGGAGCCAGGGTGAGAACCAGGAGGCCTGCGGGCGTCCCCTCCATGGTGCACGGCGTGGGTTCCAGGGAGGTGAACTTGACAAGGCAGAGAGACTGGAAACGCAGAGACTGGAAAACGCAGAGACTGAAAAACGCAGAGACTGGAAACGCAGAGACTGGAAACGCAGAGACTGGAAACGCAGAGACTGGAAACGCAGAGACTGGAAACTGGAAACGCAGAGACTGGAAACGCAGAGACTGGAAACGCAGAGACAGGATGTTATGACAAAATGCAGTATTGCAAGGAAAAACTACCAGCCACCTCCCCCCCATACTGCCAGCGAGATCCCTGAGAAACAGATGGACAACCCCTCCCACGCTGCCAGCGTGACCCCGGGAGATGACGGGTGGACAGCCTCACCACCCCCCCCCCCAAGCTGCCAACGTGACCCTGGGATGAGTGTGCACAACCCCCCCCTCCTCCCCCTCATGACACCGGCGTGAGCCCAGGGGAGGTTTGAACTGACAGACAATCAGGCGGCCCTTCAGTAGAGCAAGGAGGAGTGATGGGCGGGTAGGTAGGTGGACGCTCCCCCCCCCCCTATTTGCAGACATGGATGTGGAGAGCCCCCCCCCCCACCCCAATGACCGAGACGGATGACCTGCTGAGCGAACGGCACTGCAGGATGCCGGCGAGCGCCTGGAGGAGTGGGTGAGTGGATGGACGCCCCCCCCCCTTCAGCTAGAGGCCATGAAACAGACAGGGAGGAGGAGGGTGGCCCTGCAAGGATGCAAGCATGTGCCCGAAAGGAGTGAAGGAAGGAAGGACGGCCCCCCCTCCCCCCCCCCCCATGCGGCAACATGCGCCCGGAGTAGTGAGAGGGCTCCCCCTCACTCTGTGTGAGCCTGGAAAGAAGATGGGGTGCACGAGCGGGCGGCGGCCCTGCAGCAACCGGCTTGAGGCCGGAAAAAAATGTGGGTTGGAGGGGTCCCGCCCCTTTCCCGGATGAGCACTGAAAACACGTGGACAGGCCCCCTCTCTGCATGAGTTGTCAGCAGGGAAAGGATGGCTTGATGGGCAGGCGGTGTGAGCACCAGGAGACTGCTGCAGCCGGCCGCCGCTCTGCTAGCCCAGAAATGACGGCAACCCAGACCCGACAGGGGTGGAGGCTTAAGTAGCCCTCTCAGTCTCCTCCCACAAATACAGGCTGGCCTGCGGCCAGCCTTACCACTTATAGGCTTAATTCCCCCAAACCACAATGGACAATAGAATGTAAATCACCACAAACAATGCACAGGTCTTTTAGAAGCTGGGATTAGCATTACAATAGGCAGACAGGTGATTGAGGCTGAACACCTCAGTATCTCTCAATTAACCTGTTGAGCACAGAAACAGTAAATAGTCCTTTACAGATATCCTTGGGGATATGGTGGATAAATATTACAGACCCATTTTAGGTAGCCCAAGATATATTTCTTAATGTCCATTATTTCCTGGCTCACCCTGTGTCCAAAGTGACCCTCCTGTCACAGTCTGTGACCACCAAAACATTCCCTTGTCCACTCAGATCAGGCTCTAGGCACAGGAAATCAATGCACACCAGGTCCATGGGCCCCTGACTTTGTAGATGGCCCATTGGGGCGGCTTGATGGGGCAGGGTCTTCCTCTGGATGCATCAGGCACAAGAATGACAGTACCCTTCTACTTCAGCCCGCATACAGGGCCTATAGAATCTGTCTCTCAAGAGCTGGAAACTTCTTTCAGACCCCAGATGACCATGATCGTTGTGGAGAGCAGTTAGGACCGCCTTCCTGTGTTTAGCAGGCAGGAACAGTTGCCATTTCTCTTCCAGACCTTCAGAGGGGCCCCTTCGGTAGACCACCCCTTGATGTATTTGCAGCCAGTCCCACTCTCTGTGTACATTCGGGCTTCTTTAGTAGAGTCTGTTAGAAGCATCTCAGGGCACTGTTTTCCAAGGCTTTCAATACCAGCTTTCCCATGGGGTCTTCCAATTGATCCCTTCTAAAGTCTTTCTTGGACAGTTTAGGTAACCCCTCTTCTCTGACTTGAGTCACATTGCAATAACATCCAGGTACTCCAACAGCCGAAACTCCAATCTCTTCGGCCCTTGATCCTCCTCTGGCCTGAAGTTCCGATCCCTGGTATAGGGCTCTCACTCCTTCTGGGGTCAACTGAGTCCACTCTTCCGTAGGGTCACTGGGGGCATGGGCCCTTCTGGAGAGGGCATCTGCATCCCTGTTTCCAACCCCAGGTCTGTATTTTAGGCTGAATGTGAAACCCGAAAGGGCAGCCAACCATCTGTGTCCTGTAGCATCCAGTTTCAGGAGGTAGGTAAGAGGATTGTTATTTGTCTTGACCACAAATTCAGCCCCGTATAAGTAGTCTTTCAACTTGTCCACTACAGCCCATTTTAGGGCCAGGAATTCGAGCTTGTGTGTGGGGTAATTCTTCTCAGAGGGGGCCAGACTTCTACTCACATAGGCAACAGGCCGCAAGGGACCACCATGCTCTTGGTAGAGGACTCCGCCTAGCCCATCTCTACTGGCATCAACATGCAACTCATAGGGTTTAGTGGTATCTGAGTAGGCCAAAACGGGGGCAGTGGTTAGGCTTTCCTTCAGCTGGATGAAGGCCTCTTCACACTGGGTGGTCCACTGGTCCTGCATAGACTCTTTAGGTTTTCTGGGCCCTGCTGTGTGTTTCACTGGGTTGACCGGTTCTTGGGCATCATCTTCCCCTTCACTAGTTCATTTAGGGGTCGGGCAATCTTGGCAAACCCCTTCTATAATAGGAGCAGAACCCCAGGAACGACCTAAGCTCAGTCACGTTGGTGGGCCTTGGCCAAGAGGTGACAGCATCCAGCTTCTCGGGGTCTGTAGCTACCCCTTCAGCAGACACGATATGGCCCAGGTAATGGACTGAGGACTGGTAGAATTAGCACTTCTCTAAAGAAAGCTTCAGGCCTTCTTCATGGAGCCTCTTCAAGACCTTTTCTAACGGCTCTTCGTGTTCTTCGAGAGTTCTACCGAACACAATAATGTCGTCTAGGTATACCAGCACTTTAATGAGGTTCATGTCTCCCACTGTTTTCTCCATCAGTCTTTGAAAAGTGGGGAAACAAGGAGAGAAGGCGCCTCTGAGTGCAGTAGTTTAGACACAAGCTTTAATAGTAGATACAATGGATAGACTCACATCAGAAGGATGTCTTGTTGAAAAAGGAGCTCGACTTGCCAGGACATCGCAAGTGCGCACGCTCACGAAACGCGTCCCACACATATGACGTCATCTCTCGCAGTCTGGCTGTCCATGCGTCTCACGTCTCCCTCTGAACTCTCCAGAATTGTTGTCCCCGGAAGCCGGCTCCTTACATCTTTAGTGACACTCCTGCTATTACATCGCAGAGCCAGAAGTTTATGATGACCTACTGTTGAGACCGTCATCTAGACATTACTGAACCTATCTTGTTACGCCTTATTTTTACCTACAAAATGTGAGTCTATTCATTGTATCTACTATTAAAGCTTGTGTCTAAACTACTGCACTCAGAGGCGCCTTCTCTCCTTGTTTCTCTACAGCTCCCTGAACATGGTTTCTGTTCACCTATGAAGGCAGCCCTGTGTACTGTGGACTTTTTTAACCCTCTATATACCTTTTGTGCATACAGACTTTTGAGAGACTGTGCAAACCATACGGATTGATCTTTTTATTTCCATCTGTAGATGTTATACTATTTCTTTATTATATTGTGCTGGGCATTATACATGTTTTTTGGATTTTCTTGCGCCTTCACTTGTTGTATGTCTTTGAAAAGTGGCTGGGGCTCCCGACAAGCTCTGGGGCATGCGGTTGAACTCAAAGAAACCCACTGGGGTGATGAAAGCTGTTTTCTCCTGATCTTCAGCGTGCATGGGAATTTGATAGTACCCACTCTTCAAGTCCATCACACTGAACCACTTAGCCCCTGACAAACTCTGTAAAGCATCTTCTATTCGGAGGGTGGTGTATTGATCATGTATAGTCCTTCGGTTCAGTGTTCGGTAGTCTATACACAGCCTCAAGGACCTGTTTTTTCTTCCGGACTACCACTATTGGAGAGGCTTCGAGACTCTCGGATAATGCCCGTCCTCTTAAGCTCTGCTAGTTGCTCACGCAGACCTTCTAGGTCAGCCAAGGGAACCCGTCAGACTCTTTCCCTAAACGGCTTATATTCCTGTAGGCAAATCTTGTGGGTGGCACTTTTTGCACATCCCACATCAAATTCATTCTTGGAGAAGATCTTCTGCCATCGAGCAAGTTGGGCCTTGGCCCTCTCTTTCCATACTGGTGGGAGGGTCGTGTCTTTGGAGCAGAGTTTCGCCACAGAAACTTCACCCTTTCCTCCTTCTCCAAGTCAGATAGGGCAACTGGGGTGACTGGGTTCACTTGGCCCAACAGCATTCTGGCTGGTACCCTTACCGGTGTGGTAGTAGTTCCCAGCCCCCTCTGTCGGGGCATTTTGCTCCAACACCAAGCGCTGATAGACCCGCTGTAGCATAGGGTGGACTCTTGGGGTTGAAGTATCCTGTTCTTGGGCCACCGGTGTCAACAGCCTCCTGACTAGGTCAGTGTTGGTCCCTATGATGAGGGAACTCTTGCTGGCTCCTGGTGGTTGGGGACAAACTACAGCCAGGGTGTCGAAGGTCTCGGCTTCTCCTGCCACTGAGGGGTCAAAGGTCAACTTGATTGGAAGATATCCATCATAAGGGAAACTCTGTGTCCATATGCCCCATATCTCCAGGTCTTCAAGCTTTTGTAGCGGTAGATGTCTGAGGTGCTTGTTGTAGAAGTCTCTATATAGCAAAGTTACTTGGGCTCCAGTATCAAGGAGGGCCTTCGTATAGATTCCTTCTACCTGAATTGAGACTACTGGGGAAGGCCCCACTAATTTGACAGGGAGGTTCCTTGGAGAAGCCTTCTTACTTGACTCTGTGACCTGTAAGTTTTTTTTCTCTTTTCTTCTTGAGCCTCTTTCTGCACCTAAATCCTTGTTGGGCCTGGTATGCACTGATCTCCAGCCATTGAGCATTTTTGGACATGGAGTGGGAGGTATTATGTCGCTCAGAGGCGACAACAGGGGTGTTTGGTAAACAACTATTTTCCCTCTGTTGTCTTCCTAGGCTACTGAACTTTCCAGAGTTGGCTGGGACTGATGGGCATCCGGTTGACTCCCTTACCGGGGTCCTCTGAAGTTTTCCGCTGGCTTGCGGTATGGTGCTGCAGCTTTCTTCGGGCTGGGGCACATTCGTCTATAGTGTTCGGTCCCTCCACAGTTGAAGCAAACTTCCTCATCCTTTGGGCGTTGAGATGGAGAAGTGGATGCAGTCTGGATCACTTCCGTTGTGATTCCTCCTTCCTTACTTGCTCCTGAAGCTGTTGCCATCAATGAAGTCGGCATCTCCATTACTTGTGTCATCTGGGACTTTAGGACAGCTACTTCAGAGTCCCGGTCCATAGTTATTGCAGATCTGACCCCTGCTGAAGGGGTAGAGATGGGTTGAATGGTTGCTCGTTCAACAGTGCCTCTTCATCTCTCACCACTCTGATGAGTTCAGGGTAACTTAAGGACATGACACCTGCTGAGGTTTTCAAGTGGAGCCAAACTGGATCAGAACGTAATGCCCCTCTCAGGATTTGCTGCATCCTAGCAGATAGCAGATGGTGCCATTCCTTTCGTCAAGACTATTTGACATAACATTTTGTTCAGTCTTCAGATATATGCAGAAAGGCGCTCTCCTGATTGTTGGAGAGTGTGTTCAAATTGATAGATAAGGTCAACAGCCTTTTCCAACTGTCCGGACTCTTCCTGTAGCATGACCAAATAGTCGTAGGCTGTACAAGCGTCATTACTGAACCTTAAATTCCTGACAGCTTCCGCAGCGGCTCCTCTCAAGCTCTCGTTTATGCGCTGCTTCTTTTGGGCATCTGGCAGTTCCCATCCCTTCTAGAGCTTGCATGGCTTGCTCTATCCAGGTATCAAATTCTTCTTCCCCAGCCGGCACAGGCTGTCTCCCTGAGAAAATCCTCAATTTCCTGTATCCAGCTTCCACACATACTGTGCTACTCTTTTGGCACTTTGACACGAGGTCTCCCAAAGTGTTAAGGAGCTCTGGACCAATCGTGGTCAGGGGTGCTGGGGGGATTGTAGTTCCTCCTTCTGGTTCTTCCTGACCAGTACCAGGGGACTCTTCACTTTGTGCGCTTGGGTGTACTATATAAAACTTGGTCTTGCCCCCCAAGTGCACACTCTTTCCTCTGAAACTCTTTGGTATTCCCTCTCTCCACTCCAACAGTGCATGGGTGCTAGAAGTCCCCTGATCTGGCCTGAGACCAAGCAACCATGCTTTCCTATGTGGGGATAATGTCTTTATAATTTTGACAACTTCTTCCTTTTCCCAGTCCTTACCAGGGAGTTCAATTGCCATGCTCACGTCCGAGCGGGCGCCTACCGATTCGCACCACTGGTCCACAATGAAAGGGTCCATGCTGGCACTAATGGGATGGGGCTTGATTGCAGAGTACAGTAAATCCCAGATGAGCCCCCACGTGTAGCACTACCCCCAGATTAAGGGAGCTGCTGGTTTTGTTTTGGGTCTGTACTCTGGCTATATATATACCAGTAAAATGGTATATATATATATGATGTAAATATATATATAACAGTAATAAAAAAAAACAAAAAAAAAAACAGTCTTAATGTGCACTTTCTACATAAGTAACAGACCTATACTCGCGAGCTTCCCCTAATGGGCAATATTGTACCCGTGTCCCGTCACTATCAGTTCTAGTCAGGCCTGACTAAGTTCAGTGTACAGATCCTTCAGTAGTAGGAGTCTTCGCTAGCAATCGTTGGTGCACATAACATTTGTAATCCACAGGGGTTTTAAAAGAAAGCAAACTGAACTTCCACAATGTTTATGAAGATGAACCTCTCTGGCGGTGCAAACGCCAAACTTTAAACCACGTGGCCACCGTGAGATGCACTATGTCCTGGCGTGTGGCGCACTACTCTAATGGTGGGTCTTGAAAAGTCACAGGCCTACACAAACAGTTAATGAATTCCGGGCAGGTGCCCTTCTCACCAAACAGGCCTCGTCCCACTGGCACGTTCCGCTGTCGGTGCCTCGATCCGCGGCCTCCCCGCAACTTGCAGTCTCCGGTTCCTCTCACAGCCGCACTGGATGTCAGTGGATGGATGACCCCGGTCTCTGGGAAGTGAAGGCTGGTCACACAGAAAAGGATCCCTCTTTAGGCTGAGCGATCCTCCTCGATAGCTGTAGGCCCAGGCTTTTGGCCTAGATGCTCCGGCAGCAGGCCTCAACACAGACTTCCTGCTCGATAGATAGCAAGGTCCAGAGAGCGATCGTAGCTCCTCCCTTGCTTTAACCACTTCAATACCAGGCACTTATACACCTTCCTGCCCAAGCCAATTTTGAGCTTTCAGCGCTGTCGCAATTTGAATGACAATTGCGCGGTCATGCTACACTGTACCCAAACAAATTTTTTATCATTTTGTTCCCACAAATAGAGCTTTCTTTCGGTGGTATTTGATCACCTCTGCGATTTTTATTTTTTGCACAACAAATAAAAAAAGAGTGAAAATTTAGAAAAAAACTAAGTTTTCCTTTGTTTCTGTAATTTATTTTGTAAATAAGTACCTTTTCTACTTCAATGATGGGCACTGATAGGCGGCACTGATGGGCACTCATAGGCGGCACTGATGGGCACTCATAGGCGGCACTGATGGATATTTATGGGTGGCACTGATAGGTGGGCACTTATGGGCACTGATGGACACTGGTAGGTGGCACTGATGACACTGGTGGCTGGCATTGCTGGGCATCACACATTGTGGTCGTGCCATGATGGTGCCAGTCAGTGCCCATTTGTGGGCACTGATTGGCATATGTTGTTTATGTATTTTTACATGTGGATGGCCATGGGGGACTTACCTGGCCATCCACATGCTTGGGGCTTCCCTGGTGGTCCTGGGCGGCATCCTGGTGGTCTAGTGTGGGTATCCGAGGGGGGGCAGTGCTGATAAACAATCAGCGCAAACCCCCCCTGTCAGGAGAGCCGCCGATCGGCTCTCCTCTACTCGCGTCTGTCAGACCCGAGTGAGGAAGAGCCGATCAATGGCTCTTCCTGTTTACATCGTGATCAGCCGTGATTGGACACGGCTGATCACGTGGTAAAAAGCCTCCACCGGAGGCTCTTTACCGAGATCAGTGTAGCAGTGTGTCAGACTGACACACCGCTCCACCGATCTCCGCGATGCGTGCCCCCCCCCGGGCGCGCGGCGGCTGTTATCCTGCAGGACGTCAATAGACATCCAGTGTGGATAACACAACCACTTCCCGGACGTCAATCTCCTATTGACTGGGTGGGAAGTGGTTAAGTAACCTCCCCCAGAAGGCTGTGCGAAGATGCAATGCACTTTGGGAGTACAGCTGCACTGTGGGTACCATAGTCTATTTGATACCCTCTTTCTCCCTGTACCATAAGTTCCACAATGCATCGTTCCAATACAGTCAAACAACAGTTGCTGCATTATCTTAAAGAGACTCCGGAGGGAGTTGGGGTTGTTTCTCAACAACTAACACACTGCAAAGTGGCACCCCGCTACACTGTTATGCATATGCACCTTTTTTGGTAAACTGCAGTTATCGTACATTTGCTCCTTGAATGATCATTTGGCTGATTATCCATTCAGGTACAAAATTTACACCAATTCCTTTGTGTACAGTATAGACTTGATAGACTAGGATACGACTGATCTGCACATAGTATCTGTTAAAGTGGTTCCAAACGCTAAAAGTTTTTTAATCTTAATGCATTCTCTGCATTAAGGTAAAAAAAACATTCCCTCCGCCCCCTTCCTAACACTTACCTGAGTCCTCTATTGATCCAACACTGTGCCCCGCTGCAGGTCTTCTATCCCCTCTCTCCACTTCCAGACAGGCTTTGCTGAGAGCATCGAGAGCCATTGGCTCCTACTGCTGTCAGTCAAATCCTGTGAGGAGGGAGCGGGGGGCGTGGCCGAGTCATGCTGTGTGTATCTATGGACACACACAGCCCAACTTGGAAGCATGTCCGCACAGGTGCCATCAGAGCAAGTGGCTTTCTATGGGGGTAAACAGAAGAGGAGGAGCTGACAGCAGCAGTGGGGGACCCCAGAAGAAGAGGTAAGGGGCCACTGTGTGGGTGAAATTACTCTCCTAAACAGTTGTTATCTGCACAGTTACAATTTACCCTCACTCTTGTTCAAGTGACAACTGAGAAATGTTGGATGTTCCATCACTTTCTGTTCCAGGGTTTATGGTCTCCAGGATAGTGTGTGAATCTACTAAAAAGAAACACGGACCGCAAAAATTACTATTCTATCCTAAAAGAAAAATGTATTGCTTTGGCTATACATTCACTTTAAATCAACCTCACAAGTAAAAAAATATATATTTTAAATAAAATTTGTTTCCATTTAACCCCTTGTTAATTACAACCATCCCTAATAAACCCCTTCCTACCCATTTTCCCTCAAGTAATACTTTTTTGTTTAATTTCTATATATTGACCATTCATATGTAAACTTTTTTTTTTCTTTTTTTCTTTATTTTTGTAGCATCGCCTTAAAAAATACACAAAATTTATTAAAATCTTCTTTATTTCACATTTTAATAACTTTTCAATGTGTTGCTACAAAAATCTAATTTTAGTTTAATTAAAATTGAATTTTTTTTATTTAACACCGTCAACCAACAGTACTTGCAAACCAAAATTGACAGACGATAGGGCAGCTGGTTCAATACAGTAGTGAGACACAAATATGTTGATAGAAGACCAGGAAGCCGCCGTACAAATGACTTTGGGAGCGACATGGCGCAAAGCTGCCCAAGATGTCGAAATGTTCCGGGTTGAATGCGCTGTCCTTGCCTCTGGAGGAGCCAAGCCCTTCGCTTTATAAGTCCATTGAATAGTTTGAATGATCAATGCAGCAATGGATCTAGCCGAAGCTTGCATTCCTCTGTTTTTCCTATGTTGAAGGATAAAGAAAGAATTAGATTGACGAAAGGAAGCAATGGCTTCCAGATATTATTTCAGAGTGTGCCCCACCTGAAGGGGATGGACATCCAAGTTTTCTGTCGATCTAAAGGTGAAGAGCACAATTTCTTGATTTTCATGGAAAATTGTAGTCACTTTAGGGTTCGACCCCAGCATGGGGATTAGCACTGCTCTGTCTGTAAAGAAAGTTAGAAAGGGCTCCTTTGAACCCAGGTCTCTGATTTCAGATACTCTTTTTGCTGAAGTAACGGCTACCAGGAAGGTGGTCTTGAGAGTAAGTTCTTTCATCGAGAGTGGCTTGCCAGGATCTGATCCGAGCTGGGAAAGAAAATCCAGAACAAGAGGAAGGTCCCATTTGGGGAACCTTGGCTTCCTCTTGGGCCTAAACCTGATAGCTCCTTTGAGAAATTGGTGAAAAAGGGAGTGTTTGGCCCACGATACTCCTGTGAATGCCGAGATGGCCGATACCTGTACCCAGAGAGAGCTAACCAATAGGGTTAGGTCTAGACCTGATTGTAGGAAGCCAAGAATGTCCTGGACTGCCGGGGAACTACAAGGGTTGACCTGGAAGACATGTGATCTGTGAATCTGGCCCAGATTCGTTCATAGACCCTGTTGGTGCTCCTTCTTCTAGCATTCAGGAAGGTAGGGATGACCACCTCTGGGCAGCCTAGAGCGTCGAGCCTTCCCCTCTCAAGAACCAAGCCCTGAGGTGCAGCAGAGAAGGACAAGGGTGCAGTGTTGTGCCCTGAGACAGAAGGTCTGGGTGGCAGGGGAACTGAGTCCCAATAACTGAGAAGCATCAAGAAAGGAACCCATGGCCTGTTGGGCCAGAAAAGGATTATAGCTACAACTTCCACCTTCTCTGTTCTTAAGCCTAGTACACACGGCCGAGATTCTCGTCAGGAAAAAACCAGACGAGATTCTTCACAAGAATCTTGTCCCGGCCGAGTGTACACACACTCCATTCTTTTGAATGGAACGAACGCGGTGACGTCATTGACTACGACGAGCATGCGCTCGTCACATTCAATGCCGTCGCCGCCATCTTGCTACACCCTACCTACGCCTAGGACGCTACCCGCGCATGCGTCAAAGTAATTTCAAGCATGCGCGGGTTTCCACGGTGACAAGGATCCCAGCGAGAAAATAGAGAGCAGGTTCTCTATTTTTCTCGTCGAGATTCTGGGCAGTTTTCTTGACGAGAAACCTGAAAGCCTCGTACACGCACGGTTTTCTCGGCAAGAAAGCTCTGCCAGCAGTTTTCTTGTCGTTTCTTGCCGAGAAAACCGGTCGTGTGTACGAGGCCTTAGTCTCCGAAGGAACTGGAGTATCACAGACATCGGAGGAAAGGCATAAGCCTTGTAGAACCTCCACTGATCCGTGAGGGTATCTATCCCATAGGTCTGAGGGTCTCAAAACCTTGAGTAGTACTTGGCCAACTTGTTGTTGCATGGGGAGACGAAAAGGTCGACTTCTGGTGAAATTCCCAGGGTCAAGAGCCACTCGAACACCTCTTTGTGGAGAGCCCACTCGCCGTTGTTCATCCAAAAACAAGAAAGAAAATCTGCCTGAACATTCTGGGTCCCGGGTATGTAGACCGCTGAAATGTTGGACAACTTCTCCTGAGCCCAGCTCATAATTGGTTCCACTTCCCTTAGCAAGAACCCGCTGCGGGTTCCACCCTGCCTCCTTATGTAGGCCACCGCGGTTGTATTGTCCAACCTGAGCATCACCGAGGATTTCACCGTTAGAGGACTGCCTGGAATGTGGCCCGGAGTTCCAGGATGTTGGACACTATCCCACGAGAGGGGGAGATCCACCTGCCCTGTGCTACTTCTGATAGGCAATGAGCGCCCCAGCCCTTGTTGCTGGCGTCTGATGTTATCGTGACCCATGTGATGGGGACGATCGAGTGACAATTGCAAAGGTTTTTCCGCTAAAGCCACCAAAGGAGGGACACCCTCATAGCCGGAGTAAGGTAGATTCTCTGGCTCTGGCTCTCTGACCTCCATTGCTGGAGAAATCTCCTCTGGAAAGGTCGTGTTCACCACTGTGCCCACTTCACCATGGGAATTGTGGCCGCCATGGTGCCAATCACCTTCAGACAGTGGAGGGCAGAGAGATGGGACGAAGCGAGGGCTGAGCGAATTCTGTCTCTGACCACAGCAACCTTCTCTTTGGGCAGCAAAATGGTGCCCCTTACTATGTTGAAGTGGGCTCCGACTCAAGAGACTGTGAGGGTTCCAGGTGACTATTCTCTAAATTCAGGAGCCACCCGAACTCTTGAAGGGTGGAGATGACCAGGCCCCTGTGCTTTTAGAAGTTGACTTTTGCCAGGAGAAGGAGGTCGTCTAAGTAGTGATGAAGATGACCCCCCTTGACTCGGAGCAGAGATTTTGGAGAAGACACAAGGTAATGTTGTTAGACCGAAGGGAAGACAGGTGAATAAGTGCAGCTGGCCTATGGCAAACCGGCGGAATTGCTGAAAATCCACTGCCACCGGTATGTGGAAGTAGGCATCTTTCAGATTGATCAAGACTAACCAGTCTCCTGGATGGACCGACTGTTGGATCGTGTATAAAGACTCCATCTTGAATTTCTCTTTTCTGATAATATGGTTGAGATGAGTCAAATCTATAACTGGTCTCCATGTACTGAAGACTGCCTAGCTTTCCAGGATCTTGTAAACTCCCAGCCAGGCCTGTAGCTGCTTGCCTCTCTGGCCCGATCGGAAAGGCTCGACTCTGGCTCTGTAAGCACCGATCCTGAGAGGAACCCCGACTTGCCACCCGTGGCTCGAGTTATGGTGCTATCTAGTTTGTTGCCAGAGAGGGAAGTGCCCTCAAAGGGAATTCAGCACCAAACCTGCTTGGAAGATGAATCCGCCAACCATGCTCGGAGCCATAAGGCACGACAGGCTGTGACGGCCTGCAGCATAACCCGAGCCACCAGGCGGATGACATCAACGGAAGACTCCCCCAGAAAGGCAGATGCCAGCCTGAGTTCCTGCATAGGTGAGCTTCTAGCCACTTCACTGGAGATGCCAACCAGGTTTCCATGGCTTTAGATACTGTGACTAAGGCTAGGACCAGCTTGCATGCCATACCCACCGTTAGGTAGATCAGTTTCAGGTCGGAATTGATCCGTCTTTCCAAGGGAGCTTTAAAGGAGACCGTATCTTCCAGAGAAAGGGTCAAATATCTGACCAGCCTCATCAGTGCTGCATCCACCAAGGGAGCCGACTCCAGATGCTTGACTTCTACCTCTTTAAAGAGATACAGTTTTAGGATTTTAGATTGCAGGGAACTCTTCTTCTCCACTTTGCCCCACTCGTCAGGGATGATATCGCCCAATTCGGAAAGAAAGGAAAAATATTGATGCTCCTTACTGAGCTGCTTGAAGAATTTCCTCTGCTTCGGTAAGGAAGTTACTGGATCTTCCCAGTTCAGGGCTTCCCTCACTGCTTTCATCAAAGAGGGAACTAGGGAACTAAGCCCATCCCAGGGTCCTCCACCTCCGACTCACTGTCTGAGGGGGCAGCGGATGGGCGGCTTGGCTGGGAGCATTCTCCATGTATCGTGGACTTGCCCCTCTCCCGTTGGTGAGCATAGTGGTTCCGGCGGGGGGTCATGAGGCTGACGAGCCTCCCTCTTCTGCAGGGATTCTCTCATGACCCGCTTGACTAAGGACTCTAGGTGCTGGTCTGTACCCTCCCTCTTGTCTGCTGCTTTGGAGAAACGGTGGTCACAGAGGGACTTGCCAGCAGGGACCCGGGCCCTACACCCCCCAAAAGATTTCTCAGTCCCCCTGCTGGGGTGAGATGAGAGGGTTAGGGAGGATCTTTACTGTGGTGTCTGGAACTCGAGGGAGATCCACGGTGCCTGGACCTGGAGGAGGAGTGCCGGATTTTCAAGAACCATTTCCTATGCGGGAAACATGCTGTGGATCAGACCTGGAAGGGCTGTGGAGGAGAGAGAAGAGGGAAGAAGGAAAAGGAATACTTTAAGACTGGTGCCCTTGTACCCCACTCGCCTCTCCCCAGCAGGCAGAACACATGGATAGTCATCAGAAATGCATACCTGCTGCAAGAGGGCTGGCCACCAGGAGGCATCGAAGGATCCATTGTATCCAATGTAAGTCACTGCAGTAAATAGGTCAGCTGCCAGGTAGGGCCCATCCATTGCCCACAGAACCGACACTTACTTGGAGGAGCCGTGCCTGGGGAAGACACTACATATGTCCACAATCATTCCCGAGACTCTGCAGGCTTCCCCCAGGATTTAAAAGCAGCGCCGCGTGAGGCCACTGCCAGCGCCAGAGACGAGACGCTCGTGCGCTTGCGCAAACAAGCCTCACTTTTGTTCCAGGTCCGCGCATGCGCAAAGCGGACGCCGGGACCCGGAAGAGAGAGAGAGACCGGCGGCTGGAGTGCAGAAGGAACCAGCCGCCATGCTCAGGGGGAAACTGACACCAGAGGAGAAAAGAGAGAAGGGGAACAGGACCCAAAAAGTACAAAACAATATATAAATACAAACACTGCTGCCATGGATAACACTGTCCAACTTACCATCCCAACCCACGAACGCCAGGGCCGAGGGACCCACACACACACCGGACTCGTGGCAGATAATGGCCGACTGCTGACAGCTAGGCAATCTGGCCCGTGCGCTTTCCGGCTAATGGCCAGGCCTCCAGCTCTTCAGCGCTACTCTTCTCATACACTCCATACCCTGCTTAACGGTCAAGACTCATCGGAGGGACATGACTGGTCGCTCAGCCGATCACGATCGCAGTGGAGTCGTCTTTGGGTAGGAGAACCATCGACTTGGTCCTATGGAGGAGGACAAAAAAGAAACACGGCCTGCAGCCCGGAGCAAAGATTTATGGGAGAGGTGTCCTATAGGGTAGTTATGGGGGCGGGGCTAACCCACATGTATGCTGCCATGGAGTCTGTCAGGAAAAATTCCTTACCAACTGTGGAAAATTACCCTAATGTCAAGTTTACGGACAAACAGAAAAACAGAATTCTCCAGATGACACATGGGGACTCCATATCGAGTTTAATCCAGGAAACGGGATACAAAATTCTCTCCCGATGGTATAGAGTCCCTGTGACTTTGCATAGGTTGTTTCCGCAATGTCCTTCCATCTGCTGGCGGTGCCAGGGGGAAGAGGGCTCCATGCTCCATACTTTTTAAACCTGCCTTAAATTAACATATTTTTGGAACAAAAAACAAATCATCTTCAGGTTAAAGAACGTCACGCTGCTTTTTTGCTGCATTTGGTCCCGACGTCCTTTAAGAAATACAAACGCTCACTACTTTTCCATTTACTTAACGCCGATAAAGCATGCATTCCATAGTGTTTGAAGCAAACCTTATCTCCAATGTTGGGTTTGTGGTTTGCTAAGATTAATGAAATCCAACAGATGGAAGAGCTGCTTGCTGCTGCAAACAATAGAGAAGAACAATGCCGGAACAGCTGGTTCTATTGGACCGACTTTACCTTCTCCATGGATTACCAGGCTGCGCTAACCCCTGAGGTTTGAGTTGCAGACTACTCTGTGTACCCCTCCCAACACCTGCAAATAATTGAGAGCCATGCGTGGTCCTCCCCTGTGGGCCCCCCCCCATTTTTTGGGGGGGGATTACTGAGGCACTTACTCTAAAGTCTGAAGTCATACTTGAGTGGACATAACCAGTTTTTACCATACCCTCATCAGAAAGGGGTGAGATAATTCAGAGAGTGCAGCGTATATGGAGTGCTGCCACCTCATATTTGTTTACCACTAATTAGCATATAATTAGTTGTTCTCTTATGCCTCTCACCTGTATGAAATCCTACATCTGTATGTGTCCCACAATTATTGAATCACTGTAAAAATTCAAATTTAAGAATTCAAAAAAATATTTAAAAAAAAATATGTTGCAATGACAAAAAAATGTGTTTGACCCACACGCTAAACTTATATGCGCTTATATTTTTGCTGACCCTTGGCACCCCTCAAACACAACAGGCAGCATTTGATGTGATAGTGAGCCAACTTACAATCAGTAGTGGCTTCTGCTTGCACCATAAAAAGCAGTTCCTAACATGACACACACACCACCCAGGCATCTAAAAGAGCTAAATTACCACTGTATATCTGAAAAGAGGGCAGGTAAAGTAGAATACTGCAAAGTCACATCAATCTATGTTGCATATGTTTTGAATATTAGGTTTCTCTTTGAACTCATTTACATGGGCATTATAGACAGTGGTGACAAGAACTTTAGTAGATGAATACTATTATTCAAATTGTCCCTTCAAAAGCACAATTTTTTTTTAGCATGTATGAACATCCTGTCCACTTTTGAAAACTTTACCATTTATACCCACAATGAATATAAAAGCTTTTTACTTTGGTTAGACCCCCCAGGATCCTGACCTAAAAATGAAAACAGGCCCCTGACATCTTCTAATCATTCAGGTAAACATACCACAAACCTAGATAATTTAAACTGAGCAGATAATGAAAAACTAGCACAGGTTGGACTTGATGGACATGTGTCTTTTTTCAACCTCACCAATTATGTATATGTAACTACCCTCAGTGAAAACCACATTACACACTTGTAAATCTGGGCAGATAAAGTTTTATTTAGATCTTGACTTTTTCTGTTCACAAATAATTGTCCATACAGCTCTGTTTTTTTGAAGCTCCCTAGAGGACAGTAAAGGCTCGTACACACTATGCAAAAATCGACCGAACATTTTCATCCAAAGAATTTTCGTATGATTTTCGTATAGTGTGTACACAACTTTCGACAGCAGATTCTGAATTTTCGGACGAAAATTCTCAAAGGGACAATGTCCAAAACAATTCTTGTACCGGAACAGAACGAACGATTTTCCTTTAATGTGTACCGTTTTCGTACGATTTTGGTACAAGAAAAATCAGAAAAAAAAGACTGTGCATGATCAGAAACGTTAAAGAACAAAAAAAGCCTTTGTTGCACGAGAATTTTCATACAACTTTTCATTCATCGGTTCAGATTTGTTGTGAAACAACGTGAAAAATCGGACAAGCCTTTGCGTGTACTTCGTGTGTACCCCACTTTAAGCTGTCCATCGTGTAAAAAACAAATAAGGCGTAAGTGGCAGGACTAAGGCCTGGTTCACACCTATGCATTTTTTAGTGCATTTTCGGTTTTGCAGAAACACACTACAGTCCATTTAACATGATTTCCCATGGATGTAGTTCACATCTGTGCATTTTATGGAAAGGGCCAGGTTTTTTTTTCTGGTTTTTGGTTCCATTGACTTCAATGGTTTAAAGATGTGTATTGAAAAACGCAAAATGCTTCTGCAATATGCAAACTGCAACCTGCACAAGTGTGAATCGGGCCTGAGTGCAATCAAGATCAACTATTTCAAGTAAAGCTGAGGTTTCCAAATAACTTCAGCTGTCTATATCTCTGGACATGCTGTTCCTTTTGACATATTGATTACCTGAAATTAGCCTCTCCAGAGAGCCCCTACCTCACGGACAATATCCTTCTTGACTCCTTACAGTCTGGCTTTCGGTCACAGCACTCCACAGAAATTTCCCTGCTAAAACTCACTAACGATTTACTAACTGCTAAAACCGATGGCCACTACTCCATACTCTTACCTCTAGGCCTTTCTGCTACCTTTGATAATGTTAACCACCCGCTCCTTCTCAATAAACTCCACTCCTCCTCCAAGACTGCTCTCTCCTGGTTCTCTTCCTACCTATCACAGTGTTCCTACAGTGTTGTCTACAAATCTGTCTCCTCCTCTCCACTTCCTCTTTCTGTAGGGATCCCCCAAGGTTCTGTCTTCTGACCCCTCCCCTTCTCTATCAACACCTCATGTCTTGGTTGCTTGATAAATTCCAACAGCTTACAATACCATCTCTATGCTGATGAAACCCAAATCTATCGCTCTACTCCCAACCTCACCCCTTCAGTCTTCTCTCGCATTTTTACCTGACATATCAGTATGGATGTCACACCACTTCCTCAAACTTAATCTTTCCAAAGTGAGCTCATAATATTCCCTCCACCCTATGCCCCCTCTCCTGATTTCTCTATCTAGATCAGTGGTCTCCAAACTGCAGCCTGGGGGTCAGATTCAGCCCTTTGCTTGTCTTTTTTCCAGGCCCTTGAATAGTTTATCCCACTGATTGGAGACACTAGTCTGCCCACTGACATCAACAATGGGATATTTTTCCTCCCCCTAATACCAAAGATGAGACATGGTTTACTCCCACTGATGCCAGAATTTTTTTTATTACCGCTGGCCACAGTGCGGCCCCCCTAAAGTCTGGAGGACAGTAAACTGGCCCTTTGTTTAGAAAGTTTGGAGACCCCTGATCTAGATCAATAATACAACTATCAGTCACAGCTTTATCACAGTATCACAGCTTTAACTGCCAATTGCGTGGTCATGCGACATTGTACCCAAACAAAATTAGGCTTTCTTTTGGTGGTAGTTGATCACCTCTGCAGTTTTTATTTTTTGCACTATAAACATTTTGAATAAAAAGCAATATTTTTTACTTTTTGCTATAATAAATATCCCCAAAAAATATATTAAAAAAAACTAAATTTCTTCCTCAGTTTAGGCTATGTATTCTTCTACATATTTTTGGTAAAAAATAAAAATAAAAATAAAAATCGCAATAAGCCTATATTGATTGGTTTGCACAAAAGTTATCGCATCTACAGAATAGGGGATAGATTAATGGTATTTTTATTATTATTATTTTTTATTAGTAATGGCGGCGGTCTGTTGGCTTGTGATCTTTTTGTTCCCATACACCAATAAAACACGCACTGAGGATTACATCTTTGTCTATTCCTTTGTATGGACTTACTAATGTTTGTTGAATTTTTCCAAATCTCTGGAAGGTTGGTACGTGGTACTTTGAAAGGGTTGGTGGAGTCCCTCTATGCCTCCTCTACAACTTCTATACAGCTGAGAGGCAAGCTCCTTTTACATACTTCTTCCATCTTGTATTTTCACTTGTGACTCCCAATCCCTGACCCATCAAAATTTAGTGCTATGGGTTCTACTCTAAATCCACATTTGAGTGCGGGATGGATATACAATATGGCAAAATATTTCGTACAAGAAAAAAGTTTTGAATGCCAATTACCACAGTCAGTTAGCCATTTTAACTACCAAATTAAAAAGAAACAACAAATATGTTTTTTGTTTTTTTTTTACATTTCTATCAGTAAGGGAAGTTAATAGAGCATAATTAACTACATTTAACCCATGAATTGCAGTGTGTTTCAGTAACACAAAAACTACGCTATATAGTAGGTTAAATGGGAATTTTGCTGTGTCACAAGAATTCGCAGAACACCTATATTTGCATATTTGTCTTTCAGATATAACCTTATGTTCAGTCATGTAAAGACAAGAACGCAGCCACATTTTTGTTGGATATAAATATACCAACCGTTACTTTAATTTCAGTCACCAGGTTTATTTTAAACTCAATTTTGTAATTCAAGTTAAGGAGGCAAATTAGTAGGTTAGAAGGAATTTAACTTTTTTTATTAGACGACTACACATAAATTAAGACTTCAGAGTCCTACAGAAAAGGCTTCCTGTGTAAAGGCTAATATTACATCCCCAAGACTGCATTACATGTCACAACACATTACACTATATTGCAGTTAACCAGTTCTTAGATATGGTGGCTAGCTGCCTTTGTTTTCTTTATTCAGGCTAATTACATGTTATGCTAGTACAGAAAAATACCCATTGATCCTGCCATAATACCAGTGTTCTTGTAACTTCCTTTGCACTGAACTGAAATCTTAAACAATGTTTTTAGCCCTCCCAGTTATCTTCTGTAGACAACAGAACAACTCCCCCTATAATATGGCAGTATAGAGGGGGAGGAGTTTGCAGTCCAAGTCAGTACATGAGTATGTCCAGTACGTGAGCATTGTTATGAATTAATTACTGGCAGGACCACCAGGTAAAAATAAAGGTAAAAGGAAAACCTGTGCAATCACATGCTGGTAAGTTGCAATTTAATATACTCTTGTTCTTGGGTTTAGATCTGCATCCCAAACAGTTTTTTTCATTTTGAACCATTTGAAAGGGGTTATAACTAGGTTTGAGGCAAATCTCTACTCAAGATTTGCAGTCCTGGCCAATTAATGCTGGAATTCAGCAGACTAAATTCTTTGTAAACATAATGCACTGCCTGGCCTTTAAAGTAAGGTCTTCTGGCTTAGAATGGCCAATAAGGGGGGTTTGTTATGTGCCAGCCTCCTGGCTATAAGAGGATGAGTACCCAGAAGCCATTTGCCAGGGTGTGTGTTGGGGTAGTTTAGGGACAGCTGACTATTGGCATTGCTGCCAATAAACATAGGCAAACCACTTTATTAAAAATAATTGTTGAGTACTCAGGACTCACCATAAATTGGTCCAAATCTTCCATTATGGTGTTAGATGATACCTCCAGTAATACAGGGACAGTTCTGCAGAACATTCCTGTTTCCTCTAGTTTTAAGTATTTGGTCATATATGTTACCCCTAGCCGGCTTGATTATGTCCATCTGAACTTATCAGAAAGACAAAAATCTCCTGCGCTCTCGGTGTATCGTCAAAACACGGGTAGTGTGGTTCCGTCTAAAGGCAAAGTCTAAAGTCTTGCAGCCCTCCTCAGAACAATGGGTGTTCATGTGGCTAGAAAAAAGAAAGAAAAAAGGAGGGCGCACCGACCTAGTGTATTACCACTTAGACGTTTTATTTAAAATATAAAAAAGCAGTAATCTTACTCACAAACGGAGCTTAAATAAAAGCTTATCGGACAAATCAGCTGGAAATTCTTTGGCACTTGCCGACTGGACTCGATGACAGAGAGGGTCGGACAGTACTTCAGACAACTGGATAGCTGACGCGTTTCTGGGGCGCACCCCTTTCCTCAGAGCCTAGATGGTCCATGATAGCTCTCCCCCACAGAACCCTCCGTTATATGTGTGTGCACATGTGCAGAGGCCTCAGCTCAGGTGACCACCAATTAGCAAACCCCGCCTTTTTTTCAAAAACCCCCCCCCGCCCTAGTTATTTTTGAACAGCCACTAGGGTGCCTTCTATTTGTGTGGGAGGGGGGCTAGTGGAAGGCCCACCCACATGGGTGGGGTCAGTTAGGAGTGGGAGGCGGGGTTTGCTAATTGGTGGTCACCTGAGCTGAGGCCTCTGCACATGTGCACACACATATAACGGAGGGTTCTGTGGGGGAGAGCTATCATGGACCATCTAGGCTCTGAGGAAAGGGGTGCGCCCCAGAAACGCGTCAGCTATCCAGTTGTCTGAAGTACTGTCCGACCCTCTCTGTCATCGAGTCCAGTCGGCAAGTGCCAAAGAATTTCCAGCTGATTTGTCCGATAAGCTTTTATTTAAGCTCCGTTTGTGAGTAAGATTACTGCTTTTTTATATTTTAAATAAAACATCTGAACTTATCCCCCTTACTCACCCGCATTAGAGATAAGGCCAAAATTTGGTCCAGACAAACTCTCAGTGGTAGGGAAAATCAACCTAATCAAAATGATTTTTATGACAGCTTCTATATGTCTTACACAACACTCCAATGATTATCCCCCTAAAAATGTTTTGCATTATCAACTCTATGTTTAGATCTTTGATTTGGCACTCTAGGCCCCCTGGAATTAAACTGGAACAAATGCAGAGACCAAAGAAGGGCGGAGGCTTGGCCTTACCAAACCCCTGGTTATATTCCCTCGCTGCCCAATTGCAACACATTGCCAGAGCCATGGTTCCGGAAGGTGCTCCTGCGGAACAGTATGTTTTTCTGTTTTGTGGTCTCAAAGCTCCACGCTCATTCTCCTTTATGTAACAGGAGCGAACAATGTGGCCATGGGCCTGGATGCTCTGACCTTCAGCAAGTCCAATAAACTCTTTCCCACCTACTCTCTTATGCAAAAAGTGTGGAATAAGACGAGGCAGATGCAGGAGGTTGTGGGTTTTACTAGATTCAGCCCCAACTGGGAGCTTATTATTCCAAGCTGTGATCTTTGCAATAATGGGCTAAATGGAAACGGTATGGCAATTTTGAGAAGGTAGGGTGTGTCCCTTCCCCATATTGAAAAATAAATTCTGCCTTCCACAATCCATGTATTTTTATTACAGCTGCAATATGCTAGCAGGGCACAAGCCGGTGTTGATAATAGGGTACAGTCACCAACCCCAATATTTAACCACATGTCAGAAGTGGAAATTTATAAAGGGTTCAGATGTTACTATATTCTACTGTGTATTTTTCTAAAAGACTCCCCTCGAGAGCTGAGAGTAGATGGGAGCAGGATGTGGGAGTGTTTGAGAAGGAACAGTGGGAAGAGGCTCTACAGGCGGTACAATCTTGTTCCCTTAACGTTACATGTCGTTTATCGCAGTTATATATTCTCCTCAGGGTCCACTTTACTCCTGCAAGAGAATTCATATTGGGGCTAAGAGAGAACCCAAACTATACCAGATGTTTTAAAGAACATGGTGATCTAATTCACCTCTTGTGTAGGTTACCCAAACTACACCTTCATTAGAGGAGGGTCCTGAATACCCTAAATAGAGTATTCCAAGTTGCTATTCCTGTTGATCCCAAGCCTTGTGTTCTGGGTATCCTGGACAAACTGCAGGTAGAGAAAGTTACAAAACAGGCAAGGGCGCTATTTCAAGCACACAAACTGATTCTTAGACACTGGAAGTCGACTGACCCACCCTCAAGCAAGGAGTGGACAGCCCTAATGGGTGACACATTACTTTTAGAAAAAGTATATCTTTCAGCACAGAGGGTGCCCAAGCAAGTTCCAAGCCGTTTGGTCCCCCTGGCTAGACACACCTGGTCTCGGCTCCTGTCGAACTGGTTCTGGACAGAATATAGTGATACTGTTTACTCAATATGAGGTGGTGGGTGTAAAGTAGTTGCGGGGGGGGGGGGGGGGCGGGGTTGGGGGAAAACTGTATTGTCAATACACTGAGTTTTGAAACTGTTGGGATTATGGTATCGTATGAATATCCCTGCATTGGTATGTTGTCTTTGGATAAAGACTCTGCGTTTGTTTTTCTGTTTTGTGGTCTCAAAGCTTTGAAAAATAAAATAAAAATTAAGACAGGGCTAAATCTGCCTCTCAATTTAGCCCTTTTAAGACAAGGCTTAATTGAGGGGCAGAGGTTCTGCACACAGAGGAAGTAGGAGGCGAGCAGCTTCTGCAGAATAAAGCGGTGTTTGGACAGGCAGGAGGTAGTGGGATTGGCTGACAAACCCTTCAATGATTCCTCCTCTCAGGCATACAGCAGCCAGTTCTCTGCAATTGTTATTGGACCCTCTTCTTCCTCCTCCTCTTCCACTAATCCTGCCAGAGCCCTGCAAACTGACAAGGAGTCATCAGTGGAATTATTTAATCATGACTTGCTGCAGGAGGATGATCCTGGTCATGTGCAAGCATTCCTCCTTTCAGCTATTGAGGATGAGGAAGATGGCACCATGACCATAAATAGAGGTGATATCAGGCAGGGAGCAGCAAGAGGCAGTCATGTTCAAGCATCTGGAGAGGGTAGATGAGGTGGACACAGGTAGGTAAAAACCCAGCACTTTGAGGACATTCTTCATAAGGACCTTTCTGTTGCATTTCCCCTTAGTGGTAGAATCCCCTTTGACAACCATTATGCCTTCAATCATCTGATCCCTGAAAATAAGTAGTGCCTGTGCTTTTTCATTTAACCAGAGCGACCAGGTCTGGCTGTAGGCAAGACTCACAAGCAGTGCCTGAACCACATTCTTGTGGACTGCATTGGGTATAGGTCTAGTGCAGGTACTCTCATAAGTGAGAACCTTATGAACTATTGGATACAAAAGCTGGACCCGCTGACTGAGGTTTACAGTTATACCCTGTAGTTGCTGGCTTGCCCTGCATTTAGTATGCTGTCTGGGTCTTCAGTTCAGCAGGTTTTTTTTGTTAGGAAGAGGTGAAGCTACCTACCCCGTGATAGTCTGGATTGACTCATTGTGGATTACCAATGACTGCAAAACCACTGCTGCAGATGCTACAGACTAGGTATTGATGGTTATATTGCCGCCCCCCCCCCCAAAAAAAAGATATCTGCCACAATTACCAACTCCTCCCATCTCTATTGGTCTAGTCCAGTTATCCAACACTGTAAAGGCCCACTCTGTGTTTGCACAGCCTAAAGTGATTGTTATTGTTATTTTAAAAAAAAATAAGACTTTACAAACATGTTATACTTACCTGCTCTAGTTTTGCACAGGGCAGCCCAGATCCTCCTCCTCTTCTCGGGTCCCTCTTCGGTGCTCCTGGCCCCTCCCTCCTGTCAAGTGCCCCCACAGCAAGAAGCTTGCTATGGGGCACCCGAGCCGATCTGCAGCTCCATGTGTCCATTGAGACATGGAGCCTCGGTTCGACCACGCCCCCCACCTCTTCTGATTGGCTAACTGACTTTGATTGACAGCAGCGAGAGCCAATGGTGCCACTGCTGTGTCTTTGCAAATCAGGCAGGGAGTCCCAGACGGCCACCAAGTCACGAGTCACTCATGGACATCGCTGGATAGAGATGGGGCTCAGGTAAGTATCGGGGGGGGGGGGGTGCTGGAGCACACAGAAGATGTTTCATCTTAATGCAGAGAAGGCATTAAGATAAAAAACCTTCTGCACTTATAACCACTTTAGCCTCAGCTGACAAATTTCTAACATTTGCTGCAGGAAAATTCTGCATTATGCCCCAAAGTTTGAGACCTATTTCGGTGCCCCAGCACTCAAAAATATTTGTGGCTATTGTCTCTCAGATAATACAATCTTTATGCAACTGTCACAATAAAACTTGCCAAGTCTTTACTCTTATATAGCGGCCTAGCTAAGCTGCTTACATACTGTTCAGCCACTGAACAGATCCTTATTGTGAACTTTTTCACAGTATCATAACAGAAGCTGTGGACTGGACCATCCATGCAGTGACAATTTCAATTTCATACAGGATCCTGCTGCCTGCACTATATATGAGACATTTTTCATTATGTTAACTAAAGCTATGAATATTTTTTAATTTTTTTGTAAATTACAGCTTTAAAGATGTTTCAGCTGCATGCAATGGCTTTTGGAGACTATAGGTGCTGGCACTTAAAGCGGTAGTAAACTGCTGTGTTTTTTCTTTTTTTTGCAACCTGCAGGGTAAAGCCGTAATGTGCTAGTATGCATTGCATACTAGCACATTATGTGACACTTACCTGAAAATTAAGCCTTTTTTTTTTTTATTATTGAAGATTTAAACACAGAACACAAAAAAACAAAACAAAATAAACATAGCTCAAGCGCTTACAATATAATCATATAAGCAATTGGAAGTAGCGAAGTATGGCAATGCAGACATGGTCTCATATCATATGACAGATCAAGGGTGCATCCAATATCTATCCAAGTACCACTGAAAAATACACATGTACATTGCCCAACGGGACTACCCATAAAAAGGCGGGTAGGCCAATGAGTCACAAAGGTACAGTATGGTAGGGGCCAAGGCCTACATCATAGACAGCATGTACTCCAACTCAGCAAGCAGTTTCAGGTTCTGCCAACCAAGTGCGCCAAACCTTATCATACTTCAGCGGGCAGCCTCTGTTAGCATACGTGTCCTTATACAGGTGAAGGCTGGTATTCACCAAGCGTTTCCACTGCATTAAAGAGGGGGAGTGGGCTTTTTCCAATGCATGGCAATATTTTTGCGAGCATAGAAGAGCAAGAGGCTGACCAAGACATGTCTTTTTTTTTTTTCCAGAAAAAAAACAAAGTTTATTGATTCAAGTTTGACACTTACAGTCCAAAGTACCATAATCTCTACAAATACAGTCAACATGGCCGTACTACTTACAATACATGCAATGAATTTTAAACACAACACAATTGTCACCATCCTGAGTATTCATACTGCCATGAGCGGCCGCCGCACCTCCCCCAAGGCACTGTCTGTGCCCGGACAATCTGCCCATTTTACTCCCGTGCCTACGCACTTAAGTAGCATATCAACCCACATTTAGTCTCAAAAGTCTGTCCATAATTAGGTCGTCCGGAGCTAGCCCCGGTGTTCCCAACCACAGGTCCCATAATTTTTCAAACTTTCCAGAGCATCCCCTATGTTGGTATATAACCTTTTCCATTCTCAGTGCGTTACCAAGTGCATTAATCCATTCCTTGACTGTGGGGGGTGATTCAGACTTCCAATGTTGCATAATCATTTTGCGGGCCATGAAAAGGGCCCTAGTGAGGGCTTCCCTAATATGGGGTTTCCATTCCAGCTCATCTAGCAGATTTAGAAGACATTGTTTCGGATCTAATGGGACTGACACCTGGAATACTGTGTTCAGCGTGTCCATCACCCCCTTCCAATAGGTATGCAACTTGGGGCAGCGCCAGAGCATGTGTATCAGGTCCCCATGGTCTCTTTTACATCTCGTACAGGTCGGTGCGGGCAGCAGTCCCATACCATATAGTCTGTGAGGCGTGTAGTATACTCTCAGGAGTGTATATAGTTGCGTCAGCCGCTGTGTCACATTGAGGGAGCATACAGTAACCGACTGCAGGGCCTCCTCCCACTGATCCTCATCCAAGGGTCCTACATCCGTTTCCCATTTCCCTTTAACAGTCAGGGGGTGTTTTGTGAGAAATTTACAAAGCAGCGTGCCGTAGCTCTGGGAAATGAAGCCCTTAGACGTCTCTGCACCCCTAAGCTGCAAGAGAAGTGGAGGGGAATCTACATGCCACTCTGAGACCCTTGACTGAGCTGTAAATGCATGCCGAAGCCCCAGATAGTAGAAAAGCATGTTCGCAGGCAAATGATATGCCTCCCTTAAAGTCTCAAAGGGCAGTAACTTGCCATTCCCAATAATTTGTGTCAGGTAGCAGACTCCATACCTCTTCCACCTGTCCCCATGCTGTAATTTGGCTAGCTCGGGATAGGAATCATTTGCCCAGATAGGGCTGAACTTTGTAATACCTGAGGCCCCCTGTAGATATTTAGTTTTATTCCATATCTTCTGTATTAGACTGTACGTAGGGAAGCTTTTGTGAGGCCTTCCAAAAGCTAGGGCCTCAAGCGCTGTCGGAACTGACTTTCCCCCCACTGTCCAAAGCATAATATGTTCAGAGGCGCCATGGCTTCTACCGGCCGTGTCACCCTCCAAAACCATGGTACCTATCAGATGCTGCAATTGCGACGCCAGATAGTACAACCACGGATTTGGCAAAGCAAGGCCACCTTCACCCTTGGGGCGTCGCAAGTGCTCTAATTTTATCCTGGGGGGGGGCGATTTTTCCAGATCAGTTCGCGAAATATGGTATTCACTATTCTGAAGATCTTCAGTGGGATCACTACCGGGGAATTGTGGAGCATGTACAGCAGTTGGGGCATAAGAATCATTTTAATTAGATTCACTCTGCCCGCAACCGACATACACAGAGTGTTCCACGTTTTAACCCGAGATCGGAATCTGGCCAGCAGCGGGGAGATATTGAGCTGACTGTATTCCCTGATATGCGGCGTCACTTGTATCCCCAGATATTTGAAGGAGGTGGCTACAGGAATACCCCCCACCCGGTCTCCGTGATGTAACAGGACATCATCCAGTGGCATTAAGGCTGACTTGGTCCAATTTATTTTAAGGCCCGTGAACTCCCCAAACCGAGCCACCGTCTCCATCGTCTCGCTCAGGGATTGCTCTGTATCACCCAGCAGAATCATTGTATCGTCTGCATAAAGCATCACTTTCTCCTGTCTTTCCCCATAGCAGAAGCCAGTGATACCTCTATGGTCTCTAATCCGAATCGCCAATGGTTCTATGGCCAAGGCAAACAGCAGGGGGGACAATGGACACCCCTGCCGCGTACCCCGGCCCAGAGCAAAGGCCGGCGACACTCTCCCCGCCTCTCTAATAACCGCCTGGGGGCAGTGGTACAGCAAACGCACCCAAGAAATGAACACCTCCCCAAAACCAAATCGCCTCAACACCTCCCAAAGGTACGGCCACTCAACGCTATCAAAAGCTTTCATAGCGTCAAGCGACAGCAGAGCTCTCTTACCCATGTTATCAGCCTGGGATTGCATATTAAGACCAAGACAAGTCGGGACAATGGTTTCAATAATTCCATGGAGACACGCCTCCATTTTCAATGGAATATTGGCTGAAGCCACCTTGTTAATCAGGTCCAATACCATCACCCAGTACTGTTGGACCCCAATGCACTGCCAGAAAATGTGGGAGAAGTCGCCTGGGGAGACGCCACACCTCCAACACTCCGACGAATGCGCGGGGTCCATCTTGTGAAGTCTATGCGGGGTAAAATATACCCTGTGGAAATTTTAAATTGCACCAACCTGTCGCGGATGGAGACCAGGGATCTAAAAGGTAGATCCCAGACATCATCCCAGTCATCTGTGTCTAAAGTGGGAATGTCCCTTTGCCAGATGGACCATAGCTTGTCAAGGGGCAGGAGAGACACAAAGAGCAGGTACGAGTATAAATGTGATGTGGGCTTCTCGTCACAATTAAACCTCAGTGTTCTCTCCAGCTCCGACTGGGCCACGATACAGGAGGAATGCGGGAACTGTGCCGCAAATGCATGGGACAGCTGGTGATATCTAAAGAGGTAGTGGTCAGGCAGGTTGAAAGTGGAGGAGAGGTCAGAAAAAGGAAGTAGGGCGTTTTGTGACACTATGTGCGATATGAGCTTGATACCATGTTTTGTCCACGCGTAGGGGTCTAGAAGTTTGTAAATGTGTGACAGGCTAGGATTTTGCCAGATTGGGGCGTTTGGGGAGATCTTACACGTTTTGCATTTTTCGATGGCTAGGCCGGCTCGCCACGCTCGCAGGGTGGTAAGCATGGAGGGGGTTAGAGGATAAGGAGCGCGGGGGCCCCGGTATAGTAGAAATTGGAGGGCTTACGGCGAACCCACCACTGCAGCTTCAAGCACAGTGGACGAGTTTGTCTTGTCCGGCCTCAACCACCAAACCGCAGTCACCAACTGCCCGGCCAGGTAGTACTTGTAGCTGTCGGGAAATGCCATGCCACCCTGCATTCGTGGGCTCATTAAAGTTGTAAGCCGGTATCTGGGTTGTGAAGGGCCCCAAATAAAAGAGGAGAAAATTTGGTTACATTTCTGGAAAAAGGACTTGGGCACCCATTGTGAGGAATGGCGGAAAAGGTAAGTGAGCTTAGGAACAATCTTCATTTTAATGAGGTTCACTCGCCCCCAAACGGATAGGGGCAGGTTACTCCAGGATTTGAGCTTTGATTGGGCCTCTAGAAGCACCGGGGCCAGACTCAGCAGTATAAAGTCAGAGGCAGAGATGTGCACCCCTAAATACTTGAAGGACTGTACCCAACAAAGGGGATTACCAGGTGGGGAGGTAGATATGGCTGCACGGTCAATCGGGAAAAGGAGGGACTTGGACCAATTAACCCTGAGTCCGGTGACCTCAGCAAAGGTGTCCAGAAACGTTAGTGCCCCCTGTAACGATGGACCAGCATCGTTAAGGAAAAGCAGCATATCGTCTGCGTACAAGGCTACCCTCTCCTCCAGCAGCCCCACCCGGAGACCTTTAATGTGCGGTGAAGTACGTAGTGTCTCCGCCACTGGTTCAATGGCAAGGGCAAACAAAGCCGGAGAGAGAGGGCAGCCCTGTCTAGTCCCCACCTGGGCCCAGGCGGACGGGTCCAGACATTGTTTCTTGGATGGCATAGGCCTATCCAGGTCTGGCGACAAAGTGGCATTGAAATCACCCATTATCAGAACCCTACCGGGACAAAACGGCGTAACCTTTTCTTGCACATCATACAGTAAACCAGATGAAAAAGGGGGAGGAATGTACAAATTAACGACAATATATCTTTGCGACCACAACGTAAACACTAAAATCACAAATTTACCCAGGGGGTCAGTGCGGACCTCGATGATACAGGGAAAATTCTTGTGGATAAGGATCGACACACCCCTAGCATACGTAGAGTATGTAGCGTGCATCGCTCGCTGTATCCATGGTTTTTTAAGAGTCAGGATATTGCTGCCCATAAGGTGGGTCTCTTGGAGGAGGATGAGCTGAGGGGAGTGAGATTTCAAATATTGAAATAGGAGGGCACGTTTAAATTTGGAGTTAAGGCCCCTGACATTCCAGGAGAGGCTGGTGAAGGAGGAAGGCAGGTGGTCAGCCATTAGCAGAGGGAGGTCGAAATAAAATGGATAGGTTAGACTCACCCTAGTGCACCTCAGGAGCAGCGAAACCACTGTTACCTTGCATTGAACATTGACAGCACTCAAGCATACCACAGAAACAAAACAGAAAAGAAAAAAAACAACATACAGAAAAATCAAAACTAACATTAAAACTTCCCAGGCACAAGGTGCCTTTCCTACTATGTCCCATCTCTCTGCCAAAGTGTCTTGTTGAAGGTGACCCAGCGGTCAGTGTCCAGGACCAGGGAGTGGGAAGGAAGGTGCGGGCACTGGCCACAAGCTAAAAAGGGGGGGGTATCAGTCCCGGACTTTGGTGGCGATGTGGTGTGTGTCCAGAACAGAGCACTGAGCAAACTTTTATCGCAGGAGTCGATTTGCTCAGTGCTCTTTAGAAGGAATTGCTTAAACGTGCATCCTTACAGGGTGACACTGTGGATGCACAGGTATAAATGTGCCAACGTCCTGATATAGCAGGAAGAATATGAATGGACTAGAGAATGGACTTTAGGCGGCACATGGATAGATATTGTAAAAAACTAGGGGTTTTTAACCCCAGAGAGCCTATAGTACAGTGGCCAGGCTGTAAGCCTGCGCCTTGAAAAAGAGGGGAGGTTTCCACCAGTCCAGAGCAATCCTAGCAGTCAGCTGTGATTTTTACCATTATTGGCCATTTGATACAGACAAATAGCCAATTTAATTTTACCAAGGTGTGTGTTGCATCTGGCAGCACATTCGGCCTACTATTATGCTCCTGAAGAAGCGTTAATTTGCGAAACTGGTAGAGCAATTCAAGACTACATCTGATACATTGAACCCATGGCTAACGCCACCTGCTTCATACGTTTACTGTCTCACTAGCCTTTGGTTGCTGGTTATGTATTTCATTGATGGAGTGCATCTATGTTGTATAATTCTGAAGCATTGTATAGCATTAGCCTGAGCCTTGTATCTAAGAACAAATAGACTGTCATTTTTTGAATGTTTATATGTAATCTCTTATTACTTTGCCTAAAATAAAAACCCCTAGTTTTTTACAATATCTATCCATGTGCCGCCTAATGTCCATTCTCTAGTCCATTCATATTCTTCCTGCTATATCAGGACGTTGGCACATTTATACCTGTGCATCCACAATGTCACCCTGTGAGGATGCACGTTTAAGCAATTCCTTCTAAAGAGCACTGAGCAAATCGACTCCTGCGATAAAACCTGGCAAGATTCCACAATGTAAATACAGTTTGACCAACCGGAAACAGGGAAGGCAGACAGAAATCAGTCACAAAGGCCAGGGATCTACCCCACAGAGAAATGTGTGCAACCCATCATGTAATCCAGCAATAGGGGAGGGGGTTGAGAACAGCCGTTGCCCCCAGAAATAAAAGAAACTTTAAATGTCCCCAAGGATAAGAAACAGTGACAAAAAAAAAACAGTGGCTAGCTTTCAATGTAACAAGCCAAATACTTGCAGCGAGGGAAGGTCTGCGAACGGCCATCCAACCAGGACATTGCCGCCTCCGGATCCGTGAAGAACCATGTCCGGTCACCATCAATAACACAAAGTTTGCTGGGATAAAGTAGACTGAACTTGAGGCCTTTATCAGTAAAGGAACGGCGGCGATGCTGTACCTCTGGGGAGTAGTCAGGAAAAAGCATGATATGAGTGCCATTGTGAAGCAGGTCACGTTTCTCCATGGCAGCCGCCAAGATCTGATCCCCGTCTCTGTAGCTAAGCAGCCAGAGCAAGAAGGGCCTAGGTGGGGCACCAGGAGCCGGAGGAGTAGGGGGGACTCTGTGAGCCCTTTCCACCACAAATGTAGGCGGCACGGCAGGTAAATTCAGGAGCGAGACCAGGAAGGCCTCTGAATTCAGCAGGCCTCGAGCCCTCCACCTTCTCAGGGAGGCCCAGGACACGGATGTTATTCCTCCTGAGCCTATTTTCCGTGTCTATGGACTTGTCCTGCAGGGCTCTGACTTGTAGCTGTAAGGCATGGAGCTCCCTGGAATCAACCCTGGTGGTATCTTCCAGCTGGGAGATGCGACCTTCTGCTTCAGTGAACCGGGACCTAAATTTGTCCATGTCATGGCGGATCAGGCTGACGTCCACCACTAGGTGATCTATTTTAACCATCACCGAGTCTCTTCCCTCCTTGATGGCCGCCAGGAGCTCGGCATGAGAGGCAGCTTGGGATGGAGACGGATCAGGGTGGGTCGGGGAGCTGGCTGACATTGCAGGTGTATTAGGCCTCGTGGGCAAGATGGCCGCCGCGGAACGGTCTACGGCCGCAGAGGACAAGCGGAGCTTACCCGGAGACAGCTGAGGTGGCCTCGGGGTGCCGGGTGCCCTCTTCCGCCCCAGGGTGTCAGACAGGCGGCAGCTGTAAGGAGGAATCTGGGCTGGAAGAAGAGTCAGGATGCGGGCAAGAGCGGAGCTCAGCGGTCACACGCCCGCTCTCTTTCACATCCCGGCCACGCCCCCCGAAAAGTAAGCCTTTTAGTCCCATGCTGTCACTGCTGAGAGGGCTTCCATTTTCACCTGGTCTTCCTTCCGGGTTTGCGGACTCCGGCTGTGTGATTGGTCGAAGCCATGATGACGTCACTCCCATGCATGTGCGCGTGAGCCGCCGCTTTACGACACATGACTGACTGAATGGCCCGAGGTGGCCGTTCCTTCACAGCGCATGCACCGGTGAGGTCACTGGCTGCATGTACAGTAAATATCTCCTAAACGGTGCAGGTTTGGGAGATATTTACAGTACCTATACGCAAGTCAGCTTATAGGCTTACCTATAGGTAAAAGTCAGAGATGGGAGTTTACTAACACTTTAATACCTCAAACAGTTATACTCATCCTTCCAGAGTTTCCTTTCCTATACTATTGGTTGAAACAATTTTATTTTATTTTTTTGTGATTTTACACATAAGGTATGGTGAAATATTGTAACATTGTGTTTTCAAACAAACACCATGATATACATTATGTAAACATATTAATTATGTATACAGCTGTGAATGCAATTTATAGAGACTACTTACTGAAAGCCAATTTATTATATTCCCAGCATAACATTTTTGTAGCCTTTTCTCTGAGCATACATTTCTCCCAAAGACATTTTTGAGTTAAAGAGGCAGGGCCTTCTATAACTTTGATATAAGACCGCAATCACATACTGTATATGGTTTGCTGTAACAATCTTGGTCCTAGTTACACACATATTAAAAATACAACATAAAACTTCTGTTAAAAAAACAAAACAAAAAAACAACACATCTATTCGCATACGAACTAGTCCCTCTGGGTTGATTGTGCATGGTAGCCAATCAGCTTCTAACTTCAGCTTCAATTAAGATTTGACAAAAAAACCTGAAGCTGATTGGTTTCTATGCAGAACTGCACCAGGTTTTGCACCCTCCAGTTTTAGTACCTCAACCCCTATTGTAAATATATGTTTAAGATACAAATGTTTGACCCGCTACATATTTAACTAGTTGTTGACATTGTGTAGTATGCCCAGTCATAAAAACTGGTACTTCGTGGATGCCTGCAATACCTCAGCTGTCAAACTGACAGCTATTACAGCAGCTGCTGTACAAAATACAGACCTTCTGACAGTGGAGTAGATTTACCAAAACTAGAGAGTGCAAAATCTGGTGCAGCGCTGCTGGATGGCCAAATCAGCTTTGAACTTGTTCAATTAAGCTGACAAAAAAAAAACAACAGTTTATTGATGTTTTAGTAAATCAACCCCACTGTTAAACATTGTTCAGACCCAAGATAGATACACAGTAGCACTGCCACTTTTCTATTTATTCTGTTTCATTCATCTGTAGATCATAGATGAACTTTGAGCTGCATGTGATGTTAGTTTAAGGAACTTAACAAGTACAACAAACAGTCCTATTTTAACCCCTTAACACATAGTGTACACTAATCAGCCCTAATTTAATTCCGTATTCCTCTTAGCTAATATTTTCCTGCTACTTATCTATTTATAACCACTGATATTTAAACTTTGTTGTTGTTGGTTTTTTTATTTTAGTGTTGCATAAAAAAAGCACAAAATTGGAAAAGAAGCCTTTATTGGAATATGTAAATAACTCTCACTATTTGTTTTGCTGTCCATTGTCCCCTGGACTTAAAGTAACCAAAAATGCTGAAATGTCCCCAGAACAGAAATAGAGGGTAGGGCCCCTTTCACACCAGAAACTGCAAGTAACTGCACGTTTTTTCCTTGTACCTATTGCATACATTTGATGCAAGTTTTACATGCAGGTGACGTGCATCTTTCCCCCTGCATTTGTCCTGTGAGGTCACTTCCTTCTTTCTTTCCTTGGGCTTCTATGTGCATTGTGATGCTTTGCATGAATTTTTGCACGTTTGTGGTGCGGAAAAATGCAGCATGCTGTACTTTTCTGCACTGCAATGGTGTGAAAAGCCCATAGGATAGCCTGGATTTTAGACTGTCTATGCAGTTGGAGTCCAGTCAAAAATGCATCCAACTGTATCCCACTGCGTTAGGTGTGAAAAGGCCCCAAATCTTCCTATTGGGACACTTGTTCTGGTGGCAACTGGCTAAGATGGTGCTCATCTAAATAGTTTGTGTGTTGATCTTTCTAATTCTGTGTAACCCGACAACCAGAACAGTACCTGCAGTGTCAAGAAGAATTATATACTATACATAGGAGAAATTATAGCATACATGTGGAATTTGGAATGATAGAAACTTAAAATTACTACTTGTGAAATCAGAAAAAAAATTGCATTTTCTCATTTTTTGTTTATAGACTGCATAGAAAACAGGTTTTTGAATACAATATTGCCAGGATTTTGAAAGTCTTTGTACTAAAAAAAAAACTATCATCCTGATGTGGTGCTGGACCTGGCTGGCGGTTGGCCAGCCCTTGTTGGCTTTTTCCACCCATGAGCTCTGACATCACTTCCGGTTAGCACACACTTACATCACTTCTGCTTTTAGGGCGGAAGTGAAGGCAAACATGGGGCTGGGCCTGACTGCATGGACACGGTCCAGATGAATACCTATGCAGGAGTGTTTTTTTTTTACTGGCCAATTGAGAGAGGGCCCACCCAGTTCCCCAGTGACCACCCCCCTTTTGGTTGCCTTAAGGGCAGGTCTGTGTGGGGGTTGCTTTGCTGGATCAGTGGGATCTCGGGAGACCCAGACACACATCCTCTGTTGGACTCCTTTTTGATGTCTTGAGTGCTAGTGCAGACTTTTACACGATGGACTAGACATCTAATAGAATGTTCCTTGCTTTGGGGTGAATTGTGCATCGTTTGTCTTGCCTAATGCTGATTGTCTGCATGGTTTACTTGGTGAGAGAATTTTTATCGGTTTCTCTCGCTCTTTGATGCAGTTTATAGGTGCATCAACTCTGATTGATGTTGTACCTAGTTACGAATTTCAAGCTCGGTTTTCATCTACTAGAGTTTGAATTTATGTGTTCCTGTCACCCCTGGATACAGGTTAGTGCAGTAGCACGTATGCCGTTTGACCATGTAATGTGCTGTTGTCAACATGGCTAGTGAAATAGGAACCCTGGTCTATTACTTATGTGTGCTTTATCTATTCCCATTAGGTATGTCTTTTACTATAGCCCACACTATACATGGTGACCAAGTTTCACATATGCTCCATATCAGTGAGGTAGAGTGTCTTTTTCCTTGTTTGGTCTCCCCTTAGCCTGAACACATCCAATGTTAAAGGTACGTTTTTGTGAGGTGGTGTGTGTGTGTGTGTGTGTTTTTATTTTATTTTTTCTTTGAGGACAGTTTACTGTAAATATATGTTTGACTGTATGCTAATATGAAATGTCTAAGTCTCGTTTTTGTGTGTATATATATATATACACACACACACACACACACACACACACTAGATGTTTTGTGATGTACACATGGATGATTAAGCCTTTAAGGAGCATGAATGACCGTAAAACATGTTGGCATATCTCGTATAATTCATGTGTTTTCGTATTTGATATTTTGTGCAATGTGCTTTCTACACTTTTGGGCTTTAGTTTTTCTTTTTACCTTTTGTTTTATGAATAAATATATGTATTAACAATTTTTTATATATATATTTCTAATAATGACTAATGTGTGTGTGTGTATATATGTTTTACCTGAACCATGAGGATTACCATTTAAAAGCCCATCTTCTACAATACTTCTTTTTATAATATATATCGGGCTGGTGTCCCCTAGGTGTGGAGTGTGTGGAACATGGTTTTTCCACTCTATTAGGCCCTCACTAACACATTTTTACAAAAAAAACGAAGTATATAGATCTTTGTTATCTTTAGCAATAACTTTGACATTCTTTATCAGTAGGCCTATAGCCGAAATGTAAAAATTGCTCTGGTCCATAAGGGATATACAGGGGGGATAGCTGAACTGGTTAAACATTTTATGGTTTTCAACCCTAGATGTACATGGAAAAACATCCACTGACATTAGGTGGATCAATATCATTGCTTTTGTTGTTTGTCTGATTCAAAGTATTTACCTGAGACTTCTCGATCACGGTTGTAGTTCTAAATTGCGGTATTCCAACCAGTGCATTTCACTGTAATTCACTATGATATCTAGTCACACAGGCTTCCAATGGAGACAAGGGGCCATTTCAGAACATATTGGGCAAGCATTATCCACTGTTGTCACCATTAGGAAGCCCATTGTGAGAATTGCCATGCTGCCATCACTGAAATGCATGCATATAGACAGACAGGGGTTGATTTACTACAACTGGAGAGAGCAAGATTTGGTGCAGCTCTGCATAGAAACCAACCAGCTTCCAGGTTTTTCGCCAAAGCTTAATTCAATAAGCTGAAGTTAGAAGCCAACTTGGCTACCATGCACAGCTGCACCAGATTTTGTAAATCAACCCCATTGCTGCTGCAAAGAATGAAGAAAGGATTCAAATGGCATGTAATTAAAAACAAATGATACAAAGTGCTTCAACAAGTGAAATGTCATTCAGTTAGGAATTACGTCTTCTTTAAAGGGTCAGTCCACCCAAACATATTGCAGTTTTAGGTTCAGTTTTGGTTATAGCCCAAAAACCATGATGGAGATAAAGTGAAATGTCAGAAAAGTCCACACATTGACATAATACAGTTTTTATTTTTTATTTGGATCCAACTTTCCTATATGAAAAAAAAAATCACACAATAACAGTCCACATGTATAACAGTGGGAATGTAAAAACATTTTAACATGGCTTTTATTTATATAGAATCAATTATCCAGAGGAATATATGTATCCTTTCAGTTTAATATCCACATAGCACATGAAGAAAAGGTACTCTTGATGCCCAGTTCAAGTTTTTACACAAAGCCTTCAGTATTGTCTGATCAAACTGCCATACATATGACCTAACGATGAAAGACCCTAAGGTGGCATGTGACTGATCAGAGAACAGAAACTTTCCTAAACTTCATTATTAAGTCTGGAAATGTGGCTGTCACCTTCAGTATTCTTCATAATATAGTGCAAAGTCCTAACTAGCACGTGATATTTCCCTGCCATTTTTATGCATAAATTCTTAGTAACCACAAAAGTAATACTACACAAAATTGTCTCCAATTATGGCGCTATCCCACAGTTCTATGTGCTCTACAATTCGAAGCATGGTGGGCTACGTTTACTTAGATATGTTTTTAAACTAAGTTCTTGCTTATTATATAAAGTGCATGATCTCAATACAATAACTCCTTACAGATATTGTGTGGCCACTTTTTCTTTCACTACAAGAACGGGTTAGCTTTTGAAAGCAGCCAATAGGAAAAAGAACACTTGACGTCTACATTACCTGAGTCTTTGTGGCACCATATGTTTACACCTCAGATTGGTCTTGCAGGAGAACAGTAAAATCACTATTATTGACACTGTACTACCTGAGAAATTTCCACTCAACATTTTTGTCGTTGGTTAAGGATGCAATTGGGAAGTGGGTCAGCCTGGTAAACATACAAACAAATGGCATATTGAGGTAGAAAACGTTAAAATATGTTAAAAACAGAAGCACAGTAAAAGCCATAAAACAGTGCTTACTAATATCAAAGCTTTCAGGGAGACCCACGTTAAGGAGATATGTAATAAAGTGCCAGGATGCCAAGAATACACAACAGTAGTGGAATAATTCACCCTCTTCATGTGACAGACTAGATTAAATCCTGACTCAAATTGCAATTCAGCAAATTGATACTCATCTTTGCAGGGATATACACATTAATTTGTGTTCTTAAGACCTCTTAACTCATATCAAACCAATTCTGTATCAACAATTTTCAGTCACCAATGTGGTGTCTGCTTATATACTTTTTAATGGTGACAAGTAATTTAGACAGTAAACACACGTGCTACAGTAAAAACTTATGTTTCTGTTGTGTAATTGCTGTATGCCATGGAAGAGAGAGAGGTTAAATGACTGCTCCACTGTCTGCTCGAGCTTGCAGCGCTGGACTCTTCTTCCCTCTGCTTATGTTTGGCTACAAGTTGTTTGGCTTCCTCCTCATCGAGGAAAGGACTTTCTCCATAGGTCTCCTTCAACCATACTCGGTGCTAGAAGATTAAGATCAGTGAAATAATATTTAAGCAGCAGATAAACTAAGGCATGTATGAAAACATGTACTTGATTCACCTGCAGTGAATGTTTGATGAATACCACATTCACCGCTTTATAAATATGCCCCATTGACTTCTTTTGCATTTAAAACAAGACATCATGAATCTTAAATAATGGTGATCAGATTTGATCCGCTGGTCAAAGGCCAATCTAGACCTATGGGGTTATTACATGGGCAGTACATTTACTCAAGAGGGGTCAACAAATGTATGGATTTGAGAAGGTACCAGTGACCCCCATCTCCATCCGAGGAGTGGATGCAGTAGAGAGTTACAAGTATCTGGGGGTGCACATAGATAATAAGCTGGACTGAAGCAAGAACACTGAGGTGCTCTATAGCAGTGGTTCTCAGTCCTCAAGTACCCCCAACAGGCCATGTTGGCAGATTTCCCTTCATCTTGCACAGGTGCTTTAATTTAGAGTCAATGGCTTGGTATTTTGAACAGCTATTTTATCCAAGAGAAATTTCCAAAACATGGCCTGTTGGGGATACCTGAGGGTCGAGGTTGAGAATCAGTGTTCTATAGGAAGAGCCAGAGCAGCCTCTATTTTTTGAGGAGACTGCGGTCTTTTAACATCTGCCAGATGATGCAGTAAATGTTTTATGCATCTGTGGTGGCCAGCGCACTCCTGTATGTGGTGGCATGCTGGGGAAGTAGGCTTAGGGTGGCCGACCCCAACAGACTCAACAAGCTGATTCGCAAGGCCAGTGAGGTTGTTGGATTTAAGCTGGAGTCTTTAAGAACAGTGTTAGAGAGGAGAATGTTGTTCAATCTTGGACAACTCCTCCCACCCACTCCATAATACACTGGCCAGTCTGCAGTACCATCACTGACAGATCGTTACAACCATGATGCACCACAGAGCAATACAGGAAGTCATTTTTACATGTGGCTAGTTATACAATTCTTTGAATATTTAAATCTGGATTATGATCAGGATTTTTATGTAGTTTTTATAGAATGTTGGCATTATGTTAATTATTATTTGGGGTAATGCTAGAGAAAGTGGTGTATTTGCATTTTAGTAGTTTGATTTTCTGTTATTTATTCTATGTTGTATTTTAATTGTATGGATGGTTTATTAGAGTATAATTTTATTCGTTTTATGGGTGCTAATTGCTGTTATTGGTAATTTTGTGTCATTGTGTCTTGTTCATTTTTATGTTCAGTGTGGTTTTTGTTGTGTGGCGGTGTCACAATTAATCCTTTGGGAGCAATAAAGTATTCTGATGTACATCAGGGGTTCTTATGCTTTTTTAAAAAACATTCCCCCTTCACCAAAATGTTAAAATGATTATCAACACCAATCCTTAGGTCAGTATGACTGCAAAAGATGTCAATAGCTTGGTTTTACTTTACATATAGATAGCTCGTAACAGAACAGCTGAAAGAAAATCATAAAGATTTTCTTTATTGCTAGAAAAACAGTAAATCCTAAATATACAAGCTAGCAACAACTAAGATTTTTGTGGTTTTCACAGGTTGAGGAAAGCCAGAAACCAATACAATGTTTCTAATTGACATTTTGGCTGAGAGTAGCACAATCAGCGTCCTACATCATAGGGATCAGGCCACTTGTTCCATCACAGGGTATACTCCCAAACTTTACCACAGTTGAAGGGCCTGCAACACATAAGTTATGTGCAATAGAGTCCAAATCAGGAAGCAGACTAACAATGGGATCAGCTAATGTTCCCTGGTGTCCCATTGATTCCCTACACACCCCAGATAGGGGGAACACTCCCTGGCTGTTAAAAAGAAAGTCAAATGAAAAACAGGGTGTAGACCTTTCTGAGGAGGGTTTAAACAAATAAGCCACCAACAAAACAGGCCTGTGAGTCCTTATCTGGTTAAGCTTGCAAGTGTTAGGCCCTTCAGAAGGTTTCCAACTCAAAGGGTACAAAAAGCTGACAAACACACAATGGGGATGCCTGGAAATGGTACCAAAGTAGACAAGATCCAGTGCTCCAAGAACCAGCAGGTGCCTTCAAGGGACACAGAGGCCAGTTCTGGTTATGGTAGGGAATAGTCAGAACTGTGTGCCGACAACCTTGTAGGCCAGAGAATTCCTCTGGGGGGATGCTGAGGGGTACCAGGCACGATAAGACATTCAATAGAATATAGTTTTTTTCTGAGAAAGGGAGTGCGAGTCCAAATGGGTTACAACTCTGCAAGACCACTCGGACAAGGGGTCCCAGGGTGAGGGGAACCCCAAAAAAACAATGAAGTTGCACTGTTTTTTGCAGTAACACAAGAAAGACATTGGGAGGCAACAGAAGGAAGTGCTAGACACAAAGCCTGTGGGCTAATAAAGGCATTGTGAGCACTCAAATGGTAGGCAAACTCCTCAAAGATCCATCTGGATTTACAAACAAACCCCCCTCCATTCCTACTTGTAGAAGTGGGTTCACAACTTCGTTATGAAGGCTCTTCGGAAGGTTTAGCGGACTTCTAATTTTGCGCCCTACAGGCTGAACAGAAGTTAGGGTCTGAAGGCTTACAAGTACTACTGCGGAAGTAGATGAAAGAACAGTGGGATTCCTCTGATCCCTCCACAAACCTCCTATGTTTAGGAGAAAGAGCACCCAAAATTATTGTGTCTGCACCAACCCACCACGCTTCCAATATCCTGCCTTGTCACCACCTTTTAATTTTCCCAACTAACGTGGTGCCTTCAGCAGATTTTTGAACAATTCAACCTTGAAGATGAAGACACAATCATAAGGACTGTATAAAGTAAACACAAAGGGTCTTAGCACTGTGACACCCCTGTACTAAGGGACTGTGTTGATGAGTTGCAACTGCCAACCTTTATCCTCTCCTGTCTATCAGCCAAGAAATCCACAATTCAGTTACAAAGGGTTGGGCATGGCCCCTGCAAAATTTAACTTGGCAAGAAGTTTCATCTGCAAGATTGTATTAAATGCTTATCCAAAAATCAATAAAAAGCATACATGGGTCAGTACAGAATGTAAGGCTAATGCAATAGCATCTTCTGTGGATCGATTAGCTCTAAAGGCAAATTGGTAGCTATCCAGCCCGGTTGGAATACAGTTTTTAATGTGGTTTAAAATTAACTTCTCAAAACATATTGTTACATTTGGGGAAAGAGCCACAGGACGATAGTAATTATAACAAAAAGACACTACCCTCCTGATCGAAGGCTAGCTTCTATGCATCTGTGGTTATTGCATTTTTAAGGCTCATTTTTTATTAAATGAGTGTTTCAGACACAATAAAGGACTACAGAGACATTTTATGTATGCCTTCTAGAACAATTCAGGTGTTTTCCACTTCTGGGTCCCATGTGTATATGCTATAATTACAGTGCGCTTGCTGCTGCAGCATGTAGCGGTTTTCAGGTCCCCTAGATTCAAAGCAGGTTCCCCCCCTTCCCTGAAGCTCTGAGGTTACTGTAGCTCAGCCACCGCTGTAGACAGCAGGACCTGGAAGTTCGAACTTTCAAGCTTCTAAAATCTTTTAGGCAGAAAAAAACACTAGTACGTGCACTATATATAAGATATTTTATTACTTTCAAATATGTGAATTTATAAGGACTCTCATGCCATTTTGTTGAGAGCAATAATGCTTTTAAGTCCCTGAAATCGTTTATTAAAGCTGAACTCCATGCAAATATAAAAAGGCACAAATTAATGCAGCCTTTTAATAAATGTATTTTATTTAAATGCACACAGTACCCAAATTCAGCTTGATATCCTTTTGCAATCTCCTGTACAGCGGAGCTCAGACAGAGAAAGAGAAGCAGAACAAGGAGCCAGTAAGTTGTGCGGCAGTGCTCCTGTGCTAAAATGTTGGTAGAAGGAGAGAGCAGAGTGACAGAGAAAAGCTCATCACTGTGCTACTTTACCTTTCACTATCCAGTCACAACCTGAGTAATCTAACTGCAGCAGGAAAAATCAGCCCTCTGACTTTCCAGATAGCGCTGTGCTGTGTTGCAGAACTGTGAAAATCTCAGAACTAGGTAGACAGAAATACAAAATCTTTGCCAGCTAAAAAAGCTCCCGTATATGTATTACATCTACCGTATGTATTTAGCGGTTGGAGCTTTATAATGAACATTATTAACTCTTGGGGTTTCTCTAAAAACCAAAAGACACGGCGGGTATGTAGGCCCCCCCCCCATTATTGAGACAGAACCCTAGCCCTCTCCTACCATCCCCACCCAATTGTATTTTCTGCTATTATGATTTATAAGGAACTATATGTGAGGCTGGATATCAAAGTATTCATACCCATTTTCCACCTTTTGTCATGTTACAACCAAAAACGTAAATGTATTTTATTGGGATTTTATGTGATAGACCAACACAAAGTGGCACATAATTGTGACGTGGAAGGAAAATAACTGGTTTTCAATTTTTTTTACAAATAAATATGTAATAAGTGTGGCGTGCATTTGTATTTAGCCCCCCTGAGTCAATACTTTGTAGAACCACCTTTTGCTGCAATTACACCTGCAAGTCTTTTTGGGCATGTCTCTACCAGCTTTGCACATCCAAAGAGTGAAATTTTTTCCCATTCTTCTTTGCAAAATAATGTAAAGCGTAGGTAATTCACGCTAACCCCAAAAGTGCATAAATATTAAAGATAGATAAAAAAATCTATCTGCAAAAGTGATCCTAAGGTATAAAGTGATAGGTGCTGCAAATAAATTATGGCTGGAATACTCAGCTAGGGTAAATATGTTCACAAATGGAAATAAATGCGCAACCTTAAATGAAGCAAACAAAGTGCAAAAAAGTTATATAGCAAGTGATAATTGGAAAACAGTCCATACAAAAATATATATCAATAAAAGTGATAAAGGTGAATGGCAAATGTCCATATCAAAGTAGCCACATCAGGTGTTGTTCTTATGTTCCGAACAGCAGAGATATGTGTGTGAATTCCTCTCGTGTCTCACTCAGCAGAGAAGGAATACATATGTGAATAAGCCGCTTACCAGATCTGTTGGATCTCTATCATGGAGATCTTAGGGGCTCAATATAAAACGGAAATCCCTCAGGCAAGCAGCAAACAAAAAGGATCCAGCTGATACTCCAAATCCTCCACCGATCATCTAGGGATTCCAACCGATCTCCTTCCTGGTATCAGTGTATGTAGGATCGCTCATAGAGCGCGATGAAACAGCGGGTATGAAAGAGGAAATGAATACTTCATAGTGCAGTATATTCTTAAAAGAAATACCCTTTATTTATAATCCTGGGTAACTCACATCTTTAAAAGTCCATAGCAGCAAAGTTTTCAAAACAACATAAAACACAGCTGAGGCTCAAGCCAGCCAGCTGGAGCGTGGCGACGTCAGGATCTACTCCCAATTGTAGGAAGGCAAGAACTCTACCTATGACATACTTCCGAGGATACTATCTTTTGGTTTCACACCAAGAAACGTAGGCCTTCCAGACCCTATAGCAAATGGTCCTAGAGGCCGGCTTTCTTGCATTAATTAGGGTAGTTACCACTGAACCTGAAAGCCCCCTACTCTTTAGAATGTGGGTTTCGATAGCCAAACCGTCAAATTTTGCATTTGTAAGGCAGGATGGAACACCGGCCCCTGCGAAAGCAGGTCTGGCAGAGATGGAAGAGTCCAAGGGTTCCCTACTGCCATCTTTACGATTCCTGCATACCAGGATCTTCTGGGGCACTAGAATTACCGACTTCCGTTCCTCTCTGATCCTGCGTAACAGTCGCGGTAGTGGCTGAACTGGAGGGAAAGCATATATCAGTGAGAACTGATCCCAAGGAGTCATCAAAGCGTCCATCCCGTAGGCGAGCGTATCCCTTGTCCTTGCCACAAAGCTGTCCAACTTCTTGTTGAACCTGGATGCTAATAGATCTATGTCCGGGGTACCCCATTTCTTGCATATGGCTAGAAAGACGTCGGGATGTAGAGACCATTTTCCCGGAAAACAACTGTTGGGGGCTCAAGAATCTGCCTGACAATTCTTGACTCCTGGGATGAAGACTGCAGATAGGCAAGGAACATTCCCCAGAATATGGTTCACCTCCCTCTGGGCTGCTCGACTTCTGGTGCCCCCTTGGTGACTGATATAGGCCACTGCTGTGGCATTGTCGGACTGTATCCCGACAGGACAATTCCGCAACCTGAACGTCTAGGCCATTAGAGCCATATGTACTGCCCGAATCTCCTGGATGTTGATGGGCCAGGTCTTCTCGAACTCTGACCACTTCCCTTGAACATTGGTCTCTTCTAGGACTGCTCCCCAGCCCCATAGGTATCCGTTGTTACTATTTTCCAAGTAATCGGTATGAAGGATTTCCCTTTCTGTAAATTCCTGAGACTCTGGCGCACCTTTGGGGCCAGATTCATTGGATAATGCAAGGCTTGGGTCTTCTTGTTCCAAGCAGACAAAATACTGTATTGCAACAGTCTTGAATGAAACGGGGCATAGGGAAATGCTTCTTTTTCACTAGCAACCTCATGCAAAGGCGAATGGAAGGACCCTTCCTCGCTCTGACCACCTGGACCAGCTCCCTTATAGCATTGACTTTTGCCTGGGGTAAAAATACTCTCTTGGGCTGTATCTATGACCAGTCCTAAATATCCCAGTCTCTTTACTGATCACAAGGATGATTTCTCTAGGCTGAGAATCCAGCCCAGGTGTTCCAGGTAACTGACTGTACTGGACACCCCCTTGGTTTAACTGTGCCACTGACTGACCTACCAGCAGCAGGTCGTCTAGGTATCCATTACTGCTATACCCTGGCCCCTTAGTCTTGCTAGTACTAGGGCCAAAACTTTCGTAAATGCCCGGGGAGCGGTGGCTAACCCGAAGGGCAAGGCCACGAACTGAAAGTGGCGCTGTTCCACCGCAAAACGCAGAAACTTCTGATGAGCGGGGAAAATTGGCCCATGTAGATATGCATCAGAATGATCTACCAACAGCAGGTCATCTAGGTATGCCATTACTGCTATATCCTGGCCCCTTAGTCTTGCTAGTACCAGGGCCAAAACTTTCGTAAATACCCGGGGTGCGGTGGCTAACCCGAAGAGCAAGCCTACGAACTGAAAGTGGCGCTGTTCCACTGCAAAACGCAGAAACTTCTGATGAGCGGGGAAAATTGCCCCATGTAGATATGCATCTTTGATGTCTATTGATGCTAGAACTTCTCCTCCCCGTAGGGTAGATACGACTGCCCGGATTGATTACATGCGGAAAGAGTGGATGTTTAGGAAGCGATTTAGATCTTTGAGATCTAAAATGGGTCTGACATCTCCAATCAGTTTCTGTACTGTGAAAGAGATTTGAATAAAACCACATACCCTGCTCTTCTGAGGGGGTCCCTATGATTACATCAATCGGTATAGCGCCAGAAATAAAGACCTTCTTTTCATTGGGTCTTTGGGGAGTAGCCTAGGGCTACCACAGAGATAGATAGATAAACTTTTTTTTGTCATTGTATACATACAACAAAAAATTTCCGGGTACTCTTTACAGCAGCAATAAAACACTTCAAGAAAACCACACATACATACTCCTAGCACATACCCACATATCTATTTAAATATATAAAAATATTGGAATTCCACATAAAATACCTAAAACACTGTACCTGATGGGATTATGGACAATACAACCCTATGCTGAAATCAATTAGTGTGCGTTTTAAGTGTCCTATATCTTTTCCCTGATGGCAATAGGACAAACACACTGTAACCTGGGTGGGTTGGATCAATACTAATAGCTTTTGCCTGCTTTTTTTAAATTGGCTGGCATATGCTGTGTCCTTATTCGGTAGCTCCGTTCCTATGATCCGCTGTGCTGTTTTCACCACACGAGACAGGCACTTCTTATCCTCCACCCTGCAGCTGGCATACCACACTACAGCGCAATGGAGAAGAATACTCTCAATGGTACAATGATAGACATTGACCAGAAGCCTTAAGGGAAATCCAGCCTGCTTCAGTCTCCAAAGGAAAAAAAATCTTTTCACAAAAAAAAAACTTTTTGAGACCCAATTTCTTGCTCGCATCACTACTGCTTTTTGCCGCAATGGTGCTTTAGTTGTCAATTGACAGGGATATATAAAGTCCAAATTTCCCCAATCCCTCCCTCTTTTTAGCATGACAACTCCCTTGTAATATGCACTCCCAAAAATTGAATAGTGTCCACCCTTTCCACCTCCTCACCACCTATATAAACTGATGATTGATTGTTCTTGATCTCCTATAATCCACTATTATTTCTTTCGTTTTTGCCGTATTGAGTATTAAATAATTTTCTCTACACCACTCAACCAAATGTTCAATTTCCTGCCTAAAAGCTGTCTCATCATTATCTTGTATGAGTCCCACTAAAGTGGTGTCATCAGCAAACTTCACTATAGTGTTAGATGCATGTATGGGAGTACAGTCGTGCGTAAACAATGTAAACAGGGCCGGACTTAACACACATCCCTGTGGTACCCCTGTATTCAAAATAATAGTGTTAGACATCTGATCTCTTATTCTCACCATTTGTGGCTTGTTGGTTAGGAAATCCATAGGCCCAAAGCTTTTAACTTTTTCACAAATTTGTCAGGGACTACCGTGTTAAATGCAGAGCTAAAATCAATGAATAACACCCTAACATATGTGTTTGAGTGCTCAAGATGTGTCAAGGCAGCATGCAATGCAATAGCAATTGCATCATCTGTGCATCTATTTGCATGATAGGCAAACTGATACTTATCCAGATCAACAGGAATGCTTGTCTTAAGATGTGATAATACCAACCTCTCAAAACATTTCATGATGATAGGAGTTAGGGCCACTGGGTGATAATCATTTAAGCATGATACTGCTGATTTTTTTTAGGTATTGGGACAATAGTAGTAGATTACTTCAATGACAAATTAAAAATATCAGTAAAAACACCTGCTAACTGGTCTGCACATCCCCTCAGTATACGGCCTGACACCCCGTCTGGTCCTGCTGCCTTTCTGATGTCAATCTTCCTCAAATTTGACCTGACCTCATGTATTTTTAATACCAATAAATGGTCATCCTCCACTAGTTCTTTACTATGGGTTTCACATCTTATATTTTGACCCTCAAAGCGAGCAAAAAACTGGTTTAAAGGTCAAAATAAGATTCAATGCGCTGTTTATATCTACGCTTAGCCTCCTTAATGCCTTTCTTTAATTCATTCTGAGCTTTTCTATAGGACATAGGGTCGCCCGATCTAAAGGCCACATCCCTTGCTCTAAGCTGAGCCCTTACTTTACCATCCAACCAAGGCTCTTGGTTTGGGAATACCTTAATAGTTTTTGTAACAAGGAACATCTCCATACAAAATCGAATATAAGCTAAAAACAGATGAAGCATATTCCTCTAAGCCCTGGTTAACACTGGTGCGTTTTGACATGCGATTTGGCATCTATGCAGAAACCTGCACAGTCCTGCTGAGACGCAACCCAACGTTCAGCGGAGTGACGTCAGGACCGCTGAACGTTGGGTTGCGTCTCAGCAGGACTCTTCGTTTGCGTTCCAGCCCTCTCCCTGGCTCCGTGACAAGAATCTTCCGGTTAAGTCCTCCATGGACACCATCCCGGATTGTATTACAACAAACGAGGAGGACATCACTTACTGAGACTTCCAGCAAGTGGAATTTGACCTTAGACCAGAAGACATATGTGCCTACTAGTCAACTTATGAGTGAGTGCTTTAATACTTTTGTGTCATTGAAGTAAAAACAGTTTTAACTAAGTGGCGCCTTTTTGTTTTTGTTCTATTTCTTTTACATTTGTTACGTTGGTCCCAGCTCTCTGCAGGTCATTCACTAGGTCCCCCTGTGTGGTTCTGGGATTTTTGCTCACCGTTCTTGTGATCATTTTGACCCCACGGGGTGAGATCTTGACTGGAGCCCCAGATCGAGGGAGATTATCAGTGGTCTTGTATGTCTTCCATTTTCCAATTATTGCTCCCACAGTTGATTTCTTCACACCAAGCTGCTTGCCTATTGCAGATTCAGCCTTCCCAGCCTGGTGCAGGTCTACAATTTTGTTTCTGGTGTCCTTCGACAGCTCTTTGGTCTTCACCATAGTGGAGTTTGGAGTGTGACTGTTTGAGGTTGTGGACAGGTGTCTTTTATACTGATAACAAGTTCAAACAGGTAATGAGTGGAGGACAGAGTAGCCTCTTAAAGAAGAAGATACAGGTCTGTGAGAGCCAGAAATCTATGAGAGACAAAATGTGGAAACAAATCCAGACAATCACATTGTCTGGATTTGTTTCCACATTTTGTCTCTCATAGTTGAGGTTTACCTATGATGACAATTACAGGCCTCTCTCATCTTTTTAAGTGGGAGAACTTGCACAATTGGTAGCTGACTAAATACGTTTTTGCCCCACTGCATATAACATGCATCTTTATGTGACCATGTATCCTTAAGCGAGCCTTTCACCTTATGCGATCCACGCGTTTTTATGTGATCAACAATAAAAACATGTTTTGTTTTTACACAAACATGTCTAAACATGCATTTTGTACACCCATGATCATGTATTTTTAATGCAAATATGTGAACTGGTAACAACAGTTATCTTCAGCAACCGTGTGTTTCAGCAACCGTGTGCTCCAGCAACTGTGCGTTTTAGCTAGTTTGTAAGCAAGCACCTGCTTAACTGCAGTTGGTCCTATATTAAGACCTGCAGGATAGCAAGCACATATGCACTATATTGGAGATACAACTCCCTAAAATGCACCCATGCTCATGTTTTTCAAACATGTACTTTAAAAACATGCAATTAAGCAATAAATTTGCAAGCATGTATATTCTGCTGTTCCTGCCTACAAGCAGATAATAACACTTTTAAAGTGAACTGCTAATCATCCAGGGGTGTATCTACTTACAGATGTACATGCCCCTCGGATAGGCAGAAAATATGCAGCATGTAATCATGACTTGTCTGCACCCAGTTCCTCCAAGCAAGTACTCACACTCACAGGCCACTGCTCTGTCTCCAAGGCCTATCTGAACCTGTTCCGCACATGGCATGGCCACCCTTCCTCTTCCTGCCTATATAAAAAAATAGGCTAGACTTGAGCGAACCTGCGCCCTCTAGTGGCTGGGGAAGAAACAGCAGCCCGCATGAGTAAGAGCGCATTGCATGATTGAACAGCACACTGCTCCCAGTGGCCACCGGGAAAACAGACAGTTTGCAGTTTCTCTTTTAAAAAGAGAGAGATCTAACAAATGCAGACTTGCCATTCCTCGCTGCAGGACTTTGTAGATAACAGAAGTCCAATCTTCACTCATCACGGCACGCTTTGTCATATCCAGGATCACCTGTGGAGCTCTTCTTAGCACTTCATTAACCGTGACCAACACCTTAGACACTGGCGAAAAAAACTGAGAGGTACTCCCTGTATGGGAGGGGTTATATAGAGGGAGACTTCCTGTCTTTATTTTTGCCAGTGTCCAATCACCTGAAGGTGGCATATAATCCACATAGTAATGATTATGGTGCTCTGTGTCCCGTGATGTACGATAAAAAAAGTTTAATTTTGGTCTCATCTGACTGAATGACTGCCCATACGTCTACCCTCCTCCACCTCTTGTTTATATCCTGCAGCAGGTATGTGTAAATTCCCTATGTTTCTGAAGATGCAGGGTTTGGGGCTGATCTGAAGTCTAAAGGGGTAGTGTTTGGGGTCAATCTGAGACCTTAGGGTGCATGCATGAGGGCTGAACAGATCATAAAGAACCCCCCAAAATTTTGCTGATGCAATGCGGTGAAAGGCACAATCCTATATATTTTCTATGACTCACTATTGCGTCCTTTTTGGCAACAGGTTGCCAACATTATTGACAAGTTTAACAGCATTTGCCTAGCTAATGACCCTTTAGCTATTCTACTACACCTCCACACATTTCTCAAGGAGAAAATACAAGATGTCACTTTTAATTCACCCAATAAATGCATGCAAAATTGCGCCTCTCTAGCAAATGGAAACAGACAAAACCCCATAGTCAATTGTTTGCCTCTGGGGAAGCGCCACTAAGATGGATAAATACACAAAGATCTGGTTCTATTGGGTTCAAATCCAGCAATCTAGAATACCTATACAACCTGTGAATACAATCGGAGAATACTTGGTACTTTGACGACTACACACTTCTAGCTAGCGTCTCTTCCCACTTACACCCCCCTTTTTTTTTATCTCTCCACTTCCCTTTTTTATAAACATCCTTCACACACCTCCTGTTTCCATTCCTTTACTCCATTTATGTCCCTACTCTTTCTAAAGTTTGTCCCTTTTCCTCCTGGAGGTTAGAAGCTGATGGAGTTCCTTTGCACACCTGTTACTGTTTTGGGAAATTATATTTTCCCTTTAATAACAATGCCTTTTATCTTTAAAAGGCAAAGTTAAAAGACTAGAAGAACCAGTGTTAGCTGCGTTGACTCTCTGCAGCTGATCTTTCCCCATTACGGACTTATCATGCATTGTTCTGCACTGTGTCTGTGTTGGTGCAGCCATCTTGGTAAAGCAGGACTTTGCTCCCTCATGTCAGGAAGAAGAGTGAGCAGCACAGTAATGGCATTGCCAAATCTCACTCCAAATTTTAAGAGACTAGCAATCCGAGGCAGCAGTGCCAGCTATGGGGCTGTATTCATAGGAGTGCCTAGGCACCCTCAGAGTGCACTGCTCTTTTTCAAGGGGAATTTGAATCAAAAAGTAGATCTGTCAAGTCATAATTTCTATAAAATAATCCTATAGAAGTCTATGGGAAGCTACTGCACAGGTGCAAACAGAAGACTTATAGAACAGGATTTAGACAACACATGCATCTGGGAGGGGAAGGGTGGGCTACTTTAGGTCAGGGAAAGGGACAAATGGACAAGTGAACTTTGTTTTAACCTTTTTACTGTTGCCATCGCAAGCATTATGGAGCAGCTTCAGGCTTTCATACAGAAGTGATTCAGGCAGCTACAGGTGCATCTCAAAAAATGATATCATCATCATCAAAACATTAATTTATTTCAGTAATTCAATTCAAAAGTGAAATTCATATTTTATATTGATTCCTTACACACAGGGTGTGAATACTTCAAGCATGTCTTTCTTTTAATTTTGATGATTATGGCTTACAGCTAGTGAAAATCCAAAATTCTGTATCTAAGAAAATTAAAATATTACATAAGACCATTAAAAAATGTTTTAATACAGAAATGTTGGTTTACTGAAAAGCATGTCTATGTACAGTATAGTATGCACTCTATACTTGGTCAGGCTCCTTTTGCATGAATTACTTCATCAATGCAGCATGGCATGGAGGCATGGAAGCCTAGGTTGCTTTTATAGCGGCCTTCAGCTCATCTGCATTGTTGGGTCTGGTGTCTCGCATCTTCCTCTTGACAATACCCCACAGATTCTCTATGGGGTTTAGGTCAGGCGAGTTTGCTGGCCAATCAAGCACAGTGTTACAATGATCATTAAACCAGGTATTGGTACTTTTGGCAGTGTGGACAGGTGCCAAGTCCTGCTGGAAAATGAAATCAGTATCTCCAAAAAAGCTGGTCAGCTAAGGGAAGCATGAAGTGCTCTAGAATTCCCTGGTAGAGTGCTGCGCTGACTTGATAAAACACCTCACACTGGACCTCATACAACGTGGATTTTGTGCCTCTCCACTCTTCCTCCAGATTCTGGGACCTTGATTTCCAGATGAATTTAAAAACGTACTTTCATCAGAAAAAAGGACTTTGGACCACTGAGCAACAGTCCAGTTATTTTTCTCCTTGGCCCAGGTAAGACTCTTCTGACGTCTCTGGTTCAGGAGTGGCTTCACATAAGGAATGCAGCAGTTGTAGTCCTGGATACGTCTGTGTGTGGTGGCTCTTGCAGCACTGACACCAGCCGTAGTCCACTCCCTGTGGATCTCCCCCAAATATTTTATATCAGGAAGACAATATTCAGTCACATTTTTAAGGAGCAGGAGAGACAGTGCCCTCAGAATCAACCCTGTAGCCCCAAACCTTCCTGAATTTTTTCGGACACCCTCTAGCCTCATATGTCAGTTTGTATAATGATACAGCATGGTTAATATTTGTGAGCCAGAAGGCAATAGTGGGTAAGGATGGAGACTTCCAATGGAAGGTTATTGCTTTCTTAGCATAAAACAAAACTATTCTCAGAAATGTTTGTGTATTCTCGGATATACCATCATCATCAATATAACCCAGTAAACACCTTAGAGGATTACATACATTAGGTAATTGAGTCCAATGAACTAATGAAGGCCGTGACCTCCGACCAGAACTGCCTGATCGGAGCACACTCTCATATTAAATGAAAGAACGTGCCATCAGCCATGCCGCAACGAGAGCATAATGCAGAGGGCAATCTATTCAGTTTAAATAGTAAGCATGGAGTAAAGTAGGATCTGTATAACAATTTAGTTTGTATTACTTTATCACGAGAAGAGATGACAGAGGGAATCTGGAGGGGCAAAAGCTCCTGCCAGATTTCCTCCGTCAGCTCAGGAATATCAGCTCTCCAGCTGGCAGCCGTCTTGCTCAGCCTTTGAGTCGTGGAATGCAGAAGGGACCTATAATATGTAGAAACTAGCTTGGTGTGAGAGGAGTCGGTCAACATACGTTCCAGTGGGGAGAGTTGAATGGATATGTTGCGAAGACCAAACTGCGTTGCTGCAGTGTGGCGTATCTGTAGGTAGCGGAAGTAAGCTGTGCGTGGTAGATTGTAATCTCTACGAAATTCATCAAAAGAACGAAACACCTTGTCTGAGAATAAATGCAAAATAGTTTTTACCCCCCTTTTCGACCAGAATCCCCTGTCGGATCTGCGGAAGAACTCTGGTAGAGTCGGGTTCCCCCAGAGTGGAGTGTTCGGCGAGTAAGTATTACTGTCAGTGAACGACTGTAGTTTTGTTAGCTTAATAAGCCTTATAGTCATTGCCAGGACACTCGTACCCTCCCGCCCTCTAAGGGACATACGATAAATCAGGTTCTGCAGGGATTCGTAGGAGGTAAGAATAGCAGCCTCCAAGGCAGTGGCTGCGTTGTTGGCTTCAGGAAAAAACCACCAATGTGCATGAGCTAATTGTGAGGCAATATAATAGGTGTGGAGACAGGGTAAGGCTAATCCCCCCCTCCAGTACCGGTAACTGGAGGGTGGTCTTGGCAATCCTGACTACTCCCCCCCAAAAAGGAAGTAAGGATGAAGTCTATTTCTTTAAATTTAAGCTTAGTGACATATATTGGTGAATTACCCAATACATACAGAAATCGTGGCAGGAATATCATTTTAAAAATATTAATCCTGCCCAATAAAAAAGGTAAGTGGGAGATTTGCCCAGGTTTTGAATGTGGTCTTCATTCTCCCTATAAGGGGGTCTATATTGAGTTTAGCGTTGGAGGTAATAAGGAGCTGTACCATAACTCCTAAATATCGGAAGGAGGCGACTATTTGTAGTGGGCAAGAGGAAGTTAGCCTGGGTGGGTCTGCCTGGTAAATCTGAAATAGGATGGACTTGTCCCAGTTAACCCGGAACCCGGAGAAATGCCCAAACTTGCCAATAATCTCCAGCAGGACTGGGAGAGACGACTGGGGGTCCGACAAATAGATCAACATGTCGTCAGCATAAAGAGACACCTTCTCCTCCAGACCCCCAATTGTCAGTCCTGCAACCTCCTCGCAAGATCTTATCAGTGCTACCAAGGGCTCTATCGCCAGTGCAAAGAGCAACGGCAACAGAGGGCACCCCTGTCTGGTGCCCCTCTTTATCGAAAAGGGATCAGACACGGCTGCGTTCACCCTCAGTCGAGCAGTGGTTTTCGAATATAACAGCTGGACCCATCTGATGAAGGTCCTGCCAAAACCAAACTTTGCCAAGACCTCCAGCAGATAAGGCCACTCGACTGAATCAAATGCCTTGTGTGCGTCTAAGGCCAGAACAGCCCTGGAACCCATCTCCGCATGAGTGGCCTGAAGATTGGCGAACAATCTCCGCAGGTTGATGGTCGATCGCCCAGGGATGAACCCAGTTTGATCCGCACCAATAAATGGTAGTAATAACTGTGTTCAATCGCCGGGCGAGCACCTTGGCCAAAATCTTAACATCTGAGTTGATGAGTGATATTGGTCTGTAAGATTCACATAGGAGGTGATCCTTATGTGGTTTAGGAATGAGGACAATCAATGCCTCCTACATAGAGGGGGGTAACTGTCCCGTTTCCATAGCAAAATCATATACCCTGCTTAGATGGGGTATAAGCAAATCTTTGTATTGCAAATACTACTCGATGGGGAACCCATCCAGTCCCGGCTATTTGTTTCTGGCAAAGGACTGGATAGCCTCTCCAATTTTCTCAGTTGTCAGAGGAGCGTCAAGATCTGACGCCTGCTGGGTCTGAAGTCTGGGCAACGAAATGTCCGCAAGATAGTCATCCAATTCCACAATCGTGTAGTGAGCTCTAGTAGCATATATGGAGGAGTAAAAGGAGATAAAGGCTTCCATGATCTCATTGTTCTGTTCTACCACTATGCCCTCTACGCTCTTAATTCTGGGTATGCTGCATGGCTGATTGTTGGCGTATCTTTCTAAACCTGACTAACGGCTATTCTTGTCACCAAACTCAAAGATTCGCTGATTCTGGTATAACAGCTTCTTCTGGGTGCGTTCCAAAAGCACTAGGTCCAATTCTCTGGACCCATGCTTCCAGGCAGCATGTGTCTCAGGAGAGGGAGTCGCGGTATAAGCGGCTTCTGCCTCCCTGAGAGCCCCCTCTGCATCCATCAACTTGGACATAGAGGCCTTGCGTGTCTGACCAACCGCCGCAGCAAAAGAGCCACGTGTAGTGGCCTTAAAGGTATCCCATACCACTGGAACGGATGCACTCTGTTTATTAAGTAGCCAGTATGATTTCATCTCCGTCATACATTGGTTCACCATGATCTCATCCACCAACCACAGTGGGCTCAGACGCCACACCCGATAGAAGGAGGAGGGGCCCAGGGCGAGGTCCACCATCAAAGGAGAATGGTCGGATATCGCCCTAGGGAGGTATTTAACCTCTGATACCATGGAAAGTAGATCCGACGAGACCAGACACAAATCTATACGAGACAGAGTACCGTGTGACTCAGAGTGACACGAATACTCCCTCCAGTCCGCATGCTTCCACCTTCAGGCCTCCACCAAGTCAAATTGATTTAAGAAGGAACCCAGGGGAGTGGGGGGTAATGAAGAGCAACGTAACCTGTCTATGGAATTATCCAGTACTGTATTATAGTCACCCGCTATTAGTAAAGGACCCTCTGCTAATCGCCAGAATGGAGGTCATAACCCTTTCAAAGAACAATTTAGTGAAGGGGGGAGGGGCATACAGGCTAGTCACGGTATATGGTCTTCCCATAAGTTTGAGTACAACAACTACAAAACACCCTTGCGGGTCCAGTTTAACATGCTTAATACTAAACGGGGCTGATTTGGCTATTAGGATGGAGGTCCCCCTGGCATATGTAGAGTATGTAGAATGGAGGGCATAGGCAATTTTTGCCCGTTTGAGGGCCATGACTCTAGAGCCCTGGAGGTGGGTTTCCTGAAGTAGGATTACATGCGGATTGTGGCGTGCCAAGTAGTCAAACATCAGAGATCTTTTCACCTTGGAATTCAGCCCCGTACATTCCAAGACACTAATCGTAGCTTAGACATAGGGAGGCGTAAAGCACATTAACCGTACCCACTTCTCATGGCCCGTCGGAGACAAGCAAGGCCCGAAGTCCCGCGAACCAGGGGAAGCGCACAAGGTATAAAACAGGTCAAAAAGATAAGATAAGAGCATAGGAAATAAAGTGGTCAGATGCATATCATAAGGGTCAGTTATACCAGCCTGTAAATGGACATGCACAAATGGATACCAGCACTGCAGAACAAAACACATACAAATAAAAACTTCAAACAAAAATCCCCAAACATCCCCACCCACCCCAACCCTCCCGGCTCCCAAACCCAACCATATGAGAGCTTTGTTCCCAAAACCAAAACTGCAAAGCAGGGGGGTCATGACACAGACCCCAAACTAACCAACCCTGAGGAGCGTTAAAGTCCCTTAGACGCGGGCTACCGTCCGTGACCGCACAGGACAAGTATGCTAGTTGACCCGGAGTCTGAATGAAGAAATGCAGCAGTCATCCAGATCAAACAAGTAAGAAACAAACAGAGTTAGTAGAATGTAGTTCGCCACTTTCATATAACTGTAAAGAGGGGAGTGAGATGATCACAGGCGTAAGGATATTCAGGCCCACTCCTACCCCCCCTCAGCTGTCCTTTGCTGGAAAGGGGTAACGTAGACCACATAAGGCACAAGGTGTAGCTATCAAAAAGTGCAGGTTAGGTGCGATGTCAGCGCGGAGGGGATCTTTGATTCTGATTCCGGCGTTCAGGATGTCCCAGGGTATCCACCCAGTGAGATGCCTCCTTAGGATCCGTGAAGAAGTAGGCCTTGCCCTGGTAGACAATCCTCAATCGAGCAGGATATAGCATGCCATAGGGGAGATGATGCTCACGGAGCCTGCGTTTAATAGCCAGGAAAGTGGCCCTCTGTTTTTGTGTAGCTACAGAGAAGTCAGGGAAAATAGTAATTCCACTCCCATTAAAGGACACCCTTCCCTTTTCTCTGGCAGCACCAAGAATTGCCTCCCTGTCCCTGAAGTGCAGGAGTTTGATGATCATGGCACGTGGCTGGGCCCCAGGTGGGAGGGGGCGCATAGGAACCCTGTATGCTCGTTCAATGGCGAATAACGGTGAAAAGGTTGAAGCGCCGAATGTGGTGATTAGCCATCTTTCCATAAAAACCTCCGGGGTTCTACCCTCAGCCCCTTCTGGGAACCCCAGGAAACGTAAATTGCTCCTCCGTAAACGGTCCTCCATTTCAGTGAGCTTATCTTCTGTGTAATTTTGGGCCTGGCGTAGCTCCCTAACAGAGCCCTGTAATGGACGGGTCTCATCCTCCAGCGTGCTAATGCGCTGCTCAGCATTAGACACCCTGTGGCGGAGGTCATGGACATCCTGTTTTAGGAAGGATAAGTCTGTTTTAATGGAGTCCATTTGGGTGGTCAGGGAAGCATGGCTGTGCTGGATGGCCTCCATGATCTGGGACAGGGATGGCTCTGCAGGGCCTGCATCAGCAGTGTCCTCGCTGGGAGTATCAGGGGCAATGTCCTTAGCTGGAGAGAACAGGAAAGGATCTTCCGGGCTTAGAACAGGGGGGGGGGGGACAGTGTGACTCACCCTTCCCTGCAGGCTTCTTTGTCAGTGCGGAGGAGCATGAGGATGGCTGGCTGCATGTGTCTGCAGCATGGTGACCGGTGCCATCTTACCTGTTTGCATGACGGGGGCTGCGGGCCGGGTCCTGAGGCTTCCTCCATCGGTGGGCCGTATTTGACCATCTCCCGGTGGGCACAAGGTTCCCTGGATGCTGTGGGGACAAACAGGATCCTCGGATGGCGAACAGATCAGCAGGATTCAGTCAGAATGTAAGCGGCATGGACGGAGCTCAGGCTAAGCACATCCTCACATCCCGGTCGTTGGCCATGCCCCCCTCCCCCAAATTCTTGAATGGCCTTTGCTTCACAATGTGTTTATCCCTGTTGCTTGTGCATCTTTTTCTACCACACTTTTTCCCTCCACTCAACTTTCCATTAATACACTTGCATACAGCACTCTGAACAGCCAGCTTCTTTACCAGTGACCTTTTGTGACTTACCCTCCTTGTGGAGGGTGTCAATGACTGTCTTCAGGACAACTGTCAAGTCAGGAGTCTTCCCCATGATTGTGTAACCTACTGAACCAGACAGAGACCATTTAAAGGCTCAGGAAACCTTTACAGGTGCTTTGAGCTAAATAGCTGATTAGATTGTGACACCATGAGTCTACAATATTGAACATTTTGACAATATTCAAATTTTCTGAGATAATGAATGTTGGGTTTTCACTAGCTGTAAGCCATATTTAATCAAAATTAAAATAAATAAATGCTTGAAATATATCACTCTGTGTGTAATGAATCTATATAATATAGGAGTTTCACTTTTTAAATTGAATTACTGAAATAAATACATTTTTCTATGATATTCAAAATTTAAGATGCACCTGTATAAAGTCACTTGATCACTTCTATAACCTAGTAATTGTGCAGCCTCCATGTGTTTCCTGGGATTACCTGTGCCCTCTGTGAGCCTAATGCTGTGTACACACGACCGGTTTTCCCGTCGGAATAAACTCGGATGGGTTTTTCCAACGGAATTACGCTCAAGCTGTCTTGCATACACACGGTCACACCAAATTCCGCCCGTCAAGAACGCGGTGACGTAAAACACTATGACGAGCCGAGAAAAATTGAGTTCAATAATTCCGAGAATGCGTCGAATTGATTTCGAGCATGCGTGGTTTTTAGTCCGTCGGAATTGCATACAGACGAACAGAATTTCCGATAGGAATTTTTTCCGTCAGAAAAAAGAGAACATGTTCTCTAAGTCCGTTGGAATTTCCGACGGAAAAAGTCCGATGGGGCATACACACAATCGGAATATCCGATGAAAAATTAGAGTTACGCTTACCGGTAACGTCTTTTCCAGTAGTCTTTCAGGACAGCCACAATGAGAGACCTAGGCTCCTCCCCTTCCACAGGAAACACTGCGCCAGCCCCTATAAATTCTTACTTCCCCTGCCGGCCTTCAGTTTTTCTGAGATCACCTCCGGACAGCTGGGGAGACACAAGAACACATTAATAGCATACTATTATTATCTCTATCATGCTGCGTTCCGGTCTTTAGTAAGACCCCCCAATTTTTTTAGGGTGGGTACTAGGGCTGTCCTGAAAGACTACTGGAAAAGACGTTACCGGTAAGCGTAACTCTAATTTTCCCTATTCGTCTTTCAGGACAGCCACAATGAGAGGATAGACGAGCACTTACCAACTAGGGTGGGACTACAGCTTGCAAAACCTTTCGCCCAAAGGCTTGCTCACCTGCCGACACCAGATCCACTCTGTAATGCTTAACAAAGGTAGCGTAGCTGGACCAAGTTGCTGCCTTGCATATTTGTTCTGGCGTTGCTCCAGCCCTTTCTGCCTGAGAGGCTGCCAGAGATCTGGTGGAGTGTGCCTTTATTCCTGTAGGGACCTCTTTACCCGCTAAGGAATATGCCTGTCCTATGGCTGTTCTGAGCCATCTGGCAATAGTGCGTCGAGACGCCTTGTAACCCTTTCTGGCCCCAGAAAATAAAATAAACAGAGAGTCTGACTTTCTAAAGACTCTTGTCTGTTCTAGGTAGTGCAGGATGCATCTCCTGACATCCAATGTGTGGAATTTCAACTCCCCTTCACCTGAGGGGTTTGGACAAAAATAAGGCAAGATTACTTCCTGATTCCTGTGGAATTTTGAAGTCACCTTGGGCAAAAATGCCGGATCGGTCTTTAAAACGACCCGATCCGGAAAAATAATACAAAAAGGGGGTTGTGACAGAACCCACTGTCACTGTGTGCTTTGGAAGGGACTGAGGGCGGGCCTCCTACCCACAGATTATGGCCCCAAAGAGACTGAGACTCGGGGAGAAGCTGGCATTGAGATAATGTAATGTAATGCTACATCCCTTCTCCCCCATCCCCCCCCTCTTGTTGCTGTGTTTAGCTGTGTTGGTTCATGGCACATAGACAATGGTCTGGACTGCAGACATCTCTCCGCAGGGGATGTGTATTGAGGGGTTGCCTGCTTACCATAATCCCTTTATGTTTATCTGTAGTCTCTGTTTCAATGTACAAGTGTTCAGTTCCCATTGGTTCTTCCTTGTCCCTTACAACAAGGCTATGACAAGGCTAAGGGGAGTGTCCCTAACTGTGTGTAAAAGTGTATGTTTTGGATTTAATAAACTGTTGATGCTCTGCATGTTTAACCCTCAACACCTGTGTGGATTGTCTCGTGATTGAGGGGTTAAGGGCTGGTTATGGCGAATCTGCAGGCTGCGGGTGCGTTTGGAGGACAGGAGACACAGGTCTGGCGGATGTGCCCACCTGGGGTATCTGAGATCCGTCACAGGGGTCTAATGGATAGAGCTTCTAACTCACTGACCCTCCTAGCAGTGGTCACTGCAACCAAAAATGCTGTTTTTAAAGTTAGATCCCTTAGTAGACACTCCTCTAGGGGTTCAAAGGGAGCGTCCGTAACGGTCTGCAAAACTAAAGACAGGTCCCAACTGGGAAATGGTGGATTCTGAGCTGGTCTCAGTCTGGATAGGGCTCTGAAAAACCTGACAACCCAGGGATCAGAGGCCAGAGGTTTCTCTAAGTAAGCACTGAGTGCTGAAATTTGACTTTTAAGGGTAGCTATGGAAAGACCCTTATCTGCCCCACATTGAAGAAATTCTAGTATGGACGTGGAATTATGGACCGAACAGGAACCGTCCGCACACCACTTGTTAAAGCGGAGCCAGACTCTTCTATAGATCTGGCGAGTCTCCCTTTTCCTACTATTAAGGAGGGTGGTAACTAGCTTCTCTGAAAAGCCTTTGGCTTTTAACATGCCCTCCTCAGTAGCCAAGCCACTAGTCTCCATCTGTGTACCTGGGGACAAAGGACCGGACCCTGTGAGAGGAGATCCTCTCGAGGTGGAAGAAGAAAGGGTGGTTCTACAGCCAAATGTTTGAGAACTGAGAACCATGCTCTCTTGGGCCAATGTGGTGCCACTAGAATCAGGGAAGTGTTTTCTATCTGAAACTTCCTTAGGACAGCGGGCAACAGAACCGGTGGTGGGAATGCATAACACATTCTGAATTCCCAACTTTGGGTTAGTGCGTCCACTCCCAACTCTCCTTCTCCCCTGTTTAGAGAGAGAAACCAGGGGGCTTTTGCGTTTCTCTTTGACGCGAAAAGGTCCACCTCTGGTGGCCCCCACCTTCTGACTAAGAGCAGGAAAACCTCCTGATTGAGGACCCATTCGCTCTCTCTCAGTTGTGTCCGACTGAGGAAGTCTGCTATGACGTTCCTCTCGCCTCTCAGGACGATTGCTGAGAGTGAGAGTGTGTTGATTTCGGCCCAGCCCAGAATGTCTGCTGCTAGGGCCGACAAGACTCCACTCCTTGTGCCGCCCTGCTTGTTCAAATAGGCTACGGCCGAAGAGTTGTCTGACCTCACCTGAGTGTGGTGACCCCGGAGTTGTTCCTGAAAAAACTTGAGCGCTAGACCCACTGCTTTCAGCTCTTTCCAGTTGGACGACCTGTTTAGATCCTCTAATTCCCAGGTGCCCTGTGCTGGGAGGGATCCCAGGTGTGCCCCCCAGCCTTTGCCACTTGCGTCCGTGGTTATCACCCGAGATACCGGGACAAACCACAGACGCCCCTGTGACAGGTTTGGAACCCTCCTCCACCACCAGAGGGATCTCTTTACCTGAGCAGGTACCTGAACCAGGTTGTCTAGAGCTTCTAGACTGTGGTCCCAAATCTTCAAAACGAAGGCTTGTAGTGGGCGAAAGTGCAGTCCTGCCCATTGGACTGCTGGGAGCGTAGATGTCAACAGACCCAAAGTTGACATCAGATACCTGATTGTCACTTGGAGATTGCTCTGAAGGGACGTCACTGCCCTGTCTAGCTTCAGGATCTTCTCCATCGGGAGGAATACTCTCAAAAGAGTTGAGTCCAAAGTGTACCCTAGGTACATTATCCTCTGTGACGGGACTAGGCTGGACTTCTCTAAATTTAGAAGCCACCCTAGGTCCGTAAGGACCCTCCTTGTTTTTTCCAGGTCTCTGGATAGCTGTTCTGGGGATGCTGCGAATAGAAGCAGATCGTCCAGGTAAGCTATGATGGATACTCCCTGAAGACGCAGAAACGCCAACGGTTCCGCCAGAGCCTTGGTGAAAATGCGGGGGGACGAGGATAGCCCGAATGGCAGTGCTTTGAACTGTAGGTGCACTACTGTTCCGTCTAGGTTGACTGCTAGACGTAGAAAACGTTGAGAGTTTTCTGCAATTGGGATGTGCAGGTATGCGTCTCTGAGATCCAGAGACACCATGAAGCAATTGGGGGGGAGGAGGGCCCTGACAGAAAAAAATCGACTCCATCCGGAATAGTTTGTATACAATTGATCTGTTCAGGGGCTTTAGGTTCAGAATTAGTCTGAACTCTCCGGAAGGTTTCTTTACCACAAAAATGTGGGAATAGAATCCCCTTCCCTCCTCTGCTTCTGGAACTCTGCATACTACGTTCTGACTTTCCAGACTTTCCAGAGCTCCCAACAAGGCTTGGGATTTCTCCCTGCATTTGGGAAGAGAAGTGACTAGATATCTCTGGGGGGGGGGCCTTGCAAACTCTAAATGGTACCCCCTTCTTATAATCCCCAGAATAAATTGGTTGGGGGAAATTGTCTCGCATAGTGGGAGGAAGATCCCCAGTCTTCCTCCCACTCTGACTAGAGAGTCAGGGGTTTTTCCCGGGCTGTTGAGGAGCGCGAAAAATCGCTCCACCTCTGCCTCTAGGGGTCCAGGTCTTTCTTTGCTTTTCAGGCCTGGGAGCCCCCTTCTGACCCTGCGGACGAAACCCCTTTTTTGATAATACTGGGGCCTTCCGCTTGGGGGGAAAGGACTTCTTTTTATCTGCCGTCCGGTCCAGAACCGAATCGAGACCGGGGCCGAAGAGTAGGTCTCCCGTTAGGGGTATCCCACACAGCTTAGCCTTGGAGGCACTGTCGCCTGGCCAAGTCTTCAGCCAGAGGGCTCTTCTGGCAGAATTGGCCAGGGCTGCCGACCTGGCTGACATGCGGACAGATTCCGCAGAGGCGTCCGCTATATAAGCAACTCCTTGCAAGATAGTCGGAAAGGACGCTAGAATTATTTCTTTAGCCGTCCCAGCCTCAATGTGCTCCTGGATTTTAAGGAGCCAATGTTCTAAGTTGCGGGCCACAACTGTAACGGCCATCTCAGGCCTTAAATTACCCATAGTAGAGTCCCAGGTTTTCTTTAATAGGGAGTCTATCCTTTTGTCCATGACGTCCGCCAAAGCTCCCATGTCCTCGAACGCTAGGTCCGTGTTCCTAGAGACCTGGGAGAAGGCGGCGTCTAATTTGGGGTTTTTATTCCAAATGGACATTGGGTCATCCGAAAAAGGAAATCTTCTTTTTAAAGATGTAGAAAAGAAGGGTTTCCTCTTGGGGTCCTGCCATTCCCTTTTGACAGTGTCAATCAGTACATCGTGTACAGGGAAGACTTTTTTCTTCTGTTCACCCAGGCCCTTATACATTTTATCATGAAGGGTCAAGGGTTTTTTATCGGTCTGTATACCGAGGGTGGTATAAATTGCTCCCAAGAGGTCATCTACCTCATCCAGGGACAACTTATACCTGGAGGTTTTCCTGGACTCCCCGTCCTGGGTTTCTCCGTCTGAGTCCTCTTGAGACTCAGAGGTGACACTATCTGGATGTGCCTGTTGTACACCGGAAGGGCTTGCAACCTCCTCTGCCCTGGAAGTAGTGGCAGCGTTAGCCGGTACAGGGCCGAGAGCCGGTGAGGGGGTTGTAACCTGGGAAGTGGGAACAGAGGGGAGTTGAAATCTTTCAAATAAGCTTTTGAAAGACGAAAAGGTGGACGAGAGCTCCTTCACGGAAGCTGCCAGTTCAGACTCCTGCTCTGAATCCCTTTCTTTCACCAGGGTGTCAATACAATTTTTACATAAGACCTTCCCCCATGCCTCCTTTAGCGTGTCCCTACAGGAGGCACACTTCTTTTTAGAGGTATGGGTTGATCTCGATTTCTCTGTAGCCTTCTAGAATACAGGAAGACAACAAAATCATACAAAAAAATATTAGTACAAAATATACTTTTTTTTTTTTTTTTTTGACAAATAAGTACAACCCCTGGAGAGCGCTGAACCTTCTATATGTAAGGCATCAGTGTCTCCCCCCCTGACAACCCAGGGGGACTACCCCCCCATGGACAGGAACCATGCATGGAGGGGTATTCCTAGGTAGAGAGGAACCCACCCCAGGGTACTCTTACCTTAGGAAGGCTGGAGGTGGTGTCAGTGTGTGCCGCTTGAGCCTCTGCTTCTGACATGCTGACTGCAGGTGGCTGCCTCCGCCGAGTCCTACGCCAAGGACACTCCTTGCGTGATTTGGACTCTCTCTAGCTTCTGCTTGGGCCCCTATCAGCACCGCGACCCGGAAGTCGCGGGTTAAAGGGAAAGCATCCGCCCTCCGCCGGAAATGACGTTGCCACGTCGTCCGGCCCGCGAGTTCCAAAAAAATGCGGCATGTATCCATATACACGGAGGACGGATTGCCTCCTTGCTGCGGCCCTGTGGACGCGATAGGGGCCCCCCTCAGCCTTCAGCCGCACTCGACCAGGCTGGGGTGGCTCACGGAAGGTGGGTGACTAATCCACAGTACCCTGGAAGCCCCTGCTTCCTTTCAGGTAAGAAATGCCTCAGTCCCCTGACTGACTTAGTCTGGCTCCTTGCACAGTGTCTCCCCTCCGGAGGAAACACTAACAACTGAAGGCCGGCAGGGGAAGTAAGAATTTATAGGGGCTGGCGCAGTGTTTCCTGTGGAAGGGGAGGAGCCTAGGTCTCTCATTGTGGCTGTCCTGAAAGACGAATAGGGAAAAATTCCGTCTGACTTTTTCCATCAAAAATTCCGACCGTGTGAACGCGGCATAAGACATCCATCTCTGCTTTCAGGATGGAGTAGAGGATAAACGAAAAACATTTGTTTATTGATCTTACAGGTTCAGCCAGAAAAAAAAGTCTGTACTCGATTTGGTTGGAGGGAGTGCAGAGGAGGCATTAGGGGCCACAAGAGTGGTCAGTTCAATATATTACAGTTAACACTGTGAAAAGCAAGATTGTAAAGGTAATTTAAAAACAAAATAACAAACATGTCATACTTACCTGCTCTGTGCAACGGTACACTAGTACACTTTATAGGCAATGCTTTGATAGATCAAGTTTCTTTACTTACAGAATAATACAAAAAAGCTTACATGACCTTTTTTTATATTGCAGCCCTAATTGAAATACATTCATTAATTACTTACATGGTGGACATCACGTTTTCCAAAGTCCTCAAGCTGCTTCTGAAAACCCATATTAGGGTTGGCACATGTCCTTGCCCCTTTAACAGCTGCCAACGCGTCTTCCCATTCCAAATTTGTAATTGTCATGACATAAGCTACTACCAAAGTCACACTCCTGGAAACACCTGCCAAGCTTAAAGAGCACAAAATGAGTTAATAGTAGTTGTCTCAGCTTTAAAACATTCAACTCTAGCTGCCCATCAATATAAGAAAAGTAAAGGAGAGATGGGAAAATCTGTATAATATCTGTATGGGGTGGTTTAGATACATGTACAGTAACAGTGAAAGCAGCCCAATATCTGTATGACAACAGTGGTCTATCATAACATTACACAGTCACATTCCATAGTCACAGAGAAGGCTCACAAAAAGCCTTAGGGCATTGGGCATTTTCTTGCAGGCGGAAGGCAACGGTGCAGCACCCCAGCCATGCAGCCTGTAAAAAAGTATTTGAGAGAACGTAAGCAGTATGCACCCAGGGTCGAATGCCTGGGATGCACTATAGACAAATGCCAGGAATGCAAGTAGTATGCATTCCAGGTATTCGTCCCTGGGTGAATAATGCCCTAAAAAGTTAGCATTACTCCGTGCACCGTCCAGCAGCAGCAGCTTTCAGCCTCTCAAACTTTTACACGCTGCTGACAGCGCAGCTGAATGGTGTGCCTGTGCCATCTGCCTGCACAAAAATGCCAGGATCTCATGCAAAAGGGCCAAATGTCCTGTGTGCATGAGGCATTAGAGTTTCTAATAAAAAGCTAAACCTTTTTTACCCATATCGGATACCTTGGCTACACAACATATGTTCAGAAAATCATTCTTGTATCATACTTTCGCACCTAAGTGCCAGACATTTATCAGGTATTTAGCATGCAACTTTCTGATGCTTCCTTAGACCCCTTTCACACTGAGGGCGTTTTGCAAGCGCTATAGCGTTAAAAATAGCGCCTGCAAACCGCTGCTCCATTCACTCCAGTGTGAAAGCCAGAGGGCTTCCACACTGGAGCAGTGGCAGGGCGTCAGAAAAAGTCCTGCCAGCAGCTTCTTTGGAGCGCATTAGGAGCGGTGAACTCACCGCTCTTAATGTGCTCCTGCCCATTAAAATCAATGGGCAGCGCCGCCATATCGCCGGCAAAACGCTGCTGTAGCGGCGCATTGCGGGTGGTTTTAACCCTTATTCGTCCGCTAGCGGCGGGTTAAAAGCGCCCCGCTAGCGCCCGAAATCCGACGGTAAAACGCTAAAAAAAATTTAGCGCCGTTTTACCACCGGCGCTCGGGGCGGCACAGTGTGAAAGGGCTCTTATATTCTCATCATTCAAAGTCAGAAGGCTATAGACATATACCTAATTGCTAAAGCAGATTAGTTTAGGGGGGCAGGGGGCTAACAATAGTTTAGTTAGTTAAAGATAGACCTGTATTTCATGTAGTAATTGGACATTAATGCATTAATGAGCAAACAGATTTCAGCTATTGCCTTCTTTTTTTTTTTTTTTTGGTTTACAAAATAAATGCCAAAAAGTAGTCATTGCAATGGTCGATCATCAAAGCTGTACATACCAGTGAACAAGACAGCCTTCTCCTTTCAGGCGACATTCATGGATGAATGCTGTACTCTCTTTAAAGTGTTGTATCCTTAGAAAAAACATAATTGGAAAGCAATGGTTACAACAGTATTTAAACATTCCAGGTTGAACACAGATAGCACTTATTTACAATTTATAGTTTACAAACCAGTTCTAAATGTTTGTCCAGACAACTGAGACACTAGATGAAAATTTAGAGGTGCAGAGTTGCAATGTATGCATGTAGACAAGATGCATACCTACTCAACCCTATCCGTCTTCGATTCTGTGGGAAACTGAATTGCAAGAGAAGGTTTCCATATGCCGTTCAAGGATATAAGGTAGTAAACACTGCACTCAGTCCCAATTTACCAAATTGTATTACCAGTAATACAAAAGCAAACAGCATATCCAAAACACTTTGGGAGAGATTTGCTAAAACTGCAGAGTGCAAAACTGGTGTAGCTCTGCAAAGAAACCAATCAGCTTCCAGATTTTATTGTCAAAGCCTAAGGGCTCTTTCACACGGGGCGGATCAGTCATGATCCGCCCCGTGAAGCTCCGCTTGCTCAGTTGATCCCCGCTGAGCCGGCGGATGACTGGGCGGTCCCCGCACACTGTGCAGGGACCGCCCTGTCAGAGCGCCGCTCTCCCCTATGGGGAATCGGATGACGACGGACCGTAGAGTCCATTGTCATCCGATCCGATCCGCTCCGCCGACGGAAGGAAAAATAGGATTTTTATAACAGCTTACCTGTAAAATCCTTTTCTTGGAGTACATCACGGGACACAGAGCGACATAGTCATTACTAATGGGTTATATAGATACCGTCAGGTGCTGGCACTGGCAACTTCCAAAACCGGAAGTACCCTCCCCTATATAAGCCCCTCCCATCCGGGAGCACCTCAGTTTTGTAGCAAAGCAATAAGTGTCCCCAAAGAGGGGCGGGAGCTCTGTGTCCCGTGATGTACTCCAAGAAAAGGATTTTACAGGTAAGCTGTTATAAAAATCCTATTTTCTTTCTCGTACATCACGGGACACAGAGCGACATAGTCATTACTAATGGGATGTCCTAAAGCAATGCCAAATGAGGGGGGGATACACCATATATAAGCTGAGCGCTATCAGACATGAGGATCTTTTGCGGCCTGCAACACACTGCGCCCAAAGGCGACATCCTCCTGACTTCTAACGTCCACCTGGTAGAACCTAGTAAACGTGTGAACTGAAGACCATGTTGCGGCCTTACAGATTTGAGCCAGGGAGGCCTGGTGATGCACTGCCCATGAAGTTCCAACTGCTCTCGTGGAGTGCGCTCTAACTTTGAACGGAGGCGGTCTCCTTCTCAAGCCATAGGCTTGTATTATGACCTGTCGAATCCACTTGGCTAAAGTAGATTTTGACGCTGCCTGACCCTTTCTGGGGCCTTCCGGCAGAATAAACAAAGTATCCGTTCTGCGAATCTGAGCAGTGGCTTTTAGATAAGCTTTAACTGCTCTTACTACATCCAAAGAATGCAATAACTTTTCCTCTACCGAAGTAGGTTTGGGGAAAAAAGAAGGAAGAACCACATCTTGGTTCAAATGAAAACTCGATACCACCTTAGGAAGAAAGGCTGGATGAGGACGTAATACTACTCTGTCCTTATGGATAACCAGATATGGCTCCTTACAGGACATAGCTGCTAATTCCGATACTCTTTTAGCCGAACAAATGGCTACTAGAAAAATCAATTTCCTGGTGAGAAGCACCAAGGAAATATGCTGTAATGGTTCAAATGGTTGTTTCTGTAGAACCGACAGAACCAAGTTTAGATCCCATGGACATATGGGAATATTAACCGGAGGACTAATACGCATCACTCCTTGTATAAAGGCTTTGACTAGTGAATGCGAAGCCAAGGGCCTTTGAAAAAATATTGACAAGGCCGAAATCTGACCCTTGATAGTACTCAAGGCAAGCTTCCTATCTACAGCCCATTTGTAGGAAGTCCAGAATCCTACCTATTACGTATTTACGTGGATGCCATTTCTTGGCCTCACACCAGGCGATGTACGCCTTCCAGATTCTATAGTAGATCTGCCTGGATACCGGCTTCCTGGCATTGATCATGGTAGATACCACAGAATTAGAGAGCCCTCTCTTTTTTAGAATGTGGGCTTCAATAGCCAGGCCGTCAAACCTAGGGCTGGTAAGGAAGGGTGGTATATTGGTCCTTGCGAAAGCAGGTCCGGACGACGTGGGAGAGACCAAGGACTCCCCACTGACATTTTACAATCTCCGCGTACCACGCTCTTCGGGGCCACGCTGGAGCCACCAGAATCACTGGTTCCTTTTCTACCCTGATTCTGCGGAGTCATCGAGGTAACCATTGTGGCGGTGTGAATGCATATATCAGCTTGAACTGATCCCAAGGGAACACTAGGGCATCCGAGCCGCAAGCTAGGGGATCCCTTGTCCGAGAGACAAACCTGTCCACCTTTGCGTTGAATCTGGATGCTAGAAGATCTACATCCGATGTTCCCCACCGCTGACATATTGTCCAGAAAACCTCGGGGTGAAGGGACCCTTCCTCTGGGCATAATTGCTGGCGACTTAGAAAGTCCGCCTTCCAATTCTCCACTCCTGGAATAAATACCGCAGATATGGCTGGGACATATCTTTCTGCCCATTTCAGGATGTAATTTACTTCCCTCTGGGCTGCACGACTCCTGGTGCCCCCCTGATGATTGATATATGCCACTGCTGTGGCATTGTCTGATTGAATTCTGACAGGGGACCCTTGGAGTTTGGATGTCCATGCTACTAGGGCATACCGGGCTGCTCGTATCTCTAAGAGATTGATGGGCAGGGCCTTTTCTGCATCCGACCATCTGCCCTGGAGAGACCATTGCTCCAGTACTGCTCCCCAGCCTATAAGGCTGGCATCTGTAGTGACCACCTTCCAAGAAATCGGACTGAAGGATTTCCTTTTTTCCAGATTCTGGGGAACCAACCACCAACGGAGGCTCTTGCGAACGGAAGGGGACAAGGACATTGTAAGTCTAGGGCCTGAACTTTTTTGTTCCAGGCTGACAGTATGGCCCCTTGCAAATTCCTTGAATGGAATTGACCGTAGGGTACTGCTTCGAATGATGCCACCATCTTTCCCAGCAGCCTCATATACAGGCGTATGGACGGCTGTCTTTTTTGTACCCACTAAGTGGATCAAATCTTTCAAAGACAACACCTTTCCTCGAGGCAAGAATATTTTTCTCTGGCCTGAATCCAACCTTAGCCCCAAGTATTCCAGACTTTTGACTGGTTTTTAGGGGTGACTTGTCTCGGTTGATAATCCAACCGTGAGATTCCAGATACTTGATTGTCTTGTGAACGACCACGTCTAGTTTTTTCACTGAGTGGTCTATCAGCAACAAGTCATCTAGATATGCCATTATCATTACACCTTGTGTTCTTAGATTGGCCAATAAAGGGCCAGAATTTTTGTAAACACTCGTGGTGCTGTGGCCGAACCGAAGGGTAAGGCTCTGAACTGAAAATGGCGCCCTTCTACTGCAAAGCGTAGAAATTTTTGGTGGACTGGAAAGATGGGAATGCGCAAATAAGCATCTTTGATGTCGATCGCGGCTAACCAATCCTCCCCTTGTAGGGCAGTGGCCACCGATCGGATTGACTCCATTGGAAAGTCCTGATATACAGGAATTTGTATAGCCCTTTTAGAATTAATATGGGCCTCCCGTCCGCGTTTGCTTCGGGACTGTAAAGAGGTTTGAGTAAAACCCGAACCCTCATTCTTCCAGGGGAACCTCCATAATTACTCCTTGGAGCAATAGTTGTTCTAGTGCCAACAGGAGGGACTCTCTCTTCCGGGGATCCCTTGGCACGTTTGACCTCAAAAATGGGAAGGAGGAGAGTCTTTTAACTCCAAATGCGGAGAGCACCTATCTGTCTTGATCGTGTCCCGCCAGGTCTCTTGCGAACAACTGGAGTCCTCCCCGCACCCGACTGAGTGGGGGCTTCAATGAATTTAACTTTGGGGGAGGTTTTGTACCTCCCCTGACCCAGGGTTTCTCATTACCCTGCTATTGTCCCTGTTTTTTACCCCCGGGAATTGACCGAGGAGGCCGTCGGAACTGTTACACAGCCGATGCCCCAGGGACTGGAGAAGCAGGCCTCTTAAAGAGGGACCTCTAACTCTGTTTTTAACCGGCAAGAGCGTATTTTTACCGCTGGAAATTTTCTGGATATATTTGTCCAGGTTTTCCCTGAATAAGCGTTCACCATGAAATGGGACGCTAACCAGCCATTCTTTACAGGGAGCTTCAGCAGACCAGTTTTTGAGCCATAGGAGCCTACGCATATGTACTATAGACAGCGTAAGGCGGGAGGCCTGATGGACTGAATCCTTTATGGCGTCAACCGCAAAGCCTAAGGCTCTAGGTAGATCAGCTAGGGCAAAGCCTGCTGATCTGTCAAGTCCCTCAAGACCTGTTTCAACTGATCCTTCACTGCTTAGCAGACCCCAATAGCTGCTACTGCTGGTTGTGTCACCAAGCTTGCTGTAGAAAGAAGCAGATTTTCATAAGGACTCCAATCTTTTATCTATTGGGTTCTTGAACATTTGGACATTATCCACTGGACATGTCAGTGATTTATACATACAAGAGATGGCTGCGTCCACTGTAGGGACCTTCCATTTTTTTTTTTTGATGAACTTATCCTCCATGGGATAGACCACCGGAAATCTCTTGGGGGAATAAATATTTTCTCAGGACGTTCCCAATCCTGGTAAATGAGCCCTTTCAGTAAAGGGTGAAGTGGAAAAGAACAGACAGTCTGGGGGCTTCTAGCGACCCCAACGAGGATACAGTAGTGGTTGATGGTTCCGCAAGGTGCATTTTTAAATGCTGATCGGACCATGTTAGTCAGAGACTGAACCCATAATCTTTCAGCTTGAGATGCTGAGAAAAGGTTCCCCCACTGTTGATTCCTCTATAACAGAATCAACCTCATCCTGATCCCCTTCAGGCAGGTCGATCCCTGTATGGGACTGTTGCTCTGCTAACAGGCACTCTGAAGGAGGAGACGGAGATCGGGCGTGCTTTCCCTGACAGGGAGGCAGCGATAAATGTTGACAATCTCTCTCTAATCCTCCCAGAGCTGAGGAAAAAACCTCCTCTGTTACATACACAGGAGCAGGTGAACTGAGGACAGCCACAGTACCAAGTACCCCTGCGGGGTCTCTACGGTCACTTACCTCTGAACTTCAGGGGAGACTGGTGCAGCAGAAGTATGCCCAAGATCCTCCGAGCCCGATGAGACCCCCTTCGCTTCCTGGAAGATTCAGTTCCGGAGCTTCTGGACGGCATATTCCTAAGCCTAAAGCTGAGGTATTCCAGCCATAATACACCACTTTTACTGAGAATAGTCTAGCAAAATTGCTGCTATATCACAGTTGGTGTCTACTAATGTGCCTTTCTAGGGGATGCCTGTATCAACCGCTTGCTGTATGCCCTTTTTTAAATGTTGCCAGCTCTGTCTCTGTACTTCATAGCCAGCTCACCACACAAAACTGTGGTTTTTACATGCTGGGACGCCCGCACATGCGCAGAAGCGCTGCGGCGCACACAGAGCGTCATCCCCCAGGCTCCGCCCCCTTTCCTGGCTCACCTCTATATATAGAGGCGCGTGCACGCGCACGCGCGCGGCCACGTGCGCCTTCGGCGCTAATTTTGAAAAATGGAGACTAGGGACAAGAGCCAGGGCCCCTCTTTGCCGCAGCCCGGGGGATGGACGAGCATTGCAACATGGCAGAGGAAGCAGTTTCCCATAAGAGAACTCACCATCTGCCTGGACTTGCTCTGCTGAGAAGAAACTAGTCCACATGACAAGAAAACATTCCACAGCGGCCTCTAGTGAACAAACACAGGTACCGCAGTCTAATATCTTAAATATATATAAAAAAAATTTTTTTTTTTTTTTTTTCTTGACCACCATTAAAAATTATTACATTTTTTTAGTAGTTACAGGCATGCACAGAATTTTGCGGGAATACCATTAGGTAACAGACAGAAAGACAAATTAGGCTTGGGGGTCCCCCAATAGAACCAAGTTCCTGGGGGGCCCCACTTACCTGTTCCCCGCCGCAGGACTTTGTTTGGTCCACAAAAGCCCAAACTTCACCTATCACGGCAGGCATTGTAATCAAACCTTCAGGGACCGGGTTCCCAAGGATTCCACTCCCCTGGACCTGTATAGCACCCTGCACAGAAAACATCTTGGTCGTGGGTATGACCAGAGCTCTGGATCCCAGGGTCCAGCTCTCCTAAGAGAAGCATTACAGGCAAAACCTTGCTCTTCTCTGCAAGGCCCGGGTACCGACCGTTTAGCTATGAAGTTTTTTTGGTCGGATCCGGAATAGCTTACTGAGGCCCAAAAGAATCTGTACGCAAGCTCAGTGAAAAACACATGTTTCTTCTTGGCCAACACCTTAGACACTGGCAAAAAACTGAGGTGCTCCCGGATGGGAGGGGCTTATATAGGGGAGGGTACTTCCGGTTTTGGAAGTTGCCAGTGCCAGCACCTGACGGTATCTATATAACCCATTAGTAATGACTATGTCGCTCTGTGTCCCGTGATGTACGAGAAAGAAAATAGGGTTTTCCTCCGTCACACTTTGGCGGAGCAGAGCGGATGTCAGCGGACATGTCACCGCTGACATCCGTGCCTCCATAGGGCTACATGGAGCGTCCGTGCAGGTCCGCCTAAAAAACTGACAGGCGGACCTGAACGGACCCTCCGTGTGAAAGGGGCCTTAATGAACAAGCTGAAGTTAGAAACAGATTGGCCATCATGCACAGCTGCACCAGATTTTTGCACTCTCTAATCTTAGTAAATCAACCCCTTTGTGTTACAAAAGTTTATAATGCAAATCATCTCATTCCTGCTATTCTGGAAAACACAAAAAGGAGAACATATCCCCCCCCCCCCTTTCCCCTGTGCACCTCCAAAAAGTGTTTGGATACATTGTACCGATGCAAGCATCAGGGTTGCAACCACTGCAGTGATGTTCACCAATTCTTATCGTAAGTGGATGCATGGTGCATCCTACATATTGCAAAGGACATTGTTTATACAGTTGATGAATATTTGAATTGGAAAGGTTTCTCCTGTCACTTGTAAAATTTTGTGTTACCATGTACTTTACAATAACAGCATGTTTTAACCTCACGTTTATATAAACCTATAACCAACAACCATGTCCCGGGCCCTCTCCCCCCCATGATTATATTCATTTGTCCAATTACATTTGAGCCCCTGAAAATGGGGAGATGGTGTATAAAAATGGTTGCAGTTCCTAAAATTTGTACTTGATATTTATTGTTCAACCCCTTGAATTAAAGCTGAAAGTTTGCACTTCAAATTAATTGGGATTGTTTAATTTTCATTTTATTCTGGCGGCATATAGAGCCAAAAGTAGGAAAATTGTGCTAGTTTCCAAATACACTGCTCAAAAAAATTAAAGGAACAATTTGAAAACACATCAGATCTCAATGGGGCAAAATCTCATGCTGGATATCTATACTGATATGGACTGGGTAATGTGTTAGGAATGAAAGGATGGTACATCATTTGATGGAAATGAAAATTATCCACCTACAGAGGGCTGAATTCAAAGACACCCCGAAAATCAAAGTGAAAAAATTATGCAGCAAGCTTAGTCAATTTTGCTGAAATCTCATTGCAACAACTCAAAATGGTCCTCAGTAGTTTGTATGGCCCCCAAGTGCTTGTATGCATGCCTGACAATATCAGGGCATGCTCCTAATGAGACGACGGATGGTGTCCTGGGGTATTTCCTCCCAAATCTGGACTAGAGCATCACTGAGCTCCTGAACAGATTGAGGTGCAACCTGGCGGCACCGGATGGACCGAAACAATGTCCCAGAGGTGTTCTGCCTCCCCAGACCATCACTGACCCACCACCAAACCGGTCATGCTGAACGATGTTACAGGCAGCATAAAGTTCTCCGCGGCTTCTCCAAACCCTTTCACGTCTGTCACATATGCTCAGTGTGTACCTGCTCTCATCTGTGAAAAGCATGGGGCACCAGTGGCGGACCTGCCAATTCTGGTGTTCAATGGAAAATGCCAATCGAGCTCCACAGTGTCCGGCAGTGAGCACAGAGCACACTAGAGGACGTTGGGCCCTCAGGCCACCCCCATGAAGTCTGTTTGATTGTTTGGTCAGAGACATTCACACCAGTGGCCTGCTGAAGGTCATTTTGTAGGGCTCTGGCAGTGCTCATCCTGTTCCTCCTTGCACAAAAGAGCAGATACCGGTCCTGCTGATGGGTTAAGGACCTTCTACGGCTCTCTCCTTGAGTAACTGCCTGTCTCCTGGAATCTCCTCCATGCTCTTGAGACTGTGCTGGGAGACACAGCAAACCTTCTGGCAATGACACGTATTGATGTTGAGTTGAGAGGTATCTTAATATAGCGCGGTCTTACCCCGAAGGGTCCCGACGCGCATAGCAATATTCCTGGGAAAAGAGGACCCAGGAACCAAAAGGATGAGAGGAGGGAGGAGGAGTTGGACTGCCTGTGCAACCTTTATAGGGTCCAAATATCGCCTCGTGCTACCAGTAGTGACACTGACCCTAGCCAAATGCAAAACTAGTGAAAAACAGTCAGAAAAGATGAGTAGGGGAAAAAAATGTCAGACACCTCCACCTGAAAAAACATTCCTGTTTTGGAGGTTGTCTCATTCTTGCTCATCTAGTGCACCTGTTGTTAATTTCAATTAACAGCAAAGCAGCTGAAACTGATTAACAACCCGCTCTGCTACTTAACTTACCAGATCAATATCCCAGGAGTTCAGATTCAATTTTTTGAGCAGTGTATATATGGACCTGTGTGTGTGTGTGTGTGTGTGTGTGTGTGTGTGTGTGTGTGTGTGTGTAACCTCTGCTTCACTTGATTACTGTTCATAAAACGCAAGTTCCTAATGCTCTACTGTGTTTGGCAGCATAACTTAAACAGTTAAACAACATCTGCCTGTAACCAATACCAGTGATAATGCTATATTTGGAAAGGATTCTCTGTTCAGGCAGGATACAGGAGGTAGAACTTACAAAATCTTGATAAAATCAGGGCACCTACTTCTAAAGAATCGCAGGAAAAGGTTAGATTTGCTATTAACGCAGTTTTTGTCTGGCAACATTACCAGGATACGTCTGGGACATAATAAAAACTTTGGAACAGGTGTTGTAAAAATAAAATTTTACCATAGGTGAGTTTTAAAACTGGGATATTGCAAACATAGGTTGTTAATGATCACTCTGTGCTCCAAATCCGATATATGCTATACAATTTCATGCATATACCAAATTATCTTGCATATTTTTTACTGACGGAATAATATTTTTGCACAACACGTTTGAAGCATATACAGGCGGTCCCCGGGTTACAAACAAGACAGGGACTGTAGGTTTGTTCTTAAGTAGAATGTGTTTGTAATTTTGAACACATACATTGTTTAAGTGTATCTCCAGCCAAAAAATCTATTTTTAAGCTTTTTGGAAAACATAGGGAAGGGTTATCACCCCTGTAACATTTGTTTTGCTGTCTGTGCCCCTGTTCAGAACATTTCACCTCACTTTCCGTCCCAATGACAAATGGATTTTGAAAATTTGGGTTATTAGGGAAACAAGGATTGGTGATAAAGCATCAGTGGAGACACCCTTTTCCCATATTAACACTTACAGGAGAGAATTTCCCTTCCCAGGGGTAGATTTCATCTCACTTCCTGTTGTCTCCCTACGTTTGTAAGTCGGATGTTTGTAAGTAGGGGACCGCCTGTATATGACAATGTAATGTAAATAATATTTAGACTTTTGTGAATGTTAGTTTAGATAGATGCGCTCTTCTCTTGTTTACATTGCTCTCTCTTCCTATAAGCATGCTCCTTGTTGGTACATAAGCACTACTGAATGGATCCCTGTGCTGCCGCCTTGTTTCCAGTTTGAGCTCTGCTGTACAAGGATTGCAAGGGGCTTCTACCAAGTCCAATTCAGTTACTTACACTTCTTGCCCTTAAAAAATATTTCATGAATATTAATGATTAATGGATAAAGAGTTGAAATAATCTGTCTTTTAGAACAGTTTGAGTGCAGTTAGAGTCATAGTAGTAGCTAACCTATCTTGCCTTAAAGGGTTTGTTGAGCCATATAACTCAAACACTGCCAGAGCACACTGCATTAGTCTTTTAGAAAAACGAGCGTTGTAAGTACCTATTTAGAGCTGTCTTCAGGCCGGTCACATGACTCACAGCCGCTGTACAGCTCTGATGGACACTGCAGGAGGGGGCGTGATTTCCCTCTGACCTCATTACATGGCCGCTTAGCCTCTCCTGCAGTAGCCCTGGAAACCGGCCAAGAGTCACGTGACCAGCCTGAAGACAGAGCTAAAACTGTATTTACATTGATCGTTTTTCTAAAAGATGAATGTAGTGTGCTCTGCCAGGATATAAATGAGTTGACATGCAGGAAGGAGGGGGTGAGGGGGAGAGAGGACAGCAGCGTATGATGGAGGGACACACTCAGACCACGGTGGTCAGGGCTGCTGAAACCCTGATTTTTGTGGTCAGCGCAGAGGAGGGGACACAGCAAGTGGCAGGTTCAGGGAGGTTTTTATTTTAAGTTTAGTGGGGGGCAGATTACACAGCACAGTGCTGTGCAATCTGCTTTAAGGGACCAGGAAATCTATTTTTATTTTTTTTTCGGGTTAACAAACGCTTTAAGCAGTTTATCTACAAAATCTCCACACAAGAATAAAATATATGAGAGCTAAGTACTGCAATAATAACTCAATATGTGTTCTTGCTGATAATGCACTACACTTTTCCTTTATATTTGGAGTTTTTGATGAGGTATAACAATTGCTCATCTTTGCCCACCTGCTTGAGTGCCCATGTGAAGGAAAATACATCCAAACTATAAATAGGACACATTTTCATTGTAACTAGAGCATAGCGTTCTAGGTTAGTATGTGTAGCCAAATCAATTTCTGGTTTGCCTTTGCATAGTAACAGGGACTTCCCCTTTATATCACCTTAAGGCTCCATGTACACAGAAGCTCAAAAACGGCCGTTTTTAAAGCAGCAGAAAAAGCTAGCTTTTATCAGCGTTTTTTTACTAGCTTTTATTAGCGTTTTTCAGCTTTTAAAAAAAAATAAAAAAAATTTCAATGGCCAAAAAAACGCTCGCGGCCAGCGTTTTTGAGCGTTTATGAGCGTTTTGCGTTTTTTCTGCCGAAAAACGGCACTTTGAAAGCAAATTTCCTGCGTTCAGAAAAAAGCCCATTAACTCCACTGCTCATTAAAGCTAAAAAACGTTATGTGTACATGAACACATAAGGCTAACATAGAGTGCAGTTAATGGGCTTTTAAAAAAAAACGCCAAAACGCCCATTAACCACTTAACGACCGCTCACTGTATATATACGTCGGCAGAATGGCACCGACAGGCACAATCACGTAGAGCATACGTGATTGCCTTTGTACAGTTGGGGGGTCCGATCGGACCCCCCTCCTATACAGTGAGCGGTGGCTAAGTGTCCGGGAGCGTTCCGGGATGAGGGGGCAGCCATTCGTTTCTGGCCACCCCCTCGCGATCGCTCCCGGCGAATGGAAATGCCCCCTCTGTCTGTGTCAGACAGAGGGAGCAGGAGGAAGTGATGTCATCTCTGGTGCGGCGCTCACATATACCGAGCGCCGTACAAGAGAAGATATCAGGTCAGTGCACACAACACTACACTGACACCAGGACACATAGGGACATAAATCGCCCCCCCCCAGGCCCCCCAGATCACCCCCCCAGCCCCCAGTCACAGTGTCACTGATTGCAGTGACCATTTATTTAGTGATCACTGCAATCAGTGACATTTGTGACTGTAAAAGTGTCACCAAAGTTTAGTCTTAGGTCCAGTGTAGCCCCCTAACCCCCCCTAATAAAGGTTTAACCCCCTGATCACCCCCCAGATAACCCTTTCACCGCCTATCACCACTGTCGCTTAGCGATCATTTTTCTGATCGCTGTCTTAGCGTCAGTGATGCCGATCGGCAGCCAGTAATTTTTTTTAGGTTTACCGCAGGTTTTTATAGCGTCAGGTACCCCAATATATTATCTAATAAAGGTTTAACCCCCTTGATCGCCCCCCAGGTAACCCTTTCACCCCCTATCACCACTGTCACTAAGCGATCGTTTTTCTAAACGCTGTCTTAGTGTCGGTGATGCAGATCGTAGCCGGTAATTTTTTTTAGGTTCGCCGCAGGTTTTTGTAGCGTCAGGTACCCCAATATATTATCTAATAAAGGTTTAACCCCCTTGATCGCCCCCCAGGTAACCCTTTCACCCCCCCATCACCACTGTCGCTAAGCAATCGTTTTTCTAAACGCTGTCTTAGTGTCGGTGATGCAGATCGGTAGCTGGTAATTTTTTTTAGGTTCGCCGCAGGTTTTTATAGCGTCAGGTACCCCCATATATTATCTAATAAAGGTTTTAACCCCCTGATTGCCCCTAGTTAACCCTTTCACCAGTGATCACCATATAAGTGTTACGGGTGACGCTGGTTAGTTAGTTTGCTTTTTATAGTGTCAGGGCACCCGCCGTGTATATAACCCAATAAAGGTTTAACCCCCTGATCGCCTGGCGGGTGATATCAATTAGGTTTTAGCGTCAGAGAGGGTCTGAGTCACACCCCAGGCAGCGTCAGGTTAGTGCCAGTAACGCTAACACCCACGCGTGAAGCATACACCCCCCTTAGTGGTATAGTATCTGAACAGATCAATATCTGATCTGATCAGATCTATACTAGCGTCCCCAGCAGTTTAGGGTTCCCAAAAACGCAGTGTTAGCGGGATCAGCCCAGATACCTGCTGGCACCTGCGTTTTGCCCCTCCGTCCAGCCCAGGCCACCCAAGTGCAGTATCGATCGATCACTGTCACTTACAAAACAAAAACACACATAACTGCAGCATTCGCAGAGACAGGCCTGATCCCTGCGACTCCAGTGCTGTAGGAGGTGATTTCACCACCACAGTTAAAAAAAAAAAAAGCAAATATGCCGAAGCATTGGGGCAGCAGGGGCGGAGGAGCGATTTTGCTCCTAATGCCGCGTACATACGGTCGAAATTCCGACGGAGGCTTGCCCGTGGAAAAGTCCGACCATGTGTGTGCGGCATAACTTTTTTGCGGGAGGATGCCCCCATGCTTCGGCATATATAAATGGTGCGTGTATGCCCATCATTGGAAGTGGGTGGATGAAGGGCGGTATTCTAATGGTGGGCATACCCACCGATCAATCTCTTTTTTCGTTCAGCCAACTGGCTGCATGAAATAAAAAGATTACAATACATGTCCAACAAGGACCAGCAACGTACTGGTATGTTGCTGGACCTTGAATGTTTATACCAGAATGATGCCTGCGGGTTTAGGTATCATCCTGGTATCATTCTTTTCAGCCTGCGGCCGGCTTTCATGTAAAAGCAATCCTAGCGGCTAATTAGCCTCTGGACTGCTTTTACAAGCAGTGGGAGGGAATGCCCCCCCCCGGATATAAAAAGCGCCATTGGGAAATTGGGAAAGCATTTTATCACACCGATCTTGGTGTGGTCAGATGCTTTGAGGGCAGAGGAAAAATCTAGGGTCTAGGAGACCCCAGTTTTTTCAAAAAAAGAGTACCTGTCACTACCTATTGCTATCATAGGGGATATTTACATTCCCTGAGATAACAATAAAAATGATAAAAAAAAAAAATACTTGGAAGGAACAATTTAAAAATAAAATAAAAAAGCAAAATTAATAATAAAAAAAAAAAAGAAAAAAAAAAAAAAGCACCCCTGTCCTGCCCTGCTCTTGCCCAATGGCGAACGCAAGCGTCGGTCTGGCGTCATATGTAAACAGCAATTGCACCATGCATGTGAGGTATCACCGCGAAGGTCAGATCGAGGGCAATCATTTTAGCAGTAGACCTTCTCTGTAAATCTACTGGGGTAACCTGTAAAGGCTTTTAAAGGCTTTTAAAAATGTATGTAGTTTGTCGCCAATGCGCGTTTGTGCGAAATTTTAAAGCATGTCGTGTTTGGTATCTATGTACTCGGCCTAAGATCATCTTTTTTATTTCATCAAACATTTGGGCAATATAGTGTGTTTTAGTGCATTAAAATTAAAAAAAGTGTATTTTTTAACCCAAAAAATGCGTTTGAAAAATCGCTGCGCAAATACTGTGTAGAAAAAAAAAATGCAACACCCACCATTTTAATCTGTAGGGCCTTTGCTTTAAAAATATATATAATGTTTGGGGGTTCAACATAATTTTCTTGCAAAAAAAAAATTTTTTTCATGTAAACAAAAAGTGTCAAAAAGGGCTTTGTCTTCAAGTGGTTAGAAGAGTGGATGTAAGCTTCCTAATGTTGTGTATAAAATGCCAGAACAGTTCAAAACCCCCCCAAATGACCCCATTTTGGAAAGTAGACACCCCAAGCTATATACTGAGAGGCATGTCGAGTCCATGGAATATTTTATATGTTGACACAAGTTGCGGAAAAAACGACAATTTTTTATTTTTTTTTGCACAAAGTTGTCACTAAATGATATATTGCTCAAACATGCCATGGGCATATGTGGAATTACACCCCAAAATACATTCTGTTGCTTCTCCTGAGTACGGGGATACCACATGTGTGAGACTTTTTGGGAGCCTAGCCACGTACGGGACCCCAAAAACCAAGCACCGCCTTCAGGCTTTCTAAGGGTGTAAATTTTTGATTTCACTTCTCACTGCCTATCACAGTTTCGGAGGCCATGGAATGCCCAGATAGCACAAAACCCCCCCAAATGACCCCATTTTGGAAAGTAGACACCCCAAGCTATTTGCTGAGAGGTATTGTGAGTATTTTGCAGATATCGCTTTTTGTCACAAAGCTTTGAAAATTGAAAAAAAAAATATATATATATATATATATATATATATTTTCTTTCTTCATTTTCAAAAACAAATGAGAGCTGTAAAATACTCGCCATTCCTCTCAGCAAATAGCTTGGGGTGTCTATATTCCAAAATGAGGTCATTGGGGGGGGGGGTTTGTGCGATTTTGGCATTTTATGGCCTTCGAAACTGTGATAGGTAGTGAGGAGTGAAATCAAAAATTTGTGCCTAGAAATCCTGAAGGCGGTGCTTGGTTTTCGGGGTCCCGTACGCGGCTAGGCTCCTAAAAAGTCCCACACATGTGGTATCCCCGTACTCAGGAGAAGCAGAAAAATGTATTTTGGGGTGTAATTCCACATATAACCATGGCATGTGTGAGCAATATATCCTTTAGTGACAACTTTTTGTAATAATTTTTTTTTTTTTTTGTCATTCAATCACTTGGGACAAAAAAAAATATATTCAATGGGCTCAACAGGCCTCTCAGCAATTTCCTTGGGGTGTCTACTTTCTAAAATGGGGTCATTTGGGGGGGTTTTGTGCTATTTTGGCATTTTATGGCCTTCGAAACTGTGATAGGTAGTGAGGAGTGAAATCAAAAATTTGCGCCCTTAGAAATCCTGAAGGCGGTGCTTGGTTTCCGGGGTCCCGTACGCCCCTAGGCTCCCAAAAAGTCCCACACATGTGGTATCCCCGTACTCAGGAGAAGCAGCAAAATGTATTTTGGGGTGAAATTCCACATATAACCATGGCATGTGTGAGCAATATATCATTTAGTGACAACTTTTTGTAATTTTTTTTTTTTTTTTTAGTCATTATTCAATCACTTGGGACAAAAAAATAAAAAATTCAATGGGCTCAACATGCCTCTCAGCAATTTCCTTGGGGTGTCTACTTTCCAAAATGGGGTCATTTGGGGGGGTTTTGTACTGCCCTGTCATTTTAGCACCTCAAGAAATGAGATAGGCAGTCATAAATTTAAAGCTGTGTAAATTTCAGAAAATGTACCCTAGTTTGTAAACTCTATAACTTTTGCGCAAACCAATAAATATATGCTTATTGACATTTTTTTTACTAAAAACATGTGGCTGAATACATTTTGGCCTAAATGTATGACTACAATTGAATTTATTCGATTTTTCTTATAACAAAAAGTAGAAAATATCATTTTTTTTCAAAATTTTCGGTCTTTTTCCATTTATATCGCAAAAAATAAAAATCGCAGAGGCAATCAAATACCATTAAAAGAAAGCTCTATTTGTGAGAAGAAAAGGACGCAAATTTCGTTTGGGTACAACATTGCATGTCCGCACAATTTACAGTTAAAGCAGCGCAGTGCAAAATTCTGAATTCACCTCTGGTCCTCTAGCTACCAAATGGTCCGGGGCTTAAGTGGTTAACTGCAGTTTATCAGCTTCTGTGTACATGGAGCCTTAAAGAACATGTAAAGGTTTGTTTAAAAAAAAATAAAAAAAATAAACAAACCTGTCATACTTACCTCCTCCTTCTGGGGTCCCTCAGCAGCGCTCCTGGCTCCTCCTCTTCTTGAGTGCCCTGTTGGACAGACAGCATAACCCCCCCCCCCCCTGCGCCATTGGATTTGATTGACAGCAGCGGGAGCCAATGGCTGCGCTGCTATCAATCTATCCAATCAGGACCAGAGACACCAGCTGGAGCTGGCGTGCTTGTCCCTGTCGCTGGAAAGACCGGGTTCAGGTAAGTAAAAGTGGGGCTCTGGGGGGCTGCTGCATCACAGGAGGTTTTTCACCTTAGTGTAACCCCTTAACAACATTTACAACCCTTTAACTTTTTTTTTTTTTTTTTGTACTCCAGTGTTTGTCAGGCTTTTCTTTTTCAGAAAGGTACAACGTTATTTTGCCATCTGTCCTTTGTCAACTCAGGTATGGCATCACTACCACCATTACACAAATGTATTTACCCAGCATGCACAGCAAGACAATCTTCAAATTCTGTAAAATATATAATATATACACACACACATACATACACACACACACATATATACACACACATATATATACACATATATATACACACACTATATTACCAAAAGTATTGGGACATCTCCCTTTACACGCACATGAACTTTAATGGCATCCCATCCCAGTCTTAGTCCTTAGGGTTCAATATTAAGTTGCCCCACCCTTTGCAGCCATCACAGCTTCAACTGTTCTGGGAAGGCTGTCCACAGGGTTTAGGAGTGTGTCTATGGTAAAGTGTGGCCATTCTTCCAGAAGTGCATTTGTGAGGTCAGGCACTGATGTTGGACGAGAAGGCCTGCCTGGCTCGCAGTCTCCGCTCTAATTCATCCAAAAGGTGTTCTATCGGGTTGAGGTCAGTCAAGTTCCTCCACCCCAAAAGTCACTCATCCATGTCTTTTTTTGGACCTTGTTTGTGCACTGGTGTGCAGTCATGTTGGATAAGGATGAGCTCCGGTGTGTTCGCACAGCCCACGTGCAGAGCCCGTCAGGAAGTCGGCACTGTGCTGCGCTAATCACAGGCAGTGAGACATTGTCCCGATGATCGACTGCAGAGTTCGTGAAATGTCTCCCTGCCTGTGATTAGCGAAGCGCAGTGCCGACTTCCTGGCGGGCTCTGCACGTGGGCTGTGTGAACACGCCAGAGCTCATCCTTAATGTTGGAACAGGAAGGGGCCATCCCCAAACTGTTCCCACAAAGATGGGAGCATGAAATTGTCCAAAATGTCTTGGTATGCCAACGCCTTAAGAGTTCCCTTCACTGGAACTAAGGGGCCAAGCCCAACCCCTGAAAAACAACCCCACCCCATAATCCCCCCTCCACCAAATGATTTGGAGAATCTGGTCCTTGTTAGTACTGAGAGCAGAACTATGGTCCAGACCAAGCTGCAGAAAGGAGAGGATTCATCCCATGAAACTCCTATGGTGGAAGCCTCGGGCATCAGGCTCGAAGTATGTCCTTCACTTCTAATGATAGCCCTTGCTTGACTTGTTGCCATTAAAGTAAGCAACTGTGATGCAGGATGGTAAACCTGCCCCTTAGATATAAGATCCTGATGATCTAGAAGAGCCCATCAAGTGTCTGCCAGGAGTCTTAAAAGGTCAAGGTACACACTCTGCATAGGCCAGTCAGGAGCAATGAGGATCACTGGAATGCCCCCCCCAACTAATCCTGCAAAGCAGCTTTAAAAGAAGAAAAGGAACAAACCACGGTGTACTGTACTGGTGTACACAGAGCCACCAATGCATCCACTACTTCCACTGGAGGGTCCCTGTACCTGCAGACAAACCTAGGTTTGACAACAAACTGGGCAGAAGCCAGGAGGGTCCACAACCACCTGCAAAACAGGTTCTGGATTACTCCCCTAGGTTTTTCTGTCAAATGTCTATGCATAGAATGCATATTGACTAGGCAAAAACTGTCCAGGACAGAATCTGATTTACCTCTCTTGCCACAGCATGACTTCTGGTTCTTCCCTGACCATTTTCCACAGAAATGTGAAATACACACACCATGAATCATAATCCACAAAAGAACGTTATACATTTTCTTATCTTAGAGATATTGGCACATGTGCTGTTTGCTTTATATAGCAGGAGACTTTTCTGTAAGTGACCCATGAGGTGGTGTATGACTGCTGTGTCCTATGCACCATGGAGGATTGTTTGGTTGATATATTTTGACAAACAACCAGTGAATTTCACTCTAGCATTATCATTGAGTGCAATTTAGACAGCATTACATATGACTGCCTACTCTTTATTTCAGTCGTCATTATGAGTAGATCTTTCAGGGACATTATTGGGCAGTTACCAAAGTGGTATGTCCACCATGTCCCAATATAATCATATGTATATTTGAAACTATATTAGGACACTTCTTGCCAGCTACTCATCCTAGGTGATCTTCGCACTCTAAGGCTGGGTTCACACTAGGATTGCGGCTCACAGCAGGAGTCCAGTGCGTCCCTGTTCTCCGTTTCAGAGATGAGATGAATCAGGCTAAAAATTTTGCCTGAATTCGGACCTGAAATGGAGCTAAAGACGCACAGGACCCCCTGTGCAATCCACTCCATGGCCGACACGGAGATGTGTGGACCGTCTCTATTGAGAGCCGGTCACAATCTCCTGTCATGCGAACTGGATGTGGAGAAACCCGCATCAAATTTGCACTAGTGTGAACCCAGCCTGAAATAACTAATTGAAACAAGATTCTTGTAAAAATCCAGATTTAGACTTGATTGGTGGTTGTTGAACTATTGATGCATGTAACGATTTATGTGATTATTTTGTGACATAAAAAAGAACAAGGAAACCGCACAAGTGTGCCTTAAATTAGAAGTGAAAAAGTTGCAAACACAAAGGAGAGATGCTCCCAAATACCAAAATCAGCAATGCCATGTGTTGCACTAAAATCAGGTGTAAAATTATAAATATGCAGATTCAAAAACCCATTTGTGAATAAGTAAACAAATCTTACATAAACACACAAATTTATACATAAGTTCATATACAGTGGGGGAAATTATGGCTGACAGCTGATCACGTGGTAAGGGGCCAGGACTGGCCCCTTACTCAGATCTGTGATCACCCGAGTCTCAGTGAATCAGTGATCACAGCGAGCGCCCTGCAGGGGGCGTGCAAAAGGGGAGGACGTCTATCGACGGCCTCCCGGCAATTCAGGTCTGCGCTGTAGCCGTCATTCGGCTAAAGCGTGGACGCCAAGTGGTTAAAGGGGTTGTAAACCCTCCTGGCTTTTCACCTTAAAGCGGCATTTGGCCCAAAAAATTAAATCAAAATTTAAAGCCAGCAGCTACACATACTGTAGCTGCTGGCTTTTAATAATAGGACACTTCCTAGTCCTGGAGTTCAGCGATGTCGGCACCCGCAGCTGTCGGCTAAGGAAACCCCAGCAGTGTAGCCTTTCGGCTTCACGCAGGGAACCCTAGTGCGCATGCGTGAGGCCCGGTCCTCTCTCCTACTGGCCCGGCGGCCGGGGAGGAGGAGGAGGAGGGAGTACCGCAGTGACGTCACGGGCATCGGCCTGGACTCCCGGAAGTGGGAAAGGATACCTGTCAACTTGCCACACGTTGCAGATTGTCACCTGCCACGCGTTGCAGATGCAGATTGTCACTTGCCATGTCACCTGCCACATGTTGCGGATTGTCACTTGCCAAGTTGGTGTTTTGCTTGTTTGAGTCAGGCAGCAGAGAGATGATGTAATCTCTCTGCTGTCTGCACAGTTAGGGCGGAAGTAACTGCAGGGATGCAGGGTGAGCGCAGGGCGGTGAGAGATGGTGTCATCTCTCTGCTCCCCCGGCTGCCGGCTTGCTGATTGGCCAGCCGCCCGCTCACCCACAGAGCCGACCAGCTGACCGCCCACTCTCTGACTCTCTCTCGCTCCCTGAGTCGCCCGCCCACACACACACACACACACACCGAGGCCCCCGGCAGCCCACGCTGTCACTCGCACGCGGAGCCCCCCGCTCTGTCACTCAGGCGCCCGCAAGTTCTGCAACTCCCGCACGCTCAGACTCTCAGGTGCCCACAAGTTCAGCAACTAGAACTAATTTCTTGGGGGTGGCAATTGCCCCATTGCAACGCCCCCCCACCCCCTGGATCTGCCCCTGATGTGGAGGGACGCCATTGATGCCTGAGTATACCGGCTAAAGCTTTTTGTGACTGCGCTGAATAAGGATGTCATTGGAATTCACATTGCATTGCCGATTTTGTGACATATGCCTGTCTTCAACATATATGCTTCTCATAAACTTTGTAATTCATTTTGAGATGCGGGATATTTTAATTTCTACCATGGTTTTTACATATGTCTACATGTGTCATATCATTAAAGTTCATGTCCTGTGGATTGCATGGCATATTTAGTGGTTATTTGTGGAATATGGTCATTAAAGTATAACTAAAGGCAAAGCTTTTTTTAAAATCTTCGATAGAGTGGAGAGGAATTAGAACACCTGTTAGTTTTTATTGCTGTGTGTCCCTGTTAAGGAGATTCACCCACTTTGTGTGTCCTGTTTACCATTATCATTGAAAGTGAAAGAAAATCAAAAATTTTGGATTCCCCCCAGAAAAGTAACAGGGGAGAAATCCTTCCATAAGGACACTAGTTCTGGTGACCTGGGGGTCCCCAAGGAATTCCCTTAATTTGATGGGATTTACCTTCACTTCCTGTTTGGCTATGGGACAGGAAATGAAGGGAAATCTCTGCAATGGGACACAGATGGCGAAAACAAATCTGACAGGGGTTATAACCCTCCCTTACTCTATTCAAAATGGGTAAAAAAAAAAATTCTACTTTCAGTAAATACTTCAGGGTTTTTTTTTTTTTTTAAGCCGATAAGTATTTAAATACCAATTGAAAGTATTTAAATACCAATTGAATGCCAACTGTCTTTTTTGAGGCCTGGCGACATACACAATAAACGTGCAAATTGTACTGTCTACATGAAGAATAGAAGAAGAAAAGCTTACTTACAAGTTTTGATTTGGTGAATCAGATGCTGGAATGCAAAGATACTTTAGGCCCTGGAGAGAAAATTGTACAATTTGAAGAAAGAGAGAAAGAAATAAAAATGTACTTTATTTGTAAGACATGCTGATTTGCACAATCACATTTTTAGAAGCTCATTAATAGTGAACACATCAATATACTTGTGAATGTTCGAAGGTTCTTTGTTTTGAAGTTCATGCACAAAGTACTGGATAGGCACAGTAATGAAAAAAAACATGGACATGGCTATCTAATAATCTGGGCACATCAAGAGGGAACAGACTAAAAATTCATAATAGATCACAGGTATCGAAAAAAGACATTTATACATGCACAAAGAAACAGCAAGCAAAAAGATATGTTTTTGCAATTAGTTTAGGTTCACACTAATGCGATGCCAGACATTGCATGCGATTCGCACCACATTGCTGTATGTGTGAAATCGCATCGCATTCGCACCAAAGTGGTGCAGGACCCTTTTTTGGTGCGCACTGTAATCAGATCGCATTTGTGTTCACACCTTTGTCATCCGATTCCTGCACCATTTCACAGTTCACACTGTGGTCTGCATACTGATCTGGGGATGTCATTAACTTTTTTCATAGACTGGAGAAGGATTAGAACACCTGTCAGATTTTTATTGCGGTCTGTGTTAGGAATATTCACTCTATTTGTCATGTTTTCCACGATCATAGTGAGTGAAAGTAAAAAAAAATCCCAAATATTGGATTGTCACCAGAACAGTAATAAAAGGAAAATTCTTCCAATGGGGACACTAGTGATAACCTCACACTGGAGGGATTTCCTCCTGGCTATGGGAAAGGACGTGAATGAAAGTTTCCCCAATGTGACACAGCAAAAAAATGGTTATTTATAGCCCCCTTTACTCTATCCAAAATAAAAATAACAGGATTTTTTACTCACCGTAAAATCCTTTTCTCTGAGTTCATGGGCGGACCCTCTTGGTATATCCCCTCAGTCTGCATCTCGCAGATCAGTTTGCCAAAAAGCAGTACAAACTTAAAAAGGAGGGGTGGGTGCCGTGTCGGTCCATGAACTCAGAGAAAAGGATTTTACGGTGAGTAAAAAATCCTATTTACTCTTTCGTTCATGGACCGACACAGCTTCTCTATTGACATAGTGGGACGTCCCAAAGCAGTGTCAGAGAAAAAAAACGAGGGGTGGTAACAGCATTAAAAACTTCACCCCAAACAGAGCTCCTCCAAGGAGGAGTTGCAACTCTAAACGGCCGCCTGCAATATCTTGCGCCGAAGGAAGCATCCGAAGATGCACACACCTTAACTTGTAAAGTTTAGTGAAAGTGTAAACGGACGAGCAGGTCGCCGCCTTACACACCTGGTGACAACAGACGCTTGATGCTCTCGGAGCTCGGACAGCATCCAAAATATACGTCGTTTCCTTAGGATTCAACGGATGAGGACACAAGGATGGCAGTACAATGTCTTCCTTGATGGAAGGTCAAAAGACCTTAAGGAAGAAGAAGGCTGCGGACGCAGCACCACCTATCCTTGTGGAAGATCAGATAAGGAGCCCTGCATGACAAGGCTGCCGGCTCAGAAAACCGTCTTACTGACGCAACACCAAAGGCATCTATTGCCCTGGTTGAATGCACCGGAATGGGAGGTGCCTGACCCTTCATGGCGTAAGCCTGATCACAATCTGTCGGATCCACCTAGAATGGTGGCCAACGAGACCGCTGGGCCCTACTGGGGGACCAGCCACTGAAAAATAAACAGTGAGCCTGGATTCTGGAACGGAGCAGTACCAGACAAGCATTCTCTCAGAGTTTGGACCACGTCCAAGAATGCAGCGTCGTCTCCTTAGGATTCGACTTATGAGGACACAAGGATGGCAGTACAATGTCTTCCTTGAGATGGAAAGTCGAACACGACTTCTAGGAAGAAAAGAAGGCTGCGGACGCAGCACCACCTTATCCTTGTGTTTGCCCATGGGTCACTTGACATGGCCACAGCCTCAATACCTTCCGATTGAATCGAGAAGTCAGGAGATATACGACTGGTGTGTTTCCCCTCTGGTAAGGGAGCCCCTTAGGAGGTGAGCGACCTCTGATGCTGCAGCAGAGTTGCTTGCTCCTCCTTGATGATTGACATATGCCACAACTGTGGTGTTTGTCCGACTGGATTCTGACTGGACGCCCTTGTAGCCTCTGAGACCATGTGGAGAGGCAAAGCCAGATCCCCCAACCTTCAGGCCAATGATCTGCAATGGGATTCCTCCGGAGTCCAGCGACCCAGGTTGACTGAGCTCTTTAGACTCCTCTGCAACCGGGAAGACAGGCGTCCACCGTGACCACTATCCAGTAAAAGGAAGGAACAACTTCCCAAACAGAATGCCGGTGAAGTCGGCCACCAACTAGGGAAGCCCTGTTTAGGTGGCTCACCCGGATCTGATAATCCAGGGATATAGGGCACCTGACCCTTCAGGACAAAGTTACCCTCTAACACTCGCGTGTGAAATAGTGCCTACCGTACCACCTCGAAGAAGGCTACCATAAGGCTCAGGACTCGGCTGCAAGGTGGCATGACAACCCCTCCTTGGGATGTCAACTGCCGCACTGCAACCCGACGGGTCTGCAACTTTCCCCTAGGGGGAAAAAAAAAACTTACGCCTCTGAGGAGTCCACAATCAACCCTAGATATACTAGGAGTTGGGACGGTACCAATACTGACTTCTGAGTGTTCAGCACCCAACCAAGTATAGGAGGGTCTGACAGGTTATAGACCCGCTCACTTCTAAATTTAGGTTTGAAGTGACCCTCAGAAGAAGATTGTCCAAGTTGCCCATGATAGCGATGCCGCGCTGTCTTGGTAGGGCCAGAATCGAGGCAAACACCCTTGGTGCTGATGCCAGGCCAAAGGGGAGAGCCACCATTGGTAGTGGCTTTCCCGGCCGCCAACGCAGACATCTCTGATGCCTGGTGCATCTGGAGACATGCAGCATGCGTTCTCGATGATCAAGGATGGTGGAAAATCCCCTGGATGGAGGGCAGCGACAACAGAGCGAGCCAACTTCTTTCCGGAATCTTTGTACTCTTACAAAGCAGTTGAGGGTCCTGATATCCAAGATAGGACGAACCCTCTCCAGTACTACGAACAGATTTGTACTAAGACAGGAAGGCTTACCCTGCGTATCAGCAGGTTTTGTACCGCCCCATGTAGGGCTTCCCGACAAGTCGGCAGAAGCTGACGGTTAAGAGGGGAATATCTGTTCGGTAGGCAAGCCAGGTTGGGCTTGCAAACCCAGGGACGCTTCTGTCCCTCAGCAGGCACTTTATCGACCTGGGGTTGTAACTTGCTGCACTAGGCGGACGAAGGGACCGCTTGTATGCGGTGAAGGAGGGCCCTAGCCTATGGCGTGGCTCCTTACCCTTATTTGGATTGCCGAAGCAATGTGCTCTTACATCCTGTGGCATCTTAAATGAGGTCATCCAGCGAGGCCCCAAAAGTCTGTCGCCCTAAAAGGGCAGATCCAACAGGGCCTTCTTGGAAGATTGGTCCGCAGACCAGCACCTAAGTCAGATCAGGTGGCGTAGCGCCACCGCATAAACTGAGGCTCAAGACAGCAAGGGGATAGTATCCATGTCTGACTTGCAGACAGACTCAAGGCCCTGTACCAACTGGTCGGCCAGAGCTACCTTGTACGGAGGAGCCTCCCGTGCTTTTAACCCTTGGAGTAGGTACCTTGCCTACTCAGTAAGTGTCTGAAACATCAGACAAACCCCAGTCAATGCTGGACGTACCTCTGAGCCCCCCACTGTGTATAGCGAGTGTCCCTGAAGACAGGAGCCCCCTCCACTGGAATCATGGTAACTTGTTAGGTCTGGACACAGGGGGGTCCACCATCGGGGGAGAGGTCCATCTTTTTCAGGAACTCTCCTCAAGGGGTACCGGACCGCCCAAAAAAATAAAAAATAAGACATTTTTTAGGGCTGAAAAAGGAAAAAACCTCAGTGGGTTTTCCCACTCCTTGTACAAGAGCTTATTAATTTAAGACACACAAGGAACACCTTAGCAGTGTGGGCTGGCTTTAGGGAACCCAAAAAGGGGACCGGTGTCTCTGCTGCTTCTGCAGCATTCTCTATTCTTAGCGTACTCTGCACTGCAGTAATAGGTCAGATACCAAAGCCTTTTTGCGTGCTGACCTGGACTTGGAGCATTCTCACTGTCCGACAGGTCACGGTCTGCAGTCTCTGATGCATCATAATCTGGGTCATGAGCCATAGCTGGACCTGGTTTTGCATCAGAATTATCCCCAGAAGATTGCAGGGGACGGGGGCGTTTACTACCCCCTGTATTACCGTGTGCTGCTTCCACCCTGGCAGCAAAAGCCTCTAGGATTGCCGACATAGCGTCCATAGACACCTCAGGGGCACCAGCCGCTAAATCTGGTGTTTCAGGGGAAAAAACATCTGGCTCAGACGCCGCGCTGACACCCACAGGGCTCCAGGCAAGATATTAATAGGCCACCCTCCTAGCTGATCAGAGATGCTGGGTCACCCAGAGGACTCACCACCCTTGGATTGGTACCGCTATGCTGCCGTGTGCTGTGCCTGTGATGCTATCCCCCGCTGCTATGTCAGTCTGATAGTTTATCAGCGTTTCCTGTGTAAATTTTTGCGCCAGTGTAATGCAGGCCGGAGACCATTGCAAAATGGCCGCCAAGCGGCTGTATGGAAACATGTGGGCTCCAAGAAAATGGCCGCCAAGCCAAATATAGAGGCAAAAGCGGCTGTGGACCCCAAAAAAGATGGCCGCTGAGCGGCGGTTAACACATACAGCGTGAATCCTAGGAAACATGGCCGCTGAACAGTCAATAGAGGCCAAGCAGGTGCGGACAACAAGAAAATGGCCGCCAAGCGGCGATATATACATATAGGCGCAAAACTACAAGAAAATGGCCGCCGGGCAGTCACTAGAGGCCGAAACAGGCATGGACCACCGCAAAATGGCCGCCGACAGCATGGAGGGGGAAGAAGCACACACACACACACAGGTAAGCAGAAAAGACATCTTTTAATTGACAGTTACAGCCAGCCCCGCACCAGATGGAACCCCTTAGGTGACCCCCAGCACCCAGCAACCTTAGCTCAGAGCCCAGGGAGGAGGGAAGGCAGGGAAAGAAGAAAGAAAGGGGCCACAACCACTTACTTGATCTCTCCAGGAATGTCCAGCCAAGTCACCCTGCCAAAGCGGGGGGAGCTACTTACCTATCCTGCATGTCTTATGCTGGAAGACATTCCAAAACAGATCATCATCCGCGCACGGAAGGTGACTGTCGGCCAGGCATGCTGTGATTGGACCCTAGGGAACGATCATATGTATGCCCTGGAGCGCGACACTCACCGGACAGGCTGCTGCGACTCGGCCGTAAGGTCAGCCGAAGCTGAGCGGTCCGATGCAGGCCCTGGAGTGTAAGCTCACTGGCCACCCGTAGAGCGACGGGTATGTCGTGGAAAACCCAGCACGTAGCTAGGGTCAGCACACGCTCGATGGTCGAAACTGGGGGGACTACAAGGATCGAGGATCCAGCCTGTCACCCAGTCGGCAGTTGATCGAAGATCGCAGGAAACAAAAAAAACAAAATGTAGAAAAAATTCCTCTTTTCCCCGGACCAAAGTGGGCCCGAAGGGAGCCATGTCCTACTCCTTGCTAGACAGAAAAAAAAGCTGATCTGTGAGATGCAGACTGAGGGGATATACCCAGAGGGTCCGCCCCCTGGGCGGTACTGTAGAAGGTGTGATGCAACACTTTTTACAAGTTTTCTGCCTAGTCACTCCTAATTAACGGATAATACCCACTAGGTCAATAGAGAAGCTGTGTCGGTCCATGAACGAAAGAGTAAAAAGGTTTTCCTTTAGTTCAGCTGCCTATATATCTGGATCCACTAATTGCTTTGACGTGCCGTTTTCATTGAACATGGCATTATTCAAAAAACAATTGAATAGTCCAGTTCTGCATCATACTCACTGATGAGGATCAGATCACAATTTATGGCAAATTACTGCAGAAAAATACTTTTTCTTACCACTGTATTTTTGTGATTTTTTTTTTAAAACAAAAATAAGTACATAGTCCCATCTCAGCTAAACAGGGGGAGCGCTTATGTCATCTGTGTGTAATGTAACCTGCTAAAGGATTATTAACAACATTCGCTATTCACAGCATAGCAATGAACTGCCTGCAGAAAAGCGGCCTAGAGCTTGCTGAAAATGATAAATATAATCTATTCATATGCAATATTTTATATAAACACAACCAAATAAATATCACTTTAATGCTTTAGTCCTGAACAGAACAAATGCATAAAGAAAATAAAGTATATACAAACACTTCATATAACCTCTTTCAGATAGCAAATTAAACGAGGCAAAATACTGAACCTGCAAATAATTATTGAACAATAATCATTCTAGAATATCCTTTAAAAATAAAAATATATTTTGAGACACTTTTTTTTTAGGATAAACTGAATTGCATTATTGGAATACAGGATCACCTCTGACACTATTGTAATGTTATACAGTCGTTTTTTTTATTTGGCTCAGAGTAATAAAACAATTAAAAAGGATTTCACTTGTAATTCTACAGGAAAATTAATCTGCTGCCAGCAAGGCACCTGAGCTGAATTGGCAACGCAGATGTTACCGTTTGCCAAAAATGCTAATAAATGAGAGACAATCCCAATATTTAAAAAAAGGGATTGCTCATTGTACAGTGAAAAAATCCAAATGTTTCTTAACAAGCGATAACCTATTTAGAATATTTTAATGCATTACCGTAAGTTTATAAAATGACATGCTAATTATGAGTCTTTGAGGGTTCAGCAAGGTCAGTAAGAAATTCATTCTCTGATGAACAAAATGAATAACTTTCTCTATATCCCTGGTGCCCAACCTTTGATATATTATGTGCGGCCCTGGGACCTCAGCAGTCTGTACAATCATTAGGAAGAGGAGTAGCTTGTCATGCAAGTTAAAAAAAACCTGTCCTGTGAGGGGGCTGGCTTGACCCCCTTCTAGAAATACTTGTATGGCACACATATTTAAAGGTGAACTCTGCATTCTCTGGGGTAAAGGGGAGCTCTGATACAAGGGGTTCTCTGGGGTTCCCCCTTACATCAGAGTCCTCATAGATCCCCCTTTACAGTGTATATAAAGGGGGACTCGATGGTAAGGGGGGCTCTGTGGAATCTGATGTGAGGACTTTGGCGTAAAAGGGAACACTGGTCTAAAAAGGTCTCTGGTCACCAAAGTCCACAGCGTTCTCCTTTACATCCAGAAAAAAAATGTGAACTCTTTGGACTCTGATGTAAGGGAGGCTCTCTGGAAAGCCTGATTTAATTTAAAGGAGGAACTCTGATATAAAGGGAAATGCTGTGGACTCTGATGTAAAGGAGGACGTTGAAGTAAGAGTGGGGGGGGGGGCTCTGTAGACTGTGATGTAAGGGGAATACTTTGGCTTCTGATGTAAATAGGGACTCTGATGTAAAAGGGGGACTCTGTGCACTATGATGTAAGAGAATGCTGGACAGAGCCTGATTTAGGAGGAATGCTGGGAACTCCGATGTAATGAAGGGCTCATCCTGACTGCCAAACTGTCATGTTGTTTTATATGTTACTTATGACCCTGCACTCAATGCATTGTGCTGTACATTACATAGTCCTTACCAAGGTGTTCATTGTCCCAACAGTTGCTGGTTTAGTTCTCCGTTAAGGCTGGCCCAGTCAGTCCTTTTTGTGTACAGTAAAGCATATTAATGTAAATGTCAATTTTTTTTTTATTATACTTTGTCCTGATGTTTTATTTGCGTTTGTGAAGCTATCAGTTGTGGCACAGTATTTAAGAGTATTTTGTGTGTACAAGGACTGTTATATGTGTGCAGTGTATATAGTGACTAGCCTCATATTCTGTTTGTTGATCCCCCCCTACTGTTTGGCAAAATCTGGCCATGCATAAATTTGCCGTGGCATGCTATTGAGAACATAGAACTTATTTTTCTATTTTATCCCAGGGTTGGGGCATCCTTTTTTAATCTTAGTCATTCTCACATTTTGTCATTCTGTTTTGAGTTTTTGATTGTAAAGCCAATAGATTACTTGTTATGAGTATTGTTAGTGTTTACATATTGTTTATACTGTTTAACCACTTCCATACCGGGCCTATTTTGGCACTCCTCTCCTACATGTAAAAATCATATTTTTTTTGCTAGAAAATTACTCAGAACCCCCAAACATTATATATTTTTTTTAGCAGACATCCTAGGGAATAAAACGGTGGTCGTTGTAACTTTTTATCTCGCACCGTATTTGCGCAATCATTTTTCAAACGCCTTTTTTTGGGAGAAAAAAACGGTTTCATGAATTAAAAAATAACAAAACAGTAAAGTTAGCCCATTTTTTTTGTATAATGTGAAAGATGATCTTATGCCGAGTAAATAGAAACCCAAGATGTCATGCTTTAAAATTGTGCACACTCATGGAATGGCGCCAAACTTCGATACTTAAAAATCTCCATAGGTGACGCTTTACATTTTTTTACAGGTTACATGTTTAGAGTTTACAGAGGAGGTCTAGTGCTAGAATTGTTGCTCGCGCTCTAATGCACGCGGCGATACCTCACATGTGTGGTTTGAACGGCGTTTACATATGTGGGTGGGACTTACATGTGTGTTTGATTCTGAGCGCGAGCTACCAGGGGCGTTTTAACAGTTTTTGTTTTATTTCTTATTTCACTTAAATATTTTTTTCTTTTTATACTTTTTTTTTACATTTAAATTTTTTTGATCACTGTTATTCCTATTACAAGGAATGTAAACATCCCTTGTAATAGGAATCTATTGTGACAGGTCCTCTTTAAAGGAGAGATGCAGGGTCAATAAGACCCCACATCTCTCCTCCAGGCTGGAAAGCATGAGATCGAGACGGTCTCGGACGGTCATAGAGACCATCTAGTCACCGGAAATCTCTATGGTCGTCATCCGGCGCCGGCAGATTCTTTCTCTGGGTCCCCGATGGCACGGGAGAGCCCGGAGAAGCACCAGATGGCGGGGGGGGGGGGGGGCGTGTGACGTCCCCTCCCGTCGCCTGTAAAAAACGATCAAGCGGAACTGCCGCTATGATCGTTCTTGCTGTGCACAGAATCGCCGGCAGAAAATAATGATATCTGAATGATGCCTGTAGCTGCAATCATCATTCAGATATCCCGCTGAAAGTCCAGGATGTCATATGACGACGTCCTTGGGCTGGAAGTGGTTAAATATAAATTTTCTTAGTTTAGAATAGGAGTTTGTCATATTTCAGGTTGTCCGTAAACACTGCACTCTGTCAGTAAGTTTTCATGTTTTGTCAGTAAAAAAAAAGTCACGGGGTGCCACTACTTATATTGGCATGGAGCAGGGTCACCGGAGGCCCGCCCCTTATGACGTTACCACCCATCATGCCCTGTGCCAATATAAGTAGTGGCACACCGCGCATTAGAGCAGGAGAGAGCGTTGTGTGTCAACATTGGAAGAAGAGCAGAGGGAAGAAGACAATGGAGAAGACCAGGCAAGAGCGAGCAAAAGAGCGTGCAAAAGAGCAGAAGAGCAGAAGATAGCGGAGGAGACACAGCAGAAGACAGAAGGAGAAGAACCGGAGAGAGAGCAGAGAAGAGCCAGAGAGGGAAGAAGAAGAAGAAGTCGGAAGAGACCCCCAGAGCTGCCTAATAAATTACTTTAAAAACCTTTGTAGTGCGTTTTATTTTTGAATATTTTTTTCAGGGGAATGGGTAGGGGTACAATGTACCCCATACTCATTCACATAGCGTGGGGGGGCCGGGATCTGGGGACCCCCTTATTAAAGGGGGCGCCCAGATTTCGATAAGCCCCCTGCCCGCAGACCCCGACAACCAACCGCCAGGGTTGTCGGGAAGAGGCCCTTGTCCTCATCAAGTGGGGACAAGGTGCTTTGGGGGGTGCAGGGCCCCCCCCTGCCCCAAAGCACCCAGCGCCCCATGTTGAGGGCATGCAGCCTGGTACGGTTCAGAAGGGGGGCGCTCGCTCCTCCCCATCCCCTTTCCTGACCGGCCAGGCTGCGTGCTCGGATAAGTGTCTGTGTGGACTTTGGGGGAACCCCCACGCCATTTTTTGGGCGTAGGGGGTTCCCCTAAAATCCATAGCAGACCGCAGGGCCTGGTATGCTCTTAGAGGGGGAATCAATGCTGTTTTTTTTTTTAAATTTGAATGAAAATATCCCATTGAGATAGATTGAGGGGGGGGGGGGGCATAATCCTTGCTGACATCCTGAAAATTCCAGTTGACCCACTAGCTATAGGGCTGTTTCGCACAACAAAAACGCATTGGACTGCATGTGGTGTGAAGTGGCCCTTAATGTAGAGTCACTGATCTACAAAAAGTATGCAGATCAGGAAAGCTAAAGAAAATCTAATGTCCTTTTCTGCATATGGTATATGTTCTGGGTATGCGATGCAAGCAGATAAGTACGGAAGCCAGACAATTAGCATTTTCAGAAAGCAAGGTCAGCAACGATTTACTCACAACACTTTTCTTTGAAATTAATTAGTTTCATGTTTACACTTTTGTTAGTGGAACAAGTATTGATGAGAAATCTGATGACTTGGTTGGGAAATCCCTGATGAACGAAGTGGAGGGGGAGACCCAGATCCAGGGTGTAAAGGAGAATGGCCTAATTCTCACCTCCTTCCCAGCAGAACGCACACTCTGAAATCATTAAGTACTGTGTTAAACTAATTAGCCAAACCCTGATCATACTGACCTTACTGACACTAAAGCACACAGCTTGTGTTAATTGCATAAACTTTGTAGGCATACAGTCTGATTACTAGCAGGGGAAAAAAAATCTACATCTAGCTGTGCAAAAGAAATTGAGAAAGCCATTGACAACCAAGCTACATTCCAAATTTAAGTATTAAAATCTGTAGTGTCAAATTCAAGTATGCAGAATATATGTACAAAACCAAAAGAGCAAAACACAGCGAGCAATCACTAGTCTTTATCAAGTTTTGAAATTGGATAATAGTAAACTCTTCTGACTGAAAGGGTTAGTGTTTCTCTGTCATTACATAGGAAAGTAACATTTAAATGTTCATAATTGAAAGCGTAGAGGATTGAGAAAAATGTTTGAAATGGCCTTTTTTTTTTACATTTTGAAGAGGATATATGATTTTAGTAATTTGGTTTTGATCTGCTTTAATGATATCTGTCTCCATAGTACATACAAAGAAAGATGTTTTTTCAAAATTCAGTAGCCATATTTGGCTAGTCAACTTAAGGTTTAAAAGGTTTAGTAACCCTCAATGTACAGGAAGCATTAATACAAAAGTAAAGTAATGGTGGCCACACTAAGACCACTTTCACACTGGAGGCGCTTATTGGGCGCTTTCACGCTAAAAAAAGCGCCTGAAAAGCTTACGAAAACGTATTTCCATTAAAATCAATGAATACTATCACACTGGGGCAGTGCGCTGAAAAAACGTCCCTCTCCATTGAAATGAATTGAAAGCACATCAAAAGCGCCTGAAAAGCGCTGTGTTTTACTGGCAGTTTTTCAAGCGCCTCAGTGTGAAAGAGGCCTAACAACTACAAAATTTCCCACTAGCTTGCTGGGCCCAGTACAAATTAGCATGCCAAGGACCTGGTGGCATGTGAAAAAAAAAAATTTTTACAGCCCAAATTTCTGCCTCAACAATGCAGTCTTTGTGACTATGCACATGCTAAAGCTGCATGCACATAGCCACATTACAAAAGGCTTTTTTTTTTTTTTTTTATTGGAAACCAACTTTATTGAAAAGTATGCATGGTACATAAATCAACATAAGCCAGTATGGCCAATATAATAGTACATACATGAACACAGTGAAGCATCTGTGTGTCACAAAGATAATAACAGCAGTGAAAGTAGAGCCGGTATACAACAAAAACAAAAAATCAACATGTCAGGTACACGTTTCACCATCCGCCATCCATCTGTCCCAGACCTTCTCATACTTTAGCGGACACCCTCTATGTACATAAATCAGTTTTTTATATGGGAGAGCATCGTTAACCGCCTTTTTCCAGCACTGAACTGTAGGGGGCAGGGCCTGCATCCAATTACGGGCCACTACTTTTCTTGCCAAGAATAGCGTCTCATGTAAAAAGGTACGGAGGGGTTTGTCGGCATCCAAGTCTGGCAACAGGCCAAGTAGGCACATCTTTGGGTCAAGGGTAGCAGGGGAGCCCATCTGATCGTGTAGGAAGCGTATCACCTGTGTCCAATATGCCTGAATGGTAGGACAGAACCATATGAGGTGGTAAAAGGAGCCCGGGGTATGGTCACAGAGGCGGCATCCTGGATTGTACGTGGGCCTGAAACGTGCCACTCTCTGAGGGGTCAGATATGTTCTATGTATAATGTACAGCTGTGTGAGGCGGTCCGACAGCTTGGGGGAAACCTTTTTCACGTCCTCCAAAATCTCGCCCCAGTCCTCATCCTCTATAAGTCCAACATCCGCCTCCCATCTAGTCTTAGCAGTATAGGCCAATGCTGTGGTGCTAGGGAGACGAATGGCGGAGTACAAAGTGGAGATGAGCTTAGCAGGCACATTACCCGTGACTGTGTCCACTATGTAGGGAACTGCCAGGGACGGGTAAGAGCCAGAAAACTGGGCCTGTATGGCGTGACGGAGTTGCAAATACCTGAAGAAAAGGCAATTGGGGAGGGAAAATTCGTCCTTCAGCATTTGGAATGACTTAAGGCCTGAATCGGTCATGATCTGGTGTATGTATAAGATCCCATGGCGTATCCACGCCGCGGGGTGCGGAATGGACAATAATTCTGGCAAGCATGTATTGTACCAGAGAGGGGTATGAGAGTGTACCCTTGGGGTCCCAGTTCTCTGCAGTGCCGCCCGCCATACCCTCCGGTGGTGAGTCAACATGTCTGCTGTGCGTTGGGGGGGGCGTCTTGTCAATGGGGCTCTTAGGACCGATTGAAGTGGGGTGTGGGCCGAGTCATCTGGGTGCGCACAGAGTAGTGTCTGGTATCTCGTTAGTTCATATTTATCAAAATAATAGAAGTGGGACAGCTGGGAGGCAAAATAATAATCCTGAAAGTCAGGGAGAGCAGCTCCTCCCAACGTCACAGGGTTCTTCAGGATTTTCCAGGATAATTTGTGTCTGCCATGACCCCAAATAAATGAATTCAGGATGGATTCAATTGTCCTGAAATTTTTTTGTGGTATATAGAGGGGAGCATGCCAGACCAAATAGAGTATCTTGGGAAGGAGTATCATCTTAACCAAGCTGACGCGACCCATAACACCCAGGGGTAGTCTGGCCCAAGTCTGCGGTCTTGTTCTTGATCAGAGCAAACAGGGGTTCAATGTTCAGTAGTTTATAATCTGAGAGCGATCTAGTGACCTGTACGCCAAGGTATTTAATCTGGGAGACCCTTGGGAGAGCCAGAGGAGGGGACGCGAACGAGGAGGGGAAATGGTCAATCGGAAGGATCTGGGACTTAGCCCAATTAATACTCAGACCCGAATGGCCACCCATACGTTCTATGGACTGGAGGGCTGCTATAAGAGAAGGACCAGAGTCCGCCAGATACAAAAGTGTGTCGTCGGCATACATCCCAATCTTTTCTTCCAGGTTCCCCATCCTGAGACCTCGGATGCAAGTGTCCGCACGGACCATTATGGCCAACGGCTCCACAGCCAATGCGTAAAGCATGGGGGAAAGGGGGCAGCCCTGCCGGGTCCCTCTCTCCAGCGGGAACTGGTCAGAAAGCCAACCATTCACAAACACTCTGGCCCTCGGGGATTGATAGAGGAGTTGGACCCAGCGAATAAAGCTGGGGCCAAATCCAAATCTTGAGAGACACTCCCACAGGTAGTTCCACTCCACGGAGTCGAAGGCCTTGGCGGCATCCAGCGCCACCACGACCCTCGAGCCAATTTCATCATGGGACCCCTGAATATTCATAAATAGGCGGCGAATATTCATGGCCGTGTTCTTCCCTGGCATAAAGCCGGTTTGGTCAGGGTGTATCAATGACAGAATAACCTGGTTAAGGCGGGAGGCTAGAATCTTCGCTAATATTTTAATATCTACCTGTAACAGGGAAATGGGCCTATACGACTCCGGGTATTTAGGGTCCTTTCCGGGTTTGGGAATTACGACTATTTGGGCTTCTCGCATAGATGGGGGTAGAACTCCTGAGTCAAATATAGATTTATACAGGTACTTAAGTTCAGGGATTAGGATTTCAGAGTAGGTGGCATAGAATTCAAGAGGTAGGCCATCCAATCCTGGGGCCTTGGATGAGGCCAGACAGGAAATGGCCTCGGAGATGTCCTCCTCGGTAATAGGGGCTTCCAGAATTTCAAGCTGGTCGTCTGTCAGTTTAGGGAATTGAACTCCCGCTAGGTAGTCCCTGGTATCTTGGGGAGTGTGGGTGACCCTGGAAGTGTAGAGTGCACGGTAGAATCTCCCAAATTCCTCCGCCACCAGTTGCGGATCGGTGATGTCGTTCCCCTGCGGGTCGGTCAAGGACACCACCACAGGGGGACGCATATCCAAGTGGGCCAGATATGCGAGCAGTTTGCCCGATCTCTCTCCATACTCAAACACCCTCTGTCTACAGAAGAAGATACGTTGTTTAGCCTTCTCTATGTGCAATTGGGAGACCTGGCGCGCCTGAATCTTTAGATTGTTGGCCGCGCTGGGCGAGGGGTCCCGGTGGAACGCCTCCTCCAGCGCCTGCAGGTGCTCCGCAGCCTGCTGGACAATAAATGTTGATGACCGTTTAAGCCTGTTAATACGTGTGGAAAGTAGGGAACGAGCGTGAAGTTTAAACATTTCCCACACCACATCATGCGTGGCAGTGTCCCTGTTGGCCGTAAAATAGTATTGCAATTCTGTGGGGATGTCATCCTGGTCCTGCAGGGCAGTCAGCCAGAACGGGTTTAGCCGCCAAGAAGGAGCAGGGGAAGCCTTCAGGAGCTGGATCGTGACCCAGTAGGGGGCGTGATCCGAGAGTACTCTCGGAGCAAAGCCCACATCTCCTAGCTTAGGCAGCAGGGACATTGAGATAAAAACAAAATCAATTCGTGACATTGTGTTATGACTGGCTGAAAAGCATGAGAAGACTTTAGTGTGCGGGTGTCTGTGGCGCCAAGTGTCGACAAGAGCAAAGTCGGTCATTATACGGTGCAGTCTGGTATGGGTCGGTGGGTTAAGGGGGGGATCCAGTGTGCCCAGACGGTCCAGAGCGGGGATCAGGGTCATATTGAAGTCCCCCATCCACACTGCCGGTACGGAGGGGTATTGTGTCATAAAGGCAAGGCCTTCCTGAATTACAGCTGAGTTGTACGGGGGGGGAATATAGCAGGCAAGTAGCAGGATAGGAGACCCATTAATGGTGGCGTGCATAAACACATATCTGCCCTGCTGATCCGTGCGGAGCAGTATAAGCTCAAAAGGTACCCGTTTGGCAACCAGGACCGATACTCCTCTGGAATATGAGGTGTGAGTGGCATGATAAGCCCACCCCACCCAAGGTTTTTTAAGGGAGGATTGCAAGTGGCCCGTGACATGGGTCTCGACCAGTGTGATAATGTCAGCTCTCTGAGATTTGAGAAATGTCAGGACCGCTGTGCGTTTGATCTTATTGCGTAAGCCTCTAACATTCCACGTGAGGAACTTCAGGGAACTCATGGTGGGTATATGGTGTGTATAATAGACCGCAGCCAGACCAGGACCAGCAGAGCAGATAAGGACACATCAGACAGTACAGAACACATCAGCAACCAATATTGATAGTGCATGTATGACAATGACATAGTACCTTTAGCAGAAATAAACAATTGTGAACATAGTGGCAAATAAAAAACAGCCAAAACATTTCCCCTCCCTCCCAGTCCAGTGCCACCCCAACTCGGCATGAACATAGTATCCCAAAACCAGGTATCAACCGGGGACATCCAACGTGAAAAAAGCATTGGAGGCGAGGGACTTAATTTCAAAGGGACATAGATACCTGTGATGAACAGAAAACAAAAAAGGAGGAAAAAACAATCAGGTAAACGGGGGGAGTGAAAAAAGTCCATAGAGAACCTAGGGGGGCGACTTCTTCTCTGAGAAGTGCATGGGGTGTAGGGGCCACAAAAGCACAACACCATTGCAGCCGTGCAGAAGGGAGCCCCGCCTGCCATCAGGGTGGTACGTAAAGTAGGATAGGAAGTTCCAGCAACGTTCGGTAAGCTGCCCTCTACAAGCATCTCCCATGCGTGGGGAGAACGGGGAATTAACAGTTAGGTCACCCGAAGGTGGCGAGCATGCTGTGAGATCCGAGGAGGGGCGGAAAAGGCTTTTAGGTCTGTCTCCCCCGTCCCGGCGGAGGGCACCCACTAGCAACAGAGCAACCGTGAGGCGAATCACCAGGGCACGAACAGGGAGTGCCACCGGCACAGGGGGCAGCAGGGGAGAGAAAAGAAAAGTACTCACAGCTCCCAGACATCGCGGTATGCTCAATCTCGCCGATCTCTCCGGTCAATCCAAGTGGATGCCGACTCTGGGTCCTCGAAAAAGTGGGTCCGACCGTCGCACTCCACACGAAGCTTTGCAGGGTACAGCATGGCGTATTTGAGGTGTAGAGTGCAGAGGCGCTTCTTAACATCCTGGAACCTGGACCGCTGCCGTTGCACCTCATTGGAGAAGTCCGGGAAGACGGCAACACGAGCGTTGGTATGGGGGATATTCCCCTTCTCTCTGGTTAGGCGGAGGATCTTGTCGCGATCCCTGAAATTAAGGAACTTCGCTATCAGGGTACGCGGTGGAGCTCCTTGGGGAGGAGGGCGGCCAGGGATTCGATGAGCTCTCTCCACTGCAAACATTACCGAAAATGCGTCTCTGCCGAAGGTTGAGGTTAGGAGGTTTTCAAGGAAGCTCTCCGGATCGGTGCCCTCAGCAGACTCAGGAAGGCCGATGAAGCGGAGGTTACATCTCCGAAGGCGATTTTCCATGTCATCCTGTTTTGCGCTAATCTGTTGTAACTGGCGGCGCACCTCATCGGTGGTATGTTGTAAAGGGTGTAAGATATCCTCTGCTCTGCTAATACGGGTCTCCGTCTCCGTCACGCGGTCCCTGAGGGTAGAGAGATCCTGCCGGATAAGGGACACATCAATTTTTACCTCCTCGATCTTGGTGGTAAGCGTGCTCTGGCACATGGCGATGGCATCCAGTAATTTGTTAGTAGCCACCACAGAGTGATCCGCATCCAGGAAAGCAGCAGCGCCGTCTCTGACCTGCCGATCCCCCTCCTCAAGCCGGCGGTATCTGGCCAGTTTATCGATGGCTTCAGAATTATTTTTAGACGGAGACATGCTGTAAGGCGACAGGGAAGATCCCTGGGTGCACCAATATGGCCGCTGTTAAGAAGGCCGGGTCCTCCACAACCTCCCCCCCACCGCTGCCCAGGGACGGCCCAACGTAGGCACCAGGTCACTCTCAAGCAGCTGTAATGGCAACAGGCTGCATGCAGGGGAATCTGAGCTCAGGGGAGTCAGGGAGGCCTGTAATACTTGCCAAAGATGTCTCCGGGTGGAGCAAGATGGCCGCCGTTCCGGGAGTCAGGCCGAGACCGCGGTCCGCTCACACAGCAGGTGCAGAGTGCAAAGACACCCCAGCAGCTGCAGCAGGTAATCCGGGGGCCGATGCAGAAGAGGATGGAGCCCAGTGCGCCCAGGGAAGCAAGGAGAAGTGTCCAGGGCCGCCGTCGGGAGGGCCAAGATGGCCGCCGAACCAGGAACTAGGCCGAAGCCGGGGCCTTTCCTGAAGCAGATGACGGGGAAGCGCCGCGACGGCAAACCAGCGGGCTAACAGGCTTCAGGAACCACAGGGAGAGCAGGACACATCCTCGGATGTAGGGGATGGCAGGAACCGAGCAGGATGCAGGCAGGATGGTAGGTTAGGAGTATGGGCAGACGGAGCTCACATCACATGCGACCTATCCCATTGCTATCCAGGCCACGCCCCCCCCATTACAAAAGGCTTTTACATTTTTTTTCTCTGTGGCAGTACAACAGTGCTGCCAACAAAACTGTATACTAAAAGCCAAGGAGAGGATCTGCATGACTTATTAATTCTCCAGCTCACTATGATATGTCCGCCCAGAGATGAGCTGGAGGAATAACATTGGTGCACTGCATTCCTACTTGGGGTGCATACTCCTGCCTTCCAACCGTGCCAGATTCCAACAAAATCCTGTCTCCCATGAATCCAGGCTGTTTTTCTGAACGCTTGTGTAGCGCTGTAGACTAATAGAGATCCGGCTGGGATACTAGCACATCTCGGTGCCTACACTCAAGGCAATGGACAAAAGTGTGATAAAATAAAAACTTTGTTGTGTATAGTCCCGACCAAAGTGTTTTTAATATATTATATAAAATACAGGATTCACTATTATTACTATCATAGTAATACAGGATTTAAATAGCTCCAACAGTTTGCGAAGAGCTTTACATTTTCTTTTCTCAACAGGTGATTATTGCTGTGCAGTTTGCCACCATTGAAATTATTTTTTAAAGTATGCTCTGACAAAGCGTTCGCTCTCTAGGTATACAACTTTTCATCCTTTAGGTTTATGTAAGTGAGGCTTACACAGTATTGTATTTATGAAATATTTTGTTGGTACATGGACTGCAAGACTGTGTAGAGTGTATACAGTATGTAGGCTCAGAGTATTTATCTCATGCTCCTTTTAGGCTTCATGTACACTGGCCTACGTTTACCACGGCTGTGGGAAAAAAACTAAAATGCGGCATGTTTTTGCCGCGGTCGGTGGTCAAAGCGTTGAAGCTCACATTAACAAGGCAGAACCCGAGCTCTGCTAAAAGCCTATAGGTATATTGACACATATCGGCTTTTATGGAGTCGAGTTTAGAAGCTTTGGAAAAAAAATGCCCAAAGCTCCTAAATTCGTTTGGGAGCTGCCAGTGTAGGCTAGTGTACATGAAGCCTAAGCCAGGCCCAATATTCAGAGCAAATTAGCAATGCTCATTTTCATCACAGAACACGCCACATTGTCTTCTCCATCCCAAACTATCCCTCTTTCTCAAATCTTGAAGTCGGGATGTATGCATATACTGTGCATACTGCAAAGAAGGACATTACAACGCAAACATCCACCTGCTTGATTCCCTTGCAAAAGACTGAATTTTATTTGCAAACACAATTACTTTTCAAGAACACTACTTCGTTGTCTTGAATGTATGGTACAATCTACCAACAATTTAAAAAAGACGCTTCAAAATTTTATAAATAGGAAATTACTTTAAAACTAAGCCAGCTGTTTCATATGAAACTCGAAAGTTGAATGTCGAGAGAAGAAAAAGTAGCTTATGTGAAACATGCTGAGCTATAATGAGAGATTTTGTTTCACATGAAAAACAGGTGTTGTGGCAGAAGAATCTGTTTGGCAGCTGTGAGGTTATCGATAGTAGGAGCTCTGCTGCACAGATCAGCCGCATAGACATTGCTCACTTGGCTTAGTAAATAAATTAAGTTTTTTTCGTTTAATTACCCAATCCAGTGGAAACAAAAATTACATTTTTAACATTTGTCTTGTCCACGATTGGATTTCACAATAAACATAACTTTACCTTATTTACTAAGTTAAGTGAACGTAAACTTTGCAAAACAACCTCTCTACTCATTTAGTAAAGCAACCATACCAACAGACTACAGGATGACCACAAAAACACTAGCGTTGTTCTATATTTTATGTAATAGTAGTGTTCGCTAAAGAATACTAATCATATACATCACTTCACAGCCGCATACTGTATATTGAATGCACTTTGGCTGGTAACCGATATCCAAATGAATATGTAAAGACGTTTTGTAGTTCATATGCTTAAATATTTCGATATTATGCCACTTGAAATGTTCTTTAAAAAGAAAATAATTATTAATATATATTTTTTTCTGAATTTTAATTAATGTGGTGTCTTTTGAATGTATCTCCATATTTGTAAATTATAATCCACTGAAAAAAATGAAAAATGGATCTCAAAATTGCAATCAGCATTGGAAAAAAATAAAGGGGGGGGGGAGCAAACTGTAGCTACTGTTATATGATTTATTGTATGTCAGATGTTAGATTTCCAGACCTGACAACATTAGAATGGAAGGCAGAATTCACACAAATTTTTCTGAAAACTTGTTGTCCAATCAGCACTTGCAATGATAATGAATGACATTATTATTATTAGGAGGTTAAGCCTTTGGTCCATCCACCCTTCTGCTCCCTGTTTATTGTGTTTATTTCTTCTCCATGTCTTGTTTAGTTTAATAAATTGCGAGTCATCTCTCTACAATTATACAGTACTAATGGTATTATTTGCTGTAAAGAAAAACTCAACATCTATGAAATAATTAATTATAGCACATACAACTGCTGTAAGAGACATTTTGTAATTTAATGTTATTAAATATGACCTCTCCTTTTCAATTTCATTTCAATGTCCTTTTCTGCTTGAATGATTGGCTCACTGATTTTCCCAATAATCATTGCAATGTAAACCCATCACCCAAAAGGGTTCTCAACAAAAGTGGAGTCATATTTTAAAGTATACTAGATATGCTGTATAGCTCTTCTACAAAAGGTTAGCCTATCCTGTAACAAGAGCTTTCTTACAAAATATCCAAATTAAAAATGCTTCCTAAATATAGATGATCAATTGATTATATATATATATATATATATATATATATATATATATATATATATATATATATATATATATATATATATATATATAACCTGTATTTATTATATGCCTCGAGCTGTGGGTGACCCAGTATCCCATGAGAACCAGCAACATTCTACACATATATTATACTTGCTACAGTGCACACACATGAATACACTTAGCTGGCACAAGTCATTTTTGGACAACAGGTTTTCTTCTCAAATACGGGCACACGGTGTGATTCCTCAAAAACAAACAAATATACTTAAAAATAAAGCTTTTGTTAATTATTAAATTTAGGTATATATAAAAAAAAATAAACCAAATTCCCTGCACAGAGATAAACAGTTGTTCAAAAAGATATTTAAAGGATACCTACACAGTTTGATGAAGCAGTGAAGCGATGGCATCCAAATTTAAAAGCAAGCCAACATTGAGAAAATTTTTGTTGGACTTCCATGTATACTATCAAGAATGAACACAACTTGGAAACATCAATAGAAAGAAGCTATGATTGTATTCTTTATAAGAGAGTAAACATATAATAAAGGCCTACCACTTACTGGCTCCAATTCAAACAGTAATAAAATATGAATGTACCATTACTTCATCAATAGTAGAAATTGATATCAAGATATCTAGCCAGAACATTCCCAAAGTGTTAACCAAGTCAAAGTATACAGTATATGTGCTCAAAGGACATTAAAATGTATGATGATCTTTTAACATGAGACAAACAGCAGCTATAAATAAAAGGGGGTTTGAGAAACTTGATTTAAACCCTTGCCTCTCAGTTGAATTAAATGATTACTAAAAGTAGCCACAGTAATTATATTAATTATAACTGAGCGGTTTCTGTATTTTACATCTTATCATCCATATTCCCAGTGACATATGCTGTAAAAGTGGGAAGATTTAATATGGTTGTTGGTGATTGACAGCTATTCCAATGGTGTACTTCTTCTCACAGCAATATTCAGCATAGATGGAAACGGTACTTGTGAGCAGTTCATTCACGGTCTCCCTCCATCACGCTTTACAGAAAACTGTGATTTTGTTTTAGACATTTAACTCTCGCTTGTTTCAATCCTTGACAATTGGGAAATCTTATAAGTTGTTCTAGTTTTTCAAGTTCTCACTGTATCGGTTTGGCTGATTTTTGGTTTCAGGAGATACTTTATCTAGTTTTGATGGTTAGGAATTGGAGTAATTAAGCTTTTGAAATTCTGAAAAAATATTGAACAGTGATTGAACTTTCTGGGTTTTATCCTATAAAACAAAAACTTAAAAAATTAAAAACTACAATAAAATTTGGATGGTTAGAAGCATAAGCATGGATTGTACTAGTTAAACTAGCCCTTAATTTTTTGGATACGTTAAAAAGAACCTATCAGGATTGAAAATATAGGAATTAGTATTGCTAAAGCAATCAGGACAGATGTCACCAAAAGTGGGAAATATGCTCAAACTGTAAGCTGCCTGACCTCGACCACTAGTCCCATCTTCTAAGAGCAGAGCATGTGAGGTCTGCAAACGGGCAACCACGATCATCATATCACATTGTCATCTTTGTAGCAGAGATCAGATGGAACTACAAATCTCGGCTTATTTTCTCTGGTGACTGTAGCTAGCTAGAGTTACTGCTATAGCGGACTACAAGGTGCATCTATTAAGCTGCAAATCACTGTCATGGTCATCAGCAGCTGCATTAAATAACAAGCTTCTGTAGCTTGCACAAAATCGCTAGTCTGACATGGGCCTAAGACTTCAGGTGACTTCTGATTTTCTGATACTCCAGGTAAAGTGTTAAGTGAAACATACATTTTTTTTTTATTAGCCAGCCGCTTTATGAAGCATCTTGTACTGATCCTCATCTATACCAACCACGTTGCTCACCGGCTCTTTTTTCGGGAACAGGGGACTAGTAATCCAACACTGCAGATATGCTTGCAATCGGTGGTCCGCGCCAGTTCCCTTTTGAAGACACCAGCTTCTTCTGGATCCAGTGGGGCTCCCAACATTAGACAGCCCATAGGAAGCCCTGGGCACCCAAAAAGGACCCTGCTTCCTTTATACCAAAAAAAAAAAAAAAAGACCTGGGACTGGGTCATCACATGACCATGAATTTAGGTGAGTAAAAGGGGCATTTTTTGTTAAATCTTTCCAAGGGAGTGATGAATTGGGGGTGGTTGGAGGGATGGGGGGGGGGGGGGCGGGTTCTAGGTCTGCCAGCAGCCAGAAGAGTAGCTTCAAGTGCCATTGCAGCTTGATTTAAATGGACCTTTGTATGCATTGTAGAAAGCTCAATTCTGCATTCACAATATCTTTCAGCCAGTATACATGCAGTATGTTACAGGAATTGGACAACTATTCATCTGTAGAAGGGATTTGTTCCTCCAAAATGCCCTTGCAGGCATTACAAATGTCTGCATAAATTCACTAATAAGCCATAGAAAATGTATGGAAATGTTGCAGATCGCTACAATTGTCAAACATGTATTAATGTCAGAGTCCAACCCGATTAATACTGTTGAGCTTATTAAACAAATCGCCGTAAAAGGACGTTTTTTTTCTATTAAAACCTAAATTGGAAACCATATCTGGTTGTAACAGCTATATTTTCCCATACTGGGTCTTCTCCTAGAATAGGTTTCTATTGATATTTATCTGACAAACTCGTACATGTTTCTGATAAACATTGCTCAAGAGACAGCCGAAGATGACCCTATAGAACCCTATTGGAAAGTACTGTACTGTGCTGTGTTACACTCCTCCCACCCCCCCAAAAAAAAGAACAAAAAACACATTTACATAACTATACAGGTCATTTTATTATGATGTTTTGTAGAAACCATACATGCAATCATGGATGATTTCCAGGAAAATCTGTTACAACACGTGTTACCTCAGGGTTCACCCGAAGGTTTATTCTGTTCTGTTAAATGCAAATCACTGTGCGTTTGCCACCTGGCCAGTTCTTTCAGGTTCGTCAAACCCTATCTGACTTTTACCATCAACAGGGGACTAAAATAACTTTTCAAGGACATTGCAATTTCGGTGTGCACAAGTTGGCAGTATGAAAACTGTTAGTGGTTACTTGCGGGAACTATGAAAGTCTGGAGGATGCCCTTCAAGCCATTATAAAAGAGTTATACATCTGCTTGTGCTGCACTTCTCAGCAAGCATGACTTCAGAAAGTCCAGTATCATGACCACGAAGGATCAATTTTACTTTGCAGTTAGCACTATGATATTCTCATTGAATACTTGTAAACAGGACATTTTTCACATCATTGGAGCCTGTAGGCAAACAACCCTTGATATCTAAAACAACAACCCTCTGCTAGGATCAATTATTATTCAAGAGTTTTTTTTGTTGTTTTACTGGTCATAAATGGCATAGAACATTGTGAAAATAAACTTTTATAAGAACTGTATTTCTTCTCATGATAGAATAAAAACTACATCAACTAACCATACATGGAAAAGCCTTTGTCCACTGCAACCTATAGGCACAGTGCTACTGTGTAGAATAATAAATCCAGTCCTGGGCATAGTGCTGGATAGATTGGGGAAGGGTTATACTTGTTTAAAGCAGTGTTCCACCCAAAAGTGGAACGTCCGCTTATCTGATTCCTCGCCACCTCCAGTGCCACATTTGGCCCCTTTCGGGGGGGGGGGGGAACGGATACTTGTTTTTGACAGGTACCCTGTTTCCACTTCCATCGGAACTCGCTGCTGCAAGGTACGTCACAAGTTCTGCCCCCTCCTCCTCCTTCCCCCACCTGCTGCCGGACCAGTAGGAAAGCTTCACTACCAGGTTCCCTTACCGGCAATGGCGGCGGCTGGGGTGCCGACATCGCTGGATTTTAGGACAGGCAAGTGTCCTAATATTAAAAGTCAGCAGCTACAGCGGAACACCACTAAGATTTCTATTGGATTTTTGTGTCATCGGTACATAAAATCACTATTAACCACTGTAACGGCACCGAAAGGGGTTAACGCCGTTTAAGATATTCCCTCTCTGGACACACATCCACTGCCGATCCTCCACAGTCAGGCGACCGCTTCCCATAGGATTAATCCTTCCAAACATACGAGACAACGCTCTGTGTTGAAGTCCCAAAACAGGAAATGAATTTATTACAAGCACATGGTAACACATTTCTCTTCAAAAACCCTTCCCTCCCATCCTTGGGGAACAGGGTGGGTTAAACTGTCCAATGACAATGGTCATACAGGTCAGGTGTCTTCAAACTTCTTTCAGTAAACAGTCTTAGCAGGAGGGGTGATTCCCCCCCCCCCTCCTCACAGAAAGACACTTAAACATCCCATAATAGGCAGCCAGACGGTCTACCAAGCTCCAATCCACATCACCACAGTAGCAGACTTAATAACCACAAGCCACAATAGACAATAGAATGCAATCACACCCCATCACAGCAAATATTACACAACAGCCCACACACAATATACACCCAATATATACCATGTATATACAGCATTGAATATGACTATCCCAGATCATGGTGGGGGTTCTCATTCCCCCTGTGCCCCAAGTGACCCCTGTCACAACCACTTACAGACCGCCCGCCGCAGGAATACGTCGCTACTTTGAAGAGGAATACCGTTGTTATGGTAGCAGCTAGCTGCCATAACCACGGTACCCTCTTCAAGAGCGGGCGGTCCGCTTTCAGATAAAAGTGGTCTCTGTGGCGGATTCAGTGTTTACCGGAGTCGTCGGCAGCGGCGGAGGCGATCGGATGCTGTCCCTGACTAGATATGGAGACGAGTGAGGGGAAGATGGCCCCCACCCGTCTCCATATCATTGCAGGGCGGAAGCGACGTCAAAACGTCACTTCCGCCCAATGCTCTTATAGGGAATTTTTATTTTATTTTTTAAAATGACAAAAAAAAAAAAAAAAACATTTTTTATTGCATTTTAGTCTAAATATGAGATCTGAGGTCTTTTTGACCACAGATCTCATATTTAAGAGGACCTGTCATGCTTTTTACTATTACAAGGGATGTTTACATTCCTTGTAATAGGAAGAAAAGTGACCCAAAAAATGTTATTTTATTTTTAAAAAGTGTCAAAATTAAAAAATTAAAATAAATAAGAAAAAAAAGCAGCGCCCGCATATGAAAACGGTGTTCAAACCACACGTGTGAGGTATCGCCGCGATCGTTAGATCAATAATTCTAGCCCTAGACCTCTGCAACGCAAAACATGCAACCTGTAGAATTTTTTAACTGTCGACTATGGAGATTTTTAAGTGTAAACGTTTGTCGCCATTCCACGAGCGGGCGCAACTTTTAAGCGTGACATGCTGGGTATCGATTTACTCTGCGTAACATTATCTTTCACAATATACAAAAAAAAACCTTGGTTAAACTTACAGGCGACGGTACTTCTAGGAGCCTTTCAGGACAACCTTGGAGAGAGCACAGCTCCGCCTCTAACAGGAAACACGTGCAGCCTTTAAATCCCCTCCCTCTTCCACCATGGCCTCAGTTGTGTGGTCTCTGACAAACTGGAAAACAAAGCACAGAAGAACCATAACAACCATGATAGACACTTAACCAATACCTCTAAGATATATTAGGGAGGGAAATCGCGGTTGTCCTGAAAGGCTCTTAGAAATACTGTCACCGGTAAGTCTAACTAGGTCTTTCTCAAATCGCCTTTGAGGACAACCTTGGAGAGGATAACCAAGTAAATTACCCTAGAGGACTACTGCCTGCAGTACCTTCCTGCCAAAGGCTTGATCTGCGGCAGACAGCAAGTCCAACCTATAACGTCAGAGAATTGTTGCGTAGTTGGACCAAGTGGCAGCCTTGCAAATTTGATCAGGCATAGCACCGGCCCTTTCGCCCCAGGAAACTGCCGTTGACCTTGTAGAGTGAGCAGCAATACCTGAGGGAGGTATTTCTTCTTTAGTTTGATAGGCCTCTGTAATCGCTTGTCTAAGCCATCTGCCCAATGTACTTTTAGAAGCTTTCTCCCCTTTACGGGGGCCTGAGATTATTACAAAGAGCGTTTGACCTCCTGAACTCCTTGGTGAACCAAAGAAACTGCAACAGGCATCTTCTCATATCCAGTGTATGGAAAGCTTCCTCTCCTGCATTGGTAGGAACTGAGGAGAAAGTAGGTAGGATTATTTCTTGTGACCGATGGAAAGTTGAAGACACTTTCGGTAAAAAGGCTGGATCCGTTTGAAGGAATACACGGTCTGAAAAGACTCTAAGAAAAGGTTCTGTAATTGCCAGAGCCTGGAGTTCACTAACTCTTCTTGCCGATGTAATGGCAACTAAAATTTTTTTTTGAGAACTACATTTTTTAAGGCTGTATCTTGTAAGGGTTCAAAACAGAGCTCCCGTGAGACCCTGCAAAACAATAGATAAGTCCCAACTGGGAAAAACTTTGAGGGCTACAGATCTGTTCCGAGCAAGTGCGCTAAAAAAATCTAGAAATTAAAGCTCCTCTGGACAGTGAGTTTTCAAAATAAACTGATAGAGCCACCACCTGGGTTTTCAGGGTGCTGGCTGCCAGTCCTTTCCCCATTCCTTCATGGAGAAATTCCAAAACTGATACGACACTCTTGACTTTAAGGCTTTTGAAAGAACACCAAGAGTTGAACTTCTTCCACACTTTTCGGTAAATGGCCCGAGCTACCTCCTTTCTACTAGAGAGTAGGGGCTTTACTACTTTATCGGACAGTCCTTTGGCTTTTAAGAGGTCTTCCTCAGAAGCCAAGCAGTTAGGTGTAACCGGTCTGCTTCCGGATGTTTCACAGGGCCCTGTGTTAGTAGGTCCTTCCTGGATGGTAGTTTCCATGGAGGTTTTGCAGCCAAGTTTAGGAGTGTCGGTAACCAAGGCCTTTTTGGCCAATAGGGAGTGATCAGGATTATGTTGGTATTTTCTTTCCTGAATTTTCTTAGAACTAATGGGATTAGTGGAAAGGGGGAAAGGCGTAACACAGCTGGTAATGCCATGGGTGTGCTAGAGCGTCTATGTCTACAGCCTGGTCCCTACTGGAGAGAGAAAAAATTCCAAACCTTAGAATTTTGCTGGCTGGCAAACAGGTCTACTTGAGGCTGCCCCCACTCCTTGGAGATCATGGTGAAAATCTCCAGTACCCCAGTAAAATGAAGTTTTTTACAAACGGACTTGTGGACAGTCTGTCCCATTGAGGAAGAAAGGCAGACAATCTTCCCCGCACTGGGGTAAGACTGTCACTTATTTTTAGGGGGCTGGTCAGGGGGAGGTCTAAAAAGAACTCTGCCCCTTCCTTTACCCCTTTGTGGAACCCAACGCTTTTTGTTGTCTTCCCTATTCTTGTGGGGCTGCTGAACAGCACGCAAATTATTTTTAAAAGTCTGCTTCTTTTTGGAGGGGAAAGCCTTTTTGTCGGCTGTTCTGTCCAGGACTGTTTCAAGGTCTGGTCCAAAAAGAAAATCCCCCGAAAATGGTAGGCTACAGAGCTTGATCTTGGAGGCTGTGTCACCTGACCAAGCTTTTAGCCAGACTGCCCGTCCCAGTTCACCAGTGCTGAGGACCTTGTTGCCATTTTAATTGACTCGGCCGACACATCAGCCATGTATTTGACTGCTTTCAGTATCAGAGGAAAAGATTCAAAAAGGTCTTTCCTTGGGGTACCTGCTTCTACATGGCTCATCAGCTTTTCTACTCAGCATTCTAGGTTCCGAGCCACCGCTGTGGAGACCATAGCCGGTTTGAGACTGGCTGATGTGGAGTCCCATGCCTTTTTCAAGAGGGATCCCGCACTTTTGTCCATAGCATCCTTCAATACCCCCATGTCCTCAAAAGCGAGGTCTGTACGTCTGGAAACCTGTGAGAAAGCAGCATCTACTCGTGGTTTCTTGTTCCAAACCTCCGACTCTATTTTCAAAAGGAAACCTTCTCCTAAGGGTCTTGGAAAGAAAAGGGCCCTTCTCAGGATCCTTCCATTCTTTTTTAATCGTGTCCGATATGACTCTATGGACTGGGAACACTATGTTTAGAATCATCCAGACCCTGGTACATTTTATCGTAGACAGATAATTGTACTTTCTCCTCTTGAATATCCAGAGTAGTGTAGATTGCTCTTAGCAGATCGTCCACATCATCTAAGGACAGTTTGTATCTGGAGGCTCTGCTATCATCTTCCTCTTCCTCCTCATCTGAATCCTTGAGAGAGGGAAGAGTACTTGCCCCTTCATCCCCAGAGTCCACTTCTGCTGGTCTAGATGTGGAGGCTCTTGGGCTGAATGGTGGTTCCTGGGGTTCAGCCTGGACTGCTGGACTCTGTACCAGTAAAGATTTAACTGAACTAAGTCAGCTTGTAAGCTCCCGTACTGAGGAAAATAGGTCCTTGTACTGTTGGGACGTTTCCTCTTCAACCAAGTCTTTAATACATGATCTACACATTGCTTTTTGCCATGAATTCCTCAGAGGGTTCTTGCAGGAGGGACAATTCCTCTGGCTTGGTGGGTTTAAATGCTTAGTTTTTCCTACAGTTTTTTCCTGAAATAAGACAAACCTTAAACTCACCTAGCGTTCTAAACCTAAATAAAACCTTAGTGCATTTAGGCCACCACCAGACAGAAAAGGAGAGCGTCCCCAGCAGTGTAACAAACAGCAACCACCCAATCCAAACTGCAAGGTCAGAAAGAAGTAACTTCTGACCGAGTAGACACAGGCTCTCTTCAGGGAGGAATCAACAAGAAAAAAACAGCAAACATAAGCCCATAAGGATCAGAATAAAGGCACCATTGCACCCCTCTTACCTGTGCTTGCGGCGCCTGCTTCCGTCATAGCTGTCCGTCTCTCCTCCATCCTGGTAGAGATCGCAGCTGGGCTGAGAAAAAACGCTGGGTTGTCCTGAATGTTCCCGCGTCATCAACGAGGGCTGAAAATGGTAGCACCGCTCGAAAGACCCGCCCCCTGGTCTCGGCGCTCCAGGCGCTTGTTACCATGAGCTCCACACCAGCACAGGAAGCCGCGTCACCCGACATGACGTCACACGCCGGCCAGAACCCGGAACCGACATGCGCTACACGCCGCCGACCAACAGCAGCACCTGCCCGGCCACCAGAGCCAAGCCAGCGGACTCTGGGCACAGAGACACTGCCTCCTGTGGGTCCTTTGCTCCCGTGAGCAGGAGAGACTGGGGACTCCAGAACACCCCCTGCTTGAGGTGGGGGGGCTGAGATGGTCGCTGCACTCCAGGCAGAAAATATGAAAAGGTAAGCCTATCCCCTTCAACTTTGGAGAGAACGCTCCCTGGTGCCCGCATGCTGCTTCCACCATGGCGGAGGAAACACAATAACTGAGGCCTTGGCGGAAGAGGAGGGATTTAAAGGCTGCATGTGTTTCCTGTTAAAGAGGCAGAACTGCGCTCTCTCCAATGTTGTCCTTTAAGGCGATTTGAGAAAATTGGGCTAACTTTACTGATGTCTTATTTTTCAATTAAAAAAGTGTTTTTTTTTTTCCCAAAAAAGTGCGCTTGTAAGACCGCTGCGCAAATACAGTGTGACAAAAAGTATTGCAATGACCACAATTGTATTCTCTAGGGTGTTAGAAAAAAAATAAAAAATAATTATATATATATATATATATATATATATACACACATATATATACACACATATACATATATACATACACACCAGACTTCGGGTGGGTTACTTCCTTCTTTATCTTTGGAATGAAGTGGAGAAACGTCAGGGTGGACTCCCAGCATCCACCGTTGATTTAAATAATCAGAACAAAGGGACAATGACTCCAGTTGCAAATAAACGATATCCTCTACTTATGGATCCTCAATACATGCCATATACAGACTTCAAACAGCATAGCATAGCCACTGTACAGTTCCTAACATCCCTGCTCTTCCTCAGGCTTACAGGCTCATTGTGAAAGTACAATTCAAAGAAAACTCATTATATCCCAACACCTGAAGGCGTCAACCAACAGGTGTATCCCATCCTGCTTGATCAGGAAACGATCCAACCAGATAAGTAAAGTTCCATTAACCCTATATAGGTTTTAGAACCAAAAGATCTTTAAATAACTCTCCCACATTAACCACAAAATATCATACCAAATGAAGACATACATGGCATAGGTGGCATAAAATAACTAATTAAAGAGATCATTCATATCTATTGAAAAAAAACGACATTCCAAATGTACGTGTGTACTTTTCTCTTTTGTATTTCGTGGACCCGACCGGACATTACTTGGTCATCATCTACAAGAAATAATGTAAGAGTCTAAAATCTAAAATAATCAGGGGCATTACAAAAACAGATACAGGTCATAGTCCCTGTTCATACCCTCCGGATGCAGGGACTGTAACCTGTTAATCCACCAAACCTCTCGTTGTTTTCATTTCATTATCCGATCACCCCCTCTCCTGTCCCGTGGAATGTCTTCCAGGACCATAAATCTTGGGTCTGAATCCCGATGTCCCTTCTCCAAAAAATGTTTGGACAGGCAGACCAGGCTGTTTGTGTCTAATAGTACTGCGATGCTGAGCAATTCTGTCCTTAATTTTTGGAGTTGTTTCCCCAACGTAAATCATATTACATGGACAAATAAGGAAGGAAGTAACCCACCCGAAGTCTGGTATTTTTTGCTCCTCGTTACTTCTATCAATATGGAAGCTAGTGGTTCTACGTTCTCATTTACGCAAGAGGAAGCCACGCAGATCATGTCCCAGATCTCTGGATCGAGGAACTTTTTGATCGGGAACTCACCGATTCACAATACCCGAACATGGGAAAAGTTACACAAGAAACATACATCACTTGAATTACATGGACTTACCCTTGCCGAATACTATCGGGTGCAGAGAATCCCTCGAGGTCTCCGGGTAAGACTGACCCCCACACTATTTAGTGACAACGATGAAAATAAAGCAACTTTCATGCAGATCCTCAACAAATGTTCCTTTGATTTAATGACACTGACTATTTCATATATTCATAAAGAACTGGCTGTTGTATCAGAGCAACTGTCGAAAGTGGAGCAGGATTTAAAAACCTCCATTTCATCGGAAGAGTTTACTAAGCTAAAAGAGTCAGTCGATGAGATTGTGAACAAACATCGAGCGGACCTGGAGGTAAGACAGCTCAATAAATTTGATCGGGACATCGAGGATTATGAAAGAAACCAAGTGTATCGCTGGCCGCGCCAACATAACAGACGTGGTCGTTCCGATTTTGGCGGAACCCGCAGAGACCTATCCGATAATTCCTCTGCCAACACGGACACCGATTCTTCATCCACTTTTTTAACACAAGGTTGGAGAGGAGGATTGTCTCGGATGGAGATGCGGTCCCAGGCCAACAGGGACGAGGCATCCGGCTTGGACCGGTACCGTCCCTCTCGGGGCTACCGAGGTCGAGCTCATCAGACTTGATCCACAACATCTCACGGCATGTCCTGTCTCCGGAGGAGGTAAGATTGATCAACCGAGGTCTTTCTTTTTGTCCTAAGAGCCACTTGAATGCATTTCAACTTGACCAGGACTTATACCGATTGTTCTCCAATATTAGATGGAGGGTACATTTCACACATAGACCCTTTATTGAGGAGGATTCTACTGACTGTACATTAAATTGTAAATCTTTGGGTCTGTGGGTGAAAACCAAAATCGGTGCCACCCACTACCTATGCCCCGGTTGAAACATTTGTAAAAATGGTCACTCAGGAGATCAAAGAGCTGGTATCCCATATTGATTACAGAGACCATGTTTCTAACAATTTGTCCCATGAGGAAAGGGATGCTCTTAGAAATCTCAGCCGTAGGGATGATGCGATACTCAAACCTGCGGACAAAGGGGGAAAGGTAGTGATAATGGATTCTCAATTGTATGAGGAAGAAATCCTCCGTCAGTTGGAAGATAAATCTGTATATACACAAGTAGCTATTGATCCTACTTGGCAAATAAGGAAACATTTGGAGAATGTATTGAAACCAGCACTGAGAGATGGGGTGATCGCCCGTGACCTTTTTGAATTTCTTTTACCTACCCACACACCTTACCTAAAATACACAAGGACAGTTGTTTTCCACCTGGCCGTCCGATAATATCGGGACGTGATTCTATTTTTGTCCTGACCGCACAGTTTTTGGACAAGATTCTGTCCCCCCTTATTAAGAACACTAGATCGTTTATCAAGGACACTGACGATTTTTAAGAAAGATCAGGCAATATTCTCAATGTAAAGGGGATGAAATCTTGGTTACGTGGGATGTTACAAGCTTGTATACATCCATTCCGCATCATGCAGGCATTCGTGCCGCAATTGGCCTAATCAGAAGCAGTAATGAATATTCCGAATCACAGATCTCTCTTTTTGAAAAATTATTTCAACTGTTATTGTCTACCAATTATTTTTTGTTTAAAAGACCAATTTTTTGTACAGCTAACTGGAGTCGCGATGGGCTCCAATGTCGCACCGCCTTATGCATGCACGTTCATGAATGAATTTGAACATAAACATGTTTTTCAGAATGAATTATTCAAAGAACACTGTCACTTGGTGGCGCTTTATTGATGACGTGTTTGCAATTTGGCGTGGTGACATTCAGTCGTTAATTACTTTTGATGCCATGTTGAGCAACTTCTGTCCAGAAATCAAATTCAAAATAAATGTTGGGGAATGTCCGTTCCATTTTTAGATACCAGGATTTATATTGAGCAGGGCCGATTAGAATCGGACCTTATATTAAACCAACGGATAGAAATCAGTTACTATTATTTGACAGCTTTCATCCCCCTCATGTGTTTAGATCCATTATTAAGAGTCAATTACTACGGGTGAAACGTATAGTGAGTAATAAAGTAACAAGAGAAATAAGGATTAAAGAAATGTGTTCCAAGTTCTGTGAACGAGGATACCCTAAAAGAATAATTTCTCAGGAATTAAGTAAAATACAACAAGTGGAAAAGAATGTAACTATCAATAGACAAAAAGTATCAATGGCAAGATTACCCTTTTCCATGCAGTTTCACAGTTACAGTGATCAGGTATTCAAAATTATCAGTAAGCACTGGCCTCTTTTGAAGCGTGCCTACCCGCAGATTGATGTCTTTCAGCAGACCCCTATTAAAGCTTTCCAAAGAAATAAGACTTCACGTGATTCTCTAGTGAGATCCGAATATAGCCCTAAAGAACGGGGGGTAAAGACTACTTTCTTGGGAAAAAAAAGAAAAGGGTGTTATCCCTGTTTAAATTGTATCCAGTGCAATCTTATGCTTAAGGGTGATCACCTTATCAATCCCAGTAATGGGGATAGGATTATTATAAAAAAACTTTTTCACATGCCAGTCCTCCTATGTTGTCCATCCTTATTTGTCCATGTAATATGATTTACGTTGGGGAAACAACTCAAAAAATTAAGGACAGAATTGCTCAGCATCGCAGTACTATTAGACACAAACAGCCTGGTCTGCCTGTCTCCAAACATTTTTTGGAGAAGGGACATTGGGATTCAGACCTAGGATTTATGGTCCTGGAAGACATTCCACGGGACAGGAGAGGGGGTGATCGGATAATGAAATTAAAACAACGAGAGGTTTGGTGGATTAACAGGTTACAGTCCCTGCATCCGGAAGGTATGAACAGGGACTATGACCTGTATCTGTTTTTGTAATGCCCCTGATTATTTTAGATTTTAGACTCTCTTACATTCTTTCTTGTAGATGATGACAAAGTAATGTCCGGTCGGGTCCATGAAATACAAAAGAGAAAAGTACACGTACATTTGGAATGTCGTTTTTTTTCAATAGATATGAATGATCTCTTTGATTTGTTATTTTATGCCACTTATGCCATGTATGTCTTCATTTGGTATGATATTTTGTGGTTAATGTGGGAGAGTTATTTAAAGATCTTTTGGATCTAAAACCTATATAGGGTTAATGGAACTTTACTTATCTGGTTGGATCGTTTCCCGATCTAGCAGGATGGGATACACCTGTTGGTTGACGCCTTCAGGTGTTGGGATATAATGAGTTTTCTTTGAATTGTACTTTCACACTGAGCCTGTAAGCCTGAGGAAGAGCAGGGATGCTCGGAACTGTACAGTGGCTATATGCTATTTGAAGTCTGTATATGGCATGTATTGAGGATCCATAAGTAAAGGATATTGTTTATTTGCAACTGGAGTCATTGTCCCTTTGGTCTGAGAGATAATAAATATATATATATATATATATATATATATATATATATATATATATATATATATATATGGGGTTCTAAATAATTTGAGCAAAAAAAAAAGTTTTTAACCCGTAAACACCAAATCTCAGAAAGAGGCTCGGTCCTTAAATGGTTAATGAATTAAAACTTGCTCCATATAAGTGTTTTAAAGTTAACACGCGCAACATGGATAATGTTAGGGACAAATATACATTTTTTCCTATCCTGCAAGCTCACCGCCCCAGTGTAAAAACACTCAAGCTTTCACACTGGGGCTGCAGAAGAGGTAGTTTACAGGCGCCATATTTAGGGCAAAAACGCCTGTAAAACGTCTCAGTGTGAAAGGGGTCTAATAGATTTCTCCATCAACAGTAAACACAGTGGATGAAGGGATTTACCCTGCTGGCTGTTGTATACTGGCTTACAAACATTATTTGTGTCTGGCGGGATGCAGCCACTGTCTGTCAATTTTCTACCTGACTTACAGTATTTGATTTTTAAAATCTAAGTTTGCCAAGCCAGGCGTGCCAACAGAGCCACCCACAGCTTGAATTGCAGCCGGTTCAAACAGAAAGAATGCTAGAAACAGGTTCTAATTATCAATACTTTGCTATATAATTCATCAAGTTTATGCAAAATCTTTTGCCCCAGTAAGGCCCCATGTACAAAGGGCATTTGTCCATCTCTCCTAAACGCCTTTCCCCTGGCAACAGTGCTTTGGCAGAATAAACATCTGATGCATGTAAAACTAGTCTAGATGCATTTAGGCACTTTGGCGTGAATTCATTTCATTGGCCAGAATAATAATTTATTCTAACCTTTGAAATGAACTAATGCTCAAGCGCTTGACGCGCTTAGCGCTAATGTACGTTTAGATGTGTTCGTAAGCATTTTTTTCTGCCACAACGCTGCTGCCCCTGGACATGCTGTCAGTGTTTTTTTTTCTTACCCTAAATGCCTGTGTGTGCATGGACACATAGGCAAACACAGAGGGGCTTTTTATTAAAAGGCATTAAAAAAAAAGAGAAAAGCAAGCTGCCCCTAAAAGCAGCATTTTTCACATTCAGTTTGCATGAGGCCTAAAATGTAAAAAAATAGTTTCCTAAGTTTAGAGCACAATTCCAAGTAAACAGCTGAAATACACTAGCTGAAATACACTTCTCTACTGTAAGTATAATGGTACATTTGCAATTCTGTAGTCTTTTGATTCACACAAATCTCCACCCACTCCTCCAGTATAACCCACATAGAAAAATGCTTCCATTTAGCCCCATTCTGGAGCTCTTCATTGTGCAACCCTACCTGAAGCTGCACATCTTTTGCATGAAAAAGTTCCAGTTGTGGTCTGTGCCTAATGCACTTCTAAGCCACCGAACGATCCAAAGTGTCCAGGAAAACTCCAAAAGGCGCTCAATGAGATCTTAATGGAGACAACAGGAACAGGACGTCTGGTGACCAGGTAGGATAGCCAAAAACTCACATCCGGGAAGGTATGTAAAGAAAAAATGCTTCCAATGGTGTAGGTCAAAAAATACGATTTATTTGTACTCACCGTAAAATCCTTTTCTCTGTCGTCCATAAATCTTGACATGTGGGTTTTGTTCCTGTTCATAGGAGAGGACTAGGCAGAACATGTTGGTTATCTTAAAAAATGTAACTTTAACAGAGTTGAACAGCCCCGCCCAGAGGGCGGTTCCTCCGTACATAACCCTCCACCCTGCAGTCAGCAGCCTCAGTTCGTAGAAAAGCAGTACAAAACTAAAAAGGAGGGGTGGGTGCTGTGTCAGCCCATGGACGACAGAGAAAAGGATTTTACGGTGAGTACAAAAAAATCCTATTTTCTCTTTTTGTCCATGGACGGACACAGCTCCTTAAATCTTGACATGTGGGACGTCCCCAAGCAGTGTCAGAAAAAACGAGGGGTGGGAACAGCAATCAAAAGAAGACTTAACTTCACCCCAAACAAAACCTTGTGGCCAAAGGAAGCATCCGAAGATGCACTCACATTAATCTTAGAAGACTTTGAGAAAGTGTGAACAGACGACCAGGTCGCCGCCTTACACACCTGTGAGACAGATACTTGATGTCGGAAAGCCCAGGAGACACCAATTGCCCTGATCGAATGCTGATCCACCTAGAAAGGTGGCCGACGAAAACCGACAGGCCCTACTGTGGACCAGACACCGTCACGAACAGTGAGTCAGATCTCCGGAACGGAGCCATAGCAGACAGGTACACCCGTAGGGCAGGTACCCCGTCCAAAGTATGTAGCGCAACCTCCATGGGATGCGAAGGCCGAGGGACACAACGATGGAAGTACAATGTCCTCATTTAGGTGAAAAGCCGAAACTACCTTAGGAAGGATTGAGGGTTGCGGGCACAGCACCGCTTATCCTTATGGAGGACCATGTAAGGAGACTTGCAAGACAACGCCGCCAATTCAGAAACCCTTCTGACTGATGTAATGGCAACTAGAAAAGCAATTTCCTGAGAAAGCGTTGAGAGGAATACTCCCTGGTGTTCTCAAAGGAAGGTTCCAGAAGTACAGAGAGAACCAGATTCAAGTCCCACGGAGGAAGTGATGGCCCAATCAGGGGAATCACGTCTCGGACCCCCTGTATAAACGTACTTACCAGTGAGTGAGCCGCTAGGGGTCGTTAGAAGAAGACAGCCAAGGCTGAAATCTGCCCCTTAATAGTGCTTAAGGCAAGTTTTTGCTCTACTCCGCGCTGCAAGAACAGCAGGATCCGAGAAACCGAATATGCCCGTGGGAGCCAAGACATCTTTTCACACATAGAGACGTATGCCTTCCAAGTGCGATTGTAGATCTTCCAGGAAGAAGATTTCCGGGCCCTCAACATGGTAGAAATGACCAAATCTGACAGACCACGGTCCCTCAGTACCTGGCTTTCAATAGCATGCCGTTAAGGGCAGCGACTGTAAATCACAATGAAGTATGGGACCTTGAGACAGAAGGTCCTCTAGCATTGGCAGACGCCAGGGAGCGCCTGCTACCAGTCTCACGAGGTCGGCATACCAAGGACGCCGGGGCCAGTATGGGGTGAATAGAATCACCGGAATCCCCTTGGCCTCCACTCCGCAGAGCAGACGAGGAAGCATTTTCATTGGGGGAAAGGCAGAAATTTGCCGATACTGACCCCATGGAGCCACCAACGCGTCTGATGCGTCTGCCCAGGGATCCCTGGACCTGGCCACAAACCTCAACACCGAGCGACTGAGTCGAGAGGCCAGGAGATACACATCTGGTGTGCCCCACTTCTGACAAGAAGGTGAAACACCTCCGGGTGTAACGACTATTCCCCTTGGTCCAGCATCTGGCGACTCAGATAGTCCGTCTGACCGTTAATACGCCTGAAATGTAAGCAGCCGATAGAGCCGGCACGCTCCTTTCAGCCCATCTCAGGATGAAAGACCTCCAACGCTGCGGCCGAGCTCGTTGTTCCACCCTGATGGTTGACATAAGCCACCGCCTTGGTGTTGTCCGACTGGATCCTGACCGGACGCTCTTGAAGCCTCTGCGACCACTTGGAGAGGCACAGTCTAATCGCTCAAAGTTCGAGGACATTGATCGATAGGAGAGATTCTTCCGGAGTCCAGCAAACCCTGGGTCGACTGAACCCCCCAGACCCCCCCCCAACCGGTCAAGCTGGCGTCCGCCGTGATCACAGTCCAGTGGGAAGGAAGGAAAAACTTCCCGGACTGAAGTGCCGGGAACGTCCGCCACCAAGTCAGAGAGGCCCTGACTAAGCGACTTACCTAAATCTGATGATCCAGAGACCATGGGGATTTGTCTCATTTGGACAGAATCACCCTCTGCAGCACCCGAGTATGGGATTGGGCATACGGTACTACCTCGAAGGAGGCTACCATGAGGCCCAGGACTCATGCAGAAACGGAGAGACGACCAATTGCGTGATGTCAATGACCTCACTGCAGCCTGGAGTGTCTGCAACTTCTCTGGAGGGAGAAGACTCTCGCCTCCGATGAGTCCAGAAACAACCCCAGGTATTCTAGGCGCTGAATCGGAACGAACACCGACTTCTGGAGGTTCAGTATCCATCCAAATTCTTGGAGAGTCTGACTGGCTATAGACACGTCCTCCTCTAATTCTGGGCTGGAAGCAGCCCTCAGAAGACGATCGTCTAAGCAACCTACGATGGCAATGCCTCGCTGTCTCAGCAAAGCTAGAATCGGGGCGAGCACCTTGGCGACAACTCTTGGTGCTGACGCAAGGCCAAAGGGAAGAGCCACAAATTGATAGAGGTTTTCTGCGTTTTGCGATCGGCAAGTACCACTGATGCCTGTCGCATCTGGGGACATGCAAGTAGGCGCCCTTGATGTCCAGGGACGCCAGAAAATCCCCGGATGATTTTGCACCCTCACAAAAGGCATTGAGGGCTATAAGGTCCAATATTGGACGGACACCTCCGCACCTGAGTAAGTCTCGTACTGCTCCTATCAAGCAGACCTAGGAGCCGGAAGGAGAGGAAGATTCGAGGGAAAGAATCTGTATGGCGGACAAGAAAGAAACTCTATCTTGTACCCCGAAGCGACCACCTCGCAGACCCACTGGTCGGACAGCAGGTAGGACCACCGAGCTGCAAACTCGCAAAGCTGTCCCCCCACCCTGAGTCGGGCGGGGGCAAAACTTCATGTGGTAGCAAGCTCCTGTCCCCCAGCTGGAGCCCTGTCAGTCAGGGAGGATCTGACGAAAATACAGCTTCTGCACGGGATAGGAGGGCCCCGCTTACGGCGTGGCTCCTTCCCCATAGAGGACAGTGGAAGAAGTGTGCTCTTACCACCAGTGACATTGTTAATAATGTCGTCCAGCGAGGTACCAAAAAGCCTCCCACCTTGAAGGGCAAATCTGCCAGAGTTTTTTTGGGTGCTTGGTCAGCAGACCAGCATTTCACAGCCAGCGCAGTACCATCGCAGATACAGAGGCTCTGGAAATCCAGGGGGCCGCATCCAGAGTGGCATCACAGACATACACAAGGCCCTGGACCATTGGTCAGCCAGCCTTACACACTCTGGAGGAAGCTGATGCTCCCCTACTGTCTGTTGCAAAATCTTTGCCCATTCAGGGAGTGTCAGAGACACCAAAAGCCGCAGCTAATATATGTCGCAACTCTGACCCCAGCATGGCGAACATGAAGCGGGTCACCGTTCCAGACCTCCTATCATTAGGGTCTTTAAAGGCAGGGGTCCCCTCTACCGGGAGAGTGTTACCTTATTTAGCGACCGGAGGAGAGGCCCATTTGTTTTGTTTTTTTAAAAAGGCTCTCCCAAAAGGATAACGGACCACTATGCGCTGAGGGACCACAAAAGACCTCTGCGGTCATTCCCATTCCTTATCTATGAACTTATCAAAGAAAGTAACATAAGGAAAAACTGTCACAAAAGCGGTTAGATTTGTGTGACCCAAAAGGAGACAGACTCCTCTGCGGAGGTCCCAGCTGCATATACCAGCTTGAGAGTGTCCCTCACAGCATCAAGAAGTGCACTCACAAGTGCCCTATCTTTGCACTCCCCGGAAGATGGCGGGGGAGGGGGTGCTTTTTTACCCCCCCCTTACGCTCGCACGCCGCTTCTACCCTGGCAACAATGATTCCAAGACTGCCGACAGCATATCCATGGGAACCGCAGGGGCACCGTTAGCTGCCTCTGGCAATTTAGGGGAAGAAATGACAGATACTGACTCCATTAACACCCACTGACAGCCCTCAGGGACCAAGTGCAAAACACTTAAGTCACCCCTCCTTGCTGCACTGACCGGGGGGGTAACCCAGGGGACTCACCACCCAGAGGGAGACCGCTCTGCACCGCTGCCCACCTTCCTTGTATACACAGAGTGTGTGAGGAAGAAAACTGTGAGGAAGAAAACTGAGAAGAATGAGCTGTGCGCTGTTCAGGAAGCCAGTGCTAGAGGCCAAAGCCCCCTCTCCAAAATGGCCGCCAGACGCCTCAGATAAAAAGGGCACAGACCACAAGAAAATGGCCGCCCGCAATACCGACCTGCGCCACAGCGCGGCCACAACAAAATGGCCACCAATGGAAATTTCAAGAAACAGGCACACTAAAAATGGCGTCGGTGCAACAAAAAATGGCGCCCGAGCCCCAGGATGTGGACGAGAAGGCCGTGCAGAGACTTCCCAGGAGACAGACCCCCCTCACAGAAAGCGGACCCCGGCGCCCCACAGGGACCCGAAGCCCCCCAACAGGTACACCCCGGTCGCAGCGGCCCCTAGGGCAGGAGGGGAAAGGGCGACAGAGAGCAGGGAAAGGGAGGACAGGAGAACCCCTTAATCCCGGGAATGCCCAGCCGTTCCATTCTGCTGAGGCAGGAGGAACCGTACTTGCCCGTCCTTGCGAGGACATGCTGGCACGTGCCTGACAGACCCACAACCGATGGAACGGAGTGGCTGTCAGCCCGGTCCACTGTGAGTGAGACCGCAAACAACCCAGTTATATGTGGACCCCGGAGCATAAGCTCACCGGCCACCCCTGGAGCCATGGGGTATGTCATGGCAGAACCAGCATGGAGCCAAGGACGGGCACGATCGATGGTCGGACCGGGAAGACTACAAGGAACTATAATATCCAGCCTGTTGCCCAGCCGGCAGTTGATAACAGAACCGAAAAATAAAATAAATTAAAATTAAAAATTTCTTCAGGACTCTGGGCCCAAAGGGAGCCACGTCCTTCTTTGCTAGGCAGAAAAAAACTGAGGCTGCCGACTGCAGGGTGGAGGGTTATGTACGGAGGGACCGCCCCTTGGGCGGGGCTGTTCAACTCTGTTAAAGTTACATGTTTTAAGATAACTAACATGTTCTGCCTAGTCCTCTCCTATGAACAGGAACATAACCCACATGTCAAGATTTAAGGAGCTGTGTCCGTCAATGGACAAAAAGAGAAAAGCAGGTTTTTATTTATAAGAACCAACATAACAGGAATTAAAATGTGATCACAAGTAAAAGCAATATGGGGAGCGGCCTTTGGATTGTTCGGTTGACTTGCTGACACCCATGCCTTATTGACCCGTTGTCGCTGACATTTGGGTCCACCAGTTCCAGTAAGAGTATTCAGTCTTATCAGTTATTGGATGGTATATTGTTTTGCATGTTCCATACACCCACTCTTATCATCGGTTTCTACATGAGAACAACCACTTGTCTGTGTTGGACTTAAATCACATATTGGGATTTACCTTTTTGGACTGGTTTTTGTTTTCCATATACATATATATATACATACATACATACACACACACACACACACACACACACACACACACACACACACACATATATATATATATATATACACACACACACACACACACACACACACACACATACATACATATATATACACACACACATACACATTATATATATATATATACACACACACACACACACACACACACCCAGTGGGGTTTCAGATCGTTATTTATTTGAGTTTGATTTTTTACAGTTGCACATTGTCACCGTTTATCACTTCTAGCGCTACATTTACACTCTCTTTATCCTTAGAACAAGCATACCATTCACCATATTTTACAGTGACCTGACTACTACATGAAACCGAGCTATTAACATGGCAATTTTCAGCTTTTAGCGCTGTCACACTTTAAAATGAAAATTGCGCGGTCATGCAACACTGTACCCATATGAAATGTTTATCTTTTTTTTACATAATTAGAGCTCTCTTTTGGTGGTATGTAATCACCGCTGGGTTTTTTCTTTTTTGCTAAACAAACGAAAAATACTGAAAATTTGGAAAAAAAAAAACAAAAAAAATGTTTTGGTTGTAAAATTTTGCAAATAAGTAATTATTTTCACTTATGTGCGCTAATGAGGCAGCACTGATAATCAGTGTAAATGTCCCCCGGTACTGAAAAGCCGGTTATCGGGTTTCCTTTCTTCAGACACTGACAGCACTGAGGAAAGGAAATGCCGATAACTGTCATTTTTTTTACATGTGATCAGACCAGGGGCAGCTCATCCAATAAGGACGCACGAGCGCCACCTCCCCTATCCATGCGTCAGGCCCTTTCAGGACACCGGTGCATGGAATCCAATGCGGGTTGGCTGTTTTTTTTTTAAAGCACCAATTAGAGTCAGAGGCTTTAATAGGCTTCAATATTGAGCTCGGGTCGCAGAGAGTGTGCTCCGAGCCCACCCAGGTGTGTTACAACAGCGAATTGATATTCGCTCTTTTAACACTGATCCTCCTTCCAGCCAATCAGGAAGCAGGTTTTGACATCGGTTACCCAATTGGCTGAAAGGACAGGTGATCCTATTGGACGCCTAGGAGGAGGGAGGAGCCGCATGGCAGAAGCCGCCATGATGTAGAGAGAACACAGGTGCCGTTGCACACTGCTCATAGGAGCCCGCAACCCACCGCTCGGAGGAGCCCGCAACCCGTAGGAGCCTGCCCGCCTGCAACCAACGGGGTAAGTGCAGAGGCGGGAGGGGGCTGTGCCTCCCACCGACCAACGGGGGGGGGGGGGGTAAGGCATTGTGTCCAAGCCGCCACTGGCTTGGACACAGCTATTTGCCGATGTCCTAACAACCAATGACATCATTGGTTGATAAGGAGGAGGTCGGGTGTCTGCACAGCATGCTTGTTTGCCCCTCCCCTGCCCCTCTCCATCAGCACTGGGGTCACATTAGCTGAGGGAGAATGCTGGAATACTAGTCAGTACCAGTATGGAAAAAAGTGTATTTTCTTAGGAAGAAAAGATCACAGCTAACATTGGGTTGTCCTGCATGGGGGGGGGATGTTGCCATGTTATTTAAAACTATTAGTTTCGTTTTTTACAGTTTAGAATGGAATGTATCGAGATTGTGCAGAATTTTAAAGGGTGCCTTGAATGAGAAGAGGTTGAGGTACACGGTCTTAAAAAGTGACAAAATCTGGTTTAAAATTCTATTCAAGTCCATATTCTTGAGTACCTGCTATTGCTCGAAGCCTCTTCCAGATTTCCAAATCCCTTTCCTGCAGCTGTGATCTGACTTCCTGTCAGAGGGTAGCTAGAATTGTTCTCCATGTTCCCACTGTATGTAGGAACATACCCTCCATACCCGCTCTTGCTCACTTCTGAGATAGACTAAGGACTATTGGATATGTAGTGTACATAGAGCAGTGCACATAACAAACATGCACTGCTTGTTCCAAACAGAGGTGTGGGGGGAAAAAAGGAGCTCTGTTCAGGAGCGCACGGACGACGTTAAATAGATGTTACAAAAAGAAGCAAGTTAATGGAAAAAATAATGGGCCATAAAATAAGTGGATGTGTATAGATCATTTCTGAAGAATAAGGGTATCATTTAGTGTCACTTTAAGTACAGCTTCTTATCATACCACTCAGATATCCACCCTCCCAGTTCCAGGACATGACCTCTTGTACTAACACTTAAGTACTGCTGACATTCTGCATACCTCTTCCTAAACTTTTCATGCATGTCTTCTTTCTGTCCTTTCTGAACCGGACAAACTGGTACTGTTCCAAGTTTTGTGCAATGTTTTTAATTAGCCTACTAGCAAATAGCGCAAGCCAACGGTCTCCATTAAAAAGATCCAATAGATCTGTACAATATGCAATGTACATGTGCAATTTAAACATAGATTTTTAAGAATAAATCGCCATCAGAGGGCAGGCGTGTTTTAAAGGATATCTGTCACAAGAGAAATCTTCTGACCTCAGTACTTTGTCACTGCCCAAGAAAAGAATGTGAATCAGACTTCACTTCCTGCATACTTGTTCTGGGTCACCGACTCACAGTACTGAGGCCAGAGTGTAAGTAGGACAGTGGTAGCACACATTTTTCTCATGACAGACTACCTTTACCCCTCTTCCATCCTCTGATGTGGTTAATAACGCATCATTGACAACAATGCATTCAAATATATATTTAATACGCTTCAACAACTTTTCCACATTTACTTACGGTATGTATTGTTTGTATGTACTGTAGGAACTCACTGGCACTTTTCAAAGCTTTAAGCAATTTCTAATAGGTCAATAAGAATTCAGTGGAACAAATGTATTTGTCCTAATGTAAATCAGGCCTCCATACCTAGATGTTCTCTCACCTGTCCTTTTATTTGTTGTCAGCAAGCCACTGCCTTCAAAAACAGCCACATCTGAGTTTTATTTAGGTTTAATGGAAGAAAAATCTAAAGCAAGGTTAGGCAACCTTTGAGAGGTGGAGATTTACCTGAACAACATGAAAGAGATCAAAGATCACCGGGGTGCAATGCCCTTTTTTTTTTTAAAGAAATTCACTAGCAAGACCTAACTAAATACTAACGGGAACGTAGAAAAATAAAATAATTAAATAAACGTCACTATAAAAATATAAACTCCAACTACTTTAAGATTGGAAGTGTCAGTCAGAGCAGTGGACAGTGTCAATAGGGTAGCCGACTGTGTGTGGACGGTGTCGGTAGGGCAGTGGAAGGGGTCGTTAGTTTTTTTATCCATTACAATTTTATATATATTTTTAATTACTTTTTACCATATAAATTTTATTTTTTTATTTTTTTGGAGCCCCATTGGGGGGCTTTGGTGAACTATCAGGGGTCTAAACAGACCCCTGATGTCTCATTTTTGAGACAGAGTAAGGGACCGAAGACCGAGATTACCCAGTTGCTTTCTCTGCAGCCTTAGCTGCACTGGACAGTCAATAAATGGAAAGTGCTCTATGCCAAGTGGATTCTTGTTCATTCACAAACCGAAGAATAGTAAACAGTTTACTATACTTCAGTAATGGATGAACATGGTGAGTGATCAGTACCAATGACATTTGCCAGCTCCTTCCCCTACTCTTCATCCTGAAACATCCCCTGCAGCAGCTAGCAGGAGAGGAAAGTAGGGAAGCGGGAAGTGGACAGAGGGAGGCAGGTCCAGGAGAGCACACAGGGGGGGCCAGGCAGCCAAAAAGAGAGGAACAGGGGCAGCATTTACTGTAACTGATCTCCTTTCCTCCTGAATGCCAGCGGGATGGAAAGGAGAAGAGGCAGCTTTCAGCCTGTCCAAGTTCTGGGGGTCGGCAAGGAAAGATCGCGGTCTACCCGTCAACCTATCCGCGATTGAAGGGTAAATAGCAATTGACGGGTTGCCGACCCCGATCTAGGGTGTACAGCACACTGAAGCTTCCTGCGAACTTCATAGAACCCAATAATATCACAAATTGCTGCATCTCAGCAGAGTCCTGCCAGGAAACACAAATAGGAATAAACCATGGTTTAATATCTGGTGAGTACAATGGCCAACACTCTCTAGAAGATCTGTAAAATAGAATAGTAATACAGAGAATAATCGTAGTTTCAGAACTTTGTTGTAATGTAGTTTTGCAGGCTTCTTAAAGAAATATTAATCTGTTAAACCTTACTTTTTTTTTTTTTTTTTACATTTTGGGTAGTGCAGGGCAGCTTTTTTTTTTTTTTTTTTTTTTTTTTTAACCTTTTTAAACACAGAGGAACCCTTGAAGTTATTTTCAAGTTTCAGGGACCCCCTGCTAAATTATTACATTTTCAGCTAACAGTACATTGGTTGTAGAGCCAATAATAAAAAAAAATAATAATGTGGCATACCTAGTATATTTAAAACACTCCACCCCTCAGATCTACAGCGACTGCACTTCCAAGTGGATTTGCCTTTAGTAAATACCCCCCACGGTGTGTTCAAGGCTTTTGAATTACATCCCTTCGTTACTGGTTTCTGAGCAGTCCTTGACTATTTTAATGAAGCTCTCCTTTAAGTGGGATACCTACGGACGATTGGAAGCGAGAGGTGGGAGAGAGATTGTCTACAGAACCATCGGTTGCCGAACGGATTACAGTCTAAAGGCCCTGGTAGGGTAATCAGCCACAGGCCTTCTAGACCTTTCTATAGGTCCATAGTATCTGGTAAGCAGGCATTTTTCTTCGGTGGTGGTCACATATAGTGTCAGCAGCACAGCAGACCAGGAATGCTTGGAGTGCATATATGAACTTGGATTAAGACTTTGGGAGTGTGACACTTTGTTTTCTCACAGTCTTGGCCCTGCATTCTTCTCCCTCCTATTACACAGGATTGTGCAATATTGGATGTTTATGCTGACCTAACTTTTCTCCATTGAAGAAGGACTTTATACTATTGCACTGACCAATGCATATGTTGAGATGTTCATGATTATTATTATTCTTCTTTAAAGGTTATGCGCAACTCTGTTTTTTAGTTTAAGTAAAATGGTAGTGCACCCTTACATTGGTGTTCTGTGGAGAAAAGTCCCTGTGTAATAATGGTCAGTGGAGAAGTGTTTTCTTCATGGTGGTTAGTGTAGTGGTCCCATACATTGGTGGCCATTGGAAGGAGGACACAAGTACTATATATTATTGTTTAGTAGGTGAAGAATCATCTTTCACTGGTGATCAGTGGGACAACTGCCCTCTTTTATAGACAGCTGCAAAGATAATTGATGTCAACGGCTACTGAGAAAGTGAAATGGTCTTTAGCTCAAGGTACCCTGAAGAACCTCTAGAGAAAACCACTTTTTTTGCCCTCGTGTCCTCATGTGAAGTTTTTCCTTAATTCTTGTCCTGGACAAACAGAAATAGGAGGAAATCTCACAAAAATAAGACAGTTGTCACCCTAAACAGGTTTTTGCTTTGAACGATTTGCCTTCACAACTAATTCTGTTGTGGATTTTATATCACTTTCTGTTCGAGTGAAACAAAGAGATTACAGTCAGGTACATACTGGCCGAATCTCAGGCGACAAGAAAAAAAAAAAAAAAACAGCTGACATTCGGCCTGTGTGTATGGCAGCCGGTCCGACAGAAGCCGGCCGGCTTCTGTTGGACGAGCATGCTGAAAAACCAGCAGCCAACCAACTCCAGATCAGTGCTCTTAGCCAATAGCAGTGTTCTGGAGGGGGGTCGTCCACCTGTAAGAACACAATAGAACAGCAAGGGAGATTGTTGTACTAACATCCGATTGTTAGTACAGTGGCTCCGACCAGAGCGGTCCGTTTTTTTCAGGTTGAACGAAAAAATAATAGTGGTGTGTACAAGGCTTTAGAGTCTGTGGGGACACAGACAGCAAAAAATAAAAAATAAAAAACAAAACCCTGAAAGGGGTTATAAACCATCTGCACTTTGGTCTAGAAATTACTTTAAACGCAAGTTGCAAAAAGTTGAAGTCTAGGTTAATTGGTGCCATGCTATTATATCAAACTAAGCAAGTACTTCAAGGTAGCCACAAAAAGATTAATATTTTAATTTACCACTTACTCCTATACACAAAAGAACAAATTCAGGAGGTTTTAGTACCAGTGGCCTCTGCAATTGTGCTTTGTCTTTCTGAGAACTGGACTCAGGTCTGTGTGTAGCAAACCCTGATCCTACATTGCTGTTTTTCACTGACTCCATTAGTACTGGCCATACACACTGGGCTGAACGAGAGGAATTCATAGATTTTTCTCAGTGGTTGCTCCTGGGACTGTCAATGAGGCCACCCATCATTCTTCAGGACCAGTAGCCAGAACAGGAACATTGAGGTTTATTTCCTAAAACTTCTAACATCAGTTTGTTCAATTAAACTTTGACAAAAAAGAAAAAGAAAAACAACCTGGAAGTGGATTGGTTTCTATTCAGAGCTGCACCAGATTTCGCACTCCCAAGTTTTAGTAAATAAACCCAATTGTGTCAACTGTGGTGCTCCCAGGGAACTGTGCAACCTATCGGACAGTATGCAGGTGACTGCTTTCCATGTTTGCTGTTTGTTCTTTTTAAATAAACATAAGCATACTTTAAAGACTTTTCCAGTTTCATCAAGGAAGAGGAACCGCCCTTCCTGGGGACGTATTTTTTTTTTAATGTGTCAGGGTTGGAATGCATAGCACTTTACTCAGCAGGTGCAGCAGTAAGATGAGGCTGCACGGAGCCAAGCGAGTGACACACCTTCCCATGCACAGAAGCGGTCTTCCAAAATTATGAAGGAAAAAACACAGGACATGCAGCATTTGGATGCATTGTATAGCTAGGCTAAACTGGTCTATAGAGAGGTGTGCTCCCTACTCAAAAAAGCATCTTCTCACTCATGCAAATTCCAGGACACTGGAGCTGCTTGACATTTTACAGACAGGCAACTAGTCCCTAGTTATGGAAATGTACTGATTTCTATTGGCTATCAGACTGGACCTGGAGTACTTCTGCCACTCTAAAGCTGCTTTTAAGTCATCCAAGAAACATATGGCAAGAGAGGCGCTTAAAGCAGAACTAAAAAATCATGAGGGCTATTGCTATAATGTGCACAGGATATCTGCACATTAAAGCCCACTTGCTACCCAAAGTGTCCCCTTCCAGTAATGAAACATCCATGCTTTCCCCTACAGCCACCACTGACCTCTTCTCCTAGCCTTTTCTGAAGTCAAATATCCTTATTAATCTTGATTAGCTTGCATGGGGTCAACATAACTATCATAATTGCACATAGGAGGTCCTTGTTTCCTGCACCCACGACGGGCATAGATTTTACAATTAGCGCATTCATGACTGTGTACAATCAGAAGAAAATTTCTAGCAGGCTGAACAAAATAAATCTTTACAGGTATGTCTGTACAGGTGCTTTGTTGTACTATGCAGTATACATTACACTTCAGCGCGCCAAGCCAGGTAACAAATGTTACCGAATGCAGTGGTGTGGATATTCTTTAAGTTCCACTTTAAGGCCATTTATAATGGCCTTTTTGAACTTTCGAAATGAAAACAGAACCCTGAACTGCAGTACTAAAGCAAACTTCACAATAGGAAGATCTAATCATTTCTAAGTATAGGAGAGAACATATGTAGCGCACCCCAGCAGGAGCCACTTGTTTAGTTATCCTGCTTTCAGTGAATTGAGTAGTGTTAACCCTAGTACACACTAGTAGTTTTTTTTTTTCGTTCAACCCAGCAGAGCTGAAAAAAAAAAAAAAAAAAAAGACAGCTCAGGAGGAGCCACTGTACTAACCTACCAACGTTAGTACAGCAATCTCCCCTGCTGTTCTATTGTGGGACAGCCCCCCTGACAGAACACTCCAGTCAGCGCTCTCAGCCATTGGCTGAGCGCGCTGATCGGGAACTGATCGGCAGACCTTTTTCAGTCATGCCCCTCGACAGAAGCCAGCCAAATGTTTCTATTGAACCAGCCGATGCGCTCGAGATTTGGCCCGTGTATACTAGGCTTAATACCTCAACCACTCTGACATACACTTTACACAGATAAACCAAACCAGTTTAAAATATGACCTTGAGTATATTGCAGGTAAGCGAGTCACTAAAGACAAGGTTATAAAACGAACCTTATAATAATTTACTACTATGCAATGCAGGTCATAAAACAGACCTAAATATGGAGATTTTTCACTAATGGTAACTGGGGATTCCACCATGTTTATCACTTGACTTGAAGAGTCCAAACAAGAATGTTAAAATTTCAGGGAACTAGGCTGCCTCTGAGACTCAGGGATGGCCCTGCCAAACCAAAAGTCGCCTGCTAGGCTTTGCTATACATATATAAAAATGATCTTTAATAAAATAGTGAGACAAATGCTAATAATTAGGACAAGAGAAGATTATCCCCAAATTGTAATTTGTTTTTATTTATTTTTCTCATCTTTGTTTGGGCCCTAATTTGATGGTGCACAAGTGGTGAACCTTGGTTAGGACTATCAATCCTTCTGGAGGTGTTTGTAAGGTGATACTTTAGAAAAGAAACAGAAACACCGATAGGTGAAGATAGTTTGAAACATGACGGGACGAGAGAGTAGGAGGAATTCTATTTCCATTGGAAGTCCTAAAACATGTGCTAAAGCAATTGTTTGGGCAATTTGTGTAAAATGGGTTTGACAACCCTCTCTCACAAATTATTGTGTGCTAGTATAGCAATCTCGTCCTAAAATAGGGTTACAGGTAAATTTCGTTATGCTGGGTGGTAGCCAGCCTGCCTAATTTGTAGTGTTTAGTGGTCAAATGGCTTCTCTCCTAATCTGGTTTGCTTTTGACATTAGTATGATTAGCTACAGTGCATTTATTCAGGTCATGAAAAAAAACATACCTTTCTCAGCCAATCAGATTCGCAGCTATGAATGATGGGAAGAGGTACTTATTTAACGAGAGTTGGGTGATCCAAGTTCTTTCCCACCCAGACTGCAGTCTGGGTGGCTGTGTGTGAAACAGCTCCTGGCTGCTAGGCCTGAGGCCTATCCAGGTGCTCACCTGGCTGTTAGGCCTATCCAGGGGTTCAAGATTCTGCTGAGATAAGCCTACTCAATATCCAGAAACAATGCTGAAAAGAAAATGGAGACTTGAGATGAAGTACCAGAGGTGACTCTTGCATGGACCGGCGATCCGTGGAGAGCCTGGGAAAGCAGCAAGATGGAATCACCCACAGAGTTTTTGCACCTTCCGTGAGTTAAGGTCAGTTACCATAAGAGACAGCCTATGCTACAAAGTACAGATGTTCTGGTTCAGCTTAAAGGCTTTTTTCCTGTACTGCTGTCGACCTTATCTCACCATTTTTGTCTTAGGAGTCTGCCAATCTTCTGATCGATATAATTTTTGACCGAGGGTGTCCTGTACCCTATCCCCTCTCTCTCACATTTTCCCATTTGTGAGAAATAAACTTCTTGTTTAACCACTTCCCGCCCAGTCAATAGTGAATTGACGTCCGGGAAGTGGTTGCAATATCGATACTGGACGTCATATGACGTCCTGCAGGATAATACCTTGCGCGCGCCCGCGGGGGCGCGCAGCGCGGTGATCGGGGACGGCATGTGTCCCTCGGACACAGCGCTTCCCCGATCACGGTAAACAGCCAATTTCATTGGCTGTTTACCATGTGATCGGCTGTGTCAAAGTCACAGCCGATCACCTGTCAAAACAAACTCGGCGGCGCGCTCCGTGCGCGCCGCCACAGGCTTGCAGAGCGGGGATCGGGGAAGGCGAGTGTCCCTTGGACACAGCGCGTCCCCGATCAGAGTAAACAGCCAATGAATTGGCTGTTTACCACGTGACCGGCTGTGTCCAATCACAGCCGGTCACAAATGTAAACAAACTCCACAGGAGTTACTACCTGATCCCTGCTCTCTCCTCACACACCGATCTGTGAGGAGAGAGAAGAGATCAGTAAGTTAGCTCAGTGTAGTTTGTCTACATAAGTTTACAGTGCACAACACGCCCCCCCCCCATAAAGAGGACCTGTCACACAGCCCAGCACATCAATCAGCCCAGCCAATCAGCCCATCTGTCAATCAGCCCATCTGTCAATCAATCAGCCCATCTGTCAATCAATCAGCCCATCTGTCAATCAATCAGCCCATCTGTCAATCAATCAGCCCATCTGTCAATCAATCAGCCCATCTGTCAATCAATCAGCCCATCTGTCAATCAATCAGCCCATCTGTCAATCAATCACCCCACCTGTCAATCAATCACCCCACCTGTCAATCAATCACCCCACCTGTCAATCAATCAATCAGCCCATCTGTCAATCAATCAGCCCATCTGTCAATCATCTGTCACAGGCCCACCTCCATCGGTACCGCCATTGGCACCGCCACACAGGCTACCAGTACCGCCATCGGTACCAGTACCACCACCAGTACCGCCACCAGGCCCAGCATCTATACTGCCACACAGGCCCGCTACCAGTATCACCACTAGTGCCGCCATCGGTACCACCACCAGTACCACCACCACCTGTACCGCCATCGGTACCATCACCACCCGTACCGCCATTGGTACCACCGCCACCTGTACCGCCATCGGTACCACCACCACCCATACCGCCATCGCTACCACCACCACCCGTACCGCCACCTGTACCGCCATCAGTACCGCCGCCACCACCACCACCCGTACCGCCATCGGTACCACCACACAGGCCCACCACTAATACCTCCATCGGTACTACCACACAGACCGCCACCACTACCACCAGCAGTACCATTACACAGGCCCACCAATAAGCACTGCCATAATGTCCCAAAGGGTTTACACACCTGAGGAGGCATATGCCATTCTTGCCATGTCAGATGATGAGAGCAGCGGGGAGCTCCCATTATCCGATTCTGGTTCGGAATACGAGCCAGTGGAGGATAGTGGCTCAGAGTCCGAGTCCCCGGAGGAAACCGTCCCTCCCAAAAGAATGCGATCGGCACCAAGATCAGCACCAAGATGAGGAGAACTGCCCACCACCAGCAGCGCCATACCCCAGGAAGAGGAGCCCAGTACAAGCAATGGAAATGCACGCCCAACCCGAAGAATCCAGCCCCAATCCTACCTTCCCGATGCTCTGGCAAACCCCTTATGGTTGCCTGCCAACTCAGGATCCGCTATCATCCCCCCTTTCACCGCACAGCCAGGTGTGCAGCCCGACACTACAAATTTTTCTAAATTTGATTATTTTTGTTTATTTTTCCCACAAGATTTGCTGCAGAATATAGTGGATCAAACGAATATGTATGCATCCCAATTTATTGCTGCCAACCCCGATTCTTCCTACGCCCGCATGTTCCAGTGGCGGCGTCTAACATTGGAGGAATTTAAATTATTTTTGGGCCTTATGTTCAATATGGGGCTTACAAAAAAGAACGAAGTCCATTCATATTGGTCCAAACGCCCCATCCAACACATGCCCATATATTCCGCTGTCATGTCCAGGAAAAGATACGACATGATTATGCGCTTTCTCCACTTCAATGACAATTCACAGTGCCCTCCCCGAGATCATCCCAACTACGACAAATTGTACAAGATATGCCCCCTAATCAATGCCTTTTCCCAGCGATTTGAAGAAGTTTTCATCCCAGACCAAAAAATTTGTGTGGACGAGTCCCTCGTACATTTCACCGGCCGACTGCAGTTCAAGCAGTACATACCAAGCAAGAGAGCCAGGTATGGGTTAAAATTAAATAAATTATGTGATCGAGCCACTGGATACGTCTGCAAATTCAGGATCTACGAAGGCAAAGACTCCCAGCTCCAGCCCCGTGATTGCCCCACATATATTGGAACCAGTGGGAAAATTGTCTGGGAGCTGGCATACCCCCTGTTCGGAAAAGGTTACCATTTATATGTTGATAATTATTATACCAGCCTGCCCCTTTTTCGCCACCTTTACAGTAAACAAACCCCGGCCTGCGGTACCTTAAAAAAAAAAAACGGAAGGGATTCCCACAAAATTTATTGACAAAAAAATTGCGACCTGGAGAATCGGCATCCATGAGGAACGAGGAGGTGTTGGCCATGAAGTGGAGGGACAAGAAAGATGTCCACATCCTCTCTACGATCCACAATGACACCATGGTGGAGATCCCAAGAAGACGCGGCTCCATTGTAAAGCCTGAATGTGTCCACGACTACAATTTGTACATGGGGGGGTGGATTTAAACGACCAGATGCTACAGCCCTACTTATCAACCAGAAAGTCCCATTATTGGCACAAAAAAGTTGCGTTTCACCTGTTTCACATGGCCCTTTTTAATTCGTTTGTCTGCTACCAAAAAGCAACTCAAAATCACCGACTCCACTACCTCCAATATATCGAAGATATCATCGATGCCCTCATTTACCAACAAGATCCCGCCCCAGGAAGCATTCGCTCTGATAGTGTGAGTCGGCTTCACGAGCGACACTATCCCTTTAGCATCCCCCCCACAGAATCTGGAAGAAGACGCCAAAAGAAATGCCGTGTATGCAGCAGAGGAGGAGTAAGAAGAGACACCAGCTATTATTGTCCCGATTGTCCCTCCCAACCTGGCCTGTGCATCGGAAATTGCTTCAAAAATTATCATACATCCATTAGTTCCCCTTATTATTAACAGACTGCCATTTCCCTATTTGCCTGCTACCATGTTACTAACTACCTTCCATGTTAATTAACTGACCCTGGCCTGTTTACCGACGATGCCTCTGCCTGCCGATTTAAACCACGTTTCTGACTTCCACATGTACCGACCTTGGCCTGTTAATCGACCATGTTTTTGCCTGCCACTTGGATTGATCTTTTGGCCATCTACTTTTAGTACACAGGGGTCTCACATATGTGAGGGGCTTCAGAATAGCGTTCTGAGTAGAGAAAACCAGTTTTTCGTTTTCTGTGCTCCAAGAACAGGGTCTGGTTGCCCGGAGGCTTCAAAGCGATTTGGGTGGGAGAAGCCTCTACCCCTGTCCCCCTGGCCCTAAGCTTGATGGTCCTTCCTGCTGCCTGGACCAATAATTTGGCTGTGCTGACCATATTACTGCCTGTAATGACCCATGACATTATGGACCATGTTTCTTCCTGCTGCTTGGACCAATACTTTGGCTGTGTTGACCATATATCTGCCTGCTGCCTCTACTGACTTTGGACAGCATTTCTGCCGGGACACCTCTGCCTGCTACCTGGACCTGTGCTTTGGCTGTGCTCTGGCTGTGCTGACAGTATCTCTGCCTGTGCGAACTATGGACAGTATTCCTGCCTGCTGCCTGGATGATTGCTTTTGCTGTCGCTGACCTCATCCCTGCCTGCTGCCTGGACCGATGCTCTCCTCTGTGGACCACTGCACTTCTAAAACCACAGGTAATCTTTTGTTATTTGGTATGTACCTGCTATGTGTTAGATATATGAAGGGCCTTCAAAAATGTGATCGGTAGTCAGAAAATGATATGTGCAATTAATGCTGCTAGAATGCCTGGAGGTGCTACTTGGATGTTGGGCCTCTGTATGTGGCCAGGCTGTGTAAAAGTCTCAAACATGTGGTATCGCCATACTCAGGAGGAGTAGCAGAATGCATTTTGGGGTGTAATTTTTGCTATGTACATATTATGTGTTAGAAATATCTTATAAATGTACAACTTTGTGTAAAAAAAATGCATTTTAATTTTTTCTCCACATTTTCCAAAACCTTCTGGAAAAAAATGAACCGTTCAAAAGACTCATAATGCCTCATAGATTATACGTTGGGGTGTGTGCTTTCAAAAATGGGGTAATTTTGTGGAAAATTCTATTGTCCTGGTGCTCCAGGGCCTTCAAAATTGTAATAGGTGGTTGAGAAAGGATATGTGCGATTTATGCTTGTAGAACGCCTGAAAGTGCTACTTCAATGTTGGGCCTCTGTATATGGCCAGGCTGTGTAAAAGTCTCACACATGTGGTATCGCTACACTCAGGAGGAGTAGCAGAATGTATTTTGGGGTGTAGTTGCAATTATGCATATGCTGTGTGAGAGAAAAAAACTGTTAATATGACCAGTTTGTGTAAAAAAAAAAAAAAAAAAAAAAATTAAATTTTCCCAAGAATTGTGGGAAAAAAATACAACTTCAAAAAACTCACAACGCCTCTTAGTAAATACCTTGGACTGTCTACTTTCCAAAAAGGGGTAATTTTGGGGTATTTGTACTTTCCTCGCTTGTTAGTGTCTCAAGAAATGAGATATCCCTTCAGTACATCAGGGGTGATCAGATGTGATACATTTTCAGTGATTGCCACCATAGTTTGTAGACTCTATAACTTTCACAAAGACCAAATATACACTAATTTGGGTTCATTTTACCAAAGATATGTAGCAGTATACATTTTGGCACAAATTTATGAAGAAAAATTACTTATTTGCAAAATTTTACAATAGAAACTAAAAAAAAGTGTTTTTTTTTAAATTGCTGTTTTTTTGCTTATATCGCAAAAAATAAAAAAACCAGTGGCGATTAAATACCACCAAAAGAAAGCTCTATTTGTGAGAAGAAAATGATAAAAATTTTGTTTGGATACAGTGTAGCATGACTAAGTAATTGTCATTCAAAGTGTGAGAGTACTGAAAGCTGAAAATTGGTCTGGGCGGGAAGGTGCATAAGTGCATGGTATTGAAGTGGTTAAGCATAAAAGTGACTGGCGCCCAATTTCTATCTTGTTCATGACCCACCATGCCTAGTAACCTGCGCCCTGAGGGTGTATGTCAGCCCTCCCTGCCTCTGAGGGTCACCATCAGAATCCCAGAAAGTTGGGGTAGGTGCTACACTAGTCTTAACAGCGGAGTGACCCCTTTCAGCTCAATAGCTTGAACTTCAAATAGATAAACCAGATGTACGAGATATGATGAGAGGCGCCCAGGTCCATACTGAGATGTAGAGACGGCAAATGATGACTGGCAAAAATTTGCTCAACACAGTGAGAAGTCACAATAATTGGCTCAAGTCCTTGCCTTAAAATTACTAAGGGGCGTATACAGATGTACTCTGACAAAGATGTGATGACGAAACGCATCAGGCCTTACTACTGTCGGCAGCTTGCACCTTGTCCTGGGCTTCACCACAATCAGGTTATCCAGGAAACGGTGAGAGTGCACAGGCTGGCTGTACAGCAATATTGTTTATCCAAAACGAGTTTGCAATTTTACTTTTGTAAGCATATTTTAACAATGGGGGAAGTTTGAAATACAATTTTAAACAGGATTATGCTATGTAGTTTGTTCCCATCCTTTTCATGTTATATGGATAATTGCGAATTGATGAGGACTCTTCGTCTTGAGGCTTACTTTATTTGCAATTGTGGCGAGTTCATTACCATAGGGGAGAGGAGCGCACGTAGTGTGGCGGTGACAGAATTTAAAGATCCCATCTGTCCTATAACCACTTCAGCCCCAGGAAGAATTGGCTGCTCAATGACCAGGCCTTTTTTTGCGATACGGCACTGCATCGCTTTAACTGACAATTGCGCAGTCGTGCGATGTAGTACCCAAACAAAATTGACGTCCATTTTTTTCCCACAAATAGAGCTTTCTTTTGGTGGTATTTGATCACCTCTGCGGTTTTTATTTTTTGCGCTATAAACAAAAAAAAGGCGAAACTTTTTTGAAAAAACACAATATTTTGTACTTTTTGCTGTAATAAATATCCCCATTTTTTTTTTTAAAAAAAAGCTAATTTTTTCCTCCGTTTACTTTTTGAGTCACTGACATAGTTCCTTTGCTTTGCAGGTCAGTTGATCTTTCCTTTATGCACAAGTGGATTATGAAAGCAGCATTGGTTTAACCACTTGCTGACCAGTGACATACCCATACGTCACTAGATTTCAGGTTGTCCCAATCACCTGTCCCACCGGAAGTACCAATCGACCAGCCAGCGTTTCTGCCGGTTGATCATGGAGGCGATCAAAGACCAGAACGGTATAGGAACCTAGAAGCGATGAGCTTACATCATCACTTCAAGTTTCCCTGGAAGTAAATGGCATCATTTTCAAAAATGAAAAGCATTTGATCACACCGATCATGGTGTGATCAAATGCTTTAAGGGCAGAGGAGGGATCTGGGGTCTTATAGACCCCTAGATCTCTCCATAAAGAGTACCTGTCACATGCCTATTGCTGTCACAATTGCGCCAAGGCGAACACACGCTCGTTTCCACATACACGCAAACAGCGATTGTCCCACACGTGAGGAATCGCCACGAATGTCAGATCATGGACAGTAATTCTAGCACCAGACCTCCTATGTAAATCTAAAGTGGTAACCTGTATAGGCTTTTAAAGAATCGCCTACGTCGTTGCACGGGCATGCGTAATTTTAAAGTGTGACATGTTTGGTAGCTCAGCATAACATCATCTTTTATATTTATAAAAAAAAAAAAAAAAGGGTTAGGTATTTTTTTTTGCATTAATTTTTTTTAAATTGCGTTTGAAAAACCACTGCACAAATACCATGTGGCATAAAAAATTGCAACACTCATCAATTTATTCTCTAGGTCCTCTGCGTTAAAAAAAAAAAAAAAAAGTTTGGGGGTTCTACAAAATTTTCTAGCAAAATATACGGATTGTTATATTGTAAACAAAAAGTGCCAGAAAAGGCCTGGAGCTAAAGTGGGTAAGTTTTTCATACTCATTTTTATCAAGTACAGAGAAAATTAACTCGGACACATCTTTTTTCGTTTTAAAAAAGCACTTCAGCTACACATACAACCAAGCAACAAGCTTTGGAAGGCCAGCAATGGCAGCCCCACACTTCTCTGATGACAGGTGTACATTAAGTACAAAGGTCTCCATGACAAACAGTAGAGCCTCCTTAAAAGAAGAAAATATCTGCTTATCTCGCTTCTATCGCAATAAAAAAAAAAATGTATTGCCTATTGCATCTGTGCTATAAACCAGCAGCTCTGGCTGTACAGATTGCCCATGGATCTTTAATGAAACTAAAAAATACAAACACCCTGTGTTATTATCAGGCAGATCCAATTTGCCTTGCGCCAATTAAGGAGGGGGGGGGGCTTTTAGCCCACCTCGCCATAACCTGACAACTAGCATTTTCAGAAGTAGAGCTCAGCACTGACAGCCTTCATGTTTATCTCATGACAGCTTTCCTTCAAATATTTACTTTATTTAGTAAGACAATTGAATTTGTATTATGCTTGCAGATCTTCAAATGGCACACATGACATCAAAGCTGAAGTGTAAGGGAGGCTTAACAATACAAATTATATATCTAAAAATGTACTGCATTTGTGATCATCAGATGCTTGTCACAAGGCTTTGACAAAGCGCAGGCGCGCGAAACATGCAAGCTAAAAAGGTATCCACGGCAACACAGAGCTTACGCACCGCCCAGCAATTGTATCTCCCTTGCTTCAAGCTTCAGTTCTTGTTTCCGGTTGTCGGACCCAGTGCGCGTCATCCAGAGCGCCGCCCGACCAGCCACCGTCCAGTCTGTTTTGATCAGCCAGTCTGATCGTGTTATACAGCCAAGAATGGCAAGTAACATCCTTCTCTGGATCCCACGGCTCCGGTTCCTGCAACCCAGCCACAGGTTGATTTGTGGAGAGCGGTTATTCCCTCCACCTCCCTGGCGGTTTCTACACCAGAACATCGAATCAACCGAATGACAAACCGATCTCGGAGCACACTTGCTGACATTAACCCCTTGTTTCCTAGGCGTTTTGGCGGTAACGTATCACATGCGTTTTTGATGCTTTTCAACAATGACTATAAGTTCCTTCTGATGCTATAGTCCTTTTAGTACCATTTTTATCGGCAGTCCGATTTATATTGATTTATCCACAACGATTTTATATCAATTCTCAGTGTGTATCCAAATTAAAGAACTTGATTTTTATCGCAACTTTTGTTATAGTTCTGCTTTCACTGGTCCCATAGAGCGCTGGATTGTTGTACATTGTCCATTGTCACAAAACCTAGGATGTAAATTCAGATCTTCCTGAAATAGAAACACAGGATCGGAAATAGAGCAGGTCTATCAAATTAACCTGATCAGATACATGTGGACACGTGCTAACTGCTGAAGGAAGGGGTCAGCAAATCTGAACTCTGATCCTCTCCCTTTAGCAGAGATCATGTGACAGACCACCATGGCATCTCTGAGCTGCAGCTTGTGCAGCAAGGGTAAGTATATTAGGGATATACTTACCTTTTATTATTTGAGGAAATGGTGTAGAATGGGTTGGGTTGTGGGGAGGAGCATATGGAATAAGTCCACTAGGTGCGAGAAGAATTAGGCACCCATATATTCCATACCTACAGACATAAGGCTAGCAAGTATTCAGAAATTCCAGTACTGAAAAAAGTGAATAAATTTAAAAATAAAAAAGCTATCCCCTTTAACATTCCCATTACTTATATATCACATAATTTATGGTCACTTAGTCCCGTTGATAAAAAACATACCAAAATTCATGGATCCACTCAAGACGTGCCCCTCTTATGCATGAACAATCTGGGTGCTGGCCACTATAGTCAGTCCCCACGCTGCATCAGAAATATAAAATAATCTCTTAGCTCCTCTTGCTGTATTTATTATTTGTCAAAGTGACTGCATACAACAACGTCTCTACCTGAAAACCAACCTTCCTTGATGCATGTCACCGCCTCTGTCTTGCTCACAAGGAAAGAGGAAGTAATTCTAGCAAGCCAGGAGTGGTGAAATGCATCAAGGAAGGTTGCTTTTCAGATGGAGACGTTCTATACAGTCACTTTGTTGACAATAAATACGGCGAGAGGAGCCAACAGTGGATTTCGGCTAATACATTCTTTCATACTCCCATTTAATCCCCTTGTTGTAGTCAGACCATATCCACCCTGCTTAGTTGTCCTTGTTTTAGAAAGTTGAGAGGTTTGCTTTTAGATTACCGTTTGCACACAACACATATGCACTACAAAGCAACAATTCAAAAAATAATCTCAGCCGACCACTGAGTGAGTGTGAGTAAATAACTTCCATAGTGCTACAAATGCGAACTAAATCGCCTCAAGGCGCTTTTTCCCCTTCAGTGTCAACCTGATCCTTCAGAAGAGGTGGGTCTTACGTTTTTTTCAGACGGCCCGGTGGCCTTCTTCCATGCAAATGTTTGTGGGTAGAGCGTTCCATAGCCGTGGTCCTTGGACTGCAAATCTTCGTTCTCCCTTCGATTTTTAGCGGGACTTGGGGATGTGGAGGTGGTTTTGGTTAGTTGATCGGAGAATGCGATTGGGTGAGTAATGTTTTCTTTTTTTGCATAAATATTGAGGAGCGTGCATTGTGTGCATTTGTGGGTGAGGCAGAGGGTCTTAAAAGTGACCCAATCCTTTACGGTTAGCCAATGAAGGGTCCTCAGGAAAGGGGTGATGGATTCCCAGGGTTTTTTTTGCCCTTACCAGTTTGGCTGCCGTGTTCTGGACGACTTGTAGGCGCGCCATCTGGTATTTAGGTAGCCCTATGTAGAGGGAGTTTGCGTAGTACAGTCGGGAATTGATGATTGCTGCTACTGCTACTACTACTACTACTACTACTACTACTACTATCTCCTCTTCTGGGATGAAGGGGATGAGTCTATGCAGCAGGCGGAAGAAGGTGGTGAGATCCGCTGGACTACTGATCCTATTTGTGCATCCATCGACATCTGAGTCAAAAATGACTCAGAGACTTTTGACTTTGGTGCTTGGGGTGATGGTCTGTCCAAGGATGGAGTGGTGTCCATGAAGTCTTAGCTTTTGTCTTTCGGTTTGCGAGGAGGAGAAGAAGTTCTGTTTTGGATCCATTAAGTTTGAGGGAGCTCTCAGTCATCCAATCATCGATCAGTGTGAGGCATTTTTCTAGTTCGTGATATTGGTCTTTTTCCGGTGATGCGAAAGTAGAGTTGAGTGTCATCAGCATATGAGTTGTAGCACAGGTCCTGTTTGCTGATGATTTTGAAGAGTGGGCGGAGGTAAATGTTGAAGAGCACGGGTGACAGGGGTGATCCTTGAGGGACTCCGCAAGAAATTGCACGAGTTTCAGAGGTGAAGGCTCCTAGTTTCACTGTCTGCGAACGATTTTCTAGGAAGGATGCGAACCAGGGTAGATCTGAGTCTGTGATTCCTGCTACTTCTTTAAGGCGAATGAGTAGAGTTTTGTGGTCTACAGTGTCAAACACTGCACTGAGGTCCAGCAGCACCAGGACACATGATTCTCCGTCATCTGCTGCTTTGAGGGCGTCATCCCTTATTTTAAGTGCCGTTTCTGTGCCATGGCCTGGGCGGAAGCCTGATTGTAGTGGGTCCAAGAGTTTGTGAGTGTCCAGATGCAGTTGTAGCTGTTGTACTACTACTTTCTCCATGATCTTGGAGATGTTGTTGAGGCTTGTTACCGGTCTGCGGTAGTTTGGGTCTTTGGGGTCGAGGTTGGGTTTCTTTAGGAGGGGTTTGATTATGCCTTGTTTGAGGGAGATCGGAACAATGCCTTCTTTGAATGATTGATTTACGAGATGTGTTATGGTAGGTGCTAAAATGTCGGTACATTCTTTCAGGAGTTTTGTAGAAATTATGTCATTTGGTGATGTGCTGTCTCTGAGGCTTCGGATGATGTTTTTGGTGGTGTCGATGGTGATCGGGACCAGCGAAAATTTTGTTGATTGTATAATGTTCGTAATGATTTGGTTGGTTATTTTTGTCTGTTGAATTATTTCAGGAATGTTTTCGATTTTGTCACTAGTGGAAACTAACTGGCTTCTATAGGCTACTGCACTTTGCACTCTAATTTAAGAGCCCAAGAGTGTGCTCTCAGTTACAGATGATGTTAGCTACAGTTTTAGCTCAGTGATGTCACCATCCTTTAACACAGAACATGATATAACATCTAGAAATCCAAAAGGTTGCAATGATATTTTACATACCCAATACATAGGCAAATAATCAATATACTGATATGGAGCTTAAAGTAAAGCTATATTTTGCTTTTGATGAAGTTACCATGGTCTTCAAACCCTGTTTGTATTTATGGAATTAGAATATTTTCATGAGATAGCCTTGTCTGTACATTTAATTTTACAAAGAAAGACATGTTGAAGGATGTCAAAAAGTTATTCTTCCGACAAGAGGAGAAAAAGGAAAGGCAGTTCAGCTTACCTCTAACATTGGCCTTGCACTGTCATGTATTGATAAAATGTGAGTAATGTTGTTTTTGTGAAGCTGTTCAATATCACGAGCATCTGTAGGGACAAGAAAAACAACGTTTTTTGCAAAAAATAAAAAATGTAGAAAAAGGTCAATTTAATTTATTTACAATTATACATCTATAATGACTGCTCTATGCATCAAGCAAAAGTAAAAGATATTCTAAATTTAACCCAGAGATTAGTCAAATGACCTAGTTAGCCATGCTATCACTTTGCTGAAAGGGGTTATCTTAATCTTACAAATTATCAGAGTGACATTTTGGCCTAGATTTATTACAGGGTAAAGTGAGATGTAGGTGATGAGATGTGACGTACTAGAGCTGTACACATCAAGTGTTAATCTCAATCTATCAGAAAATAACAATAATCTGAAATGAGGAGCATTACACATTATTATATTATAATAATTACTAAAGATATATAAAGCACCTGCGGTTTGTGCAGCATTTTACAAAATAAAGGGAGGCAGTACAATTTCAATGCAATCCAATGCAAGAGGGTGAGGAAGAGTTTACAATTCATGAGAGCTTACAATTGAAATTTTAGGTTATAATTAGGGATTGGCCAAATGTAACTGGGTTTGGTCTGAGGCGTGACGAACATTGCCAACGTTCGGCTGCCAAATCTGAACCTCATTGAAGTTAATAGGAACCAAACGTTAAAAATCAGTAATGACCAATTTGTAGGTTAATAGGCAAGGGCAAAGAGCAGAGATTTTATTAACACAAAGTGGTTGTTAAGGCAAAAGGTTTGTTATGCTTATGCATTCTATGCATTATTATAAAAAGCCTTCTGTGTGCAGCAGCCACCCTCATTACTTACTCGAGCCCCCTCTCTATCCAGCGATGTCCATGAGTGTCTCAGCTGTCTGGGACTCTGCCCCCCATAGCAAGCTGCTTGCTGTGAGGGCACTCAACAGGAGGGAGGGGCAAGGAGCTCCAGCCAGGGACCCGGGAAGAGGCTGCCCTGTGCAAAACCACTGCACAGAGCAGGTAAGTATGACATGTTTGTTATTTTAATAGAAAAAAAAAATGACTTGACAATCACTTTAAATGGCAACATTAAAAATACAAAATTCCCCAAAATAACATGACCGTGGGATTCCTTTAAAGTGGTAGAATACTGCATAAAAAAATATAATGTGCAAGTATGCATCACATGTTAGCACATTATTACAGACTTGCCTGAAAACAAAGCCCTCCAGCGGTGTGCTGTCACTGCTGAAAGCGCTTCCATCTTCACTCGGTCTTCTTTCTGGGTTCATGGCCTTTGGCGATATGAATAGCCGAGTCGGCGATGACGTCACTTTCGCGCATGCACAAAGGAGTTGCCGTTTACGGCACAGCTCTGAAGGAACGGCATGGGCATGCCATTCCTTCAGAGCGCATGCGCCAGTGATGTCACCAGCTGCATCCAAAGTAAATATCACCTATACGTTGCATGTTTAGGAGAGATTTACTTTACCTATAGGTAAGCCTTATTATAGGCTTACATATAGATTAAAAAAAAAATCATACAAAGAAATTTACTCCTACTTTAACCGGTCTGTGAAGTGGCCATTAAATAAATGCCATTACTGGTAAATGGTAAGTGACAGCTTCCAGCAAATTTATTCAGTTTGTAAACAAAGTGGCTTGGGATTCCCTTCACCTACAGACCCTTATTCCAAAGTGCAGAGTTCCTCCTAAACATGCTGGTACTGGTGTGGAATGGATGACAACAAGGAAGCCAAACAAAAAAAATGCCAATATTCATGGTATGGATTTTAAGGAGGAACCGTAGGAAGAGTGGGGGCAGCGGTGTGAACCCTCTTGAACCATACTAGGCCACATGCCTTCAACATACAGTAGAGAGGGAACCTTGCCCCACCCCCCCCACCAAAGCACTTTGTCCATACGTTGAAGAGAACAAGGGCTTCTTCCCATGGGGGTTTGTGGGCATATCGGAACCTGGATGTCCCCTTTAACAATAAAGAAGCGCTCAGATATCGATCCCCCATGTGAATAAGTAAGGGGTAAATAAAACACTTACAAAGTTTTTAACAAGTCCTTTATTTAACCGCTTGACGACCATCGCACGACGATATCCATCGGCAGAATGGCACGGGCAGGCAGATGGACGTATACATATGACCCCTTTAAGGAGCAGCATTGTGGACACGCGCGCCTGCCGCAAGCTCTGCGAGTCCGACCGCGGGTCCCGCGGACTCGATGTCCACGGGCATACCCGCAATCGTCTCACGGAGAGGAAGAACAGGGAAATGCTGATGTAAACAAGCATTTCCCCAGTCTTCCTAGTGACGGGACACTGATTACAGCTTCCTGTAATCAGAAACGGTCAGAAATCAGAAACGGTGATCAGTGTCGTGTCACACACAGCCCATCCCCCCTACAGTTAGAACACATCCCTAGGACACACTTAACCCCTTCAGCGCCACCTAGTGGTTAACCCCTTCACTGCCAGTGTCATTTTCACAGTAATCGGTGCATTTTTATAGAACTGATCGCTGTAAAAATGACAATGGTCCCAAAAATATGTGTCAAAAGTGTCCGATGTGTCCGTCAAAGTCGCAGTCACGATAAAAAAAAAAAAAAAAAAATCGCAGATCGCCACCATTACTAGTAAAAAATAAATTAATACTAAAAATTCAATAAAACTACCCCTATTTTGTAGATGCTATAACTTTTGTGCAAACCAATCAATATACGCTTATTGCCATTTTTTTACCAAAAATATGTAATAGAATACGTATCGGCCTAAACTGTTTTTGTTTTTTTATAGATTTTTTGGGGATATTTATTATAGCAAAAAGTAAAAAAATAGGATTTTTGTACTCACCGTAAAATCCGTTTCTCTGACGTCCATGGACCGACGCAGCTCTCATACTGATTACATGTGGGTATATGTCCCTGCTCGCAGGAGAAGACCTAGGCAGAATGTTAGAGGTTAAAACATTCTAGAACAAGCCAGAGCTGAACAGCCCCGCCCAGGGGGGAGGTCCCTCTGGACATTACCCTCCCACCTGCAGCTAACAGCCTCAGTTCGTAACAAAGCAGTACAAACTTAAAAAGGAAGGGTGGGTGCTGCGTCGGTCCATGGACGTCAGAGAAACGGATTTTACGGTGAGTACAAAAATCCTATTTTCTCTTATCGTCCATGGACCGACGCAGCTCTCATACTGATTACATGTGGGAAGTCCCAAAGCAGTATAAGAAAGGGGTGGGAGCAAAAAAGTAAGGAACAACCAAAACTTCACTCCAAATCAGCAGAGCCCCTCAACGGAGGAGTTGCAACATTAGACAGTGGCCTGCAACACTTTGCGGCCGAAGAAAGCATCCGAAGATGCAGCCACATCAACCTTGTAGAACTTTGAAAAGGTATGAACAGACGACCAGGTCGCCGCCTTGCACACTTGTGCAACTGACGCTTGATGTCGGAAAGCCCAGGAAGCACCGATTGCCCTGGTGGAATGCGCCGTGACTGGAAAGGGAGGAGCCTGTCCCCTAATGGCATAGGCCTGTATAACAGTCTGTCTGATCCACCTAGAAATAGGAGCGGTAGCCGCCAGGTATACCCGTAAGGCACGCACTACATCCAAATTGTGAAGCGCAACCTCCTTAGGATGCGATGGTTGAGGGCACAAGGACGGAAGGACAATGTCCTCGTTAAGGTGAAAAGCCGAAACCACCTTAGGAAGAAAAGACGTTGCGGTCGCAATACCGCCTTGTCCTTATGAAGGACCAGGTAAGGCGACTTACATGACAGAGCCGCCAACTCAGACACCCGTCTAACAGAAGTGATGGCCACTAAAAAGGCCACCTTCTGGGACAAAGTTGAAAGAGGAATCTCTCTTATATTCTCAAAAGGAGATTCGCGGGGGCTTGGCGGGTGGAACCACATGACGTACTCCCTGCACAAAAGTGCTAACAAAAGAATGACCAGCTAGGGGTCTTTGAAAGAAAACGGCCAAAGCCGAAATCTGACCCTTAACAGTGCTCAAAGCCAGCTCTTGAGCAACCCCACGCTGCAAGAACCTCAGGATTCTGGGAACGGAGTACGTTCGTGGACGCCAGTCCAGTTCCTCGCACATAGTGATGTAAGCTCTCCAGGTACAGTGATAGATCTTCCTAGAAGAAGACTTCCGTGCCCTAATCATGGTTGAAATTACCGAATCAGACAGACCTCGGTCTTTCAGCACCTGGCTCTCAATAGCCATGCCGTTAAAGCCAGAGACCGTAAAGCAGGATGAAAGATAGGACCTTGAGATAGAAGGTCCTCCCTCAAGGGCAGGCGCCAAGGGACGTCCGCCATGAGACGTACCAGATCGGCGTACCAATGACGCCGAGGCCAGTCCAGGGCAATGAGGATCACCGGAATACCCTCGGCCGCTACCCTGCGCAGCAGACGAGGAATCAACTGCAGCGGAGGGTAGACATATATTAGGCGATATCGACGCCACGGGGTCACTAACGCGTCCGAGGCATCCGCCCAGGGGTCCTTGGACCGGGCCACAAACCTCGACACCTTGCAATTGAGTCGAGATGCCATCAGGTCCACATCCGGAGTGCCCCATCGTTGACAAAGGAGGTGAAACACTTCCGGATGCAAGGACCACTCCCTGTGGTCCAGGGACTGGCGGCTCAGATAGTCCGCCTGCCAGTTTTCTACGCCCGGAATGTAAACAGCCGACAGCGCCGGCACGCTTCTTTCCGCCCATCTTAGGATGTGGGCGAACTCGGATGCCGCAGCCTGGCTCCGAGTGCCCCCCTGATGGTTGACATACGCCACGGCCGTGGCGTTGTCTGACTGGATCCTGACCGAGTGGCCCTGTAGCCTCTTTGACCAAACGGAGAGACACAGTCTGATCGCCCGCAATTCCAGGACGTTGATTGGGAGACGAGATTCGGCTGGAGTCCAGAGCCCCTGAGCTGACAGGACTCCCCACACTCCTCCCCAGCCCGACAGGCTGGAGTCCGTTGTGATCACCGTCCAGTGGATGGGGAGGAACGACTTCCCGGCCTGAAGAGCCGGGGACCTCAGCCACCATGTCAGGGACGCCTTGACAGAGTGACTCACCTGGATCTGAAGATCCAAAGACAATGGGGACTTGTCCCAAACCGACAGAATTCCCTTCTGCAATGCCCGAGTGTGTGATTGGGCATACGGAACCGCCTCGAAGGAGGTCACCATCAGTCCCAGGACTCTCATGCAGAAGCGAATTGACGACCACTTCCGGGACGACAAAACCCGTACTGCTGACCGAAGTGTCAGTAACTTCTCTGAGGGTAGAAACACCTTTGCTGCCGAAGTGTCCAGGATCAGACCCAGATACTCCAAGCGCTGAGTCGGGGCTAGAGCCGACTTCTGCGTGTTCAGGAGCCACCCGAAGTCCCGGAGGGTCTGACTGACTGTCGTCACGTTTTCTGCCAATTCTGAGCCATTTTCTGCTCTAAGGAGATCGTATAGATAACCCACGATAACAATTCCTCGCTGTCTCAGCAAAGCTAGAACCGGGGCCAGCACCTTGGTGAAAACCCGTGGTGCTGTTTCCAGGCCGAAGGGAAGGGCCACGAACTGATAGTGGACTTCGCCTATGGCAAAGCGCAGAAACTTCTGGTGGCCTGCGCAGATTGGGATGTGCAAGTAAGCGTCCTTGATATCCAAGGACGCCAAAAAATCCCCCTGTTGGAGGGTCGCGATCACCGTGCGAATGGATTCCATCCTGAATTTTTGTACCCTCACATAGGCATTCAGGGCCTTGAGGTCCAGGATTGGCCGAACCCCGTCCTTTTTCGGGACAACAAACAGGTTTGAGTAAAACCCCTGAAACCTCTCTTGTGACGGAACCGGCACAATTACTCTGCGCCCGAGCAAATCCTGTACGGCCCCCAAGAGGGCCGCCCGGCGGGCCGGTAGGAGAGGGAGGTTCGAGGGAAAAAACCTGTTTGGGGGCCCCGAGCGGAACTCTATCCTGTATCCCGAGGTGACCACCTCGCACACCCACCGGTCGGGGATCCGGGAGGTCCACCGCACCGAGAACTTGCGAAGACGTCCCCCCACCCCAGAGTCAGGCAGGGGCAAGACTTCATGCGGTGGTGGACTTGGGAGCTTGCTTGGTAGGCTTACGCACCCAGGGACGTCTTTGTCCCCCAGCCGCACTTTTTTCAGTCTGGGTGGGCTTGCCCGTGGGAACTGACGAAAAAACGTCTTCTTCGCCGGAAAGGAAGGGCCCGGCCTGCGGTGGGGCTCCTTTCCCTTAAAAGACTGGGGAAGGAAGGTGCTCTTACCTCCTGTGACATCCTTAATAATGTCATCCAGGGCGGCTCCAAACAGTCTACCGCCCTTAAAAGGGCAAGTCAGCCAGGAGCTTTTTGGAAGCTAGGTCGGCTGACCAGCATTTCAGCCAGATAAGGCGACGCACCACCACAGCCGAAATGGAGGCCCCTGTGATTAAAGGGGTCGCTGGCATCGCACACGAAGACCAAACCCTGCATAAGCTGTTGAGCCAGGGCAATGGTTTCAGGAGGGAGATTATGCTCCTGCACCGTCTGGTGCTATATCCGTGCCCAGCCCTGAGTGTCTGAGACATCAGGGTTGCCGCCACTATAGGGCGTAAGGCTGCCCCCAATAAGGTGAACATCGTTCTACACGCCCCCTCTGACCTCCTGTCAGCGGGATCCTTAAATGCAGGAGTCCCTTCCATTGGGAGCATAGTGGCCTTATTCAAACGGGCGACCGGGGGGTCGACCACCGGGGGTTGAGCCCACTTCTTAACCAGGTCCTCTTTAAAGGGGTACCGTAAGGCTATGCGCCGTAGGACCGTCAAAGTCTTCTGCGGCTTATCCCAGACCTGGTCAATGTATGTATCAAAAAAAGGCACATATGGAAAAACCTTTTTTGAAGACACGGCTTTTAAAGAACCAAAGGTCAAAGTGTCCGCCTGAGGTTCCTCAGCCTCAACATTTAGCTTGAGATCATCCCTCACAGCATTAATGAGTTCACTCACAAGCACCCTGTCAGTAGGTGGTTCAAGACAGGGGTCTTCCTCACAAGGAATGTCCTGACTAAATACATCAACCTCCTCAGAATTAGGGTCCTGAGCAGCAGTAGCTAGGCCCATATCTGACTCAGAGCACTCCCCATGTGGAGATTGTGTGGGGAGGGGGCGCTTTACAGCCCCCGTGCGTTCGCACACCGCTTCCAGCTTGACAAGGAATGATTCCAGGACTGCCGACAACTGGTCCATAGGGAGCGCAGGTGCAGGAGCACTGCCAGTTGCCTCTGGCAAGTGGGGAGAAGCAGGTGAACCAGACTCCATTATTTACCACCCTCTGAGACCCTATTCACTATAGCAGTGAATAGTACAGTCCACCCACTGGCTGCGCTGAGGCTGAGGAGGGGATACCCGGAGGACTCGCCACCCTTTAGGGACCGCTCTGTTCCGCTGTATGAGACGCGCTGTAGTGTGGTGTGAAGCCTGAGGAGAGTGAGGAAGCTGTGAGGAAGCTGTGAGGAGAAAGTATTTTGCGCCGTTCAGCAGCGCCGCTAGAGGGCGAAACCGAAACGAAAAGTGCCGCGGCTACAAGAAAATGGCCGCCGGGCGCTTGTACCTGAGCCGTGGCAAAATGGCCACCGATGGCGCATTTTTTTAATTTAAAATACCGCACCAATGGCGCACGCAAAAAACACCACACAAGTCCTCCAGAACACTTTCCATCAATAAAGCCAGCATAGAGCGGCCCCCCCAGGGCAGAATGACCCCCCAAGTATCCCCACACAGCACAGCACCAGTACAGGGTGCAGAGAGCAGCATAACAGGGGGGAGACAGGGAAAAAAAACCACACACAGAAACCCAGCCAGCATGTACTCATCTTCTTTCCAGGAGAGACTACTTACCCCTCCCGCACGCACCTTGGAGAACACCCTCGGTGCCATTAGAGGGACTCACTGGCTTGTTTCAGACAGACCTATCACAGAGTCGTACTGCGTAGCTGTCGGCCCGGTCAACCGCGAGAGATACAGTAGGTACTGTTCAATCTTGAGAGGACCGCGGGAGCATGAAAGCAACCCGGCCACCCCTGGAGCCATGATGTATGTCGTAAACTGAGTCTCCCGCACGCAAGGCGAGGATCAGCACACTCGATGGTCGGACAGGGAAGGATACGAGGATACTAGTGTACCCAACCTGTTGCCCAGCCGACAGTTGATTGAAGGTCTCAAAAATAAAATAAAATTCCCAAAGGAATAAAATTTCAAAAGTAAAATCTTCCAGGAGACTGGCTCCTGAAGAGCCACGTCTTCTCCTTCTGCTAGGCAGAAAAAAACTGAGGCTGTTAGCTGCAGGTGGGAGGGTAATGTCCAGAGGGACCGCCCCCTGGGCGGGGCTGTTCAGCTCTGGCTTGTTCTAGAATGTTTTAACCTCTAACATTCTGCCTAGGTCTTCTCCTGCGAGCAGGGACATATACCCACATGTAATCAGTATGAGAGCTGCGTCGGTCCATGGACGATAAGAGAAATATAGATTTTTTTCAAAATTGTCGCTCTATTTTTGTTTATAGCGCAAAAAATAAAAACCACAGAGGTGATTAAATACCACCAAAAGAAAGCTCTATTTGTGGGAAAAAAAGGAAATAAATTTCGTACAATTGTCAGTTAAAGCGATGCAGTGCCGAATCTCAAAAAGTGCTCTGGTCTTTGGCCAGCGAAATGGTCCGGGGCTTAAGTGGTTAAGGAAGCAAAAATGTCCCAAAATTTAAATCAATCGTCAATCACCGCATACAGTGATGCAGATAAACAACATTCCAGGAGAAAAGCGCTCAGCAGTACCCTGAAAGAAAAAAAATCTTGCCGACCGCCAACACGATCCAGTCTTGTCGCCAACTCATTACCGAATGACATCTTCCAATCACTATCTCTAAAAAGCCACAAAGAGGCTTGATCCCCCCCAAGTGATTCCTTGCACCCACTGCTTCCTTTGACAAAGGGTGACGTCACTGGTTCCTGGGGGGGCAGTGGATGATCATTTAAAAGAGAAGAAGTATGGTGTAACGGGTGGGCCCGTGGAACCCAGAAGTTCTTACAAAGTATGAGCCAGAAAATAATGGACATTAAGAATATGTCTTGGATTGCTTTAAAATGGGTCTGTAATATTAATCCACAATATTCCCCAGGATATCTGTAAAGAACTATTTACTGTGTGTTTGATTCTGAATTCAACATGTTAGTTGAAAGATGTTAATGTCATCACCTCCAACCACCTGGATGCCTGTTGTAATGCTAATGAATCCAGACTAGCTTGTAAAGACCTTTTCATTGTTGTTTGTAGTGATGTGGATAGGAGCTTGGTAGACAGCCTGGCTGCCTATTATGGGATGTTTAAGTGTCTTGCTGTGAGGAGGGGGGGGGGGGGAATCACTCCAGCAACCCCCCCCCCGCTAAGACTGTTTACTGAAGGAGAAGTTTGAACACACCTGACCTGTATCACCATTGTCATTGGACAGTTTAACCCACCCTGTTTCCCAAGGATGGGAGGGAAGTGTTTTGAAGAGAAGTGTGTTACCATGTGCTTGCAATAAAGATTCATTCCCTGTTTGAACCTCATACAGAGCGTTTGTCTCGCATCTGGGGGAGAATTATTCCTATGGGTCTCGGTCGCCTGACTATGGAGTGTCGGTAGCTGATGTGTGTTCGGAAAGGGAATATCCTAAACGGCGTTAACCCCTTTCATACTTGGGGTGCCGTTACATATGGGTTTTGTTGTTTTTGCCCATTTATACTTACCTAGGTGGATGCAACATCGGTCCGATGCTGCATCTGTCCCCCCCGCCATCTCTGCACTGAGAACCGAGTGATCAAACATCGCCGATGGCTCGGTTCTCAAAGATCTTGGAGAGGAGAGCTGCTGACTGTCGATCAGCAGTTCTCCTTACTGCCCCTCCACGCTCATTGGAGCGTTGAGCTGTGGAGGGGCGGGGATTGGCCGTCTCAGTGGGCTCGCTGAGACAGGCGTCAGTCCAGTGACGTCAGCAGAGAGTGGACTTCAGTCCACTCTCTGCTGAAAACGGGTCACAGGAGTGCAAAACGAATTGCAATCCTGTGCCCCATAGGAAAAGCCCAGCCAAACAAGCTCAGACTGGACTTCTCCTTTAATATGAGGACATCTAATCCAAAAGGCTCTCACAGTACTACATACTTGACAGTAAACCTAAAGGAGACTGTATAATCAGATTGTATATTGGATTGACACCTTTAGCGAGATTTCCCATTATTTCTTGTCCTGGGGACAACCTTTTAACCAGATAGGAAAATAAACAATTTTCACAGCGAAGCCTCTGAAGGTTTTGACACCTGACAGGGTTTCTAATCCTACCTGACTCTTTAACTATTTAGGTTGGTAAAAGTTTTACCAAATCATCATTTGAGTGTATTTTTGATAAAAATCCTAAAATGAAAAAACTGAAGAAAAAACAAAGCTTCAAGTTAACATACAGTTTCTATATATACACACAGCATAGCATTGCTAGGATTCCAAAAAGATTTAGAGAAGCACTGAGTGATGTTTAAAAAGGAAAGATACAGAACGGTGGACGTGGACAGGATGTTGATTTAGCATGGCTAAAGAGAGACTGAACTAAGCCAACATGCTCTAGCCAACCTTTACATATGCTACAATCATGTACACAAAATATTCTAAGTGCCGGTTCACACAGGGGCGACTCGTCAGGCGACTTAGCCGCCTGACAAGTCGCGCTCCGTTCTGTACAATGGAACTGTTCTAATAGGAGCGACTCAAGTCGCTCTGACTTAGAAAAAGGTTCCTGTACGACTTTGGGATGACTTCAGGGCGACTTCCATTGATTTCAATACAGAAGTCATTTTGCAAGTCGCCTCTGAAGTTGTGTGCAGATCGCCTTGCCGAGTCGCTTGGCAAGTCGTGCTGCCCCAGCGTGAACCGGCACTAAAAGGTCAATTCCACTTGTTGCAAAAATAAAAGAATGTAAATGTGAAGCTGCCCATCCTAAAGATTGGCTAACAGGAATGTGTGGGGAGAAGGGCTCAGTTTCAAAGTCTAATGCTACCCATAAGGGCCCCTTTCACACTGGGGCGGGAGCGGCATCTGCAAATTTTGTGGCGCTATTCGGCTGCTAGCGGCCGAAAAAGGGTTAAAAACCACCGCAAAGTGCCTCTGCAGAGGCGCTTTGCCGGCGGTATAGCCGTGGTACCCCATTGTTTTCAATGGGCAGGAGCGGTGGAGGAGCGGTAAACACACCGCTCCTTCACCGCTCCAAAGATGCGGCTAGCAGGACTTTTTTTTCTGTTCTGCTAGCGCACCGCTCCAGTGTGAAAGCCCTCAGGCTTTCACACTGGAGAAACAGCAGCCGCTGTTTCAGGTCGGTTGGCAGGCGCTATTTTTAGCGCAGTAGCGCCTGAAAACCGCCCCAGTGTGAAAGGGGAGAAAAAAAAAAGTCCTGCTAACCGAATCTTTGGAGCGGTGAAGGAGCGGTGTGTCCGCTCCTCCACCGCTCTTGCCCATTGAAAGCAATGGGGCACCACGGCTATACCGCCGGCAAAGCGCCTCTGCAGTTTTTTTAACCCTTTTTCGGCCACTAGCGGGGGGGGGGTAAAACCGCCCCGCTAGTGGCCGAATAGCGCCGCAAAAGTAGCGGTAAAGCGCCGCTAAAAATAGCGTCGCTTTACCGCCGACGCCGCTCCCGCCCCAGTGTGAAAGGGGCCTAAGTGTTGACGTTTTCTCAGTAAGAAACCGTGCTGGAAGTAGTAAGGAGGTAGCTGAAGGTATGTGTAGGCATCTGCATGTTTTTTTTTTTTGGAAAGCACACCTAGTGCTACCATAGAAGATAGGAGCAGACACCTAATGGCTGCTAATAATTTACACGACTTTCATTTTTGTAAAGAGTAGAGGGGCACATTATTAATATGAGTAATGAGTTATTTTAGCAAGCTCTGGGCCTAATATGAGTAAGCACCATCAATGGACTGTTCAGTACACTGCAAGGGGTATTTTTTACAAAGCTTAAAAGAAGTTACAGTTTTGTAATCCCACAGTGCCCAACTCATGTGATCCCTGCTGAAAGAACCAAACTTTCTGAACTCCCATCCTTCCCTTCAGCAGAGACCAAATAACTGTCCAATGTCAGGCTGGTATCACTTGGGAAAACAGATTCATTTTTATTTTTTTTAAAAACCCAAAGGGCTCCTGTAACATGACAAAAACTCTTCCAAAATTGTGCAAAAGTAGCTTGTAATCTGGCTCAATTTAGTTGGGTTTAACTGTAGGTACACAGAAAAGGAAAGCATTTAAAAAATGCATAAAGATCAGTTTAACTTTTTTATTTTAATGGGTGCTTGGGCTGGTTGCATCTAAATATGTGTACGAGTATTATTAGTCACACTTTAGTGCTCTGCATGAAATCTGTTATCCATTAAGGAGATTAACAGCATAGCATCTGTGCTTTTCTAGCACATGGAGTAGTATGATAAGCAAATAAGTCAAATGATCACACGACCAGTGATATAGCCAAGGACCTGTGAGCGTTTCTAACAAGCCTCTGATGCTGCCAGTAACAATATATTTGAGAAGATGAATCCTCCAGTGACACAAGGAGGCTTTTTCCAGACATATGATGATAGGTGGAATTAGCACCGACTGAATTTATGACCAACTATTCTGTAGTTGTCAATGCCAAATGGAGTACAAGCTTTACAAGTGTATCCTATCTAGGGTTGTCCCGATACCGATACTAGTATCGGTATCGGGACCGATACCGAGCATTTGTGCAAGTACTTGTACTCGCACAAATGCTCCCGATGCCTGACCCGATACTTGATCGGTGGGCGGACTCAGTGGGCAGAGAGGGCGGGCGGTGTCAGAGGCGGTGTCAGAGGTGGAGAGGGCGGGTGGTGTCAGAGGTGGAGAGGGCGGGTGGTGTCAGAGGTGGAGAGGGCGGGCGGTGTCAGAGGTGGAGAGGGCGAGCAGTGTCAGAGGCAGCGTCAGAGGCGGATAGGGCGTGCGGCGTCAGAGGCAGAGAGGGCGGGCGGCGTCAGTGGGCGGAGCGGGCGAAATCAGCGGGCCGGAGAGTCCTCACCTGCACTAGAGAAATAGCTAGGTAAGCTGTCAGAGTGCAGCCGCATCAGGATCGGTGACCGGACTGTCACATTCGGTCACCGGTCAGCTTGGAAATCCCGACGCCCATCTTGGCACACCCTGCACTTGGCCACAGTAAGCCAGCAGCTGACATCTTGTTACACCCAGCCCGAACTATTTGGGCTGGGTGTAACAAGAGGTCTGCTGATGCCAAGTGCAGGGTGTATCATTTAGTCATGTCATTTATTTCTGCATTTCAGTGCCATCCACCTATCAGTACCAGACACCTGTCAGTGCCATCAGTGCCCATAACTGCTGCCTGTCAGTGCCCATAAGTGCTGCCCATCAGTGCCAGCCGCCTGTCAGTGCCCATAAGTGCCGCCTGTCAGTGTCCATAAGTGCCACCTGTCAGTGCCCATAAGTGCCGCCTGTCAGTGCCAGCCACCTGTCGGTGCCATCTAACAGTGCCAGTCACCTGTCAGTTCCATCAGTGCACATAAGTGCTGCCTGTCAGTGCCATCATTGCCCATAAGTGCCGCCTGTCAGTGCCAGCCACCTGTCAGTGCCATCTAACAGTACCAGCCACCTGTCAGTGCCAGCCACCTGTCAGTGCCATAAGTGCCGTCTATCAGTGCCAACGACCTGTCAGTGCCCATAAGTGCCATCTATCAGTGCCCATCAGTCAAACTGTCACATGGCATTAAAAAAAAAGTATCGGTAATCGGTATCGGCGAGTACATAAAAAAAAAGTATCGGTACTTGTACTCGGTCCTAAAAAAGTGGTATCGGGACAACCCTAATCCTATCCCATAGAGACTCTTACAGTAGAATGCCTCGTACACGATCAGTTTTTCTCGACAGGAAAATCGTGTTTTTTTTTCTGCAGGAAAACTGCTCAAACTTGTCTTGCATACACACGGTCACACAAATCTTGTCTGAAATTCCGAACGTCAAGAACGCGGTGACGTACAACGAGCCGAGAAAAATAAAGTTTAGTAGGCAGTTCGGCTCTTCTGCTTGATTCATGCGTGCTTTTTTTCACGTCGTAATTGCATAGAGATGAGCGTGATACCCGATAGGAATTTTTCCTGTCACGAAAACTGAGAACCTGCTCTCAATCTTTTCTTGGCAGGAATTCTGACATAAAAAGTGTGATGAAGCATACACACGGTCGGAATTTCTGACAAAAAGCTCACATCACACTTTTGGTCGGGAAAACTGATCGTGTGTACGAGGCATAAGTGTTATGTATTGAACTGTTTTGGGTTTAAGTCTGTAAACATTTTAAAGTAATGTAGAAATTTTATATGAAATATAGTGTATGCACTGTATGAAAAGGTATTGATAATGCACAGAGATGTGGTACAGATGTGCCATGTATTTTAATAGCAGGAGTCTTTTACATAGTTAATGAGCAGCATCTTATAGATCGGGCATCACTAAATGGCGGACTGCGGGCCACATGCGGCCCGCGGCACTCTGCCATTCGGACCGCCGTGGTACCGCCATGTAGGAGCCTTTTCTTCCTCCTGCCGTTGCTCTGTAATCCTCACAGAGCCGACAGTGGGAGGCGGAACAATTCTGGGTGGAGGGCGGAGCTGCCCGAGATTATCAAACAGGCGATTGGCTGCTAGGACTGTCCTTCATCCCAGCAGCCAATCACCTGTTTGTTACCTCGGCCCTCCATCCAGAACTGTCCTGCCTCCCTCCCTGCAACTCCTCTCCTGCCCCTATCCAGACACGCTGTGCCTCCCTCCTCCGATCTGCCTGTGTAAGGTAGGACAGTGAGGGGGGTGAAGTTTAGAGCTAACAATTGAATGTGTGGGGAGGATGCCGAGCCTCAGGATTGCAGTGATGTGGGGGGGGGGAGGGGCTAAGGACATCAAAGAGGGGGAGCTGAGGACTGTAATGTGGGGGGAGCTCAGGACTGTAATGTGGGGGGAGCTCAGGACTGTAATGTGGGGGGAGCTGAGCACTGTAATGTGGGGGGAGCTGAGCACTGTAATGTGTGGGGACTGAGGACTGGAGTGTGGGGGGTACTGAGGACTGGAGTGTGGGGGGGGACTGAGGACTGGAGTGTGGGGGGGGGGACAGAGGACTGGAGTGTGGGGGGGGGACTGAGGACTGGAGTGTGGGGGAGCTGAGCACTGTAATGTGGGGGAGCTGAGGACTGTAATGTGAAGGGACTGAGGACTGTAATGTGGGGGGACTGAGGACTGTAATGTGGGGGGACTGAGGACTGTAATGTGGGGGGACTGAGGACTGTAATGTGGGGGGACTGAGGACTGTAATGTGGGGGGACTGAGGACTGTAATGTGGGGGGACTGAGGACTGTAATGTGGGGGGACTGAGGACTGTAATGTGGGGGGACTGAGGACTGTAATGTGGGGGGACTGAGGACTGTAATGTGGGGGGACTGAGGACTGTAATGTGGGGGAGCTGAGCACTGTAATGTGGGGGGATTGAGGACTGTAATGTGGGGGGACTGAGGACTGTAATGTGGGGGGACTGAGGACTGGAGTGTGGGGGAGCTGAGGACTGTAATGTGGGGGGACTGAGGACTGTAATGTGGGGGGACTGAGGACTGTAATGTGGGGGGACTGAGGACTGGAGTGTGGGGGAGCTGAGCACTGTAATGTGGGGGGATTGAGGACTGTAATGTGGGGGGACTGAGGACTGGAGTGTGGGGGAGCTGAGGACTGTAATGTGAGGGGACTGAGGACTGTAATGTGGGGGGGCTGAGGATATTAAAGTGGAGAGGGGAGGAATGTAATGTGGGGGGGGGACTGAGGAGAGTAATGTGGGGTTATGATGTTAATAGGGGCAGAGGATAGTACTGTTAATGGGGGTTGATGTTAAGGAAGTGTGAGGACACTACTGTGGAAGGAGTGGAGGGGGATGATGTAAAGGGGGAGCTGAGGACACTCATCAAGAGGGGATCTTGATGTGAAGGGGGAGGGGACTGTGATGTGCACTGGGGACTAAGGAAGCTGATATAAGAATGGATTAAGATCTGTGCATGTGCATTAGGTGCACACGTCGTGGGTGGATCAGCCTATTTTAATGGGCTGCACTACCCACATGAAAACTGAGAGAAAGAAGTCCTTGACCTTTTTTTTTTAAAAAGAAAATTGCGCCGCACCAAGCCACATTGTGCTGCAGCAACATGTCGTTTGGCGCATGCGAAAATCCATGACAGGGAACCAAAATGATATTCGGACCTCTGCTATAAAGAAAATTTTACTGACTGGACCTCGGCGAATTGTAATTCAATACCCCTGTTATAGATGATCATCCTTGTATATATGACACGATCTATTCACTGTCCTTTTTTTTTCTGCCTGAATTCAACCGAAGGACATCAGTGGTCAAAAAATACACATCAATTTATCTTTCTGTGGGCCATTGCCATTTAGTAAAAAGGTTGCGGCAATGGAGAAGTTTAGCTGCTTCGGCATGCATGAAATGAACTTGCCTATAACCAATTTGCATACTTCGAAATTAGAACATATATTTTTAAAGAATACATAGGGCCTGCTTATGTTTGTATTATAGGCTGAGGCAATTTGGTTATATTGCCTACTTTGGGAGAAATTGGAATCTGGCAACCAAAAAAACTGTGAAAAGCTTGACATAACCCCTCCCACTCCCCTCCTGATAAATATTAGAAAATGGGTGAACAAAAGATCAGGTATCAGTCTGGGTAACACTCACAGATCTAGTACAGCATCCTCTGGATTGAAAGGGTGAAACCTTATACCCAAGATCATAAGCTTAGATGATTTGCCATGTGGAACTGGGTTCCTCAGGGGTGACAAAAGAGTCAGATTTTTGAATGGAACCAGTGGCTGTGAGTTAAACATGAACTACAACCAAACAATGAAGAGAAATCACCTTATATACAGTATCTCATCTTAAAAGGGAGTACACCCATCCCAGTATTTTATTATATATTTTCATGTGACCACACTGAAGAAATTACACTTTTCTACAATGTAAAGTAGTGAGTGTACAGCTTGTATAACAGTGTAAATTTTCTGTCCCCTCAAAATAACTCAAACACAACCATTAATGTCTAAACCACTGGCAACAAAAGTGAGTCCACCCCTAAGTGAAAATGTCCAAATTGGGCCCAAAGTGTCAAAATTTTGTGAGGCCAGCATTATTTTCCAGCACTGCCTTAACCCTCTTGGGCATGAAGTTCACCAGAGCTTCACAGGTTGCCACTGGAGTCCTTTTCCACTCCTCCATGACGACATCACGAAGCTGGTGGATGTTAGAGACCTTGCGCTCTTCCACCTTCCGTTTGAGGATGCCCCACAGATGCTCAATAGGGTTTAGGTCTGGAGACATGCTTGGCCAGTCCATCACCTTTACCCTCAGCTTCTTTAGCAAGGCAGTGGTCATCTTGGAGGTGTGTTTGGGGTCGTTATGTTGGAATACTGCCCTGCGGCCCAAATCTCCGAAAGGAAGGAGATTATGCTTTGCTTCAGTATGTCACAGTACATGTTGGCATTCATTGTTCCCTCAATGAACTGTAGCTCCCCAGTGCCAGCAGCACTCATGCAGCCTTAGAGCATGACACTCCCACCACCATGCTTAACTGTAGGCAAGACACACTCTTCTTTGTACTCCTCATCTGGTTGCTGCCACACACGCTTGACACCATCTGAACCAAATAAGTTTATCTTGGTCTCATCAGACCACAGGACATGGTTCCAGTAATCCACGTACCTAGTCTGCTTGTCTTCAGCATCATCTTTAGAAGAGGCTTCCTTCTAGGACAACCGCCATGCAGACCAATTTGATGCAGTGTGTGGCGTATGGTCTGAGCACTGACAGGCTGACCCTCCACTCATTCAACCTCTGCAGCAATGCTGGCAGAACTCATATGTCCATTTCCCAAAGACAACCCCTGGGGCGTGGCCTCGAGAGCAATGGAGTGGGCAGCATCTGATCTGATGTGATCTCCGCTTGCCCATACTCCTGCTATACAATCCTGCTGGCATCCTGGAAGATTGAAGCCATCCCTTGTGTCCGGGGTTCTGTCCTGCATCCCCCGTTGCCTCTGGAGCCCACCGGACAGCTGGAGCGCAGCTCGAGGCCGACATAGAGAGGTTCCCTGCATCTCCCCTGGGACGTGCCACGGCTTTGGCCTAGCTATCGGGCGCCATCTTGCTCCACCCGACGGAGGCCCTCACGTAGCCAACTTGCCTTCCCTGGAGCTTGGTATCCTAGACCGGCCTCCGGACTGCCTGTGGCCCATACAGCGGAGCCGCGCTGCCTTCTCTCTGCCGTGGGACGGGCCGCGGCTTCGACCTATCTCCCGGAGCGGCGGCCATCTTGCTACACCCGGCGGAGGCCTCTTGAGTTCTGAGGGCCTCCAGGACTGCCCTGATCTCCATCTCCTGCCCGAACGGCCTTCGGATTGCCTGGGGCCGCTGCCGCAGCACACCCACACCCTCCTTTTGCCGTGGGACGGCCCGCGGCCTCTGCCCAACTCCCGGAGCGGCGGCCATCTTGCTGCACCCGGCGGAGGCCTCGGTGAAATCTGCAGGCCTCCCTGTCTGTCCAGAGGTGCATCCCATCCTGGGCCAGCCTCCAGACTGCCTGGGCCAGCTGCCTATACACATCCACACCCTGCAGCAGCATTGAGGACGGTCCGGGGTTCTGACCTGATTCCCGGAACAGCGGCCGTATTACTCCTCTCAGAGAAGGCATATTTATCAGCAGCCGGGTGAGGGGAGAGAACATGTCTCAGCCAAAAAAGACCTCCGAGGCGGTGGACAAGCTGGCAAAATATCGCCATCAGAATCAAGAACCGCAGGCCGAAGAAGGCAACGGCACTTGTTCGGCGGCGGTACATCAGGGCGCTGATACAGCCAAGGTCCTGGATGCCATCGCAAAGCTGCAGGGGTCACTCACCGCCCAAATAGATGAGGTCAAGATTGACATCTCCCTGTTGCGCCAGGACGTGTCTAAGGTAAAAGACAGGGTCACCGAGGCCGAGACACGCATTGGAGCGGCAGAGGACATCCTGCACCCCCTACGCCACACCACGGAGGACATGCAGCGCCAGATCCACCAGCTGCACGCGCACCAGGATGACATGGAGAACCGTTTAAGACGCTGCAACCTCCGATTCATCGGTCTACCTGAAAAGGCTGAAGGTACCAACCCTGCGGAATTCTTGGAATCCCTCCTGATTCAACATTTTGGAAGAGAGGCCTTTTCTGTCATGTTTGCTGTGGAAAGGGCGCACCGCATCCCAGCTAAACCTCCACCTGCAGGAGCCCCTCCCAGGACCTTTATCGCCAAGTTTCTTAACTTCAGAGACAGGGATAAAATCCTTTGGTTGTCTAGAGAGAAAGGCAACAATCGCCCTGAGCAACGGCCATGTCGCAGTGTTTCCGGACTTCTCTAATGAAGTCCAAAGAAAGCGTGCACAGTTCAAGGATGTTAAACGGCGGCTCAGGGTGGCCCACCTTAAATACGCCATGTTGTTTCCGGCCAGATTGAGAGTGAAGGAGGGTGCTAGGGCCCTATTTTTTGAGGACCCGAAGGCGGCGGCGCACTGGCTGGACCAACGTGGATGCCCAGATGGATGAACGGATACACGGCCTGTTACTGTGAGTACTGTTGCCATTGCCAGATGATGGCGGCCCCCACTTTTCTTCTAAGTGTCCCCTCCGCTGTGGGGGGTAATCTTATCTCACCGTGTTTGTTTGTCTCGCACGAAAGCTCCCCCCATTTGATTACCCCCCCCCCCATATTTCATAATCCGTGTATTACTTGACTTGTGTATGGGGGTAGGGGACCCGACCTTTAAGCTCCCTTGGGGGCGAAGGGCTTCAGCCTGATGAAAATCCTGGCCCCTCGGCCTGGAGCTGCATGGACCATAGAGATTAACACCCTATGCTTCCTACCGCCCCCACAGCACTTTCATGGAAATATAGTGGGACTAAGGCCCCCCCCAAAAAAACTTTAGTACACAAAGATGACTATGTATCCTGGCAGCGTATCACTCAGAAAAAGAGCCACATAGGACATGCTTAGTGCCCTATTCTTGCGCTACACAGTGAATAATCGCCCCCGTTATGTTTGCAACCCCTATTTTTTCCTACTTATTTTGAACTATTCTGTTCACCATTTTCTAAGTACTGTACCTCCAGCTAAACCTGATGGCTGGAAGCCAATTCATATGAAGGTTGCAAGGGAATGCATGCTTTCACCAAGTTGGGGAGGTGAGAAGCTGGGAGGGAAGGAAAATGCCGGATCTCTTGATCAGAACATTGGGAAAGTTAGCACCAATGTGCACTTGTTATTTACTTGTCATAATTTTGTACAAGCACTTACCATGTATGCAACATGTATGTTTAGATATGTGAAAAACAACTCAGCATGTATACTGCAAGTAAACTGTATTAGTACTTTGCATGATGAACCGGGGACCCTATTTTTTGATGGAAATGATGCCCTGCGGATCCGTGCACACAAAACATACCTCTAAACAATATGGCAGATGTTAAATTCCTACTATGGAATGTGCGGGGAATGCGGGACAAAATCAAACGTACGGCTGTACTGGAATATCTAAAGGGTCAGAAGGCAGATGTCATCGCCTTGGTAGAAACGCATGTCACGGGTCATTTACAGGCTGCCTTGAAGCGCCCATGGGTGGGGTGGGCATACCATAGCACTCATACCAACATGTCTAGGGGGGGTTACGGTGCTAGTAGCAAAATCCACTCCTTTTGAACTGGTGTCTGTGGTGTCAGATCGGCAGGGTAGTTACCTCTTTATGCATGCCACTGTGGGGGGTACCCCTATATTGATTCTAGCTAGCTACATCCCCCCTCCGTACAGGTCAGATGTGGTGACGGAGGTCTTGATTACATAGCACAGTACCCATCGCTACCAGTGGTATGGATGGGGAACTTCAACAATACAATGACCCCGACACTAGAACGCCCAGTACAAGCTGACCCCGGACCGGGCGAACCATTACACACTAGACTATGCCGAACACTGACGGAGTTTGCCCTAGTTGACGTTTGGAGACATAATAACCCCACGACCAGAGCATACACTTGTCATTCAACAAGTCACAACACCATGTCCAGGATTGATTTTATTCTTGTCTCCAGGGCCCTGTTGCCCAATGTAACGGGTTCGGGGTTTAATTCTAGGGTCCTCTCAGATCACTCCCCGTGCTGGCTGACGGTGTCTCTTCGAGCTGCCTCCCCAGCACGACAGTGGAGACTTAATCCCCATTGGTTGTTGGTCCTCACGGACCATGATTCCATAGCTAGGGAACTGCTCTTCTTTCTTGATAGAATGCAGGGGTCCTCTACTCTCAACTCACACTGGGATGACTTTAAAGCGCATGCTCGCAGGATATTATCCACCAAAATAAGTAGGCGTAAACGTGATTCTACCGCCATACTCCAATTAACTTCTGACAAACTTCGAGACCTAGAAGCCACATACAATGCTAGCCCGACCCCTGAAAACCTTAACGGAGTCAAACTCCAGTCCCGTATGGTTACGCAAATGCTCACTGAGAAAGCTACACAGCGGGTATTCTTCAGCAGGCAGAGAGTATATGAGCAGGGGGAGAAAGCGGGGAGACTGCTGGCCTATTTGGCTCATTTGGATGATAAGCCTCCGGTGGTGGTCTCACTTAGTGACCCTGATGGACATAGGATTACAGACTCGAACCAGGTTGCAGATAAAATTTCAGCAATTCTACAGTACCCTTTATAAATCCCAGGGTACATACACGATTAGGGAACTGCAGTCCTATTTGGCCACCTTTCAGTTTCCTCGGCTTAGCCGAGAGCAGGTTAAGCTGCTAGATGCGCCAATTACGGCGCATGACATTGCTGAGGCGATTGCTCAGTTGGCTAAATCTAAAGCACCAGGACTAGGTGGACTCCCTTTGGAATTTTATGCTACCTACTCCGATATACTAGTCCCCAAACTAAAGGCCCTGTATCAGTCTCTTTGATACGAATGTGCTCCCCGAGTCTATGCAGGAAGCCCAAATAATAGTAGTACTACCCAAACCTGGTAAGGACCCCCACTACCCTGAATCTTATCGGCCTATTTCTCTTCTGCAGGTTGATATTAAAATCCTGGCTAAAATACTAGCATCTCGGTTAAATGCTGCCATATTGTCACTAATTCACATGGACCAAAACGGGGTTCATGCCGGGGAAGAACACAGCCATGAACATTAGACGACTGTACATGAATATCCATTTGCGACATAACTCAGGAACCAGGGTGGTGGTGGCGCTTGATACGGCCAAAGCCTTCGACTCAGTGGAATGGCCCTACCTGTGGGAATGTCTACATAATTATGGCTTTGGACCACATTACATAAAAAGGGTGCAGATCCTATATCAGACTCCCAAGGCGCGGATTTTGGTCAATGGCTGGCTGTCGGAGCAGTTTCCTCTGGAGAGGGGTACTCGTCAGGGGTGTCCCCTCTCCCCGTTGCTATATGCCTTGGCTGCTGAGCCACTGGCTATCGCCATCAGAGCACACCCTGATATTCAGGGTTTGCGTCAAGGTCACTCAGTAGATAAGATAGGCCTGTACGCGGATGACACTATCCTATATCTAGCGGACCAGGGACCGTCACTGCAAACAGCGTTGCGAATCATTGAGCAAATGGGTGGTTATTCAGGCCTGCGCATTAATTGGGACAAGTCCCAAATTCTCCCCATAGATGTCTTTCCCCCCCCTGAGGTGACCCCCTCACTGCCACTCTCCAGAGTATCCAGGATTAGATACCTGGGAGTTGAGGTTACCAGGAGTCTGACAGACTACACGCCCTTGAATGTGGCACCGCTATTTGACATGATCAAGCTCAAAACACAGACGTGGGCTAGATTACCTTTAGGGGTGATGGGGCACATAAATATTGTAAAAATTATTATATTGCCCAAACTTCTGTATATGGTATGGCATGCCCCTCTTTACATTCCCTTAAAAATATTTAAACAAATGGAAGCTATTCTGAATTTATTTGTTTGGGGAACTGGCAGACACAAACTAGCTTGGCACATTTTAACCACTTCCCTACTGGGCACTAAAACCCCCTTCCTGCCCAAGCCATTTTTCAGCTTTCAGCGCTGTCACACTTTGAATGACAATTGCGCGGTCGTGCGACGTGGCTCCCAAACGAAATTTGCGTCCTTTTTTTTCCCACAAATAGAGCTTTCTTTTGGTGGTATTTAATCACCTCTGCGGTTTTTATTTTTTGCGCTATAAACAAAAGAAGAGCGTCCAGTTTGGAAAAAAAAACACAATATTTTTTACTTTTTGCTATAATAAATACCCATTTTTTTTCCAATTAAAATTTTCCTCGGGGGCGTGGCCTGACGCAGCATGTGAGCAGACGTTCCTCTCTGCAGCTCCAAGATCCCTCTGCACAATCCTTCGCAATCCTGCTAACCTGCCAAACCAATCGGCCCAAAACTTTCTCCAGACACCCAAGAGGGACCCTGCTACTCATCCACGGAAGAATTTTGGTGGATGGGAGGAAGAAAAGGGAGAAAACAGCCCCCGGTCAGGATGAATATTACCACTCGGTCCTCCCAAGATGGCCGCCGCTCCACCATGCTACATGTGCCTCTCTCATCTACACCGGAACTCTTCGGTGACGATCTGGACCCCTCACTACCACCATCCCCTGGGGCTTCAGCCCCTTCAATACCCCTGGCCCACCCCGCTCCGAGTGATGACGGTCTCGAGGAGGGGCCGGAACCGGAGCCCACCTTGCTGGATGTTCTCAAAATCCTGAAGGTAAATCATTCTGATATTATGGGGAAGGTGGAGGAACTAAAGCTGGACATTACTATAATGCGCCAGGACATGCATAAGGTCAGGGACCGGGTCGCTGAGACAGAACGCCGCATTAGTGACCTGGAAGACACTGTAGGCCCGGCCCTGCCTGTGCTGAAAACCCATGGCAACAGAATTCAATCGTTGGCAGATAAGATCGATGATTTGGAAAATCGTTTACGTAGGAATAACCTGCGCCTGGTGGGCCTCCCAGAACGGGTCGAGGGTGCAGACCCGGTATCCTTCCTTGAATGCTGGTTTACCCAGGAATTTGGCAAAGACTGCCTGTCCCCATGTTTTGTGATCGAACGGGCCCACAGGGTCCCTGGGAGACCGCTCCCTGCTGGAAACCCCCCTCGCACCATGGTTATCCGTCTCCTAAATTATAGGGACAGGGACGCTATCCTGAGGGCTGCCCGCATAAAGGGAAGCCTGAAAATCAACAACGCATCGGTCTCCCTCTACCCAGATTACTCCCCAGCAGTTCGTGCTGCGAGAGCCAAGTATCAACATGTTAAACAGAAGTTGAGAGAACAGACCATACAATACTCCATGCAATTTCCCGCGACGCTGAGAGTCGTCCACCAGGACCAAGTGCACTTTTTTCAGAACCCTGCTACTGCGCTTTCCTGGTATGAATCCCTGTCCAAACCCGGCCGCGCATCTGACCGACCACCTGCAACCTGATCGGGGTATCCCCCCCGCACAGGCTACAAAGCCACTTCATTTTCTTTTTCTCGCCCCAATCGGGGGCTCTTTGTGCCTATGGCAGGTACCTTATTCTACAGCTCGACAAGAGGCTATGGATCTTCAAGGGGAAGATTGGGATGCTGCAGTTGTTTTCCTTTTTCTTTCCCCTTTGGTTTTCTTTTTTTTTTTTTCTTTTTTTGTTCTCTGATCATTGACTGATCGAAATAGTTTGCTGACTTGCCTGTATTGGCCATGTTCCTAGTGTCTACTAGCAGTTTTGGGACAAAGCCGGCCCCTTGTTCTTGGGGTACGGCAGGGGTAGTAACGAAATCAATGTGGATTTCAACTGGTAATGTATGTGTAATGGTTTGTGTGTTTGCATGGATGGTGGTTGTGTGGATGTGTTCATGGGTACTCCTTTTCTCCTGCTCCCCCCCAGTGTTGGATTGCAGCCGCGCCGGTGACAAGTGTCTGATTTGTATTACCATATATGGGCCCCTTTTTAACCCCCCGCCATGTCTATAATCACATGCATCTCCTGGAATGTCCGGGGGTTAAATTCTAAATTTAAAAGAGCATCCTTATTTGAATTTCTCAAGCCACATAGGCCACAGATACTATGCCTACAGGAGACACATCTCCTAGGCTCCAAAATACTTGCTTTGAAAAAACACTGGGTGTCACAGGGGTATCATTCCACGTACTCAAATTATGCTAGGGGAGTCTCTGTCCTCATAAGGAAGGGACTCCCTTTCTCCTGTGACCAGGTAGTTATTGACCCAATGGGTCGGTACGTTTTTTTACTGTGTAAAATCCACGCCACCCCATTGCTCTTGGTGGTGGTGTATGCCCCCCCCCCTGTCACGGCTGCAATCTTCACTGACTTAAGTTTACAGTTTTCTAAATTGCCGGGTCTGCCTACCCTTGTGCTGGGGGATTTCAATTCTGTCCTGGACCCAGGTCTGGACAGGTTGAGGCCCCTCCAATATGAATCCAAGCTATTTAGCCACTGGTGTGCCTCCTTTGGTTACGTCGACCTTTGGCGGCGTGGCCATCCACTGATAAAAGAATACTCCTGTCAATCCAGAACATATGGTACTCTTTCCAGGCTGGATTATGCCCTGGGAACCTCTGATATGGTCCCTTATGTTAAGTCGGTCGCATACATCTCGCAGACAATCTCAGACCATTCGGCCCTTAAGATAGAGTTGGTGATGGGTCACCGACCCTCTTTTCGGCAGTGGAGGCTCAGCCCTTGCTGGATCTCCACCCCCGAAATACAGGACCCGGTGGGACAGGACATGTCCCACTTTTGGGCGGATAATGAAGGATCTGCCTCCCCTGGCCCCACATGGGACGCCTTTAAGGCGACTGTGCGGGGTTCATACATCTCTAACACTACCAGACATAAAAAAAACCTCCAGGCCACTCTTTTAGCCCTAGAGTCCTCCTTGGAGATTGCGAGGACCCAGTATTCTGCGTCCCCCACCCCGGACTCCCACGGGGTCCTGGTGGGGGCGCATAGGGCCCTGGACCTCCACAGGGTGGATGTAACGCAGAAACAACAGAGATATCTGACGGCCAGGCTGCTTGAACACAGTGGAAAAAATGGCAAGATGTTGGCATATCTCTCCCGCATGGACTGTGTTGATAGGACTATTCCGCAAATCCAGGTGCCGGATGGCTCCATCGCTTCAGACCCTAGGACCATTAATCTAACTTTTAAATCCTTCTATGAGGACCTATATTCGTCCCAGCCCTCTCCACCTGAATGGGAAACTATGGGTTTCTTCGAGTCTCTCCGGTTCCCTGTACTGGAGGACTCACACAGATCCATCTTAAATGAACCTTTGACGGTAGAAGAAATTACCACTGCCATATACTCACTCCCCCCGAACAAAACTCCTGGATTGGACGGTTTGCCCGCTGAATGGTACAAACACTATGCTGGGGACTTGGCACAGAGGTTGCACTCTCAGTTTGGGCAGGCAATGGAGGAGGGCGTTCTCCCCTCCTCCATGTGTGAGGCCCTGATTGTGGTGATCCCCAAGCCTGATAAAGATCCAACGCTATGTGGCTCATACCGTCCAATCTCCTTACTCAATAGCGATGTTAAGATACTGGCCAAGGTACTGGCAGTGAGACTACAAAAGATTATCCTACACCTTATCCATAGGGACCAAACTGGATTCATGCCTGGAAAGAGTACATATGACAACATTAGACGATTGTTCATACATATCCATAGAGCTGACACTGAGCATAAAAGTGGCCTGGTGTTGTCCCTGGATGTGATGAAGGCCTTTGATACTGTGAAATGGACCTTTTTGTGGGAAGTCATGCACCAAATGGGTTTTAGTCACCAATTTATAAAATGGGTTCGCCTGCTATATATCAATCCCAGGGCAAGAATATGTACTAACAAGGATGTATCGGATGTCTTTTCTTTACACAGGGGAACACGGCAGGGCTGCCCGCTCTCGCCACTCCTGTTCGCACTTGCCATAGAGCCTTTGGCTCTGGCGGTGCGACAGACGGCGTCGGTGGGCGGCATATGTTATGGTAATCTTACAGAGAAGATCTCATTATATGCTGATGACGCATTAATATACCTTGATGGCACAGAACAGTCCTTTAAATCTTTAATGGAAGTGGTGGAGGAGTTCGGGAGGGTCTCGGGACTAAAGGTGGGCTGGGACAAGTCTGTTGCTTTTCCCATAGGCCCCAAACAGGATTATACTTACTTATCTCACTCTAACCTGTCAGTCAGATCCACATTTAAATATTTGGGCATTCACATTAATGCAGACCTGGCCCTCTTTGAATCTCTTAACATTGCCCCAGTTGTTACACACATGGAGACCAGGTTGCAAACTTGGGCCTCATTACCTTTGAATTTGATAGGGCGGGTGAACATATTTAAAATGATATACCTACCTAAATTTTTATATGCCTTTAGGGCATCCCCTATTTTTCTCTACAAAAAGCTCTTCAAAAGAATAGACTCGTTATTATCCTCCTTCCTATGGCAGGGGACAAATCCCAGAATAGCGAAGGCTTCCCTCCAGGCCTCTAAGGGTGATGGGGGACTGGCCTGCCCCAACTTGCGACACTATTTTATAGCAGCACAATTAACCTATGTCTATGAATGGTTCCAGGGGGCCTCCGCATCCTGCTCTACCTATCTACTGCAGGCACTTGCTGGCCTAGAGACCCCATTGGTAGATATTATGCATAGATCTTTACCAAAACGATGCTCCCGCGGCTCCCCGATAGAAGTGAGTTGGTTGGCCTGGCATGAAGGGAATAAGACGATTTCAGAATTGGGGGGGGTCTCACCGAAAACCCCCCTATGGCATAACCCCAATCTTCTGGAGCTCATGGGTCACCCCGATGCATTGTGGTGGACACGGCTGGGCATTACCCACGCTGCCCACATTTTTCTCAATGGTGAATTTATCTCTTTTGAAGTCCTAAAAGCTACAAGTGGATTATCAAATAAATTCTATTTTAAATATCTTCTCATACGACACGCTGTCCGTGCGCAGTTTCATGGCCTGACTCTTGAGCTCGCTGAATCCCCGCTTGAGGCATTGATGTCGTGTTCTGGCATTACGAAATTAGCCACGACCATTTACTCCCGACTGCAGACGGGTGGGAGTTCTCCCTTCCGTGCTGCACAGCGGAAGTGGATGGTCGACATCCCTGGGCTTTCAGAGGAGGGGTGGGAGGAGGCCTCTGGGGCCTGTTTCTTGGATATTGTTGGGTCTAACGACCAATATATACAGTTCAAATTTATTCATCAACTGCATTACACGCCGGCCCGTCTGGCTCGCATGGGTTATGTTTCAGGGGCCCTCTGCCCTAGATGTAAGTGCACCAATGCTGGTTATGTACACATGTTTTGGTCCTGCCCGGCCCTCTTGGGGTTCTGGGTGGACCTATTCTCTTTTTTTGAAAACAATCTATGCCTAGTGACCCCCCACACTGTTGAAGTGGGGCTCCTGGGCATCCTTAATGACCACATACCCAGAACCCACGAACAGACCCTAGTCCGCTTGATACTCTTTTATGCCAGAAAACTGATATTACTACAATGGAAGTGTGAATCTGCTCCCAACATCCAACTGCTGTACCGCATGATAAACAAAGTCGTACCAACCTTTAAACTAATCTATAAAGGAAGGGCCTGTATACAGAAATTCTACAAGATCTGGCAACCTTGGCTGGATATAGACAGCTCCTTTTGGAAGGATACCCCTCTGTCTCAGCAGTAGTGGGCCCTGATTCAGCCCCTCCTGTTTGATGGGGGGGGGGGGAGAACTACCTCCTATCCTAAATAAAGAAGCTGGGGACATGAAACATATCCCACATAAATGTGGGGGGGGAGTAGGAGGAGTGCCCCCACCCAGCTGTAGTTTCGGCTGGGGAAATGGGTGGAAGTGCTGGGTGAATGGGTATGAGTGTTGTGTGAGTGAATGCAAGCACTTAAGTATTACTGAATAAGGATAACCGAATGAGTCCTGTGAAAATCACAGTTAAATACTCTCGATACACCTTTGGTATTAGGGTTTTGTGTTTCTTTTTTTTTTTTTTTCTTCTCCTCCGTTGAGGAACTGGGACACCTATGTGGCCATGTGGCCACAAGCTGTAGGCCTTATTAGGCTTGAATGTTATTTCGAGACTATATTGTTTATGCTCCCGCTTCACGGTGTAATACTGGTATATTGCTACTGAATACAAGAAAATAATGTGTAAGCGTGTATGTTGATATGCTCTGTAATTTTTCTCTGTTCAATGGAAAAATCAATAAACATAAATTTAAAAAAAAAAAAAAAAAATTTCCTCAGTTTAGGCCGATACGTATTCTTCTACATATTTTTGGTATAAAAAAAAAAAAAAAAAATCGCAATAAGCGCGTATTGATTGGTTTGCGCAAAAGTTATAGCGTCTACAAAATAGGGGATAGTTTTATAGCATTTTTTTTTATTATTAGTAATGGCGGCGATCTGCGATTTTTATTGTGACTGCAATATTGTGGCGGACACATCGGACACTTTTGACACATTTTTGGTACCATTCACATTTATACAGCGATCCCTGCTATAAAAATGCATTGATTACTGTATAAATGTGACTGGCAGGGAAGGGGTTAACCACTAGGGGGCGGGAAGGGGTTAAATATGTTCCCTCAATGTGTTCTAACTGTGGGGGGAGGGGACTGACTGGGGGAGGTGACCGATGGTTGTCCCTATGTACAAGGGACATACCATCAGCCTCCTCTCCCTCACAGGACGTGGATCTGTGTGTTTACACACACAGATCCACTTTCCCGCTCGGTTCCCGGGCAATCGCGGGTGCCCAGCGGCAATCGCGGCCGCCGGGCACGCGCACCGGGTCCTTGGTAACGCGGCGCGCGATCCCCCTCCTTCTGAAGGACGTTCAGGAACGTCCACTCAGAAGGAGAGAGCACCCATCCGGCCGTATATGTACAGTGGCCGGGTGGGAAGTGGTTAAAGAACCCGACGGACATGGGCGGTGCTTCCCTCCCAGACCTTCATGAATACTATTTGGCCTCACAGCTCTCTCACCTATACCACTTCAATACCTCAGAACTCCAGCGCTATAGGTCTTTAGTTTGTGATAAACCCGGGCACCCGACGCACACACCCCTACAGGCCATCCTCCGCAGGAAACTACCGAATAAGCAGGCATTGAGGCAAAACACAGGGATGTTACTACATCACCAGCGGATATGGGAAATATCCCTTAAAAAACAAAATGTTGGGAAGTTTTATTCTCCAAAGACAACCCCTGGATATGACGCTGAGCACCTGCACTCAACTTCTTTGGTCGACCATGGCGAGGCCTGTTCTGAGTGGAACCTTTCCTGTTAGACCGCTGTATGGTCTTGGCCACCGTGCTGCAGCTCAGTTTCAGGGTCTTGGCAATCTTCTTATAGCCTAGGCCATCTTTATGTAGAGCAACAATTCTTTTTTTTCAGATCCTCAGAGAGTTCTTTGCCATGAGTTTCCATGTTGAACTTCCAGTGACCAGTATGAGTGTGACACCAAATTTAACACACCTGTTTCCATTCACACCTGAGACCTTGTAACACTAGGAGTCACATGACACCGGGGAGGAAAAATGGCTAATTGGCGCCAAATTGGACATTTTCCTTTAGGGTTGTACTTACTTTTCTGACAGCGGTTTAGACATTAATGGCTGTGTGTTGAGTTATTTTGAGGGGGTCAGAAAATTTACACTGTCATACATGCTGTATACTCACTACTTTACATTGTAGCAAAGTGTAATATCTTCAGTGTTTTCACAAGAAAATATATAATACAATTTTTACAAAAATGTGAGGGGTGTATTCACTTTTGCGAGATACTGTATGTACTGGGGCTGGACAGAAGGATGGAATTAGGCCCCATGTACACGGGACGCTGTTAAACGCGCGTTCAGAGGCAGTTGGACACTTTTTTCAACTGCCCCTGAACTCATTCAAAGTTATCCTATGTGACCATGTACACAGTCTCATTTAGTGCAGTTTTTAGGCAGTTGCATTTAACAGCGTTTCTTTGAAAGCAAAAAAATGGGTTCAGACGCAGATTTCCACGTTTCAGATGCAAAACGCGACTAAACGCGGTAACCCGTGTTTAGCAGCGTTTCGTTTATAGGCGATTTTCGTTTTTGCTTATTTAATTTTTTTTTATTTTTTAAACGCAAACGCGGGAAAACGCCGCTAAACGTAGCATGTAAACGCAGCAAAACGGACGTTTTAAACGTGGGTTACTATCTGTCAAGTTTAATCATTTAGGAGCAGTTGTAAAAACGTCCCGTGTACACAGAGCCTTACAATGTCTTGGTTTAAGATGAAAAGTGAATCCACCTTGAGAAGGAAGACTCTAGGTCAGGGGTCTCCAAACTTTCTAAACAAAAGGGCCAGTTTACTGTCCTTCAGACTTTAGGAGGGCCGGACTAGGGCCATTGGGAGTAGAAAATGTCGAGAGGGAGTAAACAATACCATTCCTTTGGTGTCAGTGGGAGGACTAGTGCCCCATTGTTGGTGTCAATAGAAGGAATTGTACCTTTTTGATAGTGTAAGTTGGATGAATAGTGCCCCATTGGTGGTTTCAGCAATAAAAATGATTCGCCATTGTTGGCGTCAGTGGATGGAATAATGCCCCAAGGGCCGGATAAAGGCAAGCAAAGGGCCGCATCCGGCCCCAGGACCGCAGTTTGGAGACCCCTGCTCGAGGTCTTCAAAACCACATAGTCAAGACCTAGAAAGGTTATTTACAGGACAAAAGGGCCAGTTCAGACACATGCCTAGCGAAGAAGATGGCAACAGGAAATACAACCTTCTGAGCAAGAGTGGAAAGGGTAATCTCTCATAGTTTTGAAAGGTGGCTTTTGAAGTGGCAAGTAAAGAAAAAATTCAAACCACATGGAGACACAAGTGTATGCAGGGGAAACTTAATGAGAAACACCACATATAAAAGTCTTAGGCCCCTTTCACACTGGGGCGGGCAGGAGCGGTGGCGGTATAGCAGCGCGATTTTCAGCGCTGCTATACCGTCGTTCTTACCGCGGTATGCGGTCGCTAGGGGGGTTAATTTAACCCCCGCTAGCGGCCGAAAAAGGGTTAATACCGCCCGCAAACTGCGGCTATTGCCGCGGTTTGCGGGCGGTATTACCGCGCTGTCCCATTGATTTCAATGGGAGACCGCGGTAAAGGAGCGGTGAACACACCGCTCCTTTACCGCTGTAAAGAAGCGGCTAGCAGGACTTTTGGAGCGGTCCTGCTAGCGCACCGCTTCAGTGTGAAAGCCTTCGGGCTTTCACATTGAAGGCACAGGGCAGGATTTTTTCATGCGGTATAACAGCGCTATTATTAGCGCTAAACCGCATGAAAAACGCCCCAGCGTGAAAGGGGCCTTACATAGTTACATAGTAGATGAGGTTGAAAAAATACACAAGTCCAACCTATGTGTGTGATAATGTCAGTATTACCTTGTATATCCCTGTATGTTGTGGTCATTCAGGTGCTTATCCAACAGTTTCTTTAAACTAATCGATGCCCCCCACTGAGACCATCGCCTGTGGAAGGGACACATCCTTGCAGCTCTTACAGTAAAGAACGCCCTACGTAATTTAAGGTTAAACCTCTTTTCTTCTAATTTTAACGAGTGGCCACGTGTCTTGTTAAACTCCCTTCCGCGAAAAAGTTTTATCCCTATTGTGGGGTCACCAGTATGGTATTTGTAAATTGAAATCATATCCCCTCTCAAGAGGCTATTCTCAAGAGAGAATAAGTTGAGTGCTTGCAACCTTTCCTCATAACCAATATCCTCCAGACCCTTTATTAGCTTTGTTGCCCTTCTTTGTACTCGCTCCATTTCCAGTACATCCTTCCTGAGGACTGGTGCCCAGAACTGGACAGCATACTCTAGGTGCGGCCGGACCAGTGTCTTGTAGAGCGGGAGATTTATCTCTAGGAGTTGATCCCCTTTTTAATGCATGCCAATATTCTGTTTGCTTTGTTAGCAGCAGCTTTGCATTGCATGCCATTGCTGAGCCTATCATCTACTAGGACCCCTAGGTGCTTTTCCATCTTAGATTCCCCAAGAGGTCTTATTCAAAGAATAGAAGGCTAGCAGTTTTTGGTAGAACAAAATCCTGTCTACCACTCTTGCTGCAGCAAGACTACTGGTTCCTCCATGATGACTGATGTGTGAGTCTGTGAAATTTTCTGACTAGATCTGGACGCGAAAACCCTCCAGCCGAGATGTCCAGCATTTAAGGGACAACAAGTCACTCACAGCTCCAAAATGTTGATAGGTAGACAAAATTCTCTTGACACTAAAGCCCTGCACCAAGGTGTCCTTTACTCCTCAGCCCAACAGAGAGGCATTTGTTGTGAGGATCTGCTAAGAGATCAGGAGGAGGGCGTTCCTCAAATCCGGGGCTGGACTGCAGAGCCTTCAAGCCAGAGGCCACCTAGTCTTTGGTGACAGGTGAATCAGATTGTCCAGAGACTAAACCTATTGTCCCCATGATGATAGTATGTCGAGTCATAATGGTCTGAAGTGAAATGGGGCAAGTGGAATTTCCTCAAGGAGGCTACCATCAACCCCATGACTCTCATGCAGAGGAGTTTCAGGATGCAAAATCAATGCAGGAATCACTGCTTGCAGGCAGCAAGGTACCATGGGATACGCATTCCTGGTCAAATGTGACCAGTAAACCAAAAAAATGAGCAGATAAGAACTCACAAAGTGTGGGATTGTCAGAAATAATTATTGCTTGTATTACTGTTACACTGCCGATGTCCTAAAATGAAAGTGTGCCTATAGATCACCTTTAAACCTTTCTCAGTAAAGAAAAAGTAATCTATTCTCCTAGGAGGCTGGCAAAAAACTGAGACATGGTGCGAGTCCCAATCATTGAGACCAGGAGCTGTCTATGATGTACAATGTAATGTCCAGCCAGTCCGGGTTTCAAGAAAAAGATTTTAAAACGCAAGTACAAAAAAAAAAAAAAAAAAAACCTTGTTGGTCTATATAAAAAAACATACACAACACCAGTTATGTACACATCATCAAGGGGATCGAGGGGCCAGTGTTTTTTGTGGCGTGGAATCTCAACAGCTGCATGTCTAATGGGAAGCCCTGCACAATTTATAACAGGAGGAGTGCTGGTATGTTCTATTCAGAGGATAAGGAATTGCTTTGGGGGATTTCTGAAAAAAGTTGACGAAGATGAACATACACTTGTAAATGAAAAATAGACTTCATCAGGGTGTGCAGAAAGAAAGACCAAAAACACTGAATTTGCTAGTCTTTTATTTACTGCTATGGTGTAGTGATGTATGCTTGATTAGAATCTGTATTTTATTTGGAACATTTGGTGACACTTTAAATTATTATTTTGTCTACAGCAGCAGTCACTAAATGGCGGTCCAAACTTGAACCAAGCGACGCTCCTGTCCGGATCGTTGGGCCGCCAGTGTAAAGTCCCGGCCGGGAGCCATGAGGCAAGTCATGACGTCACGTGCACACCCCACCCCCTGCTGCTCATTATCTCGTGGCTCCTGGCTCTCACTCCTTGCCGGCCGCGAGGTATGATGTGATGTAATATGCACGCCCCGTCCCCTTTAGTAAGACTACCGATGCAGCTCTCGCCCCTTGCAGCTTACTACCTCTGCTGGCTTCCGCTCCCTGTCTGCCTCAAGGTATGTGGGGTGTGACAGCTACAGTGGCATAACGATGGGCACATTTTCTCTTAATGGGCACGCTGATAGGCACATTTTATGTTAAAGGTTCATTCTAATGGATAAAAAATGTGCCCATCAGCGTGCTCCTTAACCACTTGCCGACCGCCTCCAGTAGATATACGTCGGCAGAATGGCACATCAACGTACCTGTACATCCCCTTTAACTGCCTGACATGGGGGTAGCGTGCGGCGGCACGCTCGCGACCCTGCTGCCTTAGCCGTGAGTCGGACCGCGGGTCCCGTGGACTCGATCGCTGCGGGGATCCCCGCGATCGTCTCACGGAGGCATAGAGCAGGGAGATGCTTGTGTAAACAAGCATCTCCCTGCTCTGCCTAGTGACAATGACACAGATCTCGGCTCCGTGTACTCAGAGCGGAGATCGGTGTCATGTCACACAGAGCCCAATGCCCCCTCAGTTAGAAACACTCATCAGGGCACACTTAACCCCTTTAGCGCCACCTAGTGGTTAACCCCTTCACTGCCAGTGTCATTTTCGCAGTAACCAGTGCATTTTTATAGCACTGATCGCTGTGAAAATGACAATGGTCCCAAAAATGTGTCAAAAGTGTCCGATGTTTCCGCCATAATGTCGCAGCCATGAAAAAAATCACTGATCGCCGCCATTACTAGTAAAAAAAAAAAAAAGAATTAATAAAAATGCCATAAAAACTATCCCCTATTTTGTAAACGCTATATCTTTTGCGCAAACCAATCAAATGGCGATTGCGATATTTTTTTACCAAAAATATGTAGAAGACTACGTATCGGCCTAAACTGAGGAAAAAAAAATGTTTTTAATATATTTTTGGGGATATTTAACCCATTGCTTACTGAGCACATAAACCTCCTTCCTGCCCAGGCGAAATTTCAGCTTTCGGCACTGCGTCGCTTTGAATGACAATTGCGCGGCCATGCGACGTGGCTCGCAAACAAAATTGACGTCTTTTTTTGCCCACATATAGAGCTTTCTTTTGGTGGTATTTGATCACCTCTGCAGTTTTTATTTTTTGCGCTATAAACCAAAAAAGCGCGACAATTAAAAAAAAAAAAAAAAAAAAAAACACAATATTTTTGGATTTTTGCTATAATAAATATTCCATTTTTTTTTTTAAAACAATTTTTTTCCTTAGTTCAGGCCGATACGTATTCTTCTACATATTTTTGGTTAAAAAAAAAATCCCAATAAGCGTATAGTGATTGGTTTGCGCAAAAGTTATAGCGCCTACAAAATAGGGGATAGAATTCTGACATTTTTTTTATTATTTTTTTTTTTTTTTACTAGTAATGGCGGCGATCTGCGATTTTTGTCAGGACTGCGATATTGCGTTGGACTCATCGGACACTTGACACATTTTTGGGACCATTCACATTTATACAGCGATTAGTGCTATAAAACTGCACTGATTACTGTATAAATGTGACTGGCAGGGAAGGGGTTAACACTAGGGGGCGAAGAAGGGGTTAAATGTGTTCCCTATGAGTGATTGCTACTGTGGGGGGAGGGGACTGACTGGGGGAGGAGACCGATCTGTGTCCCTATGTACAAGGGACACAGCATCGGTCTCCTCTCTCCCTGACAGGACATGGATCTGTGTGTTTACACACACAGATCCATGTCCTTGTCTGTGTACCGGCCGATTGCGGGTACCTGGCGGACATCGCGGCGACCAGGCACGCGCATCGGCATCTCAGTGATGCGCTCTCCAGTGGCCGGAGGAGCGGAGGCCGTATAATGACGGCCTCCCGGCATTATAGAACCACTTTGCGGCCTTCATTAGTCGTATGACGGGCGCAAAGTGGTTAATATAGCAAAAAGTAAAAAATATTGCATTTTTTTCAAAATTGTCGCTCTATTTTTGTTTATAGCACAAAAAATTAAATCCGCAGAGGTGATCAAATACCACCAAAAGAAAGCTCTATTTGTGGGAAAAAAATGTCGTCAATTTTGTTCGGGAGCCACGCCGCACGACCACGCAATTGTCAGTTAAAACGACGCAGTGCCGAATCGCAAAAAGGGACCTGGTCTTTAACCAGCCAAAATGGTCCGGGGCTTAAGTGGTTAACATAAAATATGCACATCAGAGTGAACCTTAACATAAAATAAGGGGCATGCTGATGGGCACATTTTATATTAAGAGGCACGCTGAAGGCCACATTTTTTGTTAAGGGGCACTCTGATGGGCACAAAATGTGCCCAGAGTGCTCCTTAACATAAAATGTGCCCACCAGCATACCCCTCAACAAGAAATATGCCGATCAGTGTGCCCCTCAACATAAAATAAGGGGGCACATCGATGGGCACATTTTATGTTAAAGTTCACTCTGATGGGTATATTTTATGTTGAGGTTCACGCCGATGGGCGCATTTTGTTATGCCCATCAGCATGCCCCTTATTTTATGTTAAGGTTCACTCTGATGGGCACATTTTATGTTAATAGGAGCGCTGATGGGCACATTTTATGTTTAGGGAAGCACTGATGGGCACATTTTATGTTAAGGGGAACGCTGATGGGCACATTTTATGTTAAGGGGCACGCTGATGAACACAACAAAATGTGCCCATCAGCATGCCCCTTATTGTAAAACGTACCCATCAGAGTGTCCCTTAACAAAATAAGGGGCATGCTGATGGACACATTTTATGTTAAGGGGGCACACTGATGAGCATAAATTATGTTAGTGGGGGCACGAGAATGGGCACATATGTTAAGGGGGCACTCTGATGGGGACACCTGATGTAAAGGAGCACTCTGATGGGCACACCAGATGTAAGAGGGCACTGTGATGGGGACAAATGATGTAAGGGGTAAGCTGATGGGAGATACCAGAGGTAAGGGGGGGGGTATTTGTTCACCTCTGCGGTTTTTATTTTTTGCACTATAAACAAAAATACAGCGATTTTGAAAAAAAAAAAGCTATATTTTTTACTTTTTGCTATAATAAATATCCCCAAAAAATATTTAAAAAAACAAATGTTTTCCTCAGTTTAGGCCGATACGTATTCTTTTACGTTTTTTTGGTTAAAAAAATGTCAATAAGCGTTTATTGATTGGTTTGCGCAAAAGTTATAGCGTCTACAAAATAGGGGATAGTTTTATGGCATTTTAATTAATATTTTTTTTTTTTTTTACTAGTAATGGCGGCGATCAGCGATTTTTATCATGACTGCGACATTATGGCGGACACATCGGACACTTTTGGCGCTATTTTGGGACCATTCACATGTACACAGCGATCAGTGCTATAAATATGCACTTATTACTGTGTAAATGTGACTGGCAGTGAAGGGGTTAACCAGGAGGGGGCGCTGAAGGGGTTAAGTGTGTCCTAGGGATGTGTTCCAACTGTAGGGGGGATGGGCTATGTGTGACACGACACTGATCACCACTCCCGAATACAGGGAGCTGTGATCAGTGTCCTGTCACTAGGAAGAATGGGGAAATGCTTGTTTACATCAGCATTTCCCTGTTCTTCCTCTCCGAGAGATGATCGCGGGTATCCCCGCGGACATCGAGTCAGCGGGACCGGCGATCACACTCAGAGCTCACGGCAGGCGCGTGCGCGCCCACAATGCCGCGTCTTACAGGCACGTTAATCTGCCTGTACATGCCATTCTTAAAAGACGTTATGGGTGGCAATTACTAATACGTGTCCCTTAAAGTGGAAATAAACTTGAATAATAAAGAGCTGTTGAGAACAGCTCTTTTTTGGAGTATACTATGGCGGTTGATTTTCTAAAGACAAATAGGCTGTGCACTTTGCAAAGTGCAATTGCTCCAGAGCTTAGGAAAAAAAAATAAAGCTTCACTTTGCAAAGAATACCAAATCATGTGCAAGGACAAAAAAAAAAAAAACAGCATTTTTTTTTTTTTGTCTCAAAATTTTTATTAGGATTTCGTGGTACACATGAAGTACAAACTTACATCTATATTTCATAAATACATAACAAGGTATAATTCAGTCAAAAGGAAAAACATAAAATTAATACATACACAAATGAGAAAGTACATATCCAAATACAGCAAAGAAAAAAAAAAATCTGACGAGTCTAACAATTACGTTGTAATAGTAAAGTTATAGTATCCTAAAATATTTTTATTTTTTTCCAGGAGAGATAGGGGGAAGAAAAAGAAAAATGAAAAAAGTAAAATAAAAAACAGGGATACATGGGGTCATACCTCCGTAGATCAATAATATTGTGTTAATATAGTTACTTTCCCAGGTCAAGCTATTGTGAGGTGTTGGATAAAAGACGAAACAGCATTTTTGCTTGCACATGATTGGATGATGTTAGTTAGGAGAGCATCTGCTCATTTACTAAGCTCTGGAACAACTGCTCTTGCAAAGGTCAACTACACTGCAAAGTGCACAGTCTATTTACCTTTCTTTAACCTCTATGAATCTTCTGTACTAACATACACTTATCTGCTTGCATTGTTCTATTGAATGCACACTAAGCTGCACATGCATCATTATTCCCTGATTGCCCAATTAATAAGCCGAAAACTCACAACCCGGAGGTAGCCAGGGAGCAGATGACAGCGGCCGGGGGGGGGGGGGGGATTAACCGCCACATCACTGGAATGAGGAGGTAAGTATTGCCGTGAGTTTAGTTCCACTTTAAAAGATACTGGTCCTTTCAAAATGAAAAACGGCTACCAAAAAGTATAAAAAAGTATATAAAACAGAAAATAAACATACCTTTGAAGTTCCCTAAGAATAAGCCAGGGAGAATCTGTGGAAAACAGAACTGAATTAATATACATTTTGTTTCAAATAGAAACTGTCAAAATATTTCACAAACTATTTAACCATGGAAACAAAACATCTTTTTAAACCATATTTTGCTTCATGGCCACTATGGTAACAACTATATATCGGAAACTAAATGGCAACTCGGATCTCACTGACTTTACTTTGTAATCTGTTGCACTAAAAGTACCATGTACAGCAAGTATCTGCAAAGCTTCAAGCAACTTTCTTTGAAGCTTGTTGAAAACCTGCTAAAAGGATAGGGTCTCCTTTAGGAGCATATTACTAGTTACACAAATACTTAAGGGTGTAACTGCATGCTCCTATTCACTCCTGTCGTCATAGCACTTAGCCCTGTGACAGCGGGCAAGGGATCCTCTCCACCTGCAGAGCCGTATCATTCATTCACAGCAATCTATGAATTAAAGCGGTTGTGAAGGCAGAAGTTTTTTTTTTTATCTTGATGCATTCACAGCCAGCAAGGAAAGAGTGGGGGACAGGGCCGAGCCACGCTGTGTGTGTCAATGGATCCACAGAGCTGGCACAAAGAGAGCACACACACAGACACACAAGTGTCCCCATAGAAAGGGGGTGCTGTGGGGGCACTCAGCAGAGGAAAGGGGCCAGGAGCTCCAGCAGGGAATCAGAGAAGAGGATCGGGGGCTGCTTCACAGCCTGGTTCCCTACTGCGCATGCGCGTCCTCACTGGTGCCTGAGTGTCTCCCAGAAGACACGGGGGGGGGGACAGAGGAGGGGCCGGATGTGGCGTAGATATCCGCAGATACTGCAGCTATCTATGACCGGAAGTGGGAGCAAATACCTGGCTTAGACAGGTATCTGCTTCCCCCTCCCCCCTGAAAGGTGCCAAATGTGACACCAGAGGGGGGGGATTCCGAAAAGCGGAAGTTCCATTTTTGGGTGGAACTCCGCTTTAACCAACTCAATACTGGGCACTTTCACCCCCTTCCTGCCCAGGCCATTTTTTAGCTTTCAGCGCTGTCACAATTAAATGAATGACAATTGCGTGCTAATGCAACACTGTACCCAAATTTATTTTTTTATTCACACAAATAGAGCTTGCTTTCCTTTGGTGGTATTTAATCACTGCTGGGGGTTTTATTTTCTACAAAACAAAAAAAAAAAAAAAAAAAAAGTTTTTTGAAAAAAAAAAAAAAAAAAGAAAATATTGAAAAATAAAGTTCTTATTTTCTGTCAGTAAACATTTTTTCTCCTTCACCGATGTGCGCTGATGAGGCTGCACTGATGAGGAGGCACTGATGTGCAGCACTGGGAGGGGGGGGCAGTGATAGGCGGCACGGATAGGCAGCACTGATGGTCCTTCCAGTACGAGAGCCGCACCGCCCCTCCGTCATTTGATGGTGGGCGGGCGGCAAGTGGTTAAAATGGTTGCAACTAACAACAAAAAACAACACATGCTTCTGTCCCTTTAACACACTAATTATATAGCACAGTGCTTTCGCCATTATCAATTGTCCCTTTCTATGTTGTACAATAAAGGGATTTTTATAACAGCTTACCTGTAAAATCCTTTTCTTGGAGTACATCACGGGACACAGAGCGACATAGTCATTACTATGTGGGATTATATAGATTACCTTCAGGTGCTGGCACTGGCAACTTCCAAACAGGAAGTACCCTCCCCTATATAAGCCCCTCCCATCCGGGAGTACCTCAGTTTTGTAGCAAAGCAATACGTGTCCCCAAAAAGAGGGGTGGGAGCTCTGTGTCCCGTGATGTACTCCAAGAAAAGGATTTTACAGGTAAGCTGTTATAAAAATCCCTTTTTCTTTTATCACGGGACACAGAGCGACATAGTCATTACTATGTGGGACGTCCCAAAGCAATGCCAAATGAGGGGGGGGGATACACCATACATAAGCTGGGCGCCATCAGACATGAGGATCTTTTGCGGCCTGCAACACACTGCGCCCAAAGGCGATATCCTCCTGACTTCTAACGTCCACCTGGTAGAACCTAGTAAATGTGTGTACTGAAGACCATGTTGCGGCCTTACAGATTTGAGCCAGGGAGGCCTGGTGATGCACTGCCCATGAAGTTCCAACTGCTCTCGTGGAGTGCGCCCTAACTTTGAACGGAGGCAGTCTCTTTTTCAAGCCATAGGCTTGCATTATGACCTGTCGAATCCACTTGGCTAAAGTAGATTTTGACGCTGCCTGACCCTTTCTGGGGCCTTCCGGCAGAATAAATAAAGTATCCGTTCTACGAATCTGAGCAGTGGCTTTTAGATAAGCTTTAACTGCTCTTACTACATCCAAAGAATGTAATAACTTTTCTTCTACCGAACTAGGTTTGGGGTAAAAGGAAGGAAGAACCACATCTTGGTTCAAGTGAAACCTCGATACCACCTTAGAAAGAAAGGCTGGGTGAGGACGTAATACTACTCTGTCCTTATGGATAACCAGATATGGCTCTTTACAGGACATGGCGGCTAATTCCGACACTCTTCTAGCCGAACATATGGCTACTAAAAATATCAATTTCCTGGTGAGTAGAACCAAGGAAATGTGTCACAAATGTTCAAATGGCTGCTTTTGTAGAACCGATAGAACCAAATTTAGATCCCATGGGCATATGGGAGCTTTAACCGGTGGAATAATACGAGTCACCCCTTGTACAAAGGATTTGACAAGTGAATGCATAGCCAGGGGCCTTTGAAATAGTATTGACAAGGCCGAAACCTGACCCTTGATAGTACTTAAGGCAAACTTCCTGTCTACAGCCCACTGCAGGAAGTCCAGAATTCTGCCTATAACGTACTTACGTGGATGCCATTTCCTGGCCTCACACCAAGTGATGTACGCCTTCCAGACTCTATAGTAAATCTGCCTGGATACAGGCTTCCTGGCATTGATTATAGTAGATACCACAGAGTTAGAGAGACCTCTCTTTTTTAGGATGTGGGATTCAATAGCCAGGCCGTTAAACCTAGAGTTAGTAAGGAAGGGTGGTATATCGGTCCTTGCGAAAGCAGGTCCGAACGACGTGGAAGGGTCCAAGGACTCCCCACAGACATTTTTACAATCTCCGCGTACCAGGCCCTTCGGGGCCACGCTGGAGCCACCAGGATCACCGGCCTCTTTTCCAACCTGACTCTGCGAAGGAGTCGAGGCAACAATTGTAGCGGATGGAAAGCAGATATCAGTTTGAACTGATCCCAAGGGAACACCAGAGCATCCGAGCCGCAAGCGAGGGGATCCCTTGTCCGGGAGACAAATCTGTCCACCTTTGCGTTGAATCTGGATGCTAGCAGATCTACATCCGGTGTTCCCCACCGCTGACATATTGCTCGGAAGACCTGGGGATGAAGGGACCATTCCCCTGGGCATAACTGTTGGCGACTCAGAAAGTCCGCCTTCCAATTCTCCACCCCTGGAATGAAGACAGCTGATATGCATGGGACATGCTTTTCTGCCCATTCCAGGATGTGACTTACTTCCCTCTGGGCTGCACGACTCCTGGTGCCCCCTTGATGATTGATATATGCCACTGCCGTGGCATTGTCTGATTGAATTCTGACAGGGGACCCTAGGAGTTTGGATGTCCATGCTACTAGGGCATACCGGGCTGCTCGTATCTCTAAGAGATTGATGGGCAGGGTCTTTTCTGTATCTGACCATCTGTCCTGGAGAGACCATTGCTCCAGTACTGCCCCCCAGCCTATAAGGCTGGCATCTGTAGTGACCACCTTCCAGGAAATCGGACTGAAGGATTTTCACTTCTGGAGATTCTGGGGGATCAACCACCAGCAGAGACTCTTCCGAACGGAAGGGGATAAGGACATTGGGAAGTCTAGAGCCTGAACCTTTCTGTTCCAGGCTGACAGTATGGCCCTCTGCAAATTCCTTGAGTGGAATTGGGCGTATGGCACAGCTTCGAATTATGCTACCATCTTTCCCAGCAGCCTCATGCACAGGCGTATGGACGGCTGTCTTTTTGCACAAAGTAGGCGGACCAAGTCCCTAAAAGAGGATACTTTGTCTTGAGGTAGGAAAATCTTCCTCTGATCTGAATCCAGCCGTAGCCCTAAGTACACCAGACTTTTGACTGGCTATAGGGCTGACTTGCCCAGGTTGATGATCCAACCGTGAGATTCTAGATACCTGATCGTATCGAGAATTACCACCTCTAGTTTGGCAACTGAGTGGTCCATCAACAACAGGTCGTCTAGGTATGCCATTATCGTTACACCTCGTGTTCTTAGATCGGCCACCAGTGGGGTCAGAATTTTTGTGAACACCCGTGGTGCTGTGGCCAGACCGAAGGGTAAGGCTCTGAACTGAAAATGGCGCCCTTCTACCGCAAAGCGTAGAAATCTTTGATGACCTGAAAAGATGGGAACATGCAAGTAAGCATCTTTGATGTCGATCAAGGCTAACCATTCTTCCCCTTGTAGGGCAGCGGCTACCGACCGGATCGACTCCATCTGAAAGGATCGGATGTTCAGGAATTTGTTTAGACCCTTTAGATCCAATATGGGTCTTATGTCCCCATTTGGTTTCGGGACTGTGAAAAGGTTTGAGTAGAAACCCAACCCCCACTCTTCCATAGGAACCTCCATAATTACTCCTTGGAGCAATAGTTGTTCTAACGCCAACAGGAGAGACCTCCTTTTTAGAGGGTCTTTTGGCATGCCTGACCACATAAAATGGGAAGGAGGAGATTCTTTTAACTCCAACTTGTATCCCAGAGTTACAGTGGAGAGCACCCATCTGTCTCTGATCGTCTCCCGCCAGGTCTCTGCGAACAACCGAAGTCTTCCCCCCACCCGTTTGAGTGGGGGCAGCCCTTCATAGGCTTGACTTGGAGGCTGGTTTAGTACCTCTTCGGATCCAGGGTCTTTTGTTACCCTGCGATTGTCCCTGATCTTTACCTCCGGAGTTTGACCGAGGAGGCCGTCGGAACTGCTTAGCAGCAGATGTCCCAGGGATTGGAGAGGTAGGCCTCTTAAAAGATGGACCTCTAGACCTCTTTTTAACCGGTAAGAGAGTACTTTTACCACTGGAAATCTTCTGGATATACTTATCCAGGTCTTCGCCAAATAAGCGTTCACCATGAAATGGGAAGCTAACTAGGAGCTTCTTACAGGGAGCTTCAGCAGACCAGTTCTTAAGCCACAGAAGTCTACGCATATGTACCAAAGACAGCGTAAGGCGGGAGGCCTGATGGATAGAATCCTTCAGGGCGTCAACCGCAAAGCATAATGCTCTAGGCAGATCAGCCAGAGCCTGGGCTTGCTGGTCTGGCAAATCCCTTAAGATCAGTTTCATCTGATCCTTCAAAGCTTGGCAAACCCCAATGGCTGCCACTGCTGGCTGTGTAACCGTCCCTGCTGTGGAAAAAGCAGATTTTAACAAGGACTCCATTTTTTTATCTATTGGATCCTTGAACATTTGAACATTATCTACTGGACATGTCAGTGATTTGTTCACAGAAGAGATAGCTGCGTCCACCGTAGGAACACTCCATCTTTGGGTGAACTTATCCTCCATGGGATAGATCACCTGAAATCTCTTAGGTGGAACAAATAGTTTATCAGGATGTTCCCAGTCCTGGTATATAAGTCCTTCCAGTAACGGATGAACTGGAAAGGAACAATTAGTCTGGGGAGCTTTTAGCGACCCCAATGAGGAGACAGAAGTAGTTGATGGTTCAACAAGAGGCATTTTAAATGCTGATCGAACCATATCAGTTAGGGTCTGAACCCATAATCTTTCAGCTTGTGATGCTGAGAATGGTTCTTCTACTGTCGATTCCTCAAAGACAGAGTCAACCTCATCCTGATCCCCTTCAGGTAGGTCAATCCCTTCTTGGGACTGTTGCTCTGCCAACAGGTACTCTGACGGAGGTGACGGAGATCTGGCGCGCTTTCTTTCCCGTAGGGAAGAAGCGATCAACGCTGCCAATCTTTCCTCCAATCCTCCCAGAGTTGAGGCAAAAACCTCCTCTGTTATATACACAGGAGCAGGTGGACTGAGGACAGACACAATACCTGGCACTCCTGGGGGTTCTCTATGGGTGCTAACCTCTGATTTCTCAGGGGAGGTAGGTGCAGATGCCTGCTCCAGATCCTCAGAGCCCGATGGAGACCCCTTACACTTCCTGAGAGGTAAGTCCCAGAGTTTTTTAGGCGGCATATTCCTTAGTCCAAAGCTGAGGTATTCCAGCCGCAGTACACCCTTTACTGAAATAGTCTAATGCAAATTGCTGCTATGTGTATCAGTGGGTGTCTACCAATGTGCCTTTCTAGGGGGATGCCTGTATCAACCGCCTGCTGTAAACCTGCTATGACATGTTACCAGCCCCCTCTTTTGCTCTGTTCTCCACAGCTAGTGCATCGGACTGAGTCCTTTTACCTTGCTGGGACGCTCGCACATGCGCAGAAGCGCCCGGCGCACAGAGCGCGTCATCCGCCCGGCTCCGCCCCTTTTGCGGCCTGTCTTTATAAAAGAAAGCGTGTGCGCGCGCGCGCGCGCACGCGCTATCGGCGCTATCCAGGGAGAGGAGCCAGGGTCCCTGTTTCCACCAGGACCCGGGGATGGAAGAGACTTTCTAGGCAACATGACAGAAGGATGCAGCTTCCCTTACAGAGAGCTTACCATCTGCCTGGACTTTTACCATGGAAGGAATAGTCCCAGAAAAAAAGACATTCCACAGCGGCCTCTAGTGGACAAACACAGGTACCGCACCTTGTCTTTTTTTTTTTTTTTTTTTTTAAACTTCCTCTATGAAAAAACATTTCTAGGATTTAGCAGTGTTTTTAGGCATATACAGCTATTAGCGGGAATACCGTCTAGGTAACAGGCAGAAAGACATATTAGGCTTGGGGGTCCCCTCAATAGAACCAAGTTCCTGAGGGGCCCCCACTTACCTTTTCCCTGCCGCAGGACTCTGTTTGGTCCACAGGAGCCCAAACTTCACCTCTCACGGCAGGCATTGTACGTAGACCTTCAGGGACCGGGTTCCCAAGGATTCCACTCCCCTGGACCTGTATAGCACCCTGCACAGAAAACATCTTGGTCGTGGGTATGACCAGAGCTCTGGATCCCAGGGTCCAGCCCTCCTAAGAGAGGCATTACAGGCAAAACCTTGCTCTTCTCTGCGAGGCCCGGGTACCGACCGTTTAGCTATGAAGCTTTTTTGGTCGGATCCGGAATAGCTTGCCGAGGCCCAAAAGAACCTGTACGCAAGCCCAGTGAAAAAACACATGTTACTCTTTGGCCAACACCTTAGACACTGGCAAAAAACTGAGGTACTCCCGGATGGGAGGGGCTTATATAGGGGAGGGTACTTCCTGTTTGGAAGTTGCCAGTGCCAGCACCTGAAGGTAATCTATATAATCCCACATAGTAATGACTATGTCGCTCTGTGTCCCGTGATGTACGAAAAAGAAACCTGGCTGATCCTGCCTCCCCCTCTGTAAACTGACCAGTTTATCATGACTGCTGATCTCTGATAGCGTGGGCAATTTACGTGCTTCCATCATCCAGCTCTCTCCTCAGTATCTCTGCATCTCCCAGTCTCTTCCATAGTCTGTGTGAGAGCCAATCCTCTCCTCTTGTGCCTGTGTAATTCTATCCCTGCAGCTGTTCCAGTGCATGTAAATTAAATAAACATGTATTAAATTACTTTGATCCTCTCTGTTTTACGCCACTGTTCAGTACAGTGTGACTCCTTAAAATTATAAATACTAAATACCTTCTTTGCAGAGCCCTGCTGTGCTGTCATGTGACCTCCCTCTGCTAGCTTGCATTAATCAGAGGGGAATCTCAGCCCTTTTCACTGTACTTAGTCAGGAAGGGAAGCAGAAGGAGGTCATTCGACAGCACGGTAGGATTCTGCAAAGAAGGTATTTAGTATTATAATTTTAGGAAAACACACACACACACTGTACTGAACAGGGACCTAAAACAGAGAAAATCAAAATAATTAATATATGTTATTTTACAACCACTTTAAAGAGGAAGTAAACCCAAATGAAAAAAAAACCCCTGCAAGACAAGGGCATGATGAGCTAGTATGCATAGCATACTAGCTCATTATGTATTACTTACCTCAGATCGAAGCCCCCGCAGTGGCCCTCGTCTCCCCCTCCGGCCGCCGACATGTCACCCGGGGCTTGCTTCCGGGTATCGCGGCTCCGGCGCTGTGATTGGCCAGAGCCGCGATGACGTCACTCTTGCGCATGCGTGCAGGAGCCGCCGGTAACGGCACACAGACTGAAGCAACGACATATAGGTGCCATTGCTTCAGTTTGCCCCAGTGCGCATGTGCTGATTATATCGGCACATGCAGGTGACAAGGGATATCCCCTAAACCGTGCAGATTTAGGGGATATCCTGGGTAGCTACAGGTAAGCCTTATTATAGGCTTACTTGTAGCATAAACTTGTTTTAAAAGGGTTTACAACCACTTTAAGGCCTCATGCACATGGGCAGAAAAAAAAAATGTATGGCTGGTGTTTTTTTTTTCTTTACCCCTCTGAAAACAGCTCTAGGTTAGACCTATTCACATTGGGGTTGATTTACTAAAACTGGAGAGTGCAAAATCTGGTGCAGGTCTGAATAGACACCAATCGGCTTCCATTTTTTTTTTGTCAAAGCTTAAAAAGGATAAGTTCAACTTTTGTAACATGTTACACCAATATTCAGGGTGTAACATGTAACATATGCACTGGCCCCCGCTCTCTCCCCATCCCCTGTTCTGACAGCTACCGGGGGAAGCCAGCGCTCCCGATCACCACCGAAAGGCAGGTGAAAGGTGGTACCCCTGATTCCAGGGATCCCTATGACAATGCTCCATCCAGCAGCTACTCCATTGATAAGTGCTGATTGTACAAACACATAGTTTATACTGTGTATTGCGTCAAAACGCGCATTTAGAGCGTGGGAGGAAACCCCTTCAGCCACAAAGAGCATAGTACAACCACATACGGCGTATGTAGTTTAGTATGTGTGGATAAACATATTAAACACGTTTATACCGTGCCAGCGACGAAGGCGCGCACATCATTGGGGCGTGGGCGGAAACCAGCCACGCAGACTGCGTACACAAGCGTGTAGGCATGTTAGCATGCGAATAAACAAAATGCACATGTTTATGCTGTGCATAGCGCTGAAAATGCGCACACCATTGGAGCGTGGGGGAAAAACCGGAGCACCCGGATGAAACCCACGCAGGCTGCATACGCATACCATGTAGGTACTATAGTATGTGTGATAAACATTTTGAACATGTCTATGTGTGCATAGCGCCGAAGGCGCACACACCGTTGGCGCGTGGGAGGAAACCGGAGTACCCGGAGGAACCCCACGCAGACCCAGAGAATACAATACATACATCTACTGTGAATGTATTTGGTGTTGTGTATAAACATAATGTGTATGTTTATACTGCGCATGGCACGAAGGCGCGCATGTCATGTAGCGTGGGTGGAAACCGGAGGACCCGCAGGAAACCTACGCAGACTGCACACACATACCGTGTAGGTATGTTAGCATGTGGATAATCAAATCGCACAAGTTTCAGACTGCATACACATACCGCGTAGGTATTATAGTATGCGTGATAAACATATGGAACATGTTTAAACTGTGCAGAGAGCCAAAGGCGCACATACCGTCAGAGCGAGGGAGGAAACCGGAACACCCGGAAGAAACCCACGCACACAGCACACAGATACCGTGTAGGAATGATAGCATGTGAATAAACATATTGCACATGGTTATGCTGTGCATTACCCTTGGAGCGTGGGAGGAAACCGGAGTACCTGGAGGAAACCCACGCAGACAGCATACATATACTGTAAGTATTCACAGTATGTGCAATAAACATATTGAACATGTTTATACTGTGCAGAGAGCCGAAGCGCACATACCGTGAGAGGACACCGAAACACCCGGAGGACACCCACGCCGACCCAGAGAGTATAATGCATACATATACTGTGAATGTATTTAGAGTCGTGTATAAACATATTGTGTATGTTTATATTGTGTATGGCACTGAAGACACAGCGTTGGAATGTGGGAGGAAACCCACGCAGACACAGAGATCAATAACACATACATACACTGTGAATGTATCCAGTGTAGAGTTATAAGATAAGTTTTAATTATGGCGCCGAGGCGCATAATCTTCTCTGTATCATTTCAACCTGCTTAAATGTGCTGCCGAAGCAGCATGCAGGTAAAAGGTAACCTCTCACACCCCAGATCGTGGTCCTGTCAGAGCCCATCGCGTTCCCCAGGAAATGGCGGGAAACCACAGGTGCAGAGACCCTGTTGTTGCCTCAGAGACATCACACAGAAGGCTCACAGGGACTATAGATATAAATTAATAAAGTCCCCCCCCACCATGCTGCACTGACCGGGGGGGGGCACTGTGTACCACTGTATCATCCATGCTGCTCTCGACGCAGCGTGTGAGGAAACAGTGAGGAAGCTGTGTAAAAGAAAAGCTTGGAAAGAACCAAAGGAGACAGCATCCGCCTGAGGTACCTCAGCCACAGCATCCAGCTTGAAAGTGTCCCTCATAGCATCAATGAGTTCACTTACAAGCGCCCTGTCATTTACTGACTCAGAACTGGAGTCTTCCTCACAAGGAATGTCCTGTTCAAAAACATTAAAATATTCAGAGCTAGGGTCCTGAGCAGCAGCAGCTAGGCCCATATCTGAATGAGAGCACTCCCCATGTGTGAGATTGTGTGGGGAGAGGGCGCTTTATAACCCCCTTACGCTCGCACACCGTTTCCATCCCGACAAGAAATTTTTCCAGGACTGCCGACAACTGGTCCATAGGGACTGCAGGTGCAGTTGCACTGCCAGTTGCCTCTGAAGCAGGTGAACCAGACTCCATATTCGCCACCCCGAGACCTTATGAACAATAAAGTGAATAAACAGTCCACCCACTGGCTGCACTGACTGAGGAGGGGACACCCAGAGGCCCCACCAACCCTTCAGAGGACCGCTCAGCTCCGCTGTATTCACCGCACTGCCAGCACGATTGAAGCCTGGGGAGAGTGTGAGGAGATTTGCGCCGCCGCAGCGGCGATAGAGGCCAAAAATGAACATAAAAGCGCAGCGGCTTCAAGAAAATGGCCGCCGGCCGCATGTAATACTGCGCCATTGATCCGCGGCAAGATGGCCGCGAAGCGCAGCAAAATAACAGCCAAAGCGCCTGATGGCGTCTCCAAACACCCGACGTTTTCTCAGCCCCAGCACACAGACATGAGCGCCCCCCCCCCCGCCAGGCCAGAGTGACCCCCAAGTACACACAGCTCAGCGCCAGATTAGGGTGCAGAGAGCAGCATACAGGGGGGAGACAGGGAACAACTCCCCATGCAGAGAAACACAGCCAGCATGTACTCACCTGATGCAGGAGAGACTACTTACCCATCCCAAAGGGACCCACTGGCGTGTTTTAGACAGACCTATCACAGGAGTAGTACAGAGTAGCTGTCGGCCTGGTCCACCGCGAAAGATACAGCAAGTACTGATCAATCTTGTGAGGACCGCGGGAGCATAAAAGCCACCCGGCCACCCCTGGAGTCATGGGGCATGTCGTGAACTGAGTCTCACGCACACAAGGCGACGATCAGCACGCTTGATGGTCGGACAGGGAAGACTACGAGGATACCAGTGTATCCAACCTGTTGCCCAGCCGACAGTTGATTGAAGGTCTCAAAAATAAAATAATAAAATTCTCAAAGGAATAAAAAAATCTTCCAGGAGACTGGCTCCCGAGAGAGCCACGTCTTCTTCTGCTAGGCAGAAAAAACTGAGGCTGCTAGCTGCAGGTAGGAGGGTTATGTCTGGAGGGACCGACCCCCTGGGCGGGGCTGTTCAGCTCTGTTTTTTTCTAGAATGTATGTTTCTAACATCTAACATTCTGCCTAGATCTTCTCCTGCGAGCAGGGACATATACCCACGTGTTTCAGTATTAGAGCTGTGTCAGTCCATGGACGATAAGAGAAAACAGGTTTGTGTTTACATATCCAAAATGCACATAGTGGTGAAAACTAATTAACCACTTGTCTACCGCCCACCGTCAAATGACGGCGGGGGGAAAACTCTTGTTCTGACAGGACGTCATTTGACGTCCTGGCTTTAAAAGCAGCTAGGGGGTGCGCATGCACCTGCCGCGTCGCTGGGGACGTGATGCGCTTGCCTGGCGGCCGCCGGGCACCCACGATTGCCCAGTAACCGAGCAGGACAGTGTATCTGTGTGTGTAAACACACAGATCCACGTCCTGTCAGGGAGAGGAGACTGATGGTGTGTCCCTTGTACATAGGGACAACCATCCGTCACCTCCCCCAGTCAGAACACATCTAGGAAACACATTTAACCCCTTCCTCGCACCCTAGTGTTAACCCCTTCCCTGCCAGTCACATTTATACAGTAATCAATGCATTTTTATAGCAGAGATCGCTGTATAAATGTGAATGGTTCCAAAAATGTGTCAAAAGTGTCCGATGTGTCCGCCGCAATATCGCAGTCACAATAAAAAAAAAAAAAAAAAAAAACAACAACAACAATGGCAGATCGTCGCCATTACTAGTTAAAAAAAAAAAAAAAAACTATAAATCTATCCCCTATTTTGTAGACGCTATAACTTTTGCGCAAACCAATCAATATACGTTTATTGCAATTTTTTTTTAACAAAAATATGTAGAAGAATACGTATCGCCCTAAACTGAGGAATTAAAAAAAAAAAAAAAAAATGGATATTTATTATAGCAAAAAGTAAAAAAAAAGTGTTTTTTTTTTTCAAACTTGACGCTCTTCTTTTGTTTATAGCGCAAAAAATAAAAACCGCAGAGGTGATCAATTACCACCAAAAGAAAGCTCTATTTGTGGAAAAAAAAAGGACGCAAATTTCGTTTGGGAGCCATGTCGCACGACCACGCAATTGTCCTAAGTGTGACAGCGCTGAAAAATGGCTTGGGCAGGAAGGGGGTTTTCGTGCCCGTTAGGCAGGTGGTTAAGGAAGCAGTTGTTTGGATATGTGAATACAAGCCTGTTTTACGATATGCCAAGTTTGAAAACTGCTATGCAAACAGATTTAAAGGTATACTAGCACATTAGCATTTGGGAGCGCGGCACCACTTTTGAATATATAAAAAAGCAAAATTACTATTACTTGTGGGCCTTACTACGGGGAAAGAAAAAAAAAAAAAATACAAGATATCTGTAACCATTTACCACCAAAATGAAGGCCCAATTTGTCCTAAAAAGTACAATTCACCTGGATAAACTTAGGCTTTATGTACACGGGAAGTTGTTTAAAGTGATTGTAAAGGATCGTTTTTTTTGTTTTCTTTTAAATAACAAACATGTCATACTTGCCTCCACTGTGCCTCGTTTTGCACAGTGTGGCCCTAAACACCAACTTCTGGGGTGCCTCGGCGGCTCTCGCGGCTCCTCCCCACATCAGACAGACCCTAGGAAAAGCGCTCTCCGGGGTGGGGGGGGGGGGTTACCTTGCGGGCGCGCTCCCGAGTCATTCATTCGGTGTTCATAGCCGCCGAATGTATGACTCGGCCCGCCCCCCCACGTCATAGGTTTTGATTGGCAGCAGCGAGTGCCAATAGCTGTGCTGCTATCAATCTAGCCAACCAAGAGCCAGGACCGCGTGGAGAGAGGGACGGCATGTCCCCGCCGAGGAAAATTTTGGGCTCAGGTAAGTAAAATGGGGAGGGTGGTCACTGCAAGGTGTTTTTTCACCTTAATGCAAAGGAAGCATAAAACGTCCATAAGTACCGTATTTATCGGCGTATAACACATACAGGCGTATAACACGCACCCAAACGTTAAGAGGGAAGTTTCAGGAAAAAAAAAAAAAACTTTACACAGCCCCCTGCGTATAACATGCAGGCACAGTTTACCTTCTATTTTCAGGGTAAAAAAGTGAGTGTTATACGCCAATAAATACAGTAGTTGCGATGATAGGTACAGTTTTACCAACGCATGTCAAAGTTGCAAAACTGGTTTCAGACGTTAAGAATTGTTTTACCATCATGACAGAGTTAAAGCCCCATTAAACATCCAGCTTAAAATAGCCGACTACATTCCAGTATGCATCAAAAGAAAAGGATGTGCAAAGTCTTGATTGTTTTCTTATGAAAGCAGCCACAGCCAGATTAAGAAAGCCCGTTCCCAGCCAGTATGCTGTAAAGAAGGCCTTTGCCCCCTCTGCAGAGGTCTCACATGCCGCCCCTGAACTGGACAGAACTTGAGTTGTCCAATCAGCCAAGCTTATACTGCCTGCTGATTGTACAGTGCTCAACAGGGGGGCGTGTCTGACTTTGCAAAGAGTCCACTGCTTCCACACAGAGAGCAAAGTTGGCCTACTGGCAAGGGACAGACTTTTTTTTTTTTTTTTACTACAGGCTGTGGCTGCTTTCTAAATGAACTGCAAAGCTTTATTCTAAAGGCATTTTAACTCCAGCTGCAGAAAGAACCAAGCAGATTCCTGCGACTAAATTCATAGGTGCTTGGAGTCATTTAGGCCCTACAAATCAATGACAGGCTGACAGCTGCCCATCTGCCATTCGGGACAGATGATCACCCTTGGACAAAAGCTGCATCCCTTCAGAGGTGGTCTGTCAGTATGTCATTGCTTTGTGCAGACGGAGCAACCTTGAAGTAAAACTTTACCCATAACAACTTGATAAAAAAGAATGTTCTTTAGCAAGGAACATACATTCCACATTAATACTTAGGCTTCATGTACACGGGACGTTGTTCAACCTCTCCTGAATGATTTAACTTGACAGCTAGAAACCAGCATCTAAAAACGGGCGTTTAGCCGCATTTGCGCCTAGAAGCGTTCAAAAAAAAAAAAAAGTTTTTTTTTTGTTAAAATGAAAAACGTCTGTAAACGAAACGCTGCTAAACGCGAGTTACCGCGTTTAGCCACGTTTTGCGCTTGAAATGCCTCTAAACTCAGCTTTTGAACTAATTTTTTTGGGTTCCAAAAAAAGCCTCTAAACACAACTGCCTAGAAACGACTATAAACAACCCTGTGTACATGAACAGATAAGATAACATAGGGGAGAGTTCAGGAGCAGTTGAAAAAAATGCCCAACTGCTCCTAAACGTCTGTTTACCAGCAGTGGTGTACATGAGGCCTTATGCTACCAAAAATTAGTGTGCGCTGTAAATTGCCTGCAGAAGACGAAGCCTAGAGCCCCAGAACAGCAATAAATCATAAAGCAAGAACTAAACACATCGAGTTTCAAAAAACAGTTACATTCCTGGAATGTCGGAATTGCTAACTCTCACATTTGCTTGTGTCCTCAACTAAACTGTCAAACCATAAAATGGGTGATGTCATAACTGATCACATGTGCAGCACCACTGCAGATCAAACTGAAGCAAATTCCTTGGCTGTAAAGGATAGGAGGGCTTAATTCCACTTTAAGGCTGTCAGCAGATCGGCCTCTACAAATTCGTCACAGTGCCTTAAAATAGAGAGCAACTGAGCATGTGCAGAGCAGGGTGAGACGGTGTATTACTGGCAATTATTCTCTCTACCAAGACTGGACTCACTTCCTCCAGCCATAGCAACAGTTTAATATTCTTGTAATAAGGCTTACCTATAGGTACAGTAAATATCTCCCAAACGTGCGCCATTTAGGAGATATTTACCTTGCAGTACGCCAATGATGTCATCGGCGCAAGCCGTTTCTTCACTAGCGAGTACCGTGACTGAGCAGGAGTGACGTCACGCAACTACGGCCAGTCACAGAGCCGGAGTCTGCGGCCCCAGAAGGAAGAGGGGCGAAGATGGATGCGGGGGCATCGAGGGCTTCATTTGCAGGTAAGTGCATACTAGCACATTATGTTTTTTACTTTACAGGGAACTAAAAAGGAAGTAAAACCAATCAGGGTTTACTTCCTCTTTAAGCAACACAGTCTGGTCACTGTCTGCATAAATCCCCCACCCACCAATACCACTTCAGCACTTTCTCGCCACTACTTCCATATCCATCGCAACCACCACGAAATACCCAATGCCAGCCATTGTCACTGACTAGAGGGAGAGGTAATGTCACCACCTCCTAACTTTTTTTTTCTCTTTTAGGGGTTGGGCTTCAAACCCTTAGTTGTGTACGTACGTTCAGCAGCTAAATGAATCACCTACTGAGTATGCAGCTTTTAGTCCTTGCCCACTGTATGGTTTAAGCTGGTGCTACAACCCATCCCAGGTTTGTTGTTTTTGGTTGCCCCGTTTTTTGTTTTTTTTCCCCTATGGAGTCACCCTTGCAATGCAGGGACTACAGTTGTGCCTCTCTACAGTGTATTCATTGATAGACACACACAGCCGCATAACCTAGGATGGCAGGGCACTCCCCTGCTTCTCTCTTTTCCAAACCAACATACTGACTTAAGGCTGCACTGTCCACTGCCAACTCCTCTGAAGACCTTCAGTGAAGCAGCACTTAGGCCTCGTGCCCACAGGAGTAAAAAAAAGTGCTTTTATAGGAGTCCAGCAAATGCCTTTAAATGCATATTGGGCATTTAGAACCAGATTTTAAGAGCAGCATTTAGAGGCATTAAAAAAAAATGCACCAAAGCGGAATTGGGAGGAGCTTATGAGCGTTATTTATTATTTAAGGTGCACAAATGCGCCTAAATGCATATCAACACCCTGTCGGCAAATGCACATAAATGCAAGATTAAAGGCATTTTTTCTGCCAACTTCTGGCAGGCTTATTGGTGCACAAATTCATATGCCCATGTACATGAGGCCTAGGAAAGCAGGGGCCAGCAGCACTAAAAGTTGTAAACTGCAAGTACTGGGTTAAGAATTTTAAGAAATAGTTTACTTGGGAATGTTTATTTTATTGTGCTCAATGTATTAAGCCAAAAAACAAAGAGGGTTTAATACAGCTTTTAGCATAGGGGATTTCTTTAGTAACAGGGATACTTTTCTGGAAAAACTGTTAAGGGCTGCAGGTTTTAAACTGTTCGTAGAAAAGGTATGCCTGAGCTCCAACCTGAAGCATTGCATGGGTTGGGGGTTCCTAGAACCTTTACATTGCTCAGGCTATGTCCTGGCATTCTTCTATTTCCAGTGCAAAGTCATAGTTATTATTTCTTTATGAAATCCTATCTTGCCTACAGCAGCTTAACAAGCAGAACACAAAAGAAAATCCCAAAGTAGTCCCAGACATGAAAAAAGTTGGAAAACCCTTCCTAAGGACTGCCCTGCTGAACAGCTGTCTACAATGTCACAGACGAAATCCTCGGGGGCTATAAGAGTACACACAGTTGCTTTTCTTTTTATGGCACGGCATAACTCCAGTCATGGAAACTCAGTTCACTCAATGGTTTTCCAAGACTGAGGCAGTGTAGCAATAAGAAAGGCTAAGGAAAGCCTCCCCCCCTCTTCGAACCAGCCAGATGAGAAGAGGGTCTTTGAGTAATGGGACTACAGTGGGAAAAAAAAAATCACAATCACTTGCACTGCAGAGTACATCTAAAGGTTGTATATATCCTGTAAAACGGTGCCAACTTTTTTTTTTCTTGTTCAAATATTTTATTGAGAGAAGAACAGCAAACATAACAAGAACTGTACATAGTAAAACCATGAGAACATCGGTACAGGATGACAGATACGTTGCCAAGATGCAATAAGAAAGAGGGTGCAAGTGTCATATGATCAGAATACATATTAAAATAATTACAGACGAGATCATTTCTTTCCACCCAGTTAAACAGTAATGGTAAGCATTGGAGGGTCTGACGACCCAGGGGATACAGGGCAATAGCCAGTGGCAGCTGGCGCTCCAGCCAGGGGGGCGGCAGCAAACAGACCAGCCGACCCCTCCCCCCCAGGGCGGCAAGAAGACGACCCCCCGCAACCTATTAAGTCAATGGAGACGCAGTGGCCATACTACATGCAGGCAACGTATTGGTAAATAGAGACACAGTGGCTGTACTATGAGCAGACACCCTATTAGTCAATGAAGACACAGTGGATGTACTACGTGCAGACAACCTATTAGTGAATGGAGACGCAGTGGCCATACTACATGCAGGCAACGTATTGGTAAATAGAGACACAGTGGCTGTACTATGAGCAGACACCCTATTAGTCAATGAAGACACAGTGGATGTACTACGTGCAGACAACCTATTAGTGAATGGAGACGCAGTGGCCATACTACATGCAGGCAACGTATTGGTAAATAGAGACACAGTGGCTGTACTATGAGCAGACACCCTATTAGTCAATGAAGACACAGTGGATGTACTACGTGCAGACAACCTATTAGTGAATGGAGGCGCAGTGGCCATACTACATGCAGGCAACGTATTGGTAAATAGAGACACAGTGGCTGTACTATGAGCAGACAACCTATTAGTCAATGAAGACACAATGGATGTACTATGTGCAGGCAACCTATTAGTAAATAGAGACACAGTGGCTCTACTACGTGCAGACAACCTATTAGTGAATGGAGACGCAGTGGCTGTACAGACTCACCCACACATCTGCATGTTGAACAGGCATGCAGACGCATGGCCCTAAAACACAGACAGTGGGCATTCAGGCCGCACACCTATCCCTGCATGCCTGTTAAACTCAGACATGCTGGCGAGTCCATACAGCCTCCGTTTCTCCATTCACTAACAGAGGCTACCTGCACGCAACTCCATGGTGTTCCTTGTACAAGAAAGAACACGCCTTTTGCACACTGCTCCCCTCAGCACCCATGCGAATAAACCCCAACAGACCTTGGATGTTTTGGCTGCAAAAGTTTTAATTTCATTAGGTCAAGTAGATGACCATGCACTGTTTTTGATAAGATCCAGAAGTTTATTGGAAAAAATGAATGAAAAAAAGTCCAAATAGCATAACACATGGTAAAAGCAAGTGTTGGGCAGATAAAGTGATATTAAAAAGGCAGATTTGTTTTTTTAATACCAAACGTTTCATACTTACCTGCTCTGTGCAGTGGTTTTGCACAGAGCAGCCGAGATCCTCCTTTTCTTAGGTCCCCCACTGGCGCTCCTGGCCCCTCACTTCTGCTGAGTGCCCCATAGCAAGCAGCTTGCTATGGTCCATTCACATACACAGCATGGCCCCGGCTCTCTCCTCAATGGCTCCCGCTGCTATCTCAACCAATGAGGAGGAAGAGACCTGCTCTTGCGCACATTGATGGATCGAAATGGGGCTCAGGTAAATATTCAGGGGGGGGGGCAGAAGGTAAAAAAAAAAACCTTGAGCCTTTACAACCACTATAGGCTGGGTTCACACTATTACAAACTGGATGTGGGTTTTCCCGCATCCAATTCGCCTAGCAGGAGGTTGTGACCGGCTCTCTATGGAGCCGATTCACAAATCTCTGCAGTGTCTCGAGTGTGAATTGCACAGGAGCCCTGTAGCATCTTTTGGTCAGTTTCAGGTCCGAATACAGACAAAAATTTGGGCTGAAATCTGACCTGAAATAGTAAATGGAGACTCACCGGACTCCTGCTGTGAGCTGCTGCGTTCTGAACCCAGATGTCAACCCAGCCTTAATCATAACTATGAGTAGTTATAATTAAACGCCCATTGGTTTGACGACCAACACCTGCATTTTCTGCAAGTATACAGTGTCCTCCTCATTTCCTGTGCACTAAACCGATATCTAAGACAATATTATCGCCCTTCCCAGCTATCATCTGTGAACTACGCAACACCCCCCCCCCCTCTATTTTTTGAAGATTAGCGAAGATGAGGCGAGGGGAGGCATTTGTAGTCCATATCAGGAGAGCAGCCCAGGCTGACAACGCTGCTCCTCTATAGAAATAGTACGTGACAGTTGTCACCCTAGGACAGGGTGTGTATATTTGGCAAGATCACCAGGTGAAAAAAAAAACAAAAAAAAAACCTGCTAAAAGAAAAGTAATACAGCCGCCGACATCTAAAGACAGGTAAACTGCAAAATGTCAATTACATTTTTTTTGGGGTTGGCTACACCTAACCACAGCAAGAACTAAAACTGTTCATGGTTTAGTTTCATATGAACAAAAATAACAATGTAACAGATAAAGGCAGTTTCACAGACACAGAAAAATAAATCTGGTTGTCAAATTAAAAGTACAGATTTTTACAGAAAGTTGTTGTCAAAGTTAAAGCGGAGGTTCACCCAAAATGGAACCTCCGGTTTTCGGAACCCCCCCCCCCCCGGTGTCACTTTTGGCACCTTTGAGGGGGTGCAGATACCTGTATAAAACCGGTATTTGCACCACTTCTGGGTATAGACTCCCGCCCCTTCGCGTCACCTTCCCCGCTGTGTTCTGGGAAACACACGGCTCCCAGGACACAGCGGGGACCAGTGATGAGGACGGCGCAGCACGACTCGCGAATTCGCAGTAGGGAACCGGGCAGTGAAGCCGCAGCACTTCACTTCCCGATTCCCTCACTGAGGATGGTGGCGGGGGAAGCCGAGAGCCGAGCGGTAGCTCGGCTTCGGCTGCCGACGTTGCAGGCGACCTGGACAGGTAAGTGTCCATTTTTTAAAAGTCAGCAGCTGCAGTATTTGTAGCTGCTGGCTTTTAAAAAAAAAATAAAAATTCCGGTGAACCTCCACTTTAATCCTCAACCGCACTGGATACATTTATCATTGCCATACCTAAAAGTAAAATATTTCCCAATCTACTGTTGTGCAGAAACAAACCTCTGTTTTGACAACCACAAGTGGCCTTAAAATGCAAGATATTCTGCACCATAAGAATTTTAATCCAAATACGTCTGTGCCGGTCTAAAGAAAGCCGACCCCTGGGAATCATTTTAGATCTGACCTAATGCCACTGCACACAAAGGGAGGGTAGAAGAACAGCTTGATTCTATTTTTAAGTGACCAACAGCAAATAAAAATAGGTCCAGTGAATGCCCAGTACTACACTTGTTCCGAATACCAAGGCAGGAGATGTAAGCCTCTAAAAACAGCCAACAAACACTAATCTGTCTTGCTAGCACTTACACAGCAGGCACGTGCATGCTGAACAGTTAGAAAATCATTATGTCAGACATTAAAGGAGTAGTAAAGTTACATGTTTTTTCACCTTAATGCATCCTATGCATTAAGGTGAAAAAACATTCGACAATACCGCCCCCCCCCCCCCCGAGCCCCCGTTTTACTTACCTGGCCCCTCGAAAGTCCCACGCTCGTCCCCGTCATCCTCTTCGTTTTTCAGCCTGGCCGCCGATTGGCTACACTGGATGGATTGAAAGCAGCGCAGCCATTGGCTGGCGCTGCTGTCAATCACATCCAATGACGCGGGGAGCGGGGCCGAGTGATACAGTCGGCGGCTATGGCCGCCGCTGTATCACGGGAGCGCGCCCGCAATCACTCCACACCATGCGAGCTCACTCGCATTATAGTGTGGAGTCCTTGCGGGGAGGAGCCAAGACAGCCGCCGAGGGACCCCAGAAGACCAGGATCGGGGCCACTGTGTGCAAAACGAGCTGCACAGTGGAGGTAAGTATAACATGTTTGTTATTTTTGGAAAAAAAAAAGGGAAGCTTTAGTGCTCCTTTAACAAAATAAAAACAAAAAACGTATTTGTAATAATGCCACTTTGTCCTGCCGACAAGGTCTTTACCGTAAACAAGTCATAAGGGAAATAAGGAGGCTACCAATTGGGATCTCCTCCTGAACATGCCAACTGCCTGGCTGTTTTGAAGGTACTCCAAACAGGAGCTTCCAAGAAGATCAGCATTATAGCCTAGCAACTAACATTTTCAAAAGTGAAGAGCAGCAGTTGAAGCTTCCATGCTTCTTTCCGGATAGGTTTTCTTCAAAGAAAACCTGCAATAAAAAGAATAAGGACACTGCCGTAATATAAACTAGTTGCCTTGCTGTCTCCAGAATTAATACAATTGAGACACTGACGGGAACAAGCAAATCAAGTTAGAGATTCTAATTGGAAGGGAAAGTAACATCCCTCCTTTTTAAATGGAGTGAATGTTAAAGTCAAGACCTGTTACTAATGAAGAACAGATGTTGCCGAGTGCCAGGAAATAGAATTTTCACTGGGCAAATGACCACTAATTTTGCAGTATAAGGTATGGTGAGCAGACGTCCCCGGTTTCCAGGGACAGTCCCCTGACTAAGGACACTGCCCCCGGATAGGGTTGCCGTCTGTCTGGTAGTGCCCCAGACAGTCTAGGCTGTGCTTCTCTGCCTCCCCTGCCCGATGCCTCTCTTACCCTCCGCTGCCAACACATATCAGTGCCACCTATCAGTGCCCATCAGCGCCGCCTATCAGTGCAGCCTCATCAGCACACATCAGTGAAGGAGAAAAATTACAAAATGTAATAACAGTTTTAACAGAAATTAAGAAAAAAAAAATTTCAACATTTTTAGTCTTTTTTCGTTTGTTTAGAAAAAAAAAACCCCATGGCAATTAAATACCACCAAAAGAACGCTCTATTTGTGTGAAAAAATTCTAAAAATATCATATGGTTACCATGCAATATTTTACTGTTCTGAATTGTTAATTTACATTTTTATTGTTGAACCAAAATTCTTTGGTAAGAATAAAATATAAAATATGCATTGAATTTTTTTTCTCCATCTTATCTTCTTAACATTTGGATGTTATATCCCAAAAATTACCTTTTTTTTTTTTTTTTTTTTTTTAATCTCATGGACGAAATAAGGTATATATTATGCAATTATTCCATAAACACATACATGGCATATCGGTATATAATTTGTGGAAAATTTGCCAAATAAAATAAAATATGTGATACACACATATACATACATACACACAGTCACTTTAGTATAAGGGCCCTTTCACACTGAATGCAGGTGGATGCATTTGAGCTGCACTCCAACTGCATAGACAGCCCAAAATCAAGGTAATCCTACGGTCGGGCATAGTTCACATCATTGCAGTGCAGTTCAGCACAGTTTTAAAAAAGGAGAAGTAGAGCAGGCTCCATTTTTCCACACCATGAAAAGGGAGCCCGCTACAAATGCCCTTCACCCACACCGGGCCCCTTCAGGCCAAGAAAGCCAAGCCCAAAAATATGTAGGAAAATTCACTGCAAATGCAGTGCAAAATGCATTAAAGCGCACATCAAGCACGCTTCAAATGCATTTAAACATGGAGTAAAAAAAAAGGCAGTTAAGTGCAGTGTTTGGTGTGAATGGGCCCTAAGGGCTCGTCTGGGAGGGCTGTCCACAGGGTTTAGGAGTGTGTCTATGGGAATGTTTGACCATTCTTCCAGGAAACACATTTGTGAGGTCAGGCACTGATGTTGGACGAGAAGGCCTGGCTCACAGTCTCAGCTCTAATTCATCCCAAAGATGTTCTATTGAAGTCAGGGCTCCACTCCAAACTCGCTCATTCATGTCTTTATGGACCTGGTTTATGCACTGGTGCTCAGCCATGTTTGGACCAGTGCACAAAGCAAGCTCCATAAAAACATGGATGAGCGAGTTTGGGGTGGAGGAACTTGACTGGCCTGCACAAAGTCCTGATAGAACACCTTTTGGGATAAATTAGAGCGGATACTGCGAGCCAGGCCATCTCGTCCACATTAGTGCCCCCCCTTTTGGGTGAAGATCCACTGTAAGTGCTTTAGGATTAAGTTAAGTAAGGGAGAACTTTAAAGGGTTGGGGCTGAATGTTAAAGCCTAAGTTTAGCTACAAAAAAAAATGCAAAATATGCACAAGGGACATTACTTACCTTTAGTGTGATGTGTCCATTGCATTTTTGTCTTCTAGTTCAAGGATAACTTCCATCCTCTAATGCCTTCCCCACCCCTGTCATTTTCTGGCGTGGTAGGGGTTAATATAACTGAGGGGCTGTCAAACTCTCATCAAGAGTGCCCAAATATGCCTGCCCTTTTCACCCAGCGCCTCCATTCATAGAATCCGGTGCTGCAACTTCTATGAATGAACCATGATCTATGAATGGAGGATGGGTGGATGACTGAAAGGCCCATCCCCTCCATTCATAGACCACATTTCATTCACAGAAGCTGTAGTACAGCTTTTTGGAGGAGCTGGGTGGAAAGGGTGAGCATAGTTGGGCACTCTTGATCGGAAACTTCTCTCCTCTTCTCCCCTCTCTTACTCTTCACACAGGGACTCAAGCAACAGCAGCAGCCATTGGCTCCTGCTGCTGTCAATCAAATGCAGTGAGGAAGCAGCGGGGGGGGGGGCTAAGACCCACTGTGTGTGTGTCTATGAAACGCTGCTCCATAGACACGCACTGCTCTTGCAATACTGTGAAGTAGAAGTGAAGTGTATATTTTAATAGCAGGTTTACTTTCATATTTGCTATAGGAGGTATTGAGTAAGTGCCAAGAAATTATGACATACAGTACTAGTGGCACTCCTTGTAATACAAACTTTCATGTACCGACAGATGACAATATTTGCCTTGCCTAGAAACACATCAAATGTAACAGTCTGTGTGACATATGTAGACTATATGTTCAATTACTCTGCTTGTATGCATTGCGTGTTTACAGAATTGTCTAGCAACCACTTAAAGTGGAAGTAAACCCATTGATTTAAAAAGTTTCAAAAAGCAGTTACATTCCCGGCATGCCGGGAATGCCAACTGTCACATTGGTTGTGCTCTCAACCAAACTGTCAAACCATCCAATGGCTGGTGTCATAACAGATCACATGTGCAGCATCATGGCAGTTGAAGATTAAACAGAGGCCAAGATGGCAGCTTCCTTGCCTGAAAATGATAGGAGGGTTTACTTCCACTTTAAGTTTGCTTTTTAGCATTTCTCAGCCTATAGGACCTTAAAATACCATTAAACTTTAAAAAGAGACACTAAAAACAGACAAGTCTTCATTGCCAGAATTAATTTGGCCAATACATAAAGGTCATGCGTGTGTATGTATGTATGTATGTATGTATGTATGTATGTATGTATGTATGTATGTATGTATGTATGTATGTATGTATGTATGTATGTATATATATATATATATATATATATATATATATATATATATATATATATTTTTTTTTTTTTTTTTTTTTTTTCATATTTATTTTAATTCAGGACTTTAAATTAAATTCTTGTAATTTTTTCCAACAAATAAACATCAACAAACACCTCCAGTAAAAAAAAAAAAAAAAAGAAGCAAAGCAGCAAACTGACGTTTAAACCAAAGTCAAATCACCATTCCAAACAATATCAGCATTAGTGCATTTGATACATCTAATTCTTCCCAGAATATTCCCAGATACAGAGATACTCTGGAGCAAATAACATAAGAAAACTTGTCTATTCATTTCATTGACAGGCCTTCCCCCTCCACCAAAAATACACCCAATCTTAATTATAGATTTTAATTAAAATTATAACTTGATGCATCTGTACATTTTCCCCAGATCTTTTCAAACTTCTGAGAAGTGTTGCGTTGAGCATAAGTATATTTTCAAACATTACGTATTTATCCATTTCACAAATCCAGTCCCCAAGAGTAGGAGGGTTGGGTGAAACCCTACGGGAGGCCATCGGCTTACGTGCTTTAAATCTCACAATAGCCACTGTCTGATCACAATGCAAGCTATTGGAATGAACATAACCCAAAAGACAACACGGGATCTGGGACTGCCACTATATTTAGATTTTTTTTTCTTTTCTCTCAGTACCTTATTTCAGCGCTGTTTAGTGGTCATGAGATCTTTCCCTGTTCTTTGTAGTATGTGGGGAAAGATCTCTGGGGAGGAGCTGACAATTGCTCTATATGTTAACAGAGGATGTTTGCACCAGGAGTCTGTCTGCACAACGCGGATTGGTGCTGTGCTGGTCACATGACTTGGGGAAAAAAATAAAATAAGGATAAGTGCCAATCGCAAAAAACGGTTTTGCAGCTTGCTATAAAATAGTTATTGGACAGCAAATTTCTATAAATTTTGTGCAATAATATGGTGTAGGAGTCAAAGATTGGTAAGCCATAGGCATGGAAGAGGCGTGGTCTGTCATTTAGCACTGTATATAAATGTTCGCCCACATGTGTGATTCCATAGTCACGTGGGCTGCACAGAAGCAAATAAGGAGGAAATTAACAGTTTAGATGTGAAGTAAAAACAGAGAAAGGGCAATAGATGTGGCAAAGGGAGAGCTGTACAATCTCATGCTGAAGCTGGGACACAGAGAGGGAGGGAGCTGGAGCCAATAGCAGCAAGTAGTCAGGGAGAGGATGACAGTGATCAGCAAGGGATTTACCACCTCATTACGGGAAGGTGGAAATTTGTATTTATGGGGGTTTCGTTCCACAAAAAGACCAGTCTTTTCAGTTAAAGTGTCACTAAACCCACATCATAAACTATCAATAAATGCTGTATTACATGCTGTTCATACTCAGTCACTGGGAGATTCAGTCTCCGCAAGAAACTGCTGTTCTTCATCTCCACCTTCCGTCCGTGTCCCCAATTCAGCTAGGGATTTTGCAAAGCAGTGCTGGCAGATCTGCACATGCTCAGTTTTTAGTGAGATTCTATGCTGAGAATTTTCCTCCCTATCACATCTGAGCAGCCCATGTGACTATAGAGTCACACATGTGGGCGTATACACTGATTATCAGTGCAGCCCCATAAGAAAATACATAACAATAAACATATCACATTACACAGAAAGAACAAGAAATCATTTGCCAAAGTTCACCAAAAACCGGAGCTTACCACCTCAGAGCTCCCAAGAGGGTCACCCACAAAGTAACTTGGGTGCTCTGTGTGATATGTTTATTTTGATGTATTTTCTTATGTAGAATTTTTTGTTCCTGTATAGTTTTTCTGGTAACCCTTGGATGATTCGTATACCCCCCAATGAAGCCATAAGGCGAAACATGTTGGGATAATATACGATTGCTCACTGTTCAACTGGAACCCTCTATATTTTACCACATAATGGAGATGTTTAACAAAACTCAACGAATTGTCATGTTGTGTTGTGTTATTGGTTTTAATCATGTTTTAAATAAAACGATAATATATTTTTATATATATTTGTATGGTTTCCATTATTACTTGTAAGTACCGTTATAATCCCTTTGGCTAGTAAGGGTTGAAGAGACATACAACATGGAATATCTTAGATTTTGTGGGGAGGAGGGAATGATGAATAGATGGAAAGACTGGAAGTCGTTTAAGAAAACGATGAGATATGCGGAAGTGGTTGGAGTATAATGATGGGAGGAAAGGAGAGAACGGGGAGAAATTGAGCGGGAAGGCATCCGGGAGTGGGGGGGGGGGGAAGGGGGGGATAGAAGAAAGGCTGGAGGGTAAGGTTGGAAAATATACACACTAAAGATAAGCATGTTTGGTATTTATGGAGATTATTCTTTTTGTATGTGAATATAATTAAATAAAAAATAAATAAAAATTAATCCCTTCCCAAACCTTCCTTCTTTTGAATAATCGATTTCTCGGGATGAGGTGCGAAACATTAGGTGTTCATCCATAGCCAGACAAAACTCTACAGATACATACAGTATACAGCGCTGTGTTCTGGCAGCAGTAAAGGGACTTCCGGTCTGTTGTCGGTACAAAATTGTGTCAGGCTGCTCAGCCATTCACAGGAAGCCTTGTATTTTTATGAAGGCTTTCTCTGATTGATGTGGAGATTGTAAGATCACCCTCCCACATCTCCACCTCAACCAATCAGAGGAAGCCTTGTATTCATTCATAAAGATACAAGGCTTCCTGTGAATGGCTGAGCAGCGGTCAGCCCTACTTGTATTTGTTTCAGAAACAGAACGGGAAGTTGTCCTGCTACTAGAATACAGCCTTGTACACTGTATGTAGTTGATGCTACATAGAGTTTATACAGTCCTGACAGCAGCTGCATTATTTAGTAGGAATATATATGTGTGTGTGTGTGTGTGTGTGTGTGTGTGTGTGTGTGTGTGTGTGTAGATACTTTTCATAAGTGATCGCAACTGTTTACAGGATTTGCGATGTAAAACATAGTATGCATATCATTTTTTTTCAAGACTGACCCATCACTTTGACTTGGATTAAAACAAGAATAAGCAGCCATTTTTAAAGAAATTTCGAAAATTCCCAATGGTTGACATACTTTATATCAACAATAAGGATGACTATGTATGGGCACAACTCTACATTCACACATTTCTGTTCCTAATAGGTGCTGATGTATACTTTTTTTAGAGCCAATTTGAAGTTGTTTGCCAAGATAAAGCAAAGAAGGCTGCTTAAGGCCTTCACATCGACAGTACGCAAATTGTCGGCCTCTTGGCCGAGCGGTCGCATATTTGCATACCAGATTGTAAATACAGCTGTGCCGAGAGCACGCGCCCTGTGCGCTCCTAGGACAGTTGCCTGCAGCCAACAGGAAAGCTCCTGATCACTACTTGTAATCAGGAGCTTTCTGATCATGTGACCGCTGTGACTGCCAATCATGGCAGTCACATAATTAAAAACCCCACCCTGCCTCCCGGCACCTGAAACCCCTTAAAGGGCTGGGGGCGCGGGCGTAAAGAGGTTAATATCTAAACCAGATTATTATTATTTTTTTTGAGTGAGCTACTATTCTTGAATTTTTTAGCTGAAGCACAGTTAGGCCCCTTTCACACGGGCGGACTAATCGGGTCCTCCTGTCAGTTTTTTAGGCAGACCCGACTGGACCATCCATTGCCCTCTATGGAGTGCCAGGTGTCAACGGATATGTGTCGGTTTACACCTTACGACATCCTATCTGATCCTATCCGCTAAACACAGGCGGATGGGGATCAGTTCCCCATCCGTCTAAAGATCAGATGGCTGTCGGGTGTAAAAGGACAGGCGGTCTGTTTACATCCAACTGCCCATAAAGGACATCGGCTGTGTCTCTGTCCGCTCTGCATAAGCAAAGTGGAGACAGACAAGCCATTTGCCAGCTCAGCGGGGATTAGCAGCCTGACCTGGCGGAGTCCACTCCATATGAAAGGGGCTTTAAACTTTAAAGTGGTTGTAAAGGCAGAAGGTTTTTTTATCCTAATGCATTCTTTACATTAAAATAAAAAACTGTGTGGAGCAGCCCCCCTAATACTTAACTGAGCTCCCTCTTGATTCAGCGATGTTGCACAAGAGCCACGAAGTCCAAGGGGACTATCCCTCCTGATTGGCACCCGCTGCTGTCAAAGTCAGTGAGCCAATAAGCAGAGAGATGGGGCGGGCCCACGGCTCAGTGTCAGAATGGAAACAGCGCAGTGGCTCGGCTCAGGTGCCCCCACAGCAAGCTGTTTGCTGTGGGGGCACTAGACAGGAGGAAGAGGCCAGGAGCACAGAAGAGGGACCTGAGAAGAGGAGGATCAGGGCTACTCTGTGCAAAACCATTATACAGAGCAGGCAAGTATAAGACGTTATATATATATATCATTAGTATCACTGCAAGACCTCATGCACACTGGACGTTATAAAAAAACGCCAGTAGCTTTGCAGTGAGTTTTTCAACATTTTTGCAATAGCATTTTTTAGCGTTAGGGTCCAACTTTTTTTTTTCCCCCCAATGGATCAAAAACGTTAAAAAACATTGGTGAGCTGCGTTTGAGCGTTTATCTTCATTTTTAGACAGAGCATTTTTACAGCTAAAAACAGCAGAAAAACTCCTCTCAGAACCCACTAGTTTTGGGGGGTTTTTCCCAGCCAAAAACAGTTGGTACCAGCCTATGTGTGCATGGCCCCTTCTCTCCCCCAATGGCTGACTTTGATTGACAGCCGCGGGAGCCAATGATGCCGCTGCTGTGTCTCAGCCAATCAGGTGGGAGAGTCCCGGACGGCAGAGGAATTTGTGGACATCGCTGGACAGAGATGGGGCTCTGGTAAGTATTAGGGGGTGCTGAAGAGGTTGCTACACACAGAAGGCTTTTTATCTTAATGCATAGAATGCATTAGGATAAAAAACCTTCTGCCTTCACAACTCCTTTAACCACTTCCCGCCCAGTCAATAGCGAATTGACGTCCGGGAAGTGGTTGCAATATCGATACTGGACGTCATATGATGTCCTGCAGGATATTGCCTTGCGCGCGCCCGCGGGGGCGCGCAGCGCGGTGATCGGGGACGGCATGTGTCCCTCGGACACAGCGCTTCCCCGATCACGGTAAACAGCCAATTTCATTGGCTGTTTACCATGTGATCGGCTGTGTCAAAGTCACAGCCGATCACCTGTCAAAACAAACTCCGCCACAGGCTTGCAGAGCGGGGATCGGGGAAGGCGAGTGTCCCTTGGACACAGCGCGTCCCCGATCAGAGTAAACAGCCAATGAATTGGCTGTTTACCACGTGACCGGCTGTGTCCAATCACAGCCGGTCACAAATGTAAACAAACTCCACAGGAGTTACTACCTGATCCCTGCTCTCTCCTCACACACCGATCTGTGAGGAGAGAGAAGAGATCAGTAAGTTAGCTCAGTGTAGTTTGTCTACATAAGTTTACAGTGCACAACACGCCCCCCCCATAAAGAGGACCTGTCACACAGCCCAGCACATCAATCAGCCCATCTGTCAATCAGCCCATCTGTCAATCAGCCCATCTGTCAATCAGCCCATCTGTCAATCAGCCCATCTGTCAATCAGCCCATCTGTCAATCAGCCCATCTGTCAATCAGCCCATCTGTCAATCAGCCCATCTGTCAATCAGCCCATCTGTCAATCAGCCCATCAGTCAATCAATCAGCCCACCTGTCAATCAATCAGCCCACCTGTCAATCAATCAGCCCACCTGTCAATCAATCAGCCCACCTGTCAATCAATCAGCCCACCTGTCAATCAATCAATCAGCCCATCTGTCAATCAATCAGCCCATCTGTCAATCATCTGTCACAGGCCCACCTCCATCGGTACCGCCATTGGCACCGCCACACAGGCTACCAGTACCGCCATCGGTACCAGTACCACCACCAGTACCGCCACCAGGCCCAGCATCTATACTGCCACACAGGCCCGCTACCAGTATCACCACTAGTGCCGCCATCGGTACCACCACCAGTACCACCACCCGTACCACCGTCGGTAGTGCCACCACCACCTGTACCGCCATCGGTACCATCACCACCCGTACCACCACCACCACCTGTACCGCCATCGGTACCACCACCACCCGTACCGCCACCTGTACCGCAATCGGTACCGCCGCCACCACCACCACCCGTACCGCCATCGGTACCACCACCACCACCACCACCCATACCGCCATCGGTACCACCACACAGGCCCACCACTAATACCTCCATCGGTACTACCACACAGACCGCCACCACTACCACCAGCAGTACCATTACACAGGCCCACCAATAAGCACTGCCATAATGTCCCAAAGGGTTTACACACCTGAGGAGGCATATGCCATTCTTGCCATGTCGGATGATGAGAGCAGCGGGGAGCTCCCATTATCCGATTCTGGTTCGGAATACGAGCCAGTGGAGGATAGTGGCTCAGAGTCCGAGTCCCCGGAGGAAACCGTCCCTCCCAAAAGAATGCGATCGGCACCAAGATCAGGAGAACTGCCCACCACCAGCAGCGCCATACCCCAGGAAGAGGAGCCCAGTACAAGCAATGGAAATGCACGCCCAACCCGAAGAATCCAGCCCCAATCCTACCTTCCCGATGCCCTGGCAAACCCCTTATGGTTGCCTGCCAACTCAGGATCCGCTATCATCCCCCCTTTCACCGCACAGCCAGGTGTGCAGCCCGACACTACAAATTTTTCTAAATTTGATTATTTTTGTTTATTTTTCCCACAAGATTTGCTGCAGAATATAGTGGATCAAACAAATCTGTATGCATCCCAATTTATTGCTGCCAACCCCGATTCTTCCTACGCCCGCATGTTCCAGTGGCGGCGTCTAACATTGGAGGAATTTAAATTATTTTTGGGCCTTATGTTCAATATGGGGCTTACAAAAAAGAACGAAGTCCATTCATATTGGTCCAAACGCCCCATCCAACACATGCCCATATATTCCGCTGTCATGTCCAGGAAAAGATACGACATGATTATGCGCTTTCTCCACTTCAATGACAATTCACAGTGCCCTCCCCGAGATCATCCCAACTACGACAAATTGTACAAGATACGCCCCCTAATCAATGCCTTTTCCCAGCGATTTGAAGAAGTTTTCATCCCAGACCAAAAAATTTGTGTGGACGAGTCCCTCGTACATTTCACCGGCCGACTGCAGTTCAAGCAGTACATACCAAGCAAGAGAGCCAGGTATGGGTTAAAATTAAATAAATTATGTGATCGAGCCACTGGATACGTCTGCAAATTCAGGATCTATGAAGGCAAAGACTCCCAGCTCCAGCCCCGTGATTGCCCCACATATATTGGAACCAGTGGGAAAATTGTCTGGGAGTTGGCATACCCCCTGTTCGGAAAAGGTTACCATTTATATGTTGATAATTATTATACCAGCCTGCCCCTTTTTCGCCACCTTTACAGTAAACAAACCCCGGCCTGCGGTACCTTCAAAAAAAACCGGAAGGGATTCCCACAAAATTTATTGACAAAAAAATTGCGACCTGGAGAATCGGCATCTATGAGGAACGAGGAGGTGTTGGCCATGAAGTGGAGGGACAAGAAAGATGTCCACATCCTCTCTACGATCCACAATGACACCATGGTGGAGATCCCAAGAAGACACGGCTCCATTGTAAAGCCTGAATGTGTCCACGACTACAATTTGTACATGGGGGGGGTGGATTTAAACGACCAGATGCTACAGCCCTACTTATCAACCAGAAAGTCCCATTATTGGCACAAAAAAGTTGCGTTTCACCTGTTTCACATGGCCCTTTTTAAATTCGTTTGTCTGCTACCAAAAAGCAACTCAAAATCACCGACTCCACTACCTCCAATATATCGAAGATATCATCGATAGGATAGGACACCTCTGCCTGCTACCTGGACCTGTGCTTTGGCTGTGCTCTGGCAGTGCTGACAGTATCTCTGCCTGTGCGAACTATGGACAGTATTCCTGCCTGCTGCCTGGATGATTGCTTTTGCTGTCGCTGACCTCATCCCTGCCTGCTGCCTGGACCGATGCTCTCCTCTGTGGACCACTGCACTTCTAAAACCACAGGTAATCTTTTGTTATTTGGTATGTACCTGCTATGTGTTAGATATATGAAGGGCCTTCAAAAATGTGATCGGTAGTCAGAAAATGATATGTGCAATTAATGCTGCTAGAATGCCTGGAGGTGCTACTTGGATGTTGGGCCTCTGTATGTGGCCAGGCTGTGTAAAAGTCTCAAACATGTGGTATCGCCATACTCAGGAGGAGTAGCAGAATGCATTTTGGGGTGTAATTTTTGCTATGTACATATTATGTGTTAGAAATATCTTATAAATTGACAACTTTGTGTAAAAAAAATGCATTTTAATTTTTTCTCCACATTTTCCAAAACCTTCTGGAAAAAAATGAACCGTTCAAAAGACTCATAATGCCTCATAGATTATACGTTGGGGTGTGTGCTTTCAAAAATGGGGTCATTTTGTGGAAAATTCTATTGTCCTGGTGCTCCAGGGCCTTCAAAATTGTAATAGGTGGTTGAGAAAGGATATGTGCGATTTATGCTTGTAGAACGCCTGAAAGTGCTACTTCAATGTTGGGCCTCTGTATATGGCCAGGCTGTGTAAAAGTCTCACACATGTGGTATCGCTATACTCAGGAGGAGTAGAAGAATGCATTTTGGGGTGTTATTTTTGCTATGTATATGCTATGCGTTAGAAATATCTTATAAATGGACAACTTTGTGTAAAAAAAATGCATTTTCATTTTTTCTCCACATTTTCCAAAACCTTCTGGAAAAAAATGAACCGTTCAAAAGACTCATAATGCTTCATAGATTATACGTTGGGGTGTGTGCTTTCCAAAATGGGGTCATTTTGTGGAAAATTCCATTGTCCTGGTGCTCCAGGGCCTTCAAAAGTGTAATAGGTGGTTGAGAAAGGATATGTGCGATTTATGCTTGTAGAACGCCTGAAAGTGCTACTTCAATGTTGGGCCTCTGTATATGGCCAGGCTGTGTAAAAGTCTCACACATGTGGTATCGCTACACTCAGGAGGAGTAGCAGAATGTATTTTGGGGTGTAGTTGCAATTATGCATATGCTGTGTGAGAGAAAAAAACTGTTAATATGACCAGTTTGTGTAAAAAAAAAAAAAAAAAAAAAAAAAAAAATTAAATTTTCCCAAGAATTGTGGGAAAAAAAATACAACTTCAAAAAACTCACCACGCCTCTTAGTAAATACCTTGGACTGTCTACTTTCCAAAAAGGGGTAATTTTGGGGTATTTGTACTTTCCTCGCTTGTTAGTGTCTCAAGAAATGAGATATCCCTTCAGTACATCAGGCGTGATACATTTTCAGTGATTGCCACCATAGTTTGTAGACTCTATAACTTTCACAAAGACCAAATAATATACACTAATTTGGGTTCATTTTACCAAAGATATGTAGCAGTATACATTTTGGCACAAATTTATGAAGAAAAATTACTTATTTGCAAAATTTTACAATAGAAACTAAAAAAAAAGTGTTTTTTTTTTTTTAAATTGCTGTTTTTTTGCTTATATCGCAAAAAATAAAAAACCCAGTGGCGATTAAATACCACCAAAAGAAAGCTCTATTTGTGAGAAGAAAATGATAAAAATTTTGTTTGGATACAGTGTAGCATGACTAAGTAATTGTCATTCAAAGTGTGAGAGTACTGAAAGCTGAAAATTGGTCTGGGCGGGAAGGTGCATAAGTGCCTGGTATTGAAGTGGTTAAGCTTCACAAAACCTCTTCTTTGGTATCTAATTGAAGAATATATTTTCCAGATAATACATTTGCTGATAAACTTATCAGCAGTTACAATACGGTTCTGAAGCTTGTAACCAGGGAGACATGGAGAGAATTGCAATTTAAGATTATCCACAGAGCCTATATCCCATTTCTTTTAGCAAAGGACAATTCTCAGTTAGCTACCTGTCCATTATGCAGCTCCTATAGACCTTCCCTTACTCATTACCTTTGGTTTTGCCCACCTATTTCTGACTACTGGCATTGGGTCATCTGCTTCATTTATGGGGCCCCTCAGTGTTCCAACCCGAAGGATCCTCTGCTAATACTATTTGGCTACGGTTCACTGGGAGGTCAGCCCACCTCAAAATAGCCCGAGACTCTCCCGCTGCTCGTAATGGTCCTTTATCTGTCATAGAGCCATACTCAAAAAAATGCACTTCTACAGTGCCAAGCATGTTTGATGACAAAAACAAGCTAAAACTTCTACTATACTGAGAAGCTTGACATAGAATCATCTCCCTCTATCTCCACCTTACCTTTACATGGCAGGCTTTTATGGTCTTTGCTCTACCTAATGGGGAAAAAACCCCAGCTCTGATGTCTTCAAAAAGGTCTCAATTATACTCTTGTCACACTGCTGTCAGATGATCTCGTCAATGACCTGGCAAACTGTTACTGAGACTGCGTCTCACTGACCTCCTGTGTATACCCATAGGGTCCTTCCCAAAAGTGGAACATCCGATGGAAACATCAGCTGCGGTTCCGACATCACTGGACTCCAGGACAGGTAAGTGGCCAATTATTTAAAGCCAGCAGCTGCAGTATGTGTAGCTGCTGGCGTTTAATTTTTGCAGTGGTGGGCAGACCTCCGCTTTAAAAAACGCGGTATAACATTTGAAACCCCTAGCCACACGTAGTCCTTCTCGCTGCTTCTCTTACTGAAACCCTCCAATGCGATCTGCAGTGTCTGGGAGGGGGAGTGTGTGAGACACAAAGGAGGATTTGAATTACTATACAAAAAGGTAAAAGGACGTTTTTTTGTTTACTTTACGAGGCTTGGGCATCACATAGTAACTGGATTTTGTACTTGTAGACTGTCATACAGCAGCCTTTAGCTGTACTTTACAATACTAAACAACGATCATGGTATAGTATTGCCTTTTAATGCGTGTTCTGACTACAGGATCACTTTACATTTTTAGGTAAAGAAACCTTAAAGTGATTGTAAAGGCTTTTTTTTATTTTTATTAAAATAACAAACATGTTATACTTACCTGTTCTGTGCAATGGTTTTGCACATAGTACCCCCGATCATCCTCTTCTCCTGTCCCCTGCCAGCACTCCTGGCTCCCCCCCCCCCAAATGCCCTTATAGCAAGCTGCTTGCTATGGGGTCACTCATCTGTGCTCGCTTCCGAGCCCAGCTCCCTCGTCACTGGCTGTGACTGACAGTAGCAGGAGCCAATGGCTCCTGCTGCTGTATCTGAGCCAATGCAGAGGGAGAGAGAGCTTCTGCTCTATTGCACATTGCTGGATCAAGATCAGGCTGAGGTATGTATAAGGGGGAGAATGCGGGGGGTGCTGCATGTAGGAGGTTTTTGTCCTTGCTGCATAGAATCAGGGCCGTTTGAAGGAATTTGGGGGCCCCAAGCAAGAGGCAGGGGACAGTGTGTTAAAGTTGAGAAGTGGGGGGGGGGGAGGGGGGGGGGATGCAGCTGCCGCTGACCACTGGGAAGTACTTCTGTCATTGCAAGCTGATAAGCGGGGGGGCGGGGGTTCTATCTTTGGAGGCATTTTGTTTTCTCAATTTGATAAGTGTAAAAAATGGCAATTGATTCTGCTATAAACCGGGTAGTATTTCTTCTGATAAGCAGGGGGGGGGTCTTGATGACTGCCTCCCCCCTTACTCCCCCCCCCTATGTTCTTTTTACCCCCCCTCCCTGCCTACCGCGTGGCAGGAGATTCAGTTGGCTGTTCCCGGCCGGACGGGTAGGACGTGAGCACCGAGTGTGGTGTGCACTTCCGGTCAGTCCGGCCGGAAACAGGAAACTGAATCTCCTGCACCGCTCGGTTACGGTACCCGGCCGGACAGCAGGAGGAACTAGGAAGAGGAGCTCGGCCACGCTACAAGCTGCAGCATTTATACGAAGCGGCGTCGCGGCAAGGGCCCACCCTGCTGGGGCGGGGCCCCAAGCAGTTTCTTGTTTTGCTGCAACCTTCTGCCTTTAAAACAACTTTAATATGAGATCCAAAGCCCAATAACCTACAAACAAATCATTTTTAGCTTTTCTAAAGGCCGTAACCACTGAAACCATAGTGAATGCCTTGCCAACAGATTGCACATTCTTCTCCTATTGTTCTAGTATTTCAGGTGCTTTCCAGTTTCACCTTTTCTCACTTACAAAACTAAAAAATATGTCAAAATTTGGGCTGAATCTTTGTGACACAGACCTCCAACTATTTAGTAGTAGGATAGCTGGAATAGATTTTTTGCCCAGGTTTATTGTAATAGAAAGCCATTTCTTCTGTGGATGCAGTGGGGTGTTTACTCCTTAATGGGTAATTTTCTTCGTCATGACTGGGTGTTCTGACCCCACTAAATTCATCATTATGTCATGTAACTGCTGCTCTACGAGCACTATACTATTTAAAGAAACAATCTTTGTAATGGAGGTTCTTCAGGTGTGCAAGTCAAGAGGGGATGAAAAAGGGCAGTTCATAGGTATAAATACGTGGTGGCAAACCAATGTGTGCGAAATGTGCATGTCATTTTTCTCACAATGATGAATATATTTCTGGTCAGTCTGTCGACAAAAGCAGCGAAATACCAATAGCTCATTACCAGCAGGCCCAAGAGGGTCACAGGTTTACCAATTTTCCGTATATACAGTAAAACCTCAGATTGCGAGTCACTCGGTTTACAAGCATTTTACAATAGGAGCCGTTTTCTTTTTTTTTTAATCCCTATTTGATTTGCGAGCGTTGTCTTAAAGCCGAGCAAGATTCAAGCCTCTAGGGTGTGCAGTACCGCATGTGGCCAGAGATGCGGGGGCGACGGTGACGCTCAGAAAAGTGACACTGAAACGAATTACGAGCATAATCCATTCCAGGGGAATGTTTGTAATCCAAAGCACTCGCATATCAAACCGAGTTTCCCCATAGAAATCAATGGAAACAAAATTAATTCGATCCACATTGATTTCTATGGCATGCAATACTGCATGTGGCCAGAGATGGGGGGGTGCCGGAGAGACTCGGAAATACTTGGAGATCGTTCGGCTGCCCTCAGAAACTGAGTATTTCCAAACAGCTCCTGATCGGCTCCGGCGCCCCCGCACCTCTGTCCAAATGCAGTACTGCACACCACAGAGGCTTGAATCCTGCTCGTTTTGCGAGACAACACTCGCAAACCAAGTCAGGATTTAAAAAAAAAAATAAATATTGCTCGTATTGCAAAACGCTCCTTAACCGCGTTACTCGCAATACGAGGTTCCACTGTATCTGAGTTTCCATTGATTCCTATGGGGAAACTCGCTTTGATATACGAGTGCTTTGGATTACAAACATGCTTCTGGAATGAATTATGCCGTAATCCAAGGTACTACTGTACGTCATACTGGAGTATGTTCACCTACTTGCAATTAACTGGCAAATCTTCCCTTGCCAATTTCAGTAAAAGATTGTGAGGTTTAGGTTTACTGCTGCCATATAGTGTTTCATGACTTGTAATTAGGGCTGCAACTAACGATTATTTTCATAATCGATTAGTTGGCCGATTATTGTTTCGATTAATCGACTAATCGGTTAATTACCGTTAAAAAAAAAAAAAAAAGTTAATTTTGCTGCGATTTGCATTTTTACATTTTTTTTTTTTTTTTTGGCCAATTTGTTGTTGGGCAGATTACAAACACAAATTGCCGCAAAAACACATTACATGCTTTTCTGCAGCTTCTCTATTGAAGTATATTAAACCAAAAAACTAAAATGGCACAGTTTTGCGTTAAAAAAGTCCTTGCCTTTCCAAATACGCAGCAGCTGAAAAAATCATGGATGTGAACGTGTCCCATAGAAACCATGTAAATGACCTGTAGTGTGTTTCTGCAAAAAGCACCAAAAAACACAGAGGTGTGATCCAGGCCTGAGATGTTAAGTAACATAATGGGGTTAAAAAAACAAAAATTAGTACAAAGAGCAAATAATCGCTACTGTAAGGGGTTCATTTTTTACTGTGGGACAGTGAAAGTAATATTTACAGTAGCAATTTGCACTTTTTGTACTATAAAGCGTTAATTTTAGTTTTTTTAACCTCATTATGTTACTGGCCGATTAATCGATTATGAAAATTGTAATCGATTAATTTCATAATCGATTAGTTGTCGATTAATCGATTAGTTGTTTCGACCCTACTTGTAAATGATGTTGTCTCAAGGATGGCTGGTAGATGTAGTTCTTTGTCAATAAATGACATGCACCAAACAAATATCCGGCCAAGTCCACAAGAATAAATCTGATGTGAAAATTGTCCTGAACTAGCAGTTTTAAACCTGGAATCAGCAAAATGATATGACAGCAGCACTCACACACAATGAACAGGCCCAAAGACTTATATAAAGCGTCTATGACCTTGATAACGTTCACTAGGCCACGTACAGAAAAACAATAATGTTATAGTACCCACACACAGTCCAGTACAGGTATACAATAGGTGTTATAATACCCATACAAACCCGAGCATAGGTATACGATAACTGGTATAATACCCACACAAAGCCCAGTATAGGTATATGATAGGTGTTATTATACCCACACAAAGTCCAGTATAAATATACAATAGGAGGGGCCAGGAGAGCTGGCAAGGGACCCGACAAGAGGATCTGGGCTGTTCTGTGCAAAACCATTACACATAGCAGATACAGTAAGTATGACATTTGTTTTTTTTTGGGTTAAAAAATAACAAACAAGACTATCCGGTTCCTGACCGGCTCGCGTGTATTTACGGCGCAGAATGGCACCCCTGCGCGAAACTCTGTACCCATACAGAATTACCTTTAAGAGCCGCCAGAGCGCGTGTGCGCACGCCTGCTGCGCGGCTGGGAACTGGATGCGCGTAGCCGGCGGTGATCACCGCCGGCCACCCGCGATCGCGTGCATGAGCGCCAGCACGGGGAACACACAAATCCCGTGCTGTCAGAGGAGAGGAGACATGTCGTTTGTTCCTAGTAAGTAGGAACAGCGATATGTCTCCTCTCCAACTCAGTCCTATCCCCAGTTAGGACACACGGAGGGAACACACATTTAACCCGTTGATCGCCCCCTAGTGTTAACCCCTTCCCTACCAGTGACATTTACAGTAATCAGTGCATTTTTATAGCACCGATCGCTGTATAAATGTCAATGGTCCCAAAAATGTGTCAAAAGTGTCCGATCTGTCTGTCGCAAATCAGCTAAAAAAAAAAAAAAAAAAAGCCATAAATCTTTCCCATAGTTTGTAGACTCTAACTTTTGCGCAAATCAATGCGATTTTTTTTTTTTTACCAGAAAAATGTAGAAGAATATTTATTGACCTAAACTGATGAAGAAATTTGTTTTTTAAAAACATTTTGGGGATATTATAGCAAAAAATATAAATTTTTTAAAAAATTGTCGCTCTTTTTGTTTATAAAATGCAACAAATAAAAACGAGGATCAAATAGCACCAAAATAAAGCTCTATTTGTGGGGGGGGGGGGAGAGGACGCAGGTTGTTTGGGTACAGCATTGCATGACCGCGCAATTACCAGTTAAAGCGACGCAGTGCCAAATTGTAAAAAGTGCTCTGGTCAGGAAGGGGGTAAAACCTTCTGGGGCTAAAGTGGTTAATAACAATTAAAAGTGAAATCTCCCAAACAGGACATAGACGGCATGAAGTAACTTGCTGTCCTTTACTCTTGGCGGACTACAGTAGTCCTGCAGAATATGGCTGTCCCGTAGGAATGAACGCGACCACAGTGCGTTTACTCAAAAGAGAAGGCAGATGGAAGTTTTCTTTGTGAAAGTTGTACAGCGTGGGGCATAGACACACAGGGAACCTCACTGGATCAGGGCTGCAGGTAAGTATGTTACCAGTTGGGCTGTACTCAGTGCAGTGGAGTGAACTGATAAAAAGGAACAGTTTTCCTTTAGGGTACTTTCACACTGAGGCACTGGGTGCGTCAGTAAAATGCCGCTATTCTTAGCGGCACTTTACCGTTGTTTTTGCTGCGATTTACGGCCGCTAGCGGGGTGCTTTTAACCCCCGCTAGCGGCCGAAAAAGGGTTAAAACCGCCTGCAAAGCGCAGCTATAGCAGTGGTACGGTCGCGCTGCCCAATGATTTCAATGGGCAGGGGCGCTTTAGGAGCGATGTATACACCGCTTCTACAGCGCTGCAAAGATGCGGTTAGCAGGACTTTTTTTTACCATCCTGCTAGCGCACTGCTCCAGTGTGAATGCCCTCGGGCTTTCACACTGGAGAGAAAGGAGTGGCTCTTTCAGGGCACTTTGCAGGCGCTATTTTTTAGCGCAATATCGCCTGCAAAGCGCCCCAGTGTGAAAGCAGCCTTACTATACTGAAATGGACTACAATGTCATCAAGCTGTTTCCAGAAGAATACCCTACAATAATTTAGTGGTGTTCGGGTTTCCGAAAAGGATTCGCACTAGGTTCCATGACACTACCTTCACTCTCAGTGAAATTGAAAAGTTTTCAGCTTTCAGCCACAAAACTTGCCCAAAAGTAAGAGAATAGCTTCCAAAAACGTATTTTTCTATGTGAAGCTGGTCATTTAGGGCAAATTAGGTCATCCGACATCCTCTTTTTTAGCTGAGAGTATTTCTACCTGTAGCAGACTTAGGCCTCGTTTCCACTGAGCGGATCGGTTCGGTACGGTACGCTATTTTGGGTGTTTCCATTATAAAAGCGTGCCATAAAACCGAACCGTACCATTCAAGGTCCTGCTTCAGATGTGGGGCCATAGAAAATGGAACGGTTCGGTTAGGGCGGAGCTACTATACATTCCACTGATTGGCGGACACGCTAGGCATTTTTTCTAAACCCTGACGGTTCGACTTGCAGTGGAAACGCTTACCAGAATAGACCGGACCATTCTAACCGTTCCAAACTGTATCGACCCGAACCGTTCCGCTCAGTGGAAACGAGGCAATGGGTTCACACTGCTGTGATCCGATATTCAGTGCAATTACGTAGTGCAACTTTGAGACGGTTTCTATATTCTATGGGGCCAAAATCCTGCTGGAATCGCACCAAAGTAGTACAGGGACCTTTTCCAAAAATCGCTCTGTGCTGAGTCCCATTGATGTGAACAGGCACCATTGAATACAATGTGATTTCCATGGTCATGCAATTCTGTGAGACTCAAGTCACATCTGAAATTGCACTGGTGTTAATGGAACCTCAACAAGCCACAAGGATGGATATATCTACTGATGCGGATATTTGGCAGGGACATGGGACATTCAGAATATGCACAGAACAATGCTTATGGCTTGAAAAAATCATTTTGATGTTATTACCTGCATTATGCCACTAATGTCGACTGAAGTTGCTTCTCCTAAGGAGGCCAAAACATTGATGTCTTTAACCGTCCAATCAAAAAAATTCCCTTGTACATGAATGGATATTCTTTGCAAAGCATATATTCAAATTAGCTTAACCTAATTTAGTAAGCTAAGTAAAAATTCTCTTTTATAAACTAAACTTGCTCCACTTCTTTCATAATTCAAACATGTCTAAAATCACAAGGCAATTAGTGTTAAAGTGTGCATATTCAAACTCATCCATTGACAATGAGTTCTCATAGATGGCTAGAAGGCAAATCTGAAGGAGAGAAATGTATTGATCCCCCCCCCATTCACGCTAACGGTATGAATGGAGGAATCTTACACTACTGACTATTGGATTCTGGCAGCGGCCACCTGCAAATTGGCTGAAGTTTGTCGAGCCAGGTGGTGTGGGCAGAGCGACCCACTCCTACCAATTGATAGGAATCTGCCTAAATTCAAGCCGTGTATGGCTATAAAAATATGACTGCTGCAAATCACGCTTTACACAGAAGCCTACAAGGCGTAAGCCAAGCTATAATGTGCAACTTGCATCTCTGGTTTGTAATTATGTTAGCTTAAAGTGATAAAGTTTTTTTTTTTGTTTCAATAAAGTGGAACTCCACTCTCCCAATCAACATTATCCTCATGCTGCGAACACTAGGTTTCTTGCCTAGGCAAATTATGTCATACGTCCCAGAAGTCTTCAGGAGGGGAGGAGAAGAGAAGCGGTTTTCTCAGATAAGCACACCCTCCTGCCTGCATCCCTGAGCTAAGATTCCAGGAAGTAAATGCTACATGAATCATTTGCCCTTACTTAAGATGGCCATGTCCAGAAATGCAATTGGTTGTTTTACAAAGTGGTTTCTCAACAAAATAAAGCATAGAGACATGGATAGATGGGGGAGTTTGATCTGAATATAAAAAATAAATAAATAAATAAATAATGAAAATAGGATTTTTGTACTCACCGTAAAATCCGGTTCTCTGACGTCCATGGACCGACACAGCTCTCATACTGATTACATGTGGGTATATGTCCCTGCTTGCAGGAGAAGACCTAGGCAGAATGTTAGACGTTAAAACATTCTAGAACAAGCCAGAGCCGAACAGCCCCGCCCAGGGAGGCGGTCCCTCCGGACATTACCCTCCCACCTGCAGCCAGCAGCTTCAGTTCGTAACAAAGCAGTACAAACTTAAAAGGAAGGGTGGTTGCTGTGTCGGTCCATGGACGTCAGAGAAATGGATTTTACGGTGAGTACAAAAATCCTATTTTCTCTTATCGTCCATGGACCGACACAGCTCTCATACTGATTACATGTGGGACGTTCCAAAGCAGTATAAGAAAAGGGTGGGAGCAAAAAAGTAAGGAACAACCAAAACTTCACTCCAAACCAGCAGAGCTCCTCAACGGAGGAGTTGCAACATTAGACAGCGGCCTGCAACACTTTGCGGCCGAAGGAAGCATCCGAAGATGCAGCCACATCAACCTTGTAGAACTTTGAAAAGGTATGAACGGACGACCAGGTCGCCGCCTTGCACACTTGTGCAACCGACGCTTGATGTCGGAAAGCCCAGAAAGCACCGTTTGCCCTTCCGAATAGTAGCAGTAGCCGCCAGGTATACCCGTAAGGCACGCACCACGTCTAAAATTGTGAAGCGCAACCTCTCTAGGATGCGATGGATGAGGTCACAAGGACGGAAGGACAATGACCTCATTAAGGTGAAAAGCCGAAACCACCTTAGGAAGAAAAGACGGTCGCAATACCGCCTTATCCTTATGGAGGACCAGGTAAGGCGACTTGCATGATAGAGCCGCCAACTCAGACACCCGTCTAACAGAAGTGATGGCCACTAAAAAAGCCACCTTCTGAGACAAAGTTGAAAGAGGAATATATCTCTTATATTCTCGAAAAGGAGATTCCTGAAGAACCGAAAGCACCAAGTTCAGATCCCAAGGAGGGAGCGGGGGCTTGGCAGGAGGAACCACATGGCGTACCCCCTGCACAAAAGTGCTAACCAAGGAATGACCAGCTAGGGGTCTTTGAAAAAAAACGACCAAAGCCGAAATCTGACCCTTAATAGTGCTCAAAGCCAGCCTTTGAGCAACACCACACTGTAAGAACCTCAGGATTCTGGGAACAGAGTACGTCCGTGGACGCCAGTCCAGTTCCTCGCACATAGCGATGTAAGCTCTCCAGGTACGGTGATGGATCTTCCTAGAAGACTTTGGTGCCCTAAGCATGGTTGAAATTACCGAATCCGACAGGCCTCGGTCTTTCAGCACCTGGCTCTCAATAGCCATGCCGTTAGAGCCAGAGACTGTAAAGCAGGATGAAAGATAGGGCCTTGAGATAGAAGGTCCTTCCTCAAGGGCAGACACCAAGGGACTTCCGCGACGAGACGTACCAGGTCGGCGTACCAATGACGCCGAGGCCAGTCCGGAGCAATGAGGATTACCGGAATGCCCTCGGCCGCTACCCTGCGCAGCAGACGAGGAATCAACTGCAACGGAGGGTAGACATACATCAGGCGATACTGACCCCACGGGGCCATTAACGCGTCCGAGGCATCCGCCCAGGGGTCCTTGGACTGGACCACAAACCTCGACACCTTGCGATTGAGTCGAGACGCCATCAGGTCCACATCCGGAGTGCCCCATCGTTGACAAAGGAGCAGAAACACTTCCGGATTCAAGGACCACTCCCCCTGGTCCAGGGACTGGCGGCTCAGATAGTTCGCCTGCCAGTTTTCTACGCCCGGAATGTAAAACGGCCGACAGCGCCGGCACACTTTTTTCCACCCATCTTAGGATGTGGGCGACCTCGGATGCCACAGCCGAGCTCTGGGTGCCCCCCTGATGGTTGACATACGCCACGGCCGTGGCGTTGTCCGACTGGATTCTGACCGAGCGGCCCTGTAGCCTCTTCAACCATGCGGAGAGACACAGCTTGATCGCCCGCAATTCCAGGACGTTGATTGGGAGACGAGATTCGGCTGGAGTCCAGAGCCCTTGAGCTGACAAGACTCCCCACACTCCTCCCCAGCCCGTCAGGCTGGCGTCCGTTGTGATCACCGTCCAGTGGATGGGGAGGAACGACTTCCCGGCCCCAAGAGCCAGGGATCTCAGCCACCACGACGCCTTGACAGAGTGACTCACCTGGATCTGAAGATCCAATGACAATGGGGATTTGTCCCAAACCGACAGAATTCCCTTCTGCAATGCCTGAGTGTGTGATTGGGCATACGGAACCGCCTCGGAGGCCACCATTAGTCCCAGGACTCTCATGCAGAATCGAATGGATGAGCATTTTCGGGACGTCAGAACGCGCACTGCCAACTGAAGTGTCAGTAACTTCTCTGAGGGTAGAAACACCCTCGCTGTCTAAGTGTCCAGGATCAGACCCAGATACTCCAGGCGCTGAGTCGGGACTAGAGTCGACTTCTGCGTGTTCAGAACCCATCCGAAGTCCCGGAGGGTCTGACTGACTATCGTCACATTTTCCTCCAATTCTGAGCCATTTTCTGCTCTGAGAAGGAGATCGTCTAGATAGCCCACGATAACAATTCCTCGCTGTCTCAGCAAAGCTAGAACCGGGGCCAGCACCTTGGTGAAAACCCGTGGTGCCGATGCTAGGCCGAAGGGAAGGGCCACGAACTGATAGTGGACTTCGTCTATGGCAAAGCGCAGAAACCTCTGGTGGTCTGTGCAGATTGGGATGTGCAAGTAAGCGTCCTTGATATCCAAGGACGCCAGAAAATCCCCCTGGGGGAGTGTCGCGATCACCGTGCGAATGGATTCCATCCTGAATTTTTGTACCCTCACGTAGGCATTCAGGGCCTTGAGGTCCAGGATTGGCCGAACCCCGTCCTTTTTCGGGACAACAAACAGGTTTGAGTAAAACCCCTGAAACCTCTCTTGTGATGGAACTGGCACAATTACTCCGCGCCCGAGCAAATCCTGTACGGCCCCCAAGAGGGCCGCCCGGCGGGCCGGAAGGAGAGGGAGGTTCGAGGGAAAAAACCTGCTTGGGGGCCACGAGCGGAACTCTATCCTGTATCCCGAGGTGACCACATCGCACACCCACCGTTCGGAGATCCGGGAGGTCCACCGCACCGAGAACCTGCGAAGACGTCCCCCCACCCCAGAGTCGGGCAGGGGCAAGACTTCATGCGGTGGTGGACTTGGGAGCCTGCTTGGTAGGCTTACGCACCCAGGGACGTCTTTGTCCCCCAGCCGCACTTTTTTCAGTCTGGGTGGGCTTACCCGTGGAATCTGACTGACGAAAAAACTACTTCTTCGCCGGAAAGGAAGGGCCCGGCCTGCGGTGGGGCTCCTTTCCCTTAATAGACTGGGGAAGAAAGGTGCTCTTATCTCCTGTGACGTTCTTAATAATGTGATCCAGAGCGGCCCCAAACAGTCTACCGCCCTTAAAGGGCAAGTCAGCCAGGAGCTTTTTGGAAGCTAGATCGGCCGACCAGCATTTCAGCCAGATAGGGCGACGCATCACCACAGCAGTAATGGAGGCCCCCATTATTAAAAGGAGTCGCATCGCACACGAAGACTAAACCCTGCGCAAGTTGGTGAGCCAGGGCAATGGTTTCAGGAGGGAGATTATGCTCCTGCACTGTCTGGTGCAATATCTGTGCCCAGCCTGTGAGTGTCAGACACAAGTGTCGCCGCCGCCACTATAGGGCGCAAGGCGGCCCCCAATAAGGTGAATATAGTTCTACACGCCACCTCTGACCTCCTGTCAGCAGGATCCATAAATGCAGGAGTCCCTTCCATTGGGAGCATGGTAGCCTTATTCAAACGGGCGACCGGGGGGGTCGACCACTGGGGGATGAGCCCACTTCTTAACTAGGTCCTCCTTAAAGGGTTACCTTAAGGCTATGCGCCGCGGGACCGTCAAAGTCTTCTGCGGCTTATCCCAGACTTGGTCAATGTATGTATCAAAAAAAAGGCACATATGGAAAAACCTTTTTTGAAGACACGGCTTTTAAAGAACCAAAAAGGTCATAGTTTCCACCGGAGGTTCCTCAGCCTCCACATTCAGCTTGAGAGTGTCCCGCACAGCATCAATGAGTTCACTCACAAGCACCCTGTCAGTAGGTGGTTCAAGACAGGGGTCTTCCTCACAAGGAGGGTCCTGTCCAAACACATCAATATCCTCAGAATTAGGGTCCTCAGCAGCAGTAGCTAGGCCCATATCTGAGTCAGAGCACTCCCCATGTGGGGAGAAGCAGGTGTACCAGACTCCATAATGCCACCCTTTGAGACCCTATTCACTATTACAGTGAATAGTACAGTCCACTGAAGCTGCAGGTGGGAGGGTAATGTCCGGAGGGACCGCCCCCCCTTGGCGGGGCTGTTCGGCTCTGGCTTGTTCTAGAATGTTTTAACATCGAACATTCTGCCTAGGTCTTCTCCTGCAAGTAGGGACACATACCCACATGTAATCAGTATGAGAGCTGTGTCGGTCCATGGACGATAAGAGAAATAGGGTTTTTCATTTGTGGGGCTCAGATACAGTGAAGTTCTGCTTTAAAATAATAAAGGTGTTATACTTATCGGCTGTGTAATGGTATTGCACAGAGCAGTGCTTTACCTCTTCTTCTGGAGTCCCCCACTGGTGCTGACCCCTCCTCCTTTTCTCCAAGTGCCCCCTTAGCAAGCTGTGTGCTAAGCAGGCACGCTCTTGAGCTTGGCTGTTTGCCTCAATAGACACACACAACGTGGCTTGGCTCCACCCCAGCTTCCTACCTCATAGGATTTGATTGACAGCAGCAGGAGTCAACCAGTGGAGTGTCTTTTTCAGCTTAAACCACTTCTTGCCCGGCCTATAGCAGAATGACGGCCGGGTGGTGGTTCAGTTATCCTGACTAGGCGTCATTGGACATCCAGCATGACAACATGCCGACGCGCAGCGATCAGTGGTGCTGTGTGTCACTCTGACACACTGCATCTCTGATCGTAGTAAGGAGCCTCTGACGGAGGCTCCTTACCATATGATCAGCTGTGACCAATCACAGCTGATCACAGAGTGAACCAGGAAGTGCTGGTAAACGGCTTTCCTCGGTTCCCGCTAACAGGGAGAGCCGGTCGGCGGCTCTTCCCGTCGGGGGGGGGGTCTGCGCTGATAATCAGCACAGCCCTATACGATGTGCCACCAACAATGCCAATCAGTGACCATCAGCTGCCAGTCAGTGCCCCATCAGAAACATCTGTCAGTGCCAAAGTACCAATCAGTGCCCATCAGAAAAACCTGTCTGTAACTCATCATCCGTGCTGCCCATCAGTGCTGCCTGTCAGTGCCGCCTATTGGTGCCCATCAGTGAAGGAAAAAAACAAATTTTATAAGAGAAAAAAAAAAGAAAAAAAAACTTTTTTTTTTGGCCAAAAATTTGTCTTTTTTACATTGTGCACATATACGGCCGGGTGGGCGCTTCCTCCTGAGTGGACGATCAGGAATGTCCCTCAGAAGGAGGGGGATCGCGCGCACGTGCACGCGCAGCGGTGCGATCGCAATGCGCTCGTGTCACCCGGACACGGCGCACCTCCGATCGGCAGGAGGGCTCTGTGATTGGCCCTCCTGATCACATGATGGCTGTGTCTAATCACAGCCATTATGTGATGTAAATAGAGAGCCGGTTGCTAGGCGATCGGCTCTCCTCACACGGAAGTTGTCAGTGAATAGGAGAGCTGATCTCTGCAGCCCGCCGATGATCAGTATGAGCCGTTTTTTACAGCTTTCTACACACTAATCACAAGCCTAGTGTCCACACACATGTCCCAATACAATATAAACACACAAAGTCCCCAAAATAGTGTCCCCAAAACACTGTCCCCACACACTAAAAACACCTGTCCCCCACATATGCAACAGTAAAATCATATGTTGCAATGATCATCTGCACACATCTGTCCGTGATCATATAAACCAAATTATTATACCCTTAACTGGATTTTTTTTTACCAAAGACATGTAGCATAATACATTTTGGATTAAATTTATGACAAAAATTTATTTTATTGGATTTCTTTTCAAATAGAATGAAGATTTTTTTTTTTTTTACAGTCGTGAATAAATACCACCAAAAGAAAGCTCTATTTGTGCGAACAAAAATTATAAAAATGTAATTTGGGTACAGCGTAACATGACCGCGCAATTGTCATTGAAAGTGCGAGAGCGCTGAAAGATGAAAATTGGCCTGGGAAGGAAGGGGGTAAAAGTGCCCAGCATTGAAGTGGTTAAGCAAAAATTAAAAACCCTAGTGGTGATCAAATACTACTAAAAGAAAATTATAAGAATTTCGTTTGGGTACAGTGTTGCATAACCGCGCAATTGTCAGTCAAAGTGTGACAGCGCTGAAAGCTGAAAATTGTCCTGGGCAGGAAGGGGGGGGGGGAAGTTCCCAGTATTGAAGTGGTTAAAGGAGTTGTAAAGTCAGAAGTTTTTGTTATCCTAATGCATTCTTTGCATTAAGATAAAAAACCTGTGTGCAGCAGCTTTCCTAGCACCCCTTAAATACTTACGTGAGCAACATCTATCTCCAGACATGTCCATGAGTGTCTTAGCCGTCCGGGGGGACCCTCCTCCTGATTGGCTGAGACACAGCAGCGGTGCCATTGGCTTTTAGGGCTGTCAAAGTCAGTTAGCTAATCAGAAGAGAGGGGGGGTGGGGCGGGGTTGGGGCTCCGTGTCTGAATGGACACACGGACCTGTGACGCAAGCTGCTTGCTCTGCGGGCACTCGAAAGGAGGGAGGGGCCAGGAGCAGCGAAGAGGGACCCGAGAAGAGGAGAACTGGGGCTGCTCTGTGTAAAACCAACTGTACAGAGCAGGTAAGCATAAAACAGTTTATTTTATTTTTAAAACGAGACTCTACAATCACTTTAATAGATAGAATGCATTAAGGTAAAAAAGGCTTAGCCTTTAGAACCATTTTAAAATTAAAAATGAATAGTATTGAGCAATGCCTTCTCTAGAAATTTCCATTAGCTAGTTTTTAGCATGCAATTCCACTTTTTACTAAGAAGATAAGCTGCTCCGATATGCTGACAATCAATGATTCACTTGCTCACAACATATCATAGCAACAAGAGAACGCACAATACATTAGCTATGAAGTCATGTATACTCATGCGGAATATTCAATGAATCGGACATCACAGAATAGAAATGGGGAAGCTGATTTACTTAGGCCCCTTTCACACTTGTGTGACTTGTCCTGTGACTTGAGACTTCAAAGTCGCATGACAAGTCGTACCCCATGATTTCCAAGGAGTGCCGTTCATATCTGTGCAACTTCAAGTCGCACAGACTTCAAAGTAGTCCCTTTACTACTTTGGTCCAACTTTGATGCGAGTTGAGGTCCATAGACCTCAAGTTTACACAGGCATTCCCTAAAATTGCGTCGAAATCGTGGCAAAAAAAAAAAAAATAATAATATCGCACGACTTTGAAGTCGTGGTAGTAGGAAAGGGTCCTAAAGGAGTTGACAATCTGCAATAAAAATAAGTGTGAAGATCCACTTCAATTATTCAATCATATACAGATTGAGCCCAGGTTCACACGGAGCTGTACGTATGAAGCCGTGCAAGTTCAGCTGAACTCGCACAATTTCACTCCTGCATGTCAGTCCCGATTTCGGTAGCGATTTCACCGACATCTGTGCGGGTTTCTGCACAGATGTCAACGGAAATCGCAAAAAGTAGTACAGAAACTCTTTTGGAAATCAGTGCGGCGCCACAAATGCAGTGCCGCACCGATTAGGACGGTGCCGCGGATTTGACATGTCAAAACGCACCAATGTGAACCAGGGCTAAAATTACAGAAATGTGCTTTTCACATGATTATTGATGTAGTATCCATTGAAGGGTAGCCTTGTCTGTTGTGAGCCGTCTCACTACCATGTTTAAACACATAATAAAGTCCCAGTGCCTTCTAGATGCCCCTTTTTTCATTGGAGTCTAAATTTGGAGCAGTGGCTGTGTCTGTGCAGCTGCTGCGTCCCAACTGACAGCCATGGGACTGTTCTGTTGACATGGGGATGGCCCCGCACAGGGCACAGATTAAACTGCGCTGTGTGAATGAGGCCTAAGTATTAGGCTTCTTGTACACGAAACGTTTTGAAACCTCTCCTGAACGATTTAACTTGACAGATATTACCCGACGTTTAAAAGCGTCCACTTTGAAACGTTTACATGCCGCTTTTAGCCGCATTTTTTATTTTTTTCAAACAGTAAAAAAAAAAAAAAATGTATCTCCATTAAAAACCCAGCTAAACGCGAGTTACAGTGTTTACAAGCTGTTACAGGCATTTGGCGTTTCAAATGCCTCTGAACCTCTGTTCTGAAAGCATTTTTTGCTTTACAAAAAATGCTTCTAAACTCAACTGCCTAGAAACAACTATAAACGACCCTGTGTACATGTACTGATAAGATAACAGAGGAGAGCTCAGGGATCCTGTGTACATGTACTGATAAGATAACAGAGGAGAGTTCAGGGGCAGCTAAAACAAACGCCCAACTGCTCCTAAACATCCGTTTACCAGCAGCAGTGTACATGAGGCCTTTAAAGAAAAACTGAGCAGGTCTCTTCTGCAACAACAAACAAATACCTGCTTGCTGGCAGCTCAGTGTGCATTCCCAGCACACTCCGTCTGTGCCTGAATGACTGACTCCCGTGCGCATGCGTGGGATGACATCATTCCGCCACCGGCCAATCAAGAAGCTGAAAACCCAGAGGTAGCTGGGCAGGGATGTAACTGCTGCACAGCTGGATGGTGGAGGTGAATTTTTCTGAGAGTTTAGTGCTTGAGTAACCTACAAAACTGTCCTACAGGACCTTGGTGCATTAGAGTCAATCCTCTAAAAGATGTGCAATCGCTGCCAACGGAAAAAGTGAGCCCAAAACTTATTCCATTTTCAATAGAATGAGTTAGAGCCTCCATCGGTCTGTTATTGCTGTATCCCTATTGCAGAGATTTCCCCTATCGTCTTTGAGCCCAGGTTCACACTGGGATGCCGAAAGTGAATTTCCGGCAATGGCACCGTCCTAATCGGTGTGATGCCGCATCTGCTGCACCAATTTCAAAAAGTAGTTTCTGTACTACTTTTTGCAATTTCGGGCCGCGATTTACATTGACATCTGTGCAGAAACCTGTACAGATGTCTCTGCAATCGCGGCCGAAATCAGGACTGACAGACGGGAGTGAAATCGTGCGAGTTCGGCTGAAAACTCTTCAATAGGGGACAACTAAGTTTTATCAGAAGAGGGAAAGGTTAGAACCTTGGATTTTTTTTTCTGTTAATACCCTCGTCTCTGGGTGGTGACTGCACCCCTCATATTTTGTACAGGCATAACAGGAAGCAGTGGTGGCTGGTGCTCAAAATTTTTGGGGGGGCGCAAACAAACGAAAAAAAAAAAAAACATCAATTGCAGCCTCACTGTGCCCATCAAACGCAGCCATTGTGCCATGCCATCAAACGCAGCCACTATGCCATCAATTGTCGCCACTGTGCCATGCCATTGTCGCCCCTGTGCCATGCCAAACGCAGCCACTGTGCCATGCCTATCAATTGTCGCCACTATGCCTATCAATTGTCGCCACTGTGCCATGTCAAACGCAGCCACTGTGCAATGCCATTGTCGCCACTGTGCCATTCCAATGTCGCCACCGTGCCATGCCAAACGCAGCCACTGCCCTCAGGCTGTAATCAGAAAGCCTATCAGAGCCGCTGGCTCTGATAGACACTTCCACAGCCAACCAGCTGCCATTATCCAGATGGCCGGCACTTGCCAGGGGGCAGGCCATCTGAATTGTGGGCGGCAGCGGCGACAATACATAGATTCATGCAATGCATGAATCTATGTATTGTTTTTCAGTGGCGGTGCAGGAGCGACGCTCCTGCGCTTTCTATGGACAGGAAGGGAGAAAAATGTCCCCAGTGGGGTCACAGACAAAAAAAACTGGCAGAAAATGTAATGCTCTTATTTTATCCAACATTCAATTTAAAAATTGTCTGGAGTTGAGCTTTAAGCAGACCATGTAAAGCATAGAGGAGCTGCAAGATATTTCTCAATGATAGGCCGCTGCACTGCGTCATGTAACTTCACAGATCCCATGACCAAGGAAAAAGGAGTTCTATCTATTTTGCCACACAAAGCCACCACCCTATAAAAGTCACATGCGATTGTTATACATTTTATAAATCTTTTTTTTTTGGAAAAAATAATAAAAATAATAAAACCATAAAATATAGCCACTTTTCACAACACTTTAGCTGAAAATGTATGTCTACCATTCAGAAAAAAAAAAGTTTTGCACGTTCAAGCAAATAGATCTTTGTGCCGCCAGTAAGTTTACAAACTATGAAATGAACACAGATGGATAAAGGCTTAAAATAGCATAAAATCCAGGCGTTTTTCTGCCCAGGGAGTCACAGATGGCGAGTTCATCTAGCCATAGAAATGAATGGCGGCTGTATTCTAAATATACGGCAACGCCTTTGTGCATCTGTATGAACACGCATGCGCAAATGATTTTGCAATTTGGGGAACATATCATACGAGTACAACCGCGCACAGCCATTCACTTCTAAGGCCAGCTGTATGCGCCACCTGTGGCTCCCCGGGCAGAGAAAAAACGCCATACACTATTTTTAACCTCAAAAGTGTGTGTGCATGAGGCCTAAATGTAGATGTAAACCCTGGATTACATTTAACTTGCTAAAGCACTGCGTATAATAACTGCCTTTTTTTTGTTCACCATTTTCACGCTTATGTCAAACTCGCTCCTGTTGCTGCCAATTTCAAATCACCTGCAGCAGGATCGCCAAGAGGCTGCCTGTTTTGTCGCTTTGAAATCGCTCTCTCTGCAACTAGGTAGGACTCCCATCACTAGCAATTGAGATCAGTGACAGATAAAGGGAGTGATTCTATAGGGACACTTAGGCAGCCTTATTAGGGATCTTATATGTCTCTAGTGGCAGAATCGCCCATCTGACATCAGGCTGGGTTCACACTGAAGATCGCAGCGGCTCACAGCAAGAGTGCGGTGCGTCTCCATTCACCGTTTCAGGTCTGATTTCAGCCCGAATTTTGGGCTGAATTCGGACCTGAAAAAAAACAAAAGAAGCACAGGGATCCTGTGCAATTCGCACCGGAGCCGCTGCAGAGATGTGTTGACCGTCTGGTCACAATCTCCTGCTATGCGAATTGGCTGCGGAGAAATCCACATCCAATTCGCAATAGTGTGAACCCAGCTTAAAGCTTATTTATACATGTGGCTATACTTCTGCCCCACTGAAAATCAATCTGCAATGGGCGTTTTATAGCAAATAAAGAAGCGACATATGATCGTCTGCTTTAGCCCACAAAATGCCGACCCGCTGCGAAAGAAACGAGCTGCATTTTGTGGCGGTACCACTTGCCGAATGCAACAAGCCATTTAAATTTTACAGCCCTGGGCGGCTGCATTGCTGTGTTTAAGTGGGCGGCCACTGTGGCCGTAAAACCACGGCTCAACTGACTGCTCTGGTCAGTGTGAATGATCCCCTACTGAGATGGCCTCGGGCGTGTTCGAAATCTCACATACTAATCCCGCCAGGAAGCCGACACTGCACACGGCTAATCACAGGCAGTGAGACATTTCCTGATCTGTGTAGCTGCGGACCGGGAAATGTCTCACTGCCTGTGATTAGCCCCCTGTGCAGTGTCAACTTCCTGGCGGGATTAGTATGTGAGATTTCGAACACGCCCGAGCCCATCTCTACTTACCGTCAAGCCTCGTACACACGTGAATCCCGTTGAAAAAAAAAAAACTTCGGTTTTCTCGACGGGATTCCTGGCAAGCTTGTCTTGCCAAGCCCTGTGTACACACGATCATTCAAAAGAACCGCCGTTCTTTTGAATGGCAAAAACGCGGTGACGTTGACTACGACAAGCATGCGCTCGTCACATTCGATGCCGTCGCCGCCATCTTGCTACACCCTACACTACCCTTGTATGCTACCGCGCATGCGTCTAAGTCTTTTCGAGCATGCGCAGGTTTACCTGGAGACAGGCAAGCATACACACGCACGGTTTTCTCAACGGGAAACAGGCCGACAAGAATCCAAACGAGAAAAGAGAGAGCAGGTTCTCTATTTTTCTCGTTGAGATTCCCAGAAGTTTTCCCGACGAGAAACCATACACACGAACGTTTTTTTTTTTTTTGCAAAAAGCTCTCCCAGCAGTTTTCTTGCCAAGAAAACCGGCCGTGTGTACGGGGCTTCAGTCACCGCCTGTCTACATACAGCCATATAGAGCATCCATGAGTTTTTTGTGGTAGGAACCAGATCTATGCACAATCACTGATCACTCTCTATAGAGAAAACATGTCAGCCTAGAAGAGTGATGGCAAACCTTGGCACCCCAGATGTTTTGGAACTACATTTCCCATGATGCTCATCTACACTGCAGAGTGCATGAGCATCATGGGAAATGTAGTTCCAAAACATCTGGGGTGCCAAGGTTCGCCATCACTGGCCTAGAACATGTCCCAGTAATAATAATAATCCCATGGTAAAGCGCCCAAGAGATGTTATTGGTAGGGATGAGATATATGTGCGATCACTTATCATTCTCTACAGAAAAGACATATGTCAGCCTAGAACATGTCATAAGATTATTATTATTATTATTATTATTATTATTATTATTATTATTAGGACTTGTTCTAGGCTGACATATTTCTTCTATGTAGAGAATGACAAGTGATTGCACATAGATCTCATCCCTATTAGAAAAACCTCATGGAGGCTTTACCATGGGACGATTATTTATTATTATCCCATGGTAAAGCGTCCATGAGATTTTAGTGGTAGGGATGAGATCTATGTGCAAGCACTGATCATTCTTTATACAGAGGACACGTGTCATCCTCCTAGAACATGTCCCAATAATAATAATAATAATAATAATAATAATAATAACGATTTTGTTAGGCTCTGCAAAAACTGTTGGCGCTATTATAAATCCTGTATTATAATAAAAAAATGTAATAATAATGATCAAATTGTAAAACGTCCATGTGATGTTAGTGGTAGGGATGAGCTCTATGTGCAATCACTGATCATTCTCTATACAGAAGGCATGTGCCATCCTAAAACATGTCCCAATAGTAATAGTAATAATACTACTAATAATAATAATTAATAATGATGATTTTGTCTGTTGGCGCCATATAAATCCTGTATAATAATAATAATAATAATAATAATAATAATAATAATAATCCCATGGTAAAACATCCATGAGATGTTAGTGGTAGGGATGAGATCTATGTGCGATCACTGGTCATTCTCTATACAGAAGACTAGGGATGAGCTCAGGCGTGTTCACATTGAACACGTGCAGAGCCCGCCAAGGAAGTCGGCACCGTCGGAACAGCGCTGTGCTAATCACAGGCAGGGAGACATTTCCCGATCTCTGCAGCCGAGCATCAGGACAATGTCTCCCTGCCTGTGATTAGTGCAGCGCGGTTCCGACTTCCTTGGCAGGCTCTGCACGTGATAATCACAATGATCCTATGGTAAAAACGTCCATGCAATGTTAGTGGTAGGAATTGGATCTATGTACAATCACTGATCATTCTCTATACAGAAGACATGTGTCATCCTAGAACATGTCATAATAATAATAATAATAATGATCCCATGGTAAAACGTCCATGCGATGTTAGTTGTAGGGATGAGATCTATGTACTGATTGTTCTCTATACAGAAGACATGTGTCATCCTAGAACATGTCCTAATAATATTATTATTATTATTATTATTATTATTATTAATAATAATAATAATGATGATCCCATGGTAAAACGTCCATGTGATGTTAGTGGTAGGGATGAGATCGATGTACAATCACTTTCTCTATACAGAAGACATGTGTCATCCTAGAACATGTCCTAATAATAATAATAATAATAATAATCCCATGGTAAAATGTCCATGTGATGTTAGTGGTAGGGATGAGATCTATGCGCGATCACTTTCTCTATACAGAAGACATGTGTCATCCTAGAACATGTCCTAATAATAATAATAATAATAATAATCCCATGGTAAAATGTCCATGTGATGTTAGTGGTAGGGATGAGATCTATGTGCGATCACTTTCTCTATACAGAAGACATGTGTCATCCTAGAACATGTCCTAATAAGAATCTGTAGAACATGCCTGTAAGACATGACACACCCCTCTGTGAGATCACCATGCTGGCTGGATTACACAGATCCCTCATCAGGAAACTCACTAGATCTATCCCCTGTCCCCAACTACCTGCCTGTTTCCTGACCCACAGAGCTCACAATCAGTAAGATAGACAAGGACAATATCCCTGATCACACCCAGCACAGGGAGCATGCCCCACCATGATGCCCCACCATGACCCCCCCAATCAGAAGCCCCCCTCCCTAGCATATAGTGTAGTCACAATGATAGAAAAGCCATGCACATGTACTATACCTTGTTCATTCCATTACCCATGGCTGTGGCTGGGCTGCACTGACTAGGACAACAGGAAGCAAAGCTGTGTGAGCTGTAATGTCCCTGAATGTGTTTCCTGCTAGAACATGTGTACAGACAGAGGTGTGTGTGTGGGATGGCCTGTCTGGGCTGTGCTGGGCTCTGTCTGTCCGGGACTGATCACTCAGTATCAGCTGGAGCTGCTCCCTTGTCGGTCCGCCTCGCTCTGCGCTGTCTCCTCCTATGCTGACTCCTTGTTTACAGGCGAGCTCCCATCACATGAGGCTCAGCACTGCCCTCTGCTGGACGGTCCGCCTCACTTCCCGATCAGCATTAGCTGGCTGCAGCTACAAAACGAAACTGAACGTTTACTAGTGGCGCAGCTGTGCATGGCAGCCAATCAGCTTCTGTCTTCAGCTTGTTCAGTTCAGCTTTACAAATAAAAGCTGGAAGCTGATTGGTTGCCATGCAAAGCTGCTCCAGTTTTAGTAAATAGCCCTCACTGTAGGCACAAATATGGCTTATTATTTTTTCCAGTACAGTGGTTGTCAGAATATGATATGTGTTCATTAGGGATGAGCTTCGGCGTGTTCACATTGAACACGTGCAGAGCCCGCCAGGATTAGGGTGACAGTCCCCGGATTGAGGACACTGTCCCTGGACCAAATCTGTCCCCGGTTTTGTCCCCGGATTAGATTTGAACAGAGGCTGGGGCAATTTCAAAGACAGTTAGTGCAGAATTAAAAAAAATTATTCTGAATTACACCCCCCGCTCTGCCGCTCCTACTAGCTTAGGGAGGTGTATTTTTTTCCATTATCTGTGCCCCTTTCTGATGATCATGTGTTGGTCGGAGCGGAGGGAATATTTCTTCAGTTTCGGATGCATGCCCAATCCGTCCCGCTCTCATGTTCTTCTGCCTTTGCTCAAGTCCCGGCCAGCCGCCTGCCTGCCTATCTCCTTGCCTTCCCTGGCGGATTGATCTTCCTCCGCTCCCCACCCAGTAGTAGCCGGGGACCGGTGAGTAAGACTTGACAGGCTGTGAGGCAGGCGGCGGCGACTGGCAGAGATTTGCTGATTGCCGCCATTACTAGTAAAATAAAAATATGTCCCCGGTTTTCATTTAAAAAATCTGGTCACCTTAGCCAGGATGTCGGCATCGCGCTGCGCTAATGACAGGCAGGGAGACATTTCCCGATGCTCGGCTGCAGAGATCGGGAAATGTCTCCCTGGCTGTGATTAGCGCAGCGCGGGTGCCGACTTCCTGGCTAGCTCTGCACGTGTTCAATGCGAACACGCCGGAGCTCATCCTTAGTGTTCATCGAAGGGGACATTAACCACTTCAGCCCCGGACCATTTGGCTGGCCAAAGACCAGGTCACTTTTTGCAATTCGGCAATGCGTCGCTTTAACTGACAATTGCGCAGTCATGCGACGTGGCTCCCAAACAAAATTTACGTCCTTTTTTTCCCACAAATAGAGCTTTCTTTTGGTGGTATTTGATCACCTCTGCGGTTTTTATTTTTTGCGCTATAAACAAAAATAGAGCGACAATTTAGAAAAAAATGCAATATTTTTTACTTTTTGTTATAATAAATATCCCCAAAAAATATATAAAAAAACTATTTTTTTCCTCAGTTTAGGCCGATACGTATTCTTCTACATATTTTTGGTAAAAAAAAATTGCAATAAGCGTTTATTGATTCGTTCGCGCAAAAGTTATAGTGTCTACAAAATAGGGGATAGTGTTATGGCATTTTTATTAATATATATATATTTTTTTCACTAGTAATGGCGGCGATCAGCGATTTTTATCGTGACTGCGACATTATGGCGGACACATCGGACACTTTTGACATCATTTTGGTACCATTGTAATTTTTACAGCGATCAGTGCTATAAAAATGCACTGATTACTGTAAAAATGACACTGGCAGTGAAGGGGTTAACCTGTAGGGGGTGCTGATGGGGTTAAGTGTGTCCTAGGGAGTGCTTCTAACTGTAGGGGGGATGGGCTGTGTGTGACAGGACACTGATCACCGCTCCCGATTACAGGGAGCTGTGATCAGTGTCCTGTCACTAGGAAGTCTGGGGAAATGCTTGTTTATGTAGCACATGGACCCTTTTCCCTACCTTTGGCTCACTTGCAGGAAAAAGGCACACCGTACTATATGCCCGTACCCTCCTGGTTGAGGAGGTTGAGCGGTGTTATGTATTTGGGTCCCACAGCTAGGTTCCTCCGTCAGTTGGTTCTCGTCTCCTAGGATATAGGGACAAGTCTCTGTTTTCCCCCCAAGTAATTCCAATGTTCAGCAGATAGGAAAAGGGTGGATAAGAGACAGGACAGCAAGGTTTTGGGAGGTTAGTCCAGGCACAAGTGGATTTTACATTCACTACTCTATCCCGGAGTAGGTTTAGCTCACCCGGATAGTCTCCTGCAAAGTGGATCCTAGCAGCCGAAGTGATGCTCGAACAATCAATCAGGTTCTTTTCCTAGATGCGATCGGGAGACTCTCTGCCACAGAATCTATCAGACCCCGAACCTCTCAGCTTTTGGTACACAAGGACAGGTGCCAGCAGCAACACATTACTAGGCCCTTGGTGGATAGATGAATCCCTCCAGAAAGTTACCGGGCCCCTTCCTTCACTATGAACTCTCACCGGTCCGTCAGAAAGATCCTCCCCCAGCCTCCTCTTCTTAGAAGTGGGCTCCCTCGTGAGGGACACCCTGGGATTCCTCTTCCCAGAAGTGGGCTCCAGCTAAAGGTGCTGGGCCCAGTGTTGAAGATGCAGCCCCAGGACTAAAGGTAATATATACTGAATCTCAATAGTGAAAGTGAAATTGTTCTCCAAAGTATAAATAAATGTAACTGCTTTATTGACAATAAATAGCATTAATTCCCATTCTGATGTGCTCTGCTGAAGATCTGACTGAATACCTTTTTATTAATTTTTAGAATAATTTTTAATTAATTTTTATGACATTTTTTTATTGCTAAATTGTTATATATTTTTACATATTATATACAATTTTTTCTGAGGTAATATATACTATACACCTCATTTTATCCGCATCCATATTTCTACATTAATTAATTAAATTTATACATTTATATGCATATTCTTTGATGTTAGAGGTATAATTAGTATTCGTTCTGACATATATATATATATATATATATTTTTATGTATTTATGTGTTTATAATATGTTTCCCATTTATTTCTATTGAGCTGAGGATATGTTAAAAGATTTTTTTGGTATAATCTAATATGCAAAATACCAATTTTTATCCTTTTTTTTGGTGACCCCAGAGATATATCTCTAAATGTTATTTCCGGTGTCACGGCTGCCCTATGAGTATATATACGTGAAGTGATGACGCTGGTAATTAGCCTCCGTTCCCAGTTGATGCCATTTTTGGGGAAACGCGTCGGGTGGAGCCAAGATTCCTAACGTCATCACGTATTGGATATTGATGTATTGATGCAGTCTATGTTTGCTCTCTGACTAGCATACGGAAACATTAGAAACCTTTTTTACCCTTGTTACGTTGCTGTTTCCTTGCCTATTTTGCCTATTTTACTATTTGTGGATTGGATGTGGACTTTTTGATTTTGGCTTTTTTGCTGTGTGTTTTTACAATAAACCCTTTTGAATTTTTGGAAAATACTGCACCATGAAGTCCTTTTTTTAATCCTTCCTTGCTGAGTTGAACAAGCTCTTAGGAGTATACTTGGAAGCTGGAGCGATTCTATTCCCGCCTACCTTTTTCGTTTGGGATACTGTGTGTCAAGACATCTGATTACCTGGTGGAGTGAGGACAGGCCACCTGGGATAAAGGAACAGGTGGATACCATCGCTGCCGGCAGGCTGATGCACACGCCTTTGTGACCTCTATGATCTGAGGTCCCGTCCATCTGGTAAGCGGCTTTAAGATTATCTGTTATCACTGAACATCTATAGAGTAAGGCTCCCTTTGGATATCCCTTATCCATATGAAGCAAGTGGATTTCACCTTTGGAATTTAAATGTGTTGTGGACATTTTTTTCAATCTCACCTTTATAATTTTAATTTTTAAATTATTATTTGCCTTTGGAGAACAATTTCACTTTCACTATTGAGATTCAGTATATATTCTCTTGTGTTTTTTTTCACTATTGAGATTCAGTATATATTCTCTTGTGTTTTTTTTCACTATTGAGATTCAGTATATATTCTCTTGTGGTTTTTTTCACATAGTGTGTTATTAGTAATATATTCATCATTTTTTATTTAATCAATGTCAGTGGTTGCGCGCTTGTCCTTTTACACATGTCTTTTGAGTTTTAGTATTTTTAACTTTTTACTTGCAGCAGCACCACATTTTTTGGATCATTTATTTATTCACCATTTTTTAAAATATACTTTCGGTTTAGCGCAGGTTTTTCCAAACTATATATACCAGGACTAAAGGTGCCTGGGACTGATGCACACGTGGCCCCATGGCCTGAAGGGCCATGCGCCATGCACTTGGACTCCGACTCCTCTCCTCCTCCAAAGACCCCTCCCAGGCGGCATCTGCCCCTTATGTATCCCCTCCCAGTATGCACAGCAGGCCAACCACGCCCACTGTACCGCTGCCAAGAGAGGACACCCCAAGACACAGCACTAGTACTGATCGTTCAACCCTGACCCGTCATGGCAGTGCCACCTACAGGCCACAGGGAACTGCACACCAGTACACCACCTGGAGAACAAAATAGCACAACCTATAAATAGAGAACGGTCTGAGCCCAACTACTATCTCAGACCAGCCCCTAAATTTGGGTATATAGCACCCCTAAATGGGGTGGGCGCTACATACACCCCCCTCTAAAAGAGTGTCTGGGATAAACCCACGCTCCTCAAGCCTGAGCCAGCGCAGATTTATCTCCAACTATGTACAAATTTGAAACCCTTGTGCCGAGATCAACATAATGGGGAAGGGACAAGAAATAAAGAGATGAAGGAAGGGTTAACAAGAATACAAATAGGACATCCCATACTCAATGTCACATTAACATAGCATTATACATTTTCAATCCCACCCCTCTAGACTAACTACTCCACCCATTCTCTGGCAGTTGCTAGTAGTCCACCTGCAGAGGGAGAGAAACACACGGAAACAAATAACATCCTATCGATATCTATATGTACATGAAGTGAAGCATCTTTCCGAGAAAAGATGACTCCCTTCAACTAAAGCTGCATATACTAGGCCTAGCATATGTAATAACGCTCCTCAAGGGAGATGCATAATAAAATAGAAGTCCTGCAAACCACCGCCACCTGGTGGTAGTGCAACCGTCATAGCACTTGACACTACCTAAAATGGTAAAGTACCACTGCTATACATTCCCCATCTTGAACACAATGGGGCTGATTTACTAATAACAGTGCGCTGCGCTGCTTCTAACCTTAATTGGTGCGCCGGATAACTCCTTCACTGGGCGCAGGAAGCAGCGGAGCACTGTTATAGTAAATAGAAATGTCAGCGGCGCTCTATTGAAAATGAATGGTTCCCTATGGGAGCCCATTGATTTGAATAGAGGTCGCCCGGGAAGTCGGATCCGACTTGCGGGCTACTCGTGTGCCGGCTGACACAGGGACAGCGCAACTCTGCCAGGCGACCTGAACACGACCTGAGCGTGTGAGGCAGCCGCTCAAGTCGTGTCCTAGAGGAGACTAGCCGGCCGAGAATGTGTCCAGCGCGATGTCATCGCGCTGGTCCTCGGCAGCCTCGCTGTCCCATGTTTGGTATGAATCATGAAGGGGAACTCCAGGCCAAATTTTAATGAAAAAACCGGCATGGGTTCCCCTCCAGGAGCATACCAGGCCCTTAGGTCTGGTCTGGATTTTAAGGTGAACCACTTAAGCCGAAAAACGGCGTGGGGTCCCCCCAAAATCCAAACCAGACTCTTAGGTCTGGTCTGGATTTTAAGGTGAACCCCCTTAAGCCGAAAAACGGCGTGGGGGTCCCCCAAAATCCAAACCAGACCCTTATCCGAGCACGCAACCTGGCAGGCCACAGGGGAAAAGGGGGGGACGAGAGAGCGCCCCCCCTCCCTCCTGAACCGTACCAGGCCGCATGCCCTCAACTTGGGGGGTTTGGTGCTTCGGGGCATGGGGGCGACCTGCGGCCCCCCCACCCCAAAGCACCCTGCCCCCATGTTGATGGGGACAAGGGCCTCTTCCCGACAACCCTGGTCGTTGGTTGTCGGGGTATGCGGGCGGGGGGCATACCCTATGTGAATGAGTATGGGGTACATCGTACCCCTACCCATTCACCTGGTGGGAAAATAAGTCAATAAAAAAAGACAACACAGGTTTGAATAGTAATTTATTGGGCAGCTCCGGGGGTCTTTCTGCCGGGCCCCCGCTATCTTCTGCTAGCTCTTTTGCTAGCGGGGGTCCCGGGCTTCCTCGCCGTCTTCGGGGGTCTTTCTGCCGGGCCCCCGCTATCTTCTGCTAGCTCTTTTGCTAGCGGGGGTCCCGAGCTTCCTCGCCGCCTTCTTCCGACTTCGGGGGTCTCTTGTTCTGTTCTCCGGTTCTTCTCCCGCTCTCCGACGTTTTCTCCACGATCTCCGGTTCTTTCTGCCTTCTGCCGGGCCCCCGCTATCTTCTCGCAGTTCTTTTGCTAGCGGGGACCGGTCTTCTTCGTCGTCTTCTTCCCTCTTCTGATGTCACAGTCCCGGGGAATGATGGGACTGTTACGTGAAACGGGGGCGGGGTCAGCGGTGGCATCATCTGGTGACCACGCTCCATGCCAATAAAAGTGGCACCGCTGCTCGGACAGATCATTGCGGCGGTGGACAGCGACGAGGCAACATCGGGCGAAGAGAAGAGGGAAGAAGGCGACGTAGAAGACCGGCCCCCGCTAGCAAAAGAGCTGGAAGAAGATAGCGGGGGGCCCGGCAGAAGGCAGAAAGAACCGGAGATCGTGGAGAAGACGTCGGAGAGCGGGAGAAGAACCGGAGAACAGAACAAGAGACCCCCGAAGTCGGAAGAAGACGGCGAGGAAGCCCGGGACCCCCGCTAGCAAAAGAGCTAGCAGAAGATAGCGGGGCCCGGCAGAAAGACCCCCGAAGTCGGAAGAAGACGGCGAGGAAGCCCGGGACCCCCGCTAGCAAAAGAGCTAGCAGAAGATAGCGGGGGCCCGGCAGAAAGACCCCCGAAGTCGGAAGAAGACGGCGAGGAAGCCCGGGACCCTCGCTAGCAAAAGAGCTAGCAGAAGATAGCGGGGGCCCGGCAGAAAGACCCCCGGAGCTGCCCAATAAATTACTTTTCAAACCAGTGTTGTCTTTTTTTATTGACTTATTTTGCCACCAGGTGAATGGGTAGGGGTACGATGTACCCCATACTCATTCACATAGTGTGGGGGGCAGGTATCTGGGGTCCCCCTTATTAAAGGGGGCTCCCGGATTCTGATAAGCCCCCCGCCCGCAGACCCCGACATCCAACGGCCAGGGTTGTCGGGAAGAGGCCCTTGTCCCCATCAACATGGGGGCAGGGTGCTTTGGGGTGGGGAGGGCCGCAGGTTGCCCCCCCTGCCCCGAAGCACCAAACCCCCCATGTTGAGGGCATGCGGCCTGGTATGGTTCAGGAGGGAGGGGGGGCCGCTCTCTCGTCCCCCCCTTTTCCCTTGCGGCCTGCCAGGTTGAGTGCTCGGATAATGGGTCTGGTGTGTATTTTTAGGGGACCCTACGCAAATTATTATTTTTTTTGGCATGGGGTTCCCCTTAAAATACATGCCAGACCTGAAGGGCCTGGTATGGATTCCGGGGGGACCCCCACGCCAGTTTTCTTTTCATTTTTTGGGGGGGGTCCCCTTTGAATCCTTACTAGACCCAAGGGCCTGGTATGGACCTGGGGGCGGGACCCCACGCTGTTTTTTTTTTATTTATTTATTTTTTTTACCTTTTTTTTTTTTTTACATTTTTAACAACCAGCTATAAACAGGTAAAACAAAAAAACGCCGCAAAATTGCGGTACTTGCGTTTTGGATGCGGGTCCATTGAATTCTATTATATCCAAAACACTGTTTTTGGCCTGGCAAAAAAAATCTGCAGTTGCATTTAAAATCGTTTTTCACAAACCAAACCCTCAAAATGCCTTCAGACGCCAAAGATTTCCACGTTTCAGACGCGGGTACCGGCGTTTAGCCGCATTTTCGTTTAGAAGCGTTTTTAAAGGTGACCTATTTTTTTACATTGATAAGCTCCAAATTTATGGCAAATGAGGAAAAACCAAAATATATATATATATATATATATATATATATATATATATATATATATATATATATAAATGAAATTGCTTCCATTGCATTGTGGACAATCCACAACTTGGGGCAGCTGACGTGGCAAGTGGACAATCCACAACTTGTGGCAAGTGACACGCTAAATACAACTACACTGCTGCTCTCAGCTGCTGATATCACTCTGGTCTCACTAAATAGCTAAAATCGTAAATAATACTGTTTTTGGAGCTTAGGGCGGCTCCTTATCATATACACGCAAATGTGGTAAAACACGGCATGCAAACGCCACAAAGCGCGCCTTTCTAAACGCCACTTTCAACCTTAGTTCTGAACACTTTGCACCAGCGTCCCGTCTACATGGGGCCTAAAAACGCCTATGCCATTTACAGCTCAAAAACGCCATGGTGGCCATGAGGCCATAGGCTAACATGGAGAGATGTTTTTAAGCTGCAAAAAACGCTCAAACAAGCGGCTTGAAAAACGTCCGTGTGCATGTAGCCTTATATTAACCACTTGCGCACTGCCCAGACCAAGTTTCACATTTCAGCGCTGATGCACTTTTAATGACAATTGCGCGCTCATACAACACTGTAACCCAATGAAAATATTTTATTTGTTGGCACACAAATAGAGCTTGCTTTTGGTGCTATTTGATCACCTTTGTGTTTTTTTTTTTTGTTTTTTTTTTAAAAAAACAAAAGACCGAGTTTAAAAAAAAAAATGGATATTTCACCCACTTCAGCACTGGGCCTATTCTGGCACTTCTCTCCTTCATGTAAAAATCATAAATTTATGGCTATAAAATTACTTCAAAACACCAAACATTATATATGTTTTTGGAGCAGACACCCTAGGGAATAAGATGGCGGTCATTGCAAATTTTTATCTCGCTCGGTATTTGCGCAATACATTTTTAAACGCCTTTTGTTTGCTAAAAATATTACAAAACAGTAAAGTTACGGCCAATTTTTTGGTATAATGTGAAAGATGTTGTTATGCTGAGTAAATAGATACCTAACACGCCACGCTTTAAAATTGCGCACACACATGGCATGACACCAAACTTCAGTAATTAAAAATCTCCCTAGGCGATGCTTTAAATTTTTTTACAGGTTACCATTTTGGCATTACAGAGGAGGTCTAGTGCTAGAATTGTTGCACTCGTTCTAACGCACGCAGCAATAACTCACATGTGTGGTTTGAACGGCGTTTACATATGTGAGCGGGACTTACGCGTGTGTTCGCTTCTGAGCGCGAGCTACCGGGGACATGGGCGTTTTTTCTTATTTTTGCTTATTTTTTTTATTTAGTTTTTTTACTTTTTTGTATTTCTTACTCTTTTTTAAATTTTTTTAATTTTTTTGGATCACTTTTATTCCTATTACAAGGAATGTAAACATCCCTTGTAATAGGAATGTGTGTGACAGGTCCTCTTTATGGAGAGATGCAGGGTCAATAAGACCCCGCATCTCTCCTCCAGGCTGGAAAGCATGATATTGGTCCAAAAAAATCACCAATCTCATGCTGACAGCTGAGATCACGGCTTGGTTAACATACGGGAACACGGTGTGATGTCATAACGTCGTGCCCGCGCCTCCGACGGTCATAGAGATGACTGATGACCATCTGGTCACCAGTCATCTCCAAATCGTTCTCAGAGCCCCAGATCGCACGGGAGAGCCCGGAGAAGCACCGGATGGCGGCAAGAGGGGGGGGGGACGTCCCCTCCCCCCCGCCTATAAGAACGATCAAGCGGCGGAACTGCCACTATGATCGTTTTTATTGTGCACAGAATCGCCGGCTGAAAAGAATGATATCTGAATGATGCCTGCAACTGCACCCAACATTCAGATGTCACCGCACAAAGCCAAGGATGTCATTTGACGGTGGGCGGTAGGAAACTGGTTAATATTTTAAAAAAAGGTAATTTTTCTTCTTCATTGATGTACACTGATGAGACTGCACTGATGGGCACCGATAAGGTGGCAAGGGTGGGCACTGAGAGGTGGCATTGCTATTTGGCACTGGTGGGCAGTGAGAAGTGGCACTGCTAGGTGGCAATGATAGTTGGCAGTGATGGGCACTGATAGGTGCCACTGATTGGCACCAGTGGTGGGCATTGATAGGTGGCACTGGCAGGGGCTACTAATTGTCACAGATGATGCAGAATTGCCTCTTCCTCTTCGGGCCCCATGTCCCTTGCACATAAGCCGGTGATTGCCTTTTTTTTATGCTCACGCTGTCGGCACAAGGAGAAAACAAAAACCATTACCCAGCTTTTGTTTACATCAAGTGATCAGCTGTAATTTGCTGACAGCTGATCACATGGTAAAGGGCAGGGATTGGCCCCTTACTCGGATCTGTCATCACCTGAGTCTCAGTGACTCTGTGACCACAGCGCGCGCAAAGGGGAGGACGTTTATTGACGGACTCCCGGCAATTGAGGACCATGCTGTGGCCGTCGATCAGTTATAGCGCTGATCTCAAGTGATTAAAGAGGGTCTAAATGGGCCATTGACATGCATCACAATTCAACTTAGGAATGAGTCTTTGAAAAGTTAAACTAAATAATTTGGCCACTTTATCCTTCCAAATAATTCACTTCCTGTCACATAGCCACACAGGAAGTGAGGGAAAATCCCTAACAATGTCTTTCCTTGGGGACACACAGGTCAGTCTAAATACTTTCCCCATTATGCACATTGCACTCCAGCATATTGCGGGGTACACCACAATTTATTAGGTAGTTTGGACTGTGGGGTTTATTTACTAAAGGCAAATCTACTTTGCACTACAAGTGCACTTGCTGTATATCTGAGGGGGACATGCAAGCCAAAAAAAAACACCATCTTTGCTTTTACATGATTGCAACATCCAATCACCAGTACTTTCCCTCAGATTTTCAGCAGCTACACTTTTACTGCAGAGTGGATTTGTCTTTACTAAACCCCAAACTACCCAATGATTTGGGGTGTACACAACAAAGTGCTAGAGTGCAATTTGCTCAATGGGGACACTAGTTAGATTGATCTGTGTGTCCCCAAGAAAAGACATTGGTAGGGTTTTACCTTCACTTCCTGTTTAGCTGTGTGACAGGAAGTGAAGCCAATGTTAAGAAAAGGAGACACAAAAGCCAAACTACAAAAAATAAAAAATAAATCTAAAAAAAAACCACACACGCAGGGGTTCTAACACTTACTTTGTTTACCTCAAAATGCCCACAATTAGAATTGTGTGGCCTTGAGCTATTTAAGTGTAGTGCTCTAAATCAGTGCTTCTCAAGTACCTCCAACAGGCCATGTTTGCAGGTTTTCCTTCATCTTGCACATGTGCTTTAAATCACAGTCAATGGTTTGGTATTTTGGACAGCAATTCTCGATAAGAAAAATTCACAAAACATGTCCTGTTGGGGGTACTTGAGGACTAAGGCTGAGAACCACTGCAGTAAAAAGGAAAATTGAATACTTACCGCTCTGTATTTTTCATTTCCTGGTGACGCTCCATGGCAGCACACAATACAATACATGCATATGCTAGCATGAAGGCACCAGATTAGACAAATCACACCAGTTTTGTTTTGACATGCCAATCAGCTGTCACATTTGTCGCAAAGAAAACACAAAACAAACATCAAAACTTTGCATCATATTTTATTGTTCAACAAAACAAAAGGGAAGGCAAAATAAAAAACATGGTCAATTTGAAACAGTTACAGACTCACAACATCTTGAGCAATTTTTGGCCAAAAATAATGCAGCACAGACAATTAAATCAAAGTGAACAAACAACACACATTATAAATTGGGTATTTGCAGCGCTTGCAGAGAAGTGAATAAAGAAAATGTGTCACAAATGCTAGTAGCACAAACATCTATAAATAAATAACTTATCTGGCATAACAACAATTGTGGTATAAAACAATGGTGAACAAACTTGTAGTACATTAAATAACGGTTGTATCACTCCTGGAAAAACTGAGTGTTTCCACACCAGAAATCAGTTAGTAGTTCCTGGATGGAAAATTCCTTCTAATGGCCCCGCTCATCAGATGGGAAAATAATAGGAGATCTCACCAACTAAAGTCCAGGCAGACTTCATCTCATGTAGATGGGCTCCATAATGCCAGCAGCAAAGACATTTAAATGACAACTAGAGTCCAGGCAGACTTCATCTCATATAGATGGGCTCCATAATGCCAGCAGCAAAGACATTTAAATGACCATATGGAAAGAAAGGAAAAACATACATGTGAAGTACCGCTAGTAAACAGACAGCATGGCGCTGCTCACAAAGAGACTCACAGGACTGCAGTGATAAACGAGCGTCAGTGTTGTTTCCCGGGTACACAGCGTGCGTTCCACCGAAACCGGAAGTAGCGTCACTGGTTCTGAATTGGCCGGAAATTGCGTCAACGCGTTTCGCCCCTCCTCCAGGGCATCATCAAGGACATCACTTCCGGCCAAGAAAATGAGAATTTATATGCGCCGAGGTCTCCGCCTCTTTAACACACAAACCAATTAAAATGATAACAGAACCTCTAGGCGTAAAAAAACGCCCACTTCCTGATCACATCATTGCCCATCACTTGTCAAGAAGAAAAACTTTAATATAACAAACATTGACAATGATAACAATAGAAACGATCCGATAGAAGTTCATTTAAACAATAAAAAACACTTTTTGCATTATAAAAAGCAATGTAAAAAAACAATGTAAAAGTTATACAATTAAATGGGGGCTGATTGTAGACAAGGTTGATTATATATAATAATATAGAATAGATTGGTAGATATTTCGTTGGTGGACATACACATAGAAATAAATATGAAAAATAAATAAAATATAAATAAATATAAAAATAAAAATAATAATAATGAAAATACGTAAAAAAAAAAATAAAAATAAAAAATAAAAAATAGATAATAAATAATAAATAAATAATAATAAGAAAATAAAGAAATAAAATAAAAATAAAATGAAATAAAATAAAAATAAAATAAAAAATAAATAATAAAATAAATAAATAAATAATAAATAAAAATAAATGTAAATATAAATAAAATAAATAAAAATAAAAATACAAATAAAAATAAAAATAAAAATAAAAATAAAAATAAAAATAAAAATAAAATTAAAATAAAAATAAAAATGAATATGAATAAAAATAAGAATAAAAATAAATATAAATATGAAAATAAAAAATGAAAAATGATAGAAAATTATAAAATAAAAAATATTAAGATAAGATGAAAATAAAATATATAAATAAAAATAAAAATAAAAATAAAATAAAATAAAATAAAAAAATAAAATAAAAATAAAAATAAAAATAAAAATAAAAATAAAAATAAAAATAAAAATAAAATAAAATAAAAAATAAATAGAAAAGAATATATATGTGTGTGTCCAGCAACATCACCAATTAGATAAGAAACAATTTAAATCTAATTCGATGTTGAGGCCATTCGGGCTTAAAGTGCCTAGCCTATGTATCCACTGGGTTTCATTACGTGAAATAGCTTGTTTAAGATTTGAACCTCTCCAATGAGCTTCCACTTTATCGATTCCACAAAATTTCAATCCTCTCGGATCTCTATTGTGGAACAATCTGAAATGATTAGACAGGCTATGATTTTTAAACCCTTTCTTTATTCTATTTACATGTTCCCTTAACCTAACACCTAATTTTCTTGTGGTTCTTCCCACATAATGGAGCCCACATGGGCAAGATAATAGGTAGGTTACATGAGTTGTTCCACAAGTAATAAATTTTTTAATTTCATAGGTCTTGCCATGAATAGAAAAATGAGTGGTTTTTCTCACTCTGTTTCTGGAGGTGCGACAGATCATACATCTCCCACAACTAAAAAAACCTGTCTGATCTAGAAAAGTAAAAGTTTTCTTGGGGGGGTTTACAACATTAGTTGCCAATTTTAGCCTCAAAGTTGGAGGTTTAGTATAAATAAAATGGGGTGCAACAGGAAGAACATTTGTTAGATCTTTATCTTTTAGTAACAGAGGCCAGTGTTCTCTAATAATTCTTTCAAACTGTTTGTGTTGTCTGGTATATCCTGTTAGGAAAGCAGTTCCATAGTCTCTTTTCTCACAAACTTTCTTTTCAAAGAGCTGTTTTCTATCCATAACGTGGATATCTTCTCTGGTTCTATACAAAGTATTGATGTTATATCCTTTTTCCTGAAATCTCTTCAGAATTACATGAGATTGGATATCATAATCTTCAATTTTATTACAGTTGCGCCGTACTCGCAACATCTGGCTTTTAGGTATTCCACTCAACCACCTAGGATGATGGCAACTCCCTAGTGGTATATAGCCATTCCTATCCACCTCTTTGAAGAAGGTACGTGTAAGTAGCTTGCCATTCTCCTTAAAGATAACCAGATCTAAAAAGTTGACCGACTCGGAACTCGATACTTGTGAGAAAGAAATACCACATGAATTGTTGCTGATATCTTCCAAAAAACCATAAAAGGAATCTTTAGATCCTGCCCAGATAATAAAAATATCGTCGATATAGCGTTTATAGAAGCTCAACTGTGGTATATCTTTGCCATAAATAGCTTGAGACTCCCACCAACTCATAAAGAGGTTAGCCACTGATGGGGCATACTTCGCACCCATCGCAACCCCTCTTTTTTGCCTGTAGTATTTTTTCTCATGCCAAAAGAAATTATGGCTCATAGCCAACTTTAAAGCTTCAAATAGGAAATCTTTTTGTAAGGGCTTGATATTGGTGGTATCCAAAGCCCATTTTGTTGCTTCCAAAGCATGATGTTGTTGTATATTTGTATAAAGGGAATTAACGTCAACACTGGCAAGGATACAGTCCTGATCCACTAAAAGAGGCTCAAGGAATGTTATAAGGTCTTTACTATCTTTAAGGTATGCAGGACATTTTTGCACTAGTGGTTGAAGAAAATTATCCAAATATTCCCCGATTCTTGAAAATAAAGAGTCCACTCCACTAACTATCGGCCTCCCTGGAGGCCTGAGTGGATTTTTGTGTATTTTAGGTAGTTGGTAAATTACCGGAATTTTTGGGACGTCGGGAACCAAAAATCTAGTTTCTTTCTTGTTCAAAATTCCTATTTGATGTGCATTCTTAATCAGTTGTTTCAATTTGGCTTTATATTTGTTACTAGGATTTCCTTTCAGTTCCTCATATGTTGCAGTATCTGATACTAATCTATTTAATTCTTCCAAATAATCGGACTTGTTAAGAATCACTAACCCCCCCCCCCTTGTCGGCTGATCTAATTACTATGTTTTTTTGTTTCTCTAACAGTTGTAAACCTCGTTCGACGTCTTTTTTCTTTCTGCTTGGTTGCACTTTTAATTTTCGTAAATCCTCTTCCACCACTGATTTGAATACTTCAACAAAATGGTTATTATTAGGTTTTGGATTAAAGATTGAATTGTTTCTTAATGTAGTATGAATAAATTCTTCTATATTTTCTTTTGGTGAAATACCTTTTGTATGTTTAGCATACGTCTTTTTTATGTTTATTTTCCTTATAAACTTCTGGAAGTCAATGAAAACTTCAAATTTATTTAAATCTTTATCCAAAGCAAATTTTAGTCCTAATTGTAAAACTTTATTTTCATCTTCCGAAAAAATTGCATTGCTCAAGTTAAAAATTCCTGTTATTAGCTTGTTCTTTTCCTTTTTCCTTTTCCCTCCTCTGCATCCTCTAATCCGTTTTCCAATTGATTTTGATTGGATGGAGGGGGCTCCTGGGGGTACCAAGGTCTCCATTCTTCTTCCCTTGTATCTTGGGGGTATTGGCCTCTCCCTCTGCCTCTGAGGTTGGGTCCACCTCGGGGTCTCCGCGGAGGTCCACCAAAACCCCTCCTCTGAAAATCCCCTCTATGGTCATTTTGATTCGGATAACCACCTCTGCCTCGTGGTGGATAATGGTTATAATAGTATGGTGTCCAAGGTGCACCACCTCTATATTCATAACCTCCCCTATGATCATAACCTCCTCTATGGTCATAACCTCCTCTTTGACCATAACCTCCTCTCTGATTTTGTTGGGTATGGTCATAATTTAATGGCTCATACCGATTATGAGTGGGAATTCCATGTTGTGGAGTAGAGGGTCGTGGGGTACCTCTCCCACCTCCATAGTGGGCACCCCTAGCAGAATCTTTCCGCTGTCCCTCATATCTAATAGGTGTTATAGATTGAGTAGATCCTACTCCTACTTCTTGAATAAGATCTCCAGGATCATTTTGTTCCTCTGCTAATTCCTGCCACCTATATACTTTGTTGGACTTGTAATCATTGGTGTCTCTGATGTATTTTTTCATCTTTTTCTTTTGCGTTTCTTTATCTAATTTTTCAACAAAATCTTGTAGTTGTTTCATTTTTTCTTTATATTCACCTGTAGTGATGAATGGCCCTAATTTGGCTTTGAGGGCATTGATATTAGCCTCCAATAATTTTAATTTTCTTTCTTTTCTATTCACTAATATTTCCAACAATTTTTTCTCAGTGTGATTAAAAAAAGAAAACCATTCATCTTCAAGGTCTTTGTCCAACAGACCATCATTAGGGGCAACATCCCACCTCAGTCTCCTGGGAGTGATGCTGTCTTTAATGTATTTATTTAAAGTGAATACATCCCACCATGCTTTGACCTGTTTGTCCAAAGCACCCCTAAGACTTTTAAAGTCGTGATTAATATCTGAATTAGTGCTAGTTTGTGAAAAAAACTCATCTGCATTTAAATTTCTACTATTTACAAAAGTAAAAATTTCCATAGCTGCTGGGTGCACACTTGAAGTGAAAAAGTAATGAAAAATTAATTAAAACCCGCGCTTACAGACTGTGCAGTGATAATTAATATATAAATTGATAGCTCCGCAGCTGCTGCAACAAGAGGTCTGGCACCTCAAAAAGGATATAAATTGGGTATTTGCAGCGCTTGCAGAGAAGTGAATAAAGAAAATGTGTCACAAATGCTAGTAGCACAAACATCTATAAATAAATAACTTATCTGGCATAACAACAATTGTGGTATAAAACAATGGTGAACAAACTTGTAGTACATTAAATAACGGTTGTATCACTCCTGGAAAAACTGAGTGTTTCCACACCAGAAATCAGTTAGTAGTTCCTGGATGGAAAATTCCTTCTAATGGCCCCGCTCATCAGATGGGAAAATAATAGGAGATCTCACCAACTAAAGTCCAGGCAGACTTCATCTCATGTAGATGGGCTCCATAATGCCAGCAGCAAAGACATTTAAATGACAACTAGAGTCCAGGCAGACTTCATCTCATATAGATGGGCTCCATAATGCCAGCAGCAAAGACATTTAAATGACCATATGGAAAGAAAGGAAAAACATACATGTGAAGTACCGCTAGTAAACAGACAGCATGGCGCTGCTCACAAAGAGACTCACAGGACTGCAGTGATAAACGAGCGTCAGTGTTGTTTCCCGGGTACACAGCGTGCGTTCCACCGAAACCGGAAGTAGCGTCACTGGTTCTGAATTGGCCGGAAATTGCGTCAACGCGTTTCGCCCCTCCTCCAGGGCATCATCAAGGACATCACTTCCGGCCAAGAAAATGAGAATTTATATGCGCCGAGGTCTCCGCCTCTTTAACACACAAACCAATTAAAATGATAACAGAACCTCTAGGCGTAAAAAAACGCCCACTTCCTGATCACATCATTGCCCATCACTTGTCAAGAAGAAAAACTTTAATATAACAAACATTGACAATGATAACAATAGAAACGATCCGATAGAAGTTCATTTAAACAATAAAAAACACTTTTTGCATTATAAAAAGCAATGTAAAAAAACAATGTAAAAGTTATACAATTAAATGGGGGCTGATTGTAGACAAGGTTGATTATATATAATAATATAGAATAGATTGGTAGATATTTCGTTGGTGGACATACACATAGAAATAAATATGAAAAATAAATAAAATATAAATAAATATAAAAATAAAAATAATAATAATGAAAATACGTAAAAAATAAAATAAAAATAAAAAATAAAAAATAGATAATAAATAATAAATAAATAATAATAAGAAAATAAAGAAATAAAATAAAAATAAAATGAAATAAAATAAAAATAAAATAAAAAATAAATAATAAAATAAATAAATAAATAATAAATAAAAATAAATGTAAATATAAATAAAATAAATAAAAATAAAAATACAAATAAAAATAAAAATAAAAATAAAATTAAAATTAAAATAAAAATAAAAATAAAAATAAAAATAAAAATAAAATTAAAATAAAAATAAAAATGAATATGAATAAAAATAAGAATAAAAATAAATATAAATATGAAAATAAAAAATGAAAAATGATAGAAAATTATAAAATAAAAAATATTAAGATAAGATGAAAATAAAATATATAAATAAAAATAAAAATAAAAATAAAATAAAATAAAATAAAAAAATAAAATAAAAATAAAAATAAAAATAAAAATAAAAATAAAAATAAAAATAAAAATAAAAATAAAAATAAAAATAAAAATAAAATAAAAAATAAATAGAAAAGAATATATATGTGTGTGTCCAGCAACATCACCAATTAGATAAGAAACAATTTAAATCTAATTCGATGTTGAGGCCATTCGGGCTTAAAGTGCCTAGCCTATGTATCCACTGGGTTTCATTACGTGAAATAGCTTGTTTAAGATTTGAACCTCTCCAATGAGCTTCCACTTTATCGATTCCACAAAATTTCAATCCTCTCGGATCTCTATTGTGGAACAATCTGAAATGATTAGACAGGCTATGATTTTTAAACCCTTTCTTTATTCTATTTACATGTTCCCTTAACCTAACACCTAATTTTCTTGTGGTTCTTCCCACATAATGGAGCCCACATGGGCAAGATAATAGGTAGGTTACATGAGTTGTTCCACAAGTAATAAATTTTTTAATTTCATAGGTCTTGCCATGAATAGAAAAATGAGTGGTTTTTCTCACTCTGTTTCTGGAGGTGCGACAGATCATACATCTCCCACAACTAAAAAAACCTGTCTGATCTAGAAAAGTAAAAGTTTTCTTGGGGGGGTTTACAACATTAGTTGCCAATTTTAGCCTCAAAGTTGGAGGTTTAGTATAAATAAAATGGGGTGCAACAGGAAGAACATTTGTTAGATCTTTATCTTTTAGTAACAGAGGCCAGTGTTCTCTAATAATTCTTTCAAACTGTTTGTGTTGTCTGGTATATCCTGTTAGGAAAGCAGTTCCATAGTCTCTTTTCTCACAAACTTTCTTTTCAAAGAGCTGTTTTCTATCCATAACGTGGATATCTTCTCTGGTTCTATACAAAGTATTGATGTTATATCCTTTTTCCTGAAATCTCTTCAGAATTACATGAGATTGGATATCATAATCTTCAATTTTATTACAGTTGCGCCGTACTCGCAACATCTGGCTTTTAGGTATTCCACTCAACCACCTAGGATGATGGCAACTCCCTAGTGGTATATAGCCATTCCTATCCACCTCTTTGAAGAAGGTACGTGTAAGTAGCTTGCCATTCTCCTTAAAGATAACCAGATCTAAAAAGTTGACCGACTCGGAACTCGATACTTGTGAGAAAGAAATACCACATGAATTGTTGCTGATATCTTCCAAAAAACCATAAAAGGAATCTTTAGATCCTGCCCAGATAATAAAAATATCGTCGATATAGCGTTTATAGAAGCTCAACTGTGGTATATCTTTGCCATAAATAGCTTGAGACTCCCACCAACTCATAAAGAGGTTAGCCACTGATGGGGCATACTTCGCACCCATCGCAACACACATTAACAACATCAGAATTATTTCAGGGGAACATTTCCCCCACACCAAAAAATACACCAAAAGTTAACCAATCACTTGTTTTGCAAAGACATAAAAAATAAAATACATGTGTTACAAACTCGATAAGGACACCAACATGTTAGAAGGCTAGCCATTGGCTAGCCTGAATTTGTAGGAGGAGGGTGGGGCGTTATATTCTCCTCATCCTCCCCCTGGCTTGCGTCGGCTGTGTTTCCGGGTTACAGGTCAGGGTCCGGCGGTGACGTCATTTCCGGTTCCGGGATCGCAAGCGGTGGCGGTTTGCAGGCAGCGTACGGAGCGGTGTCCCTTCCTATAGGGTCGGTGCACTTTACTGACGGTCGGTCAGTGGGGGGTCAGTACATGTATCTTACCCTCTTCTTCCCCGCTACAGGGAGCAGCTGGCGGGGTTGCAGCGGTCCCGGCGTCTGGCGGCAGGTTGTGCCTTTTTTCTCCTCTCAGTGCTGGCGCAGCATTGGCAAGTTTCATTGCAGGGACCTCTTGTGGCAGCTGTCATTCTTTTTCCTCTGTGATCGGTACAGGTAGGTCTCGGGCTGGATGGGGGGGGGGGAGGTGGGCTGTCGCTTGCCTTTTTCATTACTAGTACTATTATGTACATGTCGATGTGCCGTTGTTTTTTCTGCTGGGATTTTCATTGTTCTATGCCACCCCACGCCCAGGGTGCGTTTCTCTTTGCAGGTCATCCAGGGGTTCCAATTCTTGGTACAGGTAGGTGCACTGTCATCTAGCGGGGGAGGGGCGGTGGCACTGGTATCTGGTAGGTGGGATGCAGTGTCACCTTTCTTACTCTGCCAGCCTCGCCTTTCCACCCCTTGCTGGGTCGGCTTCCCCCCGCTTCAGGTCCTTATGGGGGGGGGCCCGGGTTACTGGGGTAGGGGTCTGGGCTTGAGGTGTCCTCTACTCCAGGTTCCCCCGGTTCACTTCACCTGCTACCCCTGGTCCACTTCCCACTTAGGTTAGCTTGCACTAGCCGTTGTTTGCAGGTTGCCGGGACGTTAGTCCAACCGGTTGGCCACGGGGCTGCTTTTCCATACGTTGTCAGCACTCGTTCACGCCTTGTCACTGGGTCCCGCTAGGGTTCGTTGTAGCTTCGGGTTAGGTCACGTTCAGGGTTGCTTCTTCATTTCTCCCGTTGTCGTTCCCGCCACAGTACACGTACACTCTGTTGTGCTCTAAGTCACCACGAATTCGGTTAGGGAGGCACAGCTCGCTCTGGGTGTCATTTGTTCAGTGCATACATCTAAATGTTGTTACAGGTGGAGTTCATTTGGATGCTTCAGGTGCGTACTGTGGCCTTTTTTACTCAGGGGTAGTTAGGGGGTTACATTCCAGGATCTGTCACGTCTTCGGATCCGTACAGGCTGAGGTTTTCGTTTTTAATTGATTTGATGCAATCTTCTCGCCTGTACATTCATACGTCATACGTGCACGTCACTTACATGCCTATATCTGCCTACCACGGTCTGTAGGTACTAAGCCCTGAGTGTTCGTTTTTAATTGCCTGTCCTGCACCACAGGTTGCTCGGGCTCACGCTACACTCACGCAGGGGGTCGCGGTCATTAGCTTCTTCAGGCGACTGGTTTGGCATCAACTGCACACATCATTACGTTAGGGCAGGTGGGCTTGGGTTAGGTCAGTAGGTGGTGTTGACTGGTGTATTATTTATGTTTTGTTCACAGATTGGGAGTATGTCGCATATCTCTGAAAGCGTGGAGTTTGCGTTCATCCCTTCCACGCCAGCCGGCCCTTCCACACCAGCGGGTCCTTCCACACCAGCAAGGGGCTCGGAGCTCGGCAGTACGCCTTCTTTAAGGAGCTGGACCATACCCAAACTCATTGCCGAACTTAGTTCCAGAGGCATTCCTTTCTCGGCGTCGGCCAGGAAGGCGGAGTTGTTCAGGCTCCTTTTTCCAAACCCATCCCAGCCTCTTCCTTCCACCAGTGCGGAGCATGCGTCCCTCCTCACCGCTTTGATGCAAATCCACACAGTGTTAAATACGCTGTCATCTTCGGTCCAGCTTTTACAAGATAGGATGGATGTGCTGGAGGCCCGTCCGGACAATGTGGTGGTTCCGGTAGCTTCCTCAGCTCCTGGTCCATCTGGAACTCCTACAGGTATCACTGGTGGGCCGCTACCGCTGGCTGATCCTTCTGTGGCTGTTGTTTTTCCTTCTGTTTCCCCTGCCCATTTTGTCCTGGTCAATCTGAGGAAGGACATCCTGGAAGGGAAGGACATTAACCTGGCATCCCTGCTCATTGCCTCGCAGGACATTGTGGAGAACAAGGCATATGCTTGCGGGGAGGTCTCGGTGGTCCTCAGGACCCGGGATCCCAGGCTGAACCGTAAGCTCAACATTGCTGAGTTTGTCCTTGCGTTTGGAATTTTCAGGGATGTAATTTGTGGTGTTAGTCCCGGCAGGAGGGAGGAGTTGGACCTGTATCTACATAAGGTAGTCGATTTGGCCCACAAGTATGGGGGCAGCACCTTTTACGATTATCATAGGTCTTTTTCGTCTAAGGTAGCTGCCATGTGGGCTCAGTTTCAGGTGGTTTCGTGTTGGAGTGTCATTGACACAGAATTGTTTTGCAGACATTTCTCTAGTCAGAGATCTCCATGTGCTACCTGTCAGTCTGCTGCTCACACCACCAACTGGTGTCCCAATGTTGATCATCCAGGGGTAGCTGGGACCAGTAGGTCAGTATCTGGCAGTCCTTCAGTAGGGTCCTCTGGGCTGGTGGACAAGCTTGGCAGGCCCATCCATATGATGGGCAGGTCACAGCTGTGTAATAATTATAATTACACCTCAGGTAATTACAACCAGTGCAGACTGCTGCATGTCTGTGCAAACTGTTTTAGGGCCCATCCCAAAACCGCCTGTCCAGTCAAGCCATCCAGTGTATCTTGACTGAGCCGGGTCAATGTCTCCAGGCTGGGGTTCTGGCTGGATCACCACCCATCCCCGGCTCTCAAGCAGTTTTTGATGGATGGTTTTGTGGAGGGTTTCCATACGGGCCTGATTACCCTTCCGTGTCACTCACACGAGCGTGATAATCTGGTGTCGGCTGTCACTAATCCTGAGTTGGTGGATGACTTGTTAAGGGTGGAATTGTCCAAGGGATTTGTCATTGGGCCTTTTTCTTCCCCGCCTTTTGATATATGGAGAGTGAGCCCCATCGGGGTGGTTAAAGGAAAATTTTCTAATAAATACCGTTTAGTTTATGATCTGTCGGCTCCTCATTTGTCACCAGTACCTACTAGTCTAAATTCGCTCATTCCTTCGGAAGAGTTCTCCTTGAAGTACGCTTCAGTGGATTCCGCTGTTCAGCATATCCTGCGGTTAGGGAGAGGGGCATGGTTGTCAAAGGCGGACATTGCGGACGCCTTTAAACTCCTCCCGATCATGCCATCTCTCTGGCAATGGTACGGCGTCAGATGGCGGGAGCAGTTTTACTTCGCCACCAAGCTGACGTTCGGGTCCAAGAGCAGCCCTTGGCTTTTTGATACGTTTGCCACTGCGCTGGAGTGGATCCTTTCTGCACAGCTGGGGTGTGGCAAGGTCATTCATTATTTGGATGATTTCCTGCTGCTGGAAAGCCCAGCACGGCCACCCAAGGATCTTGCCACTCTTGCTGAGTTGTTCAGGGATCTGAACGTCCCCTTGGCTGTCCACAAGATTGATGGGCCGTCCACCGTGATCACGTTTCTGGGGATCACCTTGGACACCGTCCGCATGGTCGCTTGTCTACCTCAGGACAAGCTGATCAGGATTCGGGGGGTCATTCATGATTTAGTTAGGTCCCCGGTATGTTCTAAGAGAGAGCTGCAGTCTCTCTTGGGCATGCTTAATTTTGCTATGAGAATCATCCCACAAGGCAGGTCCTTTGTCTCCCGCCTGTTGGCTCTCCTTCCGCTCTACCGAGACTCGGGCTCGGTGGTGCGTTTGGGGGCCGGCACCAAGGCTGATCTGCTGATGTGGGATCAGTTCTTATGCAGCTGGAATGGGGTTGCCTTATTCATCCGTCCACCCATGGCGGCCTCCCCGAGGGTGCACTCGGATGCCGCGGCCTCGGTGGGGTTTTCGGACATTTTCGGGAGTCAGTGGCTTGCAGGCCCCTGGCCTTCGGAAGTGGCTGATATTCCAGGGTTTGCCAGGACATCAGCGCTTTTCGAGATTTTCCCCATTGTGGCTGCTGCCTGCACCTGTGGTCCCTCGTGGTCCGGGCAGACCGTCATCTTTTTCACTGACAACAGCGCCACTGCTGAGATCATCAACAGGGGGAGATCTGCTTCTCTGTTGATCATGTCATTCATGCGCAGGTTGACTTGGTTAGGCCTCAAGTTTAACTTTCATTTTCAGGGGCAATTTGTGAGGGGGGTCGATAACGGGGCGGCAGATGCCTTGTCCAGAGCTGACCTTCCTCGTTTCTTTCTACAGCATCCGGAGGCGGATCGGAAAGGCTTGCCTGTCCCGTCGTTTGCCCAGCTGACGTTGGACTAGTCGCTCTCGGGACTCAAGCAGCCTGCCTTATCAATGCTTCCTTGTCCGCTAACACTCTCAAGGCATACAGAACGGGGTGGAGGTGTTTTGGTGGTTTCTTGTCCCGTTACCCTGGCACCAGGGTGGTTGATGTCAAGTTCCTCTTGGCGTTTATGGCCCATTGTCATGGTAGTCTGTCTTTGTCCCACAGCACCATTAAATCATACCTGGCTGGCATTCAACATTTCCTTTCCCTACTCCATCCTTGGTCATCATCAGTTTTTGCAGCTCATCCTATCAGGGCCATGCTCAAGGGTATACAGAAGACGCAAGGTAGACCTGTGGTCAGACGTTTACCTATCTCGGGGGCGATCTTCCGGGGGCTATCAGATTTGTTGTCCCGCTCTCCCTTCGGGTTGGGTCCCAGCTTGGTCCTGAAAGCTGCGGTATACCTTAGCTTCTTTGGGTTCCTCAGGCCGGGGGAAGTGTCCAGGGTGGGGCCCCACGCTCCAGTCCTCCTCAGAGGCGATCTCATCAGGTTGGCGGATCGTTTTGTACTACAGCTCCCCAGGTGCAAGAACTCTCAGGTAGGGCTAGGTTTTGTCATCCATTATTACAAGACCGGCACGGCCTGGTGTCCGGTGGTGGTACTGGATCAGCTCATGGGCTTGTTCGCTGCCACCCCGCTTGATAGCCCTTTGCTCCCCTTTCCTACGTGGGCCCTAACTTCCAGTCTCTTCACTTCCCATGTCAGGCTTTTGATTGGCAGACTGGGTTATGACCCTGGTCAGTACTCAGGGCACTCGTTCAGGATTGGGGCGGCATCTGCGGCTTCCAAGCAGGGGGTACCGTCGCATGTCATTCAGTATATGGGGCGTTGGCGGTCATCGTGTTATAAGAGGTACATACCGAATCCCCATGTAGAGGTGAAGCGGGCTTTCACTGTTTTGTTGGATTGACTGTCATGTTTGCTTTTCATTAAATTCTCTTGCTAACCTAGTCAGTGTCATTTTTGCCCTCTTTTAGGCGTACTCTCACGGGCGACCATGGCACAACTCAGGTCACCAGGGTTGGGGGGTAGGCGGTCACGGTTTCTTTTCAGTATCCTGTATCCAGACTCTGACTACAAGTTAGAAGGCTAACCATTGGCTAGCCTGAATTTGTAGGAGGAGGGTGGGGCGTTATATTCTGCAAAGACATAAAAAATAAAATACATGTGTTACAAACTCGATAAGGACACCAACATGTACATTTTACCCCACACACACACACTTGCCTCTTCTCAGGGCAAGCGACCGAATGCTCTGTGAGCTTTATATAACATATGTTTGTGAATTACTAACCCATCAAAACACTCTCTGAGCATGCCCAGAAATACCCAGGTGCTGTTCACACACAAAAAGCACCCAAAAAAAAAAAACTAACTGGCTGGGCATGTGCAGAACAACACCAATGCAGCTAGCAAAAAATAACTACCCCCTCCCCCCGTCCAAAATTAAGCACATCATCCAGCATGCTACAAAATTAGAGATGGGACAATCACCCCTCCCCCCCCCCCCCACCAACAAATACCATTGCAGTCTATGGGAACTGACTTGTTAATTTTGCTAGTCCCCACTTGGCTGGCTTATCTTCTAGTTATTGGCCTTAAAATGGGGGCCCAGGTCCCACCCTAAGGGACATATATCAATGTCACCAATTTGGAAAACACCAAAAACAAAACAAGGAGAAGTGCCTTTAAATATGCCAAATTGCTTAAGGGCCATTTCACACCACATGCAGTGCATTGCGTTTTTTATGCATCCAAAATGCATGGAAAGTTGGTTATATGGCTCTAAATGGCAGTGTTTGTTCCAGTGCGTTCCAGTTCTACCAAAAAAGTAGAACATGCTGCATTTTACCTGCACTGGACTGTACTGGAACGCAGCAAAACGCATCATAAACGCACTGAAACGCACAGGACCACACCTAAATGCACCAAAAACGCACTGGAACACACTTGTCCTTATCTATGGTTAATAAAAAAGAGGGGTGAAAAAAAAGCACTGGACTGCATCAAAAACGTACCAAAAATGCACTGGAACACACTTGTCCTTATCTATGGTTAATAAAAAAGAGGGGTGAAAAAAAAGCACTGGACTGCATCAAAAACGTACCAAAAATGCACTGGAACGCATGAAAAACGTGCATGCAGAAAAGCACCTGAAACGCATCCGGATTGCGTTTCTATGGTGTGAACTGGCCCTAGTTCACACCATAGAAACGCAGTCTGGGTGCGTTCCAGGTGCTTTTCTGCATGCGTGTTTTTGACACGTTCCAGTACATTTTTGAGGCGTTTTTGATGCAGTCCAGTGTTTTTTTCCCCCTCTTTTCACTTAGGACAAGTGTGTTGCAGTGCGTCTTGGGTGCATTTAGGTGCGTTCCGGTGCATTCCAGTGCATTTTTGGTACGTTCCGTTGCGTTTTTGATGTGTTTTACTGCGGTCCAGTACAGTTCTGTACCTAAAAAATGCAGCATGACCAATTTTTTTTTTTGCTTTCTGAAACGCACTGGAACGGACTGCAGTGATGTGAACTATGCCATTGGCATTAATGTGATCAACTTTCTTTGCGTTTTTCAGGCATCAAAAAAACGCACTGCACTGCATCCGGTGTGAACTGGCCCTAAATATCATACGGGGGGTGTCTATAGTATACCTGTAAAGTAGCACATGTTTTCCATGTTTATAACAGTTGGAGAGCAAAATTACATTTCTAAAGTAAAATAATAGTCATTTAAAAGTCCTTGCGGCTGTAATGAATTGTTGGTTCCCGTCAATACAGATAAAAGTCATTGAAAGTCTTTGATTACACAAAAAAAAAGCGTGGGGGTTCCCCCAAATTCCATAACCAGGCCCTTCAGGTCTGGAATGGATATTAAGGGGAACCCCACTGCAAATTAAAAAAAAAATTACGTGGGGTTCCCCCCAAATATGCATACCAGGCCCTTCAGATCTGGCATGGATTTTAAGGGGAACTCCACCCCAAATTTAAAAAAAAAATGGCGTGGAGTCCCCCCAAAAATCCACACCAGACCCTTATCCGAGCACATAACCTGGCCGGCCGCAGGGGAAAAGGGGGGGACGAGAGCGGCCCCCCCTCCCTCCTGAACCGTACCAGGCCACATGCCCTCAACATGGGGAGGATGTCCCCATGTTGATGGGGACAAGGGCCTCATCCCCACAACCGTTGCCCGGTGGTTGTGGGGGTCTGCGGGCGGGGGGCTTATCGGAATCTGGAAGACCCCTTTAACAAAGGGGACCCCCAGATCCCGGGCCCCCTGTGTGAAATGGTAATGGGGTACAAATGTACCCCTACCATTTCACGAAGAAAGTGTCAAAAATGTAAAAAATGACAAGAGCCGGTTTTAGACAATTCCTTTATTAATGTCTTCTCCTTTCTTCCATCTTCTTCTTCTTCTTTTCTCCATTCGGGTTTCTTCCTCCATCTTCATCTTCCTCTTCATGTTTATCTTCATCCTCATCTTCAGCTTCATCTTCATCTTCCTTCTTCTTTCGGTGTTCTCGTCCCCATCTTGCCCTGGCGTCTTCCCTTCTTCTTTCTTCTCCGGACGCTCCGTTTGAATTGGAGGTTCCCGCTGTGCGACGCTTCAGTTCTTCAGTTCCCCATTGGGTCTGCTTACACCCGGTGACCCCGCCCCCCTCTGAAGCACATGGATTTCACGGGGACTTTCCCCATGGTGTCAGAGGGGGGCGGAGCCACCGGGGGGCAGCGGACCAAGTGGGGAACTGAGGCGTCGCACAGCGGGAACCTCCAATTCAAACGGAGCGGCCGGAGAAGAAAGAAGAAGGGAAGACGCCGGAGCAAGATGCGAACGAGAAGACCGAAAGAAGAAGGAAGATGAAGATGAAGATGAGGATGAAGATAAGGATGAAGAGGAAGATGGAGGAAGAAACCCGAATGGAGAAAAGAAGAAGATGGAAGAAGAAGAAGGAAGAAGAAGATGGAAGAAAAGAGAAGACATTAATAAAGGAATTGTCTAAAACCGGCTCTTGTCATTTTTTACATTTTTTACACTTTCTTCGTGAAATATTATGGGTACAATGTACCCCATTACCAATTCACATGGGGGGGGCCAGGATCTGGGGGTCCCCTTTGTTAAAGGGGTCTTCCAGATTCCGATAAGCCCCCCGCCCGCAGACCCCCACAACCACCGGGCAAGGGTTGTGGGGATGAGGCCCTTGTCCCCATCAACATGGGGACATCCTCCCCATGTTGAGGGCATGTGGCCTGGTACGGTTCAGGAGGGAGGGGGGCCGCTCTCGTCCCCCCCTCTTCCCCTGCGGCCGGCCAGGTTGCGTGCTCAGATAAGGGTCTGGTGTGGATTTTTGGGGGGACTCCATGCCATTTTTTTTTAAATTTGGGGTGGAGTTCCCCTTAAAATCCATGCCAGATCTGAAGGGCCTGGTATGGATATTTTGGGGAACCCCACGTCATTTTTTTTTTAAAATTTGCAGCGGGGTTCCCCTTAATATCCATTCCGGACCTGAAGGGCCTGGTTATGGAATTTGGGGGACCCCCTTGCTTTTTTTTTTTGGTTAGCAGTGACTTTCAATGACTTTTCTCTATATTGCCGGGAACCGACAATTCATTACAGCCGCGGCTGCTTTTAAATGTTTTTTTTTTTTCCTTTAGAAATGTCATTTTGCTGGCGCAATGGAAAGTTCAGAGCTGCGCCTGTTCAACTTATGCAAATTGAGTTACGTGACTTGACATTTACTAAGATTTTGCCGGCGCAGTAAACCGGCGCATTTAAACCATTGAAATTCCCGCGCTGAGCTCAAAAAAAACTCCCGCAGCTCGAATCGTACTTGCCGGCGCAGCGGGCTGGTTTTGAAAAAGTTACTTTCTCACTATATTTTGGGCATATTAGTTATTTGGGCAGGTGTCACTACACTTCCTCACATCACCCCCATTATATTCTCACTTCCAGCTTCTTTATATTTAGTGTTTAACATGCTGTGCGCCAGGTCCATAGTGGCGCACTGAGCGCCTCTTCCCGTCCGCCGACAACACTATAGTAAATGGCAAATAGGGCTGCGCTACCGGCGCTAATGTTTTGTAAATACCAAAACAGCCATTGCGCACGCAGATGCGCCAATACTCATGGCGCAAACGTTTCGTAAATCAGCCCCAATGATCTCACCAATGAACCTAACTATCTCTACCCCAAAAGTTCAGTTCTCTTGTGGAGCTGCAAGCGGAGAGGAACAGCAGCTCTCCTGACTCTTGGTAGAGCAGATTACCCCAAGCAGTGAAGGGTAAAGTCCCTGAGTTCCAAACGGAATAACCTCGAGAAGACAAAAAAAAACAAAGTCTTGCCTTTTAGAGATAGAAGCGAGGATCGGGCAAAATAAGGAGCTTCCACTTTTTATCAAAGGTCTCTACAAAGTACACGGAATCTTCTCGTTCCTTGTTACAAATGACCACCCGATCTGCATGAATGTGTCACCCATAACTCCACTCCTGTTTGCATCCTTTGAACCGTTCAGTCATGTTAGCAGAGCACACAAAGTATCTGCGGGCGTTAGGCACTTTCAGGTGGTTTCATACAAAGTCCGCATACCACCTCTCTTTATATGCCTCGACCTCAAACAACAGGTCCCTGGGAACATAGGGGTATTCCCAGCTGTACTCAACAGCCACTCTCCTGTTAAAGAGCCGTTGCAGTCTCGAAAGGGGAGGAAGGGTTGCACGGTCTCCTGCACCTGGTAAAACAATGGCATCCGGGGACCTGGGCACTTTCACTGCCTCAAGTTTTGGTAAAGGGGCCCGCAGTGGCGCACGTTCAGCCACAGCAGCAGGCGCTGGCAATACAGGTGCGGGAACATCTCCTTCCTCACATGCAGGGGCCTCCACCTGGGACGTAGTCTTCCCAGAATCCATGGGCGATCCCTCTTTTATGCTTTGGGGTGCGGACAACAGGGTTTTGTCCCATCCCTTCCTGGCAAACAGTTCATCTACTTCAAAATCGTCTCCCACATAAAAAGACGAAATCGGAGGTATCATACTCCTCTGCCGACAGGTAGTTTTTGGTCGACATTGACTCACTGTCTCTCAAAAGTTCCCGCGGGTCAGGCACCGAACTCCATGGAACAGCAGACATGTTGTTCACTCACTATTCCAGCACGCACTGTCCACTTGGCGCCAAGGTCACCACGTGCAACTCACGATATGTCGGGGCTCCTCCCCTTTCTTCTTCCTGTTGCACAAAACTCGCAGGCTTTTTCTTGTTGAGACACGTCCACGAACTATGTGGCCAGAAATACAGTGTAGGCCTGTACCTCCATTACTCACATCAGTGGCGCAGTTCAAAATTCACCAAAATGGCCGACCTCCTCGGAACCACACGGGGAAACAAAGTCCAACTTCTGGGGGGGTATAACTGCAGAAATCCTGGACTCGAGCCCCCACGTGTAGCACACGGACCCTTTTCCCTACCTTTGGCTCACTTGCAGGAAAAAGGCACACCGTACTATATGCCTGTACCCTCCTGGTTGAGGAGGTTGAGCGGTGTTATGTATTTGGGTCCCACAGCCAGGTTCCTCTGTCAGTTGGTTCTCGTCTCCTAGGATATATTGACAAGTCTCTGTTTTCCCCCAAGTAATTCCAATGTCCACACCACTCTAAACTTCAACGTTGAGTTTATTTTCTCAATGTTCAGCAGATAGGAAAAGGGTGGATAAGAGACAGGACAGCAAGGTTTTGGGAGGTTAGTCCAGGCACAAATGGATTTTACATTCACTACTCTATCCCAGAGTAGGTTTAGCTCACCCGGATAGTCTCCTGCAAAGTGGATCCTAGCAGCCGAAGTGATGCTCGAACAATCAATTAGGTTCTTTTCCTAGATGCGATCGGGAGACTCTCTGCCACAGAATCTATCAGACCCCGAACCTCTCAGCTTTTGGTACACAAGGACAGGTGCCAGCAGCAACACATTACTAGGCCCTTGGTGGATAGATGAATCCCTCCAGAAAGTTACCGGGCCCCTTCCTTCACTATGAACTCTCACCGGTCCGTCAGAAAGGTCCTCCTCTTCTTAGAAGTGGGCTCCCTCGCGAGGGACACCCTGGGATTCCTCTTCCCAGAAGTGGGCTCCAGCTAAAGGTGCTGGGCCCAGTGTTGAAGATGCAGCCCCAGGACTAAAGGTGCCTGGGACTGATGCACACGTGGCCCCATGGCCTGGAGGGCCATGTGCCACGCACTTGGACTCCGACTCCTCTCCTCCTCCGAAGACCCCTCCCAGGCGGCGGCTGCCCCTTATGAATCCCCTCCCAGCATGCACAGCAGGCCAACCACGCTCACTGTACCGCTGCCGAGAGAGGACACCCCAAGTGTCTAGTACTGATCGTTCAACCCTGACCCATCATGGCAGTGCCACCTACAGGCCACAGGCAACTGCACACCAGTACACCACCTGGAGAACAAAATAGCACAACCTATGAATTGAGAACGGTCTGAGCCCAACTACCATCTCAGACCAGCCCCTAAATTTGGGTATATAGCACCCCTAAATGGGGTGGGCGCTACATTTACATCAGCATCTCCCCGTTGTTCCTCTCCGTGAGATGATCGCGGGTATCCCCGCGGTTGGACTCACGGAGCTCGTGGCGGGCGCGCGTCCACAATGCCGCTTCTTAAAGGGGACGTATATATACGCCCATCTGCCTGTCCATGCCATTCTGCCGACGTATATCGTTGTGCGATGGTCAGCAAGCGGTTAATGTGTCACCATGCATATTACAATCTGACTATACAATCTTTGTACGTACAATCCATCGTAGATTTACGAAATACTGTAACATGAGGAACGTCCGAAACTACCCCATCAATCTGTATTCAATCAGGCAGGCTCTATCGAATCTGATTATACACTTTCCTTTAGATGTACCATTACTTAGTGCAAAGGCCTGTCTGATTTGATGTAAATTAAATTATACAATCTAGTTGTACAAGTTAGCGTCACGGCCGTCACCACCCACAGCATTGGATTCATGTAAGCCGTTGGCCTGCTGGAGTATCTCTGTTGTATTGAATGGTGACCACTAAAGATGGGCTCAGGCATGTTTGCAACCGCATCTGCCCACACCCGCCAGCGCTAATCACAACCAGTGAGACATTTTCCCCGATCCACGGCTGCAGAGATCGGGAAATGTCTCACTGCCTGTGATTAGCGATGTGCAGTGCCGACTTGCTGGCAGGCTCTGCACGTGCGGTTGCGAACATGCCTGAGCCCATCCTTAGTGACCACTTGGAGATCATGGAGTATGAACTTTACAAACAAATGGTGAGATTTAAACGGCAGTCTGTTTTTTACCCTTTGGTTTTATATCGCGATCCGCTGCTGAGCTACAATCATCTCTACTGGATGCTGGGGTCCTTTGAGGCCGGATTCACACCTATGCAGTTTTAGTGCTTTTTTGCATTTTGCAGATTTGCACTACAGTCCATTTAACATGGTTTCCTATGGAACATGTTCTGTAGTGCAAATCTGCAAAATGCAAAAAGCACTAAAACTGCATAGGTGTAAATCCGGCCTTATGCCGCTTACACACGACCATTTTTCATGACGAGAAAACTGCCATTTTTTAGATTGGTCGTGAAAACCGGTCGTGTGTATGCTCCATAGCAGTTTTCTCTATGAGAAAACTGCCCGCAAAAAAATGAGAACCTGCTCTATTTTTTCTCGTCGTTTTTCCCGTCGTTCTTTTTCTCGTCGCGAAAACCGCTCGTGTGTATGCTTTTCCGAGGGGAAAAAAAACGCGCATGCTCAGAATCAAGTATGAGACAGGAGCGCTCGTTCTGGTAAAACTACCGTTTGAAATGGAGATAGCACATTCGTCACGCTGTAACGGACTGAAAAGCACGAGGCTGAAAAGCGCGAATCGTCTCTCACCAAACTTTACTAACACGAGATCAGCAAAAGCAGCCCAAAGGGTGGCGCCATTCGAATGGAACTTCCCCTTTATAGTGCCGTCGTACGTGTTATTGTACGTGTTGTACGTCACTGCGCTTTGCTCAAGTGTTTTTTTTCCTGAACGTGTGTATGCAAGGCAGGCTTGAGAGGAATCACGTCGAGAAAAATGTCGTTTTTTTGCATGACAGGAAAAACGGTCGTGTGTACGCGGCATTAGGCTCGATTCACACTAATGCATTTATTGATGCTTTTTGCGTTTTGTAGAAATGCAGGGAATTTTTTTTAACATGGGTTCCTATGGAACACGTTCACATCAATGCATTTTTGTGCCTCTGCGTTTTTGAAAAGGGTCTGGGACTTTGTTTCTTGCAAAATACAGCGTTTTGCATGTAATAGACTTCAATGGACCCGTATCCAAGACTCAATTTGCGTTTTCTTTTCCACATTCGCTGTATATAGCTGGTTGCTAAGGGGCGGGCTGCGAAGCCGGCCCCGGGGTCCTTAACAACCAATGAATCAGCTGATAATGTGAGTGAGTGTTATCTGGTGAACACAAACCAGGAAGAAGATTAAGAGTAAAAAACAACCGAGATATTGTCCATAACCACATAAGGACCAGTGCACGACGATATACGTTAATGTAGCGGGGTCTCTAAATTTAGGTGGGATACACCTGGGTTATAGTATGACCCAGGTGTGTAAATCATGAGAGGATTTGGACCATTTGTATTCGTGGAGGACTGGGTGGTGTATTATTCTCCTTGGCCTGTGGGTGGCGAGGTACCCGCAGGCTCAAGGTAGATTTGCTGCCACAGTGCTGTCCTTTTTGTCCCTTTCCGGAGATGGTACGGCGAGGGCGGGGAACCTGCCGTGATGTCAATGGAGGAGATAAAAGGGGGAGACGCCCTTGCCACGAGGTCTTTGAGATCTTCTTCATCACGCACCCAGGCACCTTAGGCCTGGGTGCGGGCGGTCCGGAGTTCCGGCCCAGGTGCCCTAGGCCTGGCCGGAGCAGAGTTGGCGTCCATCCCAGGCACCTTCAGCCTGGGGTGAGGTACTAAACCGGAGGCCTGGGGCCCGGTGACTTCGACTGGGTCCCGCTAGGGCGGAGGAGTCCGAGGGTCCCTGAGGTGGATGGGGCCCATGTCTGAGGTGAGGAGGCTGGAGAGGTCACCCGTCCGGAGAGTTCGGAGCAGCATCAACCCGGTGACGGATGGGCCTCCGGTAACTCCCTTGGAGGGACATCCCCCCCTGACAGGGGCCACAACGCAGCAAAGGTATTCCTATCTACATTCTCTTGAGTCGCTGGTAGAGACTCACACGTTCTAAGTTCTCTCTCTAGCCAAGGCTATAGTAACCGCTGGTGAAACCACAGTGGTTTAGCGTACAACCAGGATAGTGCCTCGACCTGCTCACCCCACCGTATTGAACTGTTATTGGGTCTCAACCAGTTGGCTGGTAAAGCACTGTTTATTGTGAGTGTGACAATAAAACAAGAGTTGGACCCTGGTCGGTGTGTGGTACTCTGGTTGATGGGAGCGGAGGGAGGTGTCAGCACAGCAAGACTTGGTCCTTAAATGAAACGCACAGGCCCGAGGAAAATAACTGGTACTGGCCTTCACCTCACCCACTGCCATGGGGAGGACATGGGCCGTAGCGCATCTCACCCTCACATATGAAATACCCCTAGACAAAGAAGAGGGGGTGAGGCCGCTACACGTGGGGGCTCGTGAGTCCGGGATGATGTGTGTTTTAAACTTGGAATTAAGAACGGCTGTGTCTGAGCTTTGCTGCCCGGAGGAGTTCCGAGCGGGTCGGCCATGTGATCGGCCAAAGTGCATCCCTGCTCAAAGTCGTGGAAATGACCCTAAGACGGGAAAGGCCCATGCGGAAGAGCGAGAAGAGGGAGAAGTCCAGCCGTGTGATGTTCTACATGTGGGGGCTTTTACTGCACTGCGCCATGAGGCACCCCGTGACTACACAGTTCGTGGGCGGAGTTTGATGGGACCTTGCGAAATCGTGCAAGTTGTGGGAGGAGTCTGGCCATGTGGAAAGACTCACGTGGAGACTTCGGCGCATGGTCAGTGCGTGATGGAGCAGCAGATAGTCGGGATGGCCTCAAGCTCCCCGTGGATTCCGGTTCCCTACCCCACGAAGATGACTACCTTTGCTGCTCCCCTTACAGACACGGGGATAAGACTCAGGCCCCGAGGGCAGTTGGCTCTGTACACCTGCAGAGACACGGAGGCCCTCGGCGTGATCTGTCCCGGATGTTCGGGACTGGTGGTCCACCTGAAGCCATTCGGGCGTTGTGAAGCATGCAGAGAATTCCTATTCGAGGTGGAGCCATCCACAGTAAGGCCTCGGGCCCTTCGCCTCAACTGCCTCACAGGTACCGCTACTCCGGAAGGGGAGATCCAGGCCTTTGCGGAGGTTCCCGTACGCACTGACCAGGGCGATGTGACTGCCCAACCAGAGACTGAGAAAGAAAAATCCGAGGATGCTGCTTCGGTCACCACAGATTCCTTGCTCCCACCTCCGAAGAGGAAAGTCGGCCTGGTACAGGCGTCCTGTGGTCGTGGTCGAGCTTCACCCCGTCACTTGCCCGACCTGGATGGATCCGGTTGGAAGAGTCCTGGACATCCCTGTGCTTCGAAAGGTCAGGGTGAGCCAGGGGCTGGGACTGTGGTGATGGTTGGAGGTGTCGGGAGTTCACAGTCGGTGGAGCCCGCAAGGGAGGGTAGTTCCACGTCTACTAGAGACTACCTTCCCGCAGAGATGTACGACACCTCCGACCTAGAATTGCTGTCGGACTGTGGAGATGACGGTGAAATAGACAAACTTTTTCATCGCAAGGGCTGGGACAAACGCCCGTTGCCTGTGTTACGTGCACCACAAGATTCGCCTATGTCTATAGGAGATAGCACGCCCCGGGCGGAAGCCCCGGAGTCTACGAGGAAGCCTAGTCCTCCAATTGTCCTTCCACAATCCACAGCATCACCCGTTTTGTTGGCGGGGACACAACGCGCATCACTACGGGCACCAAGAGCAAAGCCATCAGAGGTAGTGAAAGTACCTCGGCATCCGGAGGCCATCGTTCAACCAGGAGAAGGTGAGCGGGCCACAATGCCTCCTTTGGCCCGACTGCAATGGCTCTTCTGCCAGAGGGTCGCCCGTGAGTACGGATGGGAATATCCTTACTTGCCCCGGGACTTACTGTTTGAGGTTGAAGTTCTGTGGCAGCGGTGGTATGATGAGTTTGTTTGGGAGAAACTTAAAGTGCCTCATGCTCGGCGATACTTGTCCTGTTCGCCACCCGTGTCCAAAAAATTCAGAGACTGCAGAGCAGACTGGATGTTGGGGCGTCATATTCATGCGGACAAGGTGCTTATCTGCCGGAAAGATGGAGAGGACATTGACTATTCAATTGAGGTTTTCGATAAGCATCTGAAGCCCCTGTTCTTGCCTGACCCGAAGTTCTACTTGTAAGAGGAGACTTTCCTATGTGGTTTTTTTTCTACTCTTTGGAGGAATGAGAGCTATTTTGTTTTGTTTTGTTCTCTCTTCTTTCACAATTCAAAGACAGAGACTTTGGGGGTAGAATCAGAATAGGGACGAAGGAAGAAGGAAGATTTCACCAAGTGTCATTACCGCGGCACTGTCACCAGGTGGCAGTGTTGCGCAACGGCTGTGTGTTTGTTTTTTTACATTTGCATCACTTTACTCGTTAGGGCGAATGTGTCTCTCGGCTGATAGACCCATTCATTCCAAACTAACACAAATATGTTAGGATGTTGTGTTTTTTTTTTGTTTCCCTTCTGCAGGAGATCCATCTGTCAAGACTGCTGAGTATGGGGTGGTTCTTAGACAGTGATGGGAGGGATTGTATATGTGTACATGCTTAGAGGGTTTTATGAAAAAGTTTATTGTTTTATGTTCCCCTTCCCTTGAGCAGGTCTTGGCACGATTAGGATTCAAATTTTGAGGGATAGCCTCTGGGGTCAGGCTTATGTCACCACTCCATGGGAGACATGGGTTTGCACCAGACGCTGGGGACCAGCGTCAAATCACAGAGGGGAGTGTGTAGCGGGGTCTCTAAATTTACGTGGGATACACCTGGGTAATAGTATGACCCAGGTGTGTAAATCATGAGAGGATTTGGACCATTTGTATTCGTGGAGGACTGGGTGGTGTATTATTCTCCTTGACCTGTGAGTGGCGAGGTACCCGCAGGCTCAAGGTAGATTTGCTGCTGCAGTGCTGTCCTTTTTGTCCCTTTCCGGAGATGGTAAGGCGAGGGCGGGGAACCTGCCATGACATCAATGGAGGAGATAAAAGGTGGAGACGCCCTTGCCACGAAGTCTTGGGGATCTTCTTCATCACGCACCCAGGCACATTAGGCCTGGGTGCGGGCGGTCCGGAGTTCCGGCCCAGGTGCCCTAGGCCTGGCTGGAGCAGAGTTGGCGTCCATCCCAGGCACCTTCAGCCTGGGGTGAGGTACTAAACCGGAGGCCTGGGGCCCGGTGACTTCGACTGGGTCCCGCTAGGGCGGAGGAGTCCGAGGGTCCCTGAGGTGGATGGGGCCCATGTCTGAGGTGAGGAGGCTGGAGAGGTCACCCGTCTGGAGAGTCCGGAGCAGTATCAACCCGGTGACGGATGGGCCTCTGGTAACTCCCTTGGAGGGACATCCCCCCCTGACAGGGGCCACAACGCAGCAAAGGTACTCCTATCTACATTCTCTTGAGTCGCTGGTAGAGACTCACAAGTTCTAAGTTCTCTCTATAGCCAAGGCTATAGTAACCGCTGGTGAAACCACAGTGGTTTAGCGTACAACCAGGATAGTGCCTCGACCTGCTCACCCCACCGTATTGAACTGTTATTGGGTCTCAACCAGTTGGCTGGTAAAGCACTGTTTATTGTGAGTGTGACAATAAAACAAGAGTTGGACCCTGGTCGGTGTGTGGTGCTCTGGTTGATGGGATCGGAGGGAGGTGTCAGCACAGCAAGACTTGGTCCTTAACTGAAACGCACAGGCCCGAGGAAAATAACTGGTACTGGCCTTCACCTCACCCACTGCCATGGGGAGGACATGGGCCGTAGCGCATCTCACCCTCACATATGAAATACCCCTAGACAAAGAAGAGGGGGTGAGGCCGCTACATTAACAAAATGGCTCCTGTGGGCAGATGGGAGTACAGGTACGTCCCCTTTAAAACGCGGCATTGTGGGCGCCGCGAGCTCCGTGAGTCCGACTGCGGGTCCCGCGGACTCGATGTCCGCGGGGATGCCCACGATCATCTCACAGAGAGGAAGAACGGGGAAATGCTGATGTAAACAAGCATTTCCCCAGTCTTCCTAGTGACAGGACACTGATCACAGCTCCCTGTAATCGGGAGCGGTGATCAGTGTCCTGTCACACACAGCCCACCCCCCCTACAGTTAGAAGCACTCCCTAGGACACACTTAACCCATTCAGCGCCCCCCTACAGGTTAACCCATTCACTGCCAGTGTCATTTTTACAGTAATCAGTGCATTTTTATAGCAGTGATCGCTGTAAAAATGACAATGGTCCCAAAATGGTGTCAAAAGTGACTGTCCGATGCGTCCGCCAAAATATCGCAGCCACGATAAAAATCGCTGATCGCCGCCATTACTAGTAAAAAATAAAATAATAATAAAAATGGCATAAAAATATCCCCTATTTTGTAGACGCTATAACTTTTGCGCAAACCAATCAATCGCTTATTGCGTTTTTCTTACCAAAATTACGTAGAAGAATACATATCGGACTAAACTAAGGAAAAAGTTAGTTTTTTTATATATTTTTTGGGGATATTTATTATAGCAAAAAGTAAAAAATATTGATTTTTTTTCAAAATTATCGCTCTATTTTTGTTTATAGCGCAAAAAATAAAAACCGCATAGATGATCAAATACCACCAAAAGAAATCTCTATTTGTGGGGAAAAAAAAACACGTCAATTTTGTTTGGGAGCCACGTTGCACGACCGCGCAATTGCCAGTTAAAACAAACCAGTGCCAAATCACAAAAAAGTGGCATGGTCTTTGGCCAGCCAAATGGTCCGGGGCTTAAAGCGGAGCTCCACCCTAAAGTGGAACTTCCGCTGATCAGAACCCTCCCCCCCTCCGGTGTCACAATTTACACCTTTCAGGGGGGAGGGGGGTGCAGATACCTGTCTAAGACAGGTATTTGCACCCACTTCCAGGAGTCCTCTCTGCGGGAAATCTGCGGGAGCACGTCACTTCCCGCAGATTCCCCGTTGTGTTCTGGGAGACACTTGGCTCCCAGAACACAGGGGACCATTCAGAACGGCGCAGCGCGACTTGCGCATGCACCGTAGGGAACTGGGCATGAAGCCGCAAGGCTTCACATCCTTGTTCCCTCACCGAGGATGGCAGTGGGGGCAGCAGAGTGACGAACAATTGCTCGTCCTCTGCTGCGGACATCGCTGGACTCCAGGACAGGTAAGTGTCCATATATTAAAATTTAGCAGCTGCTGTATTTGCAGCTGCTGGCTTTTAATTTTTTTTTCCCGCGGCACCTCCGCTTTAAGTGGTTAAAGGTACATGCGTTTTTAGACCTATTGCCTATAGGTCAAAATAATAGGTGAGCGGCCAATGGTGAGTTTACACAGGGCGTGAAGATTTTTTAAGAAGTAGCACGCTATTCATGTGTTCACGTTGTATATTTTTATATATATATATATATATGTAGCGCACATATATGTCTGCAGAGCCCTACAGCAGAAAATATAGTACTGTATGTGTATTATTATGCCGCGCAAATTGGACTTAGATGAAGCTGCTGCCCCCCTTTTGTGTGTTCTGTCACAAAGACAGATCACTGTGTAGTGTGTAATGTAGGGTGTGGGGTATTGGCGCTGCTTTAAGTTCAAAGGACTGGTTATCTTGCCTTCTAATAGATGGATTTACGGCTACTGTGCCCTTAATATTGGAACTGCGTACAGTATGTGTTGATATCTCAAACTATAGTGTAATTATATTGTAATCCTCAACTTATATGTGATAACTTTGAATCACTCCTGACTCTCACAGTCCCCTGTGGGGTTTGTGACAGTGTGCTAGATTGGGCCTCTGAGTTGCCACTTAAAATCGTGTGTGTGTTGACTATTTACATATGTGTCAATCACTCCTTAGTACAGATTCCATAAACCAGTTCGCGAAAACAGTGTTACAAAAAATAAATAATAATAAACATATGTTGTGATGTCCTCATAAGTTCTCATAAATTCTATACATTATACACCTATGTGTCGGTGTGTATTCAGTGTATCCAGTGCCAAAACTTAAAAATTATATACTATATTAGTGCACACCCAATTCCAAAAATGGTCACTAATCACTGCCCCAGGTGGGAGCTGCCAGACAACCAATGCGTTCCTTTGTAGGTTACACCAATCCCTAAACCAATGAGATTAGATCACAATGGTCATGTGATGGTTAGCCACTTTAATAGTAAGGGTTAATCCCCTATGGTTCTATATCCAGCAAAAGTAATTAGAATAAATGTATATATAACAGGAGTATGTTCATATGGCTATAGAGTAAACTAATGCTGACATAACAGTTTCAGAGCGGTTTCAAAAACCATTTTCAAAAGACAGTTTCAAAAAACAGTTTCAAAAAATAGTTGCAAAAAATCTTGCGCTGACACAAATAAATGTTCAACTAACCTTCATGCATTTGGTCAAGTGACTTTAGTGACTCTATATTGCCAGTAGGGATCCTTCAGTTTGCAGGTGCAGAAAAAGGTGACTTTATGGTGCTCCCCCCTCACATGGGTCCCCACTCACCAGATTGACGCACCCCCGCAGGGGTCACACGCTCATCAAGTATCCCCAGCGATTCCTCCACCGCTCCTTATGTTGTTCCACTCCTGCTTTTTCCTCCTCCACCACTCAGATCCTCAAGAAAGAACCACAAGCAGGGCTTCCATAGCGTAATTTGCTTATTTATTTAAAAATTAAAAATTAAAATACAAACCAAAAAATAAAAAAGGTCCTCAGACCTCAGCGGTTGTAGTATCGCCAGGTACCAAGTTGGTCTATCTACAAACTCGTATACAGAGTGCAGACAAGCCCCATGTAGGTCACGCCAACCTGTGCTGTCAGCTACGGCTGCGGCGTGCGCTCCACCGCTCGAGCCTCGCTAACCGGACGTGACGTGGACGTGTCTGGATGGTCACCTTTTTTATTTTTTGGTTTGTATTTTAATTTTTAATTTTTAAATAAATAAGCAAATTACGCTATGGAAGCCCTGCTTGTGGTTCTTTCTTGAGGATCTGAGTGGTGGAGGAGGAAAAAGCAGGAGTGGAACAACATAAGGAGCGGTGGAGGAATCGCTGGGGATACTTGATGAGCGTGTGACCCCTGCAGGGGTGCGTCAATCTGGTGAGTGGGGACCCATGTGAGGGGGGAGCACCATAAAGTCACCTTTTTCTGCACCTGCAAACTGAAGGATCCCTACTGGCAATATAGAGTCACTAAAGTCACTTGACCAAATGCATGAAGGATAGTTGAACATTTATTTGTGTCAGCGCAAGATTTTTTGCAACTATTTTTTGAAACAGTTTTTTGAAACTGTTTTTTGAAACTGTCTTTTGAAACTGTCTTTTGAAACTGGTTTTTGAAACCGCTCTGAAACTGTTATGTCAGCATTAGTTTACTCTATAGCCATATGAACATACTCCTGTTATATATACATTTATTCTAATTACTTTTGCTGGATATAGAACCATAGGGGATTAACCCTTACTATTAAAGTGGCTAACCATCACATGACCATTGTGATCTAATCTCATTGGTTTAGGGATTGGTGTAACCTACAAAGGAACGCATTGGTTGTCTGGCAGCTCCCACCTGGGGCAGTGATTAGTGACCATTTTTGGAATTGGGTGTGCACTAATATAGTATATAATTTTTAAGTTTTGGCACTGGATACACTGAATACACACCGACACATAGGTGTATAATGTATAGAATTTATGAGAACTTATGAGGACATCACAACATATGTTTATTATTGTTTATTTTTTGTAACACTGTTTTCGCGAACTGGTTTATGGAATCTGTACTAAGGAGTGATTGACACATATGTAAATAGTCAACACACACACGATTTTAAGTGGCAACTCAGAGGCCCAATCTAGCACACTGTCACAAATCCCACAGGGGACTGTGAGAGTCAGGAGTGATTCAAAGTTATCACATATAAGTTGAGGATTACAATATAATTACACTATAGTTTGAGATATCAACACGTACTGTACACAGTTCCAATATTAAGGGCACAGTAGCCGTAAATCCATCTATTAGAAGGCAAGATAACCAGTCCTTTGAACTTAAAGCAGCGCCAATACCCCACACCCTACATTACACAGAAAATATAGTACACCCTGATAATGCAGGCTATTTCCCTTTTAGTGCAGCTATCTCTATCTATGCGCCCTTATGGCGCAGCAACAAAAAGTTCTAACTCCTGGGTCAGGCCTGACTCAGATTTAACTCAGTCTCTAGCAGAACGATTTCTTCGCATGCAACTTGACTGGTGGTGCACAACAGGAACAGTATTTGTAATCCAAAGGGGTAGACAATAAAGAACACTTCACTGGAGACTAACCCAACTCAGTTCCGTCACTGGTCTCCAGTGGAACAGTAAATAAAGCCCGGTGGGCCAAGGCAGTCTCTAGGCCTAACAACAGTACAGCCTATAGGATTGAGCAGGTGCTCGCTCACCACTCCGGAGGCGATCCCAGTCCGGGACTTCCACCTGCTGTGTCTACACACACAGCGTCTGCAATGGTCGAGTCTCCGATCCAACTGATGTAAGAAGTCAGCGAAGTCAGGTGTCACCCAGGTTCCGCAGTGGGGTGGAAGGCTCTCTGGAAGTTTGCAAGGCCCTGGCTTCAGGCCCTGCACTGCAGCAGAACCGCACAGGAAGACCTGTTGATTGCAGCGCGGTGTCCCAAAGAAGCCGCGCTCAGCCTCGCCCTCCTCTTATATAGCCCCTCCCATCAGTCTCTGCGGTGGCTGAATGCACCCTGGGTGCCGAACGGGGTTCTGGGTAACGTAGTCCCAGGGCCTTAAAGGAGACCCCACTACACACTCCCCCCACTTAAACTCTTTGGTCCCCAAAGATAACATTAAATTACAGTACACACAACATTAGCCAAAGTTGCGTATGATGTTGGCAGAGGAAATTCCCACCAAAAACAAGGCGGTGAACTCCCCTGCCCACAGGTCACACTGTCATTAGTGTCCTGCCTAACTGTGCCAGAGAGTGAGTTGGGGTTGCCCCCCACCAAATGAACAGTGGAGGGATTAGGGTCTTCCATACTCCTCCTGGCAGTAACCACAGTGTCTTCCGAGCTCTTCCCCATCTGTGGGTAAGTCAATCTTCTGGCAGGTTTTATGGCTCTTCTCATCCTTTGTCCTCTTGGGCTTTCTGGTCCAGCTAAAACAGGTTCCTCTTCCGGAACCGACTCGGGAGTGTCCACTGGTCCTGGGGCACTTGACTCCGGACCAGGGAGGTACATGGAATCTCTTGGATCCTCCTCTGGGAGTAAGACACAGGCATCTTCCGAAGAATCCGACAAAGGACTGGACGGGATGAACTCAGTAGCTTCTGCATTCAGTGTTCAGTCTATGGTGTCTTCATCAGGTGGAGGATCAATAGCAGAAGTTTCTGGGGCCTGAGAAGGCCAAAGCCAATCAAGTTCTTCTCCTTCATCTTCACTTAGCTCAGAGGTCTCTATATCTCCAATCTGAGGGGTCTGGGACCGAGTGTTTGGCCTAGGAGTATCCAGGATGGAGGTTGGCTCAGGGCAACCCATCGCAGGGGGAATCCGAACTTCTTCAGCTAGTGGGAGTAGGTGGTTCCGATGCCAAGTCTTTAAGGGCCCCACCTTCCCTTCTGGCTTTAGTCTGTAAACAGGTAGGCCCGGTAGTTTCTTGCAAATAACATAAGGTTCAGGTCTCCATCTGTCTGCAAGCTTGTATTTTCCAGGGACCCCCAAGTTCCGTAGCAACACTCTATCTCCAGGTTGTAAATCTTGGATCCGAACTTTCAGATCAAAGTTTTTCTTGTTGCGAGCCCCCCTTTGGTCTGAGGATGCTTGGGCCTGCTCATAGGCCAACTTTAAATTGTGCCTGAGCCTATCAACATATCCTTTGTGGGAAGTAGCAGAACAATGGTCTATGGAGGTGTCAAAGGCCAGATCTACCGGTAGTCTTGCTTCTCTTCCAAACATAAGTCGATAGGGTGAGTACCCTGTAGAGTCACTTGTGGTGCTGTTATATGCATGCACAACTGCTGCTATGTGGTTTCTCCAATGCTGCTTCTTTTCACTGCTTAAGGTCCCCAGCATGTTGAGCAGGGTTCGGTTGAACCTCTCCGGCTGAGCATCACCTTGTGGATGGTAGGGGGTAGTTCGTGTTTTCTTGATCCCCAAGGAATCCAGGAGTTTCCGGATCAACCGACTTTCAAAGTCCCTTCCTTGATCTGAGTGAAGCCGTTGTGGTAGCCCGTAGTGTACGAAGTATTTCTCCATAAGTACTTTGGCTACAGTGGAAGCCTTCTGGTCCTTGGTTGGGAAGGCCTGAGCATACCGGGTGAAATGGTCGGTTACTATCAGAACATTTCCTAGTCCACTCAGGTCGGGTTCGAGGCAGAGAAAATCAATGCATACCAAATCCAGCGGGCTTTGACTTTGTAGGTGGCCCATTGGGGCAGCTTGATGGGGTAAAGTCTTCCGCTGGATACAGCGTGCGCATGAATGGCAGTACTCCTCCACTTCAGCCCTCATGCAGGGCCAATAGAACCGGCTCCTGACGAGTTGAAAGGTTCTTTCAGCCCCCAGGTGGCCATGGTTGTCGTGCAGAGCAACCAAGACAGTCTCTCTGTGTTTCTCGGGCAGAAACAATTGCCATTTGTCTTCCAGGTCATCAGAGGGGCCCCTTCGGTAGACCACTCCCTGATGCACCTGCAACCTGTCCCACTCCTTCCTCAACAGGCGAGCTTCCTTTGAAGGGTGACGCAGGAGTTCATTTGGATCCTGATTCTCCAGGGCCTCTAGGACCAATCTCCCCATGGGGTCTTCTAATTGGTCACATCTCAACTCCCTCTTTGACAGTTTTGGCAAGTTATCTTCCTCCAACTGGGTTACCCCACAGTATTGTTTGGGGACTCCTACTATGGTAACCCCTATCTCTTCTGCTCTTGAGCCGCCATTGGCCTGGAGTTCAGCCCCCTGACAGAGGGCCCGCATCCCGTCGGGTGCCACTTGGGTCCAGTCTTTTGTACTGCTGGTGGGGACATGAGATCTTCTAGACAAGGCGTCTGCATCTCGATTTCCAGCCCCAGGCCTGTATTTTAGGCTGAAATTGAAGGCAGACAGTGCCGCCAGCCATCTATGTCCTGTGGCATCCAGCTTTGCTGTGATGAACAGATAGGTGAGGGGGTTGTTGTCGGTTTTCACTGTGAACTCTGCCCCATACAGATAATCTCGGTGTTTGTCAACTACCGCCCACTTGAGGGCCAGGAACTCCAACTTATGAGTAGGGTAGTTCTTTTCAGAGGGAGTCAGACTTCTGCTCACATATGCAATGGGTCTCAGTTGCCCTTCGTGCTCCTGATAGAGCACTCCTCCCAGACCATCATGACTGGCATCTACGTGGAGCTCATAAGGCTTCTTTGGGTCTGCATAGGCCAGGACGGGGGCAGTGGTTAGGTTTTTCTTCAACATCTGGAAGGCTCCTTCACACTTCTCGTTCCACTGGTCCTTGACTAACTCCCCTGGCTTCCTGGGCCCCAAGTCATCCTCTTCCCCTTCCGTCTTGAGTAGCTCATTCAGAGGTCTGGCAATTCGGGCAAACCCCTCCACGAACCTTCTGTAATAGGAACAGAACCCCAGGAAAGATCTGAGTTCTGTTACCGTGGTAGGCCGTGGCCAGGAAGTAACTGCCTCCAACTTTTCGGGGTCTGTGGCTACCCCATCTTCGGACACTATGTGTCCCAGATAGTTAACTGATGACTGATAGAACTGGCATTTTTCAGGTGAGAGCTTGAGTCCCTCCTCACTGAGTCTTCTCAAAACTTTCTCCAGCCTTTCTTCATGTTCTTCCAAGGTTCTTCCAAAGACAATAATGTCATCTAGGTATACAAGGACTTCGATGAGGTTCATGTCTCCTACAGTCTTTTCCATGAGACGTTGGAAGGTGGCTGGGGCTCCAGACAGACCTTGGGGCATCCGGTCGAATTCAAAGAACCCCACTGGGGTTATGAAAGCTGTCTTCTCCTTGTCTTCTGGATGCATAGGGATCTGATAGTACCCGCTCTTGAGGTCCATAACGCTGAACCACTTGGCTCCAGACAAGCTCTGTAGGGCATCCTCTATCCTTGGAGTGGTGTACTGGTCGGGTATGGTTCTCCTGTTGAGGGTCCTGTAGTCTATGCACAGCCTCAACAACCCATTCTTCTTCCTGACCACCACTATCGGGGAGGCATAGGGGCTTCTAGATTCTCGAATCACACCAGTTTGCTTGAGCTCGGCGAGCTGTTCCCTCAAGTCTTCAAGGTCTGCTAACGGAACTCACCTGACCCTCTCCCTGAAGGGCTTGTCCTCCTGGAGGCGTATTCGATGGGTGGCACTCCTTGCACACCCCACATCGAACTCATCTTGGGAGAAGATCTTTTCCCACCTGGTCAACTGGGCCTTTGCTCTCTCTTTCCAAGCCCTGGGCAGGTTTGGGTTCTCCATGGAAAGCTTCTCCCACACAGTCCTTTCTCCCTCTGTCTTCTCCACATCTGACAAAGCAACTGGGGTAGCAGGGCTCACCTGGCCCAGCAACATCCTGGCTGGGATCTCCATGGGGCCATCCGTAGTATTCCAAAAATGGGGAGAAAAATGGGAAATGGTGCAACCACTCCCCCACCTCCATCCCTGTAAGAACCAAGAAAGAAGAGAAATCGCCCTGGGACTTTATATGAGGTGGAAGAGATAGGCACATGAAGACATAGAGCTTGTAATGTAATCTATTTATTCATGACAACATGACTGCAAACCAAGTTGGAGACAACAATAATAGTATGTCACCAGGCATAGTGGCCAAGGTGTACAGCATGGGTACAGAAAATGGATAAAAAACATTAACAATACATCCATAAAGATACATAATGAAAATAAATGTCAGGTGGACCAGTGAATTGCACACAATATATAAAATATAATGACATGAGCTCATATATAAAACGTACATGGGAAATAAGCATGAGTCAACAGTTCGATATATGGGGCATCAAGTAAGCCCTACGCGTTTCGCGAGATCTCCTCGCTTCCTCAGGGGCAGATGCCATCCAGATGCCGTCATGCAGACTTCCGTACATGGCGCCGGGGGCGGAGCTTGCGGGCACGCCGCACGTATATCCGGATGGCTGGGATTCTCATTAGCGGTTTGCTCATTTGGCGTGATGGACACACTTCAATGACTGATTTTTTCTACATTCCTACAACAAGGTATTCTACCATTCCCAACCATTTCATATATGGACTTACATTTATAGGACCTTTGTTACTTTCTTACACATGTGCAGCACGTCCATACTGCATCTAATCATGCAGTATTACCCCCCCTTTGGGCCCACACCATCTATATGACATGCCTTTTTATCCAGCAGAGCACAACATCTTATGTACACAGTATGGCAGCATGCACTTATTACTCATTGGTATCCCATCTACATTGCCCTTGATCATGTAGCATGTTTACACAATTCATGCCTTATATGACATGCGTTTCCATCCTGCATAGTCAACTGTTATATACCATGGCAGTATATATTCATACTTATATTTACATTTATTACTATCTCCAGATCTTTGTGCATTTACTGTTCTTTATCTATAGCATCATTTGCAACTGCCATGACCCCTCGCTGTACACATGTTTGTATATACATGCACCCCCTTCTCTATAGATACACTATGGTCCTTGGGGTGTCCAGCAATCACTGGCCAGGCCCCCCTTTTTCATAGGGTCTGCTCATTTGGCGTGATGGACATACTTTAATGACTGTGACTTTTTCTACATTCCTACAACAAGGTATTCTACCATTCCCAACCATTTCATATATGGCCATACATCTATAGGACCTTTTTTACTTTTTTATACATGTGCATCTCGTCCATACTGCATCTGATTATGCAGTATTACCCCCCCTTTGGGCCCACACCATCTATATGACATGCCTTTTTATCCAGCAGAGCACAACATCTTATGTACACAGTATGGCAGCATGCACCCATTACTTATTGGTTTCCCATCTACATTGCCCTTGATCATGTAGCATGTCTACACAATTCATGCCTTATATGACATGCGTTTCCATCCTGCATAGTCAACTGTTATATACGATGGCAGTATACATTCATACTTATATTTACATTTATTACTATCTCCAGATCTTTGTGCAGTTTACTGTTCTTTATCCATAGCATCATTTGCAACTGCCATGCCCCTTGCTGTACACATGTTTTTATATACATGTACCCCCTTCTTTATAGATACACTGTGGTCCTTGGGGTGTCCAGCAATTACTGGCCAGGCCTATTTCACAGACAGCACAGCCTATCCGGGTTTCTCGTGCGGCTTTGTCCGTGTGCCTCTCCCCCAGCTCCCGAGCCGGACCCTGGGATGCCGCCGTCCTGATACACGGTGATATGCCTTTCAGTCCAGACTATGGTGAGTATCAGATCTCCTTGTTTTTGACCTCCTCACCATCCCCCACACCTCAGAATATAATGTTGTCATATATTCACCATTACTTTTTCTATCTTACAACAGATATAACTGTGCATCTGCCCCTGAGGAAGCGAGGAGATCTCGCAAAACGCGTAGGACTTACTTGATGCTCCATATATCAAACTGTTGACTCATGCTTATTTCCCATGTACTTTTTATATATGAGCTCATGTCATTATATTTTATATATTGTGTGCAATTCACTGGTCCACCTGACATTTATTTTCATTATGTATCTTTATGGATGTATTGTTAATGTTTTTTATCCATTTTCTGTACCCATGCTGTACACCTTGGCCACTATGCCTGGTGACATACTATTATTGTTGTCTCCAACTTGGTTTGCAGTCATGTTGTCATGAATAAATAGATTACATTACAAACTCTATGTCTTCATGTGCCTATCTCTTCCACCTCATATAAAGTCCCAGGGCGATTTCTCTTCTTTCTTCATCCGTAGTATTCCTGACACTCACAGGTACTTTGCAATGTGCTTTCTTCAGGGCCCTCAACGGGACCACTTCTGGGACTACTTCCAAGCCCGAGTGTTCCCCCTTTGGGTCAGGTTCCAACATGACAAAGGGCCCTGGCTGCTCCCAAGTGAGTTTCACAGTGGCTTTTAGACAGACTACTTCACCGGGTTGCAGCACTATTCCTCTTCTTCCCAGCCTCCAGACCTTTCCTACCCCCTCTTCCGGGGCCTTCTGCTCCAAGATCAATCACTGGTAGGCTGTCTTCAGCATTGGGTGGATCTTGGTGACTGTGGGGCCTTTTCTTCTTGTTAGAGGGGCCAAGAGTCTTTGGACCAGATCCGTGATGGTCCCTATTATTAAGGAACTCTTGTTAGCTCCAGGCGGTCGGGGACATACCACAGCCAAGGTATCGAACACTTCGGCCTTCCCGGCTATGGGTGGGTCAAAGGTCAGTTTTATAGGCAGATAGCCATCATAAGGGAAACTCTCGGTCCCAATCCCCCATATTTCCAGCTCCTCAATTTTCGGGATGGGTAAGTGACTTAGATGCTTGTCATAAAAGTCCCTGTACAACAGGGTCACTTGTGCCCCAGTATCCAATATGGCTCTGGTGTAGACTCCCTCCACTTGGACAGGTACTATCGGGGAGGGGCCTACCAGCTTCTCTGGATACCGCTTCGAAGGGGTCTTTTTCTTTGGATCTTTGCATTTCCCTTTGGACTTAACCTTCCTGGCGGTATGATTCTGTCTGGAATTATGTACCAAAAGCGGTACAATTATTTTGCATGAAAATTTGGTGTTATGTATTGTAGGCCTGCAATTCTTAGTAATTACTTACTTAAACCTGACCAAACAAGAGTCTAGTAGAAAACCCGGGTATGATAAAGTTTGAAACACAAAATAATAAATTATAATATAATAAATAACTATAAATAATTATAACAAATAGTAATGTAATTATAATAAAAATTATTCAATAGTGTAATCAAATCAAAAACACTGAAATTTGCTCAGTTGCAGAATTGTCGCTGTCATTAGATTTTTTGTTTGATGATGAATTTCCCCACAAATCGCTATCGCTCAATTCTGCGAGTGATTGTAATTTATTATCGCTGTTTTTTAGCTGGTCTAAAATCACTTTTGACGTAAAGGGACACTTTTTGGTTGCTATGGACAATCTCCAGTTTCCAGGCAGAAAGAAAAGTTTTTATTATATAAAAGTGCATGCAGGACACTGGGCAGACCACTAGGGACAAAGGGGGTGTGTAATTATTACATACAGTACTGTAATCTGTAAGATCACAGTATACTGTATGTATAATGTGAAAAAATGGTATAAATAAATTGTGCCCTTCCCATATATACCACCACTGCGCTTATGGGTTAAATAAACCTATACTAAATATAAAGCAGCCACTTTAAATAAATAAATATGAACAAAACAGTGTAAAATCAAAAAAGACCCCACACAGTGGCGCTAAAGAGCAGTATCCTCCCCCCTATGTCCGTATTCAATGGACCGAGGGAAAAAATTACTGTTCAAAAAATTATATATATACACCCTGTGACATAAGTGAATAATGTGCACAAATAAAATAAAGTCCACACAAATTCAATCCAAATGCGTGAGAAAAAATCTTCTTCCAATCCTCCACCACACACAGTGTTCAGTGTTTCGTGATCCCTCTCCCATCAGATGGACACTCACCAAAGCAAGTTGCCTCACACTCTCGTGTTTGGCATAAAAACGTGTACAGAAATCTCACAAAGCTGTGCAAACGATCCTCCAGACTCAAATCAGGTGTTTTAAGGGATTATTCCATATGCAAATATGAGAAAAAGCTCCAAATAGTGTAGTAACGTAAAATCAGTTTAATTACACACAAACACACACACTCCAAATATTGCAATTACCTAAAACAAAACTTAAATAGGCATATTAAAACCACTGCAAATCCAAAGCACAATGCACCGAAAAGCGAGTGTATAGGTCGCGGCGGACCCTCAGTAATCACAGTGAGATCTCACCAACTTCCTGCTACCACTCACTGATCCTTCGCTACTCAGTTCGATCCTGTGATGTCGAATAATCCGTCAGACGGTTACCGCATAGCCACGCCCCGACATGTTTCGTCGAATAGACTTATTCATGGGATTGGCCGTGCGGTATACCAGCTCCTCCTTTTATCTCTCCTTGTTATAGGCGGAAGTTCGATCTCTCATCCATCCGCTTTGGGCGGATATGCGTCATTCCCATATGACTTTATCATACCACCCACCTTCCCAGCCCATTTGAGGGCGGAAATTTGCCATCCGATATTCGCGCCGTGGGCGGAAGTCGGATATAACTCCCACTGACAAAAACGAGTGTCCCCGCTGCCCACATACACTCGCTATTGGTATTAATCTACACTTAGACTCAAATATCTTATACCATAATAACAATAGTGTGGCGCACATATACTTAGGGATGTGGTTCAGTGTTATTCAATATAAAAAACATTAATAATAATGTAAATTACATAATTGAAAACACAAATAGCACCATGAGATCTTAATATTAATCTACCTATTATAATTATTATTACTACTCTTTATTTTCTATAATTCAGATATACTCAGTTATGGGATCAAAGACACCGAGTATTCTAAACAAAAAATATATAGTAAATATAAAAAATTATATAGAGAAAAAATTATTTATATATATATATATATATATATATATATATACATACTGCAAATATCATGACTCATAAAAACGTTATCCTATATCACACATAGTATGTATATGCATCTTAATAAACTGATGCACCTGTGTATAAATTACAAGAAACCGTTACTGGAAAACATTATGTCTGTAATATACATTCACTGATTAAATGTACTATTAGACCTAGACCGTACTGGAAAGCTAAAAAATAAATGTAATGGACACCCAAATATCTTAATAATTAAAATTATTAATCAAATATATTAAAAATGACTAAAATTATTTAAAATTCTTTAAAATCATTTAAAAGTTATTAATAAAACAGTTCAAATCCAATTCAATGTTGAGGCCTCTAGGATAAAGACTTTTTAAAAGAAATATCCATTTAGTCTCTCTTTGTGATAAATCTCTCACGCGATTTGAGCCTCTCCATGATGGATGCACATAATCTATGCCACAGAACTGTATTAAAGAGGGATCCTGCTGGTGTTTTTCCTTAAAATGCAGCGACACACTATGGTATTTAAAACCATTTTTTATATTAGTAAGGTGTTCGCCTATACGTGTCTTAAGTAGTCTTTTAGTTCGACCCACGTAATAAAGCCCACAAGGGCACCACATGAGGTATACCACATAAGACGAATTACAGGATATAAATTCTTTAATATCAAATGTTTCCTGGTCCTTATTGGTAACACTCATTATCCCTCTATTTTGCACTTTTACTGTTCTGCAGCACTTGCATCTCCTACACGAGTAAAATCCTTTCAAATCAAAGCGTAGGATACGTTCATTTGGGGGGTCCAAAATTTTATTGACCACCCTATCACCAAAACTCGGGGCTCTTCTATATATGAATTTTGGTGTGTTGGGTAGACAATCCCCCAGATGTCTGTCACGCCCCAAAATGTGCCAATGTTTTTTAACAATAGTCTCAATCTCCTTATATTGATGATGAAAACCTGTTATAAAGCCCCATTGATGTTGTCCATCATTAATCTGAATTGCTTTATTTCCAAAACATTGGCTCCTTGGGGCTTCACCTATTTCATGTATCAAATTTTGAAGTGGTTCCTCCCTATACCCTTTCTGTATAAATTTTTCTTTCAACACATTCGCCTGAATCACAAAATCCTCCTGACTAGTGATGAGCCGAACACCCCCGGGTTCGGTTCGCACCAGAACCCGCGAACGGACCGAAAGTTCGTACGAACATTAGAACCCTATTAAATACAATGGATGCGAACGTTCGAATTCTAAAGTGCTAATTATAACGACTATTATGCATGTTATTGTCCTAAAAAGGGTTTGGGAACCCGGGTTCTGCACCAGGGGACATGTATCAATGCAAAAAGAAGTTTTAAAAACGTTCGTTTTTCGGGAGCAGTCATTTTAATGATGCATAAAGTGAAAAAAAAAAGTCAAATATTCCTTTAAATATCGTACCTGGGGGGTGTCTAAAGTATGCCTGTGAAGTGCCACGTGTTTCCCGTGTTTAGAACTGTCCCTGCACAAAATGACACTTTTAAAGGAAAAAAAAGCCATTTAAAACTGCTTGCGGCTTTAATGTAATGTCTGGTCCCGGTAATATGGATGAAAATCTTTAAGAAAAATGGCATAGCTACCCCATGACCCCCCCCCTACCCCAGCCCATTACCAGCCCCTTTGGGTCTTGTATGGATATTAAGGGGAACCCCGCACATAAAATAAAAAAGGCCCTATATACTCTGAACAGCCGTATACAGGCGGTGCATACAAGACAGGGACTGTAGGTTTGTTCTTATGTAGAATCTGTTTGTAATTTTGAACAGGTACATTGTTTAAGTGTAGCTCCAGCCCAAAAATCTATTTTTAAACTTTTTGGAAAACATAGGTAAGGGTTATCACCCCTGTAACATTTGTTTTGCTGTCTGTGCCCCTGTTCAGAACATTTCACCTCACTTTCCGTCCCAATGACAACTGTTTTTGAAATGTGGTGTTTTTCTTGAAACAAGGATTGGTGATAAAGCATCAGTACAGAGGAGACACCTTTCTCCCATATTAAATCTTACAGGAGAGAATTTTCCTTCCAAGGGGTAGATTTCCTCTCACTTCCTGTTGTCTTCTTGCGTTTGCAAGTAGGAGTCGTTTGTAAGTTGGATGTTTGAAAGTAGGGACCGGCCGTATATACTCTGCAGAAATAGGCCCCTTAGTTGTTGGTGTTGGCACAACACTGTAAGCACTCACAGTTACTCTTGGTTGGTGCTGGAACGCCCTGCTGTCAACTATTATATCAGGAATTTTAATTACATATAATTGTTGAACAGTGGTAGTAAAAATTGGGCCTTTGATGGTGGTGCTGGTGCCACAACACTGTAAGCCCTGACAGTTACTCTTGGTGGGTGCAGCAATGGGCCCTGCTGTGAATTATTAGATCAAGAATTGTAATTGCATGCCCCTGTTGAACAGGGGCTGAAAAATTGGGCCTTTGGTGGTGGTGGTGGTGGTGGTGGTGTTGCCACAACACTGTAAGCCCTCAGAGTTACTCTTGGTGGGTGCAGGAATGGGCCCTGCTGTGAATTATTAGATCAAGAATTGTAATTACATGCCCCTTTTGAACAGGGGCTGAAAAATTGGGCCTTTCGTGGTGGTGGTGGTGGTGGCGTTGCCACAACACTGTAAGCCCTCAGAGTTACTCTTGGTGGGTGCAGCAATGGGCCCTGCTGTGAATTATTAGATCAAGAATTGTAATTACATGCCCCTGTTGAACAGGGGCTGAAAAATTGGGCCTTAGGCACTGGTGGCACAACACTACAACCCCTCACAGATACTGTACTTGGAGCACAGCAATGAGCCCTGTTGCAAAGTATTGCTTCAAAAATTGTAATGACACGCCCCTGTTAAACAGGGGCTGAAAAATTGGGCCTTAGGCACTGGTGGCACAACACTCCAACCCCTCACAGATACTGTACTTGGAGCACAGCAATGAGCCCTGTTGCAAAGTATTGCTTCAAAAATTGTAATGACACGCCCCTGTTAAACAGGGGCTGAAAAATTGGGCCTTAGGCACTGGTGGCACAACACTCCAACCCCTCACAGATACTGTACTTGGAGCACAGCAATGAGCCCTATGGCAAATTATTGCTTCAAAAATTGTAATTACACGCCCCTGTTAAACAGGGGCTGAAAAATTGGGCCTTAGCCACTGGTGGCAGCACCCATAAACAAAAATGATCTTCCAAGCTATCATCATCAATCGTATCATTGAGGACTCGGAGGAGGAGGATAGCCAGTCAACATAACAGCACAGGCACTCAGCATCAGCATCAGTCTTGAAGGGATGTGACATGTTAAAATCAATTAGTCTGTTATATCAGCATCAGGTGTGTGGTAGCTGGTGGTGATCCAAGACTGGTTCATCTTGATGAAAGTCAGTCGATCAACCGAGTCGGTGGACAGGCGCACCCTGTGATCCGTGACAAATCCTCCAGCAGCACTGAATGTGCGTTCCGAAAGAACGCTGGATGCAGGACAGGCCAGTAGCTCAATTGCATACTGTGCAAGCTCTGGCCAGTGATCCATCCTCAAGACCCAGTAAGCCAGAGGATTTTCGGTGGGGAAGGTGTCCAAGTCTGACCTTGCCCCTAGATATTCCTGCACCATGTTTATCAGACGCTGGCGATGGTTGCTGGAACCGATCATACTTTGGGGCTGCGGACTAAAGAATTGTCTGAACGCATCGGTCAGACGGCCACCTTCCCCACCGCTCCTTCTTTGACTGGCCGAAGCCTCAGCAACTCGTTGTCCAGGACCAGGAGTTTGTAACCTCCCAGTCTCTGGGAACGCGTTGCACAGACCTTTCTGCAAGGCCTCCCGGAGTTGTCTCATCCTCTGCTCCCTCTGCGACGGTAACATAAGGTCCGCAACCTTACCCTTGTACCGTGGATCAAGGAGAGTGGCCAGCCAGTAATGGTCCCTCTCCTTGATCCAAAGAATACGAGGATCCTTCCGCAGACTTTGCAGGATCAGGGAGGCCATGCAGCATAGGTTTGCTGAGGCATTCGGTCCGGAGTCCTCTGGGTCACTAAGGACGACATGATCCGCAGCCACCTCCTCCCAGCCACGTACAAGTCCACTGGTTTCTTGGGACTGTAAATCATCCCTAAAAGACTGCTGCTGATGATGCTGAGTGCCAGCCTCCACCTCCATGCTGACACAATCCTCCTCCTCCTCCTCCTCCTCCTCCTCTTCCTGTGCGATGGGTGGGACAGAAGGAACACTGTCTGGGTAAAGGGGGCCTTGAGAGGCAAGGAAGTCCTCCTCTTCCTGCCTCTGTTCTGCCTCAAGTGCCCTGTCCATTATTCCACGCAGCGTGTGCTCCAACAGGTGGACAAGAGGTACAGTGTCACTGATGCATGCACTGTCACTGCTCACCATCCTCGTGGCCTCCTCAAATGGTGCCAGGACAGTGCATGCATCCCTGATCATGCCCCACTGGCGTGGAGAAAAAAAACCAAGCTCCCCTGACCCTGTCCTGGTGCCGTAGTCGCACAGGTACTCATTGATGGCCCTCTGCTGCGTGTGCAGCCGCTGCAGCATGGCCAACGTTGAGTTCCACCTGGTGGGCATGTCACATATAAGGCGGTTCTTGGGCAGGTTCAACTCCTTTTGCAGCTCAGCCAGGCGAGCACTGGCATTATAAGATCTGCGGAAATGCACACAGACTTTCCTGGCCTGCCTCAGGACATCCTGTAAGCCCGGGTACCTGCCCAAGAACCGCTGCACCACCAGGTTAAGGACGTGAGCCACACAGGGCACATGGGTCAGTTGTCCCTGTCGGAGGGCGGAGAGGAGGTTGGTGCCATTGTCGCAAACCACCATTCCTGGCTTAAGCTGGCATGGCGTCAACCACCTCTCGGCCTGGCCCTGCAGAGCAGACAGGACCTCTGCCCCAGTGTGGCTTCTGTCCCCCAAACACACCAGCGCAAGCACGGCATGGCATCTTTTTGCCTGCGTACTTGCGTAGCCCCTTGAACGCCTACGGAGCACCGCTGGTTCAGAGGACAAAGCACAGGAAGAGGCCATGGAGGAAGAAGAAGAGGAGGGGGTGGAGGAGAGAGGTGTGTCACAACCAGTAGTAGCATTTTGGAGGCGTGGCGGTGGAACAACCTCCAACACTACTGCACCTTGTCCTGCATCCTTCCCAGCTGCCAAAAGAGTGACCCAATGGGCAGTGAAAGAAAGGTAACGTCCCTGTCCATGCCTGCTGGACCATGAGTCAGCGGTAATATGCACCTTACCGCTGACCGCCCTGTCCAGCGAGGCCAAGACATTGCCTTCCACATGCCGGTAGAGAGCCGGAATAGCCTTCCGTGAGAAAAAGTGGCGTTTGGGAACCTGCCACTGAGGAACCGCACATTGCACAAACTCACGGAAGGGGGCCGAGTCTACCAACTGAAAAGGCAGCAGTTGAAGCGCTATCAATTTAGCCAAGCTAGCATTTAACCGCTGGGCATGTGGATGGCTGGGAGTGAACTTCTTTTGACGGTCCAGCAGCTGGGGCAGGGAAATTTGCCTGCTAGAATCGGACGTCGGTGTACTGCTAGCAGAGTGGCCGCAAGTACTTGGCTGTGACACACCTAATTCTACACCTTCATTCCTCTCAGTGCATGTTTCAGAGAGGACTGAAGTTATAGTGGGGTTGGAGATCCCAGCTGATGCGGTGCAAGGAGAGGTCCGCTTTGTTCTTTGGTGTGGGTCTTTGAGGTAGGCTTGCCAACGAGCTGCATGGCAGGTCAACATATGTCTGGTCAGGCATGTGGTACCCAAGCGGCTGATGTTTTGGCCACGCGATATACGCTTGAGACATATGTTGCAAACAGCAGCTGTGCGATCTGATGCACTAGCCTCAAAAAAGGCCCACACCAAAGAACTTTTTGAATGACGGGCAGAGGCAGCGCCCTGCACAGGCGGAGCTCTGCGGTGTGATTCCGTCGGTGTACTGCCCTTACGCTGGCCACCAAAGGGCATCCTGCCTCGTTGGAGATGTGCCTCCTCCTCATCCTCCTCCTCCTCCTCTCTCCTATTAGGCACCCACGTGGAGTCAGTGACCTCATCATCCCCTCCCTCCTCATCACTGGAGCCAATCTGGCAGTATGCTGCAGCTGCTGGAACATGACTGCCAGATTGGTGTCCTTCTTGAGCATCCCCTCTGTCTGCTCTCACGCTACTGCCTTCCTGTAGCTGGGTTTCATCATCAGACCCTTCGAAACGCTGGGCATCCTCCTGGAGCATGTACCCAACACTGTGCTAAAACAGTTCGGGGGACTCCTCAGGAGGAGGACATTGTGGGTCTAGGGAAGGAGTGACTGATGATGAGTCTGACATTGATACCAGGGAAGAGGACGCTTTGGCAGCTGCTTTGCCAGTACACTGAGCCTGGGTGAGAGAGGATGAGGAGGAGGAGGAGGGCTTGGTCATCCACTCTACCAAGTCTTCGGCATGATGTGGCTCAACATGTCCAGCTGCCGAAAAGAAGGACATGTCCCATGGCCATGTGCTGATGACAATGCACCGCGTCCACGACCAGCACTGTTGCCCCCAGACACAGAGCCTGCTTGCCCACTTTTATTGCCTCCTGACTGTCTGCCTCTCCTTGTTTACCTTCCAGACATTCTAATAGATGGCCTGCAGGGAGATGGGAAAAAAGCAATAAGGGCTACCTTCAGGTGTCCTTCTCTGTCCCTTTACTTAAGGATTTCTAAATATGGTTGAGGATGATTGCTTTCGCACAGAATAGCACAACGACAATTTCCCTGACTGTCCAAAAAACAAGGATTTCAAAGATGGTTGATGAGGAATGCTTTAGCACAGTATAGCACAAGGAGAATTTCCCTCACTGTCATTCCCTGTCCCTAGAAACAAGGATTATCACAGTGAAAGAAACTGACACTCTCCCTACCTATAGTTTTCTGTCCCTAGAAAAAATGTTTTTTTAAAGATGGTTGATGATCAATGCTTTAGCACACTATAGCACAAGGAGAATTTCCCTCACTGTCCTTCCCTGTCCCTAGAAACAAGGATTATCACAGTGAAAGAAACTGACACTCTCCCTACCTATAGTTTTCTGTCCCTAGAAAAAATGTTTTTTTAAAGATGGTTGATGATCAATGCTTTAGCACAGTATAGCACAAGGAGAATTTCCCTCACTGTCCTTCCCTGTCCCTAGAAACAAGGATTATCACAGTGAAAGAAATTGACACTCTCCCTACCTATAGTTTTCTGTCCCTAGAAAAAATGTTTTTTTAAAGATGGTTGATGATCAATGCTTTAGCACACTATAGCACAAGGAGAATTTCCCTCACTGTCCTTCCCTGTCCCTAGAAACAAGGATTAGCACAGTGAAAGAAACTGACACTCTCCCTACCTATAGTTTTCTGTCCCTAGAAAAAATGTTTTTTTAAAGATGGTTGATGATCAATGCTTTAGCACAGTATAGCACAAGGAGAATTTCCCTCACTGTCCTTCCCTGTCCCTAGAAACAAGGATTATCACAGTGAAAGAAATGGACACTCTCCCTACCTATAATTTTCTGTCCCTAGAAAAAATGTTTTTTTAAAGATGGTTGATGATCAATGCTTTAGCACAGTATAGCACAAGGAGAATTTCCCTCACTGTCCTTCCCTGTCCCTAGAAACAAGGATTATCACAGTGAAAGAAACTGACACTCTCCCTACCTATAGTTTTCTGTCCCTAGAAAAAATGTTTTTTTAAAGATGGTTGATGATCAATGCTTTAGCACAGTATAGCACAAGGAGAATTTCCCTCACTGTCCTTCCCTGTCCCTAGAAACAAGGATTATCACAGTGAAAGAAACTGACACTCTCCCTACCTATAGTTTTCTGTCCCTAGAAAAAATGTTTTTTTAAAGATGGTTGATGATCAATGCTTTAGCACACTATAGCACAAGGAGAATTTCCCTCACTGTCCTTCCCTGTCCCTAGAAACAAGGATTATCACAGTGAAAGAAACTGACACTCTCCCTACCTATAGTTTTCTGTCCCTAGAAAAAATGTTTTTTTAAAGATGGTTGATGATCAATGCTTTAGCACACTATAGCACAAGGAGAATTTCCCTCACTGTCCTTCCCTGTCCCTAGAAACAAGGATTATCACAGTGAAAGAAACTGACACTCTCCCTACCTATAGTTTTCTGTCCCTAGAAAAAATGTTTTTTTAAAGATGGTTGATGATCAATGCTTTAGCACACTATAGCACAAGGAGAATTTCCCTCACTGTCCTTCCCTGTCCCTAGAAACAAGGATTAGCACAGTGAAAGAAACTGACACTCTCCCTACCTATAGTTTTCTGTCCCTAGAAAAAATGTTTTTTTAAAGATGGTTGATGATCAATGCTTTAGCACAGTATAGCACAAGGAGAATTTCCCTCACTGTCCTTCCCTGTCCCTAGAAACAAGGATTATCACAGTGAAAGAAACTGACACTCTCCCTACCTATAGTTTTCTGTCCCTAGAAAAAATGTTTTTTTAAAGATGGTTGATGATCAATGCTTTAGCACAGTATAGCACAAGGAGAATTTCCCTCACTGTCCTTCCCTGTCCCTAGAAACAAGGATTATCACAGTGAAAGAAACTGACACTCTCCCTACCTATAGTTTTCTGTCCCTAGAAAAAATGTTTTTTTAAAGATGGTTGATGATCAATGCTTTAGCACACTATAGCACAAGGAGAATTTCCCTCACTGTCCTTCCCTGTCCCTAGAAACAAGGATTATCACAGTGAAAGAAACTGACACTCTCCCTACCTATAGTTTTCTGTCCCTAGAAAAAATGTTTTTTTAAAGATGGTTGATGATCAATGCTTTAGCACACTATAGCACAAGGAGAATTTCCCTCACTGTCCTTCCCTGTCCCTAGAAACAAGGATTATCACAGTAAAACACACTGACACTCTCCCTACCTATAGTTTTCTGTCCCTAGAAAAAATGATTTTTTAAAGATGGTTGATGATCAATGCTTTAGCACACTATAGCACAAGGAGAATTTCCCTCACTGTCCTTCCCTGTCCCTAGAAACAAGGATTCGCACAGTAAAACACACTGACACTCTCCCTACCTATCCTTCTCTTTCCCTAAACTAAAGGAATCCAGGTTAAGCAAGAAAAAAAAATGGCACTGTCCCTACCTATGCTTCTCTTTCCCTGCTCCGGAACACACTACACTAGGCCGCCGTGCTGGCGGCCTTTTATAGTGTGGGGCGTGTACTAAACACCCTCAGCAATAATTGGCCACAGGCATCCTGCCTGTGGCCAATCATTGCTCTCCTCGCTGCCGGCGCTGTGATTGGCCAAGCATGCGGGGTCACAGTGCATGCTTGGCCAATCACAGCGCCTGGATGACACTGCAATGGCGTAGTGCATTGTGGGCCGTTCGCGTCACTCGAATTTGGCGCGAACGGCCAAAATCGTTCGATCTTCGTCGAACGATCGAACAGCCGATGTTCGAGTCGAACGTATGTTCGAGTCGAACGTATGTTCGACTCGAACACCGAGCTCATCCCTACTCCTGACTAGTGCAGTTGCGTCGCACCCGGAGTATCTGACCTTTTGGGATATTTCGTATCCAGGCTGGATGATGTCCACTCCTAATTGAAATATAACTATTTCGGTCCGTGGGCTTGAAATATACTCGGGTATTCAAGCATCCTAATCCCTTCATAATAGTAACGTCAAGAAAGTTTATCTCCTCATTACTGATTTGGTAATCCAACTTTATGTTGTTATTATTATTATTTAATATTTCTAAGAACTCAATCACCGATTCTTTTGATCCCTCCCAGATAAATAGGAGGTCATCAATGAAACGTCGATAGAAACGTAATTGTGTTTTTTTATTCCTGAAAATATGTTTATCCTCCCACTCGGCCATGAACAGGTTGGCAAGGCTGGGGGCAAACTTAGCCCCCATAGCCACGCCAACCTGTTGTGAGAAGAAGCAGTCATGGTACCAAAAATAGTTATGGCTCATGCAAAAGTCCAATACGTGTCCTAAAAAATGTTTTTGCATATCCGGAATATCGTCTCTCTTACTCAAAGCCCAATTTAGTGCTAACGCTGCATCTTCATGCTGAATAACAGTATATAAGGCTGACACATCTGCTGTAACTAAATACGTCTCCGAATCCATATTAATTTCCACTTTTTCTAACAGTTGTAATAAGTCAGCTGTGTCTTTCAAATAAGCCTTTGTATCCTTCACGCTAGGTTGTAAAAATGTATCTAAATATTCTCCCAGTCTAGAAGTTACAGAACCTATTCCATTCACGATTGGACGTGCTGGAGGGTTCAAAGCGTTTTTATGTATTTTCGGCAGTGTGTAGATCACCGGAATTCTGCAAGCAGAGGGGACCAAGTATCTCTTTTCTTTCAAATTTAGAGCATTGGTCATATACCCCCATTCAACCAAGGACACCAACTGTGTTCTATATATTTCTGTTGGGTCAGATCGCAACTTCTTATATGTGATCTGATCATCCAATAGATCCATCAGTTGTTTATGGTACATGGGTTTGTCCATTATCACTACTCCTCCCCCCTTGTCCGCCGGGCGGATAATAATGTCCTTCTTGTTTTCAAAACTTTTGACACCTTCTTTAATATACTCAGGATTAATTCCCTTCTTTTTTATCGGGAGTTCTTCAATATCTTTTAAAATCATATGTTTAAAAACTTCAATAAAATGATTATTAGAATTTTGTGGGTTAAAAATAGATTTATTCTTAAGACCACTGTCTATTCTTTCTAACATATTATAGTTTCTAATTACAGGATTAACTGGATGGCTTAAAAAATACTTTTTCATGTTCAATTTACGAATGAACTTATGGGTATCAATATATACCTCAAATTTATTCAAGGTCTTCCTAGGGGCACACTTCAGACCCAAATTTAGAATATTCAATTCTTTCTTGTTTAATTCTACCTTACTCAAATTGAATATTCCAACATTTAATTGTTTCTCATCCTTTTCTTTGGATTGTTTGGCCCTCCCTGCCCTTCGTCCCCTTCTTCTTTTTGGAAGGGCATGAGTTCCCTGTTTGGAATCTGAGGCGGTCCATTCCTGCCATTGCCTTTCTGCGTCTGGTGGTTGTTCCTCATCGGTGTACCCCCTCTTCCCCTCCCACCCCTCCCCCGTTGTCCTAAAAAAGGCTCCCGATAGTGATTTCCATCATACTCTTCTTCTACCAGGGATTGATATCTATTATAGATGGGTATCGGGTTCCTAGGTTCCGGAGGGTATTCCATCGGTGGTTGATACCATCGTTGTTGTTCTTGTTGAGGCCCATACCCATAAGGGTCATTTCCCCCATATGGGTAGTTTACTCTGGGTGATTGATAATTTCCATTATATTGGTAATCATCCCTACCATATCTATTTGGGCCTGGAGAGTATATGTTACCACCGTGTTGTCCACTTCTATTCACTTGGGGTGTGCCACCCCGAGGTAGATGTATAGGGGGCTGTTCTCCTCTTTTGTTATTATTATTTCCTTTATTGCCTATGTTTTTCACTGTTGCTTTTTTAGGGGCAACAGTTGTTTCCTTTTGAGCTTCACCATCATTCAGTGTCTGTTCATTATTTAAACTGGTATTTTGCCAAACATATATATTATTAGTCTTAAAATCAGTAAAATCTCTATTAAATTTTTTAACTTTCCTTTTTTGTGTATCACGGTCTACTTTTTCCAGTTTTTTCTCCATATTATTATTAAATTCCTTTACCATATTGGACTCATTAATGGGTTCTAATTTTTCTTGTATGTCTTTAATTTATTCATTGAGTCTACTTAGTTTGATTTGTTTCCTTTTTAAGACCAAACCTTGCAGTTCCCTACCTACTCTATTAAAAAATTGGAGCCATTCATCCATATATTTAGGCTCACTAAGTCCATCCTGAGGTGATACCTCCCACCTCAGGCTTCTAAAGATCAAGTTCTCCCTCTCATAGTGCTCAAATGTAAACACATCCCACCATGTCTTAACCTGTTTTTCAAGCAGGTTATCCAGGTTTTTTAATAATGCTGAGTAATCTTCCTCACTCTCTACCATGTCATGGTTCGCTGAAAAGATATTATCAGGATTCATCTGTCTATTAGACAGGAAATTAATAGCTTCCATAGCAGCAAGTGGTTAAATAATAATACTGTGAAAAAATGGTATAAATAAATTGTGCCCTTCCCATATATACCACCACTGCGCTTATGGGTTAAATAAACCTATACAAAATATAAAGCAGCCACTTTAAATAAATAAATATGAACAAAACAGTGTAAAATCAAAAAAGACCCCACACAGCGGAGCTAAAGAGCAGTATCCTCCCCCCCTATGTCCGTATTCAATGGACCGAGGGAAAAAATTACTGTTCAAAAAATTATATATATACACCCTGTGACATAAGTGAATAATGTGCACAAATAAAATAAAGTCCACACAAATTCAATCCAAATGCGTGAGAAAAAATCTTCTTCCAATCCTCCACCACACACAGTGTTCAGTGTTTCGTGATCCCTTTATATTTAGTATAGGTATAGGTATAGATTACTCAGCATTATTAAAAAACCTGGATAACCTGCTTGAAAAACAGGTTAAGACATGGTGGGATGTGTTTACATTTGAGCACTATGAGAGGGAGCACTTGATCTTTAGAAGCCTGAGGTGGGAGGTATCACCTCAGGATGGACTTAGTGAGCCTAAATATATGGATGAATGGCTCCAATTTTTTAATAGAGTAGGTAGGGAACTGCAAGGTTTGGTCTTAAAAAGGAAACAAATCAAACTAAGTAGACTCAATGAAAAAATTAAAGACATACAAGAAAATTTAGAACCCATTAATGAGTCCAATATGGTAAAGGAATTTAATAATAATATGAAGAAAAAACTGGAAAAAGTAGACCGTGATACACAAAAAAGGAAAGTTAAAAAATTTAATAGAGATTTTACTGATTTTAAGACTAATAATATATATGTTTGGCAAAATACCAGTTTAAATAATGAACAGACACTGAATGATGGTGAAGCTCAAAAGGAAACAACTGTTGCCCCTAAAAAAGCAACAGTGAAAAACATAAGCAATAAAGGAAATAATAATAACAAAAGAGGAGAACAGCCCCCTATACATCTACCTCGGGGTGGCACACCCCAAGTGAATAGAAGTGGACAACACGGTGGTAACATATACTCTCCAGGCCCAAATAGATATGGTAGGGATGATTACCAATATAATGGAAATTATCAATCACCCAGAGTAAACTACCCATATGGGGGAAATGACCCTTATGGGTATGGGCCTCAACAAGAACAACAACGATGGTATCAACCACCGATGGAATACCCTCCGGAACCTAGGAACCCGATACCCATCTATAATAGATATCAATCCCTGGTGGAAGAAGAGTATGATGGAAATCACTATCGGGAGCCTTTTTTAGGACAACGGGGGAGGGGTGGGAGGGGAAGAGGGGGTACACCGAGGAGGAACAACGACCAGACGCAGAAAGGCAATGGCAGGAATGGACCGCCTCAGTTTCCAAACAGGGAACTCATGCCCTTCCAAAAAGAAGAAGGGGACGAAGGGCAGGGAGGGCCAAACAATCCAAAGAAAAGGATGAGAAACAATTAAATGTTGGAATATTCAATTTGAGTAAGGTAGAATTAAACAAGAAAGAATTGAATATTCTAAATTTGGGTCTGAAGTGTGCCCCTAGGAAGACCTTGAATAAATTTGAGGTATATATTGATACCCATAAGTTCATTCGTAAATTGAACATGAAAAAGTATTTTTTAAGCCATCCAGTTAATCCTGTAATTAGAAACTATAATATGTTAGAAAGAATAGACAGTGGTCTTAAGAATAAATCTATTTTTAACCCACAAAATTCTAATAATCATTTTATTGAAGTTTTTAAACATATGATTTTAAAAGATATTGAAGAACTCCCGATAAAAAAGAAGGGAATTAATCCTGAGTATATTAAAGAAGGTGTCAAAAGTCTTGAAAACAAGAAGGACATTATTATCCGCCCGGCGGACAAGGGGGGAGGAGTAGTGATAATGGACAAACCCATGTACCATAAACAACTGATGGATCTATTGGATGATCAGATCACATATAAGAAGTTGCGATCTGACCCAACAGAAATATATAGAACACAGTTGGTGTCCTTGGTTGAATGGGGGTATATGACCAATGCTCTAAATTTGAAAGAAAAGAGATACTTGGTCCCCTCTGCTTGCAGAATTCCGGTGATCTACACACTGCCGAAAATACATAAAAACGCTTTGAACCCTCCAGCACGTCCAATCGTGAATGGAATAGGTTCTGTAACTTCTAGACTGGGAGAATATTTAGATAAAATTTTACAACCTAGCGTGAAGGATACAAAGGCTTATTTGAAAGACACAGCTGACTTATTACAACTGTTAGAAAAAGTGGAAATTAATATGGATTCGGAGACGTATTTAGTTACAGCAGATGTGTCAGCCTTATATACTGTTATTCAGCATGAAGATGCAGCGTTAGCACTAAATTGGGCTTTGAGTAAGAGAGACGATATTCCGGATATGCAAAAACGTTTTTTAGGACACGTATTGGACTTTTGCATGAGCCATAACTATTTTTGGTACCATGACTGCTTCTTCTCACAACAGGTTGGCGTGGCTATGGGGGCTAAGTTTGCCCCCAGCCTTGCCAACCTGTTCATGGCCGAGTGGGAGGATAAACATATTTTCAGGAATAAAAAAACACAATTACGTTTCTATCGACGTTTCATTGATGACCTCCTATTTATCTGGGAGGGATCAAAAGAATCGGTGATTGAGTTCTTAGAAATATTAAATAATAATAATAACAACATAAAGTTGGATTACCAAATCAGTAATGAGGAGATAAACTTTCTTGACGTTACTATTATGAAGGGATTAGGATGCTTGAATACCCGAGTATATTTCAAGCCCACGGACCGAAATAGTTATATTTCAATTAGGAGTGGACATCATCCAGCCTGGATACGAAATATCCCAAAAGGTCAGATACTCCGGGTGCGACGCAACTGCACTAGTCAGGAGGATTTTGTGATTCAGGCGAATGTGTTGAAAGAAAAATTTATACAGAAAGGGTATAGGGAGGAACCACTTCAAAATTTGATACATGAAATAGGTGAAGCCCCAAGGAGCCAATGTTTTGGAAATAAAGCAATTCAGATTAATGATGGACAACATCAATGGGGCTTTATAACAGGTTTTCATCATCAATATAAGGAGATTGAGACTATTGTTAAAAAACATTGGCACATTTTGTGGCGTGACAGACATCTGGGGGATTGTCTACCCAACACACCAAAATTCATATATAGAAGAGCCCCGAGTTTTGGTGACAGGGTGGTCAATAAAATTTTGGACCCCCCAAATGAACGTATCCTACGCTTTGATTTGAAAGGATTTTACTCGTGTAGGAGATGCAAGTGCTGCAGAACAGTAAAAGTGCAAAATAGAGGGATAATGAGTGTTACCAATAAGGACCAGGAAACATTTGATATTAAAGAATTTATATCCTGTAATTCGTCTTATGTGGTATACCTCATGTGGTGCCCTTGTGGGCTTTATTACGTGGGTAGAACTAAAAGACTACTTAAGACACGTATAGGCGAACACCTTACTAATATAAAAAATGGTTTTAAATACCATAGTGTGTCGCTGCATTTTAAGGAAAAACACCAGCAGGATCCCTCTTTAATACAGTTCTGTGGCATAGATTATGTGCATCCATCATGGAGAGGCTCAAATCGCGTGAGAGATTTATCACAAAGAGAGACTAAATGGATATTTCTTTTAAAAAGTCTTTATCCTAGAGGCCTCAACATTGAATTGGATTTGAACTGTTTTATTAAAAACTTTTAAATGATTTTAAAGAATTTTAAATAATTTTAGTTATTTTTAATATATTTGATTAATAATTTTAATTATTAAGATATTTGGGTGTCCATTACATTTATTTTTTAGCTTTCCAGTGCGGTCTAGGTCTGATAGTACATTTAATCAGTGAATGTATATTACAGACATAATGTTTTCCAGTAACGGTTTCCTGTAATTTATACACAGGTGCATCAGTTTATTAAGATGCATATACATACTATGTGTGATATAGGATAACGTTTTTATGAGTCATGATATTTGCAGTATGTATATATATATATATATATATATATATATATATTAATAATTTTTTCTCTATATAATTTTTTATATTTACTATATATTTTTTGTTTAGAATACTCGGTGTCTTTGATCCCATAACTGAGTATATCTGAATTATAGAAAATAAAGAGTAGTAATAATAATTATAATAGGTAGATTAATATTAAGATCTCATGGTGCTATTTGTGTTTTAAATTATGTAATTTACATTATTATTAATGTTTTTTATATTGAATAACACTGAACCACATCCCTAAGTATATGTGCGCCACACTATTGTTATTATGGTATAAGATATTTGAGTCTAAGTGTAGATTAATACCAATAGCGAGTGTATGTGGGCAGCGGGGACACTCGTTTTTGTCAGTGGGAGTTATATCCGACTTCCGCCCACGGCGCGAATATCGGATGGCAAATTTCCGCCCTCAAATGGGCTGGGAAGGTGGGTGGTATGATAAAGTCATATGGGAATGACGCATATCCGCCCAAAGCGGATCGATGAGAGATCGAACTTCCGCCCATAACAAGGAGAGATAAAAGGAGGAGCTGGTATACCGCACGGCCAATCCCATGAATAAGTCTATTCGACGAAACATGTCGGGGCGTGGCTATGCGGTAACCGTCTGACGGATTATTCGACGTCACAGGATCGAACTGAGTAGCGAAGGATCAGTGAGTGGTAGCAGGAAGTTAGTGAGATCTCACTGTGATTACTGAGGGTCCGCCGCGACCTATACACTCGCTTTTCGGTGCATTGTGCTTTGGATTTGCAGTGGTTTTAATATGCCTATTTAAGTTTTGTTTTAGGTAATTGCAATATTTGGAGTGTGTGTGTTGGTGTGTAATTAAACTGATTTTACGTTACTACACTATTTGGAGCTTTTTCTTATATTTGCATATGGAATAATCCCTTAAAACACCTGATTTGAGTCTGGAGGATCGTTTGCACAGCTTTGTGAGATTTCTGTACACGTTTTTATGCCAAACACGAGAGTGTGAGGCAACTTGCTTTGGTGAGTGTCCATCTGATGGGAGAGGGATCACGAAACACTGAACACTGTGTGTGGTGGAGGATTGGAAGAAGATTTTTTCTCACGCATTTGGATTGAATTTGTGTGGACTTTATTTTATTTGTGCACATTATTCACTTATGTCACAGGGTGTATATATATAATTTTTTGAACAGTAATTTTTTCCCTCGGTCCATTGAATACGGACATAGTGGGGGAGGATACTGCTCTTTAGCGCCGCTGTGTCGGGTCTTTTTTGATTTTACACTGTCTTGTTCATACTGTATGTATACTATTTGTTTACTTTTTTGAATTTGGCGCCGAACTCCGCCCCCGTGCGCCGCAACGTCGCAGGGAACGGAGCTCGGCACTCGGCAGTGAGGATCGAGCGAGACACGGCTCGCTGACACTGCGGGAGGACATCGCAGGATCCAGGGAACAAGGTAAGTTACTTCCCCTGGATACTGCGATGCAGCCCGAGTCTGGCTCGGGGTTACCGCTCTTAGCATTGAAAACTCACCCCGAGCCTGACTCGGGATTACCGCTAGGGAGGTTAAGTCCCTCTTGGGCTTGGTATGCATTGATCTCCCTCCTTTTATTGGGTGTAACTACCCGCTGAGGGACATCGTTCTCTTTCTTGGGTGTATGTTCCCACTGAGGAAACCTATGCTTCTTCTGAGGGGTTTTGTCCACTCTTTTCCTGTGCTTCTCATTCAGTTTGGAGCTCACTGGAGATGATGGGCACCCGGTTGACTCCTTCACCAGGGCCCTCTGGAGTTTTCCGCCGGCTTGCAGTTATTCAGTTTATTTTTCTTGGGACTGGAACACACTTTGGCGATATGGCCAACCCCTCCACAGTTGAAACAAGTCATGTCCCCCCAATCTTGTAGGGACTGGGGCGCTGAGGTGTTTGGGAACAGTTCCTTCCTTGGTCCTTCCCTCTCTGGTACCCTTGGATCCTTTTCCATCAGAGAGGTCAGCATCTCCAATACTTGGGACATCTGTGACTTCAAGGCATCCACCTCTGAGTCTCTCTCCAGGGTCATGGCTGTCCTGACCATCACTGGAGGAGGATTAGCTGGCTCAATTGGTTGATTCCTCTTCTTTTCCTCCAGCATAGCTTCTTCCTCTCTGACCACTCGGATTAAGTCAGGGTATTCCAGGCTCTTCCCGTCCTATCGCGTGCGTAGCGCTAATGCGATGGGGTCCAGGGGCTGAGATCCTCTCATCACCTGCTGAACACGGGCCTCATCCACCTTCCGTGGGTCGATCCCCTTCTTCAGTATCATCTTATACAGGATCTTATCCAGGCGCCTCATGAATTCTGACAGTTTCTCTCCTGTCTTTTGATAGCAGTGCTCCAGCTGGTAAGTGAGCTCAATCATTTTCTCTGTTCCATCGAACACATTCTGCAGAATATGCAGATAATCCTGTGCATCACAGTCTGTTTTGCTCATCTTGAGGTTGCGTATGGCCTCTAGAGCAGGCCCCTTCAAGCTTTCAGCAATTCTCTGTTTCTTTCTGTGTTCTGGGACTTCCCATTCTTCTAAGGCCTGGGTGGCGCCGTCTAACCACTCGTCAAACCCCTCTTCACCTGAAGGTACAGGCTTCCTTCCAGAAAATATTCTAAGTTTTCTGTATCCCGACATTTGGTAGTCTGTAGGATCCTTCTTACACTGGGCTACAATTTCCCCCAGAACTGCGCTTAGGGTGGCAGGTGGTGATCCGGGACTCTCTTTCTTCTCCCGTTTTTCTGCTTTTGGGGACGGTGGTGGAGATAGTTTCGGTGTCTGAAACCATCCTCCTGACTTGAGTGGCAGCGCATGTATTAGGCTATAAGTCTGATCATCTATTGCTTCTATACTTGGATTCTTGAAATGCACTGGGATTCCATTCTTCCACTCTATTAGTGCGTGGGTCAGTGAAGAATTCGTCCTGACATCCACCACCCATACCTTCTGGTGCGGGGACAGTGACATCACTAGCTGCTTCACCGCTTCTTCTTGCCAGATCCCTGGGAGTTCTATGACCACTACCCCGGCTGAATCTGTGCCGACCGCCTTGCACCACTGTCCTACTTCTAGTGGGTCCATGCTGGTACTTTTGGCGCGCTACTTGCTGTATCAGGATCCCGGACTCGAGAGCCCCCACGTGTAGCGCTACCCCCAGTTAAGAGAGCCGCTGGATTTGTTTGCAGGCCCTGAATACAGCACTGCCAACCCCCGGCAATCTACTCGACCCACTCTGGCACAGTTAGTCTAGGGATTTTCTTGTATCACAATCTATCTGTATTGTAAGGGTAACCTCTTTGCATAATGATAACACACTGATAGCAAGTGATGAAGTATAACGATTTTTTTTACTTTGGGTAAAAGGCACAAGGTTAATACATAACACATATATGTCTGCAGAGCCCTACAGCAGAAAATATAGTACACCCTGATAATGCAGGCTATTTCCCTTTTAGTGCAGCTATCTCTATCTATGCGCCCTTATGGCGCAGCAACAAAAAGTTCTAACTCCTGGGTCAGGCCTGACTCAGATTTAACTCAGTCTCTAGCAGAACGATTTCTTCGCATGCAACTTGACTAGTGGTGCACAACAGGAACAGTATTTGTAATCCAAAGGGGTAGACAATAAAGAACACTTCACCGGAGACTAACCCAACTCAGTTCCGCCACTAGTCTCCAGTGGAACAGTAAATAAAGGCCGGTGGGCCAAGGCAGTCTCTAGGCCTAACAACAGTACATAAATTATAATACAGATAACGGCGCAAAAAGAAGGAACAACAACCTAACTGATAAAAATAAATCAGATGAAAATCAATAGGATTTAAAGTATAAAAGTCTTTCTCTTTGGAAGTCCATGTAATATTGAAAGCAAGTCATATGAACATATGCACCGTTGGCAGCAATTGTAGAGCGAAGCAGACTCTATATATGGCAAAGAAAAGAAAAAACAAATGCGCCTACTAAGTGCAGTATGTTAGAAATTTATTCGAGAATAATTAAAATAACAGCCAAATGGCTACTCACAGGATGGAAGTGGAGTAAAAGCATAAATAGATATCCTTCTAAGTTGTCTGCGGAGGGCATGAGTCAATCCGTGTGTCTGTAGTCTCCCGGTGGTGGAATACTGCCAAGATGAAGAGGTAGTGCACTGCGGTGTTGCTGCAGGGATGGGGAGATGGCAGAAGAACGGTAGATGCGAGAAGAGCTGTCCCTCTATGCCAGTGTGGACACTGGTTCCCACACGGCGTACGGCGTGCGGTTCACGCTGGAGCGCAGTCAGCTTCGGCAACCGGACGTGACGTCAATAGCAGCGTCTGCTATTGACGTCACGTCCGGTTGCCGAAGCTGACTGCGCTCCAGCGTGAACCGCACGCCGTACGCCGTGTGGGAACCGGTGTCCACACTGGCATAGAGGGACAGCTCTTCTCGCATCTACCGTTCTTCTGCCATCTCCCCATCCCTGCAGCAACACCGCAGTGCACTACCTCTTCATCTTGGCAGTATTCCACCACCGGGAGACTACAGACACACGGATTGACTCATGCCCTCCGCAGACAACTTAGAAGGATATCTATTTATGCTTTTACTCCACTTCCATCCTGTGAGTAGCCATTTGGCTGTTATTTTAATTATTCTCGAATAAATTTCTAACATACTGCACTTAGTAGGCGCATTTGTTTTTTCTTTTCCTAACAACAGTACAGCCTATAGGATTGAGCAGGTGCTCGCTCACCACTCCGGACGCGATCCCAGTCCGGGACTTCCACCTGCTGTGTCTACACACACAGCGTCTGCAACGGTCGGGTCTCCGATCCAACTGATGTAAGAAGTCAGCGAAGTCAGGTGTCACCCAGGTTCCGCAGTGGGGTGGAAGGCTCTCTGGAAGTTGTGCAAGGCCCTGGCTTCAGGCCCTGCACTACAGCAGATCCGCACAGGAAGACCTGTTGATTGCAGCGCAGTGTCCCAAAGAGGCCCAGCTCAGCCTCGCCCTCCTCTTATATAGCCCCTCCCATCAGTCTCTGGGGTGGCTGAATGCACCCTGGGTGCCGAACGGGGTTCTGGGTAACGTAGTCCCGGGGCCTTAAAGGAGACCCCGCTACATATATATATATATATTTATTTATTTATTGTATTGTGAGGGGGTTAGCTCGGCAGCGGGTGTGTGTGACCCCCGGGATGGGCTCCCCACACAAAACAGGCCCAGCAAACGGAGGTTGTGGTTTTCAAAATCAAAAAAAGGTGCGGTTTATTTTCTATTTACAGTGACAAAACACAGCAAAGCAAAAGAAACATAACCAAAATAAATCCTGGTCAAGTTGACCTCTGACTAAACATACAGGTTTCCTAACTAACAACTGGGATCAGCCTAGTGCTGTCCTAGTCCCTAAGTCCCTGGTTTAGTAAAAGTCCAAACAAATAGCCACACAGGCTTTGCCTCACCGCACAGGGGTTCACTCTCCCTAGACAGTCCACACAGGTCTGGTTCCAGGCATGAGCTAACACCTAATGAATCTGGGAGTTCTTATAGAGGCCTAAATGAGCTGACAAGCTTCAGCTGGTCTCATCAACTCCCTGTCTGCACGACGCCCAGCCCTCTCCCTAGAGGTATGAGTCATCCATGAGCCCACTAGCCTTATACAACTCTCCACCTAGTTGTATAAGTCGGCGTAAAGCCTGAATCTGGGCGAAATATATCTACCCCCCTGGATGCAACCAGGTGACTTTACCTTCCTGCTGTCACATACCCCCCCCCCTCTTGTTTTAACCTCGGGGTTGGAACACCAGCAATCAGGCATTCATGTACTCGAGACAAAGCATCCACATTCCCCATTTGAACGCCAGGGCGATGCTTTACTGTGAAGTTGAATTCCTGGAGGGCCAGGAACCACCTATTCACTCTTCTATTTGTTTCCTTGTTTTGAGCCATCCACTTTAACGGAGCGTGATCCGTAACCATGTCAAAGTGCCTACCTAGCAGGTAGTACCGAAGGGAATCTAGAGCCCACTTCACCGCTAAACACTCCTTTTCAACGGTGGCGTAATTTACCTCATGGGACTTCAACTTCCTGCTGAGGTAAATGACTGGGTGCTCTTCCCCGTTCCAGACCTGGGACAATACTGCTCCTAACCCCACATCTGACGCATCACTTTGTACGACAAAGTCTTTAGAGAAGTCGGGTGAGTACAACACTGGCTGGCTACATAAGGCTTGTTTCAAGAATTGGAATGCTGCCTCAGCCTCGGGGGTCCATTTAATCATGACCGACCCTTTCCCCTTCGTCAGGTTGGTTAGGGGCACAGCCTTAGAAGCAAAGTGGGGAATGAATCGCCGATAATACCCAGCGATTCCCAGAAAGGCTCGTACCTGCTTCTTGCTGTTGGGACGTGGCCAACTCTGGATGGCCTCGACTTTGTTGAGTTGGGGTTTTATTACTCCCCTCCCAATGGTGTACCCAAGATATTTGGCCTCCTCCTGCCCAATGGTACACTTCTTGGGGTTAGCCGTAAACCCCGCTTCCCGAACAGAGTCCAGGACTGCTTGCACTTTTGGCAGATGTGAGGCCCAATCTGTGCTATGGACAATTACGTCATCCAGGTAAGCCGCAGCATACTTCCGATGGGGCCTCAGCATCTGGTCCATTTTCCGCTGGAATGTGGCCGGCGCATTCTGTAACCCGAACGGCATTCTTTTATATTGGAACGCCCCGTCTGGGGTTACAAATGCGGTTTTCTCTTTGGCCGACTTGGCCAGGGGGATTTGCCAATACCCTTTTGTGAGGTCAAGAGTCGTCATGTATCGGGCTGTTCCCAGCCGGTCGATCAACTCATCTATACGTGGCATGGGGTAGGTGTCAAATTTTGTAACTTTGTTCAACTGACGAAAATCGTTACAAAATCGCCAGCTCCCATCCGGTTTAGGCACCAACACGATGGGACTAGACCAATCACTTTGGGACTCCTCTATCACCCCTAAGTTCAGCATTTTCTGTACTTCCTCCCGTATTGCCTCCCGTCGAGCCTCTGGGATCCGATAGGGTTTTAACTTCACCCTTTCACCGGGCGGGGTAATGATGTCATGCTCTACCCCAGATGTTTGTCCCGGCAGCTCAGAGAATACCTCCTTGTTGCGAAGCACAAACTCCTTAACCTCCTGTTGTTGGGGTTGTGACAAGGTGGCTGCTATTCCAACCTCAGGAATCACGCAACCAGTTTGAGCTGGTGACCAAGTGTCTGCGACTAGGGACTCTCTATCCCTCCAGGCTTTCAACAGATTAACGTGATAGATCTGTTCGGGCTTTCGCCTTCCTGGTTGTCTGACCTTGTAATTCACTTCGCTCACTTTTTCCATTATCTCGTAGGGGCCTTGCCATTTGGCAAGGAATTTACTTTCAACCGTAGGGACAAGTACCAATATCCTATCCCCCGGGGAAAAGGTACGGGTCTTGGCTCCACGGTTGTACACTCTCTGCTGTGCCAACTGCGCTTGGGCCAAATGTTCCTTCACGATGGGCATTACCTGTGCAATTCGATCTTGCATCAGGGCGACATGCTCAATCACACTCCTGTGGGGAGAACTCTCACTTTCCCAAGTTTCCTTGGCAATATCCAACAGCCCTCTTGGGTGTCTCCCATACAGTAACTCAAAGGGGGAGAATCCCGTAGAGGATTGGGGCACCTCCCTAATAGCAAACATCAAATAAGGAAGTAAACAGTCCCAATCCTTTCCATCTCTATCCACCACTTTCTTCAACATTTGTTTTAGGGTTTTGTTGAATCTTTCAACCAGCCCATCGGTTTGGGGGTGATACACAGACGTACGCAATTGCGTCACTTTGAACAATTTACACAGCTCTTTCATAACCCGGGACATAAAGGGTGTACCTTGGTCCGTAAGCAGTTCTTTACAAATACCCACCCGGCTAAAAACAAGAGATAGCTCTTTGGCTATGGTTTTGGCCGAGGTATTTCGGAGAGGGATCGCTTCTGGATAACGGGTGGCATAGTCCATTATAACTAATATGTACTGGTGCCCCCTAGCGGACTTGATTATAGGACCTACCAAATCCATGGCGATCCTCTCAAACGGGACCTCAATGATGGGTAGAGGGACCAGCGGGCTACGGAAATGTGGCATCGGGGCCAACCTCTGACACACAGGGCAGGAGGAACAATAATTTTCTACGTCCTTCATCACCCCCGGCCAATAGAATCTCTGTAATACCCTCTCTCGGGTTTTCTCTGTCCCCAGATGACCTCCAAGAATGTGCCCATGGGCCAACTCCAACACCAACTTCCTGTAAGGTTTGGGCACCACAAGCTGCTCAACGGTTTCTTCTGCCCTTTTTGCCACCCGATACAGTAGGTCCTTCTCTACGCTGAAGTATGGGTAAGTGCAGGTATTATCTGGGTTCACTAACTCGCCATCTATTTTCACTACGTTTTCCCGTGCCTTTATTAGGGCGGGGTCTTTCAACTGTTCTGTGGCAAAGTTTTCCCTGTGAACCTCAAGATCAGAAAACTCCACAGACGGTAGGTTTTCGTCTGAGGAGGTGGGCTCCTCTCCAGTTTCTTGAGTCTCCCCTGCCAATACTGATAAGGGAAATTCCGGAGAGTCCTCACCACTCTCAGGGGAGTTCTGGCTATCACATTCCTGGTACATAGGGGCACCAGTGAGGGGCTCAGGATCATCCCACAGTTCCCAGAACTTCGGAAAATCCCTTCCCACAATGGCGTCATGCGGTAACTGAGATACTAAGCCCACTGGATGAGAGAGGGTACCTTTGGGGGTCTCGAAACACACTGTAGTCACTGGATACTCTCGGGTGTCCCCATGCACACAAATAACAGCTACCTTGCTATTCCCAGAGACCTCTGTTTTAACTAACTCAGCCTTTATCAGGGTCACAAGGCTACCTGAATCCAGCAATACCACAACATTTCTACCATTAACACACATTTTGCATAAATGTTTCTCAGTTCCTCGAATGGCAGTGCATGCGACTGTCGCACACAGCGACTGACGTCTGCCCGTCAGAAAGTCACACTGCATGGGTTCCTCCACAACCGGGCAATTGGCTGCAATATGTCCCGCTTGCCGGCAGCGGTAGCAAACGATCCTTCTTGCCGCCTCTTGAGCCGCTGATTTCCCAGGCTGTTCTCGCCAAACTTGGGGTAGAGCTCCCACCCTCTCACTCTCTCCACCCTCACCCCTTGGAATCCTCTTATCCGCCCCTGGGGATGGTCTGGTCTTAGGGTGGAAAGTCCGAGTGTCTCTGGAAGAGGCCGTCAGGTTCTCTGTAGCCAATTATTTCTCCACACGATCCACAAGACCATCGGCCGTCTCTGGGTCTCCATGGCTTACCCACTTTTGGATGGCAGTAGGAAGAGCTCTCAAAAACCGATCCATTACAACACGTTCCACAATCTTTGGTGCGGACAAAGTCTCTGGCTGTAGCCACTTTCTGCTCAGGTGAATGAGATCATACATTTGAGACCTGGGGGGTTTTCCAAGCTGGAAAGTCCAGTTATGCACACGCTGAGCCCGGACAGCCTGGGTGACACCCAGCCTTGCCAATATTTCAGCTTTTAGCACCACATAGTCTTTTGCTTGGTTAGGCTCTAGGTCATAGTAAGCTTTCTGCGATTCACCAGTTAACAGAGGAGCCACCAGTCCAGCCCACTGCTCCTCAGGCCACTTTTCTCTTTCAGCGGTCCTTTCAAATGTGGTCAAAAATACCTCTGGATCATCCTCTCCAGTCATTTTTGTCAATAAACGACTCACCCCAAAGGACGCGGTATTAGTGGGACGGCTTTCCTCACTGGTCTGCGGACGTTGCTGCATTACTGCTTCCATCTGTTGTTGTAGTCTCTGCTCTTGCTTCTGCAACAGGTCTATGAAGCGGGCCTCAGATTGCTGCTGGGCTCGTTGCTGAGCCTCCAGACTCTGTTGCAAAGTTGCGTTTGTCTGCTGCTGGGCTGCAAGGCTCCTTTGCAAACCTGCATTTGTCTGCTGTTGATTGGCATTTGCTAGAGCCAGCTGCTTCAGTATCTCCTCCATGCTGGCTTAAAAAAAACTGCCACTGGTTCTCCACCAACTGTGAGGGGGTTAGCTCGGCAGCGGGTGTGTGTGACCCCCGGGATGGGCTCCCCACACAAAACAGGCCCAGCAAACGGAGGTTGTGGTTTTCAAAATCAAAAAAAGGTGCGGTTTATTTTCTATTTACAGTGACAAAACACAGCAAAGCAAAAGAAACATAACCAAAATAAATCCTGGTCAAGTTGACCTCTGACTAAACATACAGGTTTCCTAACTAACAACTGGGATCAGCCTAGTGCTGTCCTAGTCCCTAAGTCCCTGGTTTAGTAAAAGTCCAAACACATAGCCACACAGGCTTTGCCTCACCGCACAGGGGTTCACTCTCCCTAGACAGTCCACACAGGTCTGGTTCCAGGCATGAGCTAACACCTAATGAATCTGGGAGTTCTTATAGAGGCCTAAATGAGCTGACAAGCTTCAGCTGGTCTCATCAACTCCCTGTCTGCACGACGCCCAGCCCTCTCCCTAGAGGTATGAGTCATCCATGAGCCCACTAGCCTTATACAACTCTCCACCTAGTTGTATAAGTCGGCGTAAAGCCTGAATCTGGGCGAAATATATCTACCCCCCTGGATGCAACCAGGTGACTTTACCTTCCTGCTGTCACAGTATATATATTCTTTTTGGATTGTTCATGAAATGGTTTGATCACACATTGGACTTATAAACTGGATGTTTTTGAAAACTTTATTTGTTTGTGTATATTCATGTATTTATGTACAGGTGTAGTGCTGAATCACTATCAGGAATGAGTCAGGAAGGCTCTGTCAGAAGGCAGAATAATAGCGACAGAAGAATCCCTGTTCCCCAAATGCCTGGAAGAAGAGGTGCGTTAGAACGTGTTAACGTGTGAGCGCATATGGGCATGCTCAGAAATGCTACCATGTGAATGCAAAATGTGCGCTGCGCATCCTGTGACAGTTAAGGGCACCAAATGGGCTTTTTAAGCTGGATCAGCACCTCGGAACAGTGCTGTCTTGTCTACAGCATTCTGCGATTGTCCTGTTTCCTGTTACCTGCATCTGCTCTTGCATTATTGACCCGGCTTGTTCCTGACTATTCTTGCTTTCCACCTGCATCGACCATGGCTTGTTCTTTGACCATTCCCCTGCCTCAGCATCTGTACTTGATCTGATTGTTCTGTGTATGACCCGGCTTGTCTGACTCTGCTTACGTTTCAGCCCCTCCAGAGCTACCAAGTTGCTAGCACCTGTCCAGCTACCTCTGGGACCTGCTCTTCAGCTAAGTACCAGCCTGTTCCTGCCCACGGAGATCCACTGTCATCTGGCGGACTACTGGATCAGCAGCCCAGCAGCAAGTATGTCTATTGCCCCTCGTGCGACTCTCCACTCCTGTGCCACCTGTGTACTCTACCAGGGGCCCAAGCAAGAGAATCATTCCTCTGCATAAACCAGGCTCTATCCACCAGGTACCTAACAGAGTGGTACTCTCATGCCGCGTACACACAATCGTTTTTAATGTCATTTTCAAAAACGACGTTTTTCTCGACGTGATTTTTCTTGTTTCCTCTCAAGCCTGTCTTGTATACACACGTTCATTAAAAAAAACGCTCGAGCAAAGCGCAGTGATGTACAACGTGTACGACGGCACTATAAAGGGGAAGTTCCGTTCGAATGGCGCCACCCTTCATGTTAGTAAAGTTTGTTGAGCGACAATTCGCGCTTTTCAGCCTCGTGCTTTTCAGTCCATTACAGCGTGACGAATGTGCTATCTCCATTACGAACGCTAGTTTTTCCAGAACGAGCGCTCCCGTCTCATACTTGATTCTGAGCATGCGCGTTTTTTTTCCCCTCGTAAAATACACACTACGTCGTGAAAAACGACGTGAAAAAATGGAGCAGGTTCTCATTTTTTTAGGCCATTTTTCACGTCGTTAAAAATGCTCTGGAGCCTACACACGATCGTTTTTAATGCCCAATTTAAAAAATGGCATTTTTAACGACGTGAAAAACGATCGTGTGTACACGGCATCAGATTCTAGTGGCAGCACTTTATTGGTGTACTTTGTTACATTGGTGTGCGCAGGGGTTTTATTTGTTTGTACAATCTCCTTTAGATCTACCATTAACTTAAAGGGATAGTTCACCTTTACCACAAAACTAAACTGCCTATGCAGATAAGAGGAATCTGAAGATAAAAACAAACTGTGAAGCTCTGACTAAAGCCCTTGCTATCTTCATATCTTATGAAACCTGACTGGAAGAAAGTATGTGAGGGGTGTGGCAGAGCGTTGCCCTGCCAGGGTCTAGAACAGGGGTAGGCAACCTCGGCACTCCAGCTGTGGTGAAACTACAAATCCCATCATGCCTCTCTGCCTTTAGAAGTCATGCCTGTGATTGTCAGGGCCTTACAATGTCTCATGGAACTTGTAGTTTCCCCACAGCTGGAGAGCCGAGGTTGCCTACCCCTGGTCTAGAAGGAGATTGTGACCCAGAATTATCAACCAGACGGGTTGAGGGGCTCCTGGGAGCTTGTAACATGAAGAGGAAACTGCTCTTCCTCCTTCAGGCCATCCCCATCAAACTCCCCCCTCATTCTTCACATCATACAAACTTATTTGCAGAACTTTCATCATCTGGGCATCTAAATCCCCTAGGCTAAGCTGGAACAGACTAATACTCCCGAAAATATTAGGGGGCCTCGGGCTCCCTGACGTCCAATCATATCATAGGGCGTGTCATTTAACTCAGATAGTGGACTGGCACGTCCACAGCAATCTCAAAGATTGGATCACGCTCGAAAACACTGTCTCCAACGTCCCATTATCACATCTACCGTGGATTACAATCAGATCCGTTCCTAAAGCTTGTTCCTCTCACCCCCTCATCGGTGCTACACTGTCACACTTTCAGCAAGCCTGTAAACTCTTAAGTTACTTTCACACTGAAGCGCTGGATGCGCTGGCGGTATAGCGGCGCTATTTTTAGCACCGCTATACCGTTGTTTTTCCCGCGATTTGCAGGCGCTAGCGGGGGGATTTTAACCCCTGCTAGCAGGCCGAAAAAGGGTTAAAAACGCCCGCAATAACGCCTCTTTGCGGCATTTTGCAGGCGTTTTGGAGGCGCTACCACATTGATTTCAATGGGCAGGGGCGCTATAGGAGCGGTATTTTTACCGCTCCTATTGCGCCTCAAAGATGCGGCTTGCAGGAGTTTTTTTACCCTCCTGCAAGTGCAACGCTCCAGTGTGAAAGCCCGAGGGCTTTCACACTGGATACAATGGAGTTGCTTTTTTGGGGCGCATTGCAGGCGCTATTTTTAGCGCAATAGCGCCTGCAAAGCGCCTCAGTGTGAGAGGGGCCTTAAATACAACTCCTTCCCCAGGTCCTATGACTCCATTGAACCATGATCCTGATTTCCTCCCTGGCCTACCCCCTCGTGACACAATCACAGACCCCCACAACTCTCGAGCTAGGGCTCACAATTTTTTTCTTGATGATACCCTCCTGTCGCACCAGACAATATCCTCTAAATTCCCTGACTATCATATTCCATTTTACAAATACTTCCAAGTCCGATTTTTTTTTGCTTCTGCCAGATCCTATTCCGTTTGGACTCGAGACCTCACGCCCTTTGAAACAATCTGTAACGAAGGGGAACCCCAACGCCACCTGATATCATCCTTATATCCACCGCTATTCTCCACACATAACATAAAAGATGACAAACTTGTTCAACAGTGGGAAACGGAACTGTCCATGCACCTATCTACAACTGAATGGGAGCGCATATATACCCATATTCACAAAGGCTCCACCAATGTTTCTGTCCAAGAAAACAGATACAACATTTTCTCTAAGTGGTATAGGACGCCTGATAAAATCCACAATGACCATCCCAGTCTCCCGCAGATATGCTGGAGATGTAATTCTCACCTTGGTTCCCTACTCCACATTTGGTGTGAATGTCCCCTTATCCAACCGTTTAATCTCTCAGATCACCACGTACACACCGGACTTCACTCCCGCACAATTCCTGCTACATCACGCCTCCATGCCCTTCTCCGCGTACAAAAAATCTCTTACTCTGCATCTAATCAACACAGCTAACTTGTGTGACACACTGGAGAAGCACTACCCCCCCTTCGATCTCTGAATGGTCCCAACGGGTTGACAAAACGGCAAATATGGAAAGCCTTATGCCACGTACACACGACCGTTTTTAATGTCATTGAAAAAAACTGCGTTTTTCTCAACGTGATTCTTCTCAAGCCTGCCTTGCCCACACACTATCATGGAAAAAAAATGTAAAGCGCGGTGACGTACAACACGTACGACGGCACTATAAAGGGGAAGTTCCATTTGGATGGCGCCACCCTTTGGGCTGCTTTTGCTGATCCTCATGTTAGTAAAGTTTGTTGAGAGACGATTCGCGCTTTTCAGTCCGTTACAGCGTGACGAATGTGCTATCTCCATTACGAACGCTAGTTTTACCAGAAGGAGCGCTCCCGTCTCATAACTTGCTTCTGAGCATGCACATTTTTTTCACATCGTTAAAGCCTACACACGGCCGTTTTTCATGACGAGAAAAACGACGACGTGAAAAATTACGAGAAAAATTAGAGCATGTTCCAAATTTTTAATGGTAAATTTTCACGTCGTGAAAAATGCTCTGGAGCCCACACACAATCATTTTTAATGACCAAATAAAAAAATTGCATTTTTCTCATCATGAAAAACGGTCGTGTGTACGCGGCATTATACATCAAGCGCATGACAACCCAACAAAGTTCACTGAAGCCTGCTGGTTCCACTTTAGAGAAAAAGATACCCACATCTCGCCTTCACACAGCTCCTCCGCACACACTTGAATTTCTTTCCCCTTCCTGTTGTCCCTCTATAGCCCCCGTCACTCCCTTCTTTCCCTCACCCCTCTCCCCCCACTGGTTTAATCGACAACATACACACAATATGATATCACCAGTACTTTTAATACTAAGCCTGATTGAGTACTCATACATCCTTAACTGATCACTGGAGTCCAGTTCCCACTCCGAGTGGGACACTACCCTGTCTACTAGGGATCTCTAATTTGCCCTACTGTACCATTCAAATCTATCACACATCGACACCTCCCTTTGGCCCCCACCCGCTCGCAGCTTGTTCCCGCTGGGGCGAGCGGATCTGCGGCTGGCCATTGCTGGTACAGTCTACACTACTTCTTAGATTCCAAAACATATACTCTCCCCATCGCTTCTGTTAATGTTACTTCATGTACCTGTAGCGCCCACCCCATTTAGGGGTGCTATATACCCAAATTTAGGGGGCTGGTCTGAGTTAGTAGTTAGGCTCAGACCGTTCTCATTTATAGGTTGTGCTATTTTATTTCTCCAGGTGGTATACTGGTGTGCAGTTCCCTGTGGCCTGTAGGTGGCACTGCCATGACAGGTCAGGGTTGAACCATCAGTACTAGTGCTGTGCTTTAGGGTGTCCTCTCTCAGGAGCGGTACAGTGGGCGTGGTTGGTCTGCTGTGCATGCTGGGAGAGGATACATAAGGGGCAGACGCCACCTGGGAGGGTTCGCTCTCTGGAGTTCGCGAGAGGAGTAGGAGTCCAGGTGCGTGGCGCCCGGCCCTCCAGGCCATGGGGCCACATGCGCATCAGTCCCAGGCACCTTTAGCCCTGGGGCTACAACTTCAACACTGGGCCCAGCACCTTTAGCTGGAGCCCACTTCTTGGAAGAAGAATCCCAGGGTGTCCCTTGCGAGGGAGCCCGCTTCTAAGAAGAGGAGGCCAGGTGAGGATCTTTCTGAGGGACCGGTGAGAGTTCACAGTAAAGGAAGGGGCCTGGTAACTTTCTGGAGGGATTCATCTATCCACCAAGGGCCTAGTAATCTGCTGTTGCTGGTACCTGTCCTTGTATTGCAAAAAACTGAGAAGTTCGGGACCTGATAGATTCTGTGGCAGAGAGTCTCCCGATCGTATCTAAGGAAAGAACCTAAAGTGAACATTCGAGCATCATTCCGGCTGCTAGGATCCGCTCTTGCAGGAGACTATCCAGGTGAGTTAACCTACTCTGGAGTAGAGAGGTGATTATAGATTCTACTTGTGCCTGGAACTACCTCCCAAAACCTTGCTGTCCTGTCTCCTATCCACCCTTTCCTATCTGCTGAACATTGAAGAAAATAAACTCAACGTTGAAGTTTAGAGTGGTGTGGACATTGGAACTACTTGGGGTGAAAACAGAGACTTGTCCCTATATCCTAGGAGACGAGAACCAACTGATGGAGGACCTAGCTGTGGGACCCAAATACATGACACCGCTCAACCTCCTCAAACAGGAGGGTACGGGCATATAGTATGGTGTGCCCTTTTCCTGCAAGTGAGCCAAAGGTAGGAAAAAGGGTCTGTGTGCTACATACCCAACCCCTAACATTGAATGAGCTATTCACTGTACTACACACTGGTTCTACATTGTCGACAACCCGGCTGTTGTTCATTGATTACATTTATAGATGACGCGATATCCTACTAGTACATAATCTGCTAATGTCATTCTTTGTACTATTGATTTTGGATGTTTTTGATGTCATTTTGCTTATCTTGTTCCGAAGTTTCTCAGATTTCCTGTACACCTGTAAAACTCAATAAAATCTTTTTGAAAAAAAAAAAAATGAAGAGGAAACTGGCTTTTCAGTTCCCTCCTTTCTTAGAAAGGACCACTTTGGAACCTGGAGCCCGGGGATTTCTGAGAGATCCGGGTGGGATGAAATGCCCAGTCCTGGGTCCTGATTATGAGAACAGCCAGCATACTGATTAGCCAGGTATGTGTTGGGCTTTTAGTAGTAACTCGACCATAGTTCTGGGCTCCACCCCGGCAGATAGGAGGTCTGAGTACCAGGAGTCAGGAGGGCTCAACGGGGGAGCCAGTGCAGCAAGAGGCTGCTAGCTATATGCACCAAGGTGGTCTATGAAACCATCTGTAGGAGACAGACAAGGGCATGGAGTGTAAGGCCAGAGCAGCAGTGCTGCAAGTGAGAGCCAACTAGGCTGAATGTCGTTTTGTTGATGGAAAAAGGAATGCTGAAACCCCTGCGAGGGAAACCTATGTTGCTGAACTTGTTTTTAATAAAAATGGGCAAGCAAAGCCCTAAAAAGAATAACCAGCTAGTGGCGGTGTCCGTAAAGGACTACATTTGATGCTAGTCCTTTACAGGGGGTTTGAATCAGAGAAAGAGCTCACGCTAGGGAGGTGCAGTCAGGGGAGGCAGGTGAGGCAGAGCCTTACCTGCCATGAACATAACATAAAAAAAACAATCGAGCTTTGAAGTCCTACCCCACCACTGGTCAAAATTTGGGGCTCCTACGACCTATGGTTCCGGAGCAACAGGGCTCAATGGACAGTCTGTCAAAAGCTACATACAGAGCAGCCAGTTTAAATACAAGCTGGCACACTCTGTTTGCAGCAAACTGAGAGGATGAGCTCACAGTGCCTCTCCTCACTTCTTGTCAGAGGCACTGAGCTCAATGGACAGCTTGGAGTCTTGGACCAATGGTAAAGCACCATTGGAACAAGCTGTCCAATAAAAATGCTGCAGTGGAGGCACGCCTCTCACTGCAGTGTCATAGAAGGGGGCATTTGTCCAAAAGACACATGCTTATTTCAAGCCCAGCCCTCTTAACTACAAGGAAAAAACATGGGTTTATAGGTATAAGATTTACCCACAATCTCATGTTTTTCTCACACAGTTAAGGGCTCTTTCACACGGGACGGATCCGTGAAGATCCGCCCCGTGAAGCTCCGCTTGCTCAGCGGGGATCGCTCCGTTGATCCCCGCTGAGCCGGCGGATGACTGGGCGGTCCCCGCACACTGTACAGGGACCGCCCTGTCAGAGCGCCGCTCTCCCCTATGGGGGATCGGATGACGACGGACCGTAGAGTCCGTTGTCATCCGATCCGCTCCGCGGACGGATGGAAAAATAGGGTTTTCCTCCATCACACTTTGGCGGAGCGGAGCGGGTCGGATGTCAGTGGACATGTCACCGCTGGCACCTGTGGCTCCAGAGGGCTACATGGAGCTACCGTTCAGGTCTGCCTAAAAAAACTGACAGGCGGACCTGAACGGACCATCCGTGTGAAAGGGGCCTAAGAGGGAGAATGAAAATCTGTTGCTGTTGAAAAGGTACTGTTTTAATTAAGCGAAATCATATAAGCTACATAACATAATAATTTATAATTTATCTATTTACTGTGAAATTACTGGTTGGAAGTTGTGAAGTCAAACTTCAGTAATTTGTCCGTTAAGCCACCTGCTTGAGTACAGTTTTTGAAAATATAGTAAATTACCTTAAAAACAATATATAACAATTATTTGTATATGTAGAGGTCTTCCCCCACCTTCTCCCCTCTCTTTATGGCTGGTTAACTCGTCTAGGGGTATCTAGGAGAAGGGGGAAAGATGCACACCACCAGCTCGGCTCTCTGATGTAATATGCAGAGATATGAGTTAACCCTTTACCTTCGGGTCTGCGTTTTAGGCCGGAGCCTCAGCTTCTCTTGTAGAAGATGATTGTCACTGTCACAGACAGGGACACTTAGCTTCCAGTAACACGAGTTCCACACCAATAAAAGTCCAACACTGTTTTATTTGCTTTGATCAACAGGTAGGCTGGTTGAACTTTGAAAGAACAGAAAGGGTGTGGGAAAGAGTAGGTCCAGGCACAACTTAGTGATTAAAGTCTCTCCTGTTTCGTTTAGTGCAAACAGGCTTGGCGCACAGTCGCTGCCACCGACCGTGAATTTGGTCCCTGCCACTGACCTGGGTGAACGTTGAGGCCCCTGCCACAGGCCTTAGATGAGGCCTGCCACTGACCTGATGAAGATGGGTCTCTGCCACAGAAAATGAGAACATGAAATACCTCCGTTAGGACAAACGACCCCTGTCAGAGGAAGACATCCATCCGAACGGTCACCAGAGGCCCACACCGGCACAAATGCTGGTGCCAGGGATGGAGCGGAGCAGTGGAGACAGGTGGGTGGAGACAGCTGTGCAGTGCATCACTAGGCGCAGGCCTCTCTCTGAGTGAGACTGTGATGTCACTGGTTGCTATATGCCAGGCGGGGCAGCCCTAGCAACCAGTTCTGGCAATCTAGTTAGAAGGGTGGCTGTGTGTGTCCTCTATTCCATTCTGGGACACTGTATTGTCCCGGAATGAAGGTGCCCAGGTCCAGGGACAGACATGGCAATTGCGGGACAGTCCCCGGCAATCCGGGACACGTGGGCACCCTAGCATGCGGTGAGACGTGTTTGAGCTGAGCTCTGCTGGCGGTATCCTTTTTATTCAATCCTGATCCAATTTCCTTGAGCTACCCACCCGGTAATCTACCTCCAGAGTCCCGGTGTGTGTGGAGACATGTCACCGCCTTGCAAAGCGATGGACACGGCCGCTAAACTTCATCACAATCAAGACGGACAGTCACAGGCCAAAGATGGCGGCTCCCCATCCTCATCGCTTTCCTCTCGTGCTGCTGACAAGAGCGAGATCCTGGAAGCGATCGCTGCCTGCCAAACCTCTCTTACCACCAGAATAAAGGAGGTGAAGATTGATATATCTCTGCTCAGCCAAGATATGCAATAACTGGGAGATAGAGTCTGGGAATTGGAGCACCTGGACTGATCCTTTGCCTGTTTGCTAATCATGTCTCTGCCTGACGCCTGAACTGACCCATCTGCATGTCTGACTGACTACTGTAGCACCCTGTACCTTTAGGTAGGTGCTAGAATAGGATTTTTCTATGTTTAAGCTATCAGTGCAGGCAAATCTAGGCAGGCCTGTGATTTAGGCTAGGCCTGTTTGTTTTGATCTGGGGCTGGGAGTGTTTAGTGCAGTAGTGGGTGTGATTACCTGTGCTCTGACTCAGAGGCGCCTCCCCTGCTTTCAGGAAGATTGTTCTGGAATAGGGGTTGGACCTGAGGTTGGAGTGGCAGGCAGCTCATGTGAGGAGCTCTGACCAATCCCCATTTGGTATTGGCAGGGGGCAGGCCTCCAATATAAGCTGAGGTCACATGCTGCTAGGGAGGATTCTGTCAATGCAGGAGAAGTGAGAATGGAGTTTTAGGCAGTTGCTGCAGGGCGTCCCCACGTGGGGACGTGCAGAGCGCGGAGGAGGACCGGAGGAGCCACTAGGATGTATTTCTGGATACAGATCTTCACCATGGAGTTAGTGTCAAGTTCCTGTGTCCGGGGAGCACAGGATTTGCACGTTGGAGAAGGTCAGTGTGGAAGAAGCAAGAGGAAGATTGTTGAGAGTAGTGCAGAATGCTGTGACCGGGGAACGCAGCATTTGCAGTTATGGACTGGCTGGGAGCAGTAGTCCGCTTATTGCCGTGTGCTGCCAACCTGCTGGGCCGTCGGGGAGAGGTACCGCGTATCTCTGGCCTAGTAAAGCACTCAGGTAATACCATCCAAGAGACAGTGTAGCTACCAAAGTCACTAAGCCACCGGGGAGAGGTATTGTATGCCTCTGGCTTATTGATTTGCTCAAGCAACACCATTCAAGAGACTTTATTACATTAACTAATTACAGCCAACAAGCTGGGGTTATTCAGAGTGATCCTTTTTGTCTTACTGAAAGTGAAGTGGCAGGAATCTAACAGCTTTGTAGCAAAGAATTTGTACGAGAGGAGAGGAAACTAGGGGAGTAATACTCTGCAGGAGCCAGTGCATAGGAGGAGGAGCAATAGTCTGCAATGGAGATATGCAGGGGAAATAGACTGTGAATGTTAGAAGTGCATCATTTTCAGGGCTGATGCTGCGTACACACGATCATTATTCACGGCGGTTTAAAAACCGCCGTGAATAATGACATTTTAAACGAGGGAACAGCTTGTTCCCCACACACGGTCATTTTTCTCGTCATTTTTTAAAATGACGAGAAAAACTATCGTCTATGGGCTCAGCGGCAGTGTTTCCCTATGGGAAACACTGCCGCGGAAGAAATGTCAGGAAAAACGACGAGAAAAATTAGAACATGTTCTAATTTTTCTCATCGTGATTAATGCCTTTTTTCCCGTCGGGAAAAACGGCAAAAAGCCCACAGACGATTGTTTTCCTCGTCCAAAGGAAAAAATGACATTTTTCCCGACGGGAAAAATGATCGTGTGTACGCGGCATAAGTCTGCTAATCAATGTTCTACAAGTGTGATGGCAATTCAACAAGTGCTATGGGCATCTCATATCTTCCTTTACCCCAACCAAGTTTTATCCTGCAATAAACAAAGCAAAGCAACGCAAATGACTGCTCATTGTCTCAGAAGTGATATATGGGGGTCTGACAGCAGGGTGATTGGTGGATGTTTTTAACTCATAGCAACCTACCGCTACACTACGTTCCTGCGAGACACCAGTCCCAGCCATCCCCTGCTGACAACTGCACTACAATTTTGTGATTATTCTGCACACTTGAAGATTACACACCTTTCTCACTCAGCACTTACCAACACACCTTGAGGTATTTCAAAGAATTTATTATGTAGCGCTACTCCTTTAGGAGCCACTAGAAACATACCCAGGGTTCTTTTTCCTAACAGTTACCCTGCAGTCAGGCTCATGGTTACAGTCACTCTTTGGCTCAATGATTAGTCAGGGGTTATTCCTTTTGGTATTTTTATTTTTGGGTAACTTGGGTGGAGTTAGGGAATTGAGTGGGATACACCACAACTATGTACAAATAGTGGGACACTTATCTTCTATAGAAAAGCAGGCTTCCAGGTCGCCCACCTGAGGCCTCAGAATGCCACAGGCACATGACAGGATGGCCAAAATAGGCAAGAAGCCCCTCTTAGGCTGTGATCTCCCTTTAAGGAAGAAGACCTGGCTACTCTCTGTCTATATGGGTACCCTGAGGATAAATGACAGGCAAGGAGACATGTGCTGGCTGTGCCAAGATCCCCCTGTGCTCCATCTACTGTCACAGAAGTAGCACCTGTTTTGTGTCATTGTGCTAGTGATGTCACTGCACCCAGTAATAGTGTTTCATAGACAAATTTATGCGTTAATAAAAAATAAAGGTGTGTATGGATGACCACGTTGCTGCCTTGCAAATTGACTCCAGTGAGACTCTACAGGCGGCTGCAACCACTATCCTTATATGCTAGGGAGATCACTTTCACAAACCAAGAAGCAATCATCTACTCAAAGCTCTGGCCCCCTTACGTTAACCTCTGGGAACCACCAACTGGCAATCCGATGACCTGAGGCTCGGGTAGCATTGCTATAAGTCTTCAGCGTCTCCTCAACATCCAAAAATACTAACTTCTTCTAACTCCATCTTCCAGACAAAAAGTAGGCAATACGATTTCTTGACTTAAATGGAATCTTGAGGCCACGTTTGGAATAGAATCCAACATCGGGAACAAAACAACTGTCTGCCAGGAAGGACATATAGGGTGCTTTATACCCTTGGGCCACCAACTCAGAAACCATCCCTGCTGAGGCTACCGCTACCAGGAAAGCTATCTTAAAAGACAATTTCTATAGTGAAAACTCCATCATGGATTTCCGTAGCAGACAGGTATTTGAGTACTATTGTGAGGTCCCATATAGAAACGTGGGGGCTCTGGGAGAAATTAGCTTTACTACAGCCTTAAGGAATTGAAGAATCATTCTATCAGAGGCCCACTGAGTCCAGGTTAAGGCTGAGATGGCAGAGACATGCCCTTTCAGAGTGCTTGTGCTTAAGCCTACGTCAAGACCTTATGAGGGTACCTGCCACTCTCGATGAGCAACCTAAATCTGTGAACCTTTGCCTATCCAAATCCAGGGTGCTAACTTGAGCTTCCCCAGAGCCGGGAGAAGAACTGGACCTTGTGCCACTGTCTGGCAACTGCGAAGATTTTGTACTGTGTCTGTGAGATGTGAATAGTTTGGTGCATGTCCACTGTTGAAGAAAAAACCCTCTGGAAAGGGTGCCTTCTCCGTTGAGCTACTCTATACAAGGACAGGGGAGACCATGGTCCCAATAATTATCAGGCATGCAGGGGCTGACAGTTGAAGAGAGGAACGCCAGGAAAATTCAGCACTTTACTACCAGTATGTTCTCTAGCAGCAGAGAAAGGCATACTTTTAATAATGATTAGTTGAGCTTCTAATTACAAAAGAACTGTGTAGGGGTCAGATGACCCTGTTCTTTATTCACCAACCAGCCGAGCACCTGTCCTAAAACCTTATCTGCTGGGATTGAAATTATTATACCCCTGTTACTGGAGCAAGGAATCTTATAGTAAGATATGAGATGAGAAGCATGGACGACCTTTCAAATATGGACTTTAGTGCTTGCCCTCAGGGCCTAAGCATCCAAGACCAAGGTTGTACCCATTTTGAAAAGGGAACAACCAACCTCCCTAAGACATGTATGGGTAATACACTCCCCAAAATACCAGAAAGCCTCCTTGCATGGAGCTCTTTGCTGACTTCTGGATGATGTGTTGGCCTTCCAGTTTTTCTTGAACTCCCAGCCAGGACTGTAGAGGCTAACCTCCAGTGGAAACTGACTCTTGCACTGCAGTCTCCTCTGACTCAGACATTTGTCTTGAGGCAGGAAACCAGACTATCCACAATCATAGAACCTTGCTGTCACTTTAGGCTTCATCTTCTATGAGCAATGCAGTAAATGAATACTTCCTTCAAGGACACATCCTCTAATGGTAAAATCACGTATCCGGCCAATCCCATAAGGGACACACAGACCAAAAGTGGTGACTCCACATGCGGGACACCTTCCCCTTCACAAGGACATAATGTTGACATCCTGCTGTAAAAACACGCTTTTTGCTCCATTCTTCTAGAATAAGCTTTAATTCAGTCACCATAGGGAAATTGAAAAGCCATCTTTGGAGGCACTTGAAAACCTACTACTGCTTTCTCTCTATCTTAGGGCATCTCACCAGCCTTACAAAGGAGGGATCCATAGGTATGCACAGCCTAATGCATTAGGGTGTGCACCTCAAAGCTCATACACAAGGTGAGCTCATTTAGACCCCTTTCACACTGGGGTGGTTTGCAGGCACTATTGTGCTAAAAATAGCGCCTGCAAACCGACCCTAAACAGCGGCTGCTGTTTCTCCAGTTTGAAAGCCCGAGGGCTTTCACACTGGAGCGATGCGCTAACAGGACGTGAAAAAAAGTCCTGCTAGCCGCATCTTTGGAGCGGTGAGAGGAGCGTTTTTTTTTACCGCTCCTACACCGCTCCTTCCCATTGAAAGCAATGGGAAACCGCGGTAATACCGCCGGCAATGTGCCTCTGCAGAGTCGCATTGCCGGCGGTATTAACCCTTTTTCGTCCGCTAGTGGGGGTTAAAACCGCACCGCTAGCGGCTGAATACCTCCGCAATTCCGACGGTATAGCGCCGCTAAAAATAGCGGCGCTATACCGCCACCGCACCCACCGCCCCAATGTGAAACCAGCCTTAGAGTGTCTTGACCACATGCTTAATGAATTGTGACAATTGTGTTCAACATCATCTTAATCACTGACTGCTTGAACAAATCAAGATCCATACAGTCATGCTCCTCTGCATCTTCTTTGAAAGAGTATGAGAAGGGATGATTAGCCTGGGAAGGCTCTGAAACTAGTTTAGTGGAAACAACTGCTTTAGAGGGTCTTGACTATGTGCTTAATGAAATATGACAACCTTTTGGTCCTTGTCATATTCATCACTGACTGCTTGAACAAAGCAGGATTCATACAGTTCATCCGCATCTTCCTCTGTGTCCGAAGAGGGCTGTTTGAATGGGAAGCAGATGGGCACTGTCACCTACCTTCTCTGGTGGTGCTGGTCTTTATTAGGGGTTGGTATTTGTTTTCTTGCAGAAACAGAAGGAAGGCAAATAACATTGAGCTTATTTAATGACTATAAAGCAACAGTAAAGTGCCTCCTTCACAAGGAAGCTCAAGCTCAGTATCTCAGTAATCAGGGGAGGGCTGGCAGCCTTAGGCCTGGGGGGCAAGTCCAGTCAAGTGGCCCATTGAACCATCGAATCGCCTCACCGTCCATCTACACCACATTCTCCGCACAGAGAGAGAGGGAGGGAAACTGCTCCACATTGCCACAGAGAGAGAGAGAAACCGCTTGACACTGCCTTCATAGAGAGAGAGAGACCGCTTGACATTGCCTGCACAGAGAGAGAGAGAGAGAGACCGCTTGACACTGCCTGCACAGAGGCGGTCACTTTCTGTGGGGGCAGTGTGAAGCTGTCACTCTCTGTGGGGGCAATCATTGTGGAGCAATCTCTCAGAGAGGGACTGCATGATTACCCCCAGAGAGACTGAGAAAAAGAGCTTGCACATTCCCCACACCCAGTACACAGACCAATAAGACTGCAGAAAGATGAAGATTAAAAACTGTGCTGCCACACTAAGTGCTACCTGTGGAGTCTGGAGCTTCTCTGGTGAGTGAGCACCACACCACTGGGCAAGCTAAGCAGAGTAGCCGAGAGTCACAGTAAGCACATCAGGCTAAACACGCAAGTCCTGCTGTCTCCCCGGCATGACCACCAGATTTCCCAGGCTGCAGGCTCCTCCTGTGTCAATTGCAGGTAGTGATAAAAGCACATGCAGGCGCACGCTGGTGCTCTGCCCAGTTTAGAATAGAGGTTTGGGACTTTAAATGATGCATGGGAGTATGCATCCATCCCAGGTTTGAGTAGACAAATTGGGGAGTTTGGGACTTTAAATGAGGACATTGACCAGGGAAGGTTTAAAAGCATTTATTCACATGGCTGATTATATACATAGCAGATATAAAAGCTAGTAAAGTGGGTGAAAATGGTTGATTACATTGGTATATAATACACATATTCCAGTCATGAATGTCAAAGAAAATCATCGTCATGATAACCTATGTTAACTTCATAACATGAAATGTAGAATGGAATGTATACAAACACATCACTATAGCGGCACCTTGCAATTATTCAATGGAATTTATATATGAGTACAGTAGGAGGTCAGAGATAAATCTGAAAGAATTCCTAAATATAGACATATAGTTGCATCCTCAATGCCCGACGCGTTTCGTGTGTCACACACACTTCCTCATGGGCAGATGCAGGGGGATATCTATAAATAGAATACAATTAAACTAGTATGAAGGTAGAATTGTAAAAGTAGCAAGCAAAACAGAATTTTTTGCCGATCCTGGATACTCACATAAGAAGCAATGAAATGGTACGAGGTAGGCATGAAGTTAGAGCCAGAGCGATTTGTCTCCCCCGGGAGCTGAAGTGGTATACGGCCGCACAGAACCGGGGTGGACACTTGGGGTTCCAGAGCATGAATGAGTGAAGGATCTTCATAATATGTGAATGGATGAAATGTGACAATGTTGAACGCATGTCTGTGCAAAAAATAAAAATATACATGAAAAATGTGATGTCACAGAGAAAAGGAAAGAATGAGAAGTATAGAAGACATATGTTGCCATGATGGTAATGAAACCAAGTGGAAATAAAGATTTCAAGTGATGAGTCACAAACCAAAAAGGAGAAAAAAAAAAAAAGGGGGGGGGGTGCAGCACATAGCATGAAAAGAGAAAAGAAAAAGCCCATAGAGATGGGGGGGAATCAAGGAAGGAAAGAGAAATCAAATGGAAAGAATGGAGAGGTGGCATGGTGGTTACCTGAGTGATGTTAGTGCAAAACAGAATTGCTGTGAGATGCAGCCTATCCGTTAGTGTATGGGGACAGGCAGTGTCTGGAGAGGCCCTTTTATGTTCATTTCCGGCGTGCGCAGACCACCACTAACGTCACGCCATCACGGCACATGCGGGGAGGGGCCATCGGTCTGGGCGGAAGCCAATTTGGCACTGCTGCGGTTGCGCAAGTTTTTCCATCTCACTGGCACAGACATGCATTCAACATTGTCACATTTCATCCATTCACATATTATGAAGATCCTTCACTCATTCATGCTCTGGAACCCAAAGTGTCCACCCCGGTTCTGTGCGGCCGTATACCACTTCAGCTCCCGGGGGAGACAAATCGCTTTATGCCTCCCTCGTACCATTTCATTGCTTCTTATGTGAGTACCCAGGATCGGCAAAAAATTCTGTTTTGCTTGCTCCTTTTACAATTCTACCTTCATACTAGTTTAATTGTATTCTATTTATAGATATCCCCCTGCATCTGCCCCTGAGGAAGTGTGTGTGACACACGAAACGCGTCGGGCATTGAGGATGCAACTATATGTCCATATTTATCTCTGACCTCCTAAGCCCTGTACACACAATCGGTTTTACCGATGAAAACAGTCCGATGGACTTTTTTCATCGGACAAACCGATCGTGTATGGGACCCATCGGTCTTTTTTCCATCGGTTTTAAAATGTTTTACATTTTTCCGATGGATCAAAAACCGATAGCAAATTCCGATCGTCTATGGGCAAGTCCATCAGATGAAAAACCCACGCATGCTCAGAATCAAGTCGATGCATGCTCAGAAGCATTAAACTTAATTTTTCTCGGCTCATCGGAGTGTTTTACGTCACCGTGTTTGGAACGGTCGGTTTTTTGACTGATGGTGTGTAGGCAAGACTGATGGAAGTCAGCTTCATCGGATTTCCGATGGACAAAACCATCGGATTAGAATCCATAGGATATCCGATCGTGTGTACGAGGCTTTACTGTACTCATATATAAATTCCCTTGAATAATTGCAAGGTGCCGCTATAGTGATGTGTTTGTATACATTCCATCCTACATTTCATGTTATGAAGTTAACATATGTTATCATGACGATGATTTTCTTTGACATTCATGACTGGAATATGTGTATTATATACCAATGTAATCAACCATTTTCACCCACTTTACTAGCTTTTATATCTGCAATGTATATAATCAGCCATGTGAATAAATGCTTTTAAACCTTCACTGGTCAATGTCATCATTTAAAGTCCCAAACTCCCCAATTTGTCTACTCTGCCCAGTTTAAGGGCATTGTGGGCCTGCAGTGGACCAGGTTTAGGAGTGGCAGGGATATGAGGTAAGTAATGTCATATCCCAGCTCTCCTCTTAATGGCCACCCTCCTGTGTTTCCAGGAGCCTGTGCTGGCTTGTGCCAAGGCTTGGCCACAGCCCCACAGGTGTAATGCTAGGGAAGCCTGGCATTTGATTTACCAAGCTTTCCGTAAGAGCCGTGTGTTGGTGTATGCTCTTAGATGAAAGTTTTCAAGTCATCAGAATACAGTGATCACTGCTGGCAGCTATAGCAGCCAGCAGTGATCGCCAAAAAAAAGAGACATGCTGGTTGTACTGAAGTCAGTTGATAGATCGAATTCTGTACAACCAGTCTGCACATAGATAGATTGAAATTTCTGCTGAACCGGCAGAATTTCAATCTGTCTATGGTGGCCTAAGTTCACCAGTCTCTGGGTTTAATAATATCCTCAAATCTTCTGAAAGGGGTGCTCCACCTAGGTGTAGAAATTCACTTTGAACTCCACCTTTTTTCCAGAACTTTCACATTGAAGGCCCCTTACAGGCGTTTTAGCGCTAAAAATAGTGCCTGTAAACTGCCTCTCATGCCACCTCAGTGTGAGAGCCTGACTGCTTTTACATTGGAGCGGTGCGCTTGCAGGACATTCTGAAAAGTCCTGCTAGCAGCATCTTTGTGGCGGTTTAGGATCGCTGTATACACCACTCCCAAACCGTCCTGCCTATTGAAATGAATGCAGCATGGGCGGTTTTAACCCAATGGTAAAGCGCCGCTAAAACTACCATCGCTTTACCACTACCACCCCAGTGTGAAAGTACCCTTAGGTATTAGATGTGCAAAAAATAAGGTGAGAGCACATCTAATACCTACAGAGAGTAGGGATGAGCTTCGTGTTCGAGTCGAACATACGTTCGACTCGAACATTGGCTGTTCGATCGTTCGACGAAGATCGAACGATTTGGGCCGTTCGCGCCAAATTCGAGTGACGCGAACGGCCCACAATGCACTACGCCATCGCAGTGTCATCCAGGCGCTGTGATTGGCCAAGCATGCACTGTGACCCCGCATGCTTGGCCAATCACAGCGCCGGCAGCGAGGAGAGCAATGATTGGCCACAGGCAGGATGCCTGTGGCCAATTATTGCTGAGGGTGTTTAGTACACGCCCCACACTATAAAAGGCCGCCAGCACGGCGGCCTAGTGTAGTGTGTTCCGGAGCAGGGATAGAGTAGCATAGGCAGGGACAGTGACTGTTATTTCTTTCTTGCTTAACCTGGATTCCTTTAGTTTAGGGAAAGAGAAGGATAGGTAGGGAGAGTGTCAGTGTGTTTTGTGCTTCTGCTATAGTGTGCTTAAAAAAAACATTTATTCTAGGGACAGAAAACTCTAGGTAGGGACAGTGTCAGTTTCTTTCACTCTGCAAGTCCTTGTTTCCAGGGACCTGTAAGGACAGTGAGTTAATTGTCCTTGTGCTATATTGTGCTTAAAAAAAACATTTATTCTAGGGACAGAAAACTCTAGGTAGGGACAGTGTCAGTTTCTTTCACTCTGCAAGTCCTTGTTTCCAGGGACCTGTAAGGACAGTGAGTTAATTGTCCTTGTGCTATATTGTGATTAAAAAAAACATTTATTCTAGGGACAGAAAACTCTAGGTAGGGACAGTGTCAGTTTCTTTCACTCTGCAAGTCCTTGTTTCCAGGGACCTGTAAGGACAGTGAGTTAATTTTCCTTGTGCTATATTGTGATTAAAAAAAACATTTTTTCTAGGGACAGAAAACTGTAGGTAGGGAGAGTGTTTTTTTTCTTTCACTCTGCAAGTCCTTGTTTCCAGGGACCTGTAAGGACAGTGAGTTAATTGTCCTTGTGCTATATTGTGCTTAAAAAAAACATTTATTCTAGGGACAGAAAACTCTAGGTAGGGACAGTGTCAGTTTCTTTCACTCTGCAAGTCCTTGTTTCCAGGGACCTGTAAGGACAGTGAGTTAATTGTCCTTGTGCTATATTGTGATTAAAAAAAACATTTATTCTAGGGACAGAAAACTCTAGGTAGGGACAGTGTCAGTTTCTTTCACTCTGCAAGTCCTTGTTTCCAGGGACCTGTAAGGACAGTGAGTTAATTTTCCTTGTGCTATATTGTGATTAAAAAAAACATTTTTTCTAGGGACAGAAAACTGTAGGTAGGGAGAGTGTTTTTTTTCTTTCACTCTGCAAGTCCTTGTTTCCAGGGACCTGTAAGGACAGTGAGTTAATTGTCCTTGTGCTATATTGTGCTTAAAAAAAACATTTATTCTAGGGACAGAAAACTCTAGGTAGGGACAGTGTCAGTTTCTTTCACTCTGCAAGTCCTTGTTTCCAGGGACCTGTAAGGACAGTGAGTTAATTTTCCTTGTGCTATATTGTGATTAAAAAAAACATTTATTCTAGGGACAGAAAACTCTAGGTAGGGACAGTGTCAGTTTCTTTCACTCTGCAAGTCCTTGTTTCCAGGGACCTGTAAGGACAGTGAGTTAATTTTCCTTGTGCTATATTGTGATTAAAAAAAACATTTATTCTAGGGACAGAAAACTCTAGGTAGGGACAGTGTCAGTTTCTTTCACTCTGCAAGTCCTTGTTTCCAGGGACCTGTAAGGACAGTGAGTTAATTTTCCTTGTGCTATATTGTGATTAAAAAAAACATTTATTCTAGGGACAGAAAACTCTAGGTAGGGACAGTGTCAGTTTCTTTCACTCTGCAAGTCCTTGTTTCCAGGGACCTGTAAGGACAGTGAGTTAATTTTCCTTGTGCTATATTGTGATTAAAAAAAACATTTTTTCTAGGGACAGAAAACTGTAGGTAGGGAGAGTGTTTTTTTTCTTTCACTCTGCAAGTCCTTGTTTCCAGGGACCTGTAAGGACAGTGAGTTAATTTTCCTTGTGCTATATTGTGATTAAAAAAAACATTTTTTCTAGGGACAGAAAACTCTAGGTAGGGAGAGTGTTTTTTTTCTTTCACTCTGCAAGTCCTTGTTTCCAGGGACCTGTAAGGACAGTGAGTTAATTGTCCTTGTGCTATATTGTGCTTAAAAAAAACATTTTTTCTAGGGACAGAAAACTCTAGGTAGGGAGAGTGTTTTTTTTTTTTCACTCTGCAAGTCCTTGTTTCCAGGGACCTGTAAGGACAGTGAGTTAATTGTCCTTGTGCTATATTGTGCTTAAAAAAAACATTTATTCTAGGGACAGAAAACTCTAGGTAGGGACAGTGTCAGTTTCTTTCACTCTGCAAGTCCTTGTTTCCAGGGACCTGTAAGGACAGTGAGTTAATTTTCCTTGTGCTATATTGTGATTAAAAAAAACATTTATTCTAGGGACAGAAAACTCTAGGTAGGGACAGTGTCAGTTTCTTTCACTCTGCAAGTCCTTGTTTCCAGGGACCTGTAAGGACAGTGAGTTAATTTTCCTTGTGCTATATTGTGATTAAAAAAAACATTTTTTCTAGGGACAGAAAACTGTAGGTAGGGAGAGTGTTTTTTTTCTTTCACTCTGCAAGTCCTTGTTTCCAGGGACCTGTAAGGACAGTGAGTTAATTTTACTTGTGCTATATTGTGCTTTAAAAAAACATTTATTCTAGGGACAGAAAACTCTAGGTAGGGACAGTGTCAGTTTCTTTCACTCTGCAAGTCCTTGTTTCCAGGGACCTGTAAGGACAGTGAGTTAATTTTCCTTGTGCTATATTGTGATTAAAAAAAACATTTTTTCTAGGGACAGAAAACTGTAGGTAGGGAGAGTGTTTTTTTTCTTTCACTCTGCAAGTCCTTGTTTCCAGGGACCTGTAAGGACAGTGAGTTAATTGTCCTTGTGCTATATTGTGCTTAAAAAAAACATTTATTCTAGGGACAGAAAACTCTAGGTAGGGACAGTGTCAGTTTCTTTCACTCTGCAAGTCCTTGTTTCCAGGGACCTGTAAGGACAGTGAGTTAATTTTCCTTGTGCTATATTGTGATTAAAAAAAACATTTTTTCTAGGGACAGAAAACTGTAGGTAGGGAGAGTGTTTTTTTTCTTTCACTCTGCAAGTCCTTGTTTCCAGGGACCTGTAAGGACAGTGAGTTAATTTTCCTTGTGCTATATTGTGATTAAAAAAAACATTTTTTCTAGGGACAGAAAACTGTAGGTAGGGAGAGTGTTTTTTTTCTTTCACTCTGCAAGTCCTTGTTTCCAGGGACCTGTAAGGACAGTGAGTTAATTGTCCTTGTGCTATATTGTGCTTAAAAAAAACATTTTTTCTAGGGACAGAAAACTGTAGGTAGGGAGAGTGTTTTTTTTTTTTCACTCTGCAAGTCCTTGTTTCCAGGGACCTGTAAGGACAGTGAGTTAATTGTCCTTGTGCTATATTGTGCTTAAAAAAAACATTTATTCTAGGGACAGAAAACTCTAGGTAGGGACAGTGTCAGTTTCTTTCACTCTGCAAGTCCTTGTTTCCAGGGACCTGGAGAGACATTGAGTGAATTGTCCTTGTGCTATATTGTGATTAAAAAAAACATTTATTCTAGGGACAGAAAACTCTAGGTAGGGACAGTGTCAGTTTCTTTCACTGTGAAAGTCCTTGTTTCAAGGGACAGAGAAGGACACCTGAAGGTAGCCCTTATTGCTTTTTTCCCATCTCCCTGCAGGCCATCTATTAGAATGTCTGGAAGGCAAACAAGGAGAGGCAGACAGTCAGGAGGCAATAAAAGAGGGCAAGCAGGCTCTGTGTCTGGGGGCAACAGTGCTGGTCGTGGACGCGGTGCATTGTCATCAGCACATGGCCATGGGACACGCTTGTCCTTCTTTTCGGCAGCTGGACATGTTGAGCCACATCATGCCGAAGACTTGGTAGAGTGGATGACCAAGCCCTCCTCCTCCTCCTCATCCTCTCTCACCCAGGCTCAGGGTACTGGAAAAGCAGCTGCCAAAGCGTCGTCTTCCCTGGTATCAATGTCAGACAAATCATCAGTCACTCCTTCCCTAGACCCACCATGTCCTCCTCCTGAGGAGTCCCCCGAACTGTTTCAGCACAGTGTTGGGTACATGCTCCAGGAGGATGCCCAGCGTTTCGAAGGGTCTGATGATGAAACCCAGCTAGAGGAAGGCAGTAGCGTGAGAGCAGACAGAGGGGATGCTCAAGAAGGACACCAATCTGGCAGTCATGTTCCAGCAGCTGCAGCATACTGCCAGATTGGCTCCAGTGATGAGGAGGGAGGGGATGATGAGGTCAATGACTCCACGTGGGTGCCTAATAGGAGAGAGGAGGAGGAGGAGGATGAGGAGGAGGCACATCTCCAACGAGGCAGGATGCCCTTTGGTGGCCAGCGTAAGGGCAGTACACCGACGGAATCACACCGCAGAGCTCCGCCTGTGCAGGGCGCTGCCTCTGCCCGTCATTCAAAAAGTTCTTTGGTGTGGGCCTTTTTTGAGGCTAGTGCATCAGATCGCACAGCTGCTGTTTGCAACATATGTCTCAAGCGTATATCGCGTGGCCAAAACATCAGCCGCTTGGGTACCACATGCCTGACCAGACATATGTTGACCTGCCATGCAGCTCGTTGGCAAGCCTACCTCAAAGACCCACACCAAAGAACCAAGCGGACCTCTCCTTGCACCGCATCAGCTGGGATCTCCAACCCCACTATAACTTCAGTCCTCTCTGAAACATGCACTGAGAGGAATGAAGGTGTAGAATTAGGTGTGTCACAGCCAAGTACTTGCGCCCACTCTGCTAGCAGTACACCGACGTCCGATTCTAGCAGGCAAATTTCCCTGCCCCAGCTGCTGGACCGTCGAAAGAAGTTCACTCCCAGCCATCCACATGCCCAGCGGTTGAATGCTAGCTTGGCTAAATTGCTAGCGCTTCAACTGCTGCCTTTTCAGTTGGTAGACTCGGCCCCCTTCCGTGAGTTTGTGCAATGTGCGGTTCCTCAGTGGCAGGTTCCCAAACGCCACTTTTTCTCACGGAAGGCTATTCCGGCTCTCTACCGGCATGTGGAAGGCAATGTCTTGGCCTCGCTGGACAGGGCGGTCAGCGGTAAGGTGCATATTACCGCTGACTCATGGTCCAGCAGGCATGGACAGGGACGTTACCTTTCTTTCACGGCCCATTGGGTCACTCTTTTGGCAGCTGGGAAGGATTCAGGACAAGGTGCAGTAGTGTTGGAGGTTGTCCCACCGCCACGCCTCCAAAATGCTACTACTGGTTGTGACACACCTCTCTCCTCCACCCCCTCCTCTTCTTCTTCCTCCATGGCCTCTTCCTGTGGTTTGTCCTATGAACCAGCGGTGCTCCGTAGCCGTTCACGGGGCTACGCAAGTACGCAGGCAAAAAGATGCCATGCCGTGCTTGCGCTGGTGTGTTTGGGGGACAGAAGCCACACTGGGGCAGAGGTCCTGTCTGCTCTGCAGGGCCAGGCCGAGAGGTGGTTGACGCCACGCCAGCTTAAGCCAGGAATGGTGGTTTGCGACAATGGCACCAACCTCCTCTCCGCCCTCCGACAGGGACAACTGACCCATGTGCCCTGTGTGGCTCACGTCCTTAACCTGGTGGTGCAGCGCTTCTTGGGCAGGTACCCGGGCTTACAGGATGTCCTGAGGCAGGCCAGGAAAGTCTGTGTGCATTTCCGCAGATCTTATAATGCCAGTGCTCGCCTGGCTGAGCTGCAAAAGGAGTTGAACCTGCCCAAGAACCGCCTTATATGTGACATGCCCACCAGGTGGAACTCAACGTTGGCCATGCTGCAGCGGCTGCACACGCAGCAGAGGGCCATCAATGAGTACCTGTGCGACTACGGCACCAGGACAGGGTCAGGGGAGCTTGGTTTTTTTTCTCCACGCCAGTGGGGCATGATCAGGGATGCATGCACTGTCCTGGCACCATTTGAGGAGGCCATGAGGATGGTGAGCAGTGACAGTGCATGCATCAGTGACACTGTACCTCTTGTCCACCTGTTGGAGCACACGCTGCGTGGAATAATGGACAGGGCACTTGAGGCAGAACAGAGGCAGGAAGAGGAGGACTTCCTTGCCTCTCAAGGCCCCCTTTACCCAGACAGTGTTCCTTCTGTCCCACCCATCGCACAGGAAGAGGAGGAGGAGGAGGAGGAGGAGGAGGAGGAGGAGGAGGATTGTGTCAGCATGGAGGTGGAGGCTGGCACTCAGCATCATCAGCAGCAGTCTTTTAGGGATGATTTACAGTCCCAAGAAACCAGTGGACTTGTACGTGGCTGGGAGGAGGTGGCTGCGGATCATGTCGTCCTTAGTGACCCAGAGGACTCCGGAGCGAATGCCTCAGCAAACCTACGCTGCATGGCCTCCCTGATCCTGCAAAGTCTGCGGAAGGATCCTCGTATTCTTCGGATCAAGGAGAGGGACCATTACTGGCTGGCCACTCTCCTTGATCCACGGTACAAGGGTAAGGTTGCGGACCTTATGTTACCGTCGCAGAGGGAGCAGAGGATGAGACAACTCCGGGAGGCCTTGCAGAAAGGTCTGTGCAACGCGTTCCCAGAGACTGGGAGGTTGCAAACTCCTGGTCCTGGACAACGAGTTGCTGAGGCTTCGGCCAGTCAAAGAAGGAGCGGTGGGGAAGGTGGCCGTCTGACCGATGCGTTCAGACAATTCTTTAGTCCGCAGCCCCAAAGTATGATCGGTTCCAGCAACCATCGCCAGCGTCTGATAAACATGGTGCAGGAATATCTAGGGGCAAGGTCAGACTTGGACACCTTCCCCACCGAAAATCCTCTGGCTTACTGGGTCTTGAGGATGGATCACTGGCCAGAGCTTGCACAGTATGCAATTGAGCTACTGGCCTGTCCTGCATCCAGCGTTCTTTCGGAACGCACATTCAGTGCTGCTGGAGGATTTGTCACGGATCACAGGGTGCGCCTGTCCACCGACTCGGTTGATCGACTGACTTTCATCAAGATGAACCAGTCTTGGATCACCACCAGCTACCACACACCTGATGCTGATATAACAGACTAATTGATTTTAAAATGTCACATCCCTTCAAGACTGATGCTGATGCTGAGTGCCTGTGCTGTTATGTTGACTGGCTATCCTCCTCCTCCGAGTCCTCAATGATACGATTGATGATGATAGCTTGGAAGATCATTTTTGTTTATGGGTGCCGCCACCAGTGCCTAACGCCCAATTTTTCAGCCCCTGTTTAACAGGGGCGTGTAATTACAATTTTTGAAGCAATACTTTGCAACAGGGCTCATTGCTGTGCTCCAAGTACAGTATCTGTGAGGAGTTGCAGTGTTGTGCCACCAGTGCCTAAGGCCCAATTTTTCAGCCCCTGTTTAACAGGGGCGTGTCATTACAATTTTTGAAGCAATACTTTGCAACAGGGCTCATTGCTGTGCTCCAAGTACAGTATCTGTGAAGGGTTGCAGTGTTGTGCCACCAGTGCCTAAGGCCCAATTTTTCAGCCCCTGTTCAACAGGGGCATGTAATTACAATTCTTGATCTAATAATTCACAGCAGGGCCCATTGCTGCACCCACCAAGAGTAACTGTCAGGGCTTACAGTGTTGTGGCACCAGCACCACCATCAAAGGCCCAATTTTTACTACCACTGTTCAACAATTATATGTAATTAAAATTCCTGATATAATAGTTGACAGCAGGGCGTTCCAGCACCAACCAAGAGTAACTGTGAGTGCTTACAGTGTTGTGCCAACACCAACAACTAAGGGGCCTATTTCTGCAGAGTATATACGGCAGGTCCCTACTTTCAAACATCCAACTTACAAACGACTCCTACTTGCAAACGCAAGAAGACAACAGGAAGTGAGAGGAAATCTACCACTAGGAAGGAAAATTCTCTCCTGTAAGAATAAATATGGGAGAAAGGTGTCTCCTCTGTACTGATGCTTTATCAGCAATCCTTGTTTCAAGAAAAACACCACATTTCAAAAACAGTTGTCATTAGGACGGAAAGTGAGGTGAAATGTTCTGAACAGGGGCACAGACAGCAAAACAAATGTTACAGGGGTGATAACCCTTACCTATGTTTTCCAAAAAGTTTAAAAATAGATTTTTGGTCTGGAGCTACACTTCAACAATGTACCTGTTCAAAATTACAAACAGATTCTACATAAGAACAAACCTACAGTCCCTGTCTTTTATGCACCGCCTGTATACGGCTGTTCAGAGTATATAGGGCCTTTTTTATTTTATGTGCGGGGTTCCCCTTAATATCCATACAAGACCCAAAGGGGCTGGTAATGGGCTGGGGTAGGGGGGGGGTCATGGGGTAGCTATGCCATTTTTCTTAAAGATTTTCATCCATATTACCGGGACCAGACATTACATTAAAGCCGCAAGCAGTTTTAAATGGCTTTTTTTTCCTTTAGAAGTGTCATTTTGTGCAGGGACAGTTCTAAACACGGGAAACACGTGGCACTTCACAGGCATACTTTAGACACCCCCCAGGTACGATATTTAAAGGAATATTTGACTTTTTTTTTTTCACTTTATGCATCATTAAAATGACTGCTCCCGGAAAACGACCGTTTTTAAAACTTATTTTTGCATTGATACATGTCCCCTGGTGCAGAACCCGGGTTCCCAAACCCTTTTTAGGACAATAACATGCATAATAGTTTTTATAATTAGCACTTTAGAATTCGAACGTTCGCATCCATTGTATTTAATAGGGTTCTAATGTTCGTTCGAACTTTCGGTCCGTTCGCGGGTTCTGGTGCGAACCGAACCCGGGGGTGTTCGGCTCATCACTAACAGAGAGTAATGGAAATATGGAGTTCAAAGTGAACTGTGTCATTACCAGGGGCGGATCCAGAGTCTTTTCTCGGGAGGGGCACTGGCAAAAATATGTTTTTTTTGTGGGAAATTTATCGGGGAAATGGCTGGTGTCGGCGCAATCATCCCGGCACCATGGTTGTTATGGTGTCAGGATAATTGAAGCGCATTATTTCTACTATTACATTGTAATATAAAATTTAATAGTTCAATGCAGAATCTGTGGGAGCCCCGAGTGTGTCACTTGCCACCGTCGCCTGCAATTAGTGGGAGCCCTGAGCGTGTCACTTGCTACACATTGCGGATTGTCACTTGCCACGTCACCTGCCACACCTTGTGGATTGTCACTTGCCACATCACCTGTCACACCTTGCGGATTGTCACTAGCCACACCTTGCGGATTGTCACTTGCCACGTCACCTGCCACACCTTGCTGATTGTCACTTGCCTGCCACCAGATGCAGATTGTCATTTGCCACGTCACCTGACACAATTTGCGGATTGTCACTTGCCACATCGCCTGCCACACCTTGCGGATTTTCACTAACTTGCCTGCTAAGGTGTAGTTTTGGTTGTCTCTTGCTGTGTCCCAGACTCCCAGAGTCAGGCAGCAGAGAGATAATGTAATCTCTCTGCTGCCTGCACAGTGAGGGCGGAAGTCACTGCAGGAATGCAGGGCAGGCACTGGCGGTGAGAGATGATCTCATCTCTCTGCTCCCCCGCTCCCGGCTAGCTGATTGGCCAGCTGCCACACTGAGCCTGCTCTCTCACCTGCACTGCCAACACACTGAGCAGCATAGTCTGCCCACGAACCGCACCGCCCGCCCACAAACTGCGCCGCAAGTGGAGCCGCCCGCTTTCTTATCTGTCTGTGGAGCCGCACGCTATCGCACCTGCCCGCAGAGCGGCCCGACGTGACTCACTGATGTCACTCGTTGCTAGACGCCAAGCGGCCCAGGCGTTAGCAACGAGTGCAGGGAAGAGGCTCCACCCACCTCCTCCTCCCCTCTTGGTATCGTGTCAGTGCGCCGCTGATCGGCTGATGTGAGAAACTGAGAGAGAGACTCAGAGAGGCAGCGGCAGCCGCAGAACAAGTACTGTATATACTCGAGTATAAGCCGACCCGAATATAAGCTGAGGCACCTAATTTTACCCCAAAAAACTGGGAAAACTTATTGACTCGAGTATAAGCCTAGGGTGTCCATCTGCATGCCTCACTGTGCCTCACTGTGCCCATGCCTCACTGTGCCCATGCTTCACTGTGCCCATGACTAGACTGATGTTTAGCATGGGAGTCTATGGAAGGAGTGCCTGGATTTGAAAAATCGGTTCTCCCCGGCCGTAGGTCCCCCAGACACCAAACTTTTCACACTTGTAGAGGAGATATGGGGCTACAAGTGTGCAACGTTTGGGGTCCAGGGGACCTACAGCCGGCCGGTACCGGGTCCCCAAAGTCCGGGAGATCAGGCGCAAAAAAAAAAAAACAGAGCAAGCAAGTGAGTGTGACAGATGGTCTCGGGGGGGGGCAATTGCCCTGTTGCCCTGTTGCCCCCCTGGATCCGCCCCTGGTCATTACCTGGAGGAATTGGCATTTAGGGGGTAGACCCCTTTCACAATGAGCCGCCCATAGCATCGTCAGTAAAACGCCAATATTTTTACAGCCGATGCTATGAGCGGATTTGCGGCGCATTTTGGCCACTAGCGGGGAGCATTTAACCCCCGCTAGCGACCGAGAAAGGGTTAAAACTGCCCGCAATGCGCTGCTGAATTGATTTCAATGGGCAGGAGCGGTGGGGGAGCGGTATACACACCGCTCCTTCACCGCTCCAAAGATGCGGCTAGCAGGACTTTATTTACCATCCTGCTGCCGCAACGCTCCAGTGTGAATGTAACAGCTGTTTAGGGTCGGTTTGCAGGAGCTATTTGTAACGCTATAGCGCCTGCAAAACGCTCCAGTGTGAAAGGGGTCTAAAACAGGCAGGAAGGAAATGTACCGTAATATCAACTTACTGCCTGTCAAATGCCTCTGAAAAGTGACCTGAGCATAGATCACCTTTCAGAGGAGTGGCAGTGCCTGCTGCAAGTGAATACAAGCCTTTGGGCTCACACTGGTGTGCTGCTGTGGTTTGGCTACAGTGCTGGTGTACTGGCGGGTTTTCTTAGCCGCAAGTCCCTCAGACTTTTAGGTTGCACATTTTTGCTGCATTTTCTGAAAGTGCACCAAAGATGCAGCATGCAGGACATTTAGTTCACTTTCAGAATATGCAGTAAAAATGTGCAACCTCTATGGGACCAGGGGCAACACGCAGGAAGACTGCCAGTACACCACCACTGAAGCCAAACAGCAGCATGCCAGTGTGAGCCCACATTATAACACCTAGGAGGGAAAGGTAGTGTCACATGCTGCTAGAAAAAAATCTTTAGCTGCAGAGAGGGGGAGGGAGGAGAAGTTCACTTACTTGTATGGTCCCAGCCAGGGGAGGGCTGGGCCAGGGGGCAGGGTGGTAATTGCCTCCCAGGCCACCCTAACTTTTGTTTAAAATGGCCGGCAGCCGCTGCCCGCTACTATTTTCTTTTTTATTCTGGTCTAGGAAGTCGGGCCGGGGGCATGGCCATGGCGGCCGACCACTAGCTGTTGCATTCCGGGAGTTGTATTCTGCGCTCAAGCTTCTGGTGGGTGGAAAACACAGCAGCGCAGAGGAAACTACAACTCCCTGGGACCGGATTCTTGGAAGCAGGCAGAGGCAGGGCGTGCCAGTGAGTCGGGGCGCTGGCTGCAACTTGACCCCAGGATCAGGAGTGTTACCCCCCCCCAGGAGACCGTGGCGTGCAAGGACCTACTGAGCTGAGATCGCTGAGGTGAGAGACCCTGACACCCCTAGCTGACCCCCCATCTCCCCCCCATACACCCCATGTAACCTGCTCAAGTGATCAGGCTGCATTAATTGGCACTGGTGAGGCTGCATTAAAAAAAACAGGTGGGCCATTGATGGTGAGCTGATTTGGCGGTTCAATGGGCCACTTGACTGGACTTACCCCCCAGGCCTAAGGCTACCAGCCCTCCCCTGGTCCCAGCCTTCAGGAGACTCACTGCATTCGAGCTGACTGTTCAGATTGAACTTTCCCGCCCACACCTTCTTCCCAGACAGCACACAGGCTGCCTGGAGTGTGGGCCGGGAAACAGAGCAGGTCCAGCTTCTGCCAGCCATTCGTGTAGAGGAGGGAGGGGCTGGGCGGGGCTGTGCTGTGCTCTGTACCACAGACTGTCAGCTCAGCTCAGCCCTTGAACAAAGACATAGCTTGCTCACAGTACTTCATGGAGCTTCTGCACTCGGCCAGCTCAAGAACTGCGCATGTGCAGTTCTGAGCTGGTGATACAGCGGCCTTTGCACAGTCTATCAGAGCAGCCCAGGGGGCAATTGCATGCCTGCCCCCTGCCCCAGCCCGCCCCTGTCAGTAACCATAAAGAAACAGCACTGAATGAAAGAAAGATGCAGCATGAATCATGGAGACAAATAAAAAAGCATTACAATTAGGCAGAATTACATGCCAGACAGCTGCACAGTCATGGTGTCACTCTTGGGAACAGCCGTGCATTTAGCAGGGCATCAATTATTTTTTATTATTATTATACAGGATTTATATAGCGCCAACAGTTTACGCAGCGCTTTACAACTTGAGGGTAAACAGTACAAATACAATACACTTTATTACAGTAGGAATAAGAGGGCCCTGCTCCTTAGACCTTACAATCTAAGAGGGAAGGTCAAGAGCTACAAGAGGTAATAACTGTGGGAAATGTGCTGATGGAGAAAATAAATGTACAGTTGTTAGGTGGGGGCCAGATAGGCTTCTCTGAAGAGATGAGTTTTCAGGGATCGTCTGAAAGTTGGACAAACGACAAAGTAGGAGAAAGTCAGACAGATTGGGGTAGAGCTTTCCAGAGGATGGGAGAGGCTCTGGAGAAGTCCTGAAGGCAAGCATGGGATGAAGGGACAAGGGAGTTAGAGAGCAGGAGGTCTTGGGTGGAGCGAAGAGAACGATTAGGTTGGTATTTTGAGACTAGGTTAGTGATGTAGCTGGGGGCCAGGTTGTGAATGAGTTTGTAAGTTATTGTTAGTATATTAAATTTAATTTGTTGGATGAGTGGCAGCCAATGGAGGGATTGGCAGAGGGGTATAGCAGATGCTGAGTGGTTTGTAAGGTGGATGAGCCTGGCAGCAGCGTTCATAATGGACTGAAGTGGGGATAGCCTATTTAGAGGTAAGCCAATGAGGAGGGAGTTGCAGTAGTATAGAGATGACCAGGGAGTGGATTAGAAGCTTTGTGGTGATCTTGCGGAGGTTTAGGCAGCAAAATTTGGATAGCGATAGGATATGGGGCCAAAAGGGTAGTTCGGAGTCTAGGATTACACCTAGGACCTTGGCGTGGGGCGACAAGTTGATTGTTGAGCCGTTAATATTGACAGAGAAATCAGGGGAAGTTGCAAGTGGGGGAGGAAATATCATGAGCTCGGTTTTGGATCGGTTGAGTTTGAGGAACTGATGTGACATCCAGGCTGACATGTCTGTTAGTAAGTTGGTGATGCGTGAGGAGACAGATGGAGAGAGCTGGAGGGTGGAGAGATAGATTTGGGTGTCATCAGCGTAGAGATGATATTGAAAGCCATGGGAGGCAATCAACTGACCCAGGGAGGTGGTGTAGATTGAGAAAAGGAGAGGTCAAAGAACAGAACCTTGTGGGACCCCGATGGAGAAAGGAAGAGTAGAGGAGAAAGAAAAGTTGTAAGTGACACTGAAGGAGCGGAGGGATAGATAGGATGAAAACCAGCAAAGAGCATACTTCCCAACTGGCACGGATTGGGAGGGACTTTCCCGCAATGACAACTGTTTCCCGCATGCCCACAAGAGAGGATATTTTCCTGCATAACACTAGTGAAGAGGAGGAAGAGGAGGTCCGAGGTCCCCCACCCCCATCCCCACGCTCCTCAACTGCAGCACGGGAGAAGTAAAAGCCATAAACATGAGTAGGAAGAGGTAAGAAGTAAGGTTCCCCCCCGCTGTTCAACTGTAACGGCAGGTCTGGAGGTATTCTCCCTTCCCCGCTCCTCAACAACTTCTATTAAGACGGGTAGAAATTCCGAATTCAGCATCCCGTGACAGCCCCGTACCCCCGCCCCCCCTGCTCAAGAACTTCTTTAATAACCTGTGAAAAAAAAAGCAGCATCCCGCGGCAGCACCTCCCCCCCCCGCTCAACAACTTTAATGTCGGGAAACCCCCCCCCTGCTCAACAACTTTAATGTTGGGGGAAAATTTGGGTATCCCGTGGCAGCTCCCCACCCCCCCAGTGCCCCCCACCCCCTCAACAACTTGAATGTCCCGCAGCTCAATGAAGAAAAGTTGGGAGGTATGCAAAGAGTACAGTCACGGAGACCAAATGACAGCCACAACATCCACATGAGAAGCCTATTTAACGGTCCATACAGCAGGGTCTGCACCTAGGGAGCAGCAGGTGGTCGGCCACAAGTTTATTGCAACCAGGTAGGGAGAGCTGATTGGTCATATTAAGTGAGGAGGAAAAGAAAGAAACGCAGGCTTGGGAGTCAAATTTATGAGTTAGGTCCTGCAGGTGGGGATATGGGCCATACACAAGTAGTAGGCTGACATGGAGCTGTCAGGCAAAAAAAAACAAAGTGGTGTAATAAACAAAAAATGTTATAAATGCAAATTAGCAGAAAAATAATTGTTAAAGGGGAAGGGCAAGTAGAAATTAGTTATGGTTGATTAGGGTAAACTTCAAGTGTTACTAAGCCTACAACAGTAAAACCAGTCTGTATATGCAGTAAAGCATGCTTGTTATACTCACTGTGGAACCCAAGGGTTTGATCCTTTGCATTGTGTAAAAAGGCTGCTTGATCTTGTATGCACAGATCCACCTCTTCTTCCACTTACTCCAGAACATGTCTGACTAGTACAGAGCCTTTGGAGTCAGGCTGCACATGCTCAGTTTGGTGTGTATTGCTAGAGAGTTTTTTTTTTTTCTTGGGAGAGTGTATGTGATCAGCACAGGGCCAATCAGCACTATCCTGACAGATGGTCAGGGGTCCTGGATCCTGATAGGACAGCTCAGTGCATTATGAAAACTCCTCTTACAAGCTTTACCAGGAACTGATAGAAGTCACAAGACTGCTATATCTGCTGATCAGAAAAGGTATTTAGCAGTTTATATTTACTAAAATAATTGCATTTCCATGTTCTGTTTACTGTGGGAGACCAGATATAGTGAATGCAGGGTCCTGGGTTGAGTAACACTGGATCAGCTGCAATTTGTGCAGTGTATGGCCCTGCTGGCTCTGCTCTGTTTGGAAAATTGCAAACTATTTTTGTAATAACCAACATCTCTAAACGTACAGAGCCAACAAAATTCCTTTCTTTATAGTATAAACACTCCAGATAATACTGGGGTGCCGTGACGTGACCTCTGCAGCTTATGCATGCATGTATTTGCAAATGTGTGCAAACTAAACCCCTGTTTTTAACGTGAACTGCTGGATAGGAGAATTTGGCTTGTTGCTTGCTGGCCTTTTAAGTTGAGCTGGGAATTTTTCTTTGTTGTTGTTTGACATGCGTTGCCCTTTCATGTGCTTCTTGCTGTTAAGGCCAGTTGCCATTTGTTTATACCGTTGGTTATTTGGTGAGGGGATGCACTAAATACCTTTGTTGCCATTGTGCTATTTGCCAGGTGTCCAGTGCGTCCCTGTGCCTTTAAGGTGGTGTGGGCTACCTCCAGGCATACTGTACCTGCGCTCAATCTATCCATTATTATATATGTGCTTCTACTATAGAGGCTCGCAAAATTTATAGAGCTAGGACTGCAGATAATACTGGGGTGCTGTGACGCAGTTACTGTATTTGCAAATAAAAACCCCTGTTTTTAAAGTGGTTGTAAACCCACTCTGACAACTTGCACCTACAGGTAAGCCTAGATTAAGGCTTACCTGTAGGTGCAAGAAATATCTCCTTAACCCACACGGTTAAGGAGATATTTGCAGAAAACACTGCACTGATGTCTACGGCGCATGCGCGCTGTAGACAACGGCGCAGGCGCACTGAGCGTCCCGGTTTTCTTATTGGGACATGCCGGGATTATGCCGGTCCCGCGTGCATGCGCAGGATAGTGCCGGTCCCGGGCGCATACGCGGGAGTGACGTCATCGCCGCTCCGTCCAGTCACAGCGCCGGAGCGGCAATACACGGAAGGGACTTGAAAGCAAGATGGCGGAAGCGGCGGAGGGGAACGAAGAGCGCTTCGGGGCATCGATCTAAGGTAAGTCATTCATAATGAGCTAGTAAGCTCATTATGCCTTTCTCTAGCAGGGTTTTTTTTTTTTTTTTTAAAAAGAGGGTTTACTTCCTCTTTAACGTAGACTGTTAGACAGGACAATTTGGTTTGTGGCAGGCTGGCTGGTAAGTTGAGCTGGGAATTTTTCCTTGTTGTTGTTTGACATGACACCCACTTTGCCAGCAATCTGCACAATCAGACCCAAACTGACACCGCAAAAAGCACATCTGCAGAGATGTTATTATCAGTAGCACAGTTACGCTGCCAGAAACACATCTGCAAAAAAACAATTGATTCCCCAGTGACACCTTCAGAAACAAGTTCACAGAGATACAATCTGTTCCATAGTGACACCACAGTAACATGTCTACAGAGATACAATCTCTTTTATAGTGTCACCACCAGTGGCATGTCTACAGAGATACAATCAGTTACATAGAAACACCACCAGTAGCGTTTCTACAGATACTATTCAGATACTATTCATTCCGCAGTGACACCGAAAGTCCACCGAGATACAATACGCATGCTTTAAGATGATCAATTATTTACTCATTACAAATATAGCACATAAAGGTTACCTAAGCCAAAGTCCATTAGACCTCAGATCGCTATGCCAACACAACCTAGCACAGTGTAGCGGGCATTTAAATTTGGGGGGGAGCATCTGGGTTATTCAACCCAGATGTACTAATTGTTAGGGAATCTGAGAATCCCTTTTGTGGTTCTTGGAGGACTCTGGTGGTGCAAGGTTCCCTGTGGCCTGCAGGTGGCGTTGTCGCCCTGGGCCGGAGTTGAACCTGCACCGCAAGACTGTTCTTTTTTGTCCTTTCCTGGCGCCGGTACAGCGGGGAGGGGAACCCGCTGTGACACAAAGAGAATATAAAAGGGGCGGACGCCCTGACCTCTGGGTTCAGAGTTGGAGGACGCGGCCGCGCCCAGGCACCTTCAGCCTGGGTGCTGGCGTTCCGGAGTTCCGGGCCCAGGTGCCCTTGACCTGGCCGGAGCGAGGGATGGAGTCCATCCCAGGCACCTTAAGCCTGGGGTGAGGTACTACGGCCAAGGCCTGGGACCCAGCAACTTTGACTGGGTTCCGCGAGGGTGGAGGAGTCCGAGGGGCCCTAAGGTGTTGGGACCCGTATCTGAGGTGAGGAGGCCGGGGAGTGTAACCCTTCCGAATAGCCCGGACAGCATTAATCCGGTGACGGCGGGGCCTCTGGTAACTCTCTTGGAGGGATGTCTTCCCCCTGACAGGGGCTGCAACGTAGCAAAGATAACTCCAGTATCTGTTCACTGGAAGAGACTCTGAAGCCAAAAAGTACATTTTACAGCCACTGTGCTTAGCAACCGTTGGTGAAACCTCAACGGTTTAGTTTCTTTGAGGATTGTGCCTTGACCTACTCCCCACCAATACTGAACTGTTCTATGGGTCTCAAACTGTCTGCTCGCAAAGGACTATTTGTTTGCCGTTATGGAATAAATACGTGTTGGACCTTTTTCAGTGTGTGGTACTCCAATTACTGGGAGCAAAGGGGGTTATCAGCAGAACAGACTTGGCTCTGAGCGTATACACAGCCCGGGTGTAATCTGATGCTGGCTTTCACCTCTACATGCTGTAATCTAGAGGACATGGGCCGTGGCGCACCTCGCTCTCCCCTTCAAGGTACCCCTAGACCGAAGCCAAAGTAAGCACTAAAGAAGAGAGAGAGGGTGAGGCCGCTACAATATCTACTGTGTCAGGTGCTAGAACGCAAATAATGTTCCAGCACTCAGCTCTTAAAGCGATTGTAAAGTTTTAATTTTTTTAAATTAAAATAACAAACATGTCATACTTAACTGCTCTGTGCAATGGTTTTGCAGAGCGGCCCTGATCCTCCTTTTTCTGGGGTCCCCTGCCGACATTCTTGGCTAAACACCCATGCGATCCAAATCCAGTGCTGACCAAAAAAAGGGTCCTGCACCATTTTGGTGTAAATGTGATGCGATTTCAGTCATACTGCGCAATAGCAATGCTGTACAAATGACATGCAATGTCTGGCATCGCATAAGTGTGAACCCAGTCTTACTGCCCTTTTGTTTACATTCATCATTAAGAACTTAGCAGTTGAATGGGCCAGGCAGGGAGGATTCATGGTTTTTAGGTCACCAGCAGCCAATAGCCCTGAATAGGAGCTGTCACATTTAGTAGTGGTAGTAATACCACTGTTAAATAATTCACTTCTAATTGTTACATAGTTACATAGTAGGTGAGGTTGAAAAAAGACACAAGTCCATTAAGTCCCACCAATGTGTGTGATTATATGTCAGTATTACATTATATATCCCTGTATGTTGTGGCCATTCAGATGCCTATCTAATCGTTTTTTGAAACTATCAATGCTCCCCACGGAGACTACCGCCTGTGGAAGGGAATTCCACATCCTTGCCGCTCTTACAGTAAAGAACCCTCTACGTAGTTTAAGGTTAAACCTCTTTTCTTCTAATTTTAATGAGTGGCCACGTGTCTTGGTAAACTCCCTTCTGCAAAAAAGTTGTATCCCTATTGTGGGGTAGCCAGTATGGCATTTGTAAATTGAAATCATATCCCCTCTCAGGCATCTCTTCTCCAGAGAGAATAAGTTCAGTGCTCGCAACCTTTCCTCATAACTAATATCCTTCAGACCCTTTATTAGCTTTGTTGCCCTTCTTTGTACTCACTCCATTTCCAGTACATCCTTCCTGAGGACTGGTGCTCAGAACTGGACAGCATACTCTAGGTGCGGCCGCGCCAGAGTCGTGTAGAGCGGGAGAATTATTGTTTTATCTCTGGAGTTGATCCCCTTTTTAATGCATGCCAATATTCTGTTTGCTTTGTTAGCAGCAGCTTGGCATTGCATGCCATTGCTGAGCCTATCATCTACTAGGACCCCCAGGTCCTTTTCCATCCTAGATTCCCCCAGAGGTTCTCCCCCCAGTGTATAGATTGCATGTTTATTTTTGCCACCCAAATGCATTTTTTTAAAATATTCTACATTAAACCTCATTTGCCATGTAGTTGCCCACCCCGTTAATTTGTTCAGATCTTTTTGCAAGGTTTCCACGTGCTGCATATAAGTTATTGCCCTGCTTAGCTTAGTAATGTTTGCAAATACAGAGATTGAACTGTTTACTCCATCCTCCAGGTCGTTTATTAACAAATTAAATAGGATTGGTCCCAGCACAGAACTCTGGGGGACCCCACCACCCACCCCTGACCATTCTGAGTACTCCCCATTTATCACCACCCTCTGAACTCCCCCTTGTAGCCAGTTTTCAATCCATGTACTCACCCTATGGTTCATGCCAACGGACCTTATTTTGTATAGTAAACGTTTATGGGTAACTGTGTCAAATGCTTTTGCAAAATCCAGATACACCACATCTACGGGCCTTCCTTTATCTAGATGGCAAATCACCTCCTCATAGTAGGTTAATAGATTGGTTTGGCAAGAATGATTTTTCATGAATCCATGCTGATTACTGCTAATGATACCGTTCTCATTACTAAAATCTTGTATATAGTCCCTTATCATTCCCCTCCAAGAGCTTGCATACTATTGATGTTAGGATAACTGGACTGTAATTCCCAGGGATGTATTTTGGGCCCTTTTTAAATATTGATGCTACATTGGCTTTTCTCCAATCAGTTGGTACTATTTGTCACGTACCTGGTGAGGGAGCCCAACGTGCAGGGAGTGACCTCTCGAAATCCCCTGGCTCGAGAGCCCCTGATAGAGCAGACAGGGGCTCCGGAGGACAGAGGGCACAAGTGCCTGGTTGGTGAGCAGGGTAGAAGGCAGATGCAGCGGCAGGTGGTGCACAGCGAACTGGAGCAGGCCTACGGCAGCTGGGAGGTGCACGGTTAAGCTAAACTGGATACAACAGCAGGTTGGAGTATTAGAGTCCAGAACTAATCTGCAGCAACAAGGAGGTGTGCTGTAGTCCGGGCTGAACTGCAACAGTAGGGAAGGTACTTGTAATCCAGGCTGATCTGCTACAGCAAGGAGGTGCACTGTAGTCCGGATAGAACTGCAACAGCAGGGAGGTGCACTGTAGTCCGGATAGGTGGGTGTGGGTAAGCAGGTTCAGGCCAGGCCAGTTTATCAGGCCAGCAGCGACTAGGTTCAGGGGAGACCGGGAGAGTAGTCAAGACAAGCCGAGGTCAGGGCAGGCAGCAATCGGAGGTAACAGAGGCAAGCCGGGCCAGATAACTGGTATTCAGGATCAGAAGTCAAATAGCAGGAGTCTCAGGAACGCTGTAGTCCAGACAGCAAGAAGCAGAATGTCAGAGTAGTTTAAATGCCATTTCTGGCGCCAAACGCTGTCACTGCGCGCGCCGATTGCGCTGTCGCACACGCGCATGCGCCGGATGGCCCTTCCGTGCACAGGTGTTCTCCTGGCAACACTGTTGCCAGGCAGAGTATGGAAACATCTTTCCTGACACTATTCCAGTCAGAAAACTGTCAGTAAAAATTAGGAACAATGGTCTGGCAATTACTTGACTGAGTTCCCTAAGTACCCTCGGATGCAGGCCATCTGGTGCAAGTGATTTATTAATGTTACGTTTCCCAGGTCTAATTTTAATTTTGTCCTCTGTTAACCATGGAGGTGCTTCCTGTGATGTGTCACGAAGATAAACACTGCAGTTTTGGTTACTAAAGCCCCCCGATTTCCTCGTGAAGACTGAGAAGAAGAATAAATTAAATACCTTTGCCATCTCCCCATCCTTTGTAACCAGATGTCCTTCCTCATTCTTTTTGTGGGGCCAATATGGTCTTTCCTCCCTTTTTTACTGTTTACAAGTTTACATACTTAAAGAATTTCTTGGGATTTTTTTTGCTCTCCTCCGCTATGTGTCTTTTGTGTTCTATCTTAGCCGCCCTAATTGCACCCTTACATTTCTTGTTGCATTCTTTATGAAGTCTGAATTCTGATGATGATCCCTCGACCTTGTATTTTTTGAAGGCCTTCTCCTTTGCTTTTATATGCATTTTTACATTGGAGTTAAGCCATCCAGGACTTTTGTTCGCTCTTTTAAATTTATTACCCAATGGGATGCATTGGCTAATGCCCTTATTTAATATGCTCTTAAAGTAAACCCATCTCTCCTCTGTGTTCTTTGTTCCTAAGATTTTATCCCACTTCATGCCTTCTAGCAAGGTTCGTAGTTTAGGGAAGTTGGCTCTTTTGAAATTCAGTGTCTTTGTATTCCCCTTATGTTTCCTATTTGTGTGATTTATACTGAAGCCAATTGACCTGTGATCGCTGTTTCCTAAATTGCCCCGTATTTCCACATCCATGATCAGGTCTGTATTGTTGGTAATCAGTAGATCCAGTAACGCATTATTTCTAGTTGGTGCATCTACCATCTGAACCATGAAATTGTCCTGCAAGACATTTAGAAACTGGCGAGCCTTAGACGAATGCGTGGTTCCCTCCGCCCAGTCTATGTCTGGATAATTAAAATCCCCCATTATGATAACACTTCCCATCCTTGCTGCTAATCCAACTTGTGATAGGAGTTCCGTCTCCCCCTCCTCCCTCAGGTTAGGGGGCCTATAGCATACTCCCAGTATTATTTTCCCCTTAGCTTCATCCCTCTGTAGCTCTACCCATAAGTATTCCACCTCCTCCCTAGCTCCCTTAGTGATGTCATCTCTCACATTCACTTGTACATTAGTCTTGATATATAGACATACCCCTCCCCCTTTTTACCCTCTCTATTCATGCGATAAAGGGTTTACCCTTGAATGGTTGCCAGCCAATCATGAGAGCTGTTGAACCAGGTCTCTGAAATCCCCACAAAATCCAAATCCTCCTCGTACAACAGTATCTCTAGTTCACCTATCTTGTCCGCCAGGCTCCTGGCATTGGTGAACATGCCACATAGTTTAGACCGGTCACATACTATCCTCTTATTTGGTTTTCCGAGATTGCCACTAGGACTTGTTACTATACTTACCTTGGGTTTATGTGCTTTAGTCAACCTACCACTAATGCCCCCAATCTTACCCTCTGGAATATGTTCCGCGCTGCCTATCTCTTCCTCTGGGCCCTCCCCCCGTCACCTAGTTTTAAAAACCCCTCTAACTTTTTGGCCATCTTCACTCCCAACAGATCTGCACCCTCCTCATTTAGGTGCAGTCCGTCCCTTCTATAGTACTGGTGACCGACTAAAAAGTCGACCCAGTCATCCAGGAACCCAAACCCCTCCTTACTACACCAGCTCCTCAGCCACTTGTTTACTTCCTTAATCTCCCTGTGCCTTTCTGGTGTGGCTCAAGGTACCGGTAGTATTCCTGAGAATACTACCTTGGAGGTCCTTTTCCTCAATTTAGCTCCCAAGTCCCTAAAATCATTCTTTAGGAAACTCCATCTGCCTCTGACTTTGTCATTGGTGTCAACGTGCACCATGACAGCCGGGTCCTCCCCAGCCCCTCCCAGTAATCTGTCCACCAGATCCGCAATGTGCCGAACCCGAGCTCCCGGTAGACAACATACAGTTCAGCACTTCAGGTCTTTGTTACAGATTGCCCTCTCTGTCCTTCAAATGCGGCGTACACACGATCGTTTTTCATGCCATTTTTTAAACCGTAGTTTTTCTCGTCGTTTTTTTCATGTTTCCTCTCAAGCCTGTCTTGCGTACACACGATCATTTTAAAAAACGTTCAAGCAAAGCGCAGTGACGTACAACACGGCACTATAAAGGGGAAGTTCCGTTCGGATGGCGCCACCCTTCATGTTAGTAAAGTTTGTTGAGCGACGATTCGCGCTTTTCAGCCTCGTGCTTTTCAGTCCGTTACAGCGTGACGAATGTGCTATCTCCATTACGAACGCTAGTTTTACCAGAACGAGCGCTCCCGTCTCATGCTTGATTCTGAGCATGCGTGTTTTTTTTCACCTCGTAAAAGCATACACACTATCGTTTTTCACGTCGTTAAAAAAAACGACATGAAAAACGACGTGAAAAAATAGAGCATGTTCGAAATTTTTAATGGCCATTTTTCACGTCGTTAAAAATGCTCTGGAGCATACACACGATCGGTTTTAATGCCCATTTTTAAAAATGGCATTTTTAACGGCATGAAAAACGATCGTGTGTATGGGGCATAAGAAATGAGTCCCCTACCACCAGAATCTGTCTTTCCTTTCCCTTCGCTCCCCCCCCCCCCCCCAATTGTGTACATTCATAAAATGCAAAGTGGGTACACTATGAAACAATTACTCTACGTTGTAACTAATGTAACTAATTTAACGATGCGCTTGCACCGACCTACTACGTATACACAGTCAACTCACACCTCATGCATAAATTATAAATACAACAATAACAATGCTGCGTGACAATTTAAAATATAAAAGTGCTCTGTGCTGGTTTCACAGTGTTCATAAATGAAGTGCTAATTGCTTAAACAAATGAACAGCATATATGCGATACAATGTGGAATATACGGCAGTCCCAACCACATAACACTGCTTCCACTCAGATAATCAGCTGTGTGTGTTTCACTCACATATCCTGGATACAGACAGCGCTTTACTCAGCTCAGTGGGATGATATCCTCATCAAGCTGCTGGAAGCGTCACTTGGCTCCTCCCCCTAAGCGTTGCATCATCGACACGTGACTTAATCACTTCAATTACTCTACGTTCACATCTATGCCATTTTTAGTGCGTTTTGCAGTTTGCAGAAACACACTACAGTCCATTTAACATGTTTTCCTATGGTACAAGCTCACATCTATGCGTTTTGCAGCCGGTGAGAGTTTTTTGGAAAGGGTTTTCGCCTGCGTTTTGCGTGTAAAAAACTTCAATGGAATCGCACCAAAAAGAACCAAATGTTGTGTTTGTGATGCAATTTTTGATGTGTTTTGCGGTTTTAAATTTTTTCCTATAAACACTGTAAATAGCTGGTTGCTAAGGAGCAGGCCGGGAAGCCGGCCACCGCATCCTTAACAAATGAGGAGTCATCAGCTGTCAGCGAGGTTCCCCACTGACAGCTGAATGTAAAAAAAAATTGTGAAAAAAAAAGGCATAGGGTTTTACCCCAGGTCCATACCAGGCACTTCGGGTCTGGTATGGATTTTTATAAAACACCCCCATGCCAATTTTTTTTGGCGTGGGATCACCCCCCAAAATCCATACCAGCATGCAGCCCGACAGGTCAGGAAAGTGAGAGGCTGAGCCAGCGTCACTCCTGAACCATACCAAGCCTCATGCCCTCAACATGGGGGGGGGTGTTTTGGGGCGAGGGGGCTCTGCCCCTCCACCTCAAAGCAGCTTGTCCCCATATTCCCTTTGGCGGTGGTTGTGGGGGTCTACAGGCAGGGCGCTTATCAGAATCTGGAAGCACGCTCTGACAAGGGGACCCCCAGATCCCGGGCTCCCCCCTATGTGAATTGTACCCATTCACCAAAAAAAAAAAAAAGTGTAGTGTTACAAAACACAAGAGTCGGTTTTTGACAAGCCCTTCATCTGCCAGATCCTGGTCAGACAGTGGAAGCTGACAAAACGAAGGCAGCCAGCGTTGGAGGAAGACCGTGTCTTTTATTTTTAGCATGCAGCGGTGGCTGCAGGCGAAGAAGACATCACCTGAGAGTGAAGAGGGAGAAGAAACCAGCGAGAGTGAAGAGAGAGAAGAAACACCTGAGAAAGAAGACAGCGGAGGGAGAAGAAACCACCGGAGAGAGAAGAAACATCGGTGGGAGAAAAACACCAGAGGAAGAAGAAACCACCAGAGAGAGAAGAGGGAGAAGAAACACCGGAGGGAGAAGAAACACCGGAGGGAGAAGAAACATCAGAGGGAGAAGAAACACCGGAGGAAGAAGAAACCCTGGAGGAAGAACAAACCCCGGAGGAAGAACGATTTATAAGAGCCGCCCCAAAGCACCCCACCATGTTGAGGGCATGTGGTCTGGTATGGTTAGGGAGGGGGTGCGGGGCGCTCGCTCCTCCCCTCCCTATCCTGACCTGCCGGGCTGCATGCTCGGATAAGGGTCTGGTATGGATTTTGGGGGGGACTCCACACCATTAAAAAAAATGTTTTTTTTCCAGATATTTTTATTTGCTGGCAAAGGACATGGTAGCTGGATTCCAGGCCCGCTTCTTAGCAACCAGCCATTTACAGTGTGTTTATTAAAGTAAAAAAAAAAAGTAAAAAATTAATGCACGAAAACTGCATGCAAAAACGCTTAAAAAACAAGGGTTTGAAAAACACATGCAGCGCAGCCGGCATTGATGTGAACCTAGACTTAACCACTTAACGACCGCCCACTGTAATTATACGTCGGCAGAATGGCACCGACAGGCAGAATCACGTAGATCTACGTGATCGCCTTTGTATAGTTGGGGGGTCCGATCGGACCCCCCTTCTGTACAGTGAGTGGTGGTTAAGTGTTCGGGAGCGATCCGGCATGAGGGGACGGCCGTTCGATTCCGGCCACCCCCTCTCGATCGCTCCCGGCGAATGAGAGAGCTTCCCCTGCCTGTGTAATGTAAACACAGGCAGAGGAAGTGATGTCATCTCTCCTCGTCTTTTCGATCCGGCGCGAGGAGAGAAGACATCACATAGTAAGTGCACCAACAGCCCACTGATACCAGTACACGTAGGCACACTTCCACCCCCCAGTCACCCCCAGATCACCCCCCAGATCACCCCCAGTACCCCCAGTCACAGTGCACCGTTTGCAGTGATCATTTTTTTTACTGATCACTGCAATCAGTGTCATTTGTGACTGTAAAAAGTTGCAGGGCAGTTAGGATTAGGCTCCTTTAGGTCCAGGGTAGCCCCCTAACCCCCCCTAATGAAGGTTTAACCCCTTGATCGCCCCCCAGGTAACCCTTTCACCCCCCAAAACGCCAGCGTCACTAAGCGATCATTTTTCCGATCGCTTTTTTCTTGTCGCTGGTGTCTTAGATAGCCAGTTAATTATTTTTAGGTTCGCCGCAGGTTTTTATTAGCGTCAGGTACCCCCATATATTATTTTAACCCCCTGATTGCCCCTAGAGTTAACCCTTTCACCAGTGATCACCCTATAAGCGTCACTGGTGACACTGGTTACCCAGTTAGTTATTTAGTTATTTAGGTAACCCGTCAGGTTTTTATATAGCGTCGGGTACCCCCATATTTAACCTAATAAAGGTTTTAACCCCCTGATTGCCCCTAGTTAACCCTTTCACCAGTGATCACCATATAAAGGTTACAGGTGACACTGGTTGGTTAGTTTGCTTTTTATAGCATCAGGGCACCCGCCGTATATAACCCAATAAAGGTTTAACCCCCTGATCGCCCGGCGGCTGATATCAATTAGGTTTTAGCGTCAGAGAGGGTCTGCGTCACCCCAGGCAGTGTCAGGTTAGTGCCAGTAACGCTAACACCCACGCGCAAAGCATACACCTCCCTTAGTGGTATAGTATTTGAACAGATCAATATCTGATCTGATCAGATCTATACTAGCGTCCCCAGCGGTTTAGGGTTCCCAAAAACGCAGTGTTAGCGGGATCAGCCCAAATACCTGCTAGCACCTGCGTTTAGCCCCTCCGCCCAGCCCAGCCCACCCAAGTGCAGTATCGATCGATCACTGTCACTTACCAAACACAACACACATAACTGCAGCGTTCGCAGAGACAGTCCTGATCCCTGCGATCGCTAACAGTTTTTTTGGTAGCGTTTGATACATTTGGTGACAGTCAGGTGCTTTTTTTACGTGTGAATCTTACTAGTGTACCCCTAAATTTAGAGCCCAAAATGGCAAGACGAAGGTACACTAGTAAAGAGGCCTATGAGATTCTGAGCATGACAGATAGTGAAGAGGAGGTCACGCATCTGTCAGATTCAGGCTCAGAATATCTTCCCGTAGAAGACAGTGACGTCAGCGGCCCCACGTCAGATAGCTCTGACGACGAAGTTGAGGTCCCTGCTAAGGTCAGGCGTACCCGATCCCGATCTTCTGAGGTTGTTGAGGAGCAAGAACCGCAGGGCTCTCGTATCATGGAGCAGAGTAGTACTAGCGCCGCTATTCCTTCTGGTGAATTGGCAAGCACCAGCGGCCTAGTACAGCCTGGGCGTACATCCAGCACTGCAGTATCACGTGGTGATGTGGCGAGTCCCATAAGTGCAGTTCAAGCTGGCGAGGTGGCAAGCACAATTAGTGTCCCGCTGCCACCAAGAAGACAAAGGCAGGCCCGTCGTGCCCATAGTGCCCTTCCTGCAGAATTCGCCTATCCTGATTGGGTCCCCACCACTTCTGCAGAACCCGTACTTCCCCCATTCACTGCCCAACCTGGTATTCAGGTGGAAACAGCTGATTTTATGCCAATTGATTTTTATTCGCTGTTTTTCACGGAAGATCTCTATAGATCTATTGTGGACCAGAGTAATTTGTATGCTGGTCAATTCATCGCCGCTAACCCCCAGTTGCCTAAAATTGCCAAAGATTGGAAACCAATTACGGTTTCCGACTTTAAGACCTTTCTGGGCCTTTCCCTCAACATGGGCACACATAAATTCCCGTCATTGCGTGCTTATTGGTCCACGTACCCAATTGACCACATGCCCGTGTTCTCTGCCTCCATGCCCAGGACACGATACGAGCAGATTTTGCGGTTCATGCACTTCAACGACAATGAACTTTGTCGTCCACGTGGGGACCCTGAATACGACCGGTTCTATAAAATTCGGCCCCTCATAAACCACTTCAACGAACGTTTTGCAGCCTTGTTTATTCCCGATCAAGTTGTCTGCTTTGATGAGTCCCTGAATAAATTTTCTGCCCGCTTGGCTTTCAAGCAGTACCTTCCCAGCAAGCGTGCCAGATACGGGGTCAAGCTCTATAAGTTCTGTGACAGGGCAACAGGCTATGTATGGATCTTTATGGTTTATGAGGGAAAAGATAGTCAGGTTGAGCCGGTCAACTGCCCGGATTACATAGGGAGCGCTGGGAAGATAGTGTGGAACTTGGTGTCACCCTTATTCGGAAAGGGGTACCACTTGTATGTGGACAATTATTACACGAGCGTGCCACTGTTTAGTCACTTGTTTGATCATCAGATTGGAGCATGTGGCACCGCGCGACCCAATCGCCGGGGCTTTCCCCAGCGGCTTGTAGATGCCCATCTTAGGCTGGGGGAGAGAGCCTGCTTGAAGTGTAATAACTTGCTCACTATGAAGTGGAGGGACAATAAGAATGTTTTCCTTCTTACCTCCCTTCATGCAGACACGACAGTCCAAATTCGTACAGCGAATGGTGTTGTGGAGAAACCCCTCTGTGTCCACGAATATAACCAAAATATGGGAGGGGTGGACCTCAACGACCAGTTGTTGGCGCGGTATCTAATTGACCGTAAGGCGAGACGCTGGTACAAAAAAGTGTCTCTATCCTTATTCCAATTGGCTTTGCTGAACGCTCATGTGCTATACAGAGCTTCAGGCGGGACGTTATCTCTTCTAAAATTCCAGAATGAGATAGTCACAGAACTCCTGTATCCAGGCGGTTCTGCACCTCACCATTCCCAACCAAATGCAGTAAGCCGGCTGCATGAGAGGCATTATCCGTATGCCCTCCCGAGTACCCCTACCCAACGAACCCCCCAAAAAAGATGTCGTGTCTGTAGCAAGCGCGGATTTAGGCGTGACACCCGTGTTTTTTGTCCACTCTGTCCTGACAAACCTGGTCTTTGCCTTGGTGAATGTTTTGAACGCTACCACTCAAAAGTGAAGTTTTAGCGTAGGGTACAGCATTTCACAGACTAGGACACACTTACACAGGGTCTCCCAAGATGCCATTACATTTTGAGAGACCCGAACCATTACAGTTGTTAAAGTTACAAAAAAAAGTGTAAAAAAAAAAAAAAAAACGTAAAAAACAAAACACAAAAAAAATATAAAATATAAAAACCAAAACTAGTTGTCGTTTTATTGTTCTCTCTCTCTCTCTCTCTATTTTCTCCTCTATTGTTCTGCTCTTTTTTACTGTATTCTATTCTGCAATGTTTTATCATGCTTGCTTTTCAGGTATGTAATTTTTTGTTTTCAGGTACGCCATTCAGTTGAAAAGACCTTTTCCCTGCTGTATGATATTTGTTTTCATTTTTGCACTGGTACATGGCTCCCATGGCAGTGCCTAGCTGCCCATGCTCTTTTTGGACAGTACCATTAGCGCTGAAAATGGCTAGAATTATATAATAGGATTTGCCCTCATAGACTTCAGTGGAATTTACTGCTAAGTTTTTGGATTTGCCAAATTTCACACAGATGTAGCCCTCTTTGGGGGGACCCTCCCCAGACAGGATAGTGTGCTTAACCTGTAGGTAAATAGGAGAATCTCCGCTAAGTGGAAGAGTGGGTTTGATAATAAAGTCTGCTGTGTCTCCATCCAGGACAGGGCCTCTGTTACCCGGGGGGGGGGGGGTATTCCTTTCCTGGGGAATTAAGCAGTAATCTAATCAAAGTAATTGGGAGTAGAGGAACTTCTGCAAACTGCATATAATAAAAAACATAAGTATATAGATGCACATCAGTATGAAAATAATACAAGATTTATATAAGAAAATCTTATATTATTGCATACATCCAATATACAAACAGACGTGGATTTGTGCACATACACCCTGGAATATATTGTTATTAATAGAGGTACCCCCGAGTCCAGATGAATGTTGCAGCAAAGTTCAGTTTCAGGGGCCTCTGGGAATGACCATAATACGGCATCCAGTTTTGTTTTGGAGACCTGAAGACAAGATCAGCAATGGTGGAAGGGATCCTCTAACTGTTGTCCAACCAGCCTGGAATGCAGCTTCTCACACCTTGAAAACTGGTGTCGCACTGGAACCCAGAGTTAGCCTATGTACTCTGCACTTTAGTCCCTCACTAACAGTTTCTAATCTGACATTCCCTTTATTACTGGAAGTGGCCATAAGATGCTTAACATGGCTCCAACCTATGCTGGTTATCGAGCCCTGAGTTAAGTAAAATAACAGGAGTTGCATATAAACTGTATTGCAATAAACAGGTTAGGCTACTAACATACCTCACCAACTTTTGCAGTGGTAAAATGTGGGCGTGGCCAAGTGCTTAGCAGTGGGAGGTGCTTAAGGGATGTGGTTAAACAAAGCCTGTGCTTCCTCGTTCCTATAAAATATGGTTTGATTGCTTTGTCTGAGCCTACCTTAAAGAAATAATTAAAATAGTCAGGGACTGTATAGCAACCAGCAGCTGTTGAGACAATGAACACTTTCGTGAGAAGTATATAATGTAGAGTAGGGATGAGCCGAACACCCCCCAGTTCGGTTCGCACCAGAACATGCGAACAGGCCAAAAAATTGTTCGAACACGCGAACACCGTTAAAGTATATGGGACACGAACATGAGAAATCAAAAGTGCTAATTTTAAAAGTTAATATGCAAGTTATTGTCATAAAAAGTGTTTGGGGACCCGGGTCCTGCCCCAGGGGACATGTATCAATGCAAAAAAAAGTTTTAAAATGGCCGTTTTTTCGGGAGCAGTGATTTTAATAATGCTTGAATTGAAACAATAAATAAACCAAAAATGTTCTTAAAAGCTATCAGCATGATCATTGAGGAGGAAGAGGATAGTCACTCAGCATAACAGGATAGTCACTCAGCATCAGCATAGGCAGTCTTGAAGGGATCTGACATTTCAATAAAAATTATTCGATTACATCAGCATCAGGTGCTTGGTAGCTGGTGGTGATCCAAGACTGATTCATTTTTATGAAGGTCAGTCGATCGACCGAGTCGGTGGACAGGCGCACCCTGTGATCGGTTACAAAGCCTCCAGCAGCACTGAATGTGCGTTCCGAAAGAACGCTGGATGCAGGACAGGCCAGTACCTCAATTGCATACTGTGCAAGCTCTGGCCAGTGATCCATCCTCAAGACCCAGTAACCCAGAGGATTTTCGGTGGGAAAGGTGTCCAAGTCTGTTCTTGCCCCTAGGTATTCCTGCACCATGTAAACCAGACGCTGGCGATGGTTGCTGGAACTGATCATACCTTGGGGCTGCGTACTAAAAAATTGTCTGAACGCATCGGTCAAACGGCCACCTTCTCCACCGCTCCTTCTTTGACTGACCGAAGCCTCAGCAACACGTTGTCCAGGACCAGGAATTTGTAACCTCCCAGTCTCTGGGACCGCGTTGCACAGACCTTTCTGCAAGGCCTCCCGAAAATGCTTCATCCTCTGCTCCCTCTGCTCCAGCAAGATAAGGTCCGCAACCTTACCCTTGTAACGTGGATCAAGGAGGGTTGCAAGCCAGTAATGATCCCCCTCCTTGATCGCATGAATACGAGGATCCTTCCGCAGGCTTTGCAGGATCAGGGAGGCCATGCAGCGTAGGTTTGCTGAGACATTCGGTGCAGAGTCTTCTGGGTCACTAAGGATGACATGATCCGCAGCCACCTCCTCCCAGCCACGTACAAGTCCATGGGTGTCTTGGGACTGTAATTGATCCCTTGAAGACTGCTGCTGATGCTGAGTGCTAGGCTCCACCTCCATGCTGACACAATAATCCTCCTCCTCCTCGTCCTCTTCCTGTGTGATAGCCAGGCCAGCAGGAACACTGTCTGGATAAAGGGGGCCTTGAGAGGTAAGGAAGTCCTCCTCTTCCTGCCTCTGTTCTGCCTCAAGTGCCCTGTCCATTATTCCATGCAGCGTGCGCTCCAACAGGTGGACAAGAGGGACAGTGTCACTGATGCATGCACTGTCACTGCTCACCATCCTCGTGGTTTTCTCAAATGGTGCCAGGACAGTGCATGCATCCCTGATCATGGCCTACTGGCGTGAGGAAAAAATCCAAGCTCCCCTGACCCCGTCCTGGTGCCATATTGCAACAGATACTCATTGATGGCCCTCTGCTGCGTGTGCATCCGCTGCAGCATAGCCAACGTAGAGTACCACCTGGTGGGCATGTCACAGATTAGGCGGTTCTTGGGTAGGTTATAATCCTTTTGCAGGTCAGCCAGCCGAGCACTGGCATTATATGACCGGCGGAAATGCCCACAGAGTTTCCTGGTCTGCTTCAGGACCTCCTGTAAGCCTGGGTACCTTTCCTGGCTTAAGCTGGTGTGGCGTCAACCACCTCTGAGCCTGCCCCTGCAGAGCTGACAGAATCTCTGCCCCAGTGTGGCTCCTGTCCCCCAAGCACACCAGCTCAAGCACCGCATGGCATCTTTTTGCCTGCGTACTTGCGTAGCCCCTTGAACGCCTACGGAGCACCGCTGGTTCTGAGGACAAAGCACAGGTAGAGGTCATGGAGGAAGAAGAAGAGGAGGGGGTGGAGGAGAGAGGTGTGTCAGAATCACCAGTAGTAACATTTTGGAGGCGTGGTGGCGGAACAACCTCCAACACTACTGCACCTTGTCCTGCATCCTTCCCAGCTGCCAGCAGAGTCACCCAATGCGCCGTGAAAGATAGTTAACGTCCCTGTCCATGCCTGCTGGACCATGAGTCAGCGGTAATATGCACCTTACCGCTGACCACCCTGTCCAGCGAGGCCAAGACATTGCCTTCCACATGCCGGTAGAGAGCCGGAATCGCCTTCCGTTAGAAAAAGTGGCGTTTTGGAACCTGCCACTGAGGAACCACACATTCCACAAACTCATGGAAGGGGGCAGAGTCTACCAACTGAAAAGGCAGCAGTTTAAAGTGCTAGCAATTTAGCCAAGCTAGCATTCAACCGCTGGGCATGTGGATGGCTGGGAGCGAACTTCTTTCAGCGGTGCAGCAGCTGGGGAAGGGAAATTTTCCTTGTACAATCGCATGTCGGTGTACTGATAGCAGATTGCCCGCAAGTACTTGGCTTTGACACACCTAATTCTACACCTTCATTCCTCTCAGTGCAGGTTTCAGAGAGGATTGAAGGTATAGTGGGGTTGGGGATCCCAGCTGATGAGGAGCAAGGAGAGGTCCGCTTTGTTCTTTGGTGTGGGTCTTTTAGGTACGCTTGCCAACGAACTGCATGGCAGGTTGACATATGTCTGGTCAAGCACGTGGTGCCCAAGCGGCTGATGTTTTGGCCACGCGAGATACGCTTTAGACATATGTTGCAAATGGCAACGGTGCGATCTGCTGCACACGTCTGAAAAAAGGCCCACACCAAAGAACTTTTGGAATAACACTCAGAGACAGCAGCGCCCTGCACATGCGGAGCTCTGCGGTGTGATGCAGTCGGTGTGCTGCCCTTAAGCTGGCCCCTGTAGGGCATCCTGCCTCGTTGGAGATGTGCCTCCTTATCCTCCTCCTCTCTCCTATCAGGCACCCACGTGGAGTCAGTGACCTCATCATCCCCTCCCTCCTCATCATTGGAGCAAATCTGGCAGTATGCTGCAGCTGGGGGAACATGACTGCCAGATAGTTGTCATTGTTGGGCACCCCCTTTCTCTGGGCTCACATTACTACCCCCTCTCTCTGGGCTCAGGTTACTGCCTTCCTCCAGCTGGGTTCCATCATCAGGGCCTTCAAAACGCCTGGCATCCTCCTGGAGCATGTACCCAACATTGTGGTCAAACAGTTCAGGGGACTCCTCAGGAGGACATGGTGGGGCTAGGGAAGGAGTGACTAATGCCATTGAGCCGAGGGAAGAGGCCGCTTTGGCAGCTGCTTTGCCAGACAAAGTACCCTGAGCCTGGGTGAGAGAGGATGAGGAGGATGAGGACGGCTTGGTCATCCACTCTACCAAGTCTTGGGCATGTTGCGGCTCAACATGGCCAGCTTCCGAAAAGAAGGACAAGCGTGTCCCACGGCCACGTGCTGATGAGGATGCACCGTGTCCACGACCAGCACTGTTGCCTCTAGACACAGAGCCTGCTTGCCCTCTTTTATTGCCTCATGACTGTCTGCCTCTCCTTGTTTGCCTTCCAGACATACTAATGGCCTGCAGTGAGATGTAGCTGCACAAAGGTGGGCTGTATATGTATATATATATATATCTGTACTGATTATAATGCAGCTATCAGAATCAACTGCCTGCTGTGGTATTAGTATGGGAAAAGCAGCAATTGTCTTCAGTTAGTTTTAGGTGAAAACTGTGCAGAGGACACAGTACACTAACAGAAAATACTTGCAGCTCTCTGCCTGTGGTTTTATTATGAGAACACCACTATTAGTCACTAACTGTATTCAGATAAGCTTTAGGTGAACGCTATGCAAAGCACACAGTACACTAAGTGAATCACTGACTGCAGCTAGCACAATCACCTGCCTGCCTGTCACAGTATAGAGAATAACAGGAACGGATCTAGCTAAACTGAATACAGTGTATAAATATATATACAACACCTAGGATGCATATATATCCTCTACACACTGTAACTGCAGCTAACTGAGTCACCTGCCTGCTCTATCTAACTCAATATAAATGACACTGTCTCTCTCTGTAATCTCTCTCTTTAAACAACTCCAACACACTACACAAGGCTGCCAAGCCGGCGGCCTTATATAGTGTGGGGCGTGTACTAAACCCCCTGAGCCATAATTGGCAAAAGCCACCCTGCCTTTGGCCAATTATGGCTCTCTGTTCAGACGGCGCTGTGATTGACCAAGCATGCGGGTCATAGTGCATGTTGGCCAATCATCAGCCAGAAATGCACTGCGATGCCACAGTGAATTATGGGCCGTGACGCGCCACTCGAATTTGGCGCGAACGGCCCATAATGTTCGCAATTCAGCGAACAGACGATGTTCGAGTCGAACATGGGTTCGACTCGAACACGAAGCTCATCCCTACTGACAATGGGGATTGTCTGATTTGTACAGAAACTGGTTGTTCTTCTTTTCACCATCATTTCAAAATACTACATCTGCAGTTGTCCCACACATCATTAATGACCTGATATTGAAACTCACATCCTTAGTATTTGAATGCCTACAGTAAAGGGGAAATAGTGGGATTTTTATTTAGAGTGGAATCATGACTAATTCATCTTTTCATGATATAGTTCTTTAGATTTATTTAAAATAGTGCATATAATGTCCATTCATGTAGATCGTTTTCAAACACTTCATTGCTCTAAGCTATAACAGTCATTTGCCAGAACATTCATTCTGTTTAGCAATGTGAGTCAATGAGAACTGAAATCCGAAAATATAAAATTAAATGGCTGAAAACAATGATCATTATGGCAAATAACACACGTTATCACCTGTTCATTTAATTGCTAGGCTGTGCATTATTTTAGCAATCCTACCTGGCATTTAATTGTTAAATATATGCTCTGGCCACATAGGCAGGCTTTTTGAATGTGCTAATTTATGTAGCAAAGTCCAGAGTTTCTTGAGGCCTAATGATGACCTCCAGAGTTAGAGACAGGTGACATCCTTCGGTGTAGAGTGGGTTGCAAGGCATGGTGGGTGTAATGCAAGATAAAATGTTGGGCGCCAGACACTTTTTGAATGCAAAGAGACTTATTGTCTCTTGAACATAACTGTGGGAGAGAGGGCCAGGACACACTTAAGCAGATGCAATGATAATTAGCAGACTCCGTGTCAGGGACATGGCCGTCACAGTACTGGCAATGTTGCCCAGAACCTCCATGGACGCTCACGGAGGGTTTTGAGATGTGCACGAGCGCGCACCGCGCATCAGCGTGCAATGACGTGCATCGGCGCAAACACATGCGCAGTACGGCGCGCAAGTGGCGTGACTGACGCTGGCGCCAATGGCCCTATTTAAGTCAGCCTGTGACTGCTGGACGGCGCTGGATTATCTCTTCAGTTTCCTGTGTTCCTAGACCTTGTTCCTTGATCCGTGCCTATCTGTTGTGACCCGGCTTGCCTTGACCTTGCTTCCTGTTCTCCTCATTTTGACCCTTGGCCTGCTTCTGAACTCTTCTTCTGCTTCTTGATCACCCGGCTTGACCCTCGGCTTGTACCTGGACCCTGCTCGTGTATGACCTTGGCTCGCCCTGTAACCGCTCTGGACTGACCTACCTGTGTATGACCCCCGGCCTGGCTTCTGGTATCTCCGCTCATCTAAGCACAACGAAGCTCAGTTCTGCCTGCTGCAGCCATCCCTCAGTGTCTAAGTCCATCAAGCTACAAGTAAGCACCTGGCCAACCGTGCTTCTGTGGGCACCGCGCTCCCTGTCCCCAACTCCAGGGTCGCGCTGCACTCAGCCGCAAGGGGAGCCCTCTTGGCATCTTGATCTCCATCCTCAATCCTGACACTCTGAGACTTCTATAGGAAGACAGTTATAAAGGTGAAGGCCTCCAGCCGGACACCACTTCTATATAGGTAGGACTGCTGTCTCCTATGGCAACAGTCTTGTAGTAGTTACTAACGGTAGTATATTCAACAATTGCCAATACAAACAGTTCTCCACTTACTCCGCAATCACTCTGTGGATTTTCACTCAACAAACTCCCAGTCTTTCACTAGACTTCGGATCCAATAGCCACTGGTTTCCCTGAGTTCTTCCACTATTAGCACTCAGTATCTTCCTCAAGCGTCAGCCCCGCTTCCCTGCTGGGTCCCTGGCTTGGCACTCACAGATACTCTTCAAGCGTCACCCCTGCGGATCCGCTAGGTACCTGGATTGGCACCCACTGATGCTCTGCAAGATTAACCTCTGCTGTCCCGAGGGGTCCCTGGTTTGGCACTCACTTCTTCAAGCTTTCCCACTTCTTCACCATCCCAGGCTGGTGAGAAGACTGCTCAGGTACTGACTTCAGATTATCCACAGTGGTCTCCAGTAACAAGGTGGACGGTCCCTTAGTGGTGACAGCTTCCCCTCTACCTCTGACCACAGCTGGTTCCCCGTCTGGCTGAACCGCTACTTTTGGTTGGACTGCAAGCCAGCAGTCCCAACCCTGCTCTGCTCTCCTTCTTCTGGATAGGCCTTAGACAGCCTAGCAGAAAGATGTCCCTAGGATAGGCTTCAGGCTTCTGGCCTAGCAGCCCGGGGGAGCATAACACACGTCCACCCAGACAGCCATCCAGGTGGCATAGAACCCCGATCACCTGACTCCACCCAAATAAATAGGTTCTCCCAGCAGGCCAAGGGACCAAAAAAAATCCATGCCCATTGGTTGAGACAACCCATCCATCCATGACTGAGCCTGCAAAGCCCCTGTCTTATCTAATGTCACTAGCACAGTGCCACCCAGTGACAGAAGAGAAAGGGTGCAACAAGTCCAGATTTAGAGAGGAATCAATTGACCCCCTAACAATTGGCCAAGGCAACTATTGCCTGGCGACTAAATTTAATAGCAACCCTGCCTAAACCTCAGGGTGCTACATCCTCCAACTGCCTAGGAAAACTATGTCTTGGAGTTTGCAGAAAAATAATTTGAACTCTACAGCCTGAGAGTGAATGTCCTGGAAAAAAATAGGATGGGTAAACAGGAAAAGAAGAAAATATAACAAGACATGTGGTGTACCACATGAAATAAATAACAGTGAATATTCATAGACAAGTGGCATTTCACACAAGGGCATATAATTAGCAGATAATATTTACAATTTTACGTGTAGAAAAAATGTAATCACAATAAAATTGCTAACGTAATCTCGATAGAAGGTCTCACCAACTAGGTGTAGCGCCCTGCTCCTGTTGGGTAGGCGCTATGTGTTAAATTTAGGTATCTTAGCTGTAGTATAGCTCAGAAGGATTAAGCTAAATTGTTGGCTCTGTTTCAGTCCAGCTGGGTTGCATGGTTTTCCCCTTGACAGTAGGTGTCACTGTCACCACGGGTCAAGGTTGGAAATGCAGCGGGCTGGGTGTATTGGGTATTCCTTTCCCAGAAGTGGATCAGGGGGCGTGGTCAACCTGCTGTGCATTCTGGGAAGGGATACTTAAGGGACAGAGATCGCGCTATCGGGGTTCGTTTGCCGGATCCTGACCTGAGGGCCCTCCTGGCCTCAGGGATGTGCGAGCTGTTTCTCGGCCTCTGGGCCTGCTGGCCCAAGGTTCTGCAACTGAGAGTAGGCCCAGGAGTTTCTGGGGCCTGCTAGTCCAGGGATGGTCCTACGCGGTCTTGCCTGCGGGAAGAAGCGGAACAATTGGGGATTCAATTGAGGGACACATCCTGGCCAATTTACCTCACGGTGCTGCCGGCTGGCTGAAAGATTCTGGCACCGTGAGCTGTGTACTTTCTGAAGGAACTTTTGCAAAGTGTCAGTGTGGTTACACGATCTTGTGGCAGAAGATTGTGAAACGACTCGACGGCACTCATCAAGTCTGTGGCAGAGACTTTGAACGAGCTTCGCACCAGTTGCTAGGCCAGTGAGAGTAGGCCTATCCTGTGGTTGCTGAATCCAATGTGGAACCGATTTGTCCTCTGGAATTAAGATTGTGCCTGATCCGCAACGCAAGGTACCTGAACCTCCCTTATCCCTCTAACCCTCTGTTGGAACTGTTTAATAAAACTCTTGAAGAAAAAGTAACCAAGTGTTGGTGTGGACATTCATGAAAGCTCTTAAAGAGGGACCCCTAAGATGAGTGTGGTGAACAGAAAGGTAACGGTAGGCCCACATCTAAACCAGCGGCCCCTTCGGGGGGTATTGCTACACAGGTCTAATTTATATTTTGCCATCTATTACTCTAGTCGTTTTTACTGTACATTAAGTCCGGGTTCACACTGGTGCGATGCGGGAAACCCTGAGATTCAGTGCCGGTTCCTGCATCGCACCTGAGTGGCACACTGGTTCACACTAAGATCTGCGAACCACTGGGGGTGTCAATGTAAAGTTAATGACACCCCCAGATCGGTTTGCAGATCACAGTGCGAACTGTCAAATGGTACAGGAATCGGATCGCATAGGTGTGAACATCCAGCCAATCCAATTCCAGTGCGGACCAAAAAAGGGTCCTGCACCCTTTTGGTGTGAATGCAATGCAATTTTAGCCATACAGTTTGTATGACTGAATTCACATCACACAGCCATTGCATGTGATCTGCACAGCAATGCAGTGCAAATCACATGCAATGTCTGTCATTGCACAAGTGTGAACCCTGCCTTAAGGAGAAGTATAGCCAAAGCTCATTTGGCTGTACTTCTTCTATGGATCACAGGAGTATAGTTTACTCTGCACTCCTGTGACCCGTTTTCAGCAGACAGCGTGCTAAAGTCCGCTGTCTGCTGACATCACAGAGCTGGTCTAGGCTCAAGCAAGTTTGTGACAATGGAGTCGGGATCTGCCCACATGCCTGGACTGGCACCCAGCTCAGCCTCTCATGGAGCTGCTGAGAGACTGAGCTGGCTGCACCCGCTCCCTCCTCAGCTCCGCACTCCATTGGGCGTGGGGGGGGAGGGGCAGAGCAGAGAGCGGTGACTAGCAGTCATCAGCTCTCTGCTAACAGAGCCCTGAGAGCCGATCGATCAGCGGTATTAGATCGCTCGGTTCTCAGTGTTAGAGCCAGTGGGGGACCGATGCTGCATTCATCTAGGTAAGTATGATTCTGGAAAAAAAAATCCCATACTTCTCTTTTAAAGAATCTTTTATATAAGTAAAGAAGGGGAAGAAGACCGTGGCTTTTATATCCCTGAATCCCCAAATCCCCAAACAGTCTATGTTTTCTGAAGCAGAGACCCTGGAGAATAAATTGGTGGTAGTTGTAATTTTTTTATGTCACATGACATAAGCACAACAGTTTACCAAAGCTACATTTTTGTTAAAGAAATACACTACTATTAATTTTTGTGCACAGACATAAAATAATACACATTTTTTGTGAAATACATTAGGTACCTAAAATTGGAATGACGGATAGTGGGAATTAATTGATCAGTAAATTTTTGCTATTATTCAAAAATAAGTTGTGCTTAGAAACAATTGTGAATAAATATTAACAGGTGATAGAGTCCATCCAATAAAGTGACATCCAACGTGACAGTATATATGAGTGCACCAAAGGAAAAGTGATGTGCAGAAAGAGGACTTCCACCTCTAATCCAATGATCTTCTATTACGAGAGATCACAAGCGCTTTCGGCTCTATACCCAGCCTGGATCCCATCAGGAGAGCAGCTCCTCGGCTGCTGTGTGTGAGCAGGACCGCGGCCTACCAAGGGGCACGTAGTCTGCAACTCCAGCCCAGAGGAACAGATCGTCCATGCTAGAGAAGGACGCCCTGCAGCAGCGCGGTATGTCACAGAAGAGGCTGTTGCATCAGCTCAGAGACTGAATGCCACTACGACACACCTGCATCTAGGCGAATCGATCGATCGCTCTGTGGAGGACCGCTGATTGCGTACAGGATTGGTGAGGGGGCTTTGCCCAGGAACTTTTATTGCCTTCCATAAGATACCACATCTAAATAACGTGCACAGACACCTGTTATCTGGATCACACAGAGGAATGCTACATCACAGTACCAGCTACTTCACATTTCTTCTCAACACCCTGTTATATTGAGGGACCCTTATCCACAGAGCTCCTACATGCCGGTGAAGAGAACAAACGCAAAGCTTTGCTCATAGAACATTACTGCTGTTGCTCTTAAAAGGGGACACACCACGGGTATTAAAATTACTTCACTGTGTGTATTAGAGGTATCATAGGCCGGCCTGGGGTCCCCCTTTAGCCATAGCATTCTACATACATCAAAAGTTTGTTTGGGGAATCCATTTAACCTGTGCATATTGTTATTTACTCTTTATTTGTTGCATAGTGTTACTGACTGTTTTCTTTAAACTGTTTCAACCAAGTCCTGGATACTTATACAGGTCTTGGCTGACTAATGTTAACCTAAACTTTATTCCTTTCCAAGTAAACTTGAAGAACGGAACTGTGTTGTGTATTCTTGTTGAGTTATTCCATTAATAACATTGCTAGGTGTGCCAGAGGGGCTGGGACAGTTCCTTGGGGTTGAAAGGCAAAGTAACAGACTGAACTAACAAAAGCAGCTCCTTCAGGGGTTTTGCTACACCTATATTACCAAAACTTTTGGGACGCCTGCCTTTACATGCACATGAACTTTAATGGCATCCCAGTCTTAGGGTTCAATATTGAGTTGGCCCACCCTTTGCAGCTATAACAGCTTCAACTCTTATGGGAAGGTTGTTCACAAGGTTTAGGAGTGTGTCTATGGTAATATTTGACCATTCTTCCAGAAGAACATTTGTGAGGTCAGACACTGATGTTGGATGAGAAGGCCTGGCTCACATTCTCCACTCTAATTAATCCCAAAGGTTTTCTATTGGTGTTGAGGTCAGGACTCTGTGCAGGCCAGTCAAGTTCTTCCACTCCAAACTCGCTTGTCCATGTCTTTATGGACCTTGTTTTGTGCACTCGTCCAAATCATTTGGTGGAGGGAGAATTATGGTGTTGGGTTATCTTTTAGGGCAGTGGTTCTCAACTCCTGTCCTCAGGACCCACTAACAGGCCAGATTTTAAGTATTACCTTGGTGAGATGCAGACTAGAATACTTCAATCCCTGAGCAGCAAATTATATCACCTGTGATGCATTTCAGTTATCTTGCAAACCTGGCCTGTTGGTGGGCCCTGAGGACTGGAGTTGAGAACCACTGTTTTAGGGGATGGGCCTGGCCCCTTAGTTCCAGTGAAGGGAACTCTTAAGGTGTCAGCATACCAAGACATTTTGTACAATTTCATGCTCCCAACTTTGTGGGAACAGTTTGGGGATGGCCCCAGGGGCGTAACTAGAAATCACAGGGCCCCATAGCAAAATGTTGTATGGGCCCCCCCCCCACAAAAAAATGGCGGACTTAAATTAAATAGTGGGCGTGGTTTAAAGGGCGTGTGGTTCGAGTCTGAGATGAAAGAAAGAAAGAAAGAACCCAGATCCTACACCATCCAAACACCTGGTGTTAGCGCTTCAATAATCCTCACCTGTGCCCAATGCAGCGTGGTCTGCCCGTGCCCAATACTGCCTCACCTGTGCCCACTTGTGCCCAATGCAGTGTGGCCTGTGCCCAATGCAGCGTGTCCAGTGCCCAATGCAGCCTCACCTGTGCCCAATGCAGTGTGGCCTGTGCCCAATGCAGCGTGTCCAGTGCCCAATGCAGCCTCACCTGTGCTCAATGCTGTGTGTCCAGTGCCCAATGCAGCCTCACCTGTGCCCAATGCAGCCTCACCTGTGCCCAATGCCATGTGACCCGTGCACAATGTAGCCTCACCTGTGCAGTGGAAGAGGCGAGGCAGCACAATCTCTTGCAGTCATAATGCCATTACTGTACCTTGTGTCTTTGTTACACCATGCATCAGCTGTATACCCGTCCAGTGTCGCTTTGTAAAGCTGGGTACCGACCGGTAAATAGTCACGGTTCTGTCAGGTTTTATCACCGGCTGTTCTGGATGTCTCCGTGGGTGTCAGACTATGAAGTCCCGGCTTCCTCAATTCTGCCCTTCAAGCAGTGGCGGAACTACCGGGGAGGATGAGGAATGCATACTGCAGCCCTCAAATTGGTATTGGCGAGCATGGGGCTGCCTCAGAGTGGGGGGGCGAGCACCACCCGCACGGTCCCCCGGCCAGGGGAAGTGAGGAGAGGAAGAGGCGCGCTGTGCGTACAAGCAGAGAGCTGTAATAGCTTTAATTTGAATGTCCTGCGTTCCCGGGGCTCACCGTCACATAGCCCCACCTCTTGGCCCGGCGCCTTTGATGACGTCACATGTCCCGCATTGGACCGGCGTTCTGTCTATCAAAGGCGCCATCAAGCTAAAAAACGACAGCGAGTGTCCACAGCAAATAATCATAAAAAGAGAGGCAAAAACTAATCAACGGTAAAAAATATATATTCTGTTAAACCAGCCGAGGAGCAAACCACAAGCTAGATGAACGTGATAACTACTCTAGCCTCCGTTCCCAGTTGAAGCCATTTTTGGGGAAACGCGTCGGGAGGAGCATTGAACCCTAATGTTATCATGTTCATCTAACCTGTGTTCTTCCTTGCCTGGCGTGGGTTGATGAACAGCTGAGACGGGCTATCTTCTCTGGAGTCGGACGTGAAGATTCCTTCCTCCATCCAGGAACAAGTGGTTGTTGTTGGGGCCGGCAGGCTGATGCACACGCTCCCTTGATCTCTATAATCTGAGATCCCAACTATTCGGTAAGCGGCAGTAATATTATTTATTTTGGCTGCACAGTAATCAAGAATATTCCATCGATTGTCTTGTGTTGGAGCTGAACTCCAGAGGTCCTCTATTTTGAACAATACTTCATCCATTTGGGACACATTTATTTGGTTGCACTACACTATTATTCCATTATTCAGTTATTTGGACTATATCTGTGATTGCACTTTACAATTATTTTGGATTGGGTCATATATACATCCTTTGTGTGGTATTACACATAGTGAATATTAATTTATTCTCTTGTTTTTTTGCATTAATAGTTCCTATAATAGGAAAATTATTTTTGCAAAATAATTTTTTTTTGGTGATTGCGCACTTTTTTTCTTTTTATTGCACATATGTTTGTTGGTATTAAGTATTTAGGCCTTTTTTGAAGTTGCTGCATTTTTTTAAAACAAAGCACCATATTGTTACAAGGTTAAGCGCAGAATTTGTCCTATTATAATTTTTACACAGCTATTAATATCTAAACCGCTGGCAACCAAAGTGAGTACACCCATAAGTGAAAATGTCCAAATTGGGCCCAATTAGTAATTTTCTTGAAAACAAAATACCCCCCACAAAAGTGTGGAGCTTTTAAGGCAACATGGAAGAAGAATCATAGAAGTATATAGAAAATTTCATGAGTTTATTTAAAGTAATTATTTAAAATCTAATAGGCACATAGGTCCCCATATAAAACCCATGATAGACAATAAAAGCAATACAGTTGATATACATTTAAAAGATGTAGATCTTCTTATTATTTCACCCGACGCGTTTCAGGATCTTATTGTGAATCCCTTCATCAGGTGAATTTTTTCGGGAGAGGTCACAAGATATGACAATCTATGATAAAGCCCAAAATATGTTGAACACATGAGTGAGTGAGTGAGTGAGTAACTTGTATAGTGCTGCAATTGCGAACTAAATCGCCTCAAGGCGCTTTGCATCCAGTGTCGTTGAGATCGTTAGAAGAGATGGGTCTTTAGTATTTTCCGGAAGGCCCGATGGTTTTCTTCCATGCGGATATTCGTGGGTAGCGCATTCCATAGCCTTGGTCCTTGGACAGCAAACCTTCATTCTCCCTTGGCTTTGTAGCGGGTCTTGGGGATGTGGAGGAGGTTTTGGTTAGTTGATCGAAGGTCACGAGTAGTGGTGTAGTGTTTTATTTTCTCGCATAAGTATTCAGGAGCGTTTCCTTGTGCGCATTTGTGGGTGAGGCAGAGGGTCTTGAATGTGATCCGATCCTTTACGGCTAGCCAATGGAGGCTTTTCAGGGATGGTGCGATTGATTCCCAGGGTTTTTTCCCTGTTACCAGTCTGGCCGCTGTGTTTTGGACGACTTGTAGACGTGCAACTTGGTATTTGGGTAGTCCTAGGTAAAGTGAGTTAGCGTAGTCAAGCCGTGAATTGATAATGGTTCCGACTACTACTGCTCTGTCTTTTTCCGGGATGAACGGGATGAGTCTTCGTAGCAGGCGGAGAAGGTGGTGGGATCCACTGACTACTGATCCTATTTGTGCGTCCATAGTCATGTCTGAGTCAAAGATAACTCCCAGGCTTTTAACTTTGGTGCTTGGGGTTATGTTTTGTCCCAGGATGGTGGGTGGCGTCCATGTGGTCCTGGCGTTTTTCTTTCGGTTAGCGTGGAAAATGAGCAGTTCTGTTTTGGATCCATTAAGCTTGAGGGAGCTCTCTGTCATCCAATTGTTGATCAATGTAAGGCATTTTTCCAGTCCGTAATATTGATCTTTTTTGTTGTTGATGCGAAAGTATAGTTGAGTGTCATCTGCATAGGAGTGATAACGCATGTCCTGTTCACTGATGATTTTGAGGAGTGGCCGAAGGTAGATGTTGAAGAGTACCGGTGACAGGGGTGATCCTTGAGGTACTCCGCATGTATTTGTGCGTGGTGCCGAGGTAAAGGCTCCCAGTTTCACTGTCTGGGATCGGTTTTCTAAGAAGGATGCGAACCATGGTAGGTCCGTGTCTGCGACTCCTGCTACTTCGGTGAGACGCGTAAGTAGGATTTTGTGATCTACTGTGTCAAAGGCTGCACTGAGGTCCAGCAGCACCAGGAGACATGATTCTCCGTCATCTGCTGCTTCTAGTACGTCGTCCCATATTTTGAGGAGTGCCGTTTCCGTCCCATGGCCTGGGCGGAACCCCGATTGAAGTGGGTCCAGGAGATTGTGGGTATCCAAATGAAGTTGTAGCTGTTGTGTTACAACTTTCTCGATAATCTTGGAGATGGTGTTCAGGCTTGTTACCGGTCTTCTAAAATTTGGGTCATTCGGGTCAAGGTTAGGTTTCTTTAGGAGGGGTTTGATTATTCCTTGTTTAAGGGAAGTCGGCACAATACCTTCTTTGAACGATTGGTTGATGAAGTGTGTTATGTGGGGTGCCAAGATGTCGGTACATTCTTTCAGCAGTTTTGCCGGAATGATGTCGTTCGGTGAAGTGCTATCTCGGAGGCTTCTGATGATGTTTTTAGTAGTGTCAATTGTAATTGGGACCAGAGTAAATTTCTTTGATTGCAGAATATTTATCTGGTTCTTTTCTTCCTTTTGCTGTGTGGGGTTGTTTGATTTTTCCTGCTGAATTATTTTCCTAATGTTATCAATTTTGTCGATAAAAAAATTGGATAGTTCATTGCAGAATTCCTGAGTTTCGTTTGCTGAAGACTCCAAACAGGTGGGATTCATGGTCTGAGCTACTAGTTTGAAGAGTTCGCGGGGGCGGTTTAGGGCTTTTGCGATGGTGTTTGCGAAATGGTCTCTTTTTGCTTTGAAGATTGCTTTATGATATTTCCTAGTGAGTGCTTTGTAGATTGTGTAGTTCTCCTTTGTTGCATTTCTTCTCCAGGCTCCTTCTGCTCTTCTGCGTTCTTGTTTCAGTAAAGTAAGAGCGTCATTGAACCAGCCTGCATTGTTTTTGCGGATGAGTGCTCTGCGTCTTGGAGCAACCGTATCTGCTGTCTGTAGCAAAGCATTGTTCAGGAAGTTGAGTGTTTCTTCTGTTGAGTGGTTTTGGTTTAGCATTTCCATATTGTTCAATAGCGTGGTTTTGAAAAGCTCAGAGTATAGTTTCTTCTGTGATCTTGTCCAGTGTGTTGTTGCTGATTGTATTGATTTTTGGAGGGCCGTGTTGGTCGTTATAGTAAACTTGATGGCATGATGGTCTGTCCATGGTAGAGGCTGGTTGTCCAGTGTGTTGATGTCCATATCTTGTTTGAAGATTAGGTCAAGAGTGTGACCTGATACATGAGTAGGAGTATTTATCAATTGTTGCAAGCCTAGTTTTTCTAGTTGGTCGATGCAGGCAGTGGCGATAGGGTCTTCGGGGGAGTTGGCCCAAAGGTTGAAGTCTCCAAGTAGCAGCAGATTTTTGGTTTTCATGGTGTATGTCGAGAAAAATTCATTTAAATGTGTGAGGAGGTGTGTCTTGGGTCCCGGTGGTCTGTAGCAGAGCAGTATGTGGATGGTATCCTGGGGTGTAGTTTGCAGTTGCAGAGTGAGTGTTTCCATGAAAGGCAATGAGTTCTGTAGAGTTGGTTTGATGAACGTAAGGTGGTCTTTGTAAATTACTGCTAGGCCCCCTCCTCTTTGTCCTGTTCTATGCTCCGTTAGGATGCGGTAGTTCTCCGGCACTAGTTCTGCTAGGATGGTATTGCAGTCGGGTGTTAGCCAGCTTTCCGTGATGAAGAGGCAGTCTATGTTGTGTTGGGTTATGAAATCATGGATTTCCTGTCTGTGTTTGACTGCAGATCTGGTGTTGATTAGGGCACTTGATAGATGTTGTAGATACCATGGTGCTCTGTTTTTTCCTGTTGATAGTCGACTGATTCTTACGATTCGTTCTTTTTGTAATTTTTTTTGGATGGGTGTTGGTAGTGTTGTGGCAAAATTCTTTAGGCTTTGGATGGTGTCGGCTGAGTATATAATGTTAACCATGTTGAAAAAGTGCTGATAATGATGAGGCGATGAGATGATGTTGATAACGATGATGATCCTGATGTTGATGATGATGATGATGAGCGATGCGATGAGAGAGCTGCTGAGGTGTGCTAATGCTTGAAGTTGGTGTTTGATGTTGACAAGGATGATGATCCGATAGTGATGAATGATCCGATGGTGATGATGATCCGATAGTGATGATGATCCGATAGTGATGATGATCCGATAGTGATGATGATCCAATGCTGATGATGATCCAATGCTGATGATGATCCAATGCTGGTGATGATCCTAGTGATGATGATTCCTTCCTAATCCCTGGAGGCGGTTGGAGCTACCCTAACCTTCCCGCTAATGGAAGGAGTCCGATATACTTACCTGGTTATCAGGTTTGATGGACGACTGATGATGATGATGATGATGATCCTGGTGTAGACGGCGCTGCTCCCCAACTATCTAATCCCCCCGTTGATCCAGAGGAAGGCGAAAAACCCCAGCCAAGCATGGGCCAATAGTGCTAGAGCGGGGGAAAAAATTCCTTCCTGATCCCTCTAGAGGCGATCGGGTCTGCCCTGGATCAGCTAGCTAATGGAGGAGCCCGGTATACTTACCTAGTTGTCAGGTTTGCCAGCACAACTGGTGGTGATGCTGAGAGGAAGATGAGGATGATGATGTGAATGAGGATGAGGATGATGATGAGGAAGATGCTGCTGATGAGGATACCGATGAGGATGATGATGATGAGGGTGAAGATGATGGTGCTGAGAATGAGTATTGTCATGAGAATGAGGATAAGGATGAAGATGATGGTATTTGCAGAGTATATTTCCTGCTATACTTTTCTTGGTACTGTCAATGAATGGAATGGAACAAAGAACAATGAATGAGCATCGTCTGAGGGCGAGAGAGGGAATCACTTACCAATCACCTGCAAATCAAAGTCCTGCACTGCCAAGTTTTGTACTGTATATTTTGTTGATGTCTGTTGAAGAACTAGTATAAACCCACATAAGATAATTCTGTATGTAAGTTAGTCCCAAATGACTCCTGTTAGCCGGATTTGGAAAAAATATGTGGGCAACTGGGCATAATATTGGAGAGTGTAGCCAATAAATCGACGGCTATCGAATGTATGCTGACTCAGTGTGACTTGGAGTCTGGAGCCCAAACAGCTTGATGAATTTTACCCAAAGGATTCTAAAAAGGGGGGGTTTTAGAAAAATATATAATCTACTTTTGGGGTGTTGGCAACAAATCGGTCTCTTGAGGTGAAACTCCCATTTTCAATTTACAATTAGTAATTTTCCCTCCCTGGTGTCATGTGACTCGTTAGTGTAGCACACAGACCCTTTTCTCCTGCTTACCTCCACCTTGCAGGGATAAAGGCACACAGATCCTCTTGGTTTAGAAGGTTGAGCGATGTTCTTTAATTTTGGGTCCTGCAGCGAGTTACCTCCATCCATTGGTTCTCGTCCCTAGAGTATAGGGGAAAGTCAATGTTCCTTCCCCAAAGAAAGTCAATGTCCACACAACTTCAACTCCAACAAAGAGTTTATTTTACTTTGCCTCAGTTAACTGGGAAATTGAAGAGAGAAAGAAGCTAGCGAAGTTAGGAGGTAGATTTAGGCACATACCACTTGGCTTACTCGTCGCCACTCGATCCCGAGTGGGATTAGCTCACCCGGATAGATCCCTTTCACAGTTCTAGCAGCCGGAGTGGAGCTCGAACAATACTGTAACTTTGTCCCCCGCCTGGAACGGGTTCAGGAGATCCTCTAATAGAGCAGAATCCTGTTATTCCTGAATCCAGAACTTTACTTGAACCTCTGTAAAACTTAAAGAACCGATGATGCCAATGGGCACTTTACAGGGTTATCTTGCGGAGCAAGGAATCCTTCCCTCTGACAGGTCACCAGGCCTCTCCCAAGACAGAGACCTACTATCACTCATCTCTTCCGTGGGACCGATCCTCCCCTGGCTTCCTCTCAGTCAGAGCGGGTTACCCTCACCTGGGTACCCTGGGACTCCAGTGTTCTAATTGTAGGCCCAGTTGAAGGTACTGGGCCTACCCGGAACGTTGTAGCCTCGGGCTAAAGGTGCCCGAGACTCCTCGGCCAGATCAGGCACCCCAATGGGGCACACTCCCTTGCCCTCCTCCAGGGGCACACACCCCTCCTCATGGCGTCTGCCCTTTATGTATCCCCTCCCGGCATACACAGCAGGTGAAACTCCGCCCCCTGCTTGGTAGCCGAGAGAGGACACCCAATCACGCCACTGTGTCACCTGAGGTTCCACCCTGAGCCCGGGCAACAGTGCCACCCACAGGCCAAAGGGGAACTGTACACCAGACAACACTTACAGCAGAGCAGAGTCCAGTATAACAAATTAGAGAACCTGAGCCAACTATGGCTCATACTACCCCTAAATTTAGTACATAGCGACCCCCATATTGAGGTACCTGCTACATTAGTGTTATAAGATCTCAGGTGTGAATGGAGAACAGGTGTGTGAAATTTGGTGTTATCGCTCTCACTCTCTCATACTGGTCACTGGAAGTTCAACATGGCACCTCATGGCAAATACATTTCTGGGAATCTGAAAAAAATAATTGTCGCTCTACATAAAGATAGCCTAGGCCAGGCATGTCCAAAGTCCGGCCTGCATTCCAGTTTCGAACCTCCCACCTTGTAATTTGGACATGTATATCTTTTGTGGCTCCAAACGAATCCCCGAACACTGGGGGCCACAAAAGATATACACGCTGCCTGCCTCGGAGGGGAGAGGGAGGAGGCGGGACGAGGGCCGTACTGTTTACACGGCGGCCTCTGTAATAGGAAGTCCCGTCTCCTGTGCTGTCATTGGATGACTCTTCTGTCCATCATAGGAGGCAGGACTTTGTATTAAAGAAGCTGCAGAGAAAACAGATTCTGTGTATGTAATCTGTTGGCGCTCATCCCGCCCCCTTCCTGTCCTCTCCGAGGCCGCAGATGGGCATGGATCAGATCAGGCTGCACTAGATGGCAATGGTGAGTCTGCATTCACAGCAATGGGGGTGCTGCATTCATGGCAACCATGGGGCTGCATTCATGGCAACCGTGGGGCTGCATTCATGGCAATGGTGAGTCTGCATTCATGGCAACAGTGGGGCTGCATTCATGGCAACAGTGAGTCTGTGTTCATGGCAATGGTGGGGCTGTATTCATGGCAACAGTGGGGCTGCATTCATGGTAATGGTAGGGCTGCATTCATGGCAATGGTGGTGCTGCATTCAAGGAAATGGTGGGGCTGCATTCAATTCAATGGTGAGTCTGCCTTCAAGGCAATGGTGAGTCTGCCTTCCTGGCAACGGTGGGGCTGCCTTCCTGGCAACGGTGGGGCTGCCGTCCTGGCAATGATGGGGCTGCCTTCCTGGCAATGGTGAGGCTGCATTCATGTCAATGGTGAGGCTGCAGATAGGCACTGATTAGGCTGCATTAATGGGCACTGATCCTTATTTTGCTTCACAGTTCTTTATTTAAAATGTACGTTTTTTTCCCTCTTAAAGTGAAGGTGCCTGTTATACGCAAGCTCATCTCTTCACCACACACAGCCACAAAGGCAAGAGAATTCTTGTTGGGCAGACCGAATTTTAATGGTTCAAAGAATGTCAGGCAAAATGGTCGGCCCTGACGCATGTTCACTTCATCAAATCTGGCCCTCATTGAAAAAAGTTTGAACACCCCATGCCTAGGCTATAAGAAGATTGGCAAGACCCTGAAACTGAGCTGCAGAACGGAGGCCAAGACCATACAGTGAGTGGTTTAACAGGACAGGTTCCACTCAGAGCCATGGTCGACCAAAGAAGTTGAGTGCACGTGCTCAGTATCATATCCAGAGGTTGTATTTGGGAAATAGACGTTTAAGTGCTGCCAGCATTGCTGCAGAGGTTGAAGGGGTGGGGGGTCAGCCTGTCAGTGCTCAGACCATACGCCACACACTGCATCAAATTGGTCTTCATGGCTGTTGTCCCAGAAGGAAGCCTGCTCTAAAGATAATGCACAAGAAAGCCCGCAACCAGTTTGCTGAAGACAAGCAGACTAAGGACATGAATTACTGCAACTATGTCCTGTGGTCTGATGAGACCAAGATAAACTTATTTGGTTCAGATGGTGTCAAGCGTGTATGGTGGCAACCAGGTGAGGAGTACAAAGACAAGTGTGTCTTGCCTACAGTTAAGCATGGTGGTGGGAGTGTCATGGTCTGGGGCTGCATGAGTGCTGCTAGCACTCGGGAGCTACAATTCATTGAGGGAACCATGAATGCCAACATGTACTGTGACATACTGAAGCAGAGCATGATCCCCGCCCTTCAGAGACTGGGCCGCAGTACTATTCCAACATGATAATGACCCCAAACACATCTCCAAGACGACCACTGCCTTGCTAATGAAGCTGAGGGCAAATGTGATGGACTGGCCGAGCATGTCTCCAGACCTAAACCCCATTGCGCATCTGTGGGGCATCCGTAAACAGATGGTGGAGGAGCTCAAGGTCTCTAACATCCACCAGCTCCGTTATGTCATTATGGAGGAGTGGAAGAGGACTCCAGTGGCAACCTGTGAAGCTCTGGTGAACTCCATGCTCAAGAGGGTTAAGGCAGTGCTGGAAAAGAACGGTGGCCACACAAAATATTGACACTTTGGGCCCAATTTGGACATTATAACTTAGGGGTGTACTCACTTTTGTTGCCAGCAGTTTAGACATTAATGGCTGTGTGTTGAGTTATTTTAAGGGGGCAGCAAATTGACACTGTTCTACAAGCTGTACACTCACTACTTTACAGTGTAGCAAAGTGTCATTTCTTCAGTGTTGTCACATGAAAAGGTATAATAAAATATTTACAAAACTGTGAGGGGTTTACTCACTTTTGTGAGATCCTGTATTATAGCGGTGGCTGGAGCGGCTGTGAAATCCCCAGTTCCTCCTCCCTGCTGGAGCCGCCGACTGTGTGTATTCCAGTACCCGCTCTCTCTCCCCTCCCCCGTGTTGGAATGTGAGCAGAGCGCCGGGCTGTGTGCCCTTCAGCCACCTCTCTCCTTTCACTACCTTTCTGCTGCTGCCCTATTCTGTACAGTGTGGTTCTATGTGGATTCCCTAATCCCCCCCCTCTTATCTGGCAACATCAGATTGGATCCAATCAGGGGCAGGTGTGAAGCAGCCGCTAAGGAATAGGGAATATGTAGTCCTTAAGGGGCGCTGCTCAATACAAGTGAATGGAGGCAAATGGCTGCAGAACTACAGGCCCACAATTCTCTGCATAGAGAGGAGGAGAAATATAGCATTTTTCCCAGGCAAAATTACCAAAGCTCGGGCAAACCACTGTGGGGAATAGTACAGTGCAGATCTATTGCTCGAGTCTGTGCACTGTGGAGTTTGGAGACTGAGCCTGTGAGAGACTGAGCCACAGAGCATTGCTCTGCCTTGAGACTTGCTGTCGTGTGAGTGCTTACATCAGACCTGAGAGACCAAGCCAATGAGGGACCAATCGTGAGGACTAGGACTCCTGGGACAGCTGACCACCAGGCCTATGGGACCGGACCTCTCTCATGTCAGGAAGTAGTGAGCAGCAATACAATACTTAACCCTTTATACACACACACAGTCCAAGCAACAGAGACTGGTCTCTACTTAGCAGCCCATCAGCCATTTAATTACACACTTTTAAAAAGGGAAAGCTACACATGCACCACCCACAGTAAGGCCCCCACAAAAGATGGCCAACACAGACAATTAGGCACCAGGTATTTTCAACAAACTCCAGGGGTACACCTTTGTCAGAAACTCAAACACCCACCTGCTATTGGGGCTGTATGTGTGGTGCCCTCGAATACCTTTACTTTCTTGGTTTAGTTGATGCCAAATACTTTAACCCTGTTTGCATGAATTATAATATGGTTTAACATTGCTACAGTTAAAGTTATTACCAGCTTATAGGGCATTGGTCATTTATCTAGTACAGCGTCTTTAAACCGGTTTGCTTGCTTGTTCATTGATTTATGCATCAGGTAAGTAAAATTGCTTTTCCCAGATGTAAAAGAGTATTAAACCCATTGCAGTGCAGGGGCAACCCCACTGCAAGTGAGGATTTGTACTTTCCCAGAGTTCAGTTTTAATCATATTGTGTTCTTGTTTTGCCTGGTCATCCAACTGCTCAAATAGGAAAATCTATATTTCTCTCAGTGTCTGACAAGTGTGCAGTGTTTCTTGCTGTATGTATCAGTGTTTTTTCATAAGGTGAAATGTCAGTGGGCTTTTACAAGAATAACGAAAGTCTTACAGTCCTGCAGCCTAATGGCCCGTACACATGATCCGAATATTGTCCGACAGATCGTACGACTTTTTTGGCGTAATAGTCGCAAGTACAAATTGAATAGGTTACTAAAGTCACGAAAATTCTCGCACGACAGAAAAAATAATTGGAAGTGATGTCATGTGTTGTAATGTATTTGTATTGTATTTTTGGACGACAACTGTACTCACTAAACGAAAATCGTACGATCTGGTAACGTACGGAAATTTTTTTGTGCTTGTCCGATCGAATAATATTGGATGAACTGTCGTGATAGGCTCTCGAAAGCTCTGTACTAATGATCCGATTATCGTACGATTCTTCCTCAGTTTTCCTACGATATTCGGATCGTGTGTACGGGCCATAAGGCTTGATTCACACCTATACAATTTTAGTGCTGTTTGCATTTTGCAGATTTGCACTACAGAACTTGTTCCATAGGAAATCATGTTAAATGGGTTGTAGTGTAAATCTGCAAAATGCAAAAAGCACTAAAAATGCATAGGTGTGAATCAGGCCTAACACAAGCCAGGAAAGTACAAATATCCCCCAAATGACCCCTTTTTGGAAAGTAGACATTCCAAGGTATTCCGTAAGAGGCATTGTGAGTTTTTTCACGTTTGAATTTTTTCCCACAATTCTTTGACAAATGATTTTTTTTATTTTCACAAAATTTTCATATTAACAAGCTATTTCTTTCACATGGCATATGCATACTTACAACTACACCCCAAAACACATTCTGCTACTCCTGAGTATGGTAATACCAAACTAGTGAGACTTTTCCACAGCCTGGCCACATACATAGGCCCAACCTGCAGGGAGCACCATCAGGCATTCTAGGGACATAAATCACACATATAATTTCCTGACAACCTATCACACTTTTGAAGGCCCTGGAGCACCAGGACAATGGAAATGCCCACAAAATGACCCCATTTTGAAAAGAAAACACCCCAATGTATATTCTATAAGGCATTATGAGTCTTTTGAACATGTAATTTTTTTCCACAAGTTTTTGGAAAATATGGAAAGAAAATGAAAACCCATTTTTCTATGCATTTTTTGTTACACATTTTTACAGCACTGATAGGCACTGATGAGTATTCACCGATAGGGTTAAACTGATGAGCACTTACTGATGGGCACTGTATTGGCACTAATGGCCACTTTAGTGGCACTGATGGGGCACAGATGCAGCATTGATGGGCACTGATGTGGCACAGATGTGACTGATGGGGCACTGTAACGCACTGATGGGGCACAGATGTGGCACTGCTAGTGCACTGTAGAGCACTGCTGGGGCACTGTAGAGCACTGTAGAGCACTGCTGAGCACAGATGTGGCACTGCAGGGTACTTATATGACACTGCTGGGCCACAGCTGTGCACTAATGGGGCACAGATGGCGCACTGTAGAGCACTGCTGGGGCACAGATGTGGCACTGCTGGGGCACAGATGGGCACTGATGGGGCACTGTAAAGCACTGATGGGGCACAGATGGGCCATTGCTGGGGCACTGTAGAGCACTGCTGGGCCCAGATGTGGCACTGCTGGGGTACAGATGCGCACTGATTGGTCAGTGTAGAGCACTGCTGTGGCACTGCTAGGGCACAGATGTGCACAGATGTGGCACTGCTGGGGCACAGATTGGCACTGCTGGGGCACAGATGTGCACCGATGTGGCACTGCTGGGGCACAGACGGGCACTGCTGGGCACTTGGAATAGATAGAAAAAAACTCAAGCAGCCTCACGCTGCAGCCTCTCCCTCCTCTGCTCATGCGATCGGACATGACGCTGGTGTGTAGACAGTGATTGCTCTGTCATTTGATGGAAAGATCATGTGGTAAAGAGCCATTGGGATTGGCCCTTTACCCTGATCTGTGACGCATCGGGTCCCGAGAACCCGATGAGCATGGACACTCCCGTGTGCACGCCCCAGGGGGGCGCATGGGGAGCGTGATTCTGGGAGGACGTCATTGTATGCCCTCCCAGAATTATCCATTTGGCTACGTCGAATCAGCAGTTATTTGGCTATGGCCTGGTCGGCAAGTGGTTAAAGCGCTTCACCAAAAAGTGTAAGTTCCGCTTCAAGGCCTCCCCCCTCCTCTTTCACAATTGGCACTTTTCTGGGTCCTGCAGGACCTCCCCGCAGTCTTCTGGGTCCTGCAGGACCATTCACAATTTTCAGTGCGTCTCAAGCATGCGCAGTGGGCACCCAACTGTGAAGCCGCAAGCTGTCACAGCCAGGTGCCCACAGTTAAGATGGCGGGGACCGAGTACGGGTGGAAAAAAGGGCTCGGGTGAGCACAGCGCTGGATCCTGGGACAGGTAAGTGTCGGTTTATTAAAAGTCAGCCCCTACAGTTTTTGTATTTATTATTACCAAAATTACTGGATCTCCTCTTTAATAGTGTCTTGCTGAATGAACTCCAACATTAAACATTTCTGGACTCTTTGCTCATTGGTCTAGTGCTCTCTGTGGACTTTGTATACATAGCTTCCAAATGTGGACCTGCCATTCAAAAAATTAATAAACCTTTACTCCCTAAAAAATCCACCATTCACTGTGATTTTTACAAGCCATGCAACAAATGTGCAAGCATGAGCATTTTTAAATGGCAAATTACTTGTGGGCACTGGATCCATTATCATTTAAAATACTATGTGAAAAAGTCGTTGGGAACTTTATAGCTCCAGCACTTATCATAGCAGTAAACTAATATCAAAACTTTTGACATAACCATCAGAATATACTGTATGCGTGCATAGAAAAAGGTATATATAAGAAGGTAGGCTTGGTTAGTGTAGTGCGGTCAGTGACAGGAAGTACTGGGTGGGTGACTAGAGAACCACTGGAGGAGAACTTTTAATATTCAGAGGGGAACTGCTGAAGACAGGTGTTGGTCTGAGCGGTGGTGGATTTGGAAGGATAATCAGCATTTCTGGGGAAACCCATATACAATAGTTGTGTGGGTTTTTTTTTTTTTTTTGCAAGGGGTTGCACACAGGTGTCAAAATGACATACAGATACAGAAAACTACCTCATGTGAAATATCTTAATATTTAATTGTCTGAAGTATAGAAGTTATTGATAATGAGTGTTTGTAAAATAATCATTAGAAATTTGCCAGAATGTATTAAATGCTTATTGTTCTATTTTAGTCCTCTCTCTGTAATGATATGGTCTCCAACCCATGTCTTGGAAGCTGCTTGCAGCAGCCTATCTGCCAGTGCACACCTTGAAGAATATGTTTTTCAGTTTACAAATAATGAAGTGGGGTAGCACAATCAGAGATGGATTGTTGCCATTTATTCCTATTCAAATTTATTGACCAACTTGGAAAACCCTTAAAATTATAAAACGATTTATGTTTTACTTTATGGAAATATTTTCATTCCAATGGCTTGCAATTGTGTAACATTTTTCTGCCCACCTCTGTTTGATCCTGTTTTACATTCATACCAATTTATAAGATCTGAGATTTTGTGACCTCTAAGCTTGTAACAATCAGCCTTGAACCTTTGCCATCTGCTGGCCATTACTCAGAACTGCAACCAAGTTCTCTGCAATATACTGCTCTAATCAGAAGTGTATAAGAGACTGTTGAACGTGTAGGCTAGGTACATGACTACGCGTTTAGCATTTTTGAACACACATTTATCCTTGCGTTTTTAATATGTGCTTTTTTTTGGGGGGGGGGGGGCTAGTATGACAGTTGTACTCATGTGTGTAACTTTGGTGCAACTTTACACTCTGTCACTTAAGCCGCATTAAAAGTTGCATCAAAGTTGTCCAAAGTCGCATGTTAGGGTTAGGGTTAAGGGATAGAGTTAAGGGTTAGAGTTAAGCACCGTACACACGATCGGTTTAACTGATGAAAACCGTCTGATGGATTGTTTTCATCAGACAAACCGATCGTGTATGGGACCCATCGGTCTTTTTTCCATCGGTTTTAAAAAATAGAACATGTTTCAAAATTATCCGATGGATAAAAAACTGATAGCAAATTCCGATCGTCTGTGGGCAAGTCCATCAGATAAAAAACCCACGCATGCTCAGAATCAAGTCAACGCATGCTCAGAAGCATTGAACTTCCTTTTTCTCGGCTCATCGGAGTGTTTTACGTCACCGCGTTTGGGACGGTCGGTTTTTTGACTGATGGTGTGTAGGCAAGACTGATGGAAGTCAGCTTCATCGGATTTCCGATGGACAAAACCATTGGATTAGAATCCATAGGATATCCGATCGTGTGTACAGGGCTTTAGGGGTAGGGATAGTTAGGGGTAGAGATAGGGTTAGGGTTAGAGTTAGAGCTGGGGTTAGGGTTAGAGTTAAAGCTAAGGTCAGGGTTAGGGTTAATGCTAGTGGCAATCGTTAGAGTTAGCGGCAATCGTTAGGGTTAGCAGTAATTGTTAGAGTAAGCAGTAATTGTCAGGGTTAGCAGTAATTGTTAGGGTTAGCGTTCTAGTCCTAACAATTACTGATAACCCTAACATTTAATTCTAGCCCTTAACCCTAACCCTAACATGCTACTTTGGACACATAAAGGTTCCTGCACTTCTTTGATGTGACTTTGATGTGACTTGAGTGCCAGAGTGTGTAAAGTTGCAGCAAAGTCACACTTCATGAACAGAACTGTCATACTTTACTATTAGCCAAAAGAAACATCATAAATCAACACTTGCGTTTTTGGTGCTGGTCTATTGAAGTCTACATGCAAAACGCAATCCGATGCAAGGGAAAAAATCTTTGGCCCTTTCCAAAAAATGCAACGGCTCAAAACGCACAGATGTGAACTAGATCCATAGAAAACCAATGTTAAATGGACTGTAGTACATTTCTGCAAAACGCACTAAAAAACACATAGGTGTGAACCAAGGGTCAGTCCATGCCTCATCAACAGAATATTCTATCTCCACTTACCCTGGTTTAGGGCTGGTTCACACCACAAATTCTGTGTTCCAGATGCATTTTTGCATGTGCATTTTTCATGCATTCCAGTGCATTCTTGATGCATTTCTGTGTGTTTTTTCACTTCTTTTCTTCATCTCAGTTGAAAACATGTGAGTTCCAATACATTTTTTCCAGACACCTTCCATACAGAAATAATACAGAATGTTCTACTTGTTGACTGCCCTGGAATGCATGGCACTGGTGTGTACTAACGTCATTGGAATCCATGTTAAGCACTGCCCATGCGTATTTGATGCAGATAAAAAATGTACTAGACTGCATCTGCAGAGGCGGCTCTCTAATTAGGCAAATTAGGCGGTCGCCTAAGGCCTCGCACTCACAGGGGCCTCGCGGCTGCCTAATTTGTCTGTGATCAATACTAATGTCGGCGTCATCGGATATCTCTATTACCCCTTTCTCTTTCTCACCTCCCCTTCTCTCCCCCTCTTGCATTGGCTGAATATGTCTGATGGGTGAGGAGGGTGACCTGGAAGTGGTGCTGATCACCTGTGTGCTAGATCCGTGCATTTTCTGCAGCCATTTTTCTTGCTTGAATTATTTTTCCCATTATGGGCGTGAGTAGGGCCTCATGTCTAAGTTTTGCCTAAGGCCTCACAAAGCCTAGAGCCGCCTCTATGCATCTGGTTTGAACGAGTCCTCAGGGTTTTGTTTGATCAATGCCCTAATTGAACAGAAGAGAAATCCAAATCAAATCAATAATTGGTGTGACCACCCTTTGCCTTCAAAACAGCATTAGCTCTTCTAGGTACACTTGCACACAGTTTTTGAAGAAACTCGTCAGGTAGGTTGTTAAAAACCACTTGGAGAACTAACCACAGATCTTCTGTGGATGTAGGCTGCCTCAGATCCTTCTGTCCCTTCATGTAATTCCAGACAGACTCAATGATGTTGAGATCAGGGCCCTGTGGGGGGCCAAACCATCACTTCCAGGGCCCCTTGTTCTTTAAGATGAAGATAGTTCTTAATTACATTGCCTGTATGTTTTGGGTCATTGTCCTTCTGCAGAATAAATGTGGGGCCAATCACATGCCTCCCTGATGGTATGACATGGTGTATAAGTATCTGCCTGTATTTATCATCATTAAGGACACCATTGATCCTGTCCAAATCTCCAACTCCATTTGCAGAAATGCAGCCTCAAACTTGCAAGAAACTTTAGAAACCCCAGTCTGCTTTGAAATCTTTGCCTGGGAGAGAGCTTGCTGATGTTGTATCTTGCTTGTATCTTGCTGCCGAGCTCAGTTTTGCTATGGTGTATGACCTGTGACATGAAACTGTCTTTTACAACCTCACCTTAGTAGCCGTGTTTGGTAGTTCCTCACCCAGTTGTAAGCCTTGTACATAGCTGTTTCTGTTTCAGTTGATGACTGTGTTTTAACCTACATTTGAAATTGATGATCATTAGCACTTGCTTGGTATAATTGATCAGTCAGTCATACACTTGACTCTAATCTTACAAAATCCCTGACTTAGTGTAAGTGTACAAAGTGTGCAAGTGTAAGAACTGGTGCTGGTTTAAAGGATTTCTTCACACCTGCCTAAAAAATGTGCACTTTTTGCACAAATGACAACTACCTGGTGTTCAAAAGTAAATAGAGGTATCAGTATAGATTTTGTGAGTCTATGCAATTAAAATGTAATGGTTTTAAAATGAGCCATTTGAAACGTCACAGGCCTATTCACATGCAGCACACAACATTGCCCAAAATATTTCTTTGTGTGCACCTGTAGCCTCCTACACAGCTGCTTCTGCTTCAGTTATGGACTATGTTTCAACCTACATTTGAAATTGATGATTATTAGCACCTGATTGGTATAATTGATTAATCATACCCCTGACTCTAATCCTACAAAATCCCTGGTGCAGGTGCATCTTTCTTTATTACTGTAGCACACGGACCCTTTTTTTCCTACCTTTGGCTCACTTGCAGGAAAAAGGCACACCGTACTATATGCCCGTACCCTCCTGTTTGAAGAGGTTGAGCGGTGTCATGTATTTGGGTCCCACAGCTAGGTTCCTCCGTCAGTTGGTTCTCATCTCCCAGGATATAGGGACAAGTCTCTGTTTTCCCCCCAAGTAATTCCAATGTCCACACCACTTTAAACTCCAACGTTGAGTTTCTTTTTCTTCCATGTTCAGCAGATAGGAAAGAGTGGATAAGAGACAGGACAGCAAGGTTTTGGGAGGTAGGTCCAGGCACAAGTAAATGTTACAATCACCACTCAATCTCCGAGTGGGTTCGGCTCACCCGGATAGTCTCCTGTAAAAGTGGATCCTAGCAGCCGCAGTGATGCTCGAACAATCAATCAGGTTCTTTTCTTAGATACGTTCGGGAGACCATCTGCCACAGAATCTATCACGTCCCGAACTTCTCAGCTTTTGCAATACAAGGACAGGTACCAGCAACAGCACATTACTAGGCCCTTGGTGGATAGATAATTTGGGCCCCTTCTTTCACTGTGAACTCTCACCGGTCCCTCAGAAAGGTCCTCCCACGGCCTCCTCTTCTTAGAAGTGGGCTCCTTCGCAAGGGGAACCCTGGGATTCCTCTTCTTAGAAGTGGGCTCCAGCTAAAGGTGCTGGGCCCAGTGATGAAGTTGCAGCCCCAGGGCTAAAGGTGCCTGGGACTGATTCGCACGTGGCCCAATGGCCTGGAGGGCCTGGCGCCGAGCACTTGGACTCAGACTTTCAACTCGACCCCCCTCTCCCTCTCCTCTCGGCGGCGTCTGCCCCTTATGTATCCTCCCCCAGCATGCACAGCAGGCCAACCACGCCCACTGTACCACTGCCGAGAGAGGACACCCTAAGGCACAGCACTATTACTAGTGGTTCAACCCTGACCTGTCATGGCAGTGCCACCTACAGGCCACAGGGAACTGCACACCAGTATACCACCTGGAGAAGCAAAGTAGCACAACCTATCAATGAGAACGGTCTGGGCCTAACTACTAACTCAGACCAGCCCCCTAAATTTGTGTATATAGCACCCCTAAAAGGGGATAGTCGCTACATTACTTATATGCAATCGTTTGACATTCAGAATGAAGGTTTTAAAAGCATCACACTGCAACACACATATGTTCATTACTGCAACCTTCATCTTTCGATCGACTTCTGTACAACCAGCATAACCAGTGTAAAATTTTCACTCAATCAGTGCCGTCGGCTATAGCAGTGGTGGTGAGTGTATTCTGATGGCAGGGAAGCCTCCCTGCTGTAAGAATTCAAAATCTCTCTCTTTGTTAACCCATCTATATAAAACTATGCCAGCCCCTCTATTAGAGGCTGGTATAGCACACTGTGTCACTAGTTTTATAAAACGAGTGTTGTAAATACCTAATTGAAGCTGTCTTCAGGCCAGTCACATCACTCACGGCCGCTTTACAGTTCTGATCTATTACTTCTGTGGGAGGGGCCATGATCTCCCTCTGACATCAGACGGGGAGATCACGTGGCCGCTCGTCTCTTCCACAGAAGCCCTGTATCGTAGCTGTAAAGCGGCCGCAAGTCACGTGACCGGCCCGAAGACAGCTCAAATTAGGTATTTACACTGCTCGTTTTTTAAAACTAGTGACACAGTGTGCTATGCCAGCTATGCCATCCTCGAATAGAGGGGTTGGCAGTAAAAACATTTTTATTTTACAGGAATAGCGGTGGGGGGATGACAGGCAGGAAGAAGGGGGGAGAGAGGAGAGCAGAGAGCAGGCAGCCTATCACAGAGGGAGACACTTTGACCACGATGATCAGGGCAGTCCAGCTCTGGTTATCGTGGTCTTTTTAGAGAGACCATACAGGAAGTGCCAGGTTCAGGGTTTGTTTTTTTTTTTTTTACAGTTTAGAGGGGGGCAGATTACACAGCACAAGCGCTGTGCTGTGTAATCTGCTTTAAGGGACCAGAATCTGCATATATTTTTTTGGGGTTAACAAACACTTTAAGCATCATCCTAATAACTGTTGTCAGTCTAGTGCTGGTAAAATCATTAAAGAGTTAATCTCTGATTTTACACTTCAAATGTATATCATTTTATTCAAAATTCTCAACCACTAAAATTTCCTTTTACACGCTTCGATGGTGTTAGGTGTGGTTTATTACTCAACCATTACCCTCACACACAGGTAAATGTAATACCAAAGGTCACACCAAAGGATTTTACCTGTGCTATAATTGAAAGATGCAAATTTGATTGTTAAAATGCATAAAATGAGTTTGTATTGTGGGTGGTATTGGCACGAGTGGGGACAATGTTACATAACAAGAAGGGAAAGTGAAATCAGGAAGCAGATAAGCGTGTGGGAGAGATTGATGTCCTTGATGCGTGAGTACAATCAGATCTTCTTAAATGCAGTGATTTCTAATTTTTACATACGCAGCACACCAAGAGGAAGTAGGTGAAATGTTTCGAAAGGTGTTTTCTAGTTCCTTCTGTTCTAGAAGTGTTTCTTCCACTGTTACACCCAGATGGCTTGATAAGTACCAGATGTCCTTCCTGGTTAGCATCTGTTTGCCTAAACTTCATTTGCAGCTATAAATACTTAAAGACAATGATTGTGTAATGAAAGGCATTAATTTTGAGAGAAAAAAATAAATAAAAAAATCACAATGGCTTTGATGGCTTTACCTAAAGTGGGTTCTAAAGTTTTTGAGATTTGCTGTTTAGAAGTTAAAATCATAATTTTTTTTGCTAGAAAATTACTTAGAACCCCCAAACATTATATATATTTTTTTCAGATACCCTAGAGCAGTGATGGTGAACCTTGGCACCCCAGATGTTTTTGAACTACATTTCCCATGATGCTCATGCACTCTGCAGTGTAGTTGAGCATCTTGGGAAATGTAGTTCCAAAACATCTGGGGTGTCAAGGTTCGCCATCACTGCCCTAGATTAAAATGGCGGTCATTGAAATAATTTATGTCATACCATATTCGCACAGCGGTTTTACAAGAGGAATTTTTTGGGAGAAAATTAGGGCTGTAGAAATTAACTATTAATTCCTCGATTAATCGATTAATCTTTTTGATCGATCAAAATTATTTTGATCGGTACTCACCTCTCCGCCAGCTTCCGGGTCTTCAGGGAGTTCCGTTGGAGATCCGGTGATGTCACGGACACCGGAAGGGCTTGGTGTGTCCATTTGAAGGGCTCCTTTGCTGTGCCTTCATACCTGCATGCCGGCGGGAGCTTACTATCTGCCACACACAAGGGCTGTTACACTTCCCTCTATCACTTCCCTCTATCAACCTGGGATTATACAGCCATCCACTGGGAGTTGTGATAGTTCCCTTCACGAGACATCTACATGCCGACGGACTGATGTCAACCCCTCATCATCTGGATTCAGCAGTGGTATCGTTGTACACATTTTTATACCAGTTTTATACTTAGCTACATGTTTTTATGACTGCTTTTGCTACCGTTTGGTATTACTCGCACCATTTTTACAGTTTATGTAGCTACATCGATTTTATCTCCAGTGCAATATTTATTTTGTTACCTACTTGAAGACTGTAAAAGTTTTAATGCTATTCCCATCGAGCGCTGCCTTTGTGTTTTTTGTATCCTGCTATCCATTTTTCCAGTATTGGTAGCTGCACTGGGAATCGGCCTGCAAGGAGATCAGCTAAAAGTAGTTGGATCTGTATGTGCGTTATAATTAATCTAAATTATTTGATTAATCGATTAAAAAAAAAATCGATTAATCGAACACGAAAATTTTAATCAGTAACAGCCCTAGAAAAAATACACTTTTTTTAATTAAAATATAAAACAACAGTAAAGTAAGCCCAATTTTTTTCTATATTGTGAAAGAGACACCGAGTAAATTGATACCCAACATGTCATGCTTCAAAATTGCACCCGCTCGTGGAATGGTGACAAACTTTGGCACTTAAAAACAGGTTACCAATTTTGAGTTACAGAGGAGGTTCTAGAATTATTGCTCTTGCTCTAACGATCGTGGCAATACCTCACATGTGTGGTTTGAACACCGTTTTCATATACGAGCGCGACTTACATATGCGTTCGCTTCTGCGCAGGAGCTTGGCAGGACGGGGCGCTTTAAAAAATTTTTTTTATTTATTTTACTTTTTATTTTTAAACCGTCCTTTGCAAAAATTATGGTCACTTTTATTCCTATTACAAGGAATGTAAACATCCCTTTAATATAAAGAAAAGCATAATGTGAGATCTGGGGTCAAACAGACCTCAGATCTCACATTTACACTTAGGGCTCTTTCACACGGAGGTCCGTTCAGGTCCGCCTGTCAGTTTTTTAGGCGGACCTGAAACGGATCCTCCATGTACCCCTATGGAGGCACGGATGTCAGCGGAGACATGTCCGCTGACATCCGCTCCGCTCCGCCAAAGTGTGACGGAGGAAAACCCTATTTTTCTTTCCGTCGGCGGAGCGGATCGGATGACAACGGACTCTACGGTCCGTCGTCATCCGATTCCCCATAGGGGAGAGCGGCGCTCTGACAGGGCGGTCCCTGCACAGTGTGCGGGGACCGCCCAGTCATCCATCAGCTCAGCGGGGATCAACGGAGCGATCCCCGCTGAGCAAGCGGAGCTTCACGGGGCGGATCTGCACGGATCCGCCCCGTGTGAAAGAACCCTTAAATGCAATAAAATATATATATATATATATATATATATATATATATATATATATATATATACCGTATATACAGTTGCAAAAAAAAGTATGTGAACCTATTTGGAATGATATGGATTTCTGCAGAAATTGGTCATAAAATTTGATCTGATCTTCATCTAAGTCACAACAATAGACAATCACAGTTTGCTTAAACTAATAACACACAAAGAATTACATGTTACCATGTTTTTATTGAACACACCATGTAAACATTCACAGTGCAGGTGGAAAAAGTATGTGAACCCTTGGATTTATTAACTGGTTGAACCTCCTTTGGCAGCAATAACTTCAAACGTTTCCTGTAGTTGCAGATCAGACATGCATAACGGTCAGGAGTAATTCTTGACCATTCCTCTTTACAGAACTGTTTCAGTTCAGCAATATTCTTGGGATGTCTGGTGTGAATCGCTTTCTTGAGGTCATGCCACAGCATCTCAATCGGGTTGAGGTCAGGACTCTGACTGGGCCACTCCAGAAGACGTATTTTCTTCTGTTTTAGCCATTCTGTTGTTGATTTACTTCTATGCTTTGGGTCATTGTCCTGTTGCAACACCCATCTTCTGTTGAGCTTCAGCTGGTGGACAGATGGCCTTAAGTTCTCCTACAAAATGTCTTGATAAACTTGGGAATTCATTTTTCCTTCGATGATAGCAATCCGTCCAGGCCCTGACGCAGCAAAGCAGCCCCAAACTATGATGTCCCCACCACCATACTTCACAGTTGGGATGAGGTTTTGATGTTGGTGTGCTGTGCCCCTTTTTCTCCACACATAGTGTTGTGTGTTTCTTCCAAACAACTCAACTTTGGTTTCATCTGTCCACAGAATATTTTGCCAGTACTGCTGTGGAACATCCAGGTGCTCTTGTGCAAACTGTAAACGTGCAGCAATGTTTTTTTTGGACAGCAGTGGCTTCCTCTGTGGTATCCTCCCATGAAATCCATTCTTGTTTAGTGTTTTATGTATCGTAGATTCGCTAAAAACACACTACACAAGTTTTTGAAGTAATTTATTAGGAAGCTCTGGGGGTCTTCTTCTGACTTCGGGGTCGGGGGTCTTCTTCCAACTTCGGGCATTCCTGACCGGCCAGGCTGCGTGCTCGGGTTAAGGGTCTGGTATGGATTTTGGGGGGACCCCCACTCCGTTTTTTCGGCGTAGGGGGTTCCCCTTAAAACCCATACCAGACCTAAGGGCCTGGTATGCTCCTGGAGGGGAACCCATGCAGTTTTTTTATTTAAAATTTAGCGTGGAGTTCCCCCTCATGATTCATACGTACTGTGTGCAGAACGCAACACATCTGCGAATCAGATGCGTTCCCATAGAACATAATGGGCAGACAATTCGCACCACAATGCCTACAAAACGCACACGTTTTTTGGGCAATGCGCAGTGCGAATGCATCGCATATATGTGAACCAGCCTCATTGAAATCAATATATTTTAAAATGTTATGCGAATCGGATGCAGTTTAAGCCGCAACCATTTCGCATAGGTGTGAACGGGGCCTTAGTCTTTAGCTGGCACTCTAGGATTCTTCTTCACCTCATTGAGCAGTCTGCGCTGTGCTCTTGCAGTCATCTTTACAGGACGCCCACTAATAGGGAGAGTAGCAGCAGTGCTGAACTTTCTCCATTTATAGACAATTTGTCTTACCGTGGACTGATGAACAGCAAGGCTTTTGGAGATACTTTTATAACCCTTTCCAGCTTTATGCAAGTCAACAATTCTTAATCGTAGGTCTTCTGAGAGCTCTTTTGTGCGAGGCATCATTCACATCAGGCAATGCTTCTTGTGAAAAGCAAACCCAGAACTGGTGTGTGTTTTTTATAGGGCAGGGCAGCTGTAACCAACACCTCCAATCTCATCTCATTGATTGGACTCCAGTTGGCTGACACCTCACTCCAATTAGCTCTTGGAGATCTCATTAGTCTAGGGGTTCACATACTTTTTCCACCTGCACTGTGAATGTTTACATGGTGTGTTCAATAAAAACATGGTAACATTTAATTATTTGTGTGTTATTAGTTTAAGCAGACTGTGATTGTCTATTGTTGTGACTTAGATGAAGATCAAATCACATTTTATGACCAATTTGTGCAGAAATCCATATCATTCCAAAAGGGTTCATTTACTTTTTTTTTTGCAACTGTATATATATATCGTCATCCAATGTTATGGAGCCAAGTGGGGGCCATCTTTCCCTCACTCGGCTCCATGCTACTAAGGGGACAGCATAGGCTTAGTGGTGGAGATGACCGGAGCACGGTGGGGGGGCCCTCTCCCGCTGCCGATAAAAGTGATCTTGCGGCGAATCCGCCACAGAGACCACTTTTATCTCAAAGAGGAAGAAGTATACTCACAAACGTATTCATGATAAAAGCATATCAGGGTACATAGTAGACAAAAAGCAACCAGGTCACCAAGACTGTTCCCAGCAAGCCGGATGGACAGCAAGCTGGATGGACCATAGTCCCAACAGGCCTGATAAACATAATAACTGATTCAGTGCACTGAATTAACCTACACCCTGAACCCGCTCGTATAATGACTAGAGTACTGAGTGTAGATAGGGCCCTTCAGACTTTTTATGACTTTATGGTGGTGCACTTGCTGTCTTTCTTTAATGGGGTGAACAAAGTAGATCCAAAGAGGACTTGATAGACAGAACTCAAATGGTATTGGTAGTCTTCAGTTAAATCAAGCAGGTACTATCACTGCCAAGCACTCCCTTCAGTGAGAGCCCCTGCCAGCTTGACATGGTCGTGGGAGATGCAAGGTACCCGCTACAAACAAAAGAACAACAAACCGTTCCAATAGCTGGTACTGAAATCCATTGAGCATGGATGAACAGATCCCAAACAGAAGGGTCATACAAGAAATTCTCCACAATCTGTCTGTAATGTAAATAAACTTCCACTAACTACACAGGAGGGGGTGCTGTCGTGCTACCTACAAAGCAGGGTTGTCAGTGTCCTCTCCAGGGCTCAGGGCTCATGGCTTCCTTCCCTCAGAGGGGAACGTTCTTCCTCCAAATGCTGATTTGTGCGGCTTCTTCTCCAGATGGACCCACCTACCCATTCCTAAACACTTACCTGACATCTCCCATGATCCAGCGCCCTCCCAGCCGGCAGCCCTGCACTGTCAGGCAAATCCTGTGAGAAAGGAGTGGGGGACGTGACCAAGCCACGCTGCATGTGCTTATGGACGCACGAAGCCCAGATCAGGAGCACGCCTTCACAAGTGCGCCCATAGCACACGGCTTGCTATGGGGACACTTGCAAGGAGAAGAAGAGGACAGCAGTGGCGAGGGACCAAAAAAAAAAAAAGGTTTAGAATCACTTTTAAGACCTGCTAACAACTTGAGGACAAGTTTGGAGCATGTTCAGGAAAACACTGGTCTGCTACAAATTGTAAGACCTAAGTTAAAGCAGACAAAGCCAAAATCAATGCTGCTGAGTAAATAGCTGGAAGTGAAAGTTGTTGGAAGATTTAATCTTTAAGGAAATAGATGTACTGTATTGTATGTTCCCCAATCTTGTTTAATGCTATAGACATTTTTTTCCTTGATGAAAGCTATTTTAATAATTTTAGTAATTTATACTGTACACACTAGATAGCAATGTTTCACAGCACTCAACCCTCTAACCACTTCAGCCCTGGGCCATTTTGCTGGCTCCAAAACAAAATTGACGTCCTTTTTTTCCCACAAATAGAGCTTTCTTTTGGTGGTATTTTATCACCTCTACGGTTTTTATTTTTTGCGCTATAAACAAAAATAGAGCGACAATTTTTTAAAAAAATGCAATATTTTTTACTTTTTGCTATAATAAATATCCCCAAAATATCTATAAAAAAAAAAATTCCCACAGTTTAGGCCGATACGTATTCTTCTACATATTTTTGGTAAAAAAAATCGCAATAAGCGTTTATTGATTGGTTTGCGCAAAAGTTATAGCTTCTACAAAATAGGGGACTGTTTTATGGCATTTTTATTAATAATTATTTTTTTACTAGTTTTGGCGGCGATCAGCAATTTTTATCATGACTCCGACATTATGGCGGACACATCGGACACTTTTGACACATTTTTGGGACCATTGTCATTTTTACAGCGATCAGTGCTATAAAAATGCACTGATTACTGTGAAAATGACACTGGCAGTGAAGGGGTTAACCAGTAGGTGGCGCTGTAGGCGTTAAGTGTTTCCTAGAGAGTGATTCTTACTGTAGGGGGGATGGGCTGTGTGTGACATGACACTGATCTCCGCTCCGACTACACGGAGCGGAGATCAGTGTCATTGTCACTAGGCAGAGCGGGGAGATGCTTGTTTACACTAGCATCTCCCCGCTCTATCTCTCCGTGAGACGATCGCGGGTATCCCCGCGGCGATTGAGTCCACGGGACCCACGATCAGGCTCACGGAGAAAGCGGCAGGCACGACCACACGGTGGCATCTTAAAGGGGACATACAGGTACGTGCTTATGCCTGTCCGTGCCGCTCTGCTGACATAAATGTACAGGTGGCAGTCCTTAAGTGGTTAAAAACTGCTTTGCATTAGCCATTTAAAAAGAAAATCTAAAAAAATATATATATATATTCATGCTCATAGGGACCAGAGAGACTGTATTTTTTTTTTTTTTTTTTTGAAGATTTCATCTTTAATAAAGGAAATAGATGTACTGTATGTTCCCCAATGTATGTTTCCCAATCTGCCCATGATAAAATGATGACTGGCCAGTATAGAAACAATTTTTTGTCTTTCTTCTTTTTTTTTTACCAGTTTTTAGGCACGTGTGGTATCTGAAATGGTTCATACCATAAAATTGTAATGATATACTACCAGTTTCAATATCTATACTCTAAATACCTGTGTATCACACTTTTGATTTTAAGACAGCAAATGGAATAAGGTGAGAATAATTTCAGCTAAGCTTAAAGCGGAGCTCCACCTATATGGGGAAGCTTCATTTGTTTGCACCCTCCACTGCCACATTTGGGACTTTTTGATTGGAGGGGGAGCAGGTACCTAGATTTGACAGGTACCCGCTCTCACTTCCGGCTCAGACCGACATGGCGAACTGAGCCAGAAGTTTGGTCCCCTCCTTCCCCTGCAGTCTTCTGGGACACATCACAGACTACGGGACCATGCGACTCGCGCATGCGCAGTAGGAAACTGGCTGTGGAGCTGCAAGGCTTCACTTCCTGTTTCCTTTACTACAGAAGGCGGCGACTGCACCCAAAGCCGATTGAAGAATCGGCTTGGGTGAGGACATTGCGAGATCCCCGGACAGGTAAGTGTCCTTGTATTAAAAGTCAGCAGTTACAGTATTTGTAGCTGCTGACTTTTCATTTGTAGCCAAGTTCAGCTATAATGCTTATAAGTTACAGACATTTTCTGTGTTGTTAATGTGGGGTTGTCTCCCTCTAGTGTTTGCTGTGTGAATTTCCTTTCTTCCTGTGTGAGGATATAGAGCAACGCATCATGGGACGTGTAGTTCAGAATGCTGAAGTGACTCTGCCAGCAAGACTGATCTGAACTACAAGGAACAGAATGCTGAGTGAACCAAACTGACTGCTGGGAGAGGATATAAAAGGGGCTGGCGCGGCCTAGATAAGTCTCTCTGGGTGCCGTTTTGACTCTGCCAGCAGGAGGTCTGTGTGACGTGGGAGTTTGCTGACTATTTGTGGCCTACACAGCGGGGAGCTGGATAGCTACATCCAGAGGGATCTCTGCCGACAGCATCGCTTCTACAGTGCAGTGGATCAGAGGGTGTTCCAGGTCATCCAGAGGCGCCTGCAATTCAGGATCCAGTGAGCTACAGCGTGGCGTGGCGGCCATCATTATCTGGAGTAAAGACACAGAGAGAGAGAGAGTTCTGGCTGGAGTCTTCTCATCATCTTTACTGTCATCTAACCTGTCTGAGATCTGGATGTGGTGAGCGGGCATAGCCCATATTATAGTTAAGGACACTGCTGTTTGATATCACCTAAACAGCAAAGCTGGTGGTACTTGTAGTCCCACAGAAATTACATCCTCTGTTATAACGGACACAGCAAGCAGATGCCTATGCTCAGTACACATTACTGATTTCAGTAGTTACATCAATTGACACCTTTGGGTTCATAAAAGGAGGAAGTTATACCACTACCAGGATAAACCACAGTGTTGCTAATTTTATTACACCTTGCCATTTGGATTACTTAATTTACAACATAAAGAGGCTAGCTGAAGATATCTGGATTCCAAGGAACACATTTTCCTCACTTTTCTTTTATAATCCTCTTAATATTGTTTATACTGTGTTCATAATGTGCAGGATTTGCTGGCCTGTGGGTTGAGGAGACAAAAGGGAGGCACTTGACACATAAGCTATAGTGCCAGGTGTTTACTCTCCTGCTAACCTGTTCACATAGGTTCCTGTATTGAGGTAATACTTGTGTACATTCACAATCTAGGGACCTTTGTTCATTAATAGGGATGAGCTTTGAGTTCGAGTCGAACCCATGTTTGGTCCAGCAGGCATGGACAGGGACGTTACCTATCTTTCACGGCGCATTGGGTGACTCTGCTGGCAGCTGGAAAGGATGCAGGACAAGGTGCAGTAGTGTTGGAGGTTGTTCCGCCACCACGCCTCCAAAATGTTACTACTGGTGATTCTGACACACCTCTCTCCTCCACCCCCTCCTCTTCTTCTTCCTCCATGGCCTCGACCTGTGCTTTGTCCTCGGAACCAGCGGTGCTCCGTAGGAGTTCAAGGGGCTACGCAAGTACGCAGGCAAAAAGATGCCATGCGGTGCTTGAGCTGGTGTGTTTGGGGGACAGGAGCCACACTGGGGCAGAGATTCTGTCAGCTCTGCAGGGGCAGGCTCAGAGGTGATTGACGCCACGCCAGCTTAAGCCAGGAAAGGTGGTTTGCAACATTGGCACCAACCTCCTCTCTGCCCTCCGACAGGGACAACTGACCCATGTGCTCTGTTTGGCTCACGTCCTTAACTTGGTGGTGCAGAGGTTCTTGGGCAGGTACCCGGGCTTACTGGAGGTCCTGAAGCAGGCCAGGAAACTCTGTGGGCATTTCCGCCGGTCATATAATGCCAGTGCTCGGCTGGCTGACCTGCAAAAAGATTACAACCTGCCCAAGAAGCACCTAATCTGTGACATGCCCACCAGGTGGAACTCTACGTTTGCCATGCTGTAGTGGCTGAACATGCAGCAGAGGGCCATCAATGAGTATCTGTTGCAATATGGCACCAGGACAGGTCAGGGGAGCTTGGATTTTTTTCCCCACGCCAGTGGGCCATGATCTGGGATGCATGCACTGTCCTGGCACCATTTGAGGAGGTCATGAGGATGGTGAGCAGTGACAGTGCATGCATCAGTGACACTGTCCCTCTTGTCCACCTGTTGGAGCACACGCTTTGTGGAATAATGGACAGGGCACTTGAGGCAGAACAGAGGGAGGAAGAGGAGGACTGCCTTACCTCTCAAGGCCCCCTTTATCCAGACAGTGTTCCTGCTGGCCCACCTATCACACAGGAAGAGGAGAAGGAGGATTGTGTCAGCATGGAGGTGGAGCCTAGCACTCAGCATCAGCAGCAGTCTTCAAGGGATCAATTACAGTCCCAAGACACCCATGGACTTGTACGTGGCTGGGAGGAGGTGGCTGCGGATCATTTCGTCCTGAGTGATGCAGAGGACTCTGGACCAAATACCTCAGCAAACCTACGCTGCATGGCCTCCCTGATCCTGCAAAGCCTGCGGAAGGATCCTCGTATTTATGCTATCAAGGAGAGGGATCATTACTGGCTGGCAACCCTCCTTGATCCAGGGTAAGGTTGCGGACCTTATCTTGCCGTCGCAGAGGGAGCAGAGGATGAAGCATCTTCGGGAAGCCTTGCAGAAAGGTCTGTGCAATGCGTTCCCAGAGACAGGGAGGTTACAAATTCTTGGTCCTGGACAACGTGTTGCTGAGGCTTCGGTCAGTCACAGAAGGAGCGGTGGAGAAGGTGGCCGTCTGACCGATGCGTTCAGACAATTTTTTAGTCCGCAGCCCCAAGGTATGATCGGTTCCAGCAACCATCGCCAGCGTCTGGTTTACATGGTGCAGGAATACCTAGGGGCAAGATCAGACTTGGACACCTTTCCCACCAAAAATCCTCTGGGTTACTGGGTCTTGATGATGGATCACTGGCCAGAGCTTGCACAGTATGCAATTGAGCTACTGGCCTGTCCTGCATCCAGCGTTTTTTCGGAACGCACATTCAGTGCTGCTGGAGGCTTTGTAACTGATCACAGGGTGCGCCTGTCCACCGTCTCGGTCGATCGACTGACCTTCATAAAAATGAATCAGTCTTGGATCACCACCAGCTACCAAGCACCTGATGCTGATGTAACCGAATATTTTTTTTTGAAATGTCAGATTCCTTCAAGACTGCCTATGCTGATGCTGAGTGACTATCCTGTTATGCTGAGTGACTATCCTCTCCCTCCTGAATGATCATGCTGATAGCTTGTAAGAACATTTTTGCTTCTGGGCACCGCCACCAGTGGCTAAGGCCCAAATTTTCAACCCCTGTTTAACAGGGGCGTGTATTTACAATGTTTGATGCAATACTTTGCAGCAGGGCTCATTGCTGCTCTCCAACTACAGTATCTGTGAGGAGTTTCAGTGTTGTGGCACCAGCACCAGTGCCTAAGGCCCAATTTTTCAGCCCCTGTTTAACAGGGGCGTGTAAATACAATTTTTGATGCAATACTTTGCAGCAGGGCTCATTCCTGCGCTCCTAATAGAGTATCTGTGAGGGGTTGCAGTGTTGTGGCACCAGCACCAGTGCCTAAGGTCCAATTTGTCTGCCCCTGTTTAACAGGGGCGTGTAATTACACTTTTTGATGCAATACTTTGCAGCAGGGCTCATTGCTGCGCTCCAAGTACAGTATCTGTGAGGGGTTGCAGTGTTGTGGCACCAGTGCCTAAGGCCCAATTTTTATGCCCCTGTTCAACAGGGGCCATGTAATTACAATTCTTGACCTAATAATTCACAGCAGGGGGGCGTGGCCAAGATGGAGACCTGAGTAGACGCACATAGCGGAGCTCTGCTGGCTACCTGGCATTTTATCCTACCCAGGCGGGTTTAAGCTCGGTTTGTGGCTCCCTTCCTCTGGCAGATGAGACGCCGCACACGCAGGGGAGGTTCAGGTGGAGGAAAGACACTCCGGTTCCCTCCGTTGCCCAAGATCCCTGAGGACTCTCCCCCGGCCTGTGTGCGGCCTCGTGGTGAGCGGCAGACTAAGATGGCGTCTCAGACGGTGCAGGCAGAGGAGGCCCGCCGCAACCCACCTATGTGGCTGATATTATGGCAGCCATAGCGAATTGCCAAGCAACACTTACCTCCAAGATTGAGGCTGTGCAACTAGAGATGGGCATTATGAGGCAGGATGTGGACAAGATAAGGTCCAGGGTCTCGGAGGCTGAGCGGCGGGTTAGCGATGTGGAGGACACAGTTACAGGTTACTCCTCTGACCTCCGCGCCATGCATAACCGAATCAAAGCGCTGGAATACAAGGCTGATGATGCCGAAAATCGTAACAGGAGGAACAACCTCCGGATAGTTGGTCTTCCGGAGGGTGCGGAGGGTCAGTCCCCTACCGAGTTTATAGAGGGCCTGCTGCGTGAACTCCTGCCTGATGCTCACTTCTCCCCTTTCTATGCGGTGGAGCGTGCGCACCGGATCCCTCCACGGCCAAACCCTGCCGGGGGGCCCCCCCGCGCATTTATCCTCCGATTCCTCAATTTCCGGGATAGGGATGAGGTCCTGAGGGCCGCGAGGAGTAAGGGGGAGCTCCGGTTTGAGAACACTAAAATCCTCATCTTTCCGGATTATTCGATGGAGACCCAGAAGATGCGGAAATCATTTGACCAGGTCAAGGCCCAACTCCGTGCCCGAGATATCCGATACAACATGATGTTCCCTGCGCGCCTCCGGGTACAAGATGGTGAAACTGTCCGCCTCTTCACATCACCACGGGAAGCCTCCTCTTGGATTGACACCCTGTAGCCTCGTCGCTGACCTGGCAGCAGCCTTCCTTCTATGGGTGAGGTGTCACGATTGCCTGTCATGCTGGTGCTCCTTGCTAGTGGTAGTGCCCGCCTTGCTGACTTTACTTTGGCTGGACCCCTGAGGGATCTGGGCTCTGCTGCTTGTTTGGGGTATCCCATGCAGTGATGGGGTATGCCTTAAGCTCCCTTAATACCTCAAGTACAGTCCTCTCAAGCGATGTGCCCCTGCTTGCAGGAGATGTTTTTTGTCTGTCTTACCACCTGTTGTCCTTAAAGAATCACAAGTTTTAATAGTGGCTTCTTGGACTGCTCCTGTTTTGGCTCCTGAACTTTACATGGCTACTGTGCAATGCCTTGGAGATATACTATTGCTACCTGCTTTGATATGTACTTTGATGTGGTGGCCAGCAGCTCTGGTGCTGAATTAGCACCCGGACTAGTGTGTGGACTCCTCCGGTCCACGGCCCTCTTCACTTGTTACTTGTTCTAAACAGACCTGTTGTCTGGGGGTTGGGGTATATGCACTCCATGATTGGGATGGGGTGGCGGGGTGGGGGGATGGTAGGGATATGTTTGGACCTGGTTGTTATACTGCGGTTGCAGTGGGATGGGAAGTTTCTAATTTTGTTCTTGTGTGACATGACATGCCTAAACATTTTCTTTTGCAGGTTTATGGGTGTTGATATGCTGGGGGGGGGGGGGTTCCTGTGTTTGTTCTTGGATCTTGTGGATTTATGTGCATGTGGGGGGTGAGGCTGACCCTAATTGGTATCCGCCCTGATGACTCAGGTCAAAATTGTTTCCCGGAACACTAGGGACCTCAACTCTGCGGTCAAGAGATCTCTGGTGTTCCAGTATCTTCAGAGGGTCAACCCTCACATCTGTATTCTCCTGGAGACTCACTTAATGGGCTCACGAATTCTTGCTCTGCGCAGGGCCTGGTTTGGAGCGGCCTACCACTCCACCTACTCCTGCTATGCCCGGGGAGTAGGGATGAGCCGAACACCCCCGGGTTCGGTTCGCACCAGAATCCGCGAACGGACCGAAAGTTCGCACGAACGTTAGAACCCTATTAAATACAATGGATGCGAACGTTCGAAATCTAAAGTGCTAATTATAACGACTAATATGCATGTTATTGTCCTAAAAAGAGTTTGGGAACCCGGGTTCTGCACCAGGGGACATGTATCAATGCAAAAAGAAGTTTTAAAAACTGACGTTTTTTCTGGAGCAGTCATTTTAATGATGCATAAAGTGAAAAAAAAAAAGTCAAATATTCCTTTAAATATCGTACCTGGGGGGTGTCTAAAGTATGCCTGTGAAGTGGTACAAGTGTCCCGTGTTTAGAACTGTCCCTGCACAAAATGACATTTCTAAAGGAAAAAAAGCCATTTAAAACTGCTTGCGGTTTTAATGTAATGTCTGAAATATGGATGAAAATCTTTGAGAAAAATGGCATAGCTACACCATCACCCCCCCCCCCCCCTACCCCAGCCCATTACCAGCCCCATTGGGTCTTGTATGGATTTTAAGGGGAACCCCGCACACAAAGTAAAAAAGGCCCTATATACTCTGAACAGCCGTATACAGGCGGTGCATACAAGACAGGGACTGTAGGTTTGTTCTTATGTAGAATCTGTTTGTAATTTTGAACAGGTACATTGTTTAAGTGTATCTCCAGCCAAAAAATCTATTTTTAAGCTTTTTGGAAAACATAGGGAAGGGTTATCACCCCTGTAACATTTGTTTTGCTGTCTGTGCCCCTGTTCAGAACATTTCACCTCACTTTCCGTCCCAATGACAACTGTTTTTGAAAAGTGGGGTTTTTATTGAAACAAGGATTGGTGATAAAGCATCAGTACAGAGGAGACACCTTTCTCCCATATTAACTCTTACGGGAGAGAATTTCCCTTCCTAGGGGTAGATTTCCTCTCACTTCCTGTTGTCTTCTTCCGCTTGCAAGGAGGAGTCGTTTGTAAGTTGGATGTTTGAAAGTAGGGGCCTGCCGTATATATACTCTGCAGAAATTGGCCCCTTAGGTGTTGGTGTTGCCACAACACTGTGAGCCCTCACAGTTACTCTTGGTGGGCGCTGGAACGCCCTGCTGTGAACAATTATATCAGGAATTATATTTACATGCCCCTGTTGGACAGTGGTAGGAAAAATTGGGCCTTTGGTGGTTGTGCTGGTGCCACAACACTGTAAGCCCTCACAGTTACTCTTGGTGGGCGCATAAATGGGCCCTGCTGTGAATTATTAGATCAAGAATTGTAATTGCATGCCCCTGTTGAACAGGGGCTGAAAAATTGGGCCTTTGGTGGTGGTGGTGTTGCCACAACACTTTAAAGTGGTTGTATACCCAAATTTTGTACAAGCACCTACAGGTAAGCCTACATTAAAGCTTACCTGTAGGTGCTTGTAATATCTCTGAGACCTACACAGTCTCGGAGATATTTGCAAAAAAAACTGTACCGCTATCTACGGCGCATGCGCGCCGTAGATAACGGCGCAGGCGCACTGAGCGCGGCGGCTCTTGAATGGGAGCCTGCCGTACACTGCCGGTAGTTCATGCATGCGCGGGGATCGTGCCGTTCCCCGCGCATGTGCGGGAGTGACGTCATCGCCGCTCCGGCCAATCACAGCGCCGGAGCGGCGATACCCGGAAGTCACTCCGGGTATCATGGATTCGACGGAGGACGCGTCCGAGGACCGCTGCGGGGGCTTCGATCTAAGGTAAGTGATTGATAATGAGCTAGTATGCTAGTCATACTAGCTCATTATACCTTTGCCTTGCAGGTTAACCAAAAAAAAAAAAAAAGTTTTGCGGTATACAACCGCTTTAAGCCCTCACAGTTACTCTTGGTGAGCGCAGGAATGGGCCCTGCTGTGAATTATTAGATCAATAATTGTAATTACATGCCCCTGCAGATTAAATAATAATAATACTGCGCCAACTCTAAATACTAAATGAAGCAGCCAAACATAAAATCAGACAGGATATATAGAACGTATAAAAAATATATAATGTGGTGCTGTGAGAGAAAATGTGATAGATGTACCCTTCAAACCTATTTTCAAACGATGCAGCTCCTTGTTGGATTTTGACCTATGAACTTCTTTTCTTTCAAAATATTTTTTTTTCAATAATCATAAAATAAATCATAAAATAAAACAAATAATATACAGTATAACATATGAATAATTCATACAGGAGAATAATAATATAGACAGCACAAATAATATTCCATATTCAAGAAATTTAATAAAAATAAATAAAAGAGCAAATACGTATCTCTACTTTCAATAGAAGATTTATCAGATAAAGGCCAGAAAGCCTAAAAAATGTTATATAGATTTACTTTAGCTAAACCAGAATAAAAAGAAAAAATGAATTAATCGAGATCCACGCCCCTCCATGGCACCCCTATAGGGATCATGCTGTGCCAGAAGAGGGGATCCCATGTGTATTTGAATGGGCTCTTAAGAAAGCCCTCTAACCCTTACAAATCAAGAGATAAAATGAAATAGGATGAAGGGTCATCCACACTATAACCTATCAATTCAAAAATATTGTAAAGACCCTAGGAATAGCAAAAGAATATGTTTCTTATAAGGATCTCCAAGATTAATATCAGAAAAAATAAAGATAAAAATAAAAATAGAAGATAAAAGCACAATAAAAGATGTAAGGAGGGGGGGGGGGAGGAGAGGGGTGTACATGCCTGGCTTAACGATCCCAAGCTGGAAAACAATGGAACAATTCAATGAAGAGATAATCCAATATAATTTGCCCAAGGTTCCCATATCTCTTCAAATTTTGGAACTGTGTTATTTAATATACTACCTAGTTTTTCTTGAGTCATAATCCAAGAAATCTTTCGTTTGACATCAAAAAAGAAAGGGTTTTTGTTTTTTCCAAGCTTTTGCTATGGTGATCTTGGCTCCGGTGAGAATGAAGTGAATCAGTAATTGAGTAGGTTTAGATATACGAGGAAGATGTGCATTCAGGAGAGCAACAAATGGGGATCTGGGAATCTGGTTTCCAGTGACTTTAAAGATTAAATTAAAAACTTTATTCCAAAAGGGGCGAATCCTAGGACACTCCCACCATATATGGGCCATTGATCCTATAAGTTGGCAACCTCTGAAGCATGAAGGATCAGCTGAAGAGTAAATAGTAGCTAATTTAGAGGGGGTAAGATACCACCTTGTTAAAACTTTTACATTGGCTTCCACCAGATATACATTCAGAATGCCTTTAAAGGACTTTGAACAAGCAGTATGCCAGACTTTCAGGTCCAAAGTACAAAGAAAGTCCTTTTCCCAAGCTGTCGTGTAGGGGGACTTCTCATTAGAATGAGTGAGGGACGAATACACTAGAGAAATACCTCCCCCTGGTTCCATAGCTCTATCGCACCATGTTTCGTAATTAGTATATTGGATCGAGGAAGGCATATCCTTCCATGTACTAGTCAGGAATTGTGAAATTTGGCGATAATGTAATTTTTCAGAGTCTGGGAGTTTTAATATTTTAATACAATGATCTAGGGATATAAGACACCCAGATTTTAGTCCACCATCTGAAATCATCAACATTCAGACCAGGGGGAAAATCTGGATTATTAAATACAGGTGTGAGAGGCCGTCCAGCAGATGTAAGGGTTGGAAGATTTCTAAATTTGTCCCAAAGCGCTATAAATTGCGACAAGGTAGGAGACAATATAGGAGGATGAAACTTGGTAGGGCACCATAGGAGATAATCCAAGGAAAAGCAGGGTACTGCTTGATTTTCTATTAAGACCCAATCAGGCTTTTAAGTCTTAGAGTATATTGAGGAGAGTTGTGCTAATCTTGCTGAAACAAAGTATTTGTATAAGTCTGGGAGACCTAGTCCCCCTCTATTTCTATGAAGAAAAAGAGTGCTCTGTGATACACGGTAACCAGAGGAACCCCAAATAAATTTGAGAATTTTGCTCTGAAATGACTTCAAATGCTTTTTTTAATAGGGATGGGCAATGATCTAAAATAATAAAGAATCCTCGGGAGTAAAGTCATTTTGACAGAATTGATTTTGCCAAGCCAGGACATATCATATTTGGACCAGGCTTTGAGATCAATTTCCAATTTCTTAAATAGGGGCGGATAGTTACAGTCATATAGATTTTCTGTTCGTGCAATTAGAGTTATACCTAGGTATTTGATAGAATCTTTCCATTCAAATTTGAATGATTGCTGTAATGAGGAAACAACGGAACAGGGGAGCGAGATGTTTAGGGCCTGTGATTTCGTATAGTTTACTGTTAGACCTGAAATTTTAGAAAAGTCATTAAGTACTTTGCAAATGTTTGGTAAAGAAATTAAAGGGGAAGTAACAAACAAAAAAATGTCATCCGCAAAAAGCCCACATTTATGTGTTTGATTTCCGCATACCACCCCCTTAACGCTAGGGTTTTGACAAACTGCTATTGCCAGGGTTTCTATCACAATGGCAAAGATGAGCGGAGAAAGCGGGCAACCTTGCCTAGTGCCTTTTTCTATGTTAATCGGTTTTGAATAATGACCTTGGAGACGAAGCAATGCTGTGGGATGAGAGTATAGGGAGTGGAGAAGACCCCTAAAGCGCATTCCAAAATCCCAACGTTCCATAAGGGTAAAAATATAAGTTCATGAAACCAAATCAAAAGCCTTATGAAGGTCTAATGATAAAAAGAATCCCTGTTGCCTCGTGCCCCCCTCCAAATTAGTCTGAAGTATAGAGATTAAATCTATTGCTCTCCTTATCTGGTCAGGCCCTTGTCTACCAGGGATGAAGCCAACTTGATCTTTATGTATATACACATTAATAAAAGAGGCTAGACGATTGGCTAGTATCTTCGTCATTATTTTTATATCATTGTTTATCAAAGAGATTGGACGGTAGTTATTAATTTCTTCAGGATTTTTATCAGGCTTAGGTAAAATTGTGATATATGCAGTATTTAATTGGACATCTAAAGGAACACCCACCGTTTTAGCATTGAAAAAATTAGTTAAATGTGGAGCTAATGTTTCCGCGAAGGCCTTATAATAGGGAATAGAGAACCCGTCAGGACCCGGAGCCGAACCCGCTTTGAGACCTTTAATGACTTCACGAACCTCCTCCTCAGTAAAGGCAGATTCAAGTAAATCCCTATACGAAGAGAGAAGGGTAGGAATGGGAAGATCATCAAGGAATTTAGTAACTGAGTCTGTATCAATTTGGGAGGAAGATTTATAGAGGTCGGAAAAAAACTCATGAAAGGCCTCCAGAACTTTGACAGGGTTAGCTGTGGGAGGCTGACCAGAAATTCTGATTTTAGGAGTAGTATTGATTCGAACCCAGGGGGAAAACTTAGCAGCTAATAAGGGTCCTATTTTGTTAGCATGAACATAGAATTTGTTACTTTTCCAGCGAATAGCTTTATCAGCTTGAGTAGTGAGGAGTAAGTTTAGATCAAGTCTAGCTTTATCAATGAGGGCAATAGGAACTTTGGATGGGTCCTTTTTGTGTTTGGCTCTGAGAGAGGCATATTCTTTTTCTAAGCGCTCTATTTTATCTTTACGTTCCCTTTTGAGTTGCGTTGCTAGCTGAATTATTTTACCCCGTATGAAAGCCTTATGAGCCGCCCAAAGCGTTTCAACCGAGACTTCTCCAGTATCATTGAGAAGAAAATAATCTTGAAGAGCTTTATTAATCGTCTCAACTCTTAATGGATCAGAAAGAATGGATTCGTTGAGTTTCCAATTGCCCCTCTTTCCGCTCAAAGCATTAGAGTGAAGAGCTATAAGTACAAGTGAGTGATCTGAAAGGACAGTATCTTTAATACGAGCATTGAGAATAAATGGGAAAAGAGATGTGGATGTTAAAATATGATCAATTCTAGCATATGTATTATGCGGATGAGAGAAGTGAGTGAAATCTCTTTTTGAAGGATTCAGCTCCCTCCATATGTCAGCCAGGTTATGGGTCGAAAGTAATTTTGCAAATTTGTGGCTTTCTCTAGTAGGTCTAGTTAGTTGAGTACCTTGGGGCAGTGTTTCTCAACTCCAGTCCTCAAGGCGCACCAACAGGTCATGTTTTTGGGATTTCCATTGATTTCCACAGGTGATTTCAGCAGTTTCACTGCCTTAGTAATTATCACAGCTGTTTTATCTGCAGGAAATCCCAAAAACATGACCTGTTGGTGCGCCTTGAGGACTGGAGTTGAGAAACACTGCCTTGGGGTTTAGATTTGTCCAAAGCCTGGTCCAAAGCAACATTGGAATCGCCTCCAAGAAGGATTGTGCCTTCTAGTAAGGGATTGAGGGAATCCATCATGACTTTAAAAAAAGAAGCTTGACCCTTGTTAGGGGCATAGTAGGAAACTAAAGAATAAAGGTGCCCTTCAATGGTACCTTTTAGTAGAATAAATCGTCCCTCAGGATCTAAGTATTCAGCAATCTTTTCATGGCTACCCCCTTTGTCTTATTCTCGGCATTGGCTAGGTGAAATTGTGAATAATGTGAATGTAGGAAAGTAGGAGTATACCGTATAGGAAAGTGTGTCTCTTGGAGTAGGAAAATATCAATTTTAAGAGTTTTATAATAGTCTAAAATTTTTCTCCTTTTGGTTGGAGAGTTTAGGCCCTGTATATTGTGCGAGGCAATTAGTAGGTTGGAATGTGTGGTATTAGCCATGGAAGTCAAGGTGGAAGCATCTATTACAGTCATACCCACTCACCCAGAAGAGATAGCTGGTAGAAGTTGAGCTCAGAATTTCTCTCAGCAGATACCCATATGTGAATGTGCTCACTGTAAATCTGGTGGATGTGATCCTGTAAAATACAGATAAGTCAGGCATGTACACAGAGGGGAAGAAAAGAAGGATGAGGGAGAAGAATTTTTTTTTGAAAAAGTAGAACCAATAAAAAAAGAAAAAAAAAGAAAAGTCTCCTAGCATCAAATATCAGGATCGGGGGGGGGGGACAACCCCCCAGAGCCCTTCAACAAAAATGTCTGACCCAAAGGTACAGACAACCTATCCTCCAAAGACTACTGGTCTTCAATAGATAGGTGGAAGCGCATGTGAGCCATCCCCCCACAGGACGCCCCCAAAAGAAAAAAAATTGCATTCAAGTTGTAACACGGTTATATAACATTTTGAACTGAACATATCAGGATGTCCACAAGTGACCTATATAGGATTAGCAAATCACTACCCCTCAGAAAAAAAAAAAATTATACATATATATATATATATATATATATATATACATACATACATATGTATACATATACATACACATACATATACATACACACATATATACATATACATACACATACATATACACACACATACACATGCATACACACACATACACATACATACATACACACATATATACACATACATATATATACACATACACATACACACATACATCTATTTGAAGAGAGATAATAAGAGTGTCAAGTCCATATATAAGTCTATATATGAAAGTTTAGAATTTATCCATATATATATATATATATATATATATATATATATATATACATAAAAAAAATAAAAAATAAGATAGGACAGGTTGTTGTTGTAAATTTAGGGGGCACAAAAAATGCGGAAGGGGGAGAACAATCGACAGACTTCCCCAAAGGGAAAAAGTTGGACCCTCGGTCCAAACGAGAATAAAGGGAAGAAAAAAACAAACAGACAATACAATCAAATCAAGTAGGGCCAGCATCCTTCATTTTTTTAGCTCTTCCTTTGTTCCATTGGAGAGAATTTGGACTCGTCGGCGTTGGTCTTTTAGATGATCCAGAACTGGGCGGAGAAGTATCCATTTCTGCCTCATGCGAGATTAATTTCAGTTGTAAGAACAACTTTTCACCTTCTTGAAAGTTGGAGAAAGAATAGGATTTCCCATTGATAGTAAATCTAACAGCGAATGGAAAGGCCCATCTGTATCTGATATCCCTTTTAGTGAGGACTAACAATAAAGGTTTCAATGACCTCCTGCGCTGTATAGTGGACGGAGAAAGATCAGCAAACAATTGAATTGAATGACCCTGGTATGTCACTCGTGGAGAAGATCTAGCTTGCTTCATAATATCTTCCTTCACTGCATAGAAATGAGGCTTGACAATAATGTCCCTCGGATTGCCATCCTTCATAGGTGGTCCCAGGGCTCTGTGTGCCCTATCCAGTTCCAGTCGGTCAAGTGGGGTATTAGGAAGCATATTTCTAAATAAGTCCTGGACCGCTTTGGGTACATCAATTACAGATTCAGGAAGTCCCCTAATTCTGACATTGTATCTGCAGGACCTATTTTTGAGTTCATCGATTTTTGACAATGCAATATCCAGTTGTTCCTGAACAGTGTTGATATGTTCCATATTTTGATTAGTAGCTGCAGCAGTTTCATTTTTAGCTCTTCCTTTGTTCCATTGGAGAGAATTTGGACTCGTCGGCGTTGGTCTTTTAGATGATCCAGAACTGGGCGGAGAAGTATCCATTTCTGCCTCATGCGAGATTAATTTCAGTTGTAAGAACAACTTTTCACCTTCTTGAAAGTTGGAGAAAGAATAGGATTTCCCGTTGATAGTAAATCTAACAGCGAATGGAAAGGCCCATCTGTATCTGATATCCCTATTAGTGAGGACTAACAATAAAGGTTTCAATGACCTCCTGCGCTGTATAGTGGACGGAGAAAGATCACCAAACAATTGAATTGAATGACCCTGGTATGTCACTCGTGGAGAAGATCTAGCTTGCTTCATAATATCTTCCTTCACTGCATAGAAATGAGGCTTGACAATAATGTCCTTCGGATTGCCATCCTTCCTAGGTGGTCCCATGGCTCTGTGTGCCCTATCCAGTTCCAGTCGGTCAAGTGGGGTATTAGGAAGCATATTTTTAAATAAGTCCTGGACCGCTTTGGGTACATCAATTACAGATTCAGGAAGTCCCCTAATTCTGACATTGAATCTGCGGGACCTATTTTCGAGTTCATCGATTTTTGACAATGCAATATCCAGTTGTTCCTGAACAGTGTTGATATGTTCCATATTTTGATTAGTAGCTGCAGCAGTTTCATCGATTTTATTTTCAATAAAGTCAATTCTAGAGCCCAAGCTTTGAAAATCTGCTTTCAGATCCCTTGTGATTTTATTAGCAGTTTGTGCCAGACCTTTGTCAAGTAAGTCAGAGAATTTCTGAAATAAGTCCACCATTTGATAAGCCTCTATTCCCTGACAGGCGTCTAAGGTAAAAGAAATGGCCTGAATAGCAGTGTCATGCCCCAATGAAGTATGGCTATATTCTGAGGCAGAGAGGTTAGTTATGGTTCCAGATGTAGTTGGAGTGGTGGTAATTACCTGAGTAAGTACCTCTTGAGTTCCTGAGGAGAACTTAGCAGTGGAAGAGCGGGTATTCTGTAGTTTTTCAGTCAGAAATGGCGGATCAGGGATCAAATGCTGCGATGTGGTGGCCATCTTGGATTTTACATCCGTCATTAGTAAGCCAAATAACGGCCTGAAAACCTCTAAAAAATAGGATTAGGTAAGCTGGGGATGTTCTCTGGTATTCCGGTAGTCAGCTGTGTCGAAATAAGGGCAGTACCGCCACCGTGTTTGCCGCTATTGGCACCGCTGTGGAGGGATGGAGCGGAGCTCTCGGCTCAAGCAGCCATCTTAGGAGCCTCACGCATGCGCACTCCATGAACTTCTTTTCATATGTGATAAGATTGGACATTATTCTACATAGTCATCTGTAACGCCTTATATGAGTTTGTCTCCACCTACATTATATTTTCATTTTTATTTTTGTTTATTATGGGTATGATCAATATTTCAGTTTAATTGCTGGTTTTTGTTGTGCACCTATACCCCATACCAATTATTTCACTGTTAGTATTCACTTACATTTCTATCACATTCATTTGTGTACACCTATTGTGTGCAAACGTTTTGTTTGACACCATATTTTTATGTGCACCATTGTGCTATACATAAAATAGGGTTTTTTACTACTTCTCTCAAAGCGCCACATTATATATTTTTTATATGCCCCTGCAGATGCCTGTTAGTGTAACACAAAAGAAAAAAAGCTACGAGCAATAAGGGCTAGCTTCAGGTGTATATTTTTCAGGAATCACACTACGCCTGCTTTAAGTGCTGCAGATGCCTGTTAGTGTAACACAAAAGGAAAAAAACTATGAGCAATAAGGGCTAGCTTCAGGTGTATAATGTGCAGGAATCACACTACGCCTGCTTTAAGTGCTGCAGATGCCTGCCTGTGTTACACAACAGGAAAACACAGCAATAAGGGCTAGCTTCAGGTGTATATTTTTCAGGAATCACACTACACCTTCTTTAAGTGCTGCAGATGCCTGTTAGGGCTCTTTCACACGGAGGGTCCGTTCAGGTCCGCCTGTCAGTTTTTTAGGTGGACCTGAACGGATGCTACATGTCCTCCTATGGAGCCACGGTTGTCAGCGGTGACATGTCCGCTGACATCCGACCCGTTCCGATCCGCAAAAGTGTGATGGAGGAAAACCCTATTTTTCCTTCCGTCTGCGGATCGGATCGGATGACAATGGACTCTACGGTCCGTCATCATCCGATCCCCCCATAGGGGAGAGCGGCGCTCTGACAGGGCGTTCCCTGCACAGTGTGCGGGAACCCTCCAGTCATCCGCCGGCTCAGCGGGGATCAACAGAGCGATCCCCGCTGAGCAAGCGGAGCTTCACGGGGCGAATCATTACTGATCCGTCCTGTGTGAAAGAGCCCTTAGTGTAACACAAAAAAAAAACTACGAGTATTAGGGGCTAGCTTCAGGTGTATATTTTGCAGGAATCACACTACGCCTGCTTTAAGTGCTGCAGATGCCTGCCTGTGTTACACAACAGGAAATCACAGCAATAAGGGCTAGCTTTGGTTGTATACTGTGCAGGAGGCTTAGCAAAAATATCACTGACACTGTCCCTACCTATCCTTCTCTCTCCCTGCACACAAGGTTTAGCAGAATATCATTGACACTGTCCCTACCTATCCTTCTCTCTCCCTACACACAATATCACTGACACTGTCCCTACCTATCCTTCTCTCTCCCTACACACAATATCACTGACACTGTCCCTACCTATCCTTCTCTCTCCCTACACACAATATCACTGACACTGTCCCTACCTATCCTTCTCTCTCCCTACACACAATTTCTCTAACACTGTCCCTGCCTATGTACGTCTTTCCCTGCACGCCAGCACACTACACAAGGCCGCCACGCTGGCGGCCTTTTATAGTGTGGGGCGTGTACTAAACCCCCCTGAGCTATAATTGGCCACAGGCATCCTGCCTGTGGCCAATTATGGCTCTCCTCGCTGCCGGCGCTGTGATTGGCCAAGCATGCGGGGTCACAGTGCATGCTTGGCCAATCACATCGTCGGGATTTTGGGCCGTTCGCGTCACTCGAATTTGGCGCGAACGACCCAAAACGTTCGATCTTCGTCGAACGATCGAACACACGATGTTCGAGTCGAACGTATGTTCGACTCGAACGCGGAGCTCATCCCTACCGGGAAGTGAGTATCCTGATTAGGAAGTCTCTGCCATTTCAGATCATTGATGTCCGCACAGGCCCCGAGGGTAGATACGTGGTGCTCCACGCCCGTATTTTTGATAAACGGTTGGTCTTGGCTGGGGTGTATTTACCCCCCCCCCCCGGCCTCGGTACAAATACTACATGACCTAATGGGGATAATTCTGGGATTTGATGCACCGGTGTTTTATGTCTTTGGGGACTTCAATATGGTGCCCTCCCAGGGCATGGACAGGCTACATTCTGGGGCTCGGCCCTCCTCGGACCTTCCCCAATGGGTGGATGCATATGGGCTGACGGACGTATGGAGACATTTTCACCCCCATACTAGGGAATATACGTGCCACTCTGCTACGTTTAAAACCTTGTCCCGCATTGATCTAGTATATGCCTCTACTGCGGCCCTCAACTGGGTTAGGGATGCTAGTCATCTATCTAGGGGCATATCAGATCATGCGCCCGTCTGCCTGGATCTGTCACCTGCGGACTCTGGGGGTTCGAGGCTGTGGCGCCTTTCCAGGTACTGGGCCATGGATGACAGGATACAGGAGGATATGGCAGAGGCTATTTGCAATTACTGGTCTGCTAGCGGGGACTCAACCGGCTCTGGCGTGCGGTGGGATGCCTTTAAGGCCTGGGTTAGGGGGGAATATATCTCCCGGATATCACTATTGCAGAGGGAGGGCGCAGGGGAATTGGTTGACAGGGAGGAGGAGGCTAGTGGGTGTGAGAGATCCTATGCTGATGCCCCTACAGATGCAGCATACTCTACATGGCAACAGGCCCTTAGGAAGCTTTCCCTATGCCGGATTGACCAGACCAAGAAATCTATGCTGCACTCTGCCCAACGGGTTTTTGAATATGGAAACAAGAATTGGAGGTTGCTGGCGTGGCTCTTCAGGGGATTGACCCTGTCTACACACATAGCGGGTGTGAGGGATGAGGGAGGGACGGTACTCACTTCCCCGGGCAATATTAACAATAGATTCTCCCAATTCTTTCAGGGGGTTTACTCCTCGAAGGCCCAGTACTCGCCCTCTGAGTTGCAGGTCTTTTTGGACTCGGTCCCCTTCCCTACTCTTGATGAGACTATGAGGGCCGACCTTGAAAAGGACATTACCCTGGAGGAAGTTCAGGGGGCATAAGGGGGTTGCAGGGTGGGAAGACCCTGGGGATTGACGGGCTTCGGACCAAATTTTATTCCCAGAATATGGAGACCCTTGCCCCGAAACTAACAGCCCTTCTTCCAGAGTATAGCGCCCAGGGTGCCCTGCCGGACTCCATGGCGGAGGCGGTTATTGTGTTGGTGCCCAAGCCCGGTAAGGATTCTTTAGATTGTGCCTCCTACAGGCTCATTTCCTTATTGAACGTGGACGCTAAAGTCCTTGCTAAAATCATTGCGAACCGTCTGTCAGGAGTGATTGCTGAGCTGGTCCATGTAGACCAGACTGGGTTTATGCCGGGTAAGGGCACCGACATTAATATTCGTAGACTTTTCTTAAATCTTTCTGTGACACATGACCATATCGGATCCCGGGTAGTGGCCTCCCTGGATCCAGAAAAGGCCTTTGACTCGGTGGAGTGGAGGTATTTGTGGGAGGTCCTGGGCAGGTTTGGCTTTGGTCCCCGTTTTATACACTGGATTAGGATGCTCTATGGGGGGCCGGTGGCGAGGGTGCGTACTAATGGTTGGGTCTCGGAGCCCTTTCCACTTTTCAGGGGTACTCATCAGGGGTGCCCCCTTTCCCCTGGCCTCTTTGCCCTTGCGTTGGAACCCCTAGCGATAGTGGCCTGGGAGTCCCGTGCGATAACCAGGCTTTCGATTGGGGGGTTGGAGGAGAGGATATCCCTCTACGCGGATGATGCCCTCCTGTACCTGAATGACGCTGGTCCCTCGCTGCTGGCCGCCCTGGAGACGTTCAAGGTTTTTGGGAGGTTTTCTGGAGTCAGAATAAACTGGTCCAAGTCGGTGCTCTTTCCAATGGACGCTCAGGCCTCCGCTCTGGCTAGCCCATCCCCCTTAAAGTGGGTTACTGACTTTAAATATTTGGAAGTAGTGGTGACAAGGGAAGCTGCCCAATACTATACCCGTAATGTTTTCCCCCTGCTGACCACACTAAAGGACAAGTGTTTGGCTTGGTCGGGTCTCCCCCTGACCCTCATAGGCCGCATTAACATTTTTAAGATGGTCCTGCTACCGAAGTTTAATTATATCTTTCGGAACAGCCCGGTCTGGATTCCGGCTTCCTTCTTCAGAGCTGTTAAAGGGTGCATCACCTCCTTCCTATGAAATGGGGCGGTCCCCAGGCTTGCTAGGTCTACCCTTCATCTTCCAACGCGACTGGGGGGGCTTGCTTTACCAGATCTTATGGTTTACTTCTGGGCAGCTGTCTTGGTGACGGCACACTGGTGGGTGGTGGGTGACAGATCTAATGCGGCAGTGTGCCTTGAGGCTGCCTGTCTGGGATCCCTGATGGATCTGAGAAACCTGGTCTATAGAGGGGCGGAGGCATACCCTTTGGTCCCGGTCCCCACTAAAACTACCCTTAAGGTCTGGGCGGCTGCTAGGAAACGCTTCTCCCTGCCCAACAGGTGGGTCCCGGTTCAGCCCCTGTGGGGTAATCCTAGATTGCCACACTTTAGGTCAGTTCCTGACCCGCAGGTCTGGGCCAGATTCGGGGTGAAAACACTGAGAGATATTATGCCAAATGGGGTACTCTTAACTTTTGCTCAGCTTAGCAGACAGTTCCAGTTGCCGGGCTGGATGCTCTTCCGATTCCTCCAGTTACGCCATGCCACTAGAGCGCAGTTTCCCACTAGACCCCTGCTGGAATTCGACCCAGTTGAATTGCTATTGGCCCAGGAAGACCTCAAGAAGCCGCTCTCGGAACTATATGGGACATTGCTTAAGCTAGACACCCCGAGACTGGACAGACTGTGGGATAGGTGGAGGGCGGATATACCATCCCTGGGTAGAGAAGAGTGGGAGGATGCGTTGGAGGAGTGCCCTAAGCTCGTGATTTCCTCCCGAGACAAACTGACACAAATCAAGCTGCTGCACAGGGTGTATTTTACACCAGTTAGGCTCCATAGGATCTATCCAGACAGGGACCCCTGTTGCACTAGATGTCGGGTACACCCTGGTACCCTTATACATCTACTTTGGGAATGTCCTAAGATACAGGTGTTCTGGAGGGAGGTTTTTGAATTAATTAACCTGAAGTTGGACTTGGCGCTTCCCATGTTGCCGGAGCTGGCCCTTCTGGGGATCCCGGACGACGAGCAGAGGCCCCGCCATAGAAACCTGTTGATTGCATATTTATTATTTTATGCCAAAAAGTCTATTGTTTGCAAGTGGATATCCCCCAGCCCTCCATCTGTGTCCTCCTAGGTGGCCATGGTTGATGCTGCTATTCCAATGTACAGGCTGACATGAATTAGCAGAGGATGCCCCTGGAAATTTGACAAGGTGTGGTTGCCATGAATATCACCTTGATCACTCCTTCCGTCCCCTCCATGATCCGTGCCCCTGGTTGGGGCCCTGTGGCCTCTGGGGGGGAGCCCTGGGACGTTTTATGGGGATTTGGGGGCACCTGGTGACGATCCGAGGGTCCCTGGTGCCTTCACCCTTTGGAAAGTTTGGCCCTGGTTAGTGTTTGGGATAGCAGGGCCCCCCCCCCCCTGCTGTATTATTCCTTACTGTACTTAGTGCCTGCTGAATGTACTGATTTACATGTCACTAGTTGTATTGTCATGTCCTCGGCTATGTTGGCCGAGTTCTGTTTCTATGTTCATGTATACATATCTGGTCAATAAACACAACCTGATTGTAAAAAAAATAAAAAAAAATAATTCACAGCAGGGCCCATTCCTGAGCCCACCAAGAGTAACTTTGAGGACTTACAGTGTTGTGGCACCAGCACCACCACCACCATCAAAGGCCCAATTTTTCTACCACTGTTCAACAATGGCATGTAATTACAATTCTTGATATAATAGTTCACAGCAGGGCATTCCAACACCCACCAAGAGTAACTGTGAGGGCTTACAGTGTTGTAGCAACACCAACACCTAAGGGCCAAATTTCTGCAGAGTATATACGGCAGGCCCCTACTTTCAAACATCCAACTTACAAACGACTCCTACTTGCAAACGGAAGGAGACAACAGGAAGTGAGAGGAAATCTACCCTAGGAAGGGAAATTCTCTCCTGTAAGAGTTAATATGGGAAAAAGGTGTCTCCTCTCCACTGATGCTTTATCACCAATCCTTGTTTCAATAAAAACCCCAATTTTTTTTTTTTTTTATTTGTCATTGGGACGTAAAGTGAGGTGAAATGTTCTGAACAGGTGCACAGACAGCAAAACAAATGTTACAGGGGTGATAACCCTTCCCTATGTTTTCCAAAAAGCTTAAAAATAGATTTTTTGGCTGCAGCTACACTTAAAAAATGTACCTGTTTCAAATTACAAACAGATTCCACTTAAGAACAAACCTACAGTCCCTGTCTTGTTTGCACCGCCTGTATACTGCTGCTCAGAGTATATAGGGCCTTTTTTTAATTTGGGTGCGGGGTTCCCCTTAATATCCATACAAGACCCAAAGGTGCTGGTAGTGGGCTGGGGGGTACCCATGCCATTTTTTTCAATGATTTTCATCCATATTGCCGGGACCAGACATTACAGCCGCAAGCAGTTTTAAATTATTTTTTTTCCTTTAGAAATGTCATTTTGTGCAGGGACAGTTCTAAACACGGGAAACAAGTGCCACTTCACAGGCATACTTTAGACACCCCCCAGGTACAATATTTAAAGGAATATTTCACTTTTTTTTTCACTTTAACCACTTAACGACCGCCCACCGCCGATTTACGTCGGCAGAATGGCACGGACAGGCAGAATCACGTAGATCTACGTGATCGCCTTTGTGCAGTTGGGGGGTCCATCCGGACCCCCCTTCACTGCAGTGAGCGGCCGTTAAGTGTTCGGGAGCGATCAGGCATGAGGGGGCGGCCGCTCGATTCCGCCCCCCCCCTCGCGATCGCTCCCGGCCAATGAAATTGCTTCCTCCGCCATGTGATGTAAACACAGGCTGGAGGAAGTGATGTCATCTCCCTCGCCGCGGTCTTTTCGTTCCCGGCGCCGAGGAGTGAAGACAGAGGTTAGTGCTCCAACAGTCCACTGACACGTAGGTACACATAGGCACACAAATCACCCCCCAGTCACCCCCAGATCACCCCCCAGGTCACCCCAAAGCCCCCAATCACAGTGTCACTGATTGCAGTGATCATTTATTTTACTGATCACTGCATTTAGTGTCATCTGTGATTGTAAAAAGTTGCAAGGCAGTTAGGATTAGGCCCCTTTAGGTCCAGGGTAGCCCCCTAACCCCCCCTAATAAAGGTTTAACCCCTTGATCACCCCCCAGGTAACCCTTTCACCCCCTAACTTCAGCGTCACTAAGCGATTGTTTTTCCGATCGCTATATTCGTGTCGCTGGTGTTTTAGATAGGCAGTTATTTTTTTTTTAGGTTCGCCGCAGGTTTTTATTGGTGTCAGGTACCCCCATATTTAACCTAATAAAGGTTTTAACCCCCTGATTGCCCCTAGTTAACCCTTTCACCAGTGATCACCATATAAAGGTTACGGGTGACGCTGGTTGATTAGTTTGCTTTTTATAGCATCAGGGCACCCGCCGTATATAACCCAATAAAGGTTTAACCCCCCTGATCGCCCGGCGGGTGAGATCAATTAGGTTTTAGCGCCAGAGAGGGTCTGCGTCGCCCCAGGCAGTGTTAGGTTAGTGCCAGTAACGCTAACACCCACGCGCAAAGCATACACCCCCCTTAGTGGTATAGTATCTGATCAGATCTATACTAGCATCCCCAGCGGTTTAGGGTTCCCAAAAACACAGTGTTAGCGGGATCAGCCCAGATACCTGCTAGTACCTGCGTTTAGCCCCTCCGCCCAGCCCAGCCCAGCCCACCCAAGTGCAGTATCGATCGATCACTGTCACTTACCAAACACAACACACATAACTGCAGCGTTCGCAGAGACAGGCCTGATCCCTGCGATCGCTAACAGTTTTTTTGTAGCGTTTGATATATTTGCTGACGACAGTCAGGTGCTTTTTTTCCTGTGAATCTTACTAGTGTACCCCTAAATTTAGAGCCCAAAATGGCAAGTCGAAGGTACACTAGTAAAGAGGCCTACGAGATTCTGAGCATGACAGATAGTGAAGAGGAGGTCACGTATCTGTCAGATTCAGGCTCAGAATATCTTCCCGTAGAAGACAGTGACGTCAGCGGCCCCACGTCAGATAGCTCTGACGACGAAGTTGAGGTCCCTGCTAAGGTCAGGCGTACCCGATCCCGATCTTCTGAGGTTGTTGAGGAGCAAGAACCGCAGGTCTCTCGTATCATGGAGCAGAGTAGTACTAGCGCCGCTATTCCTTCTGGTGAACTGGCAAGCACCAGCGGCCTAGTACAGCCTGGACGTACATCCAGCACTGCAGTAACACTTGGTGACGTGGCGAGTCCCATAAGTGCAGTTCAAGCTGGCGAGGTGGCAAGCACAAGTAGTGTCCCGCTGCCACCAAGAAGACAAAGGCAGGCCCGTCGTGCCCATACTGCCCTTCCTGCAGAATTCGCCTATCCTGATTGGGTCCCCACCACTTCTGCAGAACCCGTACTTCCCCCATTCACTGCCCAACCCGGTATTCAGGTGGAAACAGCTGATTTTATGCCAATCGATTTTTATTCGCTGTTTTTCACGGAAGATCTCTATAGATCTATTGTGGACCAGAGTAATTTATATGCTGGTCAATTTATCGCCGCTAACCCCCAGTTGCCTAAAATTGCCAGAAATTGGAAACCAATTACGGTTTCCGAATTTAAGACCTTTCTGGGCCTTTCCCTCAACATGGGCACACATAAATTTCCGTCATTGCGTGCTTATTGGTCCACGCACCCAATTGACCACATGCCCGTGTTCTCTGCCTCCATGTCCAGGGCACGATACGAGCAGATTTTGCGGTTCATGCACTTCAACGACAATGAACTTTGTCGTCCACGTGGGGACCCTGAATACGACCGGCTCTATAAAATTCGGCCCCTCATAAACCACTTCAACGAACGTTTTGCAGCCTTGTTTACTCCCGATCAAGTTGTCTGCGTTGATGAGTCCCTGATTAAATTTTCTGGCCGCTTGTCTTTCAAGCAGTACCTTCCCAGCAAGCGTGCCAGATACGGGGTCAAGCTCTACAAGTTCTGTGACAGGGCAACAGGCTATGTAGTGAACTTTACGGTTTATGAGGGAAAAGACAGTCAGATTGAGTCGGTCAACTGCCCGGATTACATAGGGAGCGCTGGCAAGATAGTGTGGAACTTGGTGTCACCCTTATTCGGAAAGGGGTACCACTTGTATGTGGACAATTATTACACGAGCGTGCCACTGTTTAGTCACTTGTTTGATCATAAGATTGGAGCATGTGGCACCGTGCGACCTAATCGCCGGGGCTTTCCCCAGCGGCTTGTAGATGCCCGTCTTAGGCTGGGGGAGAGAGCCTGCTTGAAGTGTAATAACTTGCTCGCTATGAAGTGGAGGGACAATAAGAATGTTTTCCTTCTTACCTCCCTTCATGCAGACACGACAGTCCAAATTCGTACGGCGACTGGTGTTGTGGAGAAACCCCTCTGTGTCCACGAATATAACCAAAATATGGGAGGGGTGGACCTCAACGACCAGTTGATGGCGCCGTATCTAATTGACCGTAAGGCGAGACGCTGGTACAAAAAAGTGTCTCTATCATTATTCCAATTGGCTTTGCTGAACGCTCATGTGCTATACAGAGCTTCAGGCGGGACGTTATCTCTTCTAAAATTCCAGAATGAGATAGTCACAGAACTCCTGTATCCAGGCGGTTCTGCACCTCACCATCCCCAACCAAATGCAGTAAGCCGGCTGCATGAGAGGCATTATTCGTATGTCCTCCCGAGTACCCCTACCCAAAGCCACCCCCAAAAAAGATGTCGTGTCTGTAGCAAGCGCGGATTTAGGCGTGACACCCGTAGTTTTTGTCCACTCTGTCCTGACAAGCCTGGTCTTTGCCAAGGTGAATGTTTTGAACGCTACCACTCAAAAGTGAAGTTTTAGCGTAGGGTACAGCATTTCACAGACTAGGACACACTTACACAGGGTCTCCCAAGATGCCATTACATTTTGAGAGACCCGAACCATTACAGTTGTAAAGTTACAAAAAAAAGTGTAAAAAAGAAAAAAAAAAACGTAAAAAAAAAAACACAAAAAAAATATAAAATAAAAAAACCAAAAATAGTTGTCGTTTTATTGTTCTCTCTCTCTCTATTTTCTCTCTATTGTTCTGCTCTTTTTTTACTGTATTCTATTCTGCAATGTTTTATCATGCTTGCTTTTCAGGTATGTAATTTTTTGTTTTCAGGTGCGCCATTCAACTGCAGCGCGGAATTATTTATCTTGACAGCAACAGCGTTTGCTCCCACGATACATAAAGCCGTGACTCCAGTGCTGTAGGAGGTGATTTCACCACCACAGTTAAAAAAAAGAGCATATATGCCGAAGCATGGGGGCAGCAGGGGCGGAGGAGCGATTTTGCTCCTAATGCCGCGTACATACGGTCGAAATTCCGACCGTGTGTACGCGGCATAACTTTTTTGCGGGAGGATGCCCCCATGCTTCGGCATATATATATTTTAGGCACAGGTTGCGTTAAAACATTTTTTTATTTTTTACTAGGTTTTGTTTTGGTATTTGCTTTGCAGGTATGGCATGGTAAGGTCTTACTGTTGTACTGTAATGTTACTTTGTTTTAATGTTAACCACCATTTGCTTAGCAGGTACGTCATTCAGTTGCAGCGCGGATCTATTTATCTTGACAGCAACAGCGTTTGCTCCCACGATACATAAAGCCGTGACTCCAACGCTGTAGGAGGTGATTTCACCACCACAGTTAAAAAAAAGAGCATATATGCCGAAGCATGGGGGCAGCAGGGGCGGAGGAGCGATTTTGCTCCTAATGCCGCGTACATACGGTCGAAATTCCGACCGTGTGTACGCGGCATAACTTTTTTGCGGGAGGATGCCCCCATGCTTCGGCATATATATATTTTAGGCACAGGTTGCGTTAAAACATTTTTTTATTTTTTACTAGGTTTTGTTTTGGTATTTGCTTTGCAGGTATGGCATGGTAAGGTCTTACTGTTGTACTGTAATGTTACTTTGTTTTAATGTTAACCACCATTTGCTTAGCAGGTACGCCATTCAGTTGCAGCGCGGATCTATTTATCTTGACAGCAACAGCGTTTGCTCCCACGATACATAAAGCCGTGACTCCAACGCTGTAGGAGGTGATTTCACCACCACAGTTAAAAAAAAGAGCATATATGCCGAAGCATGGGGGCAGCAGGGGCGGAGGAGCGATTTTGCTCCTAATGCCGCGTATATACGGTCGAAATTCCAACGGAGGCTTATCCGTGGAAAAGTCCGACCGTGTGTACGCGGCATAACCTTTTATGCCGCGTACATACGGTCGAAATTCCGACGAAGGCTTGACCGTGTGTACGCGGCATAACTTTTTTGCGGGAGGATGCCCCCATGCTTCGGCATATATGCCCATCATTAGAAGTGGGTGGATGAAGGGAGGTATTCTAATGGTGGGCATACCCACCAATCAATCTCTTTTTTTCGTTCAGCCAATAGGCTGTATGAAAAAAAAGATTACAATACATGTCCAACAAGGACCAGCATGTGTGTGACAGGTCCTCCAGGCTGGAAAGCATGAGATCGCGAAAACAATTTCACTGATCTCATGTTTCCTAACCGCAATGGCAATGAGATCCCATTTGTGGATGTCATTTGACTATGGCTGGGTATTGAAGTGGTTAAAATCACTGCTCCCAAAAAAACTGCAGTTTTTAAAGTGGTTGTAAACCCACTTTTTTTTTTTTGGCCCACCTGCAAGAGAAAGGCATAATGAGCTATTATGACTAGCATAATAGCTCATTATGTTCCACTTACCTTAGATCGGGGCCCCCGAAGCCGTCCTCGTCCCTCTGTCCAGCCGCAGACATCACTGCAGCGATAGCCGGAATGTTACTTCCGGGTATCGCCGCACCAGCCAATCACAGCGCCGCTCCGGCGCTGTGATTGGCCGGAGCGGCGGAGACGCCACTCTGCGCATGCGCGCGGGAGTCGTCCCACTCGGCTACGCCCAGCGATTGCTGGGAAGTAGCCGAGTATGTGAATGGGATTAACCCCATAAATGCGCCGTTGTCTACGGCGCGCATGCGCCGTAGATAGCGGCGCTTGTCATTTTAGTAAATATCTCCTAAACCGTGTAGGTTTAGGAGATATTTCTTGCACCTACAGGTAAGCCTTAATCTAGGCTTACCTGTAGGTGCAAGTTGAAAAAGTGGGTTTACAACCACTTTAAAACTTTTTTTTTGCATTGATACATGTCCCCTGGGGCAGGACCCGGGTCCCCAAACCCTTTTTAGGACAATAACTTGCATATTAGCCTTTATAATTAGCACTTTTGATTTTGAACGTTAGAGTCCATTGTATTTAATAGGGTTCTAAAGTTCGCGCAAACTTTCGGTCCGTTCGCAGGTTCTGGTGCGAACCGAACCGTGGGGTGTTCGGCTCATTCCTATTCATTAATATATTGTGTTCACTTAATAGATTTGAGACAAGAGGTGGGGTATACAGGAGTATTTCCATTAAAGTGGTTGTAAACCCTATATTTATTTATTTTTCCCCATAACCACCTGTAAGAGAAAGGCATAATGAGCTAATATGACTAGCATAATAGCTCATTATGCATCACTTACCTTAGATTGGGGCCCCCGAAGCCGTCCCTGTCTCCCTTTTCAGCCGCATCCATCTCTGCGGTGATAGCCTGAAGGTTACTTCCGGGTATCGCCGCACCAGCCAATCACAGTGCCGCTCCGGCGCTGTGATTGGCCGGAGCGGCGGAGACGTCACTCTGCGCATGCACGCGAGAGCCGTCACAATCGGCTACGCCCAGCTATTGCTGGGAAGTAGCCGATTTTGTGAATGGGATTAACCCCATGAATGCGCCGTTGTCTACGGCGCGCATGCGCCGTAGACAGCGGCGCCTGTCATTTTTAGTAAATATCTCCTAAACCGTGTAGGTTTAGGAGATATTTCTTGCACCTACAGGTAAGCCTTAATCTAGGCTTACCTGTAGGTGCAAGTTGAAAAAGTGGGTTTACAACCACTTTAAGGACCAAGTTGATATATACATGTGTTATGTGTTTTTGTCATTTCAGTAAACATATTTGAACTGCTTCTTTAATATTGTGTGAGTCTCTATTTACAATCACAGCTGGTGACATGATGCAGGCCATCTTTTTGCATGGGCACGCTGGGGGGCCCACTTGCCTGGGGGGCCCCACCTGCCCAGCGAAGCCAGCCAAGCATCATTCAGCCGCCTCCCGCACTAATATAGCCCCCGGCGCCGGCGGCGGCACGGCACTTTACTTGCAAGTACTGTAGTTACTTGACCTGGCAGTGGGGTAGGAGAGTGACAGGCACACCATGCTTGCCGATAAGTGTGACTGGCCGGACCGGGACTACGGGTAACTGGCCTAAAGCTCCACCTACCCTCCTCTGCGCAGCATCATCTTCTCCCCGAGCGTGAGCGGGGTCTGTGACATCACGTGAGGTCGGTGAGGAGGAGAACTGCCTGGAGAAGAGAGGAGACTTGGACAATTGGATGAAGGGGAACTCCCCAGGCAGCAGGTACTACTACCGTACTAAAGTCACAACAATGCATAGCCATAGACTTAGTTATCATAAATAAAGTGATTTGTGCAAGTAGTACCTGCTGTTGCACAAATCACTTTATTTATGATAACTATGGCTATGCATAATTATAATTTATTTTATCCACATTGAGCACTATATTTGATTGGCTGCTTGCTTCTGCTTGGGCCTGGGCCTGGCACATGATGACTTAGGCTACTTTCACACAGGGGCGTTGCGCCGTCGGCGGTAAAGCGCCGCTATTTTTAGCGGCAAATTACCGTCGTTTTTGTGGCGCTATTCAGCCGTTTGCAGTGGGGGGGGCCATTTGCATTTTTTTTCTTGTGCGTGATTGTGTAGACAGGGCCCTAGTGCACTGTATTGCCCGGGGGCCTATAATGCTCTTAACATGGCACTGACATGACGGAACCCAGGGCATCAGAGGTAAGGGAGGATTTGCAGAGTTGAGATAATCAGTGGGGTACAGAGTCTATTAGCAGCCCTTACGGGGGTACCGCTACACATTTTTTTTCTGAAGAAGCCTGAAGCTCCTCTTTAAATACAAATATGTGGATGTTATTTTGGGTTACAGAATATCTGTCACCTAGACTACATACATAGCATGAATTTGCAACAATCCATTTAAGCCCCACTCTAGGCAAAATCTTCCTAAGGCTCTTCCCTCTTACCCTAGACATTTTGGTTTCCTTACCTCATGAAGCTAGCTATGCTCACCTTAGTCCCCACTGGTTAGGGGACTGCTAATCCAGCATTGCAGTGGAAACCTGAGACCACGAGTCCCCTCGCCTCCCCTCTGCTGACATCAGTCTTCTCCTCAATCCTTAAAGGACCCTGCAACAATCAATCCAATCCAAAGACCCAACCAGAACATAAACAGAAAAGTAGAAGGCTTGGTGCTAGAGCATTGTGTGATTACAGCTACAGGTAAGTAAAAAAGGGCTTTTAGATAGGGTTATTCATTTTTTAGTATAGTGATTAGTTGGAGGCAGGTGGGAGATGAGATGATTTTATTTTAGAGTAGTGACTAAAGCTTAACTCCAGGAATTATCTGTATTGCATACTTACTTAGCGATCTGCTGCCCTCTGCTGTTTGTATTGGTAAGTAGACTTTGCTTGGTAATTGCCACAGAGGTAGATGGTTATAGACAGGTACTTCCTGTCCCTGCTAGCTGGGTAAGAGGCCCCAATTAGAGAACTGTGATGTTTTATAAAGGGGAGTTGCTGTTAAGCTTCGTCAGGACACATTCAGGGTTCGTTGATGGAAAGAGAGAAAAAAACGGGTCTCACTATCTAGAATAAAACACATGTGTTATAATCTTATAGCATGGTAACACGTATCTAAAAACATTGACCAGTTTGGGTGAAAAGTATGGCGCAAGAAAGGGCAAAGACAGCAAAAATACCTTATGGGAGGATAGCAGCCTAGTCCATAAGAGTCCAAATCCAGTAGTGGGGCACAGGGGGCTCACTGTATTTCATGTATTTTATACATATGTTTTTTAATTCTGCCTAATGCTTTATATGTATTATGTATTGTCTTGAATAAATATTTTTTGATACTATTATAATTGTCCAATTTGCCTGTAAAGTCCGACCTTGGGTGACCGACTTTTGGTACCCTTTTTTTTCAATTTCTCAGTCAGAACCTTGTACTTGCCCATTTCAGACAGGGACCGCAGGCCTTTTTTGCGTAGAAAAAATAGAGAGGTCTTTGGTGCTAGCTGCTCCCAGTACCACCTCATATTGCAGCTGCCCCTTTCACTAGCCCTCCTGGCTACTTCTCCACAGTCTTCCCAGACTGACTCTGCATCCATCCCAGACTGCTTGCACCCGGTCCCTTCAGGCATGCCTCTCAGTCTTCTGACTGCAACACTCACCAGCCCACGTGGCTGTCTTCCTCCCTGGAGATTTGATGGCAGTGTTCTCCTGCTGTTCTCTCTTTGTTCCCATGCCTCCTGGTCAGGATCCCTATGTGTGTCATGAAGAGGGGTCCATTCCGCACCCGAGCCCAGGCCTGAGTTCAACCCCCCCCCCTCCTAGACTGGGGAGCTACTCCCAAAAGGCCCTGACAGCCTAACACTCCATCTCCATCTTCCGAACAAACTCCACACTGCCCCTGCTCAGCTGACCCACATAATTTAAGGGGCCTGCCCCCTGCCAACCCTGCTAGCTCCTCCTAGACCCCCCCAACTGCTTCTGAAATCTTCTCCCAGTTTTCAGATAGCAGGGGGAGTCACCAGAGAAGCTGCTGATGAGTCATCCAGCCTACCTGAGTCACTCAAACCCTGACCCAGAAAAATACCCAGGCTGCCAGCCAAACCTGAAAATTGACCTACACTAAAACAAAAACTCTAGTAACACAGCTAGGGGGGTTCTGGTTCTACACTCACCCCCCCCCCCCCCAACATCCAGCCAGTCCCTTGGCTGAGGATTTAGAAAAAAATAGCTCACTTGGAAGGGGAAAAGGGAACAAACTGGGACAGGGCTACATTACAAATAAATTACTGTATCAAAAATATACCCCATATCTATACAGTAAATATTTACACCATGTATACACCCTAGCTACAGGTTCCTGCAACTAACACAGCAACATCAACAAATATACAGTATCCTGTGGGAGCACTTCCCCCACAAGGGAAATCCTCCCACAGCTGGAATTCTTGAATCCGCCTGGAGCAGGATGAACAGTCATCCATTCCGAAACCTGCAAACAGAAAGACAAAAAGAACACCATCCTACCACTAAAACAAACTGTACATATTTTCAGTAGGGGGTTATGATCACACTGACAGGCAATAGTAAACACATTTTTTTTCCATTCTGTCAACAGGGGGTTATGATCATGGGGACAGAAAAAAAATAGAAAGTGTGTAGTAAACAGTTCTCTTTGGAATCACTGATGGGAGGAAACCCTTCCTGAATTATCAGGATGCTTGAAAGAGTTAAAGTCAGGACTTAGGCCTCACCCAAAGTTCAACAGTGGGAAGTGTTCATCCAGCTGGCACAGGTCAGGGTGGCAGGCCAGCCTATTCCCAAAAGTGATCAGAGAAGCAAACACAGACTGCAATCTTCCCAGCAGTCCATGTAACCATTTCCATTTATGAGCTGAGCACTCCAGCAGTCCCTCAAGCATAGAAATTGTGATTAGGCAGTCTCCTCCTACTGCCCTCAGCTTCTCTAAAAGAGACAGAGTGGTTTCTAGCAGGCTGTCCTGCTCTCATGACCACCACTCTGTCTTTGTGGATTGCTCTTCCCAGCCTCCATTCCTTCCGGATATCCTGAAACCGGGCCCAGGTCTCTTCACAATCTGGCACCCACAGAGGCTTAGGGATATGCATGTACTTCCACACCAGGTCATCCTCCCACTCTCTTCGGTAGTCCTCTATGATGCCCATGATGTCGGGAGGGACAAAGGGGTAGTCCAGACCCCAGTCCAGAGATGTTCTGCACTGAATCTACCAAAGAAACCTGGAAACCCTGGGCAGTTCTCTTGGCTTCCCTTTTCCTGGCAGGACACAAGCGTTGGGGGACCTCTTGACCCACTGCTTGAACTCTGGGTGGTAGAAGGTCTGTAGAACGCACCTTGCCAAACTAATTCACTTACATCGCTGTCATGTCCATTGCGTTTACCATCTTTAATAAATTTAATATATCACAAAACATATATTCACATATTTCTTATGTTTTTACGTTTTTGTTCTGGTTTATCCAGTCCAACTTGATTAATTCTCACTCTTGCTTTCCAATGGGACTAAAATTACCTATATAATTTTCATGTCCTGGTGGTTTCACGTCCAGCAGTCACCTGTCCTTTCTTTCGTTGTTCCCATATATAATTTTCACATATATAATTGATCTTGGCCACACACATCACAGACCATTTTGACTTTATTCTATCTTACTAATTTCATTCCTATTTTGGTGTTTATTTTATTATATCCCGATATGATTATATCACATTTTATTATTATTTACACACACATACATATCCCTCACACATACTTTTTTTCTTCATTGATTTTTTGAGAATGATTCTCTCCTCTCTTATCACAGGGATGGGATGATCACACTGTTTCACTAGTTTCACTAGAATCACTCACTCACAAGTAGATCATTGAATAATTGTTTTCACATGGTGCTGGATCACATGATCCCTTATCTTTTAGGGTATATATTGGTTTAATTTTTGTGCATTAGGTAGCTATGAATAAGCAATAGTATAGTGTGAAACATGTTAGCTGATTTTTTTTGACCTGTGTGCCGTGATGTACAGCATGTATTTTGGATTCCTTATTTTAAAATAAAGGCTTTTATATTTTTTGGAGTGCTGCAGTCCAGAAGACTTGTTCGTTCCTGTTTGCCACCTCGGACTGGATCTCTTCCTGGACCAGGGAGCCTCCCATCTCCCATTCTTCCTCTGATGACCAATCCGCTATCTTTTCCAGGGGCACGAATTCTGCTTGCAGTCTGGGGGAACCCCAATCTATGGCCCTGTCTCTGCTTTCCCCTTCTGGCTCACCGGAGAGGACATCTCTCCTGCACTTGCTCCTGAATTTCAGGGACATTATCTGGTTCCTGCTGGGCAGTACTTACAGTTAGCAGGTCCCTGACCAGGCTGCAGGCCACGACAGATCTCCACCCTTTTTCTCCAATGTCACAGATTTTTGCAGGCGAGTCACAAGGCTCCGACTGAACCCTGCCTTTTTCAGGTGATGCAAGGCCCGCTCTGGCTTTCTGGGACTTCCACGATTGTAATTTGCACAGTCCTGATTGCAGGTCCACACTGTAGTATTGTGGCCCCTGCTGGCTTAATACTAGCCAGGATAAGCGGCACGTCGCAGTGCCCACACCAGATCTGAACTGACCACTGCAGTTGGTATCCAGCATTCTGGACACAGCAGGCACAGTAGCTACATTCCCTCATCCTGAAGGCAAATCTCCAGCGATGATCCAACAGACACTGGTGTCCACCAGCATCCGCTCCTGCAGATCAGGCAACCAGGTCAGCGCTGGAAAATAACAACATAAATCACGAGCGCTAAATTGGTGGGTGGAAGTAAAAACAACTCAAACGTTTTAGGAAGTACAAGGAATCAAAAACAAGAAGAGGACCAAGATCCAGAGCTGCAGGAAAAAATTTGTACCCGGAAGTACAAAATACACAACATACAAACACTATAGTCCAGCGCTTATGGATCATACATGATAACACATGAAGACTCTTGGTAAAATGAAAGAACTTAATCCATTTATTGATCGTAATAAAAATAAAAAAGGATCCAATCCCAAATAAGCAGAAAGCAGATGAAATCTTGACTCTCTAGCCACAGGTTGTAATAGTCTTAGCTTGCAGTGATATCCGTAGAGCAAGGAGGGGTTAAAAAATCAGAACATAGCCTGTGACATGAACACAGTATAGGCACAGTACCTTAGATGGTAGGGACAAGCAGACCGACACGTGGAGGGCCCTCCAGCACGAGGGACGCAGAACCAGGCTCGTAACACGGCTGGGACAGGAGGAATCACACTCTTCGTTCCTCCAGATCGATGACGTCACCCAGCCGCGAGGCTGGCTGGTGTATCAGGATTCAGGGCAATGTAGTGGAACGAGTGGTGCCGTCCAGCACGCTCCTCTTCTACGGATAAAAAACGCTGTCACTGCTCCCTGGTGGAAATGTAGGAGAATGTCCACTTCAAGAGGTGAATCATGAATGTTTGGACCGGCTCATGGACACGACAAATTGGTTACTGAAAGGTTCCTAAACGGAACAAGTCATAAGAGATGTATAATATCTTGAAGGGGGGAGAAAAAAGGAGGGTTTTTTTTTTTTTTGCCTTGACTAACGTTTTGCGCTCCCTGTGCGCTTTATCAAAGTCAAGGCAATGAGGCCCCCATGGTAATTAAATAGGGACAGGGGGAGGGATTTGTAAAGCCAACAAAGGAAGGGCAAAGGGGATGTGATAAGGAATAGTATCTTTAACCCCTACCTTGCTCGCTGGACATAGACACATCATGTACACCATAATAAATAAAGAAAATAAAAATCAGAAAAAATTAAAATAACAATAACAATAAAAATGCACTGAGAGAAAAATGTGAATAAAAATGCCACACAATTAATTTTAAAAAGCCATTAATTTTAAATTTAATTTTTTTTTTTTTAAAGTTCAAATGTTAAATGCCCACACAAGGAAAAGAAGGATGGGGGAGGGGAAAAAGGGGAGGGGGGAAAAAGGGGAGGGGGGGAGAATGGGTGGAATACGGGGGAATGGAACAGAAAAAAGGGGAGGAAAAAAAGAAAGAGGAGCGGGGGGGAAAGAAGGGAAGGGGGGGTTGTGGGGGGGAGGGGAGAAAAAGTGACAGAGGGAGAGAGTGGGGGGGGGGAAAGGGAGGGAAAAAAGGGGGGGAAGGGGAGGGGGAGGGAGAGGGGGGGAGAGGGAATGATTTAGGGCAAGGAAACAAAAATACATTTATATAAAACTGGATGTCTCAATTCCCTCGTTTAACCCTTTAGGGGCCAATGAATCAAACATAATGATCCAAAAGACCTCCCTCCTGCATAGGAGGGAAAATCTTTCATTGATGGTTAGGGTTCCCTTGGGAATTGATTTGATCACAAATACCTCTAGGCATTTGAAGTCCCTATTATGTACGCGGTCAAAATGACGGGGTACACTGTGGTCATTGCAACCCTTCTTGATGAGTCGGCGATGATCCCCGACTCTTGGGCGAAGAGCGCATATGGTGCGCCCTATGTAAAATAAACCGCAGGGGCACCGCAAGACATAGATGACAAAATCAGTGGAACAGGTAATAAATTGTTTAATCTTAAATTCTTTCCCTGAATTCACACTGATCTTGTCAGTTCCATGCACAATGAATTGACAAGTCAGGCATGCTCTTTTCTTACATTGAAACATGCCCTTTCTGTCATTAAAAAAGGGGCCTGATGTCCAATGGAGATCTAGTAGATTTTACCTGCACTTTGCTAGGGGCCAATATGTTTTTAATAGTTCTCGCCCTACGAAACGTTATTTGTGGTACTGGTGGTAGTACCGGAGCTAGTCTCTGATCCAGATGCAGGATATTGAAATGTTTCTTGATTATTCTGGATACTGACTTATATTTATCGTTGTAAGTGGATACAAATCTTATGCCCCATACACACGATCGTTTTTCTTGCCATTTTTTTTCTTGCCGTTTTTCACGTCGTTTTTTTTCATGTTTCCTCTCAAGCCTGTCTTGCGTACACACGATCATTTAAAAAAACGATCAAGCAAAGCGCAGTGACGTACAACACGTACTACGGCACTATAAAGGGGAAGTTCCGTTCAAATGGCGCCACCCTTCATGTTAGTAAAGTTTGTTAAGCAACGATTCGCTCTTTTCAGTCTCGTGCTTTTCAGTCCGTGACTGCGTGACGAATGTGCTATCTCCATTACGAACGCTAGTTTTACCAGAACGAGCGCTCCTGTCTCATACTTGATTCTGAGCATGCGCGTTTTTTTTCACGTCGTTAAAGCATACACACTATCGTTTTTCACGTCGTTAAAAAAAACGACATGAAAAACGACGTGAAAAAAGAGAGCATGTTCGAAATTTTTAATGGCCGTTTTTCACGTCGTTAAAAATGCTCTGGAGCCTACACACGATCATTTTTAATGGCCATTTTTTTTAATGGCATTTTTACCGGCATGAAAAACGATCGTGTGTATGGGGCATTACAGTTTTAGTATTGTAACTTGATTCTTTCTGTACTTTCTTTATCGGTTTGGGACCCGCAAAAGACAAAAAAACTTCCTTAATTAACTCACAGGGATAACCCTTATCCTCAAATTTTTTAGACATCAGACTACTTTGCTCCACATAGTCTTCATTTCTAGTACAATTCCTTCTAAGTCTGTTATATTGCCCCTTCGGAATATTGTGTTTCCAGGTAGGGTGATGACAGCTCTTATAGTGAAGATAAAAGTTGCCACTGGTAGGTTTCATATGGTTTTTAGTAATAATTGTCAGGGTCACCTGTGGCCAGGTGACAGATGCACACCGTAGGGGGACAGGAGTGCACCGCGAGGTAGTGAACCCTATGGCTGGCTTCAGCGGATAGGAAACTGGGTGGTTGTGGAAAGCGGGACCAGAGGAGCACAACCGGGATCCTAACGGAAGCTAGAGCCAAGATTCCCCAGGGCGCGGAGTCTAAGACCCAGCTGGTCTTCTCCAGGGCCTCTAGTGGTGAGGATGTTATGCTGCAGGCTGGGACCAGGTCGCGGCCCCTGGAGTTTCCTAGCTCACGCCACGTAGGATAAGGGGAAAAGAGAGGAAGCAGCAGCACACGATAAGAGAGAACCGAATAACAAGCTGAAGGTCAGGGGCCACAAGCAGACAAGGATAACGAAGAACGAGCCGAAGGTCAAGGATCACGAGCAGACAGGGATAGTCGGGGACAAGCCAATAACGTAACAGAGAGACAGACGTAGCACACGGCAGGCAGGAACCCAAACACACAATGCCTAACAAACACGTTGATCAGCAAAGCAGGCTTGCAGTGCACAGGTTAATATAGTGTTCTGTGATAGGGCCTGGGGTGGAGTCAGGCTGGGAGGAGATTATAAAGGAAGCCAGGTGAAAGGGCTCAGGCCTCTAAGATGAACACATGGGAAGGAAGGTAAGCTGACAGACAAACACTACTGCATATCCATGACAGTACCCTCCCTCTTATGGGCCCTCCCCCGCCTGGGCCCAGGCTTAAAGGGAAATCTCTGATGAAACCTTCTCAACAGATGAGGTGCAGCGACATCAGATGCAGCGATCCAAGACGCCTCCTCAGGACCAAAACCTCTCCAATGCACAAGGTACTGAAGAATGCCTCTGCAGAGCCGAGAATCCAGAACTTGTCTAACCTCGTACTTAAGATTATCCTCAGAGACCGAAAACGAGGTAGGGAGATGACAAGAAGATCTATTGAGGACCAAAGGCTCTCTAGGAATAAGCAAGGGCATGAGAGGATCAACAGGAATCTGAGGAGGGTCCCCTAGACCCTTAAAGGGGAACTGGTCACTGAAGAGACACGAGCCGGTTCTTCGAAGATATTCCGAAAAAGTTTCAAGAAGCCAGACAGGCTAGAAACCACTGGATCATTCAGTTCCCACAGAGGGGCTGCCCAGGCTAAAGCTTCACCAGAGAGGAGGGAAATGATATAGGCTACCTTAGCCCGATCAGACAGGAAGTTTTGGGGCTGGAGCTCAAAATGAATTGTGCATTGGCTAAGGAACCCCCTGCAAGCCTTGTAGTCCCCAGAGAAACGGGACGGAGCTGGCAGTTGTAGTGAGTGTGTGGCTGCGACTGGTGCAATAGGTGCAGCCGCTGGTTGTATTTGAGGTTGCGGATTCAGGGTTCCCAAGGAGGCCTGAAGCTGCTCAAAGCGAGAAGCCAGATCCTGGAGGAATCGCATCACCTGAGTCTGATTCGATTCCTGGGTTTCAAGTCTGTGGACTATGCCCTGCAACGGATCATCCACGGGTAACGGGATGTCAGCCGGGTTCATGGCTGATCAAACTGTCAGGGTCACCTGTGGCCAGGTGACAGATGCACACCGTAGGGGGACAGGAGTGCACCGCGAGGTAGTGAACCCTATGGCTGGCTTCAGCGGATAGGAAACTGGGTGGTTGTGGAAAGCGGGACCAGAGGAGCACAACCGGGATCCTAACGGAAGCTAGAGCCAAGATTCCCCAGGGCGCGGAGTCTAAGACCCAGCTGGTCTTCTCCAGGGCCTCTAGTGGTGAGGATGTTATGCTGCAGGCTGGGACCAGGTCGCGGCCCCTGGAGTTTCCTAGCTCACGCCCCATAGGATAAGGGGAAAAGAGGGGAAGCAGCAGCACACGATAAGAGAGAACCGAATAACAAGCTGAAGGCCAGGGGCCACAAGCAGACAAGGATAACGAAGAACGAGCCGAAGGTCAAGGGTCACGAGCAGACAGGGATAGTCGGGGACAAGCCAATAACGTAACAGAGAGACAGACGTAGCACACGGCAGGCAGGAACCCAAACACACAATGCCTAACAAACACATTGATCAGCAAAGCAGGCTTGCAGTGCACAGGTTAATATAGTGTTCTGTGATAGGGCCTGGGGTGGAGTCAGGCTGGGAGGAGATTATAAAGGAAGCCAGGTGAAAGGGCTCAGGCCTCTAAGATGAACACATGGGAAGGAAGGTAAGCTGACAGACAAACACTACTGCATATCCATGACAATAATCTTACCAAAGTCATTTGTTAAAACCAAATCCAAAAAAAACAATTCTTGTGAATCCAACACGTATGTGAACGTTAAACCAAACATGTTTGCATTACAATGGGCCACAAAAGAGGAGAAAACATCTGGGCTCCCGCTCCAAATGAGCACAATGTCGTCAATGTAGCGACCGTAAAACACTATGTGATCAGCAACGGGTTGTTGGCCCAGATGCTCTCTTCCTCCCAGTGACCCATGGTCAAGTTGGCGTATACTGGAGCAAAATTTGCTCCCATGGCTGTGCCTCTGCATTGGACATAAAACTGCTCGCAAAAAGTAAAATAATTATTTTTCAAGCAGAATTCTATGGATTCAACCAAAAACTGTGACTGGAGTGAATTAAAGTCTCCACTCTTAGATAAAAAATGTTGTATAGCTCGGAGGCCTATCTCGTGGGGTATTGAAGTATACAATGAGGCTATATCCAGAGAAGCCCACAAATAACCCTGCTCCCAAGAGTAATGCTGAAGAGCTTCAATCACTTCATTAGAATCTTTGATATAAGATGGTAGTTGTAAAACCAAGGGTTGCAAGATGAAATCAATATACATAGATAAGCCATTGATAAAACTATTGGTACTTGCTACAATGGGTCGCCCAGGGGGGTCGATCAGGGATTTATGAATTTTGGGAGATAATAAAAATGGGGAGTGCTACATTCAGATGGTAATATAAATTGTCTCTCTTTCTTCGTAATAACTCCTTTCTCCCATGCTGCATATACTAGGGATTTGAGCTCCACTTGGTACTCCGATAGCGGGTTGCTATGTAACCTAAGATAGGTGTCTGTATCAGCTAATAAACGACTTGCTTCTTTAATATAGTCAACCCTATTCTGTATAACCACACTGCCTCTTTTTTCAGCTTGCCTAATAGTGATATGAAAATTAGTTTTTAAATCATTTAATGCCTGGTTCTCATCCTTAGTTAAATTAGATTGTCTGAAGTTTTTAGGCATATCACAAAGGGTCAAGAGATCCTTGTATACTACCTGATAATAGGTCTCAATGAACGGTCCTTTAGAATTGCTTGGAAAAAAGGTAGATTTTGGCTTAAAGGAGGTATACAATATGGAGGGCTCTAACTTAGCCGTCTGTGTATATCCGTCCATCTGGCCCTCTAGCCATAGATCCTCTAAAATCTGTAGAACCTCTTCATCCAATATGGTCACAGGTGTTGGTTCTGTCACCGGAACAAACTCGGATGTCTTTCCATCAATATTTTTAAGATTAGCATAAGGATTAGGGGCAAAATTGCGTTTTAGCGTGAGTAGACGTATAAACTGATGTAAGTCCTTAAATAACCCAAATTTATTAGGACCGGTCAAAGGGGAAAAGCTTAAACCTTTAAACCTTAAAACTGTAAGATTTGTATCCACTTACAACGATAAATATAAGTTAGTATCCAGAATAATCAAGAAACATTTCAATATCCTGCATCTGGATCAGAGACTAGCTCCGGTACTACCACCAGTACCACAAATAACGTTTCGTAGGGCGAGAACTATTAAAAACATACTGGCCCCTAGCAAAGTGCAGGTAAAATCTACTAGATCTCCATTGGACATCAGGTCCTATTTTAATGACAGAAAGGGCATTTTTCAATGTAAGAAAAGAGCATGCCTGACTTGTCAATTCATTGTGCATGGAACTGACAAGATCAGTGTAAATTCAGGGAAAGAATTTAAGATTAAACAATTTATTACCTGTTCCACTGATTTTGTCATCTATGTCTTGCGGTGCCCCTAAGGTTTATTTTACGTAGGGCGCACCATACGCGCACTTCGCGCAAGAGTCGGAGATCATCGCCGACTCATCAAGAAAGGTTGCAATGACCACAGTGTACCCCGGCATTTTGACCGCGTACATAATAGGGACTTCAAATGCCTAGAGGTATTTGTGATCTAATCAATTCCCAAGGGAACCCTAACCATCAATGAAAGATTTTCCCTCCTATGCAGGAGGGAGGTCTTTTGGATCTTTATGTTTGATTCATTGGCCCCTAAAGGGTTAAACGAGGGAATTGAGACATGCAGTTTTATATAAAGGTATTTTTGTTTCCTTGCCCTAAATCATTCCCCCCCTCTCCCCTCCTTCCCCCCCTCCCCCCTCCCCCCTTTTTTCCCTCCCTTTCCCTCCCCCCCACTCTCTCCCTCTGTCACTTTTTCTCCCCTTTCCCCCCCCCCCACAACCCCCCCTTTCCCTTCTTTCCCCCCGCTCCTCTTTCTTTTTTTCCTCCCCTTTTTTCTGTTCTATTCCCCCATCTTCCTCCCATTCTCCCCCCTCCCCCTTTTTCCCTCCCCCCTTCTTTTCCTTGTGTGGGCATTTAAAATTTTAACTTTTTAAAAACATTTTTTAAAATTTAAAATTAATAGCTTTTTAAAATTAATTGTGTGTCATTTTTATTCACATTTTTCTCTCAGTGCATTTTTATTGTTATTGTTATTTTTTATTTTTTCTGATTTTTATTTTTATTTTCTTTATTTATATGGTGTACATGATGTGTCTATGTCCGGCGAGCAAGGTAGGGTTTAAAGATACTATTCCTTATCACATCCCCTTTGCCCTTCCTTTGTTGGCTTTACAAATCCCTCCCCATGTCCCTATTTAATTACCGTGGGTGCCTCATTGCCTTGACTTTGATAAAGCGCACAGGGAGCGCGAAACGATAGTCGAGGCAAAAAAAAAAGACCCTCCTTTTTTTTCCCCCCTTCAAGATATTATACATCTCTTATGACTTGTTCCGTTTAGGAACCTTTCAGTAACCAATTTGTCGTGTCCATGAGCCGGTCCAAACATTCATGATTCACCTCTTGAAGTGGACATTCTCCTACATTTCCACCAGGGAGCAGTGACAGTGCTTTTTATCCATAGGAGAGGAGCGTGCTGGACGGCACCACTCGTTCCACTTCATTGCCTGAATCCTGATAAACCAGCCAGCGTCGCGGCTGGGTGACGTCATCGATCTGGGGGAACGAAGAGTGTGATTCCTCCTGTCCCAGCCGTGTTACGAGCCTGGTTCCGCGTCCCTCGTGCTGGAGGGCCCTCCACATGTCGGTCTGCTTGTTCCTACCATCTAAGATACTGTGCCTATACTGTGTTCATGTCACAGGCTATGTTCTGATTTTTTAACCCCTCCTTGCTCTACAGATATCACTGCAAGCTATGACTATTACAACCTGTGGCTAGAGAGTCAAGATTTTATCTGCTTTCCGCTTATTTGGGATTGGATCCTTTTTTGTTTTTATTACGATCAATAAATGGATTAAGTTCTTTCATTTTACCAAGAGTCTTCATGTGTTATCATGTATGATCCATGAGCGCTGGACTATAGTGTTTGTAGGTCAGCGCTGGAAACACACGAGCACACTCCGCCATCTTGCTCCTCTCTGCTAGAAGGGTGCACTGGATTTTCTCTGTGGCATCCCAGTTCTGCCTCTTCTCACCACAATCAAGGGCCACAGGCGAACATCGAGGTCGCGGGACCTGCGGGCACACTCCCAAGGCGTGCGACGCACCGTCGGCGGCCTGCGTGCGCCTGCTAGGTGGCAAATTCTAAGGGACGTACAGGTACGTCCATTTGCCTGCCCGTGACATTCTGCTGATGTATATCGGCGTGCGGCATTCGGGAAGTGGTTAAAGAGCTGTGGCCAAGGCTCTTTACAGAGATCGGGGTCGCGTCATGGCAACATGGCACAGCCGCGATCGCCGCACTGTGCGCCTCCGGGGGCCCGCAAGAGCGCCGTTGTGGGATGACGTAAAATGACGTCATCCCAGAACGAGAGCCACACCGCCCCTCTGTCATTTGACAGTGGTCGGGCAGCAAGCAGTTAATCACGACAAGCACCCGCAACATTTGACAAATGTAATCTGTAGGTTTTGTAGCTGAAATTTGTAGTGTGATTTACTGAATGTAAAACAGATATTGTTCTTTCTTCAGTAGTGTATTCTTTTTGTTTTTACAAACATCATTGAAAAATATAGCTTATCCAAAAGGCGCCATAATTCATGGGTGTGTAGCACTACCCCCGTAGGAGCTGCTGGTTTAGATTTTGGGCTTTGCACGTTACCTCTAGGTTCCTTGTCAGGGGAAGAAAGTCTGTAGGAACTGCAATGTCCACACAAGATGTAAAACCTTCAACTGTTGGGTTTTACTTTTGCTGCAGTAACTTGTAGAGAAAGTAGAAGGTATGAGAAGAGAGGGGAAGGTTCAGGTATACGTTGCAGAACACAAAAAAATGTCTTAAGTCATTCACCACTCTCCCTTTTGAGTGGGTATTGCTCACCCGGATAGACCCCTCTCACCTGGCCTAGTAGCCGGGATGATGCACGAGCCAGTATGAGAACAGTCTCTGCCACAGACCGTTTGAGAACAAATATGGATAGCCAGGAATCCTCTGCCACAGGATTTCAGTCCCGAACTTACAGCCGTGCAGTAAAAGAACCTTCAAGCCAATCCGGCAAACTGCTGGGCTTTTAAAGTAGTGGATCCCTTCTTAACAAGGTCACCAGGCCGATCCCGAGACATTAGCACTTTGCTGGTCTCCTCCAGGGCAGGTCCTCCCCCGGTTTCCTTCGTTAAGCAGCTTCCTCCCTCTTGGTGGACAGCTTGGGATCCCCTTTAGGATTGTAGGCCTCAGTCATCATAACTGGGCCTACTCTCTAGAGATGCAGCTTCGGGCCAACGTGGCCCTGGACCGAGAACACACACACATACCTCGCGCCAGGAGGGCCATGAGGCAGAGAAGAGCCCTACACAATGGCGTCTGCCCCTTAAGTATCCCTCCCCAGCATGCACAGCGGGGCACCACTCCCACTGAACCGCTGCCAAAAAGGGACACCCAATACACCATGGTCTGCCTGCGTTCCAACATGGACCTGAGGTGGTACCGCCACCTTCAGGCAACAAGGGAAAATACTACCAAACACCACCTTAGCCAGGACAGAAGCAATTTGTATATAATTACATAAGTCTGAGTCCAACTATTGGCTCAGACACCCCCTAAATTTACAATAGCGCCCCAATCATCGGGGGCAGGGTGCTACAAGTGTCTAGGACCACATGGCGACTCCATACAGCTCTTGTCCTATATCTGCCGGTCAGGTGGGAATCCTGTTTGTTCAGTTGAATGCAGATGTGTCAGGTTGTGCAATGAGCTGCAGTCTGTGCTCAAATTTGGTTAGTACAAAAAGTGGCAACACGACTCTTTCGCTGGTTCATCATCTTATTACAAAACAATGTGAGCACAAAATGTAGTTGAAAAGCCTTTGGCCTCATTCTTTTGTTTTGAGGGATTATGCTATTTTAAGTGTTTATTTAATACATTCCAAAAAGCTGAAAATTCCCATTGACTGAATAGAAGTGTTCGCTTCAGGGATTATATTAGACCCTTAACCTTTTTTTGCTGCTGCTTTGTATTACAAAGGATTGTACAACCCTGAGTTATTAACCTCTTGGGCCGTGAAAGGCCTGCACAATTTCGAGCTCTGCCCTGTCTTTGCTAGTTGCCATGATCACCACCAGCTACTCACAGAAGTTCTCACATGAAGGAGGGGAACTGATGAACGCTGCTCTTGTTTCCTAGGGAATATGTTTCAGCAAGTGGACAGCACTAAAGAAAATCCCAATGGAATGGTACTCTTTCGAACTGAATGAGTGACTCAGCCAATGCCTCGTGACTTTGTCTGTACTACTGATGCTCTACCGATGAAGCTCATTTCGTGTGAAGTTTAACCTGGATTGCTGGTCAGCTATTGCGGAGAGAAGACATATTTAAAAGCATTATTATATTTCATAAAACATCATTTGAAGCTGTTATTTGAGTGCAGAGATTATTCAGACAGGAGATTTGCATTCTATAAGCACACTGAAAAAGAAATCTCAGTAATGGCAGGTATGTAAACAGTTTTTTAAGCATGTATACATTCTTTTATCTTAATAACTTGCCCCAGAAGGTCTAACCTGAAAAAGGTAAATTGGACGACATTAAGCAGTAATATAATTTGCTTTGTCATTACCACAAGAGGCATATGACATTTACAGCCTCATATATAAGCACATTGTACTTGTTGGAAAATGACTGTATCTGAGCACCACAAACCAAAAACGCTGTTTAATTCAGTTTCAATTCAATTCAAAGAAAATCCATCCATCCATGTCTCCATACTTTATTTTGTTAAGAAATCACTTTGAAAAATACCTCCCTAGCATTTTTTTGACATGGCCATCTTGAGTAAGGGCAGATAATTCAGGTAGCATTTACTTCCTGCAATTCATTTGATCATACAGGCAGGAGGGTTTGTTTAACTGAGAAAGCCCCTCCTCCAAATGAAAGTAAAACTTGTACATGAAGATATCTGGGATGTATGACATCATTTTGGCTTGATGCAGAAACCAGAAAGCAACTAAAGAAATGTGTAAAAAAAATAAAAAAAATAATGTAAATATCTTTTTTACTCTTCAATGCGGTCACATGACTGCACAGCTCTGGCTTTTCTGTGTAGCTGAAGAAGGCTAAATTCAAAGAGCAAAGACGTCACCTGACAGTTTCCTAAGTTGTATCCATTGTTGGTATTCCCTCCCATAAGCTTCTCACTGACACAGGGGGGCCATAGCTGTACAATCCCATAAAACGCACTGACAAAGGTTAATAAAAGTATATAAATTGAGATTTGTACAGTTTGCAGCATGTGTATAAGCAGGGGGAGGACGGTGTTTTAAATATTGATGGTAGACTTTTCTACTACTTTGAATGGAATAAAAGCAAGCTAAAAAGGGTCTTTACAGTACAATAAACCTGTAGTGCAGGGTTTCTCAACCAGGGTTCCATGGAGCCCGAAGGTTCCTCCATAGTTTTCTAGGGGTTCCTTAAGAAATTGGCAATTGCTGCCTCTTAAAAAAGTTCCCACTGACACCCTTGATCTTTTTAGCTATCTGTAAGGGGGTAACACTTCCCAATGACCACAAGTGTAAGGAGCATTCTTGCCAGTGACTGACCATCACACTAATATTTAATGAGTTGTAGTTATAGTAATTTTTAGCAGGGGTTCCCTGAGATTTGAAAGTTGCTTTAAGGCTTCCTCTGTGTTGAAAATGTTGAGAAAGGCAGATGTAGTGCCTACAGAAAATACAGTATAAGCTAAGCCTTGTGGCAGAACAGTTCCGCCCCTTCAAAGCTTTACTGGAGTCCCCAAAGTTCATGTGCCATTACTAAATGTACGAGGGTTGGTATTTACCCATCTCAAGACACACTTCTGACCCAGATAGAAATGTCTAGACCTGGTGATAGGTCACTCAGGCTCTAAACACTGAATTGGTAAATGGAAGAGCAGGTGTGGATAATCCCCATAGTCAGAAGCAGGGCCGGATTTCCCACAAGGCCAACGAGGCCAGGCCTCGGGGCAGCACTGTGTGCAGGGGCGGCGCTGCGCGGCGGAGGAGACAAGTCCTCCTAAATTCATTTCCTGTGTCCCCGGCCGCCCGAAGCTCCGGCCGCCATTTTTCAATGTCCGGCGCTCTATGATTGGGCCATGGGGGTCATGTGTGGCGTGGGGCTGGCCTATCCGTGATCCTGAACTCCCGCCTCTGCACATGACCTCCATACACCCAATCACAGTGCGCCGGACACTGAACAAACATGGCATCCGCCTCCTCCTATCTTCCGGACCGATGTCCATGATGCAGGACAAACAGGTGAGGAGGAACACAGACTGGGGAGAGAGGCAGAGAGAAACGGAGGCAGAGACAGAGCGGCAGAGGCAAAGAGAGAGTGAGGCAAAGAGACAGAGGCACAGAGAGAGAGACAGAGGCACAGAGAGAGAGACAGAGGCCCTGAGAGAGAGACAGAGGCATTGAGAGAGAGAGACAGAGGCACTGAGAGAGAGAGAGATAGAGGCACTGAGAGAGAAACAGAGGCACTGAGAGAGAGAGAGAGAGAGAGAGACAGAGGCACTGAGAGAGAGAGAGACAGAGGCACTGAGAGAGAGAGAGAGAGACAGAGGCACTGAGAGAGAGACAGAGGCACTGAGAGAGAGAGAGGGGGGGGCAAAGAGAGAGAGAGAGACAGAGGCAAAGAGAGAGAGAGACAGAGGCAAAGAGAGAGAGACAGAGACAGAGGCAAAGAGAGAGAGAGAGAGGCAAAGAGAGAAAGAGAGGCAACGAGAGAGAGAGACAAAGAGAGAGAGAGACAGAGGCAAATAGAGAGAGAAACAGAGGCAAAGAGAGAGACAGAGGCAGAGAGAGAGAGGCAAAGAGAGAGACAGAGGCAAAGAGAGACAGAGGCAAAGAGAGACAGAGGCAAAGAGAGAGAGAGAGGCAAAGAGAGAGAGAGACAGAGGCAAAGAGAGACAGAGGCAAAGAGAGAGAGAGACAGAGGCAAAGAGAGGTAGAGAGAGACAGAGGCAGATAGAGAGAGTGAGAGACGGGGCAGAGAGTGAGAGACGGGGTCAGAGAGTGAGAGACGGGGGCAGAGAGTGAGAGACAAGGGCAGAGAGTGAAGTTAGAGACAGCCAGAGAGTGGCAGAGAGAGGGAGAGTGGCAGAGAGAGGGAGAGTGGCAGAGAGATGAGCAGAGAGTGGCAGGGAGAGGGAGAGTGGCAGAGGCAGAGGCAGAGAGAGGCAGAGGCAGAGAGAGAGTTACAGTAGGCAGGACAGTATAGTGGTCAGTGTAGTGGACAGTGTAGTATTGTGGTCAGTGTAGTGTAGTGGTCAGTATAGTATAGTGGTCAGTGTCGTGGAAAAATAGTATAGTGGTCAGTGTAGTGTCGTGGAAAAATAGTATAGTGGTCAGTGTAGTGTAGTGGAAAAATAGTGTAGTGGCCAGTGTAGTCTAGTGGAAAAATAGTATAGTGGTCAGTGTAGTGTAGTGGACGGTATAGTATAGTGGTCAGTGTAGTGGACAGTATAGTTTAGTGGTTGATATGTAAATTTATATCGTGCCAAATACTGTCTTGGAGGACTGCAACTAAGCGCGCTGTACCATAAATTCACCAATCAGCCTTGGGAAAAGAAAAAACTATTTGAGAAAAAGGGAGGGGAGAAGAAAAAAAAAAAAAAAAGAAGAAGGAAGGCTCACGAGGGGAGTCGAAAAACAAAGTTGACGTTAATTATTACAAAGTTAGATGTCTCTACATCCGTAGTTAGGAAAAAGCGTTTTTAAAAAGGCGGGTTTTTAATTGCCTTTTAAAAAAAGCTGGGGGCATTGGGAGCCGGAGATGGTCGGGAAGTTGGTTCCAAAGGGCCGCGCCCATAGTCTGCATTCGTCGCCCTCCCAAGGACTGGAGTCGGGCGGGTGCTTGGATGATTCTATTTTGAAGCCCTGACCGCAATGCTCTAATTGGTGTGTAATGGGGGGCCATTTCTGTGAGATAGAGTGGGCCCAGGCCCCAATATTCTATAAACATCAGAACCAAGATTTTAAATTGTACTCTATGCACTATAGGTAACCAATGTAGCTGTGCCAGCACGGGGGTGATGTGATGTCTATATGGTGTACCCGTAATAGTGCGTGCTGCTTGATTCTGTATAATTTGGATTATTTTAACCCACTTAAGGGGAAGGCCAAGGCAAAAACCATTGGCAAAGTCTAGTCTGGATTGTACTAGTCTAGTCTGTAAGTGTGATTTGGTGTTGATATGAAAGTAGATGTCTGATCTTCCGAATAATTTGCAAATAGAATGAGGCATTTTTCATACAGTTCATAATTTGCGGAATCCAGGTAAGCTTTGCATCAAAAATGACTCCAAGGTTCTTGACTTGTCTTTTAGGTTCTGGGCAGGTACCTAGGTCAGATGGCCATCGGGATAGAATGGGAAAGGCTAGAGGTTCGCCCACTTAGAGTATTTCTGTTTTGGAGCAATTGAGGCTCAACCAGTTTCTGTTCATCCAGGAATGGATATGAGTCATGCATTCTGCTAGGATCTGGGGATGTCTGTCATTTTTGGAAGTGTTGACTAGGATTTGGATGTCATCGGCATATAGTTGGCCTTGAAGGCCATGTAACTGCAACATATCGGGTAGGGGGCGCATGTAACAATTGAAAAGGTATGGAGAGAGGGCAGAGCCCTGTGGTACTCCCCAGGGCACTGGGCTTATGGCTGACCTGAAAGGTCCCATCCTAACCTGTTGGGTACGGTCTTGTAGAAAAGACTGGATCCATAACAGGACAGCACCTCGAATTCCAAACTGGTCATGAAGGCGCGAGATCAGAATGTCGTGATCAACGGTGTCAAAAGCCGCGGAGAGGTCCAATAGCACTAAGGCCGCCGATTCCCCAGCGTCTCTGACCCTCAGCAGCTGTTCCCTCATGGCAATGGTGGAGAGCTCTATTCCCCTGCCCGGACGGAACCCAGACTGGACATCGTGGAATAGGCCCTCCCCTTCAGAGTATTCCTGAAGTTGCTCAAGAACGATGGTTTCCATAATCTTTGCCACAAAGTAAATGCTAGAAATGGGTCTTAGATTATTCGGGTCTTGAAGCTCTGTTTTTTTTTTTTTTGGAATTGGCGTAACGTATGAGTGTTTAAGCTTCCCTGGTATAACTCCCAGCCTCAAACAGAAGTTGATGATTGTACATAAGTCTGGAAGGAATGCCTTTGACTGGAGTTTGAAAAACCAGGCAGGGCAAAATTCATCCGCAAAGTGTGTGGGCTTCAATTTAAGAATTACTTTGTGTAGTAACTCCGGCGTGGTAGGTGTGAAGTTTTTTAAGCTGGACAGAGTAGGTTGGATAGCCTCTTGTAGTGGACCAGGTTGGTCAATCAGGTGAATGTTCTTGGCAATGCCCAACCAGATTTTATGAATTTTATCTTGGAAAGCGATCCCTAATTTATTGGTGAATTCTTATGATGGTATTATCGTCTTGGTTAACCTACGTGGATTAAGCATTTCGTTTACAATTTCGAAAAGTTTCTTATCCTGGTTTCCGGCGTTATCGATCTGTTCACCGTAATATGCTTTTTTCCTGTGGCGAATGGCTTTGAAATATGCCCGAGAAATTATTCGGTATGCGAGCTTGTCTTGATGTGTGTTAGTCTTAAGCCATTTTCTTTCAAGCTGTCTGCGTTTCGTTTTAATTAGGGCTAGGTTGCTATTGTACCAAGGTTTAGCCTTGGTAATCTTTTTGCGAAAGTGTGATGTTTTGAGAGGGGCAAGCTTATCAAGTGTATGATGGATTTTTAGTTCCAATGCATCAAGGGCTTTAGTGACTCTGTCAAGATGGATTTCAAAGTCAATATAAAGATCATCTTCACTGTCTAGGGTGATAGGTTCAAGAGCCAAGTATGTTGCCATGAAGGTGAGTGGACATAGGTTTTTAAGTGAACGATACGGCTTGGATTGCTGCATGGGAGTACCCAAGTCTGGGGCTGGGGGTCTAAAGTCTCTGAGTTGGTATGAAATTAATTTATGATCTGTCCATATAAGTTTGATGTTCTGGATGTCAGAGATAGTAATATTAGAGGAGAAGACCGAATCTAGTGTGTGCCCTTTCTCATGGGTATAGGAGTTGACATTTTGAACAAAGCCAAGGGCGTCAAGATCTTGTAAAAACTCCTGTATTTTAGGATCCAGTAAGTCCTCAAGCCATAGCTTACAGTCGCCTTGCAGGATAATGTTTGACGTGTAAGTGTTCAATTCTAAACAAAATTGAATACTCTCAGTGTTGTGTGGTATCCTGGTGGACGATATATAGTTGCAATGATGATAGAGGTGGTGGCTTCAATTTGGCAACGTGCAGAAAGATGTTCAAAGGAAATATATTCTGAGAGAGCTAGTTCCCTACAGGTAACATTGTTATTGTGAATCAGTGCAATGCCTCCACCCTGTTTACCCTGTCTATTTTTTGTAAGTATGTCATATCCTGGTGGAACGAGGTCATCTAAGTGGATGCTATAATCCTTGCCAAACCAGGTTTCAGTAAGAGATAGAAACTGAAATTCCTTATTTGTCAATAGATCATATATATCGATTGCATGTTTGACAGCGGACCAGACATTTATTACGCCCCCTTTAATAAATTGAGTAATGCAATGAGGAACCACTCTGCTGGTGGTAAGGGGGATAATTGGCTTAATGGGTGTACTATTTCGATTAATGCTGTTAAGCTGGCATGCTTCTAGTGTTTCCTTACTTAGGATACCTGTCCCCTGATTAAGCTGATATAATTCTTGTTGAGAGTAAGAGGGGCGGTTACCTGTTGAGTATTGGAATTTTGGTATTTGTATGCGTGAAGATAGCGATTCTAAGTCAGTAACTGAATCAGTGGAAATAAGCAAACCTTGGTCCGCTGGGCCCGGACGGGCCCAGACGGGCTTGCCTCTGGCGTGCCTCCGGCGCGCCCGCCGTGGGCACTCCGCGGGCTGTGCTGGCGGCATGTCTTTTATACTGGTGCTGTCTGTCTGTGGGCTGGCCGCAGGGGGCGTGGCCAGTTGGCTTAGACAATGAAACAACAGGTAGCTATGGCAACTGAAAATGCTGAACTGGGTCACATGATAGTCCCAAGATGGCGTCTAAGGCCTGCCTCCCTGCGTTTTTGCAGGCAGGGAAACCCAGGTTGAAGTGGAGCTGGAGTGAAGCAACCCTTGCAGGTAAGTGCAGGCAAGCTGGATCAAGGAAGTCAGGTAACAATACCGGGCTGTGCTGGCGGCATGTCTTTTATACTGGTGCCATCTGTCTGTGGGCCGGTCGCAGAGGGCGTGGCCAGTTGGCTTAGACAATGAAACAACAGGTAGCTATGGCAACCGAAAATGCTGAGCTGGGTCACGTGATAGTCCCAAGATGGCGTCTAAGGCCAGCCTCCCTGCATTTTTGCAGGCAGGGAAACCCAGGTTGAAGTGGAGCTGGAGTGAAGCAACCCTTGCAGGTAAGTGCAGGCAAGCTGGATCAAGGAAGTCAGGTAACAATATAGTATAGTGGTCAGTATAGGTATCAGATAGGTCAGTGTTGGAATCAGGTAGGTCAGTACTATTGTATTTGAAGGAACTCGGGGAGTGCTAAAAGTCCGCAGGTTGGGGGGGCGCAAATTACTATCCTTGCCCTGGGTGCTGACAACCCACGCTATACCACTGGGCGGCGGAGAGAGATTACATAATCTCTCATTGCCCGCACTGCTGTTCCAACTTCCGCCCTTACTTACAGGGCCACGAAGGCTGCGCGACATCACACAGAAGAGAGAGAATAAGGTCATCTCTCACCGCCCGCCCTCACTCTCATCTCTCACTCGAGTCTCATGTGCCTCTGTTTCACGGTTCACCTGCAGCTAGTTTTCCCGCAAGGGAGAGGAGAGGCTGACAGCGTTGTACCTGGCTGCAAGTACTCTGCAATGCTGGGGGGGGGGCAGTGTGGCAAGTGACATTCCCATCTGGTGGAAGGCAGCGTGGCAAGTGACATTCTCATCTGGTGGCAGGCAGCGTGGCAAGTGACATTCCCATCTGGTGGCAGGCAGCGTGGCAAGTGACATTCCCATCTGGTGGCAGGCAGCGTGGCAAGTGACATTCCCATCTGGTGACAAACGACGGTGGCAAGTGACAGGCTCAGGGCTCCCACTCATTCTGCTTTATGGTGAGTTGAACTATTTCAATTTATATTACAATGTAATGATAGAAATAATGCATTTCAATCATCCTGACACCATAACAACCATGGTGCCGGTATGATTGAAGCACTAACACCAGTCATTGTCTGCGAAAAATCGATTATCCCACCCCCGCGCTTACCCCCCGCCCCCCCCCCCCTATGTGATGGTGGGTGGGGGAGGGCGGCATTGAAGGACCCGGCCTTGGGGCGGCAAAGGGAGTAAATCCGGGCCTGGTCAGAAGCTGGGGTTTTCTGGGGGCTACAACAAGCGCTCTGGAGAGGACAACTCTGATACACTAATGCCGCGTACACACGATCATTATTCACGGCGGTTAAAAAAACGCCGTGAATAATGACAGGAAAAACGAGGGAACCGCTTGGTTCCCTACACACGGTCGTTTTTCCCGTCATTTTTTCTCTTGACGAGAAAAACGACCGTCTGTGGGCTCCGCGGCAGTGTTTCCCTATGGGAAAACTGCCGCGGAAAAAAATGCTGGAAAAAACTATGAGAAAATTTAGAACATGTTCTAATTTTTCTCGTCGTTTTTTATGCCGTTTTTCTCGATGAGAAAAACGACATAAAGCCCACAGACGATCGTTTTTCTCGGCGAAATGAAAAAATGCAGTTTTTCTCGTCGAGAAAAGCGGTCGTGTGTACGCGGCATAAAGGTATGCCACCTGATGATGCCTTCTATGTAAACCCCAGGCTTTTGGGTTTATATTTTACAACTACTACTGGGTTAGTTTAAAGTAGAACTTCAACCAAAACATTTCTTTAGTTGTTGGTAAGTTGAGGAAGGATTATAACCTCCATCAGTTGTCTGTAACCTTGTTTGGGAAACTTTATGTTTTGTCACTAGGACAGAAAATAATTTCTCGATTTGCTGTGACCATTGGTGATATTTTATTTTTTTCAGCAGAAATGGAAGGAGGGGGAGATTTTTCTAATGTTCACACAGAAAGCCAAAAAAAATATTCAAAACTGAAACAAAATACAGCTGCAACTCACTTGTGTAAAAAAGGCTAAGATGATGTAGATACTCCTCCAACCCCAGGTCATGCTAGTCTTCTGAAATTCTTTGGGGGACTCCAGGAGACCCATTAGGGGAGTACTGTAAAACAATAACTGCTCAGGCTTGTCTATATATAGGTAGATAAAGGTACCAACTTCCCAATTACTATCGAAGTCTAGAAGAAAGAGGGTGGGGCTTTTCCCGGTACCGTCACAGGACTTTACAACAACATTGTATGTAAAATAAACTTTATTGATTTTAAGCAATCATTTAAAAACACTAGTTTTTGCATATTAATTTCATTCTTCTTCATACCACCTCTATCGGGATTCCACTTAGAATGACAATTATCTCCGGTCACTATGTGAACATTACAGATCAGACTCTCAACATGTTTCGCAGGTTCCCCGCTTCTTCAGGAGAGCAAAATAAGAGAACAGGAGAATTAAACACTGAAAAGAATGACAGAATATGTGAATATACAAATAACAACTATTAAAAGCAGTCAGACATATCACATATATTCTATGGGTGTTATAAGCATTGTAGATAGGATAACTACCTTAGAGGCTGAACTAGCAAACTAATGAGGCATCAAGGTCAAAGACAACCCTGGGCGAGCATGGGAGCATGTCCAGAGGGATTCTGTGGAAACTAGGAGGTATTATTATACTTAATATATAATTAAGTTTAATTTAATTACCATCAATCCAACTATTAGTGAGGATAGATGACCAAAAAAGATGGCAGCTTAAAACATACATACCAAACTTCCTGTTTTCAATAATTGAACAACGAACTTCAGCAAGATCACTAATGATATATAGGCGGTGGGTCAGATGGAACACGGCTGAGTCTAGTCTAGTTTAAGTCCAATTTGTATATCTTCAATAAAGTCAACAACGACAAAAAAGACACCGTTGTGATATCTAAAACTGAATATATAAGCAAGTATGTAAATGAAAACTAATGACCATTTGGGCATGTAATATTACAAGTAATCACTAGATGGCGCCTAAAGCGTAGTGAACAAGGTATATATGTAACTTGCCAAAGCTGAGTAATCTAAAAACATGATCCAGCAGGTGAAAATAGGACCGCTATAATCATCCTAGGGTAGGTCCTAAGTAAAATAGATGTATAATATCAGAAAAACATACTGCACAAAGAGTCCCATAAATGCACACAACATGTAAACCAACATACACCCAGAAGGAGAAGATCCAGGGGGTTATAGTGGTGGGGCAGATGTGCAGGGGGGTTAAAGTGGTGAGGCAGATGTGCAGGGTAGTACAGTGGTGGGGCAGATGTGCAGGGGGTTACAGTGGTGGGGCAGATGTGCAGGGTAGTACAGTGATGGGGCAGATGATTAGGGGGGTTCAGTGTTGGGCCAGATGAGAAGGGCGTTACAGTGGTGGGACAGATGAGCAGGAGGGTTCAGTGTTGGGGCAGATGAGAAGGGGGTTCAGTGTTAGGAAAGAAAAGCATGGGGGTAGAGCAGTGGGGCAGATGTCAAATAAGGTGTGTTGGTGGGACAGATGAGCAGGGGGTTACAGTGGTGGAGCAGGAGAGCAGGGGGAACAGAGGTGGGGCAGAAGAGCAGGAGGAACAGGGGTGAGACAGATGTGCAGGAGGTACATTGGTGGGGCAGATGAGAAAGCAGGTTACAGTGGTGGGGCAGATGGGAAAAGGGTACATTGATGGGGCAGATGAGCAGGGGGGTTACAGTGGTGGGACAGAAGAGCAAGGGGGTACAGTGGTGGGGCAGATGTGCAGGAGGTACAGTGGTGGGAGGCATAAGAAGGGGGTTCAGCGGTTAGACAGAAAAGTAGGGGGTACAGTAATGGGGCAGATGAGCAGGGGGTTACAGTGGTGGGACAGATGAGCAGGGGGGTTCAGTGTTGGGCCAGATGAGAAAAGAGGTGCATTGGTTGGACAGATGATCAGGGGGTTACAGTGGTTGGGCAGAAGAGCAGGGGGTACAGAGGTGGGGCAGATGTGCAGGGTAGTACAGTGGTGGGGCAGATGTGCAGGAGGTTACAGTGGTGGGGCAGATGTGCAGGGTAGTACAGTGGTGGAGCAGATGTGCAGGGAGTTACAGTGGTGTGGCAGATGTGCAGGGTAGTACAGTGGTGGGGCAGATGTGCAGGGGGGTTACAGTGGTGGGGCAGATGTACAGGGGGTTACAGTGGTGGGACAGATGTGCAGGGTAGTACAGTGGTGGGGCAGATGTGCAGGGTAGTACAGTGGTGGGGCAGATGTGCAGGGGGTTACAGTGGTGGAGCAGATGTGCAGGGGGGAACAGTGGTGGGGCAGTTTTGCAGGGGGTTACAGTGGTGGGGCAGATGTGCAGGGGGGTACAGTGGTGGGACAAATGAGCAGGGGGGTACAGTGGTGGGGCAGATGAGCAGGGGGTTACAGTGGTGGGGCAGATGTGCAGGGGATTACAGTGGTGGGGCAGATGTGCAGGGGGGTACAGTGGTGGGAAAGATGAGCAGGGGGGTACATTGGTGCGGCAGTTGTGCAGGGGGTTACAGTGGTGGGGCAGATGTGCAGGGGGTTACAGTGGTGGGGCAGATGAGCAGAGGGGTACAGAGGTGGGGCAGATAAGCAGGGGGGGACAGTGATCTGAGGTGTGAAGCTGCATGAATTGGGGCTGATCTGAGGCGTGAGAGTGCAGGATGTTAATTTCTCACTACTAGTGAGTTTAAAGCATTTTATTTTATAAAAAATCATTTTCGTGATTGTGAGTGTGAAGTTGATATTTTCTTGTTATAAAATCGGCACGCTCAGTTTCTTTGAAAACTTTTTTCGGCACACTGTGCTCAAAAGGTTGCCTACCAAGGCTGCACAGGATATCATTAATAAGTTTTCTTTTTACTCTTGTGCTTTAAAAATATTTTATATTTTATAGTCACGTCAACTATGTATATGGAGCTTTGATAAGCAGATTTATAGAAGTAATTTTTTTTATTTCTTTTATATTCTTGTATTGGGTTTGTTTTCAGTGTTTCCCAGGCAAAAAACTGAGGTTATATGATTTATCTTTTTGGTTATTTCCAGCCCGGGCCACAAATGACCTAAGAAATGCATTAAAAAAAAAGCAATGTTAAGCCTCATACACACGATCGGACTTCCATCGGACTTTTCACGTTGGCCGTGAACTTGTTCTGCATACACACGACAGAACATTTTCAGCCAGCTTTCACCAAGTCGCGTGTTTTTTCAGCTCTTTACCGCTACCCTTTAGGCAACTTCTGCTATTGTCTGATCTTTAGCATTGGTTCTGAGCATGCGTGTTTGTACTTTGAACTTTATTCCTATGGATTTGTGTACATACGATCGGATTATCCTCCATCAGACATTTGGTGCTGGAAAGTTTGAGAGCATGCACAGCGAACATTTGTCCGTTGAAAAACCGAAAACAATTGTCCGATGGAGCACACACACGGTCGGGTTGTCCGATAAAACAGGTCCGTCGGACCGTTGTTGTCAAAAAGTCAGATCGTGCGTATGGGCCATAAGGCTGGTCATAGACATCAGATAGTGACCAGATGGCCATAGTTGGACAAGAAGACACTGAATGACTGACAGGCTAAAATGTTAGCAGGTGGTGTTACTAAATGGAAGCTCAGTTTGGCCAAGCTTGCAGTAATATTTTAACTTACAGTATATCACACAAGTGATTGTGTAGCTGGTGACAAATCTCCAGTGACAGGATAGCTAAAAGACTCTCTTACCTATTTTTATGGAGTCTCTTCCTCATTAGCAAGAATCGCAAGATGTCGCTCTCTTGCTGTTTTCTCGCAAGTGAATGAGATTCTTGAATATTTTGGGCCAGTGAGGGCAAGTGATTCCTTCAGTTCTTCTAATTCTTTCAATGGCAATATGGGCAGCACAGTGGCTAGGTGGTTAGCACTTCTGCTGGGCAGCACTAGGGTTTTCGGTTTAAATCCCAACCATGGCACTACCTGCCTGGAGTTTGCACATTCTCCCTGTGCAGGTTTCCTTCCACACACCAAAGACATGCTAATACGTAAATTGGCCCTAATGCGTGTATGAATGAGACATCAGGACATTGGCTTGTAAGCTCCTTGTGGCCTAGGACTGATGCGAATGTACAATATATATGTAAAGCACTGTATAACTTGTCAGCGCTATATAAATACCTGCAATAAATAAATGACATGTGAAGTCACACCACACAGTTCACTTGTGGCCAGGAAGAGAGGAATGACAGCTGCAGTGTGAGGGCAGCAGTGAAGCCTCGTACACACGACCAGTTTTCTCGTCAAGAAACAACAAGAAAACTGCTGGGAGAGCTTTCTTGCCGAGAAAAACGCTTGTGTGTATGGAATCTCAACGAGAAAAATAGAGAACCTGCTCTCTATTTTCTCGTTAGGATTCTCGTTTTTCTCGTTGGGATAGAAAAGCCCGGAGCAAAGAAATACAATGCATGGGCGGAGGGCGGACATGACTAGGGAAACAGTGACTTATGAGAAGGATGGTGGGATTGGTGGATTAAGGCTGAGGAGTAGGATGGTGGGATTGGTGGGTTAATTTGTGTGGGAGGGGGCACAGAGGGTATAAAGGAGGACTCCTCCCCCCCCGGGTAACACACGGCGCAAGGAAAGTTTGCAGCAAGTCAGAGGTAGAGCAGCTCCTGTCCCAAATGCGGGCTGAGGCTGCGGCGCGAGGCCCAGAGTGGGCTCAAGAACATTTAGGGCCTCTGCTGGTGCGTCCAGCGGCAGAAGAGGCTAATGGGGGGAGGGTGTCAGCGCGAGCTCGGCAGTCGAAACCGCCGGAGCGCTTTTCTCCTGACCTCTCCTCCGGAGCTCGCCGTCAATCAGGGAATCCCCATTCGCGGGCCCCTTCGGGTCCTCCCCTGAAGCGAGCTGCTGTCGCCGGGATGGATGCCGGAAGGAATCCCCAGCAGAGACGGAGCTCCGCGGGCGGCCAGTCCGGGAGTTCCAGAGCGGCCACCAGGCCCGCGCGGTGGCTGGAGTCGGAGCGAGCGGGCCCCGCCCCCAGAGTGATGTCACCGGGGACGGCGCCTCGGCGGGGGAGATCGTGTGTGGCGGTGGCCGGGCCTTCCGCCTCTGCGACCGGGGACCTTATGGATGTGGAGCGGAGGTCAGAGAAGGCTGCAGGTGAGGGAGGCGACAGGGCTGGACAGAGCCCCACCGGCCCGGGTAAAGCTACAAGGAAATCTGACGGCGGGTCCAGAGAAGGGAGTCGTTGTGCGGTGGGACCCTCGGCATCCAGGGATCCTTCCCCTGGAGGGCTTTCATCTGGTGCAGAGGACAGGGTGGAGCGATGGTCGGAAGAGGAAGTGTCAGATTCGGAGGATGAACGGGAGCCTCATGGACGTTCGGCGGCGATGGAGACGGGACGGTCGGCTGGTGGGTCTCTTCCTAGGCAGCCCGGTAAGTTTGTTTTTCCTTTATCTTCCCTGGGTCAGTCAGGGGTGCTGGGTGCTGGGGGCTGCAGTGGTACCTTAGCGGGGGGTGATGCCGGGATGTCAGTGTGGGGGAGCTCGGCTGGGAGTGGTGACTTGGCAGGCCAGGGTCAGAGGTCGGCAGTGGGGCTGGATACAAGTATGTGGGGTTTTTTTGCGGGAATCAAGGAGCTGGTGGGCAGGTTTGAGAATGCGGCAGGTGGGGCGCCAAGCCCGGCAGCGGCATGGGTTCCTCCGGTGGGGGGAGATGGCAGGAGCGGTGTGGCAGGGGCAGGGACAGTGGTGGGGGTGCCACAGCTAGGAGGGACCGACAGTCCTCCGCCGGCGAAGGAGGGGGTCGATACGTCAACGGCAGTGGGGGAGGCTGGCAGGCAGGACCTGGTGAGGTTAGCTGACGCGGCGAAGTGCGAGGTCTATATCTGCATTGAGGGACCGTTGGGAGCGCACTTAAAAGTGGAAGTAGGCGAAAGGATTTGGAAAGGTGAGTACATGGAGATATTTTCACTGCTGCCGTTGGAAAAGTTTAATTTGGACAGAGTCAAGCCGGATGACTCCAAGAAGGAAGATGAGGAGAAGCGTAGGTATCGGCTTATCCCACGGACATTTACAAATTGGCTGCAGGCATTTGCCATTTTGGCGAGTGTGATAGGGGTAAAGAAGCCGGAGTTCTGCTCTGCCCTGTTTTGCTACCAGGATGCTGTAGGGGAGGCATATAGGGTCTACGGTGGCACGGCTTGGTTGAGGTACAGTACGACGAACAGTTCCGGTAGAGGTTGGCGGTGCGGCCGGAGTTGAGGTGGGATCACAAGGATATCAGTTTGTGGATGCGATTGATGGCTTCAGCGAGGGCCCCGAACCAGTTTTTTCAGGGGGGGGAGGGGCGGTGGATCGTCTTCCCCTGGACAGCCGGCCGGTAAGGCAAAAGGGGTCTGTTGGCAATTTAATTCGGGTACATACAAGTTTGGAGGAACGTGCCGTTTCAAACATGAGTGTTCCGGCTGCAGGGGTTCCCACCCCTTGTCCAGATGCTTTAAGCAAGGGAAGAACCGTTCCGGAGAGCTTGCAAATAAGAGGGAGGGCGCCGGTGATGGTGGAAAGGATGCGGCCGTTTCTAGGTAGGTATCCTGACAGGGTGGCGGCTCGGTTGTTGGAAGGGGGATTTGCTGACGGTTTTCGTATTCCGTGCTCTTTGAGGGAGGTTCCCCCAGTGCCGCGCAATTTGCGATCGGCGTTGCAACATTGTGACGTAGTTTCTGAGAAACTGCGGAAGGAAGTTGCGCTGGGCCGCATGTGTGGCCCTTTTCCAGTTCCCCCGTTAGAGGATTTGGTGGTGTCTCCTCTGTTGGTGGTACCAAAAAAGGAGCCGAATAAATTTCGGCTCATTCACCACCTTTCTTTTCCCAAAGGGGGGTCGGTGAATGACGCCATTGAGCCAGATACTTGCACGGTGAGTTATACATCGTTCGATGCAGCGTTTTTTTGGGTCCGTCATTATGGCCGGGGGGCTCTCATGGCAAAATCAGACGTGGAGGCAGCCTTTCGGCTTCTTCCGGTGCATCCCGATAGTTTTCAGTTATTGGGGTGTCACTGGAACGGGGAGTTTTATGTGGACCGGTGCCTGCCTATGGGCTGTTCCATATCGTGTGCATTATTCGAGAAGTTTAGCTCCTTTCTGGAATGGGTGGTCAGGGACGTGTCAGGGGTGAATTTGGTCATCCATTATCTGGATGATTTCTTCTGCGTGGGCCCGGCTTCATCCAGTAGCTGTGCGACTCTTTTGTCAACGCTGGAGCATATGGCGGATCGTTTCGGTGTCCCGTTGGCGCCAGACAAGACGGAGGGGCCTAGAACGGTCATTACATTCTTGGGGATAACGCTGGACTCAGACGCCATGGAATGCCGTTTACCAGAAGACAAGCTTGCGGCTCTGAACGAGGAAATTAAACTGATGTTAGGTTTGCGCAAGGTACAGCTGCGGACTCTGCAGTCATTGTTGGGGAAGCTTAATTTCGCCTGTCGCATTTTGCCAATGGGGAGAGCGTTTTGCCGACGGCTGTCGGCAAGTACAGCTGGGGTACAGGCGCCGCAACATTTTGTTCGTCTGGTACGGTCCCACAGGTCTGATCTGCGGGTCTGGCATACATTCTTGGAGTCCTTCAATGGTAGGGCATTATGGATGTCGGGCCCGGTCAGTAACTTTGATATGGATCTGTTCAGGGACGCTGCGGGCTCAGCTGGTTTTGGGGCTTTTTTCCAAGGCCGGTGGAGTGCGGGTTCGTGGCCACAGTGTTAGGTGGAGGCGGGCTTCACAAAGAATATGGTGCTGCTGGAGCTTTTTCCGGTGGTATTGGCAGTAGAATTATGGGGCAAGGCTTTCCGGGATCGGAAGGTGCGTTTTCACATCGACAACATGGGTGTGGTACAGGTGATCAACAGAGCGTCGGCTGGATCACCGCCGGTTGTTCGCCTGCTGCAACAGCTAGTGTTGAGATGCCTGCAGTTGAATATCTTCATATATGCTGTTCACCTTCCTGGAGTGGACAATGTGTTGGCTGATGCTTTATCTCGCTTTCAGTGGGACAGGTTCCGAGAGTTGGCGCCGGAAGCGGAGCAACGAGGGGTACCTTGTAGACATGTGCACTGCCAAAAAATTTGTTAGTTTTCGTTTTCGTTTCATTCGTTTTTTTTTTTTTTCGTTTTTCGGGTCATTCGTTATGATCGCAATTCGTAAATTCGTAAATTTGTACATTCGTAAATTTGTACATTCGTAAATTCGTACATTCGTAAATTTATACATTCGTAAATTTATACATTCGTAATTTCGGAAATTTGGAAATTCGATATTTTCTAAAACCCGAAAATTTGAAAATCTGAAAAAATAACAATTAAATTATAGGTATTGTAATTTCCTTTCAAATTTGGCTGTTAGCGAACGTAACGAATACAAATTTATCTGAAGTTACGCATAACCTGAAATAACAAATGCCGCATCTAAACAAATTGAACGGAACAAATTAATAATAATAATAATAAAACGTTTTTATTATTATTATTGTTATTTATTATTATTATTAATTCATTACGTTCCATTCGTTTAGATACGGCATTCATTATGTCGGAAAACAATTCGTAACTTCGTTAAGTTCACTAACAGCCAAATTTGAAAGGAAATTACAATACCTATAATTGAATAGTTAGTAATAGTTAAGTTATTAGTTAATTATTATTTCAGATTTCCGAATTTACTAATTTACGATTGTACGAATGTACAAATTTACGAATGTACGAATATTCGGAAATTCGTAAATTCAAATTTACGAATTTCCGGATAGTTGTACATTCGTAAATTCGTGCATTGGTAAATTCGTATATTCGTAAATTCGTACATTCGTAATATTTGAATTTACGAATATTCGTTAAAATTCGTTAAATGAGTTTTCGTTAATTCGGATATTTCCGAATTAACGAATTTGTCGAAATTCGTTAAAAAACGAATTCGGAACGAAACGAATTGCACATGTCTAGTACCTTGTCCAGACTGGCTGTGGAAGATTGCGTTGGAATAGTCTCCGGATGGATCAGAAGGTCGGTGAGTGAAACGACGTGGGCCACATATCAAAAAGTTTGGCTGGAATGGGCGGATTTGGGTCGCATGGTGGGAGTGGATATTGATGGGCCGGAGGTGAGGTTGCTAGTCTTGTACTTTATCTCCAGGTGCATGGAAGCAGGGGTATCGGTATCCGCGCTGGGTAAAAAGGTTGCTGGTTTGGCTTTTTTGTTCAAATGGCAAGGTTTGCCAGATTTTACTAAAGATTTCTGGGTACGACAAGCGCTCAAAGGTTATAGGCGGGCTAGACCGTTCAAGGACACCAGACGCCCAGTGTCGTTTGGGGTTCTGCTGGGTGTGATGGTTAAGTTACCGGAGGTTTGCACCTGTGGGTACGAGGCTGCATTGTTCCAAGTGGCATTTTCTTTGGCATTTTTTGGGGCATTTAGGATTGGCGAGCTGGTTAGCCCGTCTAATTAGGTGCACGGGGGGATTTGGGTTACTGAAGTGCGTTGCCAGGAGGATAGTGTATCCGTGTGGTTACGTAGATCAAAAACGGATCAAAAAGGGAAGGGCAAGAGAGTTCAGATTTTTTCATTGCCAGGCTCCCCGCTTTGTCCAGTGGGGGCGGTTCGAGGTTTTCTGGCGGTACGCCCAGATAAGGAGGGTTCCTTTTTGATACATGCAAATGGGTGTCCGTTGTCCAGATTTCAGTTCATTTCGGTTTTCCGCAAATGTTTGTGGTGCCTAGGCTTAGAGGCGAAAGAATTTTCATCACATTCTTTTAGAATTGGGGCTGCTACGGAAGCGGCTCGAAGTGGGTTGGATGCCGAGTCGGTGAAGCGCATTGGGAGATGGGAATCGAGGAGATTTCGATCTTACATTCGCCCTCACTTAATGGTAGGGGTGTGAGGTGGGTGGGGGTTAGGGTTGGAATAATAAATGTTACGTGGATGGGCTTTGCTGTGGTTACGGTGGATACATGTTTTTTTCTCTTTCAGGTATGGCGCCGGCGTTGGTCTGGATACTGGGGCACTCGTACGTGTACTGGGGGGTAAGAGAGCTGAGGCTAGGCCGGAAGGCCGGCAATTGGGGTTTCCAAGACAAGAGGCCCGGGTTCGCTGGCTGGGAATTCCAGGAATGTTGTGGAGTAGAATGGTTCCTGAGGTGCATCGTTATGCGCGTCTGGACCACCCGCCTGACGTTTTAATTCTGCACGTAGGTGGGAATGATTTAGGTGTTAGATCCATGCTGGATGTGACGAAAGATATCAAATTTGATATACTTCGTCTTCGTATGGCATTCCCGGACATGGTGATAGTATGGTCCGACATGGTGGCTCGTACCTCATGGCGGACGGCTAGATCCTTAGAAGGCATCAATAGGGCGCGGAGGAAAGTTAATCGGGACGTGGCCAGGTTCATGGTTAAGAATGGGGGGTTGGTAATACGTCATTTTGAGTTGGAGTTGGAGACATGGCGGTACCTTCGGGGTGATGGGGTACACCTCAATGATGTGGGTATAGACCTATGGGCGTTAGGGTTACAGGATGGTATACAGAGGGCTCTCAGGGTGTGGAGGGGCACCCAATTGTAAAGGTTTTTACATTCGGGTGCTGTGGCGGGTGTCTGGTCTTTGCAGGGGAAGGATGATACCTCGGAAAGAAGGGTTCAGGACCTGTCGTTGGTATGGGTCCTGATGGTGGGCTTACAGTTAACGGAGGTTTAGCTTGAAGCATTGGGATGGTGCACTGCGGTCATGGTTGTCTCTGAGCCAGCATGTCGGCTTGAGGCCTATTAGAGGATTTTGAGAAGTACTGCAGTGCAATAATGTACACAGATGTTAATAGAGGTTCCTGCAGAGATCGACACTAGTAATTTACTGAGGGTCCTTTAGGACAGAGTTTATGGTTACTGTTAAAAGTTATACAGCGTTTTAATAAATAAGGCTGCTACGGCCTATGTTTTCTCCAACTCCTGGTGTGGTCTTGTTTACTTAGTCAAAAGTGAGAAGGTAAATAAGGGGTAGTATAGTAAGTACATCTGTTATACTATAGTCATGTCGTCGGCCTGTTTCCTGATGAGAAAACCGGTCGTGTGTATGCTTTTCCGAGTCTTAAAAAATCGCGCATGCTCAGAATCAAGTATAAGACGGGAGCGCTCCTTCTGGTAAAACTAGCGTTCGTAATGGAGATAGCACATTCGTCACGCTAAAACGAACTGAAAACACGAAGACTGAAAAGCGCGAATCGTCTCTCCCCAAACTTTTACTAACACGCGGTAACACAAGATCAACAAAAGCAGCCCAAGGGGTGGCGCCATTGGAATCGAACTTCCCCTTTATACTGCCGTCGTACGTGTTGTACGTGACCGCGCTTTACAACGACGAGATTTGGAATTGACAGTGTGTATGCAAGGAAAGCTTGACAAAAATCTCGTCAAGCTTGACAAGAATCTTGTCGAGAAAAACGACTGTTTTTTTTACGACGAGATTCTCGGTCGTGTGTACGAGACTTGACAGCCCGGTGCATGCGGCTGCAGCCCATGGTCCAAGGCTACAAAGTAAAAAAGTATTTATGAATGAAAAAACACAGGATGCATAGCTCTGTGAGTTTTTTATGTATACACCCCTAGGTGGTATACTACACTAAACCTCAACCAAGCTACAAACAATTGCATTGGTTATTTAAAAAAAAAAAAACATATCAATATATGCCAATCTGTCTCAAATAATCCATAAGGGACAAAAGGAAGGCTCTCAAAGTGCAAGGTTTTTAAAATATTTAATTCATGTGTAGCGGCACCCCCTTTACCCGCTTCTCCCTCTCTCTCTCTTTGCGGCTGGCTGACTCGTCTAGGGGTACCAGGGAGAAGAATGGGGGGAGGGGATGCACCACTAGCTCATGCCCTCTGATGTGTGTTATGCAGAGGTGTGAGCTAAACCTTTTTCCTTCGGGTCTGTGTTCACGTCCGGAACCTCAGCTTCTCTTGTGGAGGATGATTGCCACTGTTGCAGACAGGGCACTTAGCTTCCAGTAACTTGAGTCCCACACCAAATAAAGTCCAACACTTATTTATTCTGTTTGAGCAATAAATAGTCCTAGAAGAGTAGACTGGTTGAACTTAAAGAACAGACAGGTGTGGGAAGGAGAAGGTCCAGGCACAATCAAAGAATTAAAGTTCTCTCCTGTTCCGCATAGCGCAAACAGGCTTGGCGCACAGTCGCTGCCACCGACTGTGAATTTGGTTTCTGCCACAAACCTTAGTGAAAGTAGAGGCCTCTGCCACAGACCTTGATGATAGGTCTCTGCCACCGACCTGGTTCAGTTGGATCCCCGCCACTGACCATAAGAACATAGAATACCTCCGTTAGGATAAATGGCCCCTGTCAGGGAAAGACATCTATCCGGACGATCTCCAGAGGCCCACACCATCACCGGCATTATGCTGTACCAGCTCTTCGGGAGGGTCACATCTCTGGTCCCTTACATCCCGGATTCGGACACCCAATTCCGGGGGCACCCTAGGAATACTTCATCCCTCGCGGGACCCAGTGGAAGGTACTGGGCCCCAGGCCTTCTTGCAAAGTACCTCACCCCAGGCTTAAGGTGCCTGGGATGGAACTCAACTCCACGTGCCCAGGCCAAGGGCACCTGGACACGGACGAACGGACAGCAGCCCCCAGGCTGAAGTTGCCTGGGTCGGACCTCGTGCGCAAGATGTCCGCCCCCTTTATACCCTCTTCCAACAGGCACAGCGGGTTCCCCGCCCCGCCGTACTACTGCCGCAAGAGGACAAAAAGGGCACGGCCCTACAATGGTGGTTCAACCCCAGCCCAAGGTGACAGCGCCACCCAGGGGCCGCAGGGAACTGGGCACCATTGATATCTTCCACAAACCAAAACAGCCATAAAACCCTAGTAATTAGTGCATCTGGGCCATGCTACCGCCCAGACACTTCCCCTAAATATTGATACCCGCTACACATGCATGGACTTTAGCATTATAATAAAACCATAAAAAAGCAAGTTCAATCATTTACATGAATGCTGCTGCCTTCCGAGACAGCAGCGTGTGACATCAGTGTGGGCAACTCCGCCAACGCATTTCAGCAGACATCATCAGGGGCTGGTGATATATAATTACATATAATAATAATTACATATAATTTGGTTGTACAACTTTGGCACCACAATTGTTCATTATATTGGTTTTATATTGTCCATCTGTGGTTTGTGCATTTTGTAGGCAGAAACCATCATTACTGTGTGATGACCCCGGTCTAATCTCTGTGGGCAACTGGGCATCCTAACTCTGATCAGTCTTATTTTTCTACAAATATAAAAACTCTAAGCAAACTGTGAAACTGTTGCTTTGTTTTCTATAATAAATAAATCATGTCTTTTTTTTTAATAGGCAGAAACATTCTCATTGTGTATGCTCACCAGGAGCCGAAATCAATGAATGGATCTCTAAAGGATATTGCAGTGGATGTCCTGAGCAAGCAGGGATATAATGTTACAGTCTCTGATTTGTACACTATGAAATTTATTGCATCGGCAACCAGAAAGGACATCACAGGTAAACATGAGTCAGTCAATATTTTACATAACTTAGTTTTGAAAGCGTGGAAAGGGGATTTGAGCACCAGGCAGGTTTTTATTGCTGTTTGTGTCCTCGTTAGGGAGCTTCACCCTCTTAATTTGTCATGTTTACCATTATAGTTAAAAAGTAAAAGATAATCCCAAATTTTGGGTTGTCCCCAGAAAAGTAATAGAGGGGAAATCTTCCAAAGTGGTTGAAAACCTCAGACATGAAATATGTGTGGGCAGGGTCACCTGTGCCCATGCATGTGGGGGTACTTTCCGCGTGGATCGTGCTCATCAATGCCTGGGACCAGGTGGAGACTGCAGTCATGTGAAGAATCTAACATTAAGGCAGTTCACCGACTTAGAGATGTGCCTTCACTGTGTGCAGTAATAAAATACAAAGTTTCTTTGAAAAATGACTTGTCCCATGTCACTACACACTGTAATTTGGTATGTGTTGCATTAGCAGGGACGCGCTGAGCCCGTGCCTACACCACCAGTCTAGGGTACCTCTGTTACCTCACTCCCAGTAACAGAATGGGGTCCCTCTGAGCACCTAGTGCGGACCTCATGCATGCTCATTAACTCCATCCTTCCCATACCTTATGATCAGGCCATAGATCTCAGTAATGCGGGTCCAGGTCCGGTAGCTATTGTATACCAACCACGAGGGAGGAAGCCATACAACAAACTCCTCGTTACCGGAGTACCTCCGTACTATGTCTAATGACTGGTTGCTTGTGTCTTGAACTTGTAATTGGTTACTCTTATGCCTTGAACACACGGTCAGACGTTTGACCATGCAAAAGTCCGCCATGAGTCTGTCGGAAGTCCGACGGAAAGAAAGAGAACAAGTTCTCTATCTACGACAAAAAAAGTCAGATGGAGGCTACACACGGCCGGACTTTCAGAGAAAAAAAGCCCGTCTGACTTTTTTTCTCGGAAAGTCCTGCCGTGTGTACAAGGCATTAGCGACTACACTCCTCTTCCTTGTATTGAAGAGTTGACCCTTTGTAGTGGTGTTTCTTCATACCCCGCTGTGCATTACAGACCCTAGAACCAACATGAACCCCTTTGGATAACTTCAGACCAGGCTTATAACTGTCAATATAACTTAACTGAACAACTGGCACAACAGTTGAATATGAACAACATCCTTCCCCTAATCCTAGCTATAGCAGTGTAGTGGCCCAGGCATACCTCGGCGAGGTTAGAGTCCATAACGGCATTGTCCATGGCTGGGTGTCTTCTGAAAATCCTGGTTCCTTAAGCAGCGCCAATGATTGTGCTCACAGGTGATGCTGGAACCCACCGAACCGAGGAGACTCCTGGACCTCAGTTGTCCCCCGTTTGATAGCACAGGTGGACTGTCTAGGACCACAAGTCTGGCAACTGAGCTTGTAACATTTAACACTTTCCTCCAGCCTGGGTCAGATGCTCTCTAAGTATAACTATACACAATTCAACCTGCCAACATATGAACAAAGCATATCCCTGTATAGTGTGTTCTTGACACAATTAAGAGCACCAAGTGTCTATTCTGTCTGCTTCTTCATTTCTCTGCTATCAGCATGATTCACTTCTGGCAAGTTTTCCTGACACCAAGAGAAAAATGGTGACAGGGGATGGAGCTCCAGCAGATTGACAGCCTCAGCTCTGTTCCTGTGTGCTGTGTGAGTGGGGGGGGGTATCTCTTCCCTCCAATCAGCTCTTATAGCTCTCTTCACTGAGCTCTGCAGAGTGTAACTTTAGCGCTCCACCCCCTTTTTTCTCACAGCTCAGGCAAGCTTTATAAATTCTGCAGTTTTGACGGATGTAGAGAATAGAATACTGCAGGTAAACAGGTACAACTTTCGTAGGAGAATTTATTTAAAATCTGTGTATCACCTGAAGCCAGTCACTTCTTTGAGTATATAGAAGGGTTTGCAACCACTTTAATTTGCAGGGATTTCCTCTCACTTCCTGTGTTGGCTATGGGTCAGGAAGTGAAGGGAAATCTCCCCAATGGGACACAGATAGCAAAAGAAATGACAGGAGTTAAAACTCTCTCTTACTCTAGCCAAAATGAAAAATAAGGTTTTGCCTGTAGTTCTATTTCAAAGCTTAACTCCAGCTTTGCTATCACTTTAAATAGCTTGTTTGGACCAGCAAACTGGCACAAACAAACTATTTCCTTTGCTAGTACATGCAATGACTGTCAGCATTGTATAAACTGTGTGTAGAATCAGCTACATATTGTGTTAAGCACTGTGCTCCAGCAGCAGTATGGGGATTTCCCATCTAGTTCACAAAACACAATTAAGTGGGGCTGAGTGTTGCTCAGCCATTCACAGGAAGTCCTGTATTTTTATGACTACAAGGAAATTGGCTGTCTGAATTGGAAACACATAAACAATATTCATAAGAAGTATAAAACGCACAGTAAGTCAAATCACTTCAGGTTGTTTCGTAGTAGAGACTAGGGGGGAGAGGAGCACCTGGGTGGTGGTTGTGAGGGTCTGCAAGCAGGGGGCATATTGTATCCCTACTCATTCACCCAAAAAAGTGGCAAAAACAAAATAAAGACACAGTTTTTGACAATTCCTTTATAAAAAAAAAAAGTCCCCCCCCCCCCCCAAAAAAAAAGCCAAATGTGGCATGTAAGGGGGAGAGGAGTGCTTAAAGCGGAAGTTCAACTTTTGGGTGGAACTCCGTGTGACAGGGGGGTCACTTTGGACACAGAGTGAGCCAGGAAACCATGGACATTAAGAATATGGCTTGGATTGCTTGAAATTGAAATAGTAATATTAGTCCACAATATGTACTGATTATTTTATTCTGAACAGGTTAATTGAGAGATGTGTTACCTGCCAGTTGTGATGTAAATGAATCTAAAAAGGCGTCTGAAGACCCTTTTAGTGTGAATAGGGATAATTAATTCTATACTTGTGTGGATTGTACTCAGACAGACAGGCTACAAATCCTTTCATTGTGAGATGTGTATTGAAGGTCGTTAGGTTTCTATTGTGTAAAGTCTTTTGATTGGGAGACAAAAGCTAGCCTAACAAGTCATTTAGTCATTTAAACTAAAAGGGGATTAGAACCTGTTGTCTCCTAACAGGTGTCAAAATAATGTGTATTGGGTCTGGTTATGTTGTGGGTGGAGCTGGACCATTGTTCATTTTAGGTTAATGCAGTATTGGATGTGTATAAAAAGTACAATGTTTTTCTTAATAAAGTCAGTCTATCCAGAGAAAGATACAGAGTGCATCTCGTTCTTTCAGAAGGATTAATTCCTATGGGAAGTGGTCGTCTGGCTGTGGAGGATCGACAGTGAATTTGTGTCCAGGAGAGGGAAGAGATCTAAACGGCGTTTTACCCCCTTTCGTATTTGGGGTGCCGTTACACTCCGCTTTAACCTTTGCAGGCACAGTCAAGACTTTCATATACATTTACACATGTCTATGTAGCGATACCTCTATGTCTCTCCTCAGACAGTATGGGCCGCTGATTTATTTCTCTTGGGTCCTGCAGCGAGTTACCTCTCTCCGTTGGAGTCTTCACCCTAGTGTGTAGGTAGAAGTCTATTTTCTTTCTTTACTCTAAGAAGGCCAATGTCCACACAGTAGGTTAAACCCCAATAAAAAGGTTTATTTTTATACATTGCTTGAGGAACTTGACAGGAAAGTTAGAATGAGAGAATATGAACAGGGAGGTAGGTTCAGGCACGCAACACTTAAGCAACACTCGTCGCCACTCAAGCCTGAGTGGGCTTTGCTCACCCGGATAGTCCATGTTACAGTGATCCTAGCAGCCGGTGTGGAGCACGAAACAACTACTTGTGATTTCCCTGGGATACGATCAGGAGATCCTCTACCTCAGAATCCTTAAGTCCCGAACTTCCTGGCCTAGTAACAATAAGACCTTAGGTGCCAATGGGGCACGTTACCAGGCTTTTGGCGGATAGGAATCCTTCCCTCTGTCAGGTAGCCAGGCCTCTCCCGAGACAGTGAATCTTTCACTGATCCCCTTGGGACCGATCCTCCCCTGGCTTCCTCTCCTTCAGAGCGGGTCACCCCTCACTTGGGTACCCTGGGACTCCTCTTGAGGTGTAAGCCTCAGCCAAAGGTGCTGGGCCTACTTACAGCGATGCAGCCTCAGGCTAAAGGTGCCTGAGGCTGAAACACGCAAACTGCTCTCTCTTCTCCTCTCCTCACGAATAATCACGTCTGCCCCTTTTGTACCCTCTCCCAGCATGCGCAGCAGGTTGACCACGCCCACTGCACAGCTGCCGAGAGAGGACACCCAATGGTGTTGCGATACTCCCTGTGGTTCTACCTGAGCCGGAGACTACAGTGCCACCTACAGGCAACAGGGAACACTGCAGCCAGGCAATATCACACCAGAGCAGAAGCAAGTTTTTAGGAAATTAACAGCCTGAGCCCAACTATTGGCTCAGACTAACCCCTAAATTTGAACATAGCACCCCCTAAATTGGGGAGGGCGCTACATCTATATCTCTAAAATTTTGTTTTGGCATTTGGTTTTCATTGAAGGTAATGCATGCATTTTTCACCTTCTTTTCAGTTTGGATAGAGTCAGCAAAAGGGTTAAACCCCTATCAGTTTTTTTTTTGTTTTTTTTTTACTGTCTTTGTCCTACTGTGGACATTTCCTTTTACTTCCTGTCTTGGAGACACTTTTGGTGAGGAAATCTCCCCAAAGTGAAAGCCCATCTTAGAAAATTGTCACCAGAACATATGTCCCTATTTGAAGATTTCCCCTCAGCTCTTGCTTTGATTACATCTCTAAACTGTAGGATTTCCCACTTTTTTTTTTCTCTTGGTGACATTGTCACCAAGACAAATAGATGAGTGAATTCCCTGGTTGGGACACAAACAGCAATAAAAATGTCCCCACTCTATCTAAAACTTTGTACCTTTTACATACACTCAGAATTAAGTTATGAATATGTTTCAAAGTGGTGTATAGCTTGAATTTTAAGCTGAATTTCATACCTGTTATCCCTTTCTATGATCAGAGGCTTATTGAAACGCATTATGTAGGCTTTCTACCCTTGTACCCTTGCTACTTGCCTTTTTTAGAGTTGCTTTCAAGATATACATGACTCAATTTTTTTGAATTTTTATATCTGTTTTTCTAGGAGACCTGTGCAATCCTCAACACTTTAGCTATGGAATAGAAATGAAGGAAGCATTCAAGAAAGGTTATTTATGTGAGGACATTCTTGAGGAGCAGAGAAAGGTTCATAAAGCCGACTTGGTCATCTTTCAGGTATCTTAGCTGTGGCTTAAAAAAAACATTTTGTTCACTTTTATATGCATATATGTCTGACTAAAATATAGTATAGCCATGCTTCTGAATGCAATTGGCCATTGACCTAATGTTTTCATGTTTGGTAAAGAGTACTCTTTTAATTACCAATGACTTAATAGTCCTTAAGCCATTAGTGACACAGTTTGGCTACACCCCATATTTACTACTTGCAGTTTTGTTCCAGGGTACCCCAAGTTTTTTTTTAATCCTAGTAATGTCCCTGGTTGTGATCCAGGCACCCCGTACAGAAAGAGCAGCCAGGTCTTTGAACTAAGTTTTTTTTGTACTTCATTTAGGTCAAATAGCTTGGCCATGTAATAATGATTTTTTAGTTTATAAACCAAATTGGACAAAATTGTGTTGTTACATATGCCAACATTTAGCTTTAAATATTCTGCGAGTATTCAAAAATATACACATTTTTCAAAAACCTATGTTCAACATATTATGATCAAAATATTAATCAAATATCTTCAATTAATTAAAACAGTTTATGCCCCAATAATTTTTTGTGCATTTAGAAGTACATTTGTCAGCGTGTACACATTATATATATATATATATATATATATATATATATATATATATATATATAAAACAAGCTTCAGGTGGGTTACTTCCCTCTAGTCCTTGGAATGGAGTGGAGAAACGTCAAGGTGGGCTCCCAACTCCCACTATTATTTTCAACATTCAAAAAGAAGGGACAATGACTCCAGTAGCATTTTAAACGATTTCCTTTAATTCAAAAGAGCATAGCATAGCATAGCCACTGTACAGTTCCGAGCATCCCTGCTCTTCCTCAGGCTTACAGGCTCAGTGTGAAAATACAATTCAAAGAAGACTCATTATATCCCAACACCTGAAGGCGTCACCCAACAGGTGTATCCCATCCTGCTAGATCAAGAAAACAATCCAACAGGATAAGTCAAGGTTCCTATTAACCCTGTATGGGTTTTTAGAACCAAAAAATTCTTTAGATAAACTTCCCACATCAACCACAAAATGTCATACCAAATACAGACATCCATGGCCTACATAGCATGAAATAACAAAACAAAACGATACGATCATTCAAACATATCGAAAAAGAGGAACGATATTCCAAATGTACATGTGTACTTTTTCTTTTTCCTTTTTTGTTTCACGAACCCGACCAGACATTATTTGGTCACCATCTACAAGAAAAATTACAAAAAAAATCTAGAATCTCAAATAGTTAAAGGCATTTACAGAAACAAATACAGGTCATAGTCCCTGTTCATACGCCTCGGATGCAGGGACTATAACCTGTTAATCCACCAAACCTCTCGTTGTTTTAGTCTCATTATCCGATCACCCCCTCTCTTATCCCGTGGCATATCTTCCAGGACCATAAATCTTAAGTCTGAGTCCCGATGTCCCTTCTCCAAAAAATGTTTGGAGACAGGCAGACCAGGCTGTTTATGTCTGATGGTGCTGCGATGCTGAGCAATTCTGTCCTTTATTTTTTGGGTTGTTTCCCCAACGTAAATCATATTACACGGACAAATAAGGATGTATACAACATAAGAGGACTGGCATGTAAAAACATTTTTTATGATAATCCTATCCCCATTACTGGGATTAATAAAGTGATCACCCTTAGCCATAAGATTGCACTGGATGCAGTTTAGACAGGGATAACACCCTTTCCTTTTCTTTCCCAAGAAGGTGGTCTTTGCTCCCCGTTCTTTAGATCTATATTCTGATCTCACTAGAGAGTCACGTAAAGTCTTATTTCTACGAAAAGCTTTAATGGGGATCTGCTGAAAGACATCAATCTGCGGGTAAGCACGCTTCAAGAGAGGCCAGTGCTTACTAATAATTTTAAAGACCTGATCACTGTTACTATGAAATTGCATGGAAAAGGGTAATCTTGCCACTGATACTTTACATCTACTGATAGTTGCATTCTTTTGTATATATATATATATATATATATGTGTATACAGTATCTCACAAAAGTGAGTGCACCCCACCCATTTTTGTAAATATTTTATTATATCTTTTCATGTGACAACACTGAAGAAATTGCACTTTGCTACAATGTAAAGTATTCCGTGTACAGCTTGTATAACAGTGTCAATTTGCTGTCCCCTCAAAATAACTCAACACACAGCCATTATTAATACAAAATACAGTGCTGCGCTAATCCTCAGAACAATATAATCAACAAATATTGTGTATATTGAAAATAAGTAGAAAAAACCAGACAGCGCAAAACCTATCCTAACAAAATGCAGCTGAACACTGAAGGTCAAAATATAAATCCTTAAATGTAACATGTATAGAAAAGCAGTGCAGCGCTAAATACGTATATAACACAAAAAGAGTCCATAGGTGTATAATTCAGAAAAATAGATGTTCTCCAAAGCACCAACAGGGGGATAGAAGGATCCTCTAGCTGTGAAACAGAGTGCTTGTATATGATCACAAGTGCAACCACTTCCGTGTAATTCCACCACCAAGTGTACAGGCCGCTCACCTCAAAATGTGGACCTCTGTTTTACCAGAAGGTCACATAAGCAGTCCCTTTAACAAGGGTAATGTAAAAGATGAGAGGGCTGTCTTCATACGGCACTTCAACCGAAATCCTCAATCACTCTATACTCCCAGTAATGAACTCATATGTTTGACGTGGTTACATGAAAAATGTCAAAAAAGAAATACATAGTGCTCTTCATAGAAAAACACTTGATTTATTGGTATAAAAAGTTACTCACAAACAAAGCACAGATACCCTGTGCTCGGATGGCAGTCATGTAACTTAGATGTGGAACCAGGTAGATGGCTGTCCTGACGTCGTGTAGCCCCTCGCACGCGTATCGTCCGTGGGTAAGGACTTCCTCAGCGATATTTAAATGGGGACAACATGTCAGTTCGTTTATATAGGCCATATTCCTGGTGTGTGCTGTGTATGGGAAAGAAATCCCGCCCCCCCATAATTAGGGGACCATGTATCAAGCGCCCTCATAGGTAGCTGAAAGCCATGCCAAAATGACAGACCAGCGGTCATTGGCTAAAGAAGTATAGTGGTCAAAGAGTTTCCGGGTCATGACCCTTACCTCTTGTATTGCTGCTCCCATTGGCGGCGGACTCACAGGAGGTACTGCCTCCCGGTCTATGACCTTCCGGGTCGGCGCTCCCCACGTGATCCGTCGTCATGACGACGGAAGTAAACATGCCTACAGAGCGCTCAGTTCTCCGCATCCACGTAAATCCGTGGGCGGAGCCGAGCGGTCACATGACACCAAGTGTCAACAAAGCACGCTAGGACTGATCCTCACTGTGCTAAGCATATAAAACCTCCGGATAACCTATATCAGATCCACCATTTCTAAACCCATCCCTCCTGGCTAATACATGGTTGTCAAAAATAATAACATATGGCAATGATAACAGGCAATATTTTTAATGTTGCACAGCAACCGCTGTACCCCATAGAGTGCCACACAGTGGCAGATACCTGTAATGCATGTCATACAGGATTTCAAAAAGTAAAAAGAATGGAATAAAATACAATATAAAATATAAATTTATAAAATAAAGTTAAAACCGCACCAGTGATCCCGCTATCTCAATGAAAGATATATAGAAGGGTACCAAGCAAACTCAAAAATGCAAAAATGCATATACGCTTGCTGGAGTCGCATATGCACAGATCAACAGATCTGACCATATAAAGGGCACAATGGTCACTATGTGCATAGACTTATTCCAGCACCCCCCTTCTTATTATAAATTTGTGGGCCCAATGGGTCCTAATAACAATAGCAATCTTGACACTAGACAGGGGCCAGAGATGCATAAAGGTAATCAAACAGTCATAAATGGACCTGTGAGATTAATATAGACGTCAGCACAACCATCTAACCTGTTAAACAAATATCACATACTAAATACATAGTAAACTATTAACCCTATAACAAAGAAAAAACGTAAATCTTAACGGTCTGATATAAAACAATTGAGATCGAACTCAACGTTCAACCCCAACGGGACCCCCACCTTCAATTCATATACCCAAAATGACTCACGTCGACTGAGCTGCCGAATGAAGTGTCCTCCTCTCCAATGGTTCGTCACCTTCTCTATCCCCCAGAACTGCAACCCAGCTGGGCTACGGTTATGGTGGAGTCGGAAGTGCTTCGAAACGTTGTGAGTAACCAACCCCTTTTTAATATTATTGACATGCTCCCCTATCCTTACATGAAGGGGCCTAGATGTCCTACCGACATATTGCAAACCACACTCACACTGTAGCATGTATACAACCCCTGTGGTATCACAAGTGATAAAATCCTTGATCTTGTAATTTTTTCCCGTTGCTGATGCCACAAACTCCTTCCGCTTTTTTAAATTCTTTCTGGCCTGTCGACATGGTGGGCAACGACCACATTTGTGAAAGCCAGTCAGAAAATCAAAAATTCTGTTCTCAGAATGGGTAGGAGGGTCAATCACTCCAGGGGCTAGTGTGTCCCTTAAGGAAGGTGCTTTTTTATAAATAAATTGCGGACGGTCAGAAAGTAGGGGGCCTAAAATCCTATCATGCTTAAGGATTGGCCAATGCTTCTGTACAATTCGCTCAAACTTCCTATATTGAATGTTATAGTCTAAGATCATTCGTGTCCTTGTAGGGTCATTACGATCAACCTTAGGGACATTTGACACAAGTGCTTGTCTGTCCAGACTGCGGACATTTTCCATTTCAGTACCTAAGCTATTTTTATCATAACCTTTTTCAACGAATCTTGAGGTTAATACCTGTGACTGTGAGATGAAATCACCTACATTGGTGCAATTACGCCTCAGGCGTATAAATTGCCCTCTCGGTATATTACACAGCCACTTGGAATGGTGACAGCTTTCAATGGGGATAAAGGCGTTACGGTCTGTAGCCTTAAAATGAGTAATCATATTAATCCTGTCCCCATTCTTGGTTAGATCAAGATCCAAGAAGACCAATCTGTCCAGACTGATGTTCCATGTCAGAACAATGTTCAAACTATTAGAATTCAGTTTAGATGCAAACTCATCAAAGCTTGCTCGGTCACCATCCCAAAACATAATAAGGTCATCAATATACCTCTGGTAGCAAAGTAACTGTGGGGGTTTGTTCTTAAACACGGCCTTTTCCTCCCAGTGCGAAAATAAATGTGTATTATCCAAAACAAAAACAGTATAAATATATGTCTCAAAAGTTCATGGGTAAAGTGACTGATTGAAGAAAATCCAGCCGTATTCCACCCCAATTGAAGATAAAGGTAAGTGCTCTCCACCACCCGTATCACAAGCCGCTCTTCTCATAGACAAGTAAAATCAGCAGTTGTCCCCTCTGGGAAAAATTAAAACACCCGACACGTTTTAATTAGGGGGAGGAGCTTGCGGGCTGACATCACACCGTGGCCATCTTGTGATTTTAATGCTTTGCAGCTTGCACAAGCTTATTGTAGCAAAGTGTAATTTCTTCAGTGTTGTCACATGAAAAGATAGAATAAAATATTTACAAAAATGTGAGGGGTGTGTTCACTTTTGTGAGATACTGTGTGTGTGATTTTATATATATATATACACACAATAAAATACTATAATAATGTTTTGCTTGTGTATTTTTTTTTTAGTTTCCTTTGTACTGGTTCAGCTTTCCTGCTATCATGAAGGGCTGGATAGATCGAGTCTTTGTACAAGGGTTTGCCTTTGACTTCCCAGGCTGCTATGAGACTGGACTCTTGAAGGTGGATATATCCTGCATGGCATAGTACTGTATATGGACACACAGGAGAGCACAACCAGTTGTTTGGTTGGAAACATGTTATATGCAACCAATGCTCTCAAAATAAATTCCTTTCTGCGTTACATTTATTAATATAGATTGTTGTTATTTGCACTGTTTACTAAAGGGGTTATTTAAACATTTTGTTCTACATAAGTAATTATTTTCCATTTTGAATAGACTTTAATTGTTGCCTACATGCAGCAACACCTAAAGTCCATAACACCCTGAAATAATATTTTAAAAACTCTACAGATTTAGTTTAAAGAAGATATTCATCTAAAACACTTTTTTAAATTAGGGTTAGAATCTCTGTCAGAGTTTTATTGCTATCTGTGACCCCACTAGAAAGATTACCTTTCAGATTTTGTTCTTGTGATGTTTTGCAAAAGTAGTAAATGTGTGTCTCTGGGACAACACTGATTGACCGCAAGTATAACCTGACATACGTTCTAACCCAGATGCAACAATTTGTGATTTTTTTTGTGTCAACCTAATACTTCAGAGTGTGTTCCGAGATCCCTTTCTCTGGCATAAAAAGTTCTAGGTTGCTATTACAAAGGGCTAAAAACTTTTTGTAGAATTAAATAGGTCTTTAGAAAACTAATGCCGCATACACACGGTCAAAATTTCTGATGGAAAAAGTCAGACGAGATTTTTTCATCTGAGATTCCGACCGTGTGTATGCCCCACTGGACTTTTTCCGTCAGAAATTCCGACGGACTTAGAGAACATGTTCTCTTTTTTTCCGACTGAAAAAATTTCTATCGGAAATTTTGTTCGTCTGTATGCAATTCCGACGGACTAAAAAACATGCATGCTCGGAATCAATTTGACGCATGCTCGGAATCATTGAACTTCATTTTTCTAGGCTTGTCGTAGTGTTGTACGTCGCCGCGTTCTTGACGGGCGGAATTTGGTGTGACCGTGTGTATGCAAGACAGCTTGAGCGGAATTCCGTCGGAACTCTGTCAGAAAAACCATCGGAGTTTATTCCGACGGGAAAACCGGTCGTGTGTACAAGGCATTAGGCCTCATGCACATGGATGTATATAGGCATAGCATAAAAACTCAGCATTTTCCCTTGGCTGGGAAGACGTAGATGGGGTGTACAACCTGTCAAGGAAGTGAGTATCCCCCTGTACTCATGTAAACCACTATGTCCACCACTGTCACCACTATCCCAATGTTTCACCATTGGAGACATATTCCACCAAGTGTTATGTGTGCTGAAGCATCATCATTGGCTTACAAAGGTCAAAGTACATATCATATCATGGTGTTCAATACAACACAGATGGCACAATGATTTTACTACTGTGTGTACTGTTTAGTTTCTGTAGCAGTCCCTAGAATGTTAGAAAATAGGATTGTAGGCAAAGTAAAGTAAATGAGTAGAAGTTCACCTGGCTTCCTCCCAATGAAGATATACAATCTTCCTTATTTGCTCGACAGGATAAAAAAGCACTTCTCTCCTTTACAACTGGAGGAACAGAAGAGATATTTAGCAAAGAAGGAGCAAGTGGAGATGTCCGGTATACTCTCTGGCCTATGCAAGTAAGTGTTTTTCAATTAATTTTAAAAACATTTGTTTTTGAAAATGAGAAAAATGTCTCGGGTACAGAAGGATCATATACATTCCATACTTGCACATCTGTTGTAGTAGAACAGTCCCCGTTTCTAGTTTACACTGATATAGTGGATTCCTATGAGCACTGATGTATGGCAATGACATATGAATATTTCCTACTTGTAATGTAGACCAGAAGGATGGTTTACTGTTGCCACTGAAAAGGGACACTGGTCTGGTGCATCCAAGAGTTATCAGTTTTTACAACATCAGGAAGTCTGAATTGGATATCCTTTTTTTGTTTAAAAATTAAAAAGTCTCTTTAAACTGCCAAATATTTTTTTTCTTCAGACAATAAGCTCAATTCACTAGGATAATAGCTTTTTTTTCAGCCATGTGATTGTAATTTTCAAGTCTCTTGGACTGAAAATAACAACATTTTTTGAAAATAAGAATCATTATAGTGGTCAGTGGCGTATCATCGATACAGGAACGGTGCACAGGGGGGTGGGCCCACTGTGCACTAAACACACATTGCACACATGAAGGAACTGCCGCCACTCCATCTGTCCTCCAAAATGTTCCACCCTCTGTGCTTATGTGGCCCTCCAGCAGCACCGATTCTCTCTGGCTCTCCTGCAGCTGCCAGCTTCTTCTCTCCCCTCCCACCAGCTTCGGGCTCTGCAGGGGTTGTCACAGGGGGATTTCACTCTGAAAATAAACAGATAGTCAATGCATCCCTGTGCAGGCAGTCCCATTCATGTTAACTGTGGCTGCATGGACACAGTCACTGTTCTTGATTTGACATCTGTGTGGGTGCAGTTACTCACACAGTCTTCGTTTCGAGGCTGTGCACCCACACAGAAGTCAGATTGGGAGCAGTGACTGTGTCCATGCAGCCACTCCATCCCAATTGAAATTAACGGGTCTGCCTGCACAGGGATGCACGGAACATCTGTGCATCCTTGTGCACATAAACACAGTCCTCACATGGGCGTACACTTTAGTATGCCTCATGTAAATGAGGCCTTAGTAGGAATCTAACAGGAATTTTGTAAGTTATGTTGTGTTTACATGTGCTAATAATGATTTAGTGTATTTTTAGTGGAAACAGTGATTTGATAAACATTTGGGGGGATTCTAATTGGGGTCAGCCTATCCCCCAGTACAATCCCTCTAGGTCAGTCTGACTAACCTTGGGAATTTTACGGGGGGATAGACTGACCTGGGGAAGATTATATTGGGGGACAGATTGACCTGAGGTGTAAAGATTATACTGGGGGACAAATTGACCTGGGGTGGGAATATACTGAGGGACAGACTGACTTGGGTGGGATTATACTAGGGGACAGATTGACCTGGAAGGGACGTGGGGGAAGGATTATACCGGGGGACAAACTGTTCTTGGGGGGGGGGGGAAATGTACTGGGGAACAGATTGACCTGGGGAGGATTATACTGGGAACAGTCTGAAATGGGCAAGATTATACTGGGGAACAGACTGACCTGGAGGGGGGGGGGGGGATTATTCTGTCTGGATTGACCTGGGGTGGAAGGATGATACAGGGGCCAGGCTGACCTGGGGGGATTGTACTATGGGACCGACTGACCTTGTTTTATTTAACCACACTCCTTAAAGCAGAAGTAAAGTCCGCTATAAAGTTAGTTTTTTAGGGCCCCCCAGATGGGGTATGTCATAATGTTGTAGTAGTATACACAGCATATTAGTAAATTATGGCAGACGTACCTTTCATATAGTGTCCTCCAGCGCTGCAGTGTGATCGATCCGCTGGGCCCTGGCGCTTCCATCTGCGCCCCGTCTTCATCCCAGGTCACGTGCCTTTGGCTATTTGATAGGACAATCAAAACACACAAAAAAAAATAGCAAACAAATAGACCTCCACACACCTAAATTAGTTAAACTACAACATTTATTAGCCTATAAAAAAGCAAGATACATGAAAAAGCACAATCCCCTATATCCTAAAGATATCTCCCTATCAATACAACCTATTCCAAAGCTAAAAGGTAAAATGACTGTGTAATCACTGTGGAATTCTCCACCACGGAGAGAGCACAGGGATCACACAGCTGGCAGATCTGCTCCCTCCCCTAGTATAAAGGATACCCCCTAAATATACCTAATAAACCACATGAGCCACCCATATGGCAATAAACTCCCACAGATAATTCTTAATGCAGGGCAGTGTATACCTAAAAGCAGGTTTAAAGTCACTATCCTGCAATGGAAAGCACAGCCTGAAGTACTGGATATAAACCTCCCAAGGGACTCCCCGTCATCAGTCAATCTGTCAGAGAAGATGGTAGGATGTATGGCACATCCAGTATAATAACTATAAGGTACAGAAGAATAGTGAATACCCTGGTCTATGGGTGTAAAAGTCTACAATATATACCGTATATACTCTCGAGTATAAGCCGACCCAAATATAAGCCGAGGCACCTAATTTTACCACAAAAAACTGGGAAAACGTATTGACTCACGTATAAGCCTAGGGTGTCCATCTGCATGCCTCACTGTGCCTCACTGTGTCCATGTGCATGCCTCACTGTGCCCATGCCTCACTGTGCCTATGCCTTACTGTGTCCATGACTAGACTGACGTTTAACATCGGAGTCTATGGAAGGGGTGCCTGGCTTTGAAAAATCGGTGCTCCCCGTCCCTCAGACAACAAACTTTGCACACTTATAGAGGAGAAATGGGGCTACATGTGTGCAAAGTTTCGGGTCCAAGGGACCTACGACTGGATGGTACCGGGTCCCCAAAGTCACCGGAGAAATTACTGTTTAACATGGGAGTCTATGGAAGGGGTGCCCGGCTTTTAAAAATCGTTGCTCCCTGGCCGTAGGTCCCTTGGACAAAAAAATGTGCACACTTGTAGAGGAAGAGTGGGCTATATGTGTGCCAAGTTTGGGGTCCAGGGGACTTACGGCCAGCCGGTATCGGGTCCCCAAAGTCCGGGAGATCAGGCGCAAAATGGTGACTCGAGTATAAGCCGAGGGGGGCATTTTCAGCACAAAAAAATGTGCTGAAAAACTCGGCTTATACTCGAGTATACATGGTATTCCTAATTGGTCTCTTCTTGACAGTGGATGTATAAGAGAAGATTATTCAGAGGATTCCAGACACTGGGAGGATAAATAAATCACTGTGAACAGTAGCAGATAGTATGAGTGTGTCAAAACAAGATACAATGTTGCAACGTCATGGAGTGCGAATATATGTGGCAAATCCCCAGTCCGTGGGTAACCTTCTATGGCTACTCATAAATAATACACTTAGCAGTGTCACTTGCTTCTCCAATGAGTTGGTTTAGATATATAAATCTTCACAAAACAAATCAGGATGTCTGTCTGTGTATGTCCTGTAAGCACAGATTGCCAGCCAGTGATTCTAATCCTTAATATTTTGTTTATTGCCATATGGGTGGCTCATGTGGTTTATTAGGTATATTTAAGGGGTGTCCTTTATACTAGGGGAGGGAGTAGATCTGCCAGCTGTGTGATCCCTGTGCTTTCTCCGGGGTGAAGAATTCCACAGTGATTACACAGTCATTTTACCTTTGGAATAGGTTGTATTAATAGGGAGATATCTTTAAGATATAGGGGATTGTGCTTTTTCATGTACCTTGCTTTTTTATAGGCTAATAAATGTTGTAGTTTAACTCATTTAGGTGTGTGGAGGTCTATTTGTTTGTTATTTTTTTTGTGTTTTGATTTAATGTATTTTTGACCACACCCCCCGATATCTATTCGGTGAGTACTACTGTTTACTGTGAATACTGTGGCGATCTATTCCCGTAAGTGGGAGCAAATACCTGTATTAGACAGGTATCTGCTCCCCCCTGAAAGGTGCCAAATGTGACACCGGAGGGGGGGGGATTCCCAAAAGCGGAAGTTCAATTTTTGGGTGGAACTCCGCTTTAAGATAGTTCCTAATGACATTGGCTGTATGTTTGGGGCTGCTGCAGAATAAATTGAAGGCCAATCACATGCCTCCCTGATGGTATGGCATGATAAATAAGTATCTGCCTGTATGTCTCAGCATTGAGGACACCATTGATCCTGACAGAAATTCAGCCCCAAATTTGCTTCACTGTAGCCTGCAGACATTCAATATTGTACCGCTCTCCAGCCCTTCAGTGAACAAACTGCCTCCTGCTACAGCCAAATATTTAAAATTTTGACTCATCGTCATCAGTCCAGAGCACCTGCTGCCATTTTTCTGCTGCCATTTTTCTGCTCCCCAGTTCCTATGTTTTCGAGCATAGTTAAGTTGCTTAGCCTTGTTTCCACGTCAGAGGTATGGCTCTTTGACTGCAATTCTTCTATGAAGACGTCTCCGGACAGTGGATGGGTGTACCTAGGTCCCACTGGTTTCCGCCAGTTCTGTGCTGATGGGACTGCTGGACATCTTCTGATGTTGAAGGGAAGTAAGCATGATGTGTCTTTCATCAGCTGTGTTAAGTTTCCTTGGTTGACCAATGCGTTACGGTTGTCACTGTTGCCTGTTTCTTTAAAGTGGAGCTCCACCCTAAATTTTGACTGGTGCTGATCGGATTCCTCCCCCCCTCCGGTGTCACAATTGACACCTTTCAGGGGGGAGGGGGGTGAAGATACCTGTCTAAGACAGGTATTTTCACCCACATCCGGGAGTCCTCTCTCCGGGAATCTGCGGGAGTGACGTCACTTCCCGCAGACTTCCCGTAGTGTTCTGGGAGACACTCGGCTCCCAGAACACAGGAGCACCAATCAGAACGGCGCAGCGCGACTCGCGCATGCGCCGTAGGGAACCGGGCATGAAGCCGCAGGGCTTCACTTCCTGGTTCCCTCAGCGAGGATGGCGGAGGGAGCAGCAGAGCGATGAGCGGTCGCTCGTCCTCTGCTGCGGACGTCGCTGGACTCCAGGACAGGTAAGTGTCCAAATATTAAAAGCCAGTAGCTGCTGTAGCTGCAGCTGCTGGCTTTTAATATTTTTTTTTCCGGCGGAGCTCCGCTTTAAGCTTAATCAAAAAAGCTTAAACAGCACATCTTGAAACCCCAGTCTGCTTTGAAATCTTTGCCAGTGAGGGACCCTGCTGATGCCGTATAACCACCTAGTGTCTTGTTCCTGTGCTTAGTCTTGCCATAGTGTATAGCTGTGACATGAAACTGTCTTCCACATCCTCACCTTAGTAGCAGAGTTTGGCTGTTCCTCATCCAGTTTTAAGCCTTCTACACAGCTGTTTCTGTTAATGACTGTATTTCAACGTACATATGAAATTAGTGATCATTAGCAGCTACTTGGTATAATTGGTTAGTTACATGCCTAAGTCTAATCCTACAAAATCCCTGACTTTGTGCAGGTATGCAAGTGCAAGAATTGATGTTGTTTTGAAGCCAAAGAGTCATCACACCAAATACTGATTTGATTTTGATTGTTTTCTTCTGTTCACTCACTTAGAATTTTGTAAATTGGTAAAAAATAAACAATTAACATATATATTTTTGAAAGCATTCTTATTTCATAGCATTTCTTCACACCTGCCTAAAATCTTTGCACAGTACTGTGTGTGTGTATATGTGTATATATGTATATATATATATATATATATATATATATATATATATATATATATGTGTGTGTGTGTGTGTGTGTGTAAAAAAATATGTTTATGCCATTGTAAGATTTATGACTAATGCCTTGTACACACGATCGGATTTCCGATGGAATAAAATCAGATGGACTTGTTTCATCTGAAATTCCGATCGTGTGTGGGCCCCATCGGACTTTTTTCCATCGGAGTAAAAAAATAGAACATGTTTTACATTTTTTAAAAATCCATGCATGCTCAGAATCAAGTCGACGCATGCTCGGAAGCATTGAACTTAATTTTTCTCGGCTCGTCGTAGTGTTTTACGTCACCGCATTTTGGACGGTCGGAATTTAGTCTGACAGTGTGTATGCAAGACTGATGGAAGTCAGCTTCATCGGAATTCCGACAGAAAATTTCATCGGATTTTATTCCATCGGAAATCCGATCGTGTGTACAAGGCATAAGGATTAGTCATCTACCCTATTATATCTTGTTATATCACAAGGTACTTATGCTAAAAAACAATATATGTGGATTTGAATACCATATAAATAGGGAATTACATGGGATTATATAAATGTTGCATGTGTGGAATTGGCATACAGAGAAAGCCAGAACAATTGAGGAGAATATTTTATTTTATAGTGACATTGCATGTACAAACAAGTAATGTTATGAGATTCAATAGCATATGGAAAACCCAAAATGAATATATGTTGAAGAAATACTGAGACTGATCTAAATGTGAAATCATATAGAGATTGAGCAGACCCTGCTTATTTTAATGTTAGGTTAAGTATTATGAATCTGAATGAAACAAATCTGGTTAACAAATGCAAACTTGATATATTTATAATCAGGGTTGCATTTTCTCTGAATTGTATGTGCTTTGTGGGCAGCTAAAGGGAACAGATTATGGGCACTGGCTGTACAATCCTAAAGTAAACCTGTCATGATAGAAATGTGGAGCTTATCATTGCTGCCCTTCTTTTAAAAATAATCAAAATGTTCTGTGTAGAGGTAGAGCGTGAACTACTTAAATTCCCCTTTTCACACGATCAGCCCGCAAAGATCCGCCTGTCCGTTTTACAGGCAGATCAGAACGGGCCACCCATTGACTTGTATGGGCAGGTGGATGTCAGCGGAGATCCGACAAGATCTGCTGAAAACAGACGGCTGGCAATACGTTTGCCATCCGTCCAGCAGATCGGATTGGATGGGATCAGGTGAAAATGGACATGCTGTCCGTTTTCATCTGATCTTCCCATAGTGAACAGCGGGGCTCTGACAGGTCCGTCCCTGCACAGTGAGCAGAGATGGATTTGTCATCCGCCTGCTCAGCGGGGATCAACAAAGCGATCCTCTGCTGAGCTGGCGGAGTCCGCTGAGCAGATCCGCCCTGTGTGAAAGAGGCCTAAGAAGGTACCATACCTTAAAAGACAAATATAAAACTACAGATTTTTTTTGGGACTTTCCATGTACCTTCTTGGGTTTAATAACCACTTGACCAAATAGTTATAAAATAATTTTCACATATCTTTATTTAAAACATTATACAATTCTTTATAAAAGAGGTTTGTTTTAAAAAATTAATTAGCAAACGGTTTGTCCAGTATGATGTTGTCCTAAACTTGAGATCTGATTTTTTTTGTTTAGCCAACGCATTTCATGGGTTAACCCGCTTCGTCAGGGCCTCAGATCTTGTTAAAAATTATAGCTAAATAAAAAAGAAGGAATACATTAAAATATATATATATATATATATATATATATATATATATATATATATATAAAAAATATCATCTCAATGAGTATGGCGGTTGGGAAAGTTAAAGAGCAGGGTGGGTAAGGCAGTTGCTTTGACAAAAAAGTCAGCATGGCCCAATAAACATATAAGGTTTTTTTCTTTGATTACTGCTAGTTGATGGGTCTTGCAATTTACTATCACTGAGTCTCACTTCTGCTGTCTTCCCGGGAGGAGAGAACTGGTTGCTAGAGCTGCTCAGCATTTTGAGTGGCCTGCATCCTGATTCAATGCTTGCGTTCTTGTATTTCACTATTTAAGGACTTCTAGAGGAAAACCATGGGCAAAAATGTTGACTACTCCAACATGAAGGGGGGTGGAAGGAATGTATGCAAGTACTTTGTCTGAACCTCATAGTCTGTAAAGAACTGGTCACTGTTAAGATGCTCAATTATAAGTTGCAAATAAAACTTTACAGACAACAGTGGCCAGCAGTGCATTATGTCACCAGTGTCGTCTTGTACGCTTTTACATACATCTCATCTTCTGAGGTTAGCAGTTTACAGTGAATGCAGTTTATACTGAGTGCAAGTCTTTGGTATCTGTGCTACTCAGGGTTCATTTGCTGCTATCATGTATGTACTTTCACACCAGGTGCTGACATGTCCTTCTCCAGACACCAGAGGGAGGTAATGACCATGCGATAGAAGTGCAATAACCATAGAATTTAGTAACTACACTTCATACATCCTATAGACCCCACATTTTTAGACAGCCCCATGTGCCATGCTGATGTAATATTTATAAAAAAAATTATAAATACCCAGATTGCTATTTCTGGACTACTAGCATGCCGGACAAGAATACATACATTTGAGCTATTTGCAAGAAACCCAAAAGTAAAGCTTAAAAACTATTTTTTTACTAAATGAAATGCTGAGCCACAAATACAGTATGTTTTCTTCATGCTACGTGCATGCCATGTAATACGTACAAGTGTAAAGCTGGTTATACACAATACAATCTAATTGAACACACTTTATACAGCCTCTTTTAGATTTACCAGAACTATTTATTATGAGGACCAGGGGAGGGCTGGGCCAGGGGGCAGGGTGGCAATTGCCTCCCAGGCAGCCCTAACTTATGTTCAAAATGGCTGGCAGCCGCTGCCCGCTACCATTTTCTTTTTTATTCTGGTCTAGGAAGTCGGGCTGGGGGCATGGCCATGGAAGCCGACCACTTGCTGTTGCATTTCGGGAGTTGTAGTCCGCATTCAAGCTTCTGGTGGGTGAAAAACACAGCAGCGCAGAGGAAACTACAACTCCCTGGGATCGGATTCTTGGAAGCAGGCAAAGGCAGGGCATGCCGGGGAGTCGGACTGCAGGGCTGGGCTCTGGCTGCAACTTGACCCCAGGATCAGGAGCGTTACCCCCCCCCCCCGGAAAACGTGGCATGCAAGGACTTACTGAGCTGAGATCGCTGAGGTGAGAGACCCTGACACCCCTAGCTGACCCCCTAGCTCCCCCCATACACCCCATGTAACCTACCCCAGTGATCAAGCTGCATTGATGGGCACTGGAGTTGGCTGCACTGATGGGCACTGGTGAGGCTGCATTGAAAAACCAGGTGGGCCATGGACGGTGAGCTGATTCGGCGGTTCAATGGGCCACTTGACTGGACTTGCCCCCCAGGCCTAAGGCCGCCAGCCCTCCCCTGATGAGGACATATATAAACTATTACATTTTTATCAAATCAGGCAGACTCTTGCACTACATAGTTGATGATAGAACTTAGGGAAATTGTACAATCAGATTTTGTCAGCGTAATACTGACAGGTGACAATGACATCTCACAGAGATCACAGTACAGTACTCCCATTGATAGACTTTATCTTCCCAGATGCCTCTTTTCTTCCAGAACTCCAGCACTATTTTTGTTCAGGCATCATCTGGAATCAGCATATAGTTTCTGGACTAAGATGCTGGCTCAGAAAAGACAGTTATGTCAATTCTTGTAACTGCAGAATAGTCTTTGTTTTCTTTGTGAATACAGTACATGTCTCAAATAGTTCTGTTGCTGTGCCAGAAACTGTCAGTTTTACAACAGTTCAAGTGAGTGATCACAGGGTTAAGGGAGACTGGGGAAATGCTCTTGATTTGCATATAGCAGAGTGATGACACTGTTCTCCCAGAATGCATGCTGCTTTTTAAGTACAACTCTAGCCTAAATGTTTTATTTTGTTATGTATAGAGCAGTAAAGGGTTAGAACCCCTGTCAGATTGCTATTGCTATTTTATTCTGTGTTCAGGAGATTTCCCCTCACTTCCTGTTAGGACAACTGGTGTGAAGACTGTCTTCTAATTGTGCATTACCATCTTGTCATATGAGACTCTGTTGGAGACTACAAGTGTTCAGACATTATGCAGGCATGGTTCACTGTTGTTACTGCCAGGAAGATGGTCTAAAGCAGGGTGTCTACTACAACCCTCAGGTCACATATGGCCTTCTACTGGATTTTATCTAGCCCACAGCTAGGGTCAATGGTGTATCCCCGATGTGCACAGATTATGGATTAGGTTCAGCAGAGGCTGCCTATATTCTCTGCTTCAAATCCCCCAACTTGCACCCAGACTCTGTAGGGGGGAAGTCTGATGGGGACACTGATGGGTACCCTGATGTAAGAGGGGACTCTGATGGGGACTGTAATGTAAGAAGGGACTCTGATGGGGACCATGATGCAAGAAGGGACCCTGATGTAAGGGGGGACTCTAATGGGGACTCTGACATAAGGAATTACTCTAATAGGGACCTTGACTAAGCAGGGGATATTAATGGTTACCCTGATGTAAGCAGGACTCTGATGGGGACCCTGACATAAGGTGGGACTCTAATGGGGACCTTGACGTAGCAGGGGACTCTAATGGTTATACTGATGTAAGGGGGGCTATCATGGGTATCCTGATGTAAGGGGGACTCTGATGGGGATTCTGATGTAAAGAGGACCCTGATGTAAAAGAGAATCTGATGTCCATCCTGATGTAAGGGGGGCCCTGATGGGGATTTTTTTTCGGCCTGCGAGTATCTGTAAATTATACAATATGGCCCTCATACTGAAATGTGGTGGGAACCATGATGTAAGAAGGAACTCTGATTGGGACCCTGATGTAAGGGGGGCATCTGACAGGGACCCTGACATAAAGTGGGACTCTAATAGGGACCTTGATGTAGCAGGGGACTTTAATGGGTACCCTGATGTAAGGGGGTACTCTGTTGGGGACACTGACATAAGGAGGGACTCTAATAGGGACCTTGACGTAGCAGAGAATCTAATGTAGACCCTGATGGGGATTTTTTTGGGCATGCCAGTATCTGTAAAATATATAATATGGCCCTCATACTGAAAAGTGTGGAGACCCCTGGTCTAAAGCAGTGATGTGCAGCCAATACTAGGGTGAGTGCATGTAGACAGAAATGTAAAAGTATTTTAAGAAACAGTTGTATCTCTTTATGATAGTACTTTAGAAAACTGTTACCCACTTACGGTTTCGAGACACATTAAAAGAGAAGTATGGGATTTCCCCCCCCATCATACTTACCTAGGTGGATGCAGCATCAGTCCGATGCTGCATCTGTCCCCCGCCACCTCTTCACTGAGAACCGAGTGATCGAACACCGCTGATGGCTTGGTTCTCTCAGCTCCCCCAGCAGAGAGCTGCTGACTATCAGCAGCTCTCCGCTCTGCCCCCTCGCGCTCATTGGAGCGCTGGGCTGTGAAGGAGCGGGGAGTGGCCGTCTCCGGCTCTCAGTGGCTTACTGAGAGGCTGAGACGGGCATCAGTCCAGGCACATGGCGGATCCAGACTTTATTGTCGGGATGACGCAGTGCATGGACTGATTCCAGTGACGTCAGCAGAGAGTGTACTTCAGACCGCTCTCTGCTGAAAACGGGTCACAGGAGTGAAAAACGAATTGCACTCCTGTGACCCTTAGAAGCCTGGCCAAACAAGCTCAGACTGGACTTCTCCCTAAATATTAAAAAAAAACTGCAGCATTTTCTTGTAGTTTTTTGTATTCTATGACACAACAGGCTTCTAAAGTTACTGATAGAGTAAGAATTTTTTAAAGTGAGGAAAGATTTGGGTGAGGCCTCGTACACACGGCCGAGATTCTCGTTGAAAATAACATGTCGTTTTTTTCGACGAGATTCTTGGACAAGAAAATTGTCCCGGCCGAGTGTACACACGCTCGATTCAAAGAACCCGCGGTTCTTTGAATGGAGCGTACGCGGTGATGTCATCGACTACGATGAGCATGCGCTCGTCACATTCGATGCCGTCGCCGCCATCTTGGTATACCCTACGTATGCCTAAGAAGCTACCGCGCATGCGTCGAATTCATTTCGAACATGCGCGGGCTTCCGGGAGGACAGGTAAGTGTACACACACTCACTTTTCTCGTCGAGAAACATGCCGACGAGAATCTCGACGAGAAAATAGAGAGCAGGTTCTCTATTTTCTCGTCGAGATACTTGTCGATTTTCTTGACGAGAAACCATACACACGAACGAGTTTCTCGGCAAAGAATCTCTGCCAGCAAGTTTCTTGCTGGTTTTTGCCGAGAAACTCGTTCGTGTGTACGAGGCCTGACTTTTAAATTGTGATTAATTATATTTTATCGTGCTTCAAATCCTATAAATAATTGTTTTCTATAGAATGCTTTGCTGTAAGAAATCTGTATTGATAAAAACAGTTTTTGTTCATTTCTCAGCACGGCATCATGCACTTCTGTGGATTTCAAGTTCTTGCCCCTCAGATATCTTATGCACCAGAATATGTGACAGAAGCAAAAAGGAAAGAAATTCTAATGAACTGGGCTCAAAGACTGGAGAACATCTGGGAGGAATCTCCTATAGACTGTACCCCACCTTGGTATTTCCGTTAGATTCAAGATCTTCTCTGAGATGGAAGAATATCTGCTATGCAAATAATTTGCTTATTTTTCTAAACAACAACTGCTTACATCACTGCAGCTATTGACAAATTCTTGTTGCTCATGTTATAAAAGTATACAGAATAGTATATGCAATGCATAAATAAGTTTTAGCTGAAGTAACAAAGGCTGGTCCATTTTGTTCTGGTATCAGTGTTTTTAAACGTTGCTTATGGCAGAATATCATTTTTCTAGTACATGTAAAACTCATTAAAACAAAATAATTATGAGAGGTTATATTAAAGCTTTGAATTTTTGTTACATTACAATAAAAAAAAACATGCCATACTTACCTGCTCTGTGCAATGGTTTTGCGCAGAACAGCTACAATCCTCCTCTTCCCGGGTTCCCCTGTCAGCACTCCTGGCCCCTCCCCCCTGCCGAGTGCCCCCAGAGCAAGTAGCTTACTATTGGGGCACCCAGGCATGCTCACTCCCGAGCCGCTGCTCTGTGTCCATTCACAAACAGAGCTGTGGCTCTGCCCCGCCCCCTCCCTCTCCTCATTGGCTCACTGGCTGTGATTGACAGCAGTGGGAGCTAATGACTCTCGTGCACAGCGCTGGAGCAAGATCGGGCACAGGCAAGTATTCGGGGGGGGGGGGCTGTTGCACAAAGAAGGTTTTTTACCTTCATGCAAAAAAATCTTGAGCCTTCAGAACCACTTTAAAGAAGGTTATGTAGCGCGCAGACCCCTTTCTTTACCTGCATTAACTTTGGCTCCTCGCAGGAAGAGAGAGGCACACCGCACCACAAGCCCGTATCCTCCTATGTGAAGAGGTTGACCGGTGTTGTTGATGGGTCTCACAATTGGACAACCAGAGAATGTCTCTCACCTCTATTTTGAATAAAGACAAGTCCTTGTATCCCCACAGTAACTTGAATGTCCACACCAGCTGCACTCCAACGTAGAGGTTTATTTCTTGTAAAACACAGTTTCTGACAGAAAAGGTTGGAGGGAGAACAGGACAGCTTAAGATGTGGATGAGGTCCAGGCACAAACGTTACACAATTCACTGCCCCGATTCTCAAGCAGACTCAGCCCATCCGGATAGTCTCCCTAATTTAGGACTAGCAGCCTAAATGATGCTCGAACTTTACCCTTGGTCTCTGCCACAGACCTGGTGAACTTGGTCTCTGTTCAAGGAGAAGACATCCCTCCAGAGAGTTACCGGGACCCTTCCTTCACTTTGACTTCCGCACCAGTCCCTCAGAACGGTTCCTCCCCCCGCCTCCTCATCTAGCATACGGGTCCCCTCACAAGGCGGCACCCTGAGATTCCTCGATCCCCGGTGGGCTCCAGCCGAAGGTGCTGGGCCCAGACCTTTGGCGCAGTCCCAGGGCTAAAGGTGCCTGGGACCCTTGACAACGAACAGCAGACCCGCCCCTGGGCTAAAGGTGCCCAGGGCAGACAGGAACGAGAACCCCGAACAGGCAGCGTCTGCCCCTTTTATATCCTCTCCCAGCATGCCCAGCAGGTAGACCACACCCACTGTATGGTTGCCAAGAGGGGAAACACAAGGCACAGCACTGTATCAGCGGTTCAACCCTGGCCTACTATGGCAGCGCCACCTGCAGGCCACAGGGAACTGTACACCAATACTCCACCTGTGGACAAAAATGGTTTCAAGAACTCTATCGAATAGGAGGTTTGGGCATAATTTCCACCCAAACACTTCCCCTAAATTTAGCACCCCGCTACAGTTAACTATGGCAATTTTTACATAGTTACATTGGTCCAGCTTGGAAGAGTGTAAGTATGCATTTGTCATACCTGTGAGCTCCCCATGGAAGCTGGAAGTCACTGAAATAGACCTACCACTGTAGTAATGCCTAGTACAGTGATTTCCAGCTTCCACAGGGATCCCACAGATATGGCACATACATTCTTACACTGCTCCAAGCTGGGCCAATGTACCTATGTAAAAAGTACCATATCTGAACTTCAGTTTTAAACTTTAAACTGGGAAAAGACTAAAGTATTTGTTAAATGGGGACAGAGGCTGTTGCAATCTAGTTATGACACATTACAAGATTGGTTCCATGAAAGTATCCAGAATACACACTTTGCTAATTAACTGATATGGAGTACAATATCATTATTGACATGTTATAGTGAATATGGAGGGCTCATGGGCATTTTTAAAGGCTGCTCTCTATGCATTGGAAACATGATAGATGCAATGTGAAATATGGTATAAATGTGTTTTGTTACGTTAAAAAAAAAAAAAAATCACTGAGAGAATGATGAGGTTGGCCTCCCAAAAGAAGGTTCCTGAGACCAATGCAAAGATAAACCAGAGATGTCAGAGCTGCACTGCTTGACTCTCTTTATGAAGATATTAAATGATAAATACAATTATGAAATACTGGATCAGTTCAGCTGTTTATAGCTCTGTATATAATTGTAGCGATACCTCCAGCTAAGGGAGCCGCTGATATGATTTTCGGGCCTGTAACACACCGCTGTCAACCCCCAGCAATTGGCTCTACCCTCCCTTGGCACAGTTAGTAGGGGATGATAGGATTGTGAGGCCTGCAACTTTAGGCAACACAATCCCGCAACAAAAACACACAGTGATATAGCGAACACTGACCGTTCCTTCTGCACAGTAATAACACCGACAACTAGTCTGATTAATCCTGGTACTTTTACTAAAGGAAATGATTAAACAGATTAATACAGTATACTTTAGCATATGCAGAGCCCTGCAATGAAATGGTGTTCAACAATAGGCAGATATACAATCCTGTACAAAGATAACTAATAGTCCCCCCTTTGCAACTTTCCTCCCTCGTGGGCAAGATGGCGCCCAGCAAAGTCTACACTGATAAGTCAGGCCTGACTGTAACTATGTGTAAGTTCCGCAGAGAAGAATCTTCGCTAGAAAATGGTGGTGCACTTTTGGAGACAAGTTGTAATCCACGGAAAATGATAGTTGACAAACTTGGTGAATAAAGATAAAGTCACTAACGCTATTCAATGCACTGTCCCTCTTGTGTGCATATACAAACTCTAGCGGGTGAGTCCGGAACAACAAACACTAGGCCTAGAGGTCCAGCACTAATCTCTGAGCAATCTCTCTCACCCAACCGGACCAGTCCACGTCCGTATCTTCCGTTGCTGTTTCTCGGTACACAGGTTCCACGACACCCGGGTCTTCGGTCCTCCTGGCGGCAGCAGACGGATAGCAGGATGAGACGTCCCTCAGGCTCCTTGGTGGAAATGGAAGACTCTTTGGTAATACAGGGCCTAGGCTTCAGGCCCTGTCCGGAACAGCAGACTCAGCAGAGAGTTCCACTTGCTGGGCGGGCGATGTTCAAAGAGACCGTACTCCGGTCCGCCCCTTTCTTAAATACCCCACCACAGCAGTCCTTGCGCGGGGAAATGCATCCTGGGTATGGTAGTCTCTGGGTTCCTCAAACAACACCCTGCTACATAATTATAAGCAAATACTATCAGGCCAGGAATTTCAAAACGATATATCTGCTATTATAAACTGGGAGAAATCTGCTAAATTATGCCAGGATTTGGCACCTTGTCATCATGGTTTTTACTACTTATTTATGTGAAAGTGTGAAATGGCAGGGGCGTATAATAAAGTGAAAAGAAAATAACTTGAAATAAATGGATTTGCTTTTCCGCAAATATTTTAGGGCTATTTGTCTTTTTTTGTTCTTGGTTATACTGTACGTACATATACCATAAACTAACATTTTGGCAGTCAAAATTCAGTTCTTTCCAGGCAGCCATTGAGATCTACATAACTGAAAAGGGAAGGGGCTACTTCTGGAAAAAAAATTACAGAGCACCCCTGCATAGACACAGAAACCCTGCATCCAGTTCCCAAAAGTACAAGAAAGCTGCTTTGATTTTTCACCCTCAGTATTACCATTGTAGCAATACCCCCCGAAGGGGCTGCTGATTCATTTTGGGTCATGCAAACTACCTCCATGGCTCCCGTTGTCAGGGTAAAGAGTTTTCAGAAAAGTCAATGTCCACACAGATGTAAAACCTCAACAGTAAGGCTTTATTTTCTTTTGCTGTAGAACTTGAGAGAAAGTTGGAAACGAGAGAAGTAGGGGAAGGTTCAGGCACGCGGTACAAGAGATGCAAACAGTCAGTATATTGGCCACTCAAGCCTGAGTGGGTATTGCTCACCCAGATAGTCCCCTCTCATGGTCCTAGCAACCGGAATGATGCAGTGATCAGACTTTAGACAGTTTCTGCCACAAACTGCTATATGTGAACAAAGGTCTCTGCCACAGACCTGGTGAACTCGGGTCTCTGCCACAGAACTGGTGAACTTGGGTCTCTGCCACAGACCTGGTGAACTTGGGTCTCTGCCACAGACCTGGTGAACTTGGGATGCGCCCGGGAATCCTCTGCCACAGGATTTTAAAAGTCCCGAACCTCCAGCCGAGCAATAATAGAGCCTTTAACCACTTAAGCCCCGGACCATTTGGTAGCTGGAGGACCAGAGGTGATTTCAGAATTTTGCACTGCGCTGTTTAACTGTAAATTGTGCAGACATGCAATGTTGTACCCAAACGAAATTTGCGTCCTTTTCTTCCCACAAATAGAGCTTTCTTTTAATGGTATTTGATTGCCTCTGCGATTTTTATTTTTTGCGATATAAACGGAAATAGACCGAAAATTTTGAAAAAAAATGATATTTTCTACTTTTTGTTATAAGAAAAATCGAATAAACTCAATTTTAGTCATACATTTAGGCCAAAATGTATTCAGCCACATGTCTTTAGTAAAAAAAATGTCAATAAGCGTATATTTATTGGTTTGCGCAAAAGTTATAGCGTCTACAAACTAGGGTACATTTTCTGGAATTTACACAGCTTTTAGTTTATGACTGCCTATCTCATTTCTTGAGGTGCTAAAATGGCAGGGCAGTACAAAACCCCCACAAATGACCCCATTTTGGAAAGTAGACATCCCAAGGAAATTGCTGAGAGGCATGTTGAGCCCATTGAATATTTTTTTTTTTGTCTCAAGTGATTGAATAATGACAAAAAAAAAAAAAAAGTTGTCACTAAATGATATATTGCTCACACATGCCATGGTTATATGTGGAATTGCACCCCAAAATACATTTTGCTGCTTCTCCTGAGTACGGGGATACCACATGTGTGGGACTTTTTGGGAGCCTAGCCGCGTACGGGCCCCCGGAAACCAAGCACCGCCTTCAGGATTTCTAAGGGCGCAAATTTTTGATTTCACTCCTCACTACCTATCACAGTTTTGAAGGCCATAAAATGCCAAAATAGCACAAAACCCCCCCAAATGACCCCATTTTAGAAAGTAGACACCCCAAGGAAATTGCTGAGAGGCCTGTTGAGCCGATTGAATATTTTTTTTTGTCCCAAGTGATTAAATAATGACAAAAAAAAATTACAAAAAGTTGTCACTAAATGATATATTGCTCACACATGCCATGGTTTTATTGGAATTACACCCCAAAATACATTTTGCTGCTTCTCCTGAGTACGGGAATACCACATGTGTGGGACTTTTTAGGAGCCTAGCCGCGTACGGGACCCCGAAAACCAATCACCGCCTTCAGGATTTCTAAGGGCGCAAATTTTTGATTTCACTCCTCACTACCTATCACAGTTTCGAAGGCCATAAAATGCCAAAATAGCACAAAACCCCCCCAAATAACCGCATTTTGGAAAGTAGACACCCCAAGCTATTTGCTGAGAGGCATGGTGAGTATTTTACAGCTCTCATTTGTTTTTGAAAATGAAGAAAGAAAATATATATATATATTTAATTTGTTTTCAATTTTCAAAACTTTGTGACAAAAAGCGAGATCTGCAAAATACTCACAATACCTCTCAGCAAATAGCTTGGGGTGTCTACTTTACAAAATGGGGTCATTTGGGGGGGTTTTGTGCCATCTGGGCATTCCATGGCCTCCGAAACTGTGATAGGCAGTGAGAAGTGAAATCAAAAATTTACACCCTTAGAAAGCCTGAAGGCGGTGCTTGGTTGTTGGGGTCCCGTACGTGGCTAGGCTCCCAAAAAGTCTCACACATGTGGTATCCCCGTACTCAGGAGAAGCAGCAGAATGTATTTTGGGGTGTAATTCCACATATGCCCATGGCATGTTTGAGCAAAATATCATTTAGTGACAACTTTGTGCAAAAAAATAAAAATAAATTGTCTTTTTTCCGCAACTTGTGTCAACATATAAAATATTCCATGGACTCGACATGCCTCTCAGTATATAGCTTGGGGTGTCTACTTTCCAAAATGGGGTCATTTGGGGGGGTTTTGAACTGTTCTGGCATTTTATACACAACATTAGGAAGCTTACATCCACTCTTCTAACCACTTGAAGACAAAGCCCTTTTTGACACTTTTTGTTTACATGAAAACAGATTTTTTTTTTTGCAAGAAAATTATGTTGAACCCCCAAACATTATATATATTTTTAAAGCAAAGGCCCTACAGATTAAAATGGTGGGTGTTGCATTTTTTTTTCTACACAGTATTTGCGCAGCGATTTTTCAAACGCATTTTTGGGGAAAAAATACACTTTTTTAAATTTTGATGCACTAAAACACACTATATTGCCCAAATGTTTGATGAAATAAAAAAGATGATCTTAGGCCGAGTACATAGATACCAAACACGACATGCTTTAAAATTTCGCACAAACGCGCATTGGCGACAAACTACATACATTTTTAAAAGCCTTTAAAAGCCTTTACAGGTTACCCCATTAGATTTACAGAGGAGGTCTACTGCTAAAATTACTGCCCTCGATCTGACCTTCGCGGTGATACCTCACATGCATGGTGCAATTGCTGTTTACATATGACGCCAGACCGACGCTTGCGTTCGCCATTGGGCAAGAGCAGGGCAGGACAGGGGTGCTTTTTTTTTATTATTATTATTAACTTTGCTTTTTTATTTTATTTTTAAATTGTTCCTTCCATATTTATTTTTTTTATCATTTTTATTGTTATCTCAGGGAATGTAAATATCCCCTATGATAGGAATAGGTAGTGACAGGTACTCTTTTTTGAAAAAACTGGGGTCTTCTAGACCCTAGATCTTTCCTCTGCCCTCAAAGCATCTGACCACACCAAGATCGGTGTGATAAAATGCTTTCCCAATTTCCCAATGGCGCTTTTTATATCCGGGGGGGGGGGGACATTCCCTCCCACTGCTTGTAAAAGCAGTCCAGAGGCTAATTAGCCACTAGGATTGCTTTTACATGAAAGCCGGCCGCTGGCTGAAAAGAATGATACCAAGATGATACCTAAACCCGCAGGCATCATTCTGGTATAAACATTCAAAGTCCAGCAACATACCAGTACGTTGCTGGTCCTTGTTGGACATGTATTGTAATCTTTTTTTTTCATGCAGCCAGTTGGCTGAACGAAAAAAGAGATTGATCGGTGGGTATGCCCACCATTAGAATACCGCCCTTCATACACCCACTTCTAATGATGGGCATACATGCACCATTTATATATGCCGAAGCATGGGGGCATCCTCCCGCAAAAAAGTTATGCCGCACACACATGGTCGGACTTTTCCACGGGCAAGCCTCCGTCGGAATTTCAACCGTATGTACGTGGCATTAGGAGCAAAATCGCTCCTCCGCTCCTCCGCCCCTGCTGCCCCAATGCTTCAGCATATATGCTTTTTTTTTTTAACTGTGGTGGTGAAATCACCTCCTACAGCACTGGAGTCGCAGGGATCAGGCCTGTCTCTGCGAACGCTGCAGTTATGTGTGTTGTGTTTTGTAAGTGACAGTGATCGATACTGCACTTGGGTGGCCTGGGCTGGACGAAGGGGCAAAACGCAGGTGCTAGCAGGTATCTGGGCTGATCCCGCTAACACAGCGTTTTTGGGAACCCTAAACTGCTGGGGACGCTAGTATAGATCTGATCAGATCAGATATTGATCTGATCAGATACTATACCACTAAGGGGGGTGTATGCTTCACGCGTGGGTGTTAGCGTTACTGGAACTAACCTGACGCTGCCTGGGGTGTGACGCAGACCCTCTCTGACGCTAAAACCTAATTGATATCACCCGCCGGGCGATCAGGGGGTTAAACCTTTATTGGGTTATATATACGGCGGGTGCCCTGACACTATAAAAAGCAAACTAACTAACCAGCGTCACCCGTAACACTTACATGGTGATCTGCATCACCGACGCTAAGACAGCGATCAGAAAAATGATCGCTTAGCGACAGTGGTGATAGGGGGTGAAAGGGTTACCTGGGGGGCGATCAAGGGGGTTAAACCTTTATTAGATAATTTATGGGGGTACCTGACGCTATAAAAACCTGTGGTGAACCTAAAAAAAATTACTGGCTACCTATCGGCATCACCGACAATAAGACAGCGATCAGAAAAATGATCGCTTAGCGACAGTGGTGATAGGGGGTGAAAGGGTTACCTGGGGGGCGATCAAGGGGTTAAACCTTTATTAGGTAATATATTGGGGTACCTGACGCTATAAAAACCTGCGGCAAACCTAAAAAAAATAACTGGCTACCGATCGGCATCACCGACAATAAGACAGCGATCAGAAAAACTATCGCTTAGCGACAGTGGTGATAGGGGGTGAAAGGGTTACCTGGGGGGCGATCAAGGGGGTTAAACCTTTATTAGGTAATATATGGGGGTACCTGACGCTATAAAAACCTGCGGTGAACCTAAAAAAAACTGGCTACCGATCGGCATCACCGACAATAAAACAGCGATTAGAAAAACGATCGCTTAGTGACAGCGGTGCTAGGGGGTGAAAGGGTTACCTGGGGGGGGCGATCAAGGGGGTTAAACCTTTATTAGGTAATATATGGGGGTACTCGACGCTATAAAAACCTGCGGCGAACCTAAAAAAAATTATTGGCTACCGATCGGCATCACCGACGCTAAGACGGCGATCAGAAAAATGATCGCTTAGCAACAGTGGTGATAGGGGGTGAAAGGGTTATCTGCGGGCGATTAGGGGATTAAACCTTTATTAGGGGGGGTTAGGGGGCTACACTGGACCTAAAACTAAACTTTGGTGACACTTTTACAGTCACAAATGTCACTGATTGCAGTGATCAGTAAATAAATGGTCACTGCAATCAGTGACACTGTGGCTGGGGGCTGGGGGGTGATCTGGGGGTGTCTGGGGGGGCCTGGGGGGCGATTTATGTACCTATGTGTCCTGGTGTCAGTGTAGTGTTTTGTGCACTAACCTGGCATCTTCTCCTGTACGGCGCTCAGTATATGTGAGGAGAGATGACATCACTTCCTCTGCCTGTGTAAACATTACACAGGCAGGGGAAGCTCTCTCATTCGCCGGGAGCGATCGAGAGGGGGTGGCCGGAATCGAACGGCCGTCCCCTCATGCCTGATCGCTCCCGATCAGTTAACCACCACTCACTGTAAAGAAGGGGGGTCCGATCGGACCCCCCAACTATACAAATATACGTAGATATACGTGATTCTGCCTGTCGGTGCCATTCTGCCGACGTATATTTACAGTGGGCGGTCGTTAAGTGGTTAAGCCGGACCGGCGTATTGTAGGGCTTTTAATATGGTGGATCCCTCCTTGAATGGGTTGCCAGGCCTCTCCTGAGACATCGGCGTCTCAACAGTCTCCTCCGGGGCAGATCCTCCCCCGGCTCCCCTCCTCAAGAGCCTCCTTCTCACGGATGGACAGCTTGGGATACCTTCAGAAATGTAGGCCCAAACCAGCAGAGCCGGGCCTAGCGAGCAGAGATATAGCCTCGGGCTGAAGGTGCCCGGGGCTAGAACACACACGCGCACCCCGTGCCATGAGGGCCACGAGGCGCACCAGGAAGACGAACACCCCTCAATGGCGTCTGCCCCTTATGTACTCCTCCCCAGCATGCACAGCGGGTCAACCACGCCCACTGCACGGCTGCCGAGAAAGGACACTCAATACGATGTGATACACCTGTATTACAACATGGGCCAGCGGTGGCAGTGCCACCTACAGGCGAACTGGGAAAATAACTGCCAGGCAGTATCACAACCAGAGCAGAAGCAAGAATTCAGAGCAATCAGTAGGTCTGAGCCCAACTATTGGCTCAGACTATCCCCTAAATTTAAATATAGCGTCCCAACCATTTGGGATGGGCGCTACACCATTAATATGTTTTGATTTGTCAACTGTCTGTAAAGGCATCAGCATCAGCACATCAAGTTAAGCCTAGTACTCACGGGCCGAATGTCAGGCAACATCAGCCAGTTCAATAAAAACCGACTGACATTTGGATCGTGAGTATGGCAGCTGGTCCAACAGAAGCCGGCTGTTCGTCCGGCTTCTGTTGGATGAACATGCTGGAAAACCAGCAGCTGACTGGCTCCCGATCAACGCTCTCAGCCAATGACTGAGAGCGCTGACCAGAGTGTTCTGGTGGGGGGGCTGTTCCCCTGTCAGAACACAATAGAACAGCAGCGGAGATTGCTGTATTAACATTGGATTGTTAGTACAGCTGTCCCTCATACAGGCAGTGAGAGGAGCTGAGTGAAATGCTGGAGGGGATGGGAGCTGACAGGAGACAGAAGGAGATGCTGCAGGCATCCGATGTCCATTTACATGTGATGGCAGTGCTCTGGGAATCCTAAAATGGGGCAGGTGGTGCCTATTAACAGGGGCAGAAGCTGTATTAGAGGCACATCTGTGGTGGGAAGAGCTCAGGGGGATGCGGGCAGAGTGAGGGACTACAGAGAAGGAGTGGAGCTAGCGCCCTCAGCGCCAGTAGCTCCAGGGAGGGCCCTGTGTCTGGCTGTATTAGTAGTAGCCAGGGGCGTATTATAAAATGAGCGAGCCTGTGTGCAAGATCAAGAGTGGGTCCCAGGCATCGATAAATAAACAAATGCAGTGCCGCTGTTAAAAATCATGGGGCCCCCTACAGCCTCCTGCCCCACATACCTGCCTAAAATAATTCAGCTTTGCCTTCAGGGGGGACAAAGGGGAGTACTGTGCTCAGTCAGGGGAGATGGGGGTCCTGGTGCTTACTGGTGAGAGATGGGAAGTCCTGATGCTTAGTAGAGAGAGATGGGGTCCTGGTACTTAGTGGGGAGACATGAGGGGTCTTGATGCTTAGTGGGGAGAGATGGGGGTATTGGATCTTAGTGGGGTCTTGGCGATTAGTGGGAGTAGATAGGGGATGGTGAGTCCTGATGCTTAGTAGAGAGAGATGGGGTCCTGGTACTTTGTGGGAAGAGATGGGAGTCTTGGTGCTTAGTGGGAAGAGATTGGGTCCTGGTGCTTAGTGGGGAGAGATGGGTGGTCTTGGTGCTTAGTGGGGGGAGATAGGGGGTCCTGGTTATTAGCGATAAGAGATGGGGGTCCTGGTGCTTAATGAGGAGAGATTGGGGTCTTGGTGCATAGTGGGGAGAGATGGTGGTCTTGGTGCTTAGTGGGGAGAGATGGGGGGGTCCTGGTGCTTAGTGGGGATAGATGGGGGGTCCTTTTGCTTAGTAGGGAGAGATGGGGTATTGGAGCTTAGTGGGGGGAGATAGGGCATCCTGGTTCTTAGTGGGGAGAGAAGGGGGTATTGGTGCTTAGTGGGGAGAGATGGTGGTCTTGGTGCATAGTGAGTGGAGATGGGGGTCCTGGTACTTAGTGGGGAGAGATGGGGGGTATTGGTGCTTAGTGGGGAGAGATGGGTTCCTAGTGCTTAGTGGGGAGAGATGGGGAGGATTTGGTGCTTAGTGGGGAGAGATGGGGGTCTTGGTGCTTAGTGGGGAGAGATGGGGGGTATTGGTGCTTAGTGGGGAGAGATGGGTTCCTAGTGCTTAGTGGGGAGAGATGGGGAGGATTTGGTGCTTAGTGGGGAGAGATGGGGGTCTTGGTGCTTAGTGGGGAGAGATGGGGGTCTTGGTGCTTAGTAGGGAGAGATGGGGGGTCTTGGTATAGGGTGACCAGACATCCCCGGTTTCCGGGGACAGTCCCCGGATTGAGGACACTGTCCTCAGACCAAGTCTGTCCCCGGTTTTGTCCCTGGATTGGATTTGAACAGGGGCTGGGGCAATTTCAAAGACAGTCAGTGCAGAATAAAAAATAAATCTGAATTACATACCCCTGCTCCACCGCACCTACTAGCTTAGGGGGTGTATTTTTTCCATTATCTGTGCCCCTTTCTGATGATCATATGCTGGTCGGAGGGGAGAGGCCATTTCTTCAGTTTCGGGTGCATGCCCATTCAGCTCCACTCGCATGTTCTTCTGCCTTGGCTCAAGTCCCGGCCAGCCGTCTGCCTGTTTATCTCCTTGCCTTTCCTGGTGGATTGATCTGCCTCTGCTCCCCACCCAGTAGTAGCCGGGGCCCAGAGAGTGAGACTTGAGAGGCTGAGAGGCGAGCGGCAGTGGCGGCGACAGGCAGAGAGGCAGCTGACGGTGTCCAGCAGCAGGAACAGAAGGGAAATGGATCGTGGTGCTGCCAGTGCCTTCAAGGCTTCAACACAGGTGTGCTTTGGGGGTGTCTGTGAATAGACTACATTGCACTTTGTCTGTCTCTCTGGCATAATGGATGGTATAACTCACAGGCAGCAGGCACTCTAACATGGCTCTGTCACAGTGTCACATAACATGGCTGCTGGGTGCTGATTTTGTTAACTTATCGGTCATAAGTGTCAGCATCCAGCAGCCATGTTATGTGACACACTATGACAGAGCCAGCCAGAGCTATGTCTGCTGCCTGTGAGTTATCATAATGCTGATATTGTTAACCAGTTGCTGATCGCCTGATATCAGATTTACTGCTACAGGGCGGTCGCGCTGCGCAGGATCACGTATATACGTAATCCTGCATTTCTGGGTATGGGAGCCAATCAGCGGCTTCGGCTGACTTGATGTCCACCGGTACCCGCTAACCATAATGTACGTAGGCAGAACGATGGTCTGCCTATGTAAACAAGGCAGATCGCTGTTCTGTCAGTATGGAAGATATTGATCCTGTGTTCCTGCAAAGCAGGTACAGGGATCTATGCTTTCCCTTAGTAAAAGCACCTCCCCCACAGTAAGAAAACACTTGTTTAACCCTTTGATTGCCCTAGATATTATTCCCTTCCCAGCCAGTGTCATTAGTACAGTGACAGTGCATATTTTTAGCACTGATCACTGTATTAGTGTCACTGGTTCCCACAAAGCATCACTTAGTGTCCGATTTGTCAGCCGCAATATCGCAGTCCAGCTATGAGTCGCTAATTGCCACCATTACTAGTAAAAAAAAAAAAAAAAAGTCCCTGGATTTCATTTTAAAAATCTGGTCACCTTATCTTGGTACTTAGTGGGGGGAGATGGGAGTCCTGGTGCTTAGTGGGGAGAAATGGAGGTCTTGGTGCTTAGTGGGGAGATATTGGGATCCTGGTACTTAGTGGGGAGAGATAGGGGTCTTGGTGCTTAGTGGGGAGAAATGGGGTACTGGTGCTTAATGGGGAGAGATGGGGAGGTCTTGGTGCTTAGTGATAAGAGATGGGGCCCTGGTGCTTAGTGGGGAGAGGTGGGTGGTCTTGGTGCTTAGTGGGGGGGGGTAGGGGGTCCTGGTAATTAGCAAGGAGGGATGGGGGTCCTGAAGCTTAGTAAAGAGAGATCGGGGTCTTGGTGCCTAGTGGGGAGAGATGGTGATTTTGGTGCTTAGTGGGGAGAGATGGGGTCTTGGTGCTTAGTGGGGGGAGATAGGGGGCCCTGGTGCTTAGTGGGGAGAGATGGGGGTCTTGGTGCTTAGTGGGGAGAGATGGGGAGGTCTTGGTGCTTAGTGGGGAGAGATGGGGGTCCTGGTGTTAAGTGGGGAGAGATGGGGTCTTGGTGCTTAGTGGGGGGAGATAGGGGGCCCTGGTGCTTAGTGGGGAGAGATATGGGGTCCTGAAGCTTAGTAAAGAGAGATCGGGGTCTTGGTGCGTAGTGGGGAGAGATGGTGATTTTGGTGCTTAGTGGGGAGAGATGGGGAGGACTTGGTGCTTAGTGGGGAGAGATGGGGGTCCTGGTGTTAAGTGGGGAGAGATGGGGTCTTGGTGCTTAGTGGGGGGAGATAGGGGGCCCTGGTGCTTAGTGGGGAGAGATATGGGGTCCTGAAGCTTAGTAAAGAGAGATCGGGGTATTGGTGCGTAGTGGGGAGAGATGGTGATTTTGGTGCTTAGTGGGGAGAGATGGGGAGGTCTTGGTGCTTAGTGGGGAGAGATGGGGTCTTGGTGCTTAGTGGGGGGAGATAGGGGGCCTGGTGCTTAGTGGGGAGAGATGGGGGTCTTGGTGCTTAGTGGGGAGAGATGGGGAGGTCTTGGTGCTTAGTGGGGAGAGATGGGGTTCCTGGTGTTAAGTGGGGAGAGATGGGGTCTTGGTGCTTAGTGGGGGGACATAGGGGGCCCTGGTGCTTAGTGGGGAGAGATATGTGGTCCTGAAGCTTAGTAAAGAGAGATCGGGGTCTTGGTGCCTAGTGGGGAGAGATGGTGATTTTGGTGCTTAGTGGGGAGAGATGGGGAGGTCTTGGTGCTTAGTGGGGAGAGATGGGGTCTTGGTGCTTAGTGGGGGGAGATAGGGGGCCCTGGTGCTTAGTGGGGAGAGATTGGGGTCTTGGTGCTTAGTGGGGAGAGATGGGGGTCTTGGTGCTTAGTGGGGAGAGATGGGGGTCTTGGTGCTTAGTGGGGAGAGATGGGGATGTCTTGGTGCTTAGTGGGGGAGATAGGGGGCCCTGGTGCTTAGTGGGGAGAGATATGTGGTCCTGAAGCTTAGTAAAGAGAGATCGGGGTCTTGGTGCCTAGTGGGGAGAGATGGTGATTTTGGTGCTTAGTGGGGAGAGATGGGGAGGTCTTGGTGCTTAGTGGGGAGAGATGGGGTCTTGGTGCTTAGTGGGGGGAGATAGGGGGCCCTGGTGCTTAGTGGGGAGAGATTGGGGTCTTGGTGCTTAGTGGGGAGAGATGGGGGTCTTGGTGCTTAGTGGGGAGAGATGGGGGTCTTGGTGCTTAGTGGGGAGAGATGGGGATGTCTTGGTGCTTAGTGGGGGAGATAGGGGGCCCTGGTGCTTAGTGGGGAGAGATGGGGGTCTTGGTGCTTAGTGGGGAGAGATGGGGGTCTTGGTGCTTAGTGGGGAGAGATGGGGAGGTCTTGGTGCTTAGTGGGAAGAGATAGGGGTCTTGATGCTTAGTGGGGGGGGGGGAGATAGGAGGTACTGACAGTAAGTGGGGGAGGGGGCACTAGTGCACCTTACTTGGCTGCTTGATCCATCTGGAATCCTGTGTAAAAGAATCACCCCCTCTCACTTTTCATCTGGGCTGATTCTTCTAGCTTGAAGGGATGCAGGGGATGCCAGGGCAGTGATAGCTTAGATCTCACAAAGAGTGGAAAGCAAAAGAAAACTTCCTCTACTCACTTCTATGCCAGGCTCTTACTGATGACTCATCTATTGCATACAAGCATACAACCATGCAGAGTGTAGGCTGCATGGAGTGTCCCCAATTCCCAGCCATACAGAATGTGACACAGTAAATATTCTTTAGAACTATGTGCAATGGACAGATCATAGATCTAATCGTTATCTCCATATAATTTACAATAATACAGAAATCCAAGCAACACACAAGCATCTAGTAGTACCCTGTCCCTGGTGACACAGCTAGGATCTTTGGAAAGTGTCCCTTTTTGTTAAAAAAAAAAAAAAAAACGTTCAATACATTTCTTTTAAATTCTGAAGTGAAGGCAAAGGGTTTTGTCAGCAGTAATCTCAGGAAGTACAAACAACGCAAGTATTCATTGAGACATTGAGCAACATACTGAAACTATCATTTCAACACATATACTACCACAGAGTAACCCTTACTGCTGTAAATAAGTTATTTCAAGGTCCTAGAGGGGTTGTGTTATACTGCTATGTTTACAATAGTGACACAGCAGTTTAATTAATGTACCATCTATTATTATATCAGAAGAGATAACAGAAGGTAGAAGTAGCTTTTCGACATTGAAAGCTACCAAAGGTTAAAAAGCTTAAAGCGGAGTTCCACACACTTTTACAACTTTGTCTTAAAGGAAAGACCACCCCTCCACCCCTGGATGTGTCATGGATGAGCACTGATGTGGCCTGGATGAGCACTGATGTGGCACAGATGAGCACTGATGTGGCACGGATTAGCACTGATGTGGCACGGATGAGCACTGATGTGGCACGGATGAGCAGTGATGTGGCACGGATGAGCACTGATGTGGCCTGGATGTGGCACGGATGAGCACGGATGAGCACTGATGTGGCATGGATGAGCACTGATGTGGCACGGATGAGCACTGATGTGGCACAGATAAGCACTGATGTGGCACGGATGAGCACTGTTGTGGCATGGATGATCACTGATGTGGCATGGATGAGCACTGATGTGGCACGGATGAGCACTGATGTGGCATGGATGAGCACTGATGTGGCACGGATGAGCACTGATGTGGCACAGATAAGCACTGATGTGGCACGGATGAGCACTGTTGTGGCATGGATGATCACTGATGTGGCATGGATGAGCACTGATGTGGCACGGATGAGCACTGATGTGGCATGGATGAGCACTGATGTGGCACGGATGAGCACTGATGTGGCACAGATAAGCACTGATGTGGCACGGATGAGCACTGTTGTGGCATGGATGATCACTGATGTGGCATGGATGAGCACTGATGTGGCACGGATGAGCACTGATGTGGCCTGGATGTAGCATGGATGATCACGGGGGCCCTCCCGATTAGGGCATTTCCAACATTGGGGAGAAACTTAAAATGAAAATCTTTTGGAGAGTCAAAAGAGTTTTTTACCGAGTCGGTATTTTAAAAACCTATTTCTTGTATTGCATTGGAAATGGAGGTCGTGTTCGGGAAGCAGGTGATACAGTCTTTCTGCTGTCCTGAAAATCCAGATCTAAGCAGAAGTAGGGAACGGGTACCAGTCAAGACTAGGTACCCACTCCCCCCCTGAGCTTCTGTTTTTCAGTCAAGTTCTGCTTTAAGCTGTAAAGGGATGGAGTATTCACATGCTCCCCAATGTTGCAGCCAAACGCTTCAAGTGAATGGGGTTGCTCTGCTGCAACTGCCCTGCAACTGTGTGTAATACACATGGTTCCTGAACGGGGGTGCCATGGTTCCAAGGTGAAAACAGCCGGTAGGACTAATGCAGCGTACACACGGCCGGACTTTGCCACGGGCAAAACTCTGTCGGAATTTCCGACGGAAAAATAGAGAACCTGCTCTCTATCTAAGTCCGTCAGGAATTTCCAATGGGAAAAGTCGGATGGGGCATACACATGGTCGGAATATCCGATGAAAAGCTCCCATCTGACTTTTTCCATCGGAAATTCCGACCATGTGTACGCGGCATTATAAAACGCTGACTGTAGTGTCACTTGGCAGGAATCCAGCAGCCTACCTATTGAATGACACCCCGATGTCAAACAAGAAATGTAAGAACTCATTACTGATGCATTTTCTTACAGCTGCCAGGGCCTGTATTCTGGTTCTGTGGAAAAGTAGGTGTTCCCCTACAGTTTTGCATTGGAAGACGAGAATTGCAGATATCCAAGTTATGGAGAGTCTTACCATGACTTTGAATGAGCAAGGCGACAAATACTGGAAGATCTGGACTCCCTATTTCCTCTATAGCACAGGTGTCAAACACAAGGCCCGCGGGCCGAATCCGGCCCTCCAGGCAATTTCATATGGACCTCGCACCTCTCCTGCAGCTGCAGGAGAGCTCCAGTCCTCCTCTGGTCCTACTCCAGACCCTTACTTTCTGCTTTCAAGCAATGCATCCAGCTTCTTCCCAGCAGCAGCATAAGGAAAGGTGGGTGCACTGTGATGTAAGGGAGAGTGGGGGACTCAACTTCTGATGGTGGGGTGGCTCTTGACATCTAATGTAAGGGGAGGGGATGTGCTATCATTACAAATACAACCGGCCCTTTTGAGGGCAATCATAATGCTGATTCGGCCCACGATGAAATTGAGTTTGACACCCCTGCTCTATAGGGACCAGACACTGCTGGCCTCACAGCCAGTGGAGTAAACGGGTCAAGGAAGTTCCTTGACCTTTAAAGAGGAACTGCAGTCTGCTCACATAATTTGCAATAAAAAACATCTTTGCCATTCTGAAGCTTCCCTCCAACCACTTTGCATATTTTTTTTATATATACTGTGATTCTGTACTTGCCAAATATGCTGCAGAAATCTCCCTCCACTAAGTCTGGCTGCATCCATTTTAACTGTGGGCAGCTGAAGCTGCTGCCTGTTCACTTTCTGGATTTACACAGACACACAGAGGCACACCTCCAGCCCTGCAGCTCTAATTGGCCCTCTTATGACTCATCCCCTCTCCCTTCCTGGCAAACTCTCACCAGAGTGAGAGAGAGCTGTGCATGATGTCATAAGCCTAGGATTTTTTAAAGACAAGAAATAGTAAGTGGGCTGTATAAGGTAATTACTGGCAGAACAAAAATGTTTTACTATCCAAAGTTAAAGCGGTGTTTCGGCCAAAATTAAAAGCCAGCAGCTACACATACTGCAGCTGCTGGCTTTTAATAATAGGACACTTACCTGTCCTGGAGTCCCTCGATGTCGGCCCCGCAGCTGATGTTTCCATCAGCTGTTGGGTGCTACCGTAAGGTGACCAGATTTTTAAAATGAAATCCGGGGACATATTTTTTTTTTACTAGTAATTGCGGCAATCAGCGACTCTCTGCCCATCGCCGCCCGCCTCACAGCCTGTCGTCTTACTCTCCGGACTACTACTGGGTGTGGAGCAGAGGAAGATCACTCCGCCAGGGAAGGCAAGGAGATAAGCAGGCAGGTGGCTGGCTGGGACTTGGGCCAAGGCAGAAGAACATGAGAGCGGAGCTAAATGGGCATGCGCTTAAAACTGAAGAAATATTCCCTCCGCTCCGACCAGCACATGATCATCAGAAAGGGGCACAGATAATGGAAAAAATACACCCCCTAAGCTAGTAGGAGCGGCGGAGCAGGCGTGTGTAATTATTTTATTTTTATTTATTCTGCACCGACTGTCTTTAAAATTGCCCCAGCTCCTGTTCAAATCCAATCCGGGGACAAATCCGGGGACAGACTTGGTCCGGGGACAGTGTCCTCAATCAGGGGACTGTCCTCTGAAACCGGGGATGTCTGGTCACCCTATGCTACTGCCATCATTGCGGGTAAGGGTACCCGGCAGTGTAGCCTCTCGGCTTTCCCCCCGGGAACCCTACTGCGCATGCTCGAGGCCCCGCTCCTCTCTCCTATTGGCCCGGCGGCCGGGGGAGGAGGAGGGAGCCCCGCGGTGACATCACGGGCCGCCGCCTGGACTCCTGGAAGTGGGGAAAGGATACCTGTCAAAGACAGGTATCCTGTCCCCCCTCCCCCCGAAAGGTGCCAATTGTGGCACCGGAGGGGGGGAGGAAGCAGATGAGCGGAAGTTCCACTTTAAAACAACAAGGGCAGAAGATTTAATAGATGGAAAGTTGAAAAAAAGTTCCGCTTTAAATAAAGAATAAAAAATACTGTATTTATTGGCGTATAACACTCACTTTTTTGCCCTGAAAATGGAGGGTAAACTGCCTGTGTGTTATACGCAGGGGGCTGTGGAAAGTGTTTTTTTCCTGAAACTTCCCTCTTAAAGTTAGGGTGCGTGTTATACGCCGATAAATACGGTAAATAAACAGCTGGCGGAGAGGAGACATATTGCTTCCTCACTGGCTGTTAAACATTTCTAAAAAGCAATCCACTGCCTATTGCTTTTCAGGGGTTTGGTAATGTTAGCAATACTTCTAAAATGTACCCTAAAGAAGACAGAAGGGGCCGCTTTTTTTTATGACAGGGTGCTCTTTTATAGCAGCAAAGGGATGAATATATGAATCAAAGGGGTTGATTTACTAAAGGAAAATCCACTTTGCACTTGAAAGTGCACTGAAAGTGCGCATGGAAGTGCAGATGCTGTAGATCTGAGGGGGACATGCTAGGAAAATAAAAAACAGCATGCACATGATTGGATGATAAAATCAGCAGAGCTTCCCCTAATTTCAGAGCTTCCCCTCAGATTTACAGCGATCTACAGCGACTGCACTTCCATGTGCACTTTCAAGTGCAAAGTGGATTTTCCTTTAGTAAATCAACCCCAAAGTGTCTTATTACAGCATACGATCTCATCTCTCCTGTTTTGCTTTGCCTTGCAGTGCGACGAAACGAATAAATGTCCCTCATACCGTAAGGGTTTACGTAGCATGCAAAGTTAGTAGAAGCGCCTTCCATTCCATGTATTGATAACTTCTCTTTTTATTTTCAGCAGGGCAGAGGACAACCCCAGACATAAGCTTTGCAACATATAGGACAACTTTGTGTTTGTTTTCCATTGATGAGACGCAAACACTAGAAATGAGAAGGTAAGGCGAGGGGGAAAGCCCCAGACACACACACACGTCATACACATATGTACAGGAACTTAGGAGAGAAGCCATTAGACTATACTCTACAAGGGGAGGAGAGTTTAGATACTCCTTCCCACAGGAAGCTGCAGCTGGACTGTAAGAAATAGAGAACACTTCCTGATTATTATGATGGGCCTTGCTGACAGTTTAGGAGGCCATGAAAGAAGATGTGTCTTATGGCTGATGTGTAATGAGACGTGTCACACAATGTAGGAGAAGCTCCAAGCACAGAGGACTTCTTTCTGCAGGTATGTATGACAGCTTGTGACAGAAGAGGCGGCCTTTGCTAAGTGTAGAAGGGAAGGGGAATCCCCTGTGTCCCTTTAGATGTTCCAGCTCCCTCCTCTCCCCTCTATCAGTGGCTGGTGTACATTGCTGTGCACAGGGCATTACATAGATTGGATCAGCTCACATCTGCGGGTGAAAATCTCCCATTCACGCAATGTGAAAGCGTATCTAAACCAAAAAGCAAAAAAATGTAATATATTGCAGCTCATTGATTCTTATGCCGCGTACACACGACCGTTTTTCCTGTCATGCAAAAAAACGACGTTTTTCTCGACGTGATTCCTCTCAAGCCTGCCTTGCATACACACGTTCAGGAAAAAAAACGCTTGAGCAAAGCGCGGTGACGTACAACACGTATGACGGCACTATAAAGGGGAAGTTCCATTTGAATGGCGCCACCCTTTGGGCTGCTTTTGCTGATCTCGTGTTAGTAAAGTTTGGTGAGAGACGATTCGCACTTTTCAGCCTCGTGCTTTTCAGTTCGTTACAGCGTGACGAATGTGCTATCTCCATTACGAACGCTAGTTTTACCAGAACGAGCGCTCCCGTCTCATACTTGATTCTGAGCATGTGCGTTTTTTTTCCCCTCGGAAAAGCATACACACGAGCGGTTTTCGCGATGAGAAAAAGAACGATGGGAAAAACGACGAGAAAAAATAGAGCAGGTTCTAATTTTTTTGCGGGCAGTTTTCTCGGCGAGAAAACTGCTTTGAAGCCTACACACGACCGGTTTTCACGACCAATCTAAAAAATGGCAGTTTTCTGGTCATGAAAAACAGTCGTGTGTACGCGGTATTAGATGGTGGTGGCTGCATTTGTTTTGTTTTTTTGAGGCTTTTTGTCCCTTTATTTTCACCTGGTGATACTGCCTGTTGTTCTTCCTTGAACAAACCAAGGTGTCCAGACAAAGTGGCAGTTAGAAGGTTGAGACAAACCATTTACCACTGAGAGGGGTGCTTACAATGATCAGATTTTATGTATTTATGTAAAAGAGGAAAGCTCTTGCTGTCTCTGCCTATAAAGTGCTAGCTGGTGTTCAGCTTTAATTTGTTAGTCACTTAATTGACTCAATTGAGTCACTTAATTGACTCAATTAATTGACTCAAAGGCTCCCGTCAGATTTTCCGACGGGAGTTGTGTGATGACAGGCTGTTGTTGGAAAATCCGACTGTTTGTACGCTCCATTGGACAATTGTTGTCGGATTTTCCACCAACAAATGTGGGATAGCATGCTTTAAAATTTTCCGCCAACAAATGTGTGTTGTCGGATTATTCGATCGTGTGTACAAAAGTCCAAAGTACAAACACGCATGCTCAGAAGCAATGCTAACCATAACACAACAATAGCAGAAGTTGCCCAAAGGGTGGCGATAAAGAGCTGAAAAACCACGTAGTTGTGTGTTTGTTGGCCGACAATTCTTTGCCGTTTGTATGCAAGACAAGTTGATGGCCAACGCCCTTCGGACAAAAGTCCTACGTTTTGTCTGCGTAAAATCGTGTGTACGAAGCTTTAGATTTTCTGCACATTTTTATCTTCAGATTTACCAAAACCATATAGTGCAAGGGCCTGCCTGATTGCATACAAATTGAAACTCTTATGCCGCGTACACACGATCGGAATTTCCGACAACAAATGTTCGATGGGAGCTTGTTGTCGGAAATTCCGACCGTGTGTAGGCTCCATCGGACATTTTCTGCCGGAATTTCCGACAACAAATGTTTGAGAGCTGGTTCTCAATTTTTCCGACAAGAAAAGTTCTGCTCGGAAATTCCGATCGCGTGTAGCCAATTCCGACGCACAAAAATCCTACGCATGCTCAGAATCAATTTGACGCATGCTCGGAATCATTGAACTTAATTTTTCTCGGCTCGTTGTAGTGTAGTACGTCTCCGCGTTCTTGGCGTTCGGAATTTCCGACAACATTTATGTGACCCTGTGTATGCAAGATAAGTTGAGGGAACATCCGTCGGAAAAAAATCTACGGTTTTGTTGTCGGAATGTCCGATCGTGCGTACGCGGCATTAAGGTTTGACTTTATATTATATGGTTTTGGTAAATCTGAAGACAAGAACCTGAAGAAAATCTAATAGTGTGTATGGGGCTTAAGGCTTCATTTAGACATGTGGTTGGGGGGGTTAAGACACGTTTTTGCTGTCTGCCAACTGCCCCTCCTAAGCCCTCGTTCACATTGAATGCAGCTTAGAAATCGTGCGACTTCATCTGAAGTCGAATATAGGTATTTGCTCCCACTTCCGGATAAAGATTGCTGCGGTATCCACGCCGATCTACGCCATGTCCGGCCCCACCTCCGTCCCCCTTGCTGTCTTCTGGGAGACACACAGGTCCCAGAAGACAGCAGGGACCACTCAGAACGTGCAGTGCGACTCGTGCATGCGCAGTAGGGAACCAGGCTGTGAAGCCGCACCTTACTGAAGATACCTGCGCCTCCACCTGGAGCCGAGGGACAGGTCGGCTTCCAGTGAGGACATTGTGGGCGCCCTGGACAGGTAAGCGCTCTGGACAGGTAAAGTCAACAGCTGCAGTATTTGTAGCTACTGACTTAAAAAATAAAAATTCAGGCGGTACTCCGCTTTAATTATTGCGTTTGAGCAGAAAAACGCTCAAAAATGCACGTCTAAATGCTGAAATCAAGCTTTGCCATGCATTTCTATGGAACACAAATTGCTTCAAAAATGCCCGATTTGAGCTACAAAAAAAGCTTCAGGACTTTTATGAGCTTCAAGGCGTTTGGCTTCAGGTGACTTGGAGTGGAGATGTGAATCAACTCCCCAGAGAATAATTGAAGGAATTTGCAGAAATTGGGGTTCTAGCACTTGTAGTTAATATATTAAAGCCTAGTACACGCTACATTTTTTTTTTTTTCATTCAATGCAGCGGGCTGAAGGAAAAAAACTGACAGCTCAGGTCGGAGCTGCTGTACTAACAATCCGATGTTAGTACATCGATCTCCCCTGCTTTGTTATTGTGTTGTGACAGGGGGGACGGGCCCCCGCAAGAACACTCTGCCGAGAGCGCTGATCGGGAGCCGTTCGGCAGACCTTTTTCGGTCATACCCATATGGCCAGCTTCTGTTGGACCGGCTGCAGTACACAAGACCTGAATGTCCGCCAGTTTCTATTAATGCCGATTGCCGCCTGACTTTCGGCCCATGTGTACTAGGCTTTAAAGTGATATAAAAGGTTCAAGTTTTATTTTTTTAAATAACACGATCCTCCTGTTCTGGGGTCCCACGGCGGCTCTCGCGGATCCTCCCCGCGTTAGATAACCGTCCCCCACTGGGAAGTTCTCTCCCGGAGGGGTTACCTTTCGGGAGCGCCCCGGCGGCCGCATCCTTGGATTTGATTGACAGCAGTGGGAGCCAATGGCTGCGCTGCTATCAATCTATCCAATGAAGAGCCGAGAAGCCGAGGAAAGAGCGACGCGGGATCGCGCCCGCGGAAATTCGGGGCTCAGGTAAGTAAAACGGGGGGGGGGGGGGACACTGCGGACGGCCACGGATACCTACGGTCGCCGGCGACCTGTCATTATAGAGTATGCATTTTAGCTGGAAAAATGCACAAACTGATTGTATATAAATTTTTGCCTGAATTCGCACCTGAACCAGACCCAAACACGCACAGGACACTTTTAAAAAGCAGACCGTGGCCACCCCGGGCATGTGGGAACCAGCTCCATTGAGAGTCGGTCATACTCGCCTGTCATGCGAATTGGATGCGGGAAACCTGTATTCAGTTTGAACATACACTATATTACCAAAAGTATTGGGACACCTGCCTTTACACGCACATGAACGTTAATGGCATCCCAGTCTTAGTCCGTAGGGTTCAATATTGAGTTGGCCCACCCTTTGCAGCTATAACAGCTTCAATTCTTCTAGGAAGGCTGTCCACAAGGTTTAGGAGAGTGTCTCTGGGAATGTTTGACCATTCTTCCAGAAGTGCATTTGTGAGGTCAGGCGCATTTGTGAGGTCAGGCACTGATGTGGACGAGAAGGCCTGGCTCACAGTCTCCGCTCGAATTCATCCCAAAGGTGTTCTATTGGGTTGAGGTCAGCACTCTGTGCAGGTCACTCAAGTTTCTCCACCCCAAACTCGCTCATCCATGTCTTTATGGACCTTGTTTGTGCATTGGTGCACAGTCATGTTGGAACAGGAAGGGGCCATCCCCAAACTGTTCCCATAAAGTTGGGAGCATGAAATTGTCCACAATGTCTTTGTATTCTGACGCCTAAAGAGTTCCCTTCACTGGAACTAAGGAGTGAAAAAAAAAAAAACCCACACCATAATCCCCCCTCCACTAAATGATTTGGACCAGTGCACAAAGCAAGGTCCATAAAGATATGGATGAGCGAGTTTGGGGTGGAGGAACATGACTGGCCTGCACAGAGTCCTGAGCTCAACATCTTTGGGATGAATTAGAGCGGAGACTGCGAGCCAGGCCTTCTTGTACACATCAGTGCCTGACCTCACAAATGCTCTTCTGGAAGAATGGTCAAACATTCCCATAAACACTCCTAAACCTTGTGGACAGCCTTCCCAGAAGAGTTGAAGCTTTTATAGCTGCAAAGGGTGAGCCAACTCAATATTGAACCCTACGGACTAAGACTGGGATGCCATTAAAGTTCATGTGTGTGTAAAGGCAGGCGTCCCAATACTTTTGATAATATAGTGTATTTGAACCCGGGCTAAACAAGAGGTCAGCTAGACAAGTTTCTTTGTAAAAAGGAGCATTCTCATCTAGAGGGAAGCCGGGGATGCCTTTTGTATATGACACGTGTAAAAAGCTGATTTAATAAACGAAGGCACGGTACTGTAAATAATGTGTACAGGTGACTGTGCGGACATACATAGCCCAGGTGACTATGGCAAAACAATATTCTACTCTTTATAAACAAGGTCTTCCAGGAACAATAAACTGAAATTACTGGAAGTGAAACTGAAACTGTGTTACTGCCCTTTAAGAAAATGATGACCATTTCTGGGAAGTCACTGCATATACCTCCTGACTTTCTTACATAGGAAAGAAGAATATCCTTTAGGGTAAAATACAAAGGATACGCCCCTATGACGTGACATCTCTCGGCACGCACCCTGGTGCTTCTTTCATCGCTACTATTCCTTCGCTCTAGTGTTTAAATTAACCACTTCGGTTTTACCCCCTTCATGACCGTGCCATTCTTTGCTTTGCAGCACTGCGCTATTTTACCTGGCAATTGCGCGGTCATGCAATGCTGTACCCAAACTAAATTTAGATCATTTTTTTCACACAAATAGAGCTTTCTTTTGGTGGTATTTGATCACTACTGTTTTTTATTATTATATGTAGCGGATGGTTGCTACTAGTTACTAACATCCACCATATCACCCTGCTGTCAGACCTCCATATATCACTCTCAGAGACAATGAACAGTCATTTGCTTTGTTTTGTTTTTTGTTTATTTGGGGGATATAACTTGGTTGGGGAAAGGGGATATGGGATGTCCATAGAGCAGATCACTTTGCCATCATATTTAAAGTGGTTGTAAACCCTCCTAAAGTTTTTTTTTTTTTTTTAACGACCTGTAAGAGAAAGGCATAATGAGCTAATATGACTAGCATAATAGCTCATTATGCATCACTTACCTTAGATCGGGGCCCCCTAAGCCGTCCTCGTCTCCCTCTTCAGCCGCATCCATCGCTGCGGCGATAGCCGGAAGGTTACTTCCGGGTATCGCCGCTGCAGCCAATCACAGCGCCGCTCCGGCGCTGTGATTGGCCGGAGCGGCGAAGACGTGACTCCGCGTATGAGCGCGTGAGCCGTCGAATTCGGCTACGTCGTCGAATGTTGCGACCTAGCCGAATTTGTGAATGGGGTTAACCCTATGCGCATGCGCGTGATGTCAGCGTCGCCGCATTTAAATACAAATATCTCCTTAACCGTGTAGGTTAAGGAGATATTTCATGAACCTACAGGTAAGCCTTAATATAGGCTTACCTGTAGGTCTTTGTTTATAAAGTGGGTTTACAACCACTTTAAGAATTGGTTGAATGAATTGAGCTTTTGAAGAACTGATAGACTCAAATAATCACAGTCACTTCCCCTGCATAACTCCTGCAGACCGTTGCTCCTCCTCTGCATCAACTCCTGCAGACTGTTACTCCCAGGACTCCTCTTCTCCTGCACAAAACTTCACTGTGAACTATTAGTCTTTCCGCCTCATCATCTTCACTTTACATAAAAGATTACTCTGAATATTCCTATATGCTTGCTGACTTGCTGACTGGTTAGTAGGCCAGGGGCCTGCAGTACCCCTTCTTGCGGCCTACTAGTTTAGCAGCTTGCTTTTGTTGGTGGACTACTGATCCCAGCTAGCCTGACTTGCAAATCCTGTGCCCGCAGGCCACATCGATTTAACACAAAACCCCACAGTCTCTCCTCTGGCCTCGCACTGAGCTCCCCTGGCATGCCTGCTCCAGATATCCACTGTGCCTCACTCACCGACCTTTTCCTGCTCTGAGTCCATGGTGGAGAACCTAACCGGACATGCATTCCAATCACTTCTCCAGCCTCTCTGTTCCAGGATGCCTCTTCCATGACTGTGTAAGGACAAGGCTCCCTCCCAGCTCGCAGGCTCCTCCCAGATGGGGATTGGCCTCCTGCTGTGATCTAGCACTCTATTTTCCACGTCTCCCAGCCGACAACTCCCCTCCAGTGGGTTGGACCTGAGCTTAAGTAGGAGGCCTGCCCCCTGCCAATTCTAGTTGGGGATTGGTCAGGGCTCCTCACATGAGCTCACTGTCACTCCAGTCCTCAGCCCTACCCCTCTTCCAGAACATTCTCCCTGGAAGCAAGGGAGGCGCCCAAGAACTGAAGCACAGGTGGACACACCCACTGCTACACTAACCACTCCCTGCCCCCAGATCAAAACAAGCAGGCCTAGCCTGAAGCATAGACCTGCCTAAATTGACCTACCTGGCAGATACCACACAAAAATCCTCACCTCTAGCACCTATCTATGGTAGATGGTGCTACATATATAAATGAAAAAAGCCAGAAAAAAATATATATATATATATTTTACTTTCTGCTATAAAATATATCCCATAAAAAATCGAATCTCTTAATAAATTTTGGCCAAAATTATAATTTTATTATTAATATACAGGATTTATATAGCGCTAACAGTTTTTGCAGCGCTTAACAAAATGAAGGCAGACATTACAGTTACATTACAATTTGGTACAAGAGGAATCAGAGGACCCTGCTCCTTAGAGCTTACAATCCAAAAGGGAGGGTCAATTGATACAAAAGATAATAGCTGTGGGGGATGAGCTGATGGAGAAAGTAAAACAAAATGTATTCTGCTACAGGTGGTTGATAACAAAAATCCCAATAAGTGTATATTGACGGGACTAGTTGGGATATTGCGGCAGGCAATCTGACTCTTATGCCGCGTACACACAACCGTTTTTAATGATGAGAAAAATGTCATTTTTTAAAAAGGTCATTAAAAATGATTGTGTGTGGGCTCCAGAGCATTTTTCACGACATGAAAAACGGCCATGAAAAAATTGGAACTTGCTCTAATTTTTCACGTCGTTTTTTACATCATCGTTTTTCTCGTCATGAAAAACGGCCGTGTGTAGGCTTTAACGACGTGAAAAAAAATGCGCATGCTCAGAATCAAGTATGAGACGGGAGCGCTCGTTCTGGTAAAACTAGCGTTCGTAATGGAGATAGCACATTCGTCACGCAGTAACGGACTGAAAAGCACGAGGCTGAATCGTCGCTCAACAAACTTTACTAACATGAAGGGTGGCGCCATGCGAATGGAACTTCCCCTTTATAGTGCCGTCGTATGTGTTGTACGTCACCGCGCTTTGCTCGAGCATTTTTTTTCACGATAGTGTGTAGGCAGACTTGAGAAGAATCACATCGAGAAAAACTAAGTTTTTTTCAATGACATTAAAAACGGTCGTGTGTACACGGCATTATGCCACGTACACACCATAGTTTTTCCTGTCATGCAAAAAAACAATGTTTTTCTCTAAGTGATTCCTCGTGATTCCTCTCAAGCCTGCCTTGCATACACATGTTCATGAAAAAAAAACGCTCAAGCAAAACGCGGTGACGTACAACACATACACCAACACGTACGATGGCACTATAAACGGGAAGTTCCATTCGAATTGCGCCACCCTTTGGGCTGCTTTTGCTGATCTCCTGTTAGTAAAGTTTGGTGAGAGACGATTCGCGCTTTTCAGCCTCGTGCTTTTCAGTCCGTTACAGCGAGACGAATGTGCTATCTCCATTACAAACGCTAGTTTTACCAGAACGAGCGCTCCCGTCTCATACTTGATTCTGAGCATGCACGTTTTTTTTCCTCTCGGAAAAGCATACACACGCCCGCTTTTCGCGACGAGAAAAAGAATGACGGGAAAAACGATGAAAAAAAATAGAGCAGGTTCTAGTTTTTTTGCGGGCAAACTGCTATGGAGCATACACACAACCGGTTTTCACGACCAATCTAAAAAATTCCAGTTTTCTTGTCATGAAATACGGCTGTGTGTACGCGGCATAACTCAGTGCTTCTCAATTCCAGTTCTCAAGGCGCACCAGCAGGCCATGTTTTCAGGCTTTCCATTATTTTGCACAGGTTTGATCAGTTTTACTGCCTTAGTAATTACCTCAGCCGTTTCATCTGAGGGAAATCCTCAAAACATGATCGGTTGGTGTTCGGGGAAGCTCAGAGACGATCATCGGGTGCCAGCGGTCAATCATTGGCTGGGACCCAGTGATCAGCATGTGCTGTGATGAACTACAGCACAGTCAGGCGGGCGCATGTGCGCACCCCTTACCTGGAGAAGCAGAATCACAGATATATATGTACTGTATATGTGATTCTGCGCAGCCGTCCCGCACTGTAGTGATAAAGCTACTGGTTTAAAGTAGAACTAAAGGCAGGCCATTTCTTCTGTTTTCAGTGCTGTGATAGTTTGACTGACAATTACTCATGTAGTTTGTTGTACACTTTACCATATTTTGGTGGAGCTGTACTTTGCTATTTTTTGTACTCGTTATACATTGTATTACTGTACCTTCCACAGTACAGAAGTTTAATAAAATCGGATTGAACATTAAAAACATTTCCCCTCCCTTATCATTGCTGGTCATGGCAGTTCAAATTCCCCCCCCCCCCCCCCAAACAACTCCACAACATTGGTGGTCAGTGATCCTTTAAAAACATGTGGTTCAGCAGCATTTTTATCCCCCCCCCGAACACCTCGCAAGCTGCAAATGAAGCTGGATAGGGTGGTACACATGCTGTAACTAGGGTGACCACGTGTCCCGGATTGCCCGGGACAGTCCTGTATTTTGCAGGTCTGTCCCGGGCACATTCATTCCAGGACAATACAGTTTCCCGGAATGAATCTGATGCCCCCAAAAAAGGCCGCCACATCACCGCTTTACTCACTGACAGTACTTGTCCTGGCCGGGAATGCCTGGAGGAGCACAATCCCGCCCCCCTGCTTGTGATTGGAGAAATCATAAATCACGCCTCTTGTGTCCAATCACTGTGATGTGATTCGTTACAGCACAAGCTGATTTTTTGGAAGGGAGGGTGTCCCTGAATGGTAGTTTGGAAATGTGGTCACCCTAGCTGTAACCATAATGATTTGAAAACATTATTCATTAGTACTGCTGCTGAACACGTCCATTCAAGTGAATGGGGCCACACTGTAACTGCCTTGCAACCGTGTGCAATGCACACAGTTGCAGAGTGGTGGTGCGTCATTAAAGTGATTGTATACGATCACCTTGTAAAATAACCCTTTCAGCTTAAAATAGAAATGAAATGCAAAACATTTTTGTATAGATATAAAAAAACATCATAAATACCTTTTTTCCCTTTTTTATAAGTGATCACATTCCCTCTGTTCTCTGCTGCATAAGAGTTGGGGGAGGAGAAGCAACAGTGCACTGAGCTTACCAGCGAATGGCTGTGCAGGGGGGCGTGTCAGGACTGATCATTAGAGCAGAGCAGGCTGAGTTCCCAGCACAGCTAGACAACTGACCATGATGTGTTCTCCTGCTTAGTGTGGTCAGTTTTTAATAGGAAAGCAGGGGGGCTGGCAGGAATACCAGGGATTTTACATAAAGGAAGAGAACAGGATACTTTCTCATACAAGTAAATGGTATAGCAGCAACAAATCAGAAATATAAAGTGTTGGGGTAACAAACGCTTTAAGGCCCCTTCCACATGGGGCACATTCTGCCAGGAGTCCGCCTGCTCAGCAAGGAATCTGTCCGCTGATCCCTGCTGAGCGGATGAATGACTTGTCCGTGTCTGCTCTACTTATATAGAGCCGACATAGACATAGCCCGCTGACTATCTGATCCGCTAGACCAGTGGTTCTCAACTCCAGTCCTCAGGGCCCACCAACAGGCCAGGTTTGCAAGATAACTGAAATGCATCACAGGTGATATCATTTGCTGCTCAGGGATTGCAGTATTCTAGTCTGCATCTCACCAAGGTAATACTTAAAATCTGGCCTGTTAGTGAGTCCTGAGGACAGGAGTTGAGAACCACTGATCTAGACGGATGGGTAACGGATCACCCATCCATCTGTTTTTAGTGGATCTGCTAGGATGTCGGCGGGAGTCAACAGGCACATGTCCGTTGACACTAGGGTGACCACATTTCCAAACTGCCACTCAGGGACAATTTTGCCAAGACCGAGGGGGGGGGGGAGTTGGGGGGTTGTGTTAGATGTAGTTTCGGGGTTGACGCGACTTCGGCGGCAAGTGATTTGTCGGGTGAATGGCTGGTTATAGCACTTATATCATTCCAATACCATGCTTGGAATGTATTTCTATTATTATATTGTAATAATAGACCCCCTTCCCTCAGTATAGACCCCCCTTTCCACTAAGTATAGGCCCCCTCCCTCAGTACGGACCCCCTCCACTAACTATAGACCCCCTTACTCAGTACAGACCCCCCTCTCCACTAAGTATAGACCCCCCTCCCTCAGTACGGACCCCCCTCTCCACTAAGTATAGCCCCCCTCCCTCAGTATGGACCCCCTCTCCACTAAGTATAGGCCCCCTCCCTTAGTACGGACCCCTCCACCAACTATAGACCCCCTCCCTCAGTACGGATCCCCTCCACTAACTATAGATCCCTCCCTCAGTATAGACCCCCTCTCCACTAAGTATAGGCCCCCTTTCTTAGTACGGACCCCTCCACCAACTATAGACCCCCTCCCTCAGTACGGATCCCCTCCACTAACTATAGACCCCCTCCCTCAGTACGGACCCCCTCTCCACTAAGTATAGCCCCCCTCCCTCAGTCTGGACCCCCTCTCCACTAAGTATAGCCCCCCTCCCTCAGTATGGACCCCTTCTCCACTAAGTATAGCCCCCCTCCCTCAGTATGGACCCCCCTCTCCACTAAGTATAGCCCCCTCTCTCAGTATGGACCCCCTCTCCACTAAGTATAGGCCCCCTCCCTTAGTACGGACCCCTCCACCAACTATAGACCCCCTCCCTCAGTACGGATCCCCTCCACTAATTATAGACCCCCTCCCTCATTACGGACCCCCCTCTCCACTAAATATAGGCCCCCTCCCTCAGTACGGACCCCCTCCACTAACCATGCTTCCTTGTACCTATAAAATATGCTTTGATTGCTTTGTCTGAGCCTAATTTAAAGAACTTTATTAAAATAGTCCGAGACTGCATAGCAGAGGTATGGACATAATACAGAAGATGGTCAGAGACTACAGACATGATACAAGAGATTGGCAGAGACTGCAGACCTAGTACAAGAGATGGTCAGAGACTGCAGACATAGTACAAGAGATGGTCAGAGACTGCAGACCTATTACAAGAGATGGTCAGAGACTGCAGACCTAGTACAAGAGATGGTCAGAGACTGCAGACCTAGTACAAGAGATGGTCAGAGACTGCAGACCTAGTACAAGAGATGGTCAGAGACTGCAGACCTAGTACAGGAGATGGTCAGAGACTGCAGACATGATACAAGCGATGGTCAGAGACTGCAGACATGATATATGAGATGGTCAGAGACTGCAGACATGATACAAGCGATGGTCAGAGACTGCAGACATGATACAAGCGATGGTCAGAGACTGCAGACATGATACAAGCGATGGACAGAGACTGCAGACATGATACAAGCGATGGTCAGAGACTGCAGACATGATACAACAGATGGTCAGTAACTGCAGATATCATACAAGAGGTGGTCAGAGACTGCAGACATGATACAAGAGACATAATACAAGAGGTGGTCAGAGACTGCAGACATGATACAAGAGACATAATACAGGAGATGGTCAGAGACTGCAGACATGCTCCAAGAGACTGCAGACATGCTCCAAGAGACTGTCAGAGACTACAGACATGATACAAGAGACATGATACAGGAGACTGTCGGAGACTGCAGACATGCTCCAAGAGACTGTCGGAGACTGCAGACATGATACAAGCGATTGTCAGAGACTGCAGACATGATTCAGAAAATGGTCAGACTGCAGACATGATATAGGAGATGGTCAGAGACTGCAGACTTAGTACAGGAGATGATCAGAGACTGAAGACATAGTACAGGAGATGGTCGGAGACTGCAGACATGATACAGAAAATGCTCAGAGACTGCAGACCTGATACAGAAATTGGTCCACCCGTAGCCTGCCACCAGATGCAGTGTGCCACTTGTCACCTATAGCCTGCCACCAGTCCGACACACCGGAGCCCCGGGAAAGTGAACACCCTCCCGCCGCTGGCTGCTGATGTGACTCCTCCCATGCGGGGGCCGGGGTTGTCACATCTTCAGCTTTCAGCTCTGAGGGGTTCATGCTGGGACCTGTGGTTCTTCACTTTTGGGGGGGTCACAGCCCCCAAAAGTGAAGGACTACAAGTCCCAGCATGAACCCCTGATACCTAAGGATGTGACCCCCCCCCCCAAAATTGAAGGACTACAGGTCCCAGCATGGACCCCTGAGAATTAAAGGTGAGAGACCCTATTTTTCACATGCTAATGCTGGGACCTGTAGTTCTTCACTGATTAAGGGGGGCCCATCTTCAGTTCTGGGGAGATTTAATTATTGGAACTGTAGTCCTTCACTTTTGGGGGGGGGGGTTACATCCCAGCATGAACCTTGCCCTGATATCTAAGGATCTGTCCTCCTTCCATCCCTCTGAGGGTGTAATCTCATCTGTCAGTGTCCTCTCTTCTTCTGCTGACCCCTTATCTGCCTTCCATCCTCTTATCAGTGCTAGACTGCTAGCTCCAGGCTGACACACACTTGGGGCTCCTGTGAAGTGCTGACAGTTCAGCACAGAACGCTGGCTGCTGGGGGGGAGAGCTGACTGAGGATTTTAACCCCATCTGTCATGGTGAGTGTGAGTGCATTGGTTTGTACTTGCCTTCCGTTCATCTCTCCTTCCTGGACATCTGGATGCTGCTGGCTGGACGATGCAGGGGGGAGGTGGGTGGAGCTAATGAGTTGGCGCGGAGGAGGAAGTTAAATCTTCCCCACTCACGCGCTGTGCATGCTGGGGCTCTACCTCTCTCCTCCTCATGACGTCACTGGTTGCTACACGCCAAGCGGGCGGCAGAGCTAGCAACCATTTGGGCACTGAGCCAGCGGCTAATAAAAAGGGTCTCACCAGCCAGGGGTCCACCACAGGCTGTCAGGGAGTGACAGCAGCGATGTGAGGGATATTTTATGGGGCATCAGATCAGTCCAGGGCCAGGAGGCAATCCCGGGACTCTGTATTGTCCCGGAACAAAGGTGCCCGGGACCCGGGACAGACCTGCTAATTGCAGGAGTGTCCCGGGCAATCCGGGCAATCAACTTGACACCCATCTCTCAATAGAGGGCAATGGATGGTTTTGATTTGGTCTGCCTAGAAAACTGACAGGCAGACCTGATTGGTCTGCTTGTGTGAAAGGGGCCTTACAGGTATAAAGCGGCATAGCGCCTCGTCATCTTCTGTCAATGGCCTGTGAAAAGCAGTTCACTGCATACAGGTAGGATTTTTATGACTATAGAGACCCTATTGGTCTCTTCTGTCATAACAGCTTTTCCCTGCCTGTCAGCATTAATATAAGCAGGGCTGCACATGCATTTGACAGGCGGTGAGGAAATGATATGATGCCTCCTCACCGCCTGTTTTAACCCAGTAAATGCTGCACCAACGCACTGCAGTTGTTGTACATTTGTAGAGTGTCTGGTTTTGCTTGCACGGGTTGCTTTTGGCAGCGTTAGTGTGGTACTCTACAAGGGGTATAATTTTTCTTGTGGGCATGAAAAAAATGCCTCTTAATCATAACATGCGACCACCCTGTCTTCTGCCTTTGCAGATTAAGGGGAGAGCTGGTTGAGGGGGTGCTAAAAATGTTGCTCAATGTTGCTGAGCGTTCCTGTGCAATTCACATGCAGTTCTAAGACGTGCGATTTCAGCCCATTCATTTTGAATGGGTTGAAATCGCACCGCATCAAAAATAGTGCAGACACGACTTTTTGAAAACTTTTTGTACCATGCTATCTGGTGCAGGCAAACACACTGCATTTGCTGGTCATGGAGATCCTTCTAGACCTTAAATGACATCCAAATGATTCTCAATGTTATATAGGGTGATGGCTATGCATAAGCTGTATTTTCTTGGACTTTGGTCTCATAAAACATATTTATAGCTACACCGGTTTATTTCCCCTACGATCCATTGTTGTCGCATCTGCTGGCACGCCTCCTCATGTTCATTGCAGGATCCCTAACAGCGCTTATTTGAGCATATGCAAATTTACCCATATGGTAAGTACTTAATATCATTTACCTCTTGCTTTTGCGCTTAGACTCTCATCGATATAACCTTTTAAAGTACAGTATTCCTTAGTGGACATATCAATTTAACATATATCTGATACACTTTAATATGTGAACCTGGTTAGTACTCTTTTTTCATTCATTGAATTGCAATGTTTATTATATTTGTATGAATTAATTTTTTGTTTTTCATTACATTGATTGTACTTGTCTCTGTAGTTGCACATGCTTTACAGCAGGGTTTGACAAATTTGTTTGGAATCTAGGAGCCAGCTAAAAAAGTTAGGAGCCAGATACGCGCCCCGTCCCGCCGAGCTTGCACGCAGAAGCGAACGCATACGTGAGTAGCGCCGGCATATGAAAACGGTGTTCAAACCACACATGTGAGGTATCGCCGCGTTTTCTAGAGCGAGAGCAATAATTCTAGCACTAGACCTCCTCTGTAACTCAAAACATGCAACCTGTAGAATTTTTTAAATGTCGCCTATGGAGATTTTAAAGGGTAAAAGTTTGTCGCCATTCCACGAACGGACGCAATTTTGAAGCGTGACATGTTGGGTATCAATTTAATCGGCGTAATATTATCTTTCACAATATAAAAAGAAAATTGGGCTTACTTTACTGTTGTCTTATTTTTTAATTAAAAAAAGTGTATTTTTTTCCAAAAACCGCTGCGCAAATACAGTGTGACAAAAAGTATTGCAACGACCGCCATTTTATTCTCTAGGGTGTTAGAATAAAAAATATATATATATATATATATAATGTTTGGGGGTTCTAATTAGAGGGAAGGAGATGGCAGTGAAAACACAGCGGAAGCTTCATTAGTCTTGTTATGCCAACGGCCACCACAAGATGGCGCCTGATCAGGCCTCAATTACCGGCCGGCGCGGTCCGACGCAATCGCGCGGCGGGGGAGGTGGGGGCGAACGGAGACACAGGATGGTGTATCCTGTGTCTCCGTGCGCCCCCACCTCCCCCGCTGCGCAATCGCATCGGGCCGTGCCGGCCGGTAGTTGAGGCCACGGCTTTGCAGCCTTCTGCAGGGCTATGCTTCCTTCCTCAGGCGCCAGGTTGTTATTTCTAGTCGCAATTGCGACCTGGCGCCCGGATTTCGTCGAGCCCTGCTTTACAGCTCCTGAAGAAGCGGAAAGCGAAACATGTCGAGCAACAAGCATTGTGATTAATACAGTATTTGTATATGTATCAAATTCTTTTATGAAACAAGGCCAGTAATAAGCTAACCTGGTGTTTTTTTTAACACGTCGGATTTAATTAGAAAAAAAAAATAATATAACATTTCATGTGTTTGTGGCACCATAAAAATCCTCTTCTTTTCACTATTCCAAAAAAATCTATTGATCTATGGATGTAGGTGACCTTTCCAAAGCACATTTAAAGTCTTATTTTTTTCTGTTCTTTATAGGTTGTTAAAGGAGTACTATTTATTAGATGGACAAGACAGCTAATTCTGCAGATATGTCTCTTGATGATATTCGTATGAGTTCCAATGAACTATTGGACAAGAGAGAAATTGACTGTGGGGGTTTTGGAAAAGTGTACCTGTGCTGCCATAGAGTGCATGGACTGGTTGTCCTGAAAACTGTGTTTACAGGGTGTAAGCAAGATTCGTAAGTAACAACTCATGTTTTTATATTAGAAAAATTAAACGTCTTGCCCTAATCTGTACCTTTTATTTTCATTACATAATCCAACATTGTTTTATCATTCAAAGCTTAGAGTATAAAAAGTCTTCCTTTATGTACTGGTGAAAGTTGGACAGAAAGTGTTGGGACACAGACAGCAGTAAAAAAAATAATTATTTTTTTTAGCAGGGAATGTAGAACCCCTGTAAAGATATTTTCCCTGTTTTATAGGTGATATTAAACCCCATTTTTTGGATGCTCAGGATAGGTCTTACATTGTCTGTACCTTGTTCTGCCATTTTTTCTACCCTTCTTATTAGGGCTGGTTTAGATTTGCGGTTGGGGGTTTTAAAAATGCACTGCAAAGGCAGCAGACAGTGGTGTTCCCATGCCGTGCTTATGATCCTTCGTACCCCTTGCAAAAATGTGACCCATTCTAGCCAATAGGGAAGTGTCGAAAATGCCCCACAACCTTGTGCAATGCATGCGATTGTGGCACCTAGGTGCCGCAATTACAGGGTTAAAACAGGCGATGAGGAGGCATCACATCATCTCCTCACTGCCAGTCAAACACCTCTGTGACAGGAGTGACTTTGGGTCGGGGGTTTGTGCGGCTCAGCTTGCCCTGGAGATTTCTGGAGGCTCCTTGTCCAGCTTCCCCGACGCCTCTTATGTGTAAATCAAATCTAATAGGGGCACAGGGTGAATGAGAACCCCACTATGATCTGTGCTAGTCAGACTTAATGCTGTAAATATGTATATATAATGTGTGCTGTCTCATGCTGTTGAACTATTTGGTGTGATGATTTGGGGTGTGACTGTATTCTATTGTCTATTGTGGCTGTCTGCCTCAACTATTATGGGATGTGTAAGTGTCATCAATGTCAAGTGTCAGATCGTCCTTTCAGCATACACCATGTCTGTGTCTGCAGATGAATACCTGGAGGTAAGGCAGCAGATTCGGGTAAGGCGCTGGATTAGAGCTCTCCAAGTTGCTGGTATGCAACAGGGCAAGTGCTTTCCAATCCCAGAGCAGCAGGCCAGTGAACAACGGGAGTTACGGATGCAATTCCTGGAAGAGCTGCCCCAGGAGCAATGGGTGACTGAGTTGGACAGACTGGTCCAGCAGGATATAGAGCTGGACAAACGGTATCGGGCTGTGCAATGGCACGTGGAGGAGCAATATTTAGGGGAGACAACAGAATGCTCTCCGGAGGAATATGACTTTGGTGGCTCTGGGTTGCTGTGTGAGAGCCTTACAGATTGTTTTGTGTTTGGCGATGAAGGGGAACCTACCCTTGAAGACCTTCAAGAACACAGAGAGGCTATGCTCGGTCTTGCAGGGGTCTCAGAGCTTATGTTTCAATATGTTTATTCAAGTTTTGTCATACAAAATGTATAAAAGCCGCATCATAACATTGTACAGTCACAATCAACATTCGGGGCAACATAGTGAAGATCCCTGCGTGTAGGGGTCCATGCAAAGAAAAAATAAAAATAAAAATTATCGCCACTTAATAGCTCACATAAATCCAATGCTCCGCAGAGCCGTTGGCCCCTCTTCACATCCCAGATCCTATCTGAACCGCCTGCCCAGAAGAGCCGTCGGGGTCTCAGAGCTTAAACCTGATCTAGACTATTTGCTAAGGAAGGAACAGCATCTGGAAAGGGCATACAGGAAACTGCTAGAATGCGTTCAGCAGCATGCCAGAGAATCGGCAGTGGAAACTCCGGAGATTGCGCTCTCCAAAGCTGAAGTGCTGACAACAGGGCAGAGCGCTGCTAACCTCTGCCCAACAGCAGCTTCAGCCTCCCTGAGAGAAGAGGTAGTCGGATTTTCTCCAACAATACTGCCAAAGACCTGGGTTTTTCTGCCAGCAGCATCAGCGGAGTTACCAGAATCTTCTCCAGCTGAAGCGCTGGCAACCAAACAGAGGGTCCAAGACCTCTGTCCTACACATGCAGCGGTTCCGGAGGCCCCATGTGAGAAGGAGATGGTCACTCCCCAACAAGGATTCATGCACCTGGAAGACAGTGACAGAGAAATGTCATCCCAGCAGCCAGATGAGGGAACGGAAAAGGAAGCAGCCTGCTCACCTCCCCAATGGCAGCTACACCGTTTGGGAGTGGAGGAAGTCAGCCTCCTGCCACAACAGTTAATCAGAGCAGAGGATGTGGAGTCCCCAGCAGAAGTGCTGGCAACAGAACAGAGTGATACCAACCTCTGCCTAGCACCGGCAACAACTGTGGAGTTCCAGGGAGCCGGGGCAGTTGGCCTCTCTCTCCAGCGACAATCTGAGGTAGTAAAGCTTTTACTCCCAGCTGAATCACTGACAGCAGGGCAGAATGCTACTGGCCTCTGAACACAACTGCAGCTTGAGCTGATATCGGGGGATGGGACTGCGGTCTCCACTCACAGCCACCCAGCAGAAGAGCTGGCAACAGAGCAGAGTGCTGCTGGTCTCTGCCCTCAACTAACAGAGGACGGAGTTCCTGTGAAAGTGGATGGGACTTCGGTCTCCACTGACACAACCCCAGAAAATGGTGCGGCACTGAGACAGGAGGATGTCAGCCTTGCTTTGCAAGCACTGGGGGATTTTCATCTACCACAAGTGGATGGGACTTCAGTCCCCACTTGTATACTCCAGGGATGCTGGGCAGTCGGCCCAGATCCCAGATCCCCAACAGCATGACGGAGTGAGCCCAGTCACCCTGTCTTCTCTCCAGCGGCTGAAAGGACTCCAGGGAGAAGGGCCAGTCCAGGCCTCTCCCCAGCGGCGGGCATGTTCTCTGAGAGAGGCAGAGGTTGGCTGGGTAAGTAATGTTCTGTTTGGGACAATTTATTTGGGGTACTGTGTGAATACCGGCATTGGAGGACTGGAACTACTGACTAACTTCAGAGTCAACCTGTCTGGGGTCTCCTCCTGCGTTAGTCTCCTGCCGAAAGGGGAGATGTGTGACAGGAGTGACTTTGGGTTGGGAGTTTGTGAGGCTTAGCTTGCCCTGGAGAGTTCTGAAGGCTCCTTGTCCAGCTTCCCCAGGCCCTCTTATGTGTAAATCACCCTGTGTCTCTAATAGGGGCACAGGGTGAATGAGAACCCCACTATGATCTGTGCTAATCAGACTCAATGCTGTATATATGTATATATAATATGTGGTGTTTCATGCTGTTGGACTATTTGGTGTGATGGTTTGGGGTGTGACTGTATTTTATTGTCTATTGTGGCTGTCTGCCTCAACTATTATGGGATGTGTAAGTGTCTTGCTGTGAGGAAAGAGGGACGGGGATTCCTCCAGCAGCCCCCCTGCTAAGACTGTTTACTGATGAGAAGTTAAACACACCTGACCTGTGTGTCCATTGTCATTGGACAGTTTAACCTGCCCTGTTTTCCAAGGGTGGGGGGAAGTGTTTTGAAGTGGGATCTGTATATCATGTGTTTGAATAAAGCAGTCTGTTGGTTTTTGCCCTACACTGAGGTGTTGTCTGTTCACTGGGGGCAGGGCCGCAATCAGAAATTTTGGGGCCCCTTACACAGCTTCAGGCATGGGCCCCCTGGAGCAGAGGAGAACCGGAGGGGTGCTGCCGCCGCAAATTGAGAATCGGGGGGTGCCATGAATTGAGAAGTGGGGGGGTGCTGCCGCCGCAAATTGTTGAGGTCGGGTGGGACTTTGGGTGCTGACGAACAAAAAAAGAACAAAAAAAATGGGAGAGGTTGCCATCCGGGGCCCTGGGGGCCTCTGGGGACCTCTGGGCCCCTTACAAAAAAAAAATATAAAAAAATATATATTTAAAAAAAAAAAGGGGGGGCCCCTTACAAAAAAAAATTAAAAATTATAAAAAAAAAAGAAAAAAAAATATTTTTATAAAAAAGAAAAAGAAAAGGGGGGTTGCCATCCGGGGCCCTGGGGACCCTTACAAAAAATAAATAAAAATATATTTTTTTTTTCATAAAGGGGGGTTGCCATCCGGGGCCCTGGGGACCTCCGGGCCTCTGGGGACCTCTGGGCCTCTTACAAAAAGAAAAAAGGGGGGGTTGCCATCCGGGCCCTGAGGACCTCTGGGACCCTTACAAAAAAAAAGAAGGGGGTTGCCATCCGGGCCCCTGGGGACCTCCGGGCCCCTTACAGGTGTACTGCCTTTACCCCCCTGATGGCGGCCCTAACTGGGGGGCTAAAGAATCTTGGATGGTGCTGGATCTGGACAGAGGAAGCATTGACGGCGGACCTAGATCTGTTTGAGGACAGAGGGTTCGTCACAACCTCTAAAAAGCGATCCAAACACAAAACACTTTTTAGAGGTGCAGCAGTTTCGATGCAGACCCTTCACGTCTATGCGTTTTTTTCCTTTTGCAGAGACACAGTACAGTCCATTTAGCATGGTTTCCTATGGATCTAGTTCACATCTGTGCATTTGAGCCGGTTCATTTTTTGGAAAGGGTCAGGGACTTTTTTTTCCCACAGCAGATTGCGGTTTGCGTGTAATAGACTACAGTAGACCCACAACAAAAACACTTTGCTCTTTTTAGCTAATAGGAAAGTATGACAGTTCTGTTCATGTAGTGCGACTTTGATGCGACTTTACACTCTCTGGTACTCAAGTAGCATCAAAGTCTCATCAAAGAATTGCAGGAACGTTTAGGGTTAGCTGTAATGGTTAGGATTAGCGGTAATTGTTAGGGTTAAACTGATAACCCTAACAATTACCACTAATTCTAACTCAAACCCTAACCCTAATGATTACCGCTAACCCTAACTCTAATAACCCCAATGCTAAAATGTATCCCTAGCCATTAACCCTAGCATGCATTAGTGACGTGGATGCGGGCTGCATACAGTTAATGTGGAGCAGGCTGGAGATATTATTCTCCTTGGTCACTCATCTAAGCACTTTACACTAGAATTACCGTATTTATCGGCGTATAACACGCGCCGGCGTATAACATGCGCCCCAAGTTTAGGAGGGAATTTTAAGGAAATTTACTTTTTAGAAGGGAAGTTTAAGGATAAAAACTTACATTTAAATGCCCATCAATGCAGCCTTATCAGTGTCCATCTGCAGCCTTGTCCATCATTGCAGAATGATCAGTGTCCATCTGCAACCTTGTCCAGTGTCATTGCAGCCTTGCCCAGTATCATTGCAGCCTTGCCCAGTGTCATCTGCAGCCTTGCCTAGTGTCATTTGCAGCCTTGCCCTGTGTCATCTGCAGCCTTGCCCGGTGTCATCTGTAGCCTTGCCCAGTGTCATCTGCAGCCTTGCCCAGTGTCATTGCAGCCTTGCCCTGTGTCATTGCAGCTTTGCCCAGTGTAACCTTGCAGCATGATCATTTAAAATTACCGCCACGGCGCAGAGATATACAGAGCCGGATGTCCTGTGTACTCGGCTGTACTCGGCTCCTCTTGCAGTCCCGCCCAGTCCCGCCCCTTGACCAGGCTCCTATGATGGACATAACACAGGTCCAATTGCGGGACTGGGCGTGACTGCGAGCGGAGCTGAGCCTAGCCGAGTACACAGTACACTCGGCTATGTGTATATCGGCGGCGCGCGCTCCTCTTCCCCTCACAGACAGCGGAGATCGGCGTATAACACGCACCCACGATTTTCCCCTGATTTTTAGGAGAAAAAGTGCGTGTTATACGCCGATAAATACAGTAATTCATTTCAGAGCTGTTAATGGCACTACATAGTAACCCCTTTATCAGAAGGACCAAATGGGCTATTCTAGAGATATGGTTTAAAAAAATGATTTTACTAGAAGTGTGCATTCCCTGCTTTCTGAGTATTTTTTTCACATTCTGTAATTATGATGTTAGGACAGTGCAAATAGAAAAAGCTGCACACATAGAGGCTTATTTATTAAAAACTTGCTGGATGAATGTCACAAGCATTTATCCAGCTATAAAAATGCTTTGCATATTTTTTCTAATAGGCTTATTTCCTATGATTGTCAGCTTTATCTAGTGTCCAGAATGCAGAATTTTTCATATTGAAGTGTTTCAAGAAAAAAAAACTGCAGTATGGCCATTAGATGGAGCTGTCGATCATAGGAGATAAATCTATTAGGCAAAATGTGGGAAACATTTGTTACGGCTGGGCCTATACTTTGTCAAGCAAATATTTTATAATTAGACCTATAACACTGGAGTTAGTTTTCAGCATCAATTTAAAGTTATGAAGAAAATTTAGTTAGGAATGGTGCATAGAGGACTATCATAGTAGATTAAGAGGAAATATTATTATGAATGGATATGGTGCATAGCAGCATAGTAGATTAAGAAAAAATATTAACATGAATGATGTATTATGTTGTATGTGGGTTTTATCTCTCAGAGACCATTCTTTGTCATTTTAATCTTGACTGATGTATATTCTTCTGTTGATTACATTACTGGAGCTGACCATGCGAGTGGGCTTATTTAATATATTACCATTTGCTGACCGCCTAATATACATGCATTGCAGCAGGTTGGCTCTATTGCGCGAAATCGCATACCTGTACGTCATTTTGTGCAATAGCCACTGCAGGGCGCACGCGCACTGCCGGAGGAGCAATCGCGCACTGATTGGACAGAGGGGGAGCCAATCAGCGGGTCCGGAAGACCAGATGTCTGTTGGGCCCCCGCGATTGTTCCCGGGAGAGGCAAAATGGCGGTCTGCCTATGTAAACAAGGCAGATCGCTGTTCTGTCAGGGGAGAAGATAGAGATCTTTTGTTGTTGCTAAGCAGGAACACGGATCTCTGTCCTCCCCCAGTCAGAGTAACCCCCCCACAGTTAGCAAGCCCCAGCTAGGCACACAGTTAACCCTTTGATTGTCCCTGATGTTAACCCCTTTCCCTGCCCGTGTCATTGGTACAGTAACAGTGCATATTTTTAGCACTGATTACTGTAATAATGTCACAGTCATGCAGTCCCGGTAAAAATCGCTGATCGCTGCCATTACTAGTATAAATAAATAAAAAATGCCATAAAAATATCCTATAGTTTGTAGACGCAATAACTTTTGTGCAAACCAATCAATATACACTTGAGGCACAAATGTGTAGCAGAATACATATTAGCCTAAATTGATGAAGAAATTCGATTTTTTAATTTTTTTTATTGGCTGTGTTTTATAGTAGAAAGTAAAAAAAAATTATTTTATTTATAGCGGAAAAAATAAAAACCACAGAGGTGATCAAATACCACCAAAAGAAAGCTCTATTTGTATTAGAAAAAAAAGACATCAAATTTTATTTGTGTACAGTGTCGCATTACTGCGCATTTGTTAGTTAAAATAACGCAGTGCCGTATCGCAAAAAATGGCCTGGTCATTAAGGGGGTCTAGAAGTAGTGATCTGAAATTAAATTAGATGCTATGGGTTGCTACTTTGCATACATCACAACTTTGGTGAATACATTTTTAATATCATTATATACAGGTAACAGAAGAACACAAGTGCAGCAACAGAACAGAGATACTCAGTGTTTTATGTTGGTCTGTGATGTTCATGTTTAAATTTCTCACTGAGAAATTATGCATTGTATTGTTGTATTTTAGGTACAAAAATGATCTTATTCAAGAAGGAAGAATAATGTGTAAGCTGAATCATGAGCGAGTTGTAAAGCTGCTTGGTGTTATCTTGGAAGATGGCAACTACTCTTTGGTGATTGAGTACATGTCAAAGAGAAATTTACTAAATGTCTTAAAGCAGCAGGTATGGCACAGATGAGTAATTAGCCTCTGCTTATCGGTGAGAGTTAAAGTTCAAGCTAATAAGTTGATGATTGGATTTTTGTTGCAATATTGCTGGTTTACCTTTATTAAGTCACCACATAAGGTTACATTATGGTAATAAGTTGGAATTGGATGGCATTTATTTTTCTATCTTCAGTAGCTGGAGAACCTTAACATAAAGTGAGTGCTCCCAAACGAAATTTTTCATAATATCTAAATAACAATTTTTTTTTTTTTAAGTTTCTGATATAGTGGGGAGGGAATCCGAACATCTGTCAGATTTGTATTGCTGCCTGTGTCCACTTTAGGAGGATTCACCCTAGAATAGAAATAGAAGAGCAATTTTCCAATAGAGACACTAGTTCTGGTGGATTCCCTCACTCTGGAGGGTTTTCCTCTCACTTCCTTTTTTTCATTATGGGACAGGAAGTGAAGGGAAATCTCTCTAATAGGACACAGATGGCAAAAAAAAATTACTTACTTACTTTATCCAAAATGATAAAAAAAAAAAAAGTTTGCTTTAAGTTTTGCTTTAAATTAAAGTTTTCACAAAGGTGGACAATTAAACTGTGCATATGATTAAAAAAAGACATAAGCAGAGGTTACCTTCAGTGGAAACCACATGTCATTACACCCAGTGAAATTGCTGAATGTTAAATACTAATTCCAAGTGAAATTTATGTTTTTGTTTTATAGAACTGTTAAATACAGTATAGGAAAATCTTAAAGTAAAGATAATATCCACACTGAATGCAACAATACAATATTCCTAACACAGCAGTGTCAAACTCAATTTAATTGCGGGCCGCATCAGCACTATGGTTGCCCTGAAATGGCCAGTTGCATCTGTAAGACTAGATGTCCAGAGCACCCCCCCCACACACACCTTTAAATCAGATGTCTAGAGCTTCCCCACCCTCCCTTACATATCACTGTGCACCTCCCCAGGGCTGGTGCAAGGATTTTTGGCGAAACCTAATTTTTCCGCCCCCATTGACTCCACCCTCTTTGCCCTGCCCATGTGACAGGAGGCGGCGCAATACATCGGCTCTGCTTCGCCTCTAATTACACTACTGGTCAGACGAAGCAGCTGCCTGAGACTGAGTTAGTTATATGCTGCAGCCTGCAGAGCATGCAGACGTGGAGGTAAACCAGCGGCCAGGCATCCCTAAGCAGCAGTGCGCCCTAGGTGGCTGCCTAGTTTGCCTAGTGGTAGCACCGGCCCTGAACCTCCCTTACCTTGTGAAAATAAGCTGGGGGCGGAGCAGGAAAGCTGAAAGTGCAGGGCCTGGAGGAGGACCATAGGAGGTTTGGAGTCAACTGAATTCTGAGGCCAGGAGAGGCAGAGGTGAGGGGGTGTTGTGGCTGCATAGAGGTGCAGGATTGTAGAAGGAGTTCTGTCCTCTCTGCTGCCAACTGCTGAGACAAGGTGGGAGCAGAGACGAGGGGGGGCCCCACCTGCAGGAGAGGTGTCAGGGCCACATGAAATGGCCGGGAGGGCCAGATTCAGCCCACAGGCCTTGTGTTTGACACGTATCCTTATATCAACTTTCATATTGTCAAAAACATAATTTAGAGACTAAAACTATTTAAAATTCAACCAGGACCCTGACTGTTTTTATAAATATGACCAAAGTAGAGAGCAGAAATAATATCCGGGGAAAAAAAAGCCACTGGTAAATGCCTTTGTCCTCTCTTTTGGCCATACTTTGCATTAGAATATAATCAAAGTTCCTTCCCCTAATGCCACTTGCACCCTCAAAGCATGTCATTATCAAATCCAGAGATCAATTTAAGCCAAGCCTCTTTTTAGATTACAAGTTACCATTTCTTTTCCTTAACCTATGTGCATCACAGACTAGCACATTATGACAGACTTACCTGAAAACTAAGCCCCCCAGCAGCACTGCAGCACTGCTGAGGGCGCTTCCATCTTTACTCGGTCTTCCTTCCGGGTTTATATAAATGGCTGAGCCGGCGATGAGTTGCTGTTTAGGGCATGTTTACGGCACTGGTATGCCGTTCCTTCAGAGCGCATTCGCCTGTGATGTCCCCGGCTGCCCCAAAAGTTAATTTTTCCTAAACGGTGCACAGCGGTGTACCTATAGGTAAGACTTATTATAAGCTTACCTATAGGCAAAAATCATACAAGGGAGTACACTACAATACATTACAGTTCTCCCCATATATTATGCAATTACCAATAAGTGCACCCAACTTTAGTTGACTAACATGTTTGCCTAACTTAAAAGTTAACTTCACAACAGGTCTTTTTTGGTTAACCAGAAGCCCCCAGAAAGAGCAGTTACATAGTTATTTCAAGGACTGCAGTGATAGGACTGCCATCAGTTCCACCCAACTCTAGTAAGCACTACAAAGTCAAATGATAGTGTCATACACTTTCCATGGAGTTGTATTGGGTCTGCATATTTGCATATGCATTTGTATGCATATATGATATTTATTTGTTAATCAGTTATTCATTGTAATTCCTGTCTTATTTAAATCTAGATTGATGTGCCCATTTCAGTGAAAGCTCGTTTTATCATGGAAATTATCGAAGGAATGATCTATCTGCATAGCGAAAAAGTGATCCACAAGGACCTGAAACCAGAAAACATTCTGGCAGATGATAATTTTCATGTTAAGGTAGGTTCTTTAGGCCGGGTTTACACCTATGTGAATTGGTTGCAGCTTACACCGCATCCAATTCGCATAACATTTTAAAATACATTTATTTTAATGAGGCTGGTTCACATATGTGCGATGCATTCGCACTGCGCATTGCCCAAAAAACGTGTGCAATTGTCTGCACATTATGTTCTATAGGAACGCATCTGATTCGCAGATGTGTTCCGTTTTGAACAGGAATTCTCTATCTGCTCACTACACTTCCCCCCCTCCCCCTCCCTTCTCCCTCCCCTCTCCCAGGTCATCAAATCTGCAGCTACAATGCAGACGAACCGCTGAACAGCTTTGTTTTCTCTTTGCAGAGAAAAAAGAGCTGGAATTCGCACCACACAAGTGTGAATCCAGCCTCAAAGAAAGAACAGGGGCATATTTATAAAGCAGTGGACGTGACTTTTACAAAACATTCACTGGTGGATAAAGCGGAACTTCACCCAAAACGGGACGTTCCTCTCTTCCTCCCCCTCCTGTCACTCATTCTTTTTTTTTAAAAGGTTTTTATTTTTGTTTTACAACAGAAAAACAACAGAGACGGACTGCTATTACAGGTGTGCAAGGTGCACGCAGCAGTGCCAAGTCACATAGGTGGTTATTTACTAAAGGCAAATCCACTTTGCACTACAAGAGCAAACTACAAGTGCAAAGTGCACTTGACATTGCACTGAAAGTGCACTTGGAAATGCAGTTGCTGTAGATCTGAGGGGGACATGCAAGGAAAATAAAAAACAGCATTTTAGCTTGCACATGATTGGATAATAAAATCAGCAGAGCTTCCCCTCATTTCAGATCTACCCCTCAGATTTACAGCGACTGCACTTCCAAGTGCACTTTCAGTGCAAATTCAAGTGCACTTTGCACTTGTAGTTTGCACTTGTAGTGCAAACTGGATTTGCCTTTCGTAAATAACCCCCATAGTATTTAAAGTAAATCAAATTAACAGTCTGTGAATAAACAGAAATACCCCAACAATCATACATACGCACATTCATACATACACCCACTCAAGTCCACAGCAACAGTAGAATTACAAGGCCCCCCCAGGTAGCGGAAGTTCCATACCAAGCAATCTCTGGTTATTTGTTTTGGCAACCTGCCGATCAGTGTTCCTGGATTACATTAGTAGAGGACTCACTGAGAGAGTTGTGAGGAAAGTACATCCCCCCCAGAAATCCTCAGAGACATCTAGCCATTGTTGCCATATTTTGGTGAATTTCTTAGGGCATGCCCTACTCTTATATATCAATTAAAATTTGGGGAGGACCCCATGGATATTTTGCGAAAGAAGGCGTGGGCTGAAAGTGGGCCCACATCCTTCCGATGCATTAAGATGGTTTTACGTGCATAAAATAACAGTATACGTAACAAAGTCCTGGCGTGTGTACGAGGAACATGGTCATTAAGAATTCCTAAAAAGTCCAACCTCTGGAGTATGAGGTATCGGTAGGTGAAGTTTGTGGTCAAAAAAAGCAAATAGATCCTTCCAGAAGGTTGAAAGTCCAGAACATGTCCAGAACATGTGAAAAAAATCAGCAGCAATCATATCACATCTAGCACATGCAATATCCCGGCCTAGTCACATCCGAACCAGCCTAGCCCGTCACTCATTCTTAACATTTGTGACATCTTTTTTTTTAGGGGAGTTGTGTACTTGGTTTTGACAGATACCTGCTCCCCCCACTTCTGGTAAGATCCCTGTGGGGACCTGAACGGAAGTTCGGCCCCCCCTCCTTCCCCAGCAGCCTTCGGGGACACATCACAGGTCCCAGAAAGCTTGGGGACCAATCAAATAGTGCAGCGTGGCTCGCACATGCACCAGTAAGTATGCTGGTGCCAAGGACCGAAGCCCGGTGAAGAAACCGGCCAGGTGAGAACATCGCTGGATCCTGGGGCAGGTGAGTGTACTATTATTAAAAGTCTGCAGCTACAGTTTTTTGTAGTTGCTGACTTGAGATTCACCTGCACTAAATGTTTGATGAATGCCAAACTTGCTGCTTCATAAATATGCCCCTTTGAATACATTCTTTTAACCTTACTTACTGCTTGGACTGTGAAACACACCGACAACCTTCATGATGGGTTTCCATTAATTATGTCTCCACAGATTGCAGATCTTGGTGTTGCAGCCTTCCAGAAATGGAGCACTTTGACCAAAGAGGAAACCAGTCGCCAAAGGAATCAGAGCAAAACAAAAAGTACAGCCAAGGCCATCAGTGGCGGAACAATAAGCTACATGGCACCAGAGCACTTCAAAGATATAAACCAAAAAGCAACTAAAAAATCTGATGTGTACAGTTTTGCCATCGTTATCTGGGTGATACTAAGCAACAAAGAACCCTATGAGAGTACGTTTGTGTTATCTATTGTTTTGTATTATACTAACTACTTTTTTATATCTACTTTATTTGTTTTATAAGCTTTTTATATATTTAGTATAAAACAAATATGCGTGTGCATTTTTATTCACTACATTTCTATACAGTGTTTGTATGGAGAATATCTTTCTTAGGCTTGGTTCACACTGCTGCGACAGCAAAGTTGTAAGACTTTGCCTGCGACTTTTCCCCGCGACTTCCTTCAAACTTGATCTGACTTGGATGCTATTTAGGAGACTGTACAAGGGCTAAAATCGCATCCAAGTCAGACCAAAGTAGTACAGGAATCTCTTCTAAAGTGGTAGCGACTTGTGTAGTATCAGTTATGATGGCTCTCAAACAAACAATGAATTTGACATGTCATGCGACTTGGGGCCTCACAAGTCGGATCCCATGTCGCAGCAGTGTGAACTGAGCCTAAGTGTGGATATTTTGGACCTTTTTTTGGAACTCAGAAGGCTTGAGCTGATTTTCTGTGCTTTCTTATAATGTCTTTCATCTACAGTGTACTTTGCAACAGTCTGGCATTATGTCTCTATCTGCCCCTTGACTGTAAAATTATCACTAGAGATGAAAGTCACCTGATATGGGAATTTTCAACTAGATCAGATGGCAAGTATCCATGAATCCTATGAATGAACACTGGATGATGGCTCTAAGGCTACATTTCCACTAGCCCATTCTCTAAAAAGTGATCCCTGGTCAATCCTTTCTCAGAGTGCTATAAAAGAAGCCGCTGTTGGACGTTCAGGAGGCGATCCTTCCGCCTTTGAATGACTGCTTTTTTAGGTTAATAAACCTGATTGTGGCATTTTTCACCCTGAGTTAAGCAGTGCCAATAGTCTCTCCCTACACAGCCATTCATGTCCTCCATCTCCCCTCTCGACATTGATTGAAATTTGGCCAGTATATCAGGAGCTGGGCAAATTTTGATCCAAGTATGGGCAGGTTGATTGTACCCAAGTCTATCCATCAATTGACTTGAGCACAACCAACCTGTTGAATATATATATATATATATATATATATATATATATATATATATTGAGATTACTAGTCCTTTAGATGCGATGACTGCTTTATTCTCTCCTGTTGATCTTGTCAATAATGCACATTCTGATTGACAGTTACCTAACTCACTCATTGTACTGTATCTTTAGAGGAGCCTCACATCCACAGAGTCCTATGGTGGTATAAGAGAGACAACCTCAGCCAGGGCTCCCACAAGGCCACGCCCCCAAAGTTCATTATTAGGGTCTACATACATTTTAAAGTCATAAGGCTTCTGTGTAAACTTTAAGCTGACCATAGATATAAGGACAAGATCAAGATTGAGTAGACTAGAAAACCTTTACTGATCACTGTTGTGAGCTGCCATCACCCCCCCCCCCCCAAACCTTCCTTCCAATATGTACATTTAAAGCAGTATTAAGCTGCAAAACAAACATGTAATATATATATTGCATCTTACCAACCCTTAAATGTAAGGACTGCATTTGTTGTTATATTTTTTTTAGGCATTTTTTCCTTTATTTTCACCTGATGATATAGCCAGTAGCACACTTTTATTTTAGGGTGTCTCCACTGTGGATGGAGGAGCAACTCCGACGCCCTTGGACAGCAGCATTCTCAGTCTGGGGAGAGGGTAGTGTTAGATGCACTAGCAGATTTTGATTAACCTAACTAATAAATTAAAGCCAAACTCCAACTAACACCTTGACTAAATTGACTAATAAAATCTGACCTTTTTGGACACCCCTGTCAGTGTTAAATGTTTTTTCCCAACCATCCAACTGCCACTTTTGCTGGACAGCTTGGTCTGTTAAAGGAACTTGACAAATAACAAACATATTGGCCAGATCACCAGTAAAAATAAAGGGAAAATAAGCATAAAAAATGTAAAACCAATCCAACCACCACATCTAAAAACTGGTGAGTTGCAATAAAGTTTTTCTATTTTGGTTTAATAGCTCTTTAAGCAAACAGGGTGTACATGCTTGTAAAACTATTTGGAATTGCACCATAGGTTAGGAACCCCAGACTTTTGATAGCTCCACAAACCCCAAGATTAAGGGAAGGAAGGCGACACTGTAGCAGCTGTCCTAATAGGAAATCAAAAGATTTGACTGAATTCGGGCTTTTAAATATTTCCTTCCTTAAATCCATAGCGTATTTGCATAATCCAAAAGTGTTGGTAAGTGTTAAGATATTGTGCAATATAAATGACAATATATGATGAATGGTATGAAGAAAATGTGCTCATATGTGTTTTTGTTTTATGTTGTTTTTTAGATGTCATTAGTAATACACAGCTGTCATTATGTGTAAAAGAAGGCCAAAGGCCAAGTATCACAGATGACAGGTACAATAGTCTACAAGAGGCAGCCATTCTCATGGAGCAATGCTGGAAGGATGATCCAGATGAAAGACCTTCTTTTGAAGGTAAAGTAAATAACAAATCATTACCCTTTTATGGTTTACCTTATAAAAATAGGCATAAAGGTTATAATTTATTTCATCATTACAGTTTAAGTTCAACATTTCCAAGGCCCTCTCCACTCCAGGAATGATGCTTTAATTTTGGGAGGACATTTTCCAGTTTCCAATTTTTCTTGTACAGTTTCCCCAAAACCGTGTCACTGTGTCCTCTCACAAGGTGATGACAGCTGGACTTCCCAGTATTCTACATACCAATAATAGTGTGACCCCATTTTTAACCTTTGAGGTGACAGTGGTAGCAAATTATACTTATTAGATAAACTTGGAATTTATTTGACACTGTTAGCAAGATAAGAAAAAATAAAATATATGTCCAGACCAGGGGTGTCAAAACCTTTTTCAAAGAGGACCATATTTGATGAAGTGAACATGTGTTAGGGCCGACCGTTTTGCCTGACATTCTTTGAACCATTAAAATTTTATTTAAATTAACTAATACATTGCCCAATAAGAATTCTCTTGCCTTTGTGGCTGTGTGTGGTGAAGAGTGTAAGAATGAGCTTGGGCGTGTTATTTGGATATACCATATTTATCGGCGTATTACATGCACCTTCACTTTAAGAGGGAAGTTTCAGGATTTTTTTTGTATTTTAAATAAAGAACTGTGAAGCAAAATAAGGGTCAGTGCCCATAGATGCAGCCTAATCAGTGCCCACCTGCAGCCTCACTATTGTCATGAATGCAGCCTCCCCATTGCCATGAATGCAGCCTCCCCATTGCCATGAATGCAGCCTCCCCATTGCCATGAATGCAGCCTCACCATTGCCATGAATGCAGCCTCACTATTGCCCTCAGTGACGCCTGATCTCTGCCCATCTGCAGACTCAGAGGGGACAGGGAGGTGGCGAGACAAGCGCCAACAGATTACATAGAGGAGAATCTCCTGTTTACTCGGCGGCCTCTTTAATACAAAGTCCCGCCTCCTATGATAGACAGGACAGTTGTCCAATGCCAGCCCAGGAGACGGGACTTCCTATTACAGAGGCCGCCGAGTAAACAGGAGATTCTCCTGTATGAAATCTGACGGCACTTGTCCCGCCCCCTCCCTGTCCCCTCTGAGGAACGATAGATACGTGCCACTTGGGGATTCATTGGGGGCCACAAAAGATATACCGTATATATCCAAATTACCAGTGGGGCCGTATGAAACCGGACCACGGGTCGGACTTTGGACATGCCTGGTCTAGATTGTATTATAATGTCTTTCTTATAGTCCTATACCTGTGAAAAAATTTGTAAAGAGTTTACATTGTACATCCTAGAGTTTGATATTGGCCAGTTAGTTGTTTAATGTGGTCGTGTAAATCAGTTTGGTCTGGGAAATTCCTCATGTCTAGCATTTAATCTGAGTATTTTTAAAAAGGTTTTTCTCTGCTGTCTGTTCACACTTTGTTTCTCCACATCACAGTACCCTGTCACACTTCACCCCGCTTGTTTAGCAGAGGGCCGGTGTGTGGGGGTCAGGAGAGATAGCTGAGCATTTTGGTGGTTAGGGGTTTGCACGAGTTAGCACGTGTGTAGGTAACCCTAATGACCAAACCTACATAAAAGATTTTCACTGGGTGTTCAGAATCCTCAGAATTTGAAAATTAATTGCAGATTAAAGCGGAAGTAAACCCATCGATTTAACAGTTTCAAAAAGCAGTTACATTCCCGGCATGCCGGGATTTCCAACTGTCACATTCGTTGTGCTCTCAACCAAACTGCCAAACCATCCAATGGCTGGTGTCATAACTGATCACATGTGCAGCATCATGGCAGTTGAAGATTAAACAGAGGCCAAGATGGCAGCTTCCTTGCCTGAAAATGATAGGAGGGTTTACTTCCACTTCAAATACAATTACTCTGATAACATTCCACTCTGATTACAAAAAATACCCAGTTCTTTCAGTTATTGGGAAGCTTGGTGACTGACTGTTCAATTAACAAGTGTTGTCACATGGCGGCTAAGTGGAAGTCATTAGCTCTGTGTAAACTGGGCTTCCTCTCCTTCATCCCATTGAGTGAATGGAGCAGCAGGGGAGTGAAAAAAAGGTAAAAATGTACAGCTGACATGGCCAGCATGTAAGTGAAACAGTTGCTCTGCTTATGCAATACATTTTCAAAATCAGAGGATTCTCATACTTCCCCCCTATTTCTACCGGGCAGGATAATGGACTAGTATACATAGGTTTTTTGGGGGCCTCCAAACAAAAAAATAAAAGTTCAGCAGCTACAAATACTGTAGCTGCTGACTTTTAATATATGGACACATACCTGTCCAGGTTTCCCACGATGTCGGCACTCCAGACGATTTTCGGATCGGCTCTTAAGTGCTGCTGCCGCCAGTCATGGTGAGGGAATCTGTCAGTGAAGCCTTCAGCTTCACAGCCAGTTTCCTACTGCGCATGCGCGAAGCACGCTGCACTTTCTAACTGGTCTGCCAGCAGAAGGAGGAGGGGGGCCGAACTTCCGGAAGTGGGGAAGGGTACCCAGAAAGGTGCCAAATGTGGCACTGGAGGGGGGGGGGGGGGAAGCAGATAAGCGGTTCCACTTTTTGGTTTAACTCTGCTTTAAAATCCATCAAATGGAAAATCAATCATCCACAGCTCAAGAAACCCCTAGCTACCTCTGCAGGACCCCTTTCTGCTGAGTGTGGCCTCATGGAAGTGGGTCTTAATTTGTGGGGCCATATAAATGCGCCACTGTGTTTGTGCTGAGAGCGCACTCCCAGCACAGAAACAAAACTCTCATGGACAGCTCCAGGTCCTGTGCCAACAATGGGTAACCAGGAGGACCAGTTCACAATCAGCTGATTGCTACAATAGTCTGTGATTGGAGTGATAAGTCGCTGTACCCTGTGTTTTTTTTATCCTTTGGAATACAGAAAAAGATACTTTGTAGGACCTATACTCCTTTACATTACAGTGCCCCTTTCATTTGCAGCCTCCCCTGCAAAGTCCTATCAGGGCAGAGGCACATAGCAGCTGGGTGTTCTCTATCGGTCACCCACCCTGCTGCCGATATCATACTCACAGCACGGGTGATTACCGGCTTGTTAATATGAAAAGACTCTGTCCCGATCTGCAGCACTTCCTGCCCCCACCTGCTGTGATTATGATAGTGGGAGACCCGAGAGAACACCCAGGCTGATAAGTGACACAGCCGTGGTTCTGACAGAACTGCTGCTCGGTCCGTGTCCAGACTGCGGTCCGCCATTTGATGAACCCTGTTTTAAATCTTTATTGAATTGGATTTTTTTTCCCAAAAACATCCCTACACCCTCAATGTTAGTAATAAATAGTACAAACATCTGTTTATATTCTTTGGTCCAGATGGCAGACCAGTGCAGTTCTTTTCTTCTTCGCCAGCTGAGCACAGTACTTGCACAGCCACGAACTGGCTTCATACACTTTATTATTCTACCCGTACATCAATACATGGACAAATTTACAGTTAGTTAACTGACTCCTATGAACCCAACAAACACATGTGCAGTATTAATCCCAGTCAGCTATAAAAACAAACAAACATATAAACAGAGCCCGGAGAGCTGTGAGAACCTGTTACCTGCTTAACAAAATGGAGACAGACATTACAGTTACATTACAATCTGGTACAAGAGGAATCACAGGGTCCTGCTCATTAGAACTTACAATCTAAAAAGGGAGGGTCAATTGATACAAAAGGTAATATTATGAATATGGGAGGAGAGCAAGGCGTGGTATTTGAGTGAACGATAATAACATTTTAGTTAAAGTGTTGCTAAACTCAGTAATATGAAAATAGTTAATCTGCCCATCCACAGTGCCCACAGCTTATAAATCTTCTTTTTACATTAAAATAGTGCCACTATATACCTTTTTGGCTGATCTGTATACCACGGTCACATCATAAAATGCAGAGTTTGTCCAGAGGTGTGTGTTTAGGTAGGAGGAGATTTCCACTATAGCTTGTATACACGCCCACATGTGTGATATCAATATCACGTGACCTGGCTAGCTCTGAGAACGAGGAAATGTTCTCTCCAGCATAAAATACACAACTGAGAATGTGCAGGTTGGCTACCCTGCCTGTGTTTTATCTGGCCTTCACCAGAGAGACAGTGCAGGAGGGGGAGGATCTGTGCATACAGGATAAAACAGCCTTTTTACACAATGCAGAGGAAAAACTCCTTAAGTTCCACAGTGAGTATAACAAGCATGCTATTCTGCATATACAGACTGATTTTACTGTTGTGGCTTTAGTAAAACTTTAAACATGTTCCTTATATGTTACTTTACTTTTCAGACTGTGAAAAACAATTTCGGCCTGTGTATTCTGAAAAATATGAAAAGAACATTGAATGTGATGTGGCTAAATTGCAGGTAATGTGCTGACATGTTTAATTTGTTTAGTTCCGAATTAGTTTTTTAATAAATTTTGACAAATTAGTAATTCGGAAATTTCCAAATTTTCGGATTTTCCGAATTTTCGAATTTGAATTTTCGAAAATTTGATATTCAAAATTTCGGTAATTCGGGCATTCGAAAACAAAATTCGAAATTCGGAAATTCTAAATTGGTGTCTGTGGAAGGAATAGTGCCCCATTGTTGATATCAGCGGGAGGAATAGTACCCCGTCATTGGTGTCAAGGGAGAAATGATGTCCCATCGTTGGTGTCAGTGGAAGTAGGAGGAATTTTGTGCAACTCTTTATGTCAGTGGAAGGAGTGGTGCCTCTTTGTTGGTGTCAGTAAGAGAAATAGTGCCTTGTATCAGTGGGAGGAATGGTGCCCCAAGGGCCGAATAAAGGCAAGCAAAGGGCCGCAGTTTAGAAACCACTGGTCTACACTTCTGACCACGTGTCATTTTACACCCACATTTAGGGTGTAACATAATACATGTTTAGATACACCCACAAAACTTATAAATGCCCCTTTACTTGCCTAAATTACAAGATTCTTTACCCTGCATACACCAATTTTGTTTTGAATTCAGCAGGTAAATTTAAAGAGATTTGACAATGAAAAGACTACAGGTCTCCTCTGCCACTGGGGCAGATAGATTCAGGGAACTCAATAGGGCACAAATGTGGTGTGATCACTTCCTCCAGCCCCATAACCGAGGATCCATACCGCTGTACACTTCTGGGGCTGGTTGAATAGTCTGTGTACTGCTTCCATGATACACTGATTGTGGTTGCAATCCTCTGCAGGTGCCAATGCAAAAATGGAATAAATGCAATTTTTTTATTTTAATAATGTGGGTGCATTGGTTACATTTTTGCAAAAGGTAAACTATGCTTTTAAGTTGTATAATGCTTTGGATGTGGAAGAAATGCATGAGCAGCATCTGTTTGAGGCAGAACACAAGCCAGTCAAAATTCAACATCCTAAAAGCGTAGTATGATACCCACATCCTGGCTCACATGCATTGCAATACTGAGCAGAAAAATTTGGGTGCAGAACATTCCTATAAAGGAATTTAGGCTGCATTCACACTTCAGCGTTTTGAATCGCGTGAAGCATGTCGCCCAAAAGTAGCTCCTGAACTTTTTTTTTTGTTGGGTGCTTCATGCAATGTGGGTTTCCGCAATTGCAGCGCGATTTATCACGTGACAATCGTGGCAGACCGGCACTGCAAATTTAGGTGTCATTCAAATGAATGGCATCTTAAATGTGAGTCACTTGATTTGTCATTCACAGATGTGCCGCGATTCATGCCCGCGATTCAAAAGGCTGAAGTTTGAATGCGGTCTTATACTAATGTGTCTCGGTGCAAGTTGTAGATCTAAGCTGTATGCCAATGTTTTAAGATGGTAAAATCCCATTGCTAAAAGCAGGAACATTAGAGTTATTATGGGATAACGCAATACATTTGTGCTAATACTTCAGTACTTCAGTAGTAGTATATGCATGGAAAATATGGGAAACACATTATATAACCTGATGAATTAATATAAAAATTATTTAAATAAAGTACAAGCATCTGTATAGAAATGCAAATATTATACAGCAATAACAAAAACAACAGAAAAGAGGGAGAAAAAAAGTATTTTGCATACAAGCATTCAAAAGGTAATGAGTTTCTATAACCACTTCCCGTGCTTAGGGCGTTTATAAACAGCCTAACATTGAAGTGGTTATACTGGGATCATAGTTGAGCCTACAACCATGATCCCAGTATAATTTATTTCAGTGGATAATTCGCTACAATGTAAAAGTCACCTAAGCAGCTATAGAGCCGCTGGATCACTTTTACAGGTGGTGGAAAGGGGTCCCTCTCCCGATCAAATGAGAGAGCTCAATAAAGATGCGACTGATGGCATCCATATCCTGGGACACAGTGAGAGGAACTGATGTTGTTCCTCCCACTGTGTGATGTCAGAAACCTGAATTTTGTCACTTTTGGTTTCCATCTCATGTAAACAAGCCGTTACCAGCTTGTAAAAGCATCTGATCTAACCGATCTCATGCTATAACAAGGGGAGTTGTTCATCCCTTGTGATAGCAAAAAAGTTGATGCAAAAAATAAAAAGGTGCAATGTAAACAAAAAATACAAATAAGATAAAATGTTAAAGTGCCTCATCCCCAAGCTTACGCGCAAATGCGAACGCATGTAAACATGTGAGGTATTGCCAGGAACGTCAGAGCAAGAGCAATAATTCTAGCTCCAGACCTCCTGATTTTTTTCTTTGGAGAAAGAATGTACAGTTCACTATATACCAGAGTAGTCACTTATAAAAAAAACAAAAAAAACAAGTGACAAGCTTACAGTATATAGCTTATGTTCATGAGGTCTCCTGAGATATCATATTATTTAAACAGTTATACTGTGGGGAGAAAGGCATAGGAAGGTTTAGAAACCTTTCGCCATGTCTTAGAATCAGCAAATTATAGGTGCCAACCAGGTTAAAAGTCACCTGTGTAAGACCATAATGCTGAAATTCAATCTCAAATAAGAGGGAGGGAGGGGAACCTAGAAAGTTATAGGGGTATAGTTGTATGTGGCCAAACCCACATAGATTTGGGTTCCCAAAAAGCCAGAACTGGTATGATGGGGAAGAGCAGAAGTACCTGTAAAGGCTTTTACAGCATCGTCTATGGAGATTTTTAGGTACTGTAGTTTAGTACCATTCCACGGGCGTACGCAATTTTACAGTGTAATATGTTAGGTATCTATTTCCTCGGCATAACATCATCTTTTTATATATATTTTTTTCCTCTGATTTTATTATTAAAGTGATTGTAAAGTCTTGTTTAAAAAAAAATAATAATTACAAACATGTTATACTTACCTCCTTTGTGCAGTTGGTTTTGCACGGAGCAGCCCGGATCCTCCTCTTCTCTGGCCCTCTTTGCTGCTCTTCGCCCCTCCTTCCTATCAAGTGTCCCCACAGTCAGCAGCTTCCTATGGGGGCACTGAAGCTGAGTCCATTCAAACACGGAGCCCCAAGCGGCCCCGCCCCCTCTCTCTCTCCTGATTGGCTGACTGACTTTAATTGACAGCCGCGAGAGCCAATGGCACCGCTGCTGTGTCTCAGCCAATCAGGAGGAGTGTCCCGGTCGACTTAGACATTCGTAGACATTGCTGGAGAGAGATGGGGCTCAGGTAAGTAATTAGGGGGTGCTGGGGAGGCTGCTACGCACTAAAGGTTTTTTATCTTAATGCATAGAATGCATTAAGAAAAAAACCTTCTGCCTTTTCAACTCCAATAAAGTTTTCATAAGAAAGAAAATATATAATAAAAAGAACAAAAAAGAAAAGAAAAAAAAAGAAACCAAACACGAAAAACAATATCAAACATAAAAAAAAATTGAAGTCAGTTTTCCATCAATACTATTGATTCATTATCATCTAAGTTTTCAAAGATATTAAAAAAATATTCAGAAATATCAAGTCCCCAAGGGTAGGAGGATTGGGTGAGACCCAGCGAGTGGGTCTATACGAGTGGGGATACAATACAATAGTTTGGAGATCCCTGGTTCTAGTGGATCGGATGGCAGTTGGGTGTAAACGAACAGGCGGTCCGTTTGCATCCGGCCGCCAATAGGGGAGAGCAGTCTGTGTCTCTGCATGAGCAGACCAGACACAGGCCTGTCATCTGCCTGCTCAGCAGGGGTCAGCGGAGAAATCCCCTGCTTAGGAAGTGGATCACAGCCGCAGTTCACCCTGTGTGTAAGGGGCCTTAAATGGTGTCGTTCCAACATTCTTGGGAGGCTGCAAAATACAGGGTGTCCCAAAAATTGTATATACACAATCTGAATGACTAGTTATCAGCAATGCCTGGACCAAAATGGTCATCAGTTCAGAGAACAGGCACCAAGAATAAAAAAGTACATTTATGTATATATTTTAAAATTTGAAAGTGAACTGTATGGTAATAAATACTGACTTTATAATCATCCAAATTGTGTATACATTTTTTGGCACACCCTATAATTTATTTTAAAATTGTTGACTCCCAATTTTGTGTCTCCATCTAAAATTTCCTTCTGTATAGTATGCTGTAAATTATATTTCATTAGACTTCTTTCATGCATTTAGAAAGATTACCCGAAGCCAGAAGCATTTATTCAAAGGATGGCATCTTTGCAGATAGACTGTGATGCAGAACCTCCTAGTATGCAACCAAGAGGTATGTTGCCTTCCCTATATATTACAGCCTTATAAAAAAAGACCTCAGAACATTAGAAAGCCTAATACAATAATACAATGCCATTGCTGTGTGTATGTACAGCGGGTAAAATAAGTATTGAACACGTCACCATTTTTCTAGGTAAATATATTTCTAAAGGTGCTATTGACATGGAATTTTCCCCACATGTCAGTAACAACCCATGCAATCCATACATACAAAGAAACCAAAACAAATACATTCAGAAATTAAGTTATGTGTAAAAAAATGGAAGGACACAGGGAAAAAGTATTGAACACATGAAGAAAGGGAGGGGCAAAAAAGCATTGAAAGCCAAGACACTAGCTAAAATCTATCAGTAATTAGAAAGCAATCCTGCCCCTTGTCGGTACAAATTAATATCAGCTGGTTCAGTCTCAACTGATGGCCTATAAAACAGAGTCTAGTTTCTTCATACAGTAGATGTCTTAAAGCTGTCATTACCATCTAAGGATTTTGTATGAAGTATTAAATAATTTTCAGTTAGCGTGTTCAATACTTTTTCCCTGTGTTATTCCATTTTATTACACATGACTTCATTTCTGAATGTATTTGTTTTGGTTTCTTTGTATGTTTGGATTGCATGGGTTGTTGTGGACATGTGGTATGAGTTTAGTAAATTGTTACAGAGATTACACAGGACTCTCAAAGGTTCAGCCTGAGAAGCTTCAGCATGTGGATTGTAGGTGGGGAAAGCTCTGTTTTAAAGGATACGTTTTTTTGTAAAGCATTCCACCAGGGATCAGCAGATCGCTGGTGCCATGCAAGTCTCCTTGCAGATCTTTCAGTGTATCCGCTTGCTTGTACCTCGCACAGCCCCGTGGTAGTTCATTGAGAACTACAAGCTGACAGCTGCTAAAACTGTTGGGACTTGTAGTTTTCTATTTACAGAACACTGTGACTGAGTAATGCGGCCGGGGGGAGCGCATTTTTTTAAAATCGTGACAGCTAGCAGGGGGAGAAGATCCCCTGCTAGCTGTCAAAGCGGGAAAGTGGGGGTTCTTTCATAACATGTTACATGTTACACCTTGAATATGGATGTAACATGTTATGAAAGGTGAACTTATCCTTTAAAGTGATATTAAAGGCATACAAAAAAAAAATGTCATACTAACCTGCTTTGTGCAGTGGTTTTGCACAAAGCAGCCCCAATCCTCCTCTTCTCGGGTCCCTTGCTAGAGCTCCTGGTCCCTCCCTCCTGCCGAGTGCCCCCATAGCAAGCAGCTTCCGATTCGCTGCACTGTGTCCATTCACATATGGAGCGTGGCTCAGCCCCGCCCCCGCTCTCTCCTCATGGGCTCACTGGCTGTGATTGACAGTAGCGGGAGCCAATGGCTCCTGCTGCTGTCTCGGCCAATGAGGACAAACTGACTGAGGAGGGCTGCTGCTCTCTTGCACATTGCTGTATAGAGTAGGTAAGTATTGGGGTGGTGGGGCGGGATAGTTGCTGCACACAAGATTTTTTTGCCTTCATGCGTGAAGGTAAAAAAACCTTGAGCCTTTACAACCACTCTAAGTTTTCTCCAGGTTCGGTAATCCAGCATCAGGGCCTGGAGTTTGAAGGTTCTTAAGTGTCTTGGGTGGGAAGGAACCTCAATCCTGTGTCCGGACTTTGCAAGGCACCTGCAGCCAGTGTGAATGCACAGGTGTGCAGAGTTGTTATAAGCCTGATCAGAGCTACAGCAGTTGAAATAGGAGTTGCAGTGGCTGCCATTTGAAGACAGAACCCTGTCAGAAGAACTGGAAGTTTCTGCTGTAAACTGCATCTCTTGTAAGGGGGATTGCTTGCCTAAAGACTGGGAAAGTCCGGACAGCTACGCGGGTCTTGAAGGCCAAGAAAACGGAGGCGGCTAGTGGGCTGGAGGTAATCTGGAAGTCTCTAGAGCAGGGGTCTCAAACTGGTGGCCCTCCAGCTGTTGCAGAACTACAATTCCCATGAGGCATTGCAAGGCTAAACAGTTACAAGCATGACTCCCATAGGCAGAGGCATGATGGAGGGCCGCAGGTTTGAGACCCCTGCTCTAGAGAGACAAAGCTCTCGGGGCTGGAAACCCCTATCCAGAGGGCAGGAGTGGGCCGGTACAGCAAGGTGCTGTGAATAAAGGTTAAGAGAGCCTGAAAAACCAATGGTCTGGGAGACCAGTGTAAGGGACAGTGGTCCTGCTAACAGGACAGCCAGAGGGCTTGGCGTTTTTGTTTCTGCCACTTGTTCTGCTGTGTAAAGCTGGAATCCCTCTGTGGGAAAGCTTGTATTAAATAGGAGCTCCAGGCTCCTGCAGAAAAATTTTTAAGTCAGCAGCTACAGATACTGTAGCTGCTGACTTTTTATATTAGGACACTTACCTGTCCAGGAATCCAGCAGTATCTTCACTCGAGCCAATTTTTCACTAAGGGAAACCGCCAGTGAAGAATTGCAGCTTCACTTATGGCTCCCTAATGCGCATGCGTGAAGCACGCTGTGCTCTCTGATGGGGCCAGCTGCAGGACAATGAGGAGGGGGGGCCGGACTCAGCCGGAAGTGGGAGCGGGTATCTGTCAAAACCAGGTACCCGCTCCTCCCTCTCCCCCAAAAGGTGCCACTTTTATTTATTTACTATTATATCAGTTCTGACATGTTTTGTCTTTTTCTAGATACACCCCAGTCTCTTCATAGCAACTTGGGCTTGGGACACGGAAACATAAATGAGCATTTGTTCAGGGCTTCCAATGAGCCAGAAGAGAGTGAGGAAGAAAAATATGATGACTTACAGCGGAAACTGCAAGAAGAAATTAATTATCATCAGACTGGCAGTCGTATTGATAACTTGATTAACCCTTCCAACCCAGGTGCTCTAAATGAGCTCAGAAGTCGTAAAGTGTTTAATGAACCATGTGATGTGAATCCACACACTCCAGGGAATTTTATACCTGCCAATGGACTATACAGCCCTGAGCAACCTACTCAGGGGGACCCAGGTTACATCTACGTGCCTAATGAACACCAAAGAATGTTCGATCCACGTATTTCAGCTATGCCACCAACTACACCTGAATCAGGGGCATATCCTCATGGGCAGCTTGAAGGTTGGCAAGGATTGCATGGTTTTATGCCATATGATTCTACTAAAGTTCCTGTTGCAGAATCAGAGATGCCAGTTCTTTACCCACAACACCCAAGCTATGCGTATGCTAGTAATGTCAGTTACACAGGAGGTAAGTGTGTTTGCAGCTTTCCTTTGCATTGTGGATACATATCCCATCAGGCCTGCAGCCTGAACAAGAAAACTGTATTGATTCCCAATCCATGCTAAACAGTGTAGATGAATACATTTCCGGCTGCTGGCTATTTTATTCTGACAGCTGGCACCTGTAGCTGTCAAAATAACCAAAGAGTGAATGCAGCTGATGAGGTGCAGTTACTGTTTCGCTGACAATTTTCTGCCCAGCTCTTTCAATTTGCAGATCGAAGGATTTCAGGCTGAGTAATGCCAGTAGGTCCGCCAACAGTCCAAGTTGCAGGTGGATCATCAGGAACCGACCAACATTCACTCTGTGCATGGGCGTCCGCTGAAATGTTTTCGGGGGGGGGGGGGGCGCTTCAGCAGCAGTGATACACAGTCGCATTTTACCCTTTCTTCGACCGCTAGCGGGGGTTAAAAGCGACCCCCACGTTAAAATGTAAAAACACCCCACTGTGCCCCCTGCATCTTTAAATATCTCTTTGTCACTACTGTGTACCGCCTCTCCACAACTGCACCTCTGGACCCCTTTACATTACACAGCACCCCACAGCTCTGGACCCCTTTACATTACACAGCACTCTGCATCACTGACCCCCTTTACATTACACAGCAGCCTGCATCACTGGCCCCCTTTACATTACACAGCACCCTGCATCACTGGACCCCTTTACATTACCCAGCACCCTGCACCCCTTTACATTACACAGCACCCTGCATCACTGGACTCCTTTACATTACACAGCACCCTGCACCCCTTTACATTACACAGCAGCACCCTGCACCTCTGGACACTACACACACTACACACTGACCACTACACTGCACACTGACCACACTGACCATATGTTTGACGTGTCCTATGACGTCATGTCTCTGCAGTCACACACACACACACGTGTTGTAGGACATCTCCTCCTCCCTCCATACCGCACACACAGCCCAGCTCTCTTTCCTTCTCACCTTCAGCAGGTCCAGTGGGGCTGGAAGTGGGTGTAAGGGCGGCGGAGGGTGTAGAACACTGCCAATTTGGCCAACACCTTCTCGATTCCAGGGGGGGGGGACAAATGACCCCCCTTGCCCTATGGAGCGGACGCCCATGGCTCTGTGTATGGCGAGCTTAAATGTAGTATTTACCCCCACACAAAGGTTTAACGAATGGTAAGTGGGGCACTTGCACTGTGTACACTGTACCTTTAGGGCCACTTTGCTCCAACTCCTCTGCCAGTTTTTCAGCACTGCAATCAAAGTGACACATGGATCAGAGGGTATTTGAGAGAATATAACAGCAACCTGAGAGCAATGTTGTGCATCAAATTGTACAGTAAGGCCGGCCATACACGGAGCAAATTTATTTCCTGCAACCATGAGAAATTTGCACGATTTCCCCATCAACACAGACAATGTTGATGTGGGAATCTGTCCTGCAGGGCCATTGTCTTCTCCTGGCAGGGGAAGCCATCCCTACTGGGAGAAGACAGTGATTATCGCTAGCGGCTATAGCAGCCGCTAGCGATAATCGTAAGAGAATCCAGCAATCTGGTTGCTGTACCTAAGTTGATCGGTCACCTTGGTACATTCAGCCTGCCCATTAACAGTTCGAATCTTGGCCGGTTCCTACTGAACCCACAGAGATTCGAAGTTATCTATCAATAGAAGTAGTAGTATTGTACTGTAGAGTTAAAGTAAATACTTTTAACTGGTAATTTTAAGACTGAGATTACTGAGGCCTCTTTAAAGTGGTTGTAAACCCGGAAAAAAAAAAAAAAAAACACCTGCAAGACAAAGCCATAATGAGCTAGTATGACTAGCATACTAGCTCATTATGCATCACTTACCTTAGATCGAAGCCCCGATCTCCCCCTCCAGCCGCAGCCATCGCTCCACAGATACCCGGAAGGTTACTTCCGGGTATCGCCGCTCCAGCCAATCACAGTGCCGCTCCGGCGCTGTGATTGGCCGGAGCGGCGAAGACGTCACTCCGCGCATGCGCGCGGGAGCCGTCAAATCCGGCTAAGCCGGATTTGTGAATGGGGATTGACCCTGTGAATGCACCGTTGTCTACGGCACGCATGTGCCGTAGACATCAGTGCATGTCTTTTTTTGCAAATATCTCCTAAACCGTGTAGGTTTAGGAGATATTTCTTGCACCTACAGGTAAGCCTTAATCTTAATCTAGGCTTACCTGTAGGTGCAAGTTGCATAAGTGCGTTTACAACCACTTTAAAAGACTTGATTTGTACTATGTCACTCCTGACAAAGAGACCTACATTGCCTCTAACATTTCCTCTTAAGAGCAAGCCTGTACTGAGAGAAACATGTAGACTGTCATTTTTTATATATATATATATATATATACAGTGCCTTGCGAAAGTATTCGGCCCCCTTGAACTTTTCATCCTTTTGCCACATTTCAGGCTTCAAACATAAAGATATAAAATTTTAATTTTTTGTGAAGAATCACCAACAAATGGGACACAATTGTGAAGTGGAACGAAATCTATTGGATTTTTGAAACTTTTTTAACTAAGAAAAAAATGAAAAGTGGGGCGTGCAAAATTATTCGGCCCCCTTGCGTTAATACTTTGTAGAGCCACCTTTTGCTGCGATTACAGCTGCAAGTCGCTTGGGGTATGTCTCTATCAGTTTTGCACATCGAGAGACTGAAATTCTTGCCCATTCTTCCTTGCAAAACAGCTCGAGCTCAGTGAGGTTGGATGGAGAGCGTTTGTGAACAGCAGTTTTCAGCTCTTTCCACAGATTCTCGATTGGATTCAGGTCTGGACTTTGACTTGGCCATTCTAACACCTGGATACGTTTATTTGTGAACCATTCCTTTGTAGATTTTGCTGTATGTTTGGGATCATTGTCTTGTTGGAAGATAAATCTCCGTCCCAGTCTCAGGTCTTTTGCAGACTCCAACAGGTTTTCATCCAGAATGGTCCTGTATTTGGCTGCATCCATCTTCCCCTCAATTTTACCATCTTCCCTGTCCCTGCTGAAGAAAAGCAGGCCCAAACCATGATGCTGCCACCACCATGTTTGACAGTGGGGATGGTGTGTTGAGGGTGATGAGCTGTGTTGCTTTTACGCCAAACATATCGTTTTGCATTGTGGCCAAAAAGTTTGATTTTGGTTTCATCGGACCAGAGCACCTTCTTCCACATGTTTGGTGCGTCTCCCAGGTGGCTTGTGGCAAACTTTAGACGAGACTTTTTATGGATATCTTTGAGAAATGGCTTTCTTCTTGCCACTCTTCTATAAAGGCCAGATTTGTGCAGTGTACGACTGATTGTTGTCCTGTGGACAGACTCTCCCACCTCAGCTGTAGTTCTCTGCAGTTCATCCAGAGTGATCATGGGCCTCTTGGCTGCATCTCTGATCAGTCTTCTCCTTGTCTGCAATATGAGCTATGCAATATGATCTCTGTTTACCCTTCATCATTTACATAGTGTAAGGTTTCCCTTCTTTTTTGATGTGTTTCCGCCCTCTACTTATGACGGAGATCCAGTTACCTATACAGATTAACGTTATTTAATGTGTAGTGTCTTACGGTTATATTACGGTCTTGAAGATTTAACAAACATACCAGGTATCATATTCGTCTAGCTATATGCATGACACGGTTGTCTAACCGATAGTCAACTATCCTTTATTTCTGTACATTTTCATTTTTACCATCTTTGTCTTTTTCTTCTATTTTCCATTTTGCTTTCATTTAGTTCCATACATATTTATATGTCCTTGCCAGAAATTGTGTCCCATTAAAGCCGATTATTGCTTTTAAGGTCCATTATATTTTTGATTTTTTACATCTTATATTTTACTAATTGTATCATTATCGCAGTTTATCCGCCTCACATGGCATCAATTTAAAAGTTCTGCTTAAATTTCATAGCATCTCTTCTCTCTCCGTTTTGTCCATACATACAACATTTTACCAGTATTAACGGATTGCACATAGGTTCAGTCCGAGAATTCTCATTTTCACCTATGTATTTGGACATACTACTATATTATGAAGAGATACACATATTGCACATTGTCACACATTCGTTTGCATAAAGATGCTACGACCTAAACGGCCATAAGATCTTTATTGAATGCACATACATGGCCATAATCATGCCCGATAAGGTCATAGAACCGACCAGATGAAATTTTTCAAATTTTTTTTTTAAAATTTTTTTGGCATTGGATGCAGTTTACTAAGCTTAATAATAATAATGTCCGCATTATTATCTTTAATACATAGTTGGAAATTACTTTGGGATTGGAAGCCAGCCTTTGCTAATTGGGTGTATGCCATTCATTTACTTATGCACCACTGCATTTGCTTACGATCTTTTCACTAATTGCCCGTTTGTGTCCTAATTGTGTCATCCATATAATTTATATTTTTACTTTTTCATATTATATACACGAAAAACACTTCACTCTGTTTTATAATAATTTATTATTTTATTTATATCATTCAACACCCAAGCAAGACATCTTTTCACTTTTAAAATTTTTTCTTACTCTCTTCTTCACTTTATAATTTAATGTATTTTGTTTTATGACACAAAAAGAATTTGAGAAGAGGAAGAAAAGTTTTTTATTTTCAATTGTTATATAATTAGGTGATTTATTCATATGTGCATATTTGTGTGATATATACACATGTATTCTATAAGTCATATAGATATAAGTACACCAAGAGTCACATTTAATTATGGTTTTCAATGAATTTGCGTATGTGCGATATTTGTATATTCTTGTTCACATGATGTTCCCCAAACGGCACTGATAGCATACACCTGTCAGTCCACTAATTAATTAATTGAGGTTTAATTACCTAATCACTTTTTCAATTGTTTTGCTTTTGTTTCAACACCATTTGGGAACATATATTAGAGGTGCATTTTAAATTGTTCAATAGCTATGATTAAGCACTGAGTCACAGTGCGAAACGCGTCAGCTCCTGTTTGCTGCTTTCCATGCTGTGATATGTTTTTCACATTTTTGTTTTAATAAACAACCATTTTTGGAGTGCGGCTGTCCAAGCATTTTTTCCTGTTTTCTCCTTGTCTGAGCTGAAAGTTTAGAGGGACAGCCAGGTCTTGGTAGATTTGCAGTGGTCTGATACTCCTTCCATTTCAAAATGATCGCTTGCACAGTGCTCCTTGGGATGTTTAAAGCTTGGGAAATCTTTTTGTATCCAAATCCGGCTTTAAACTTCTCCACAACAGTATTACGGACCTGCCTGGTGTGTTCCTTGGTCTTCATGATGCTCTCTGCGCTTTCAACAGAACCCTGAGACTATCAGAGCAGGTGCATTTATACAGAGACTTGATTACACACAGGTGGATTCTATTTATCACCATCAGTCATTTAGGACAACATTGGATCATTAAGAGATCCTCGCTGAACTTCTGGAGTGAGTTTGCTGCACTGAAAGTAAAGGGGCCGAATAATTTTGCACGCACCACTTTTCAGTTTTTTATTTGCTAAAAAAGTTTAAAATATCCAATAGATTTCGTTCCACTTCACAATTGTGTCCCACTTGTTGGTGATTCTTCACAAAAAATTAAAATTTTATATCTTTATGTTTGAAGCCTGAAATGTGGCAAAATGATGAAAAGTTCAAGGGGGCCGAATACTTTCGCAAGGCACTGTATATATATATATATATATATATATATATATATATATATATATATATACACATACACTCACACTCACACTCACACACACACTCACCGGCCACTTTATTAGGTACACCTTGCTACTACCAGGTTGGACTCCCTGTTGCCTTCAGAACTGCCTTAATTCTTCATGGTATAGATTCAACAAGATGTTGGAAACATTCCTCAGAGATTTTGGTCCATATTGACATGATAGCATCACGCAGTTGCTGCAGATTTGTCGGCTGTACATCCATGATGAAAATCTCCTGTTCCACCACAGCCCAAAGGTGCTCTATTGGATTGAGATCTGGTGACTGTGGAGGCCACTGGAGTACAGTGATCTCATTGTTATGTTCAAGAAACCAGTGGTGAGATGATTTGAGCTTTGTGACATGGTGCATTATCCTGCTGGAAGTAGCCATCAAAAGATGGGTACACTGTAGTCATAAAGGGGTGGACATGGTCAGCAACAATACTTGTTTAAATGATACTCAATTGGTACTAAGGGGCCCAAAGTGTGCCAAGAAAATATCCCCCACACCATTACACCACCACCACCAGCCTGAACCATCGATACAAGGCAGGATGGATCCATGCTTTCATGTGGTTTATGCCAAATTCTGACCCTACCATCTGAATGTTGCAGCTAAAATTAAGACTCCTCAGACCAGGCAATGTTTTTCCAATCTTCTATTGTCCGATTTTGGTGAGTCTGTGCGAATTGTAGCCTCAGTTTCCTGTTCGTAGCCAACAGGAGTGGCACCCGGTGTGGTCTTCTGTTGCTGTAGCCCATTTGCATCGAAGTTCGATGTGTTCTACATTCAGAGGTGGTATTCTGCATACCTTGGTTGTAAGAAGTGGTTATTTGAGTTACTGTTGCCTTTTTATCATCATTTTCTGTAAACTCTAGAAGTGGTTGTGCATGAAAATCCCAGTAGATCAGCAGTTTTTGAAATACTCAGACCAACCTGTTTGGCACCAACAACCATGCCACATTCAGTCACTTAAATCCCCTTTCTTCCCCATTCTGATGCTTGGTTTGAATTTCAGCAAGTTGTCTTCACCACTTCTCAAAGACTAAATGCATTGAGTTGCTGCCATGTGATTGGCTGACTAGCAATTTGTGTTACCAAGCAATTGAACAGGTATACCTAATACAGTGGCCGGTGAGTGTGTATGTATCTATATGTGTGTATATATATATATATATATATATATATATATATATATATATACTGTATATATATACTTTTTTTTTTCTACATGCTACAGGACTGCTAGGACCTATAGCTTGCCTGCACCAAGTATAATACATCAGCATGGTGTTGCTCTGTAATCAAGGATGAAAGCTTTATTGATCATGTTTACCTTTACTTATCTATTTTCAGGGAATGGTTGATCTCTCTGTTTTCATGTTTCCCATTTTTGTTTTTTTTCTGTTTAGGCACACCTGGGAATACTCTTTTCCCTAAGGGAAACTTTGGCTATCCAGGAAGTCAAAGTCTGGACACTTACATTCCAGGTAAGGTCCAAGAGAAGAACATACATAATATATTCTGATTCTAAAATGACCTAGAACATTTAAATGTACCTTATATACTCAAGTATAAGCCGAGATTTTCAGCCCCTTTTTTGGGCTGAAAATGCCCCCCTCGGCTTATACTCGTGTCAGTGTACCTGAAAATATTGAGAGGCTGCGGCGTCCATTGTTTAAAACTCGCGGTCTCCTCCTGGTCCCTTCCTGATAGGCGGAACTGTGTCTGCTGAGAAACGCCCATCACGAACGTTCTCTCATCCTCACCCATCCCAGCAGACACTGTGTTCAGTGTTCTGCCAATCACGGACGCCTTTTCATCCTCAGACAACAGGACGTCCGTGATTGGCGGAACACTGAATACAGTGTCTGCTGGGAAACTGAGTCCGAGGATGAGAGAACGTTCGTGATAGGCGTTTCTCAGCAGACACAGTTCCGCCTATCACGGAAGGGACCAGGAGGAGACCGCGAGTTTTAAACAAATGAATGGACACCCGCAGCCTTCTCAATTTCAGGTACACTGACAACGGGCATAGTGAGGATTGGCACAGTGACAATTGCCACAGTGAGGTTGTAATGGGCACAGTGAGGTTGCAATGGGCACAGTGAGGCGTGCAAATGGGCATTGTTGACCCTCTTTTACGCTTACAGTAGCTGCTGCATTCTCACCCTAGGCTTATACTCGAGTCAATACGTTTTCCCATTTTTTGGGGTAAAATTAGGTACCTCGGCTTATATTCGGGTCAGCTTATACTCGAGTATATACGGTAACTACTTCTAATTATATATCCTTACCTTTATCTTGCTTGTCTGGGTGCATTTTTCAGATTTTTCACATGGTGTGGATGCAGCAGTTTTAACTCAGCTGCCAGCCAAACTCACCCATTAAGATCAATTGTGCAGCATTTGATTTGATTTTTGGCCCTCAATTGCAGTGCAGTCCCACAATGTAAAATTGCTGTTCAAAAAGTAAAAAAACAGGCATCAGGAGACAGCAGTAGTGCCTTTTGAACACATCCCAGTCACTTCTATATCACCCTGCAAGCTTTAAGCATTACCACCTGTGTGAAAGAGCTCGAAGTGAGGGCATTCTTTGTCAATGGCATTGAACACAGGAATGTGTATTGCCCACCATTAGGCTGGGTTCACACTTGTGTGTTGCGTTTTTGAGCTCAGAGTCTTTGCCAAGTTCGCAATCAGTCGTTCAGCGGTTCCTTTGCGTTTTTAGCTGCGGACTTGCCGACCTGGGAAGTCTCGCCGCTGTTATCATGAGGGGGAACTCCACGCCAAATTTTAAATAAAAAACCGGCATGGGTTCCTCTCCAGGAGCATACCAGGCCCTTAGGTCTGATATGGACTTTAACAGGAACCCCTACGCCGAAAAAAAACGGTGTGGGGGTCCCCCCAAAATCCATAGCAGACCCTTATCCGAGCACGCAGCCCGGCCGGTCAGGAAAGGGGGTGGGGATGAGCGAGCGCCCCCCCTCCCTCCTGAACCATACCAGACTGCATGCCCTCAACATGGTGGGTTGGTTGCTTTGGGGCAGGGGGGCGCCCTGCGGCCCCCCCACCCCAAAGCACCCTGCCCCCATGTTGATGAGGACAGGGCCTCTTCCCGACAACCCTGGCCGTTGGTTGTCAGGGTATGCAGGCGGGGGGCTTATCGGAATCCGGGAGCCCCCTTTATTAAGAGGGCCCCCAGATCCCGGACCCCCACCCTATGTGAATGAGTATGGGGTACATCGTACCCCTACCGATTCACCTGGTGGAAAAAAAAGTAAATAAAAACACTATACAGGTTTTTAAAGTAATTTATTAGGCAGCTCCGGGGGTCTTCTTCCGACTTTAGGGGTCTTCTTCCAACTTCGGGGGTCTTTTTCCGACTTCGGGGGTCTCTTCCGACTTCGGGGGTCTCCGGTGTCGTCTCTGCGCTCTCCGGTTCTTTCTTTCTTCTGCCGGGCCTCCGCTATCTTCTTCCAGCTCTTTTGCTAGCAGGGGCCCGGTCTTCTTCGTCGCCTTTATCCCTCTTCTCTCCTGGAGATGTTGACTCGTCGCTGTCTCCGGCTGTAATGCCGTGTGCGCGGAGCGCATTCACTTATATGGGCGTGGTCACCGGGTGATGCCACCCGGTGACCCCGCCCCAATATGGCGTGACAGTCCCGGGGAATGATGGGACTGTGACATCATATGGGGGTGGGGTCACCGGGTGGCATCACCCGGTGACCACGCCCATGCCTATATAAGTGAATGCGTTCCGCGCACACAGCATTACAGCCGGAGACAGCGACGAGTCAACATCTCCAGGAGAGAAGAGGGAAGAAGGCGACGAAGACCGGGCCCCCGCTAGCAAAAGAGCTGGAAGAAGATAGCGGAGGCCCAGCAGAAGGAAGAAAACCGGAGAGCGCGGAGACGACACTGGAGACCCCCGAAGTTGGAAGAAGACCCCCGAAGTTGGAAGAAGACCCCCGAAGTTGGAAGAAGACCCCCGGAGCTGCCTAATAAATTACTTTAAAAACCTGTGTAGTGTTTTTATTGACATTTTTTGAATGGGTACGATGTACCCCATACTCATTCACATAGGGTGGGGGGCCGGGATCTGGGGCCCCCTTATTAAAGGGGGCTCCCGGATTCCGATAAGCCTACCGCCCGCATACCCCGAGAACCAACGGCCAGGGTTGTCGGGAAGAGGCCCTGTCCTCATCAACATGCGGGCAGGGTGCTTTGGGGTGGGGGGGCCGCAGGGCGCCCCCCTGCCCCAAAGCACCCACCCCCCCATGTTGAGGGCATGCGGCCTGGTACGGTTCAGGAGGGGGGGGGGCGCTCGCTCGTCCCCACCCCCTTTCCTGACCGGCCGGGCTGCGTGCTCGGATAAGGGTCTGCTATGGACCCCACGCCGTTTTTTTTCGACGTAGGGGTTCCCGTTAAAGTCCATACCAGACCTAAGGGCCTGGTATGCTCCTGGAGGGGAACCCATGCCGGTTTTTTATTTAAAATTTGGCGTGGAGTTCCCCCCTCAAGATCCCTGTTCAGAACGCAACACATGTGCGAATCAGATGCGTGTCCATAGAACATAATGGGCCTGAATTCGCACCTGAGCCGCACCGCAATGCCTAGAGAACGTACACGTTTTTTCGGCAATGCGCAGTGCGAATGCATCGCACATATGTGAACCAGCCTCATTGTAATCAATGTATTTTATAATGTTATGCGAATTGGATGCGGTGTAAGCCGCAACCAATTTGCATAGGTGTGAACCCGGCCTCAAAGTGGTTGTAAAGTTAAAAAGTTTTTTACCCTAATGCATTCCCTGTATTAAGGTAAAAAATGTTTTAGCACTTTCTGTGTGCCCCCCACGTCCACCCCCACCCCCAAACATATACTTGTGTCTTCTGTCAATCCAGCGCTGTGCTTAGCTGCATCTAGTATTTCTTCACTCTGTGCTCTCATAAGAGGTTCTGAGAGCAGCGTAAGCCATTGGCTCCTGCTGCTGTCATTAAAATCCTGTGAGAAAGAATCGGGGCCGAGCCGCACTGTGTGTGACTGTGGACGCACACAGCCTTGCTTGGCAGCTTGCCCACACATGTGCCAACATAGCACACAACTTGCCATGGGGGCGCACACAGAAGAAGAGCAGTGGAGAGCGCTGGCGGGGGACTCCAGAAGAGGAGATAAGGGACTGCTCTATGCAATACAATTGCTGCTTATAATGTCAGTTTAAAAGGACTTGTATTGACTTGTATTGAGTTCGTAGACAGCCAGAACACTAGCATTTTCAAAAGGCTTCCTTTAACAGGATACTGGTGTGTAAACTGAGATACAAATCTATACTTTGTCATGTATTTGCACCTAATTGTGCAGGTGTGACTGATTATTATTCTGTTTGTTTTGCCTTTCTTCAGAGAAATCTGTCAATCTGACTATATCAAATAGTAGAGCTATTCAGATTGGAAATGGTAATTACATGGCGGTTGAGGCACCAAGAGCAATAAACAGGCATGTTGCTCAAAATTTTCCTGACAAGCAGTATCAACATGTGTTTGGTATGTATTGGTTGTTGTTTATTGGATTTAACCACATCACAATTGTATCTGTTTTCTGCCTAATTGTATTGATCAAAACAATACCAGCCAGGTTACTGAACTGAACACAACATTTCTAGAAGTAAGTGAGGCTCAATTGTATATTGCAATCTCATTACTGAATTTTAACCCCCCGTTCACACCAGTGCAGCTTTGAAATATCGCTACTTCAGCGTGAAATCAAAGCCACAGATTAGTACAATTTGCACCTCCGATTTCATTGCAGATTGCGACTTCGTTTAACAGAAGCCTATGCAAGTCGCAATGAAATGGGGAAAAAAGTAGCTGTGACATGAGTCGTGGTGATTTAAACGGTTTCATTGCCGGCAATGGGGTGTGACTTGTCATGGGATTTGGAACTGTCAAATTGCATGACAAATCGCACCAGTGTGAACAAGGGCTAAAGGTTGGTCGAAAACCAGGACTAAAGGTTGGTTGAAATTAGTCTTCACACTGTTGGACTGAAATATGCCAATTTATTTGCAAATATGTTTTAAGTGGGAAGGTGCGGTACCGGCAGCAGACTATAAGAAATAATCCACTACAGACCTTGGCACATCATCACCTCTTTGCCCATTTACAGGAACTTAAAGGGGTTGTAAAGGTTTGTTTTTTATTTTCAAAATAGGTTCCTTTAAGCTCGTGCATTGTTGGTTCACTTATCTATTCCTTCGATTTCCCTTCTAAATGTTTTTTTTCTTTGTCTGAATTTCTCACTTCCTGTTCCTCCTCAGTAAGCTGTTCTGGCTGACTAAACATGGCTCGGATAATGGTGTGAAGCTTACTGAGGAGAAACAGGAAGTGAGAAATTCAGACAAAGAAAAAAAACATTTAGAGGGGAAATCGAAGGAAAAGGTAAGTGAACCAACAATGCACTAGCTTAAAGGAACCTATTTAGAAAATAAAAAACAAACCTTTACAACCCCTTTAAGACTGCAATTCTTGTTTTTTTTTTGCATCAAAGCAACTTAACCTCCCTGGCGGTATGATTCTGCCTGGAATTATGTACCAAAAGCGGTACAATTATTTTGCATTGAAATTTGGTGTTATGTATTGTAGGCCTGCGATTCTTAGTAATTACTTACTTAAACCTGACCAAACAAGAGTCTAGTAGACATCCCGGGTATGATAAAGTTTGAACCACAAAATAATAAATTATAATATAATAAATAACTATAAATAATTATAACAAATAGTAATGTAATTATAATAAAAATTATTCAATAATGTAATCAAATCAAAAACACAGAAATTTGCTCAGTTGCAGAATTGTCGCTGTCATTAGATTTAGTGTTTGATGACGAATTTCTCCACAAATCGCTATCGCTCAATTCTGTAAGTGATTCTAATTTATTATCGCTGTTTTCTAGCTGGTCTAAAAGCACTTTTGACATAAAGGGACACTTTTTGGTTGCTATGGACAATCTCCAGTTTCCAGGCAGAAAGAACAGTTTTTATAATATAAAAGTGCTTGCAGGACACTGGACAGACCACTAGGGACAAAGGGGGTGTGTTATTATTTGATACAGTACTGTAATCTGTAAGTATACTGTATCTATACTGTCTTTTTCACTTTTTGAATTTGGTGCCGAACTCCGTCCCCGTGCACCGCAACGTCGCAGGGAAACGGAGCTCAGCACTCGGCAGTGTGAATCGAGTGAGGAGACAGCTCGCACACACTGCGGGGAGACATCGCAGGATCCAGGGAACAAGGTAAGTTACTTCCCCTGGATACTGCGATGCAGCCCGAGTCTGGCTCTGGGTTACCGCTCTTAGCATGAAAAACTCACCCCGAGCCACACTCGGGAATACCGCCAAGGGGGTTAAGCACTTCAGAGTTTGTGATTTCACAGTATATTAAATATGAGTTGATACCTTAGTTTCGTTTGACTTACCCCATACTTCACAAAATGTGTTTACTGCCATAATTGGGCTCCCTTCAAAAATTCTAGTTGCCTGGCTGTCTGTGGCTACAACATTTTCAGTCACTAATTCCGAACTTGCATACAGCCTTAAGCCTGGTACACACGATCAGATTTTCCATGGACAAAGTGTAGGACTTTTGTCCAAAGGGCGTTGGCCGTGAACTTGTCTTGCATACAAACGACAAAGAATTGTCGTTAAACAAACACGCAACTACGTGGTTTTTCAGCTCTTTAGCGCCACCCTTTGGACAACTTCTGCTAATGTTGTCTTATGGTTAGCATTGCTTCTGAGCATGCGTGTTTGTATTTGGATTTTTTTCCGATGGACTTGTGTACACACGCTCGGATAATCCGACATCACACATTTGTTGTCGGAAAATTTTAAAGCATGCTATCCAACATTTGTTGTCGGAAAATCCGACAACAATTGTCCGATGGAGCATACAATTGGTCGGATTTTCTGATAAAAACCTGCCATCACACAATTCCCGTCAGAAAATCTGATCGTGTGTACGAGGCTATAGTCAGCCAGGTCATAGTGAAGTCAACACAACTAACCCAATCTGAGTCAATGGTTCAGAAAGTATTTCAGCCAAAGGTTCACCAACACATCCAGGCAACTAGCAATTTCAGAAAGAGAAGTGGTCAGTGATAACCACCTCCCTATTCAGTTTCATATTTGATTTTGATTATTTGATTTTTTTGGTGTGTTTCAGAGGACACTTCATCAGCAAAGGAGCACCAGCTTCAGCTTCTGGGAGATAACCTGTCCAGGAAATGGAAGGAGTTTGCACGCAAAGTTGGGTTTCGACAACCAGAAATTGACGAAATTGACCATGACTATGAAAGAGATGGACTAAAAGAAAAAGTTTTCCAAATGTTGCACAAGTGGCAAATGAAAGTCGGATCTAAATATGTTACAGTTGGAGAGATTGCTAAAGCCCTACGTGATTTGGGAGAAAAAGACCTTCTCAATCAACTCATTCAGCTGAACTAAACACTTATAGAAAGCCTAACTTGAACAAAATGTTTGTGAATCTTAAGACAAACCTGACAAGGATTACAATTTGCCACCAAGCGTATTACTTTTCTAAAACTCAAACAGCAAAGGCAGACAAAATGAGGCTAATTGGAACAAAAGGGTTTATTATGAGGCATTGTGATTGCAAAGGCCACATGCGTTTACATGAAATACCCACTATGCATAATGGACTACAACAGACTGAGTTTGATCGTGTCGGCTTTAGCCAGCGTTGCCTGTTTTTTAGGTATTCTAGGTACTTGGCTCAAAGTATGATATCATTTGACTGTTGAATCTTCATCACAAATTGGTTTCTTCTGATAATGAAAAAAATCCTTCCAAGATCTGCAATGACTTTCCAATAAAGACTTTCTAAAGTTGACGGCGTAAGGGTAGATTTAGATGTGCGCCTAAATCTCCCTTTCCGCTAAAGCCCAATCCATGTTTGGATTGTGCTTCAGAGACTACTGACAGGAGGTGAGGAAGCAATGTGATGCGTCCTCACCACCTGACAAATATGCCACCACCGCGTGCATTGCGGGGCGCGTGCGGCGCTGCCCCATTTTCTTGAATGTGTAGCATTCGGCACGCTTGCGACCCGCCAATTGCTAAATATCAGATAAACTTTACCATGGGCGCGAAGCATCATGACCGTGTCATGTAAACACCACTGTTTGCTGCCTTTTGCTGCTGATGGGGGGGAGGGGATTGGCTCAACCACGCATCTCGGCCACCCCCCCAAACCACACGTCTAAATGAAGCCTTAAGGTTTACCAAGATATCTTTTTCTGTCAGAATCTTCCTCAGGACTTTTAAAGAATAGTTTATAATTTCCTCTAGCTAATTTCCACATGTGTCTATAGACATAGTGCCAAATAGATTTGGAAAAAGCTTAGCTAAGTTTGCCTCAAACTAATCACTGGGCTGTACCCATTCCAGAAAGATCTTGGAGAAAGCATATCATTGGCTAATGCATTTTGGTCCTAGACCATCTGACTTTTATAAAATTGTAACAAATTGGACCCTCTTCTTCTACCTTTTGTGCGCAATTTGGACGCATGTATTTTTTGAATAGTCTTAAACTTACAGAGAATTTTATATTTCATGAGGTAACTGAAGTGCACATATATTTTAAGAATGTCTGGTTCTAGAAACAGTGTATTTTTATATGGTTAGATATTATGTGGTTTAGCAATAGATGTACGCCTTAATCCCTACCTTCAGTTTAAAACCAGTCAAGATCTGGCAGTGTTTAAATGTAAGAAGCTTTTTTTTTTTCTTTAAATCATACTTACCTAGGTGGATGCAGAATCAATGCAATGCTGCATCCGTCCCCCACTGTCTCTAAAGGTAAGAACAGAGCGATCAAACACCGCTGTTCTAAGTGTTCCGTGAGCAGAGAGCTGGTCACTGACTGCTCTGCCACAACCCCTCAAGCTCACTGGAGTACCGGGCTGTGCAGGGGGCAGGAGTAGCTGGCTCGGGCTCTCAGCGGCTCCCTGAGAGGCTGAGCCAGGTGCCGGTCCAGGCTCTTGGTTGGATCCCCACCATATAATCCTGGCTCTGTGATGTCAACCGACAGCTGAAAATGGGTCACAGGAGTGCAGAATGAACTGCACTCCTGTGATCCACAGGAGAGGTACAGCTGTACTTCACCTTTAAATCACTAAATATACATTTTTACAATATACAAAAAAACATTCAGTGTTGTATAATCGACTGCATGATGTGCATTTTAAATTCTGCAACACTTAAATTTGTATTCGTTTTCACTAGTCCCCGTTGCATCAGAAATCATGTTGATCAGAGAGAGTGTGAGGTTATTTAGGGCCCATTCACACATAGTGCAGTAACTGGTGTCTTTCTGCACTGGAAGTATAACAGTCACCGCTAGGGCACATAGAAAACAATACGGCCCAGAGATGCGGTGCAGTGAGCAGACATGCTACATTTTATTGCAGCACAAAGGAATGCACTGAAGGTCATTGCACAGCAGCGTGGTGTGTTGTGCTGCTGTACAGTGACTTGAACAAAGTGTCACTTTGTGCACATCAAATACATATGACAAAAAAAATAAAAACCTGTGATGTGCTGAAACGCACATAACACAGACCCCCCACCGTAGCTTACTGCAACCGAAACTGCCGGCTGCCAGCGGATCGGTGTGACCAGGCCCTTACTGTAAACAGCCAGGCTCTGTTTTATGGGATTGCATTTAGCCCACATCTCACAATTAAACTCAAATTTAAGAAAAAACATTCTAAAAAACCTTACCGCCTTAAATAATAATGAAAAAACACACGAAAAATATATTTGGCATAAATAATGGCCGTGGCACTTTATTGGTATCAAATAGTAAATATTATTAAAAATTTTATTAAATCAAAATTCTATAAATCAGAAATCCAATAAATATGTAAGCTCAGTTATTGGAACTCGAGCCAAATAATTAAATTAACATTAAACATCCCGCCTAGAAATCCAGGGTGACTTAAACCACATAAGTACCACGACAGGGAGGGTAGGGTGGGTAGCTCTTTTGCCTAAGGCTTGACCAGCTGTGAGGGGAAACTCCACATAGCCCCCTTTATATAGGGGTACCAATACCTTCCAGAAGCTTCCACAGCTTCTAATTGGTTAAAAAAACCCTCATCTCGAATCCTTAAAGGGACAGTAACACAGAAATTGTACTACTAATTTTTACCTCAGAATTATTACAAATCTTTTGGCGGGAAGTAGGCGGGGCTGCAGCAAGCCCATGAAGGCGGGCCCAAAAGCTTGTTCCCTCCTTTTACATTCTGCAGGGGATCAGCAGCAGAGTGTTGTACTGTATTAGTCATCAACAAAGGAGGAAGTTTGGAAAAATGCCTAAAACAGGGGCCAGTGTGCTTTGAAAGATTCCACTATTATGTATTTAGTTAGCTAATAAATAGCATCACCCTAAGTTCAAATGCCCACTATGGCACAGTAAAAAAAATCCTCCAGTATCACATAGAACATCCATTATATTGCAGAATGCTATTGTGGCATTAATACCATTATATATATAAATTATAAGGAGGGATACCTTTTAGCACACAGTATGTAGGCAAAGGACACAGCCCTGGTTATGTAGACCACGACGATCTAAAATGCAGAAAATAATGGGCTAAACCACACAGGTGCTTTATTTTTTTTAAATAACAAATGCAGCAATAAAGAGGTTGGATAAAAAGTATAGCGCAGCATAACATTTTTGGCATTAAAATAGTACATTTTGTATAGTGATGTACACGTCAGACCAAAAAGATAAACAACTGAGGCTGCACGAGGGACAAAGGGATTTGGTCTCATGGAGGGACAGCCCCTCCAAATGAGGGACAGTTGGGAGCTATGGTAATATTGTAAATTTGCCCTACTAAGGAACAATACAACCAGCAGCCAATGTATTACAAATGTTTTTACTTGTTTTTAATGAGACTGAATTTGTTAAGACAGATCGTAATGAGATCAACCAGGTTCTTGTTATGATTGATGGAAATATGGAAAATCTGATAAAATATATTTTATTTAAAATGTGCATGCAGGTCTTTTGCTTGTAAAACAGAAATGGCTTAAAGTCGAAGGACCATGTACAGAACAGAGGTTATAGTAATCATGTATTGTATTGCTAACAAACGGGTGTAATTTACAGGACGTACACTCTACTGCATTTATACTGACCCTGTGAGGTGGTCTGTGTATGCTGTGTGTAGAGGATTATAGAGAACTCAGATTAAAAGAAACATTGTATGAGAGAAACACAGAGGCCAACATTGCTGACCTCCTCTTCCTTAAGCTGACCATAGATTGAGCAATTTCCTTTCCTTCAACCATGGGTTGAAGGAAAGGAAACGCGTGATTACCTCATCAACACTGTTAGTGTTGATAGGTGAAACCCCTCTGGCTACGCTATTGTAATCTGACAGTGGGAGGTTTCCACGCCATTGGAATACAATGATCACTGCTGTGCAGTAATCGCACAAAAAAACTTGACAGGCTGGTTGTACTGAAGTCAATTGATAGATCGCAATTCAATCCATCTATGGCCAGCTTTAAAATGCTGGTTGACTCCTTGTTTTAGTTCTGTACATTGAGTCACTGACGTCCAACAAGATAAGGACTTCTGGCTTTCTGCATACTTGTTTTGAATCGGTGACTGAGAAAATACTAAAGCCTGAGAGTCATCACAATAGAACTTCGTAGTATGTAAGTACACTCCAAAGTGAAACTTTTTATACCTAGATTCAGAAGGATCATGCGCTACATTAATGCATTATGTTAATCATTATATTAACCACTTCAGCCCCGGACCATTTTGCTGGTCAATGATGTGGCTCCCAAACAAAATTGATGTCCTTTTTTTCCCACAAATAGAGCTTTCTTTTGGTGGTATTTGATCACCTCTGCGTTTTTTTTTTTTTTTTTTGCGCTATAAACAAAAATAGAGCGACAATTAAAAAAAAAATTTTTTTTACTTTTTTGAAAAAAATGCAATATTTTTTACTTTTTGCTATAATAAATATCCCCAAAAAATATATATAAAAATTTTATTTTTTTTCCTCAGTTTAGGCCGATACGTATTCTTTTACATATTTTTGGTAAAAAAATTGCAATAAGCATTTATTAACCTTCCAAGCGGTATTCCCGAGTGTGGCTCGGGGTGAAGTTTCAGCACCAAAAGCGGTAACCCCGAGCCAGACTCGGGATTGCATCGCAGTGATCCAGGCAGAGTTACTTGCCTTGTCCTCTGGATCCTGCGATGTCTCCCCGCAGTGTGTGCGAGCTGTCTCCTCGCTCGATTCACACAGTGCCCGAGTGCCGCCGAACTCCGTTCCCTGCGACGTTACGACGCACAGGGGCGGAGATCGGCGCCAAATTAAAAAAAGTTAAGACACAATACACACAGTATACTGTAATCTTACAGATTACAGTACTGTATAAAAAAATTACACACCCCCTTTGTCCCTAGTGGTCTGCCCAGTGTCCTGCATGCACTTTTATATAATAAAAACTGTTCTTTCTGCCTGGAAACTGGAGACTGTCCATAGCAACCAAAAAGTGTCCCTTTATGTCAAAAGTGGTTTTAGACCAGCTAGAAAACAGCGATAATAAATTAGAATCACTGGCAGAATTAGGCGATAGCGATTTGTGGGGAAATTCGTCATCAAACACTGAAAAACACTTTTTTTATTATTATTATATTATTATTTGTTATAATTATTTTATAGTTATTTATTATATTATAATTTATGATTTTGTTTTTTGAACTACTAGACTCTGGTTTGGACAGATTTAAGTGAATTATTCCTAAGAATTACAGGCCTGCAATATAAAACGCCAAATTTCCATGCCGAATAATGGTACCGCTTTCAGCACCTAAAATCTGCCAGAATCATACCGCCAGGGAGGTTAATCGGTTTGTGGATTTTTTTTAGCATCTACAAAATAGGGGATAGTTTTATGGCATTTTTATTAATGTTTTTTTTTTTTTTTAACTAGTAATGGCTGCGATCAGCGATTTTTTTTTATCGTGACTGCAACATTATGGCTGACACATCGGACACTTTTGGCACATTTTTGGGACCATTGTCATTTTTACAGCGATCAGTGCTATAAAAATGCACTAATTACTGTGAAAATGACACTGACAGTTAAGGGGTTACCCACTAGGTGGCGCTGTAGGGGTTAAGTGTTCCCTATTGAGTGTTTCTTACTGTAGGGGGGATGGGCTGTGTGTCACATGACACTGATCTTTACTCTGAGTACACGGAGCAGAGATCCGTGTCATTGTCACTAGGCAGAGCGGGGAGATGCTTGTTTACACAAGCATCTCCCCGCTCTATACCTCCGTGAGACGATCGCAGGGATCCCCGCGGCGATCGAGTCCGCGGGATCCGCGGTCCGACTCGCAGGGAAGGCGGTAGGGCCACGCGCGCGCCGCCGGCAGGCATTTAAAGGGGACGTACAGGTATGTGATTATGCCTGTCCGTGCCATTCTGCCGACGTAAATCTACATGGGCCAGTCCTTAAGTGGTTAATATCTAAGAAAACCTGGTAAATGCAATACTGTAATGATAATTTGTTTTAAATACAAGGTGTACAAGTGTGGAGGTCAACCCCAACCATCTGTTTACAACATATCCTACAGCTTTACAATGCAACTGCATAAAGATCACATGACATGACCAAAACAGCCTTATGTGTAATCTCATCTTGGACTATTGTCCAGGTACTGATGATCCATCTAAACAAGCCTTTTTCAACCAGGGTGCCCAGGGGGTGCCTTGGCAAAATGCCTAAAAATTGCCCCAAAATTGTATACAAGCAAGTGTGTGGATGAAGGCTGCATTTTAGTTACACAAAGCCACAGGTTTTCACTGTACACCATTACAACCTTTCTTGCTGCCAACCTCCTAACGACTAATGACATCATCAGTTGATAAGGAGGATGTCAGTTGCCAGCATATCATCCTTATTTGACCCTCCCTTGCCTCTCTCCATCAGCTTTGGGGTCTCATTAACTAAGTTATGGAGAAAAACTGAGGGAGAAGAGAAACATTGGAATACTAGTCAGTACCAGTTTGCAAAAGTGTATTTGCTTTTGAAGAATAAATCACCTCTAACGTTGGGTTTCCTACATGTATTGGTGTTGCTGCATTATGTAAAACTATCAGAATAGTTTTTAGAATGGGGTGCCTCAAGCCTGTCCATAATTTGGAAGGGTGCCTTGAGATTGTCTATAATTTTAAAGGGTGCCATGACTGAAAAAAGGTTGATGTAAACCCAGAGCAAGTTGTTGTTGACTTTGTATTTCGGTATTGTGTAATCCCTACAATGACATAGTGGGATTGATTTACTAAAGGCAAATAGGCTGTTCAATTTGCAAGGGAAGTTGAACTTTGCAAAGGAATTTCCCCCAGAGCTTAGTGAATAAGGTGAAGCTCTGCTGATTTCTGTCATCCAATTATGTGCAAGCAAAAATGCTGTTTATTTTTTATTCTCCTGATTTTCCTTTAAAAATTAGATTTCACCCTATTCATAGCAGGGGACCCTTTATGAACATATCAACTCCAACGTGAGTTTATTTTATCTTGCTTCCAGGAACCAGAGAGTTGAAGTGAGAAGAAAAAGGTTAGCAGATAGAAGTGGATTCAGGCACACTCTTGGCTTCATCACCACTCGATCCCGAGTGGGTACAGCTCACCCGGATAGTCACTCAATAGCACTAGCAGCTGGCGTGATGCTGGAACAATGACTCAGTCCCCTCCAAGGACCAAGTCAAGGAGATCTCTCCTTTTAAAGCAGCAAACAGCTCCTCTAAGGCAGTCCGTGAAGCTAGGAATCCTTCCCTCCGACAGGTCACCAGGCCTTTCCCGAGTTAGCAATCTTTATCACTACCCTCTTGTTATGGGATCGATCCTCCCCGGTTCCCCCTCAGTCAGAGCGGTCACCCCTCCAAGGTTCCCTGGGTTTCCTCAGCTTCTTCTATGGACTCAGTTAAAGGTACTGAGCCCATCCAAAACTCCGTAGTCTTGAGCTAAAGGTGCCCGGGACTCCTCGATCATGATGGGGCGCACCCCCCCCTTGAGGGGTAGCTCCCTCCTCGCATAAAAATGGCCCCCAATGATATGGCGTCTGCCCCTTATATATCCTCTCCCGGCATGCACAGCAGGCCAGAACCGCCCACCAACAGCAGCCGAGAAAGGACATCCAAATTCCACTCCATCACCTGTGGTTCAACCCCGGGTATAGGTGACAACACCACCTATACGACCAAAGGGGAACTGCACGCCAGGTGACACAGCAGTAAAACAGAGTCCAAATAATCAAAAGACCTGAGCTAACTATTGCTCTGGTCACCTCTAAATTAAGGTATAGCGGGGTTAAATTTGGGGACCCCGCTACATACACCCCCTCCTGAATGAGACACTGTCCCCAGTGTCTGGAATAAATTAACACACTCAGTCCTTAGCAAGCGCAAATTTATTCCTGTACTATGTCCAATGCAAGATTGGTGCCTGAATCAAGACCTGAAATATAGCAAAGAGAGAGAAGGACAGAAAAAACAAACAGTTTTCAAATGTACATAGACATTATGTAACAATCCCTCCCATCATCCTATCACAACTATATCCCACCCTTTCTCCGGTGCAGTTGCATAATGGTCTTCCTGTAGGGAAAGAGAAAAAACATACACACGCTAAATATTCTACACTCTATTAACATCCTAACACTATTAATTAGAAGTGAACTATCTCCCCAAGAAAAGATAGTTCCTTTCCACTAAAGCTGCACACACTAAGCCTAGTGTATGAAAATACATTTCCCTAAAATAAGTGCATAAAATAAAAAAAAGTTCAGCAAACCACTACCACCTAGTGGCAGCACATATTATTACCTAGCCTAAGTACAGACGCACCACAACACAGATTTCTCTTTGGTTGATCACAGCGGCTTCCAGCTTTGCCCTGACTAACTCTACCCCAAGTTCAGCTCTCAGTTTTTTTTTTTTTTCAAAAGAGGGAAGGGAAAAAAACTTGTCCTTCAAACCTCCAGAGAGTAAATTCCCTGGGCATAGAGTCAAACAGCAGTTCAAGGCATTGTCCCTGAAGTGGTATAATAATAAAATAAAAAAACAAGTGCCACTTCAGAGATAAAAACTGGGATCAGGGAGATCAAGGGGTTTCCAGTCCTTATCCAAGGTCTCTATGGAATAGATCACATCGTCTCTGTCTTTACTGCAGATCACGACCCTGTCCGCATGTATGTGCCGACCCAGAGTCCAGTCTTTTCGGCAACCTTTGTATCTCCCAGTCATTACGGCCGAACATGAAAAGTACCTATGGCCTTTCTTTACCGCCAAACGATCCCAGATAAAGTCACTATACCATCATTCCCAAAAGGCCTCAATTTCAAAGAGCAAGTTCTTTGGGATGTATGGGTACTCCCATCCATAGTCCGTAGTAACCTTTTGATTCAACAGCCGCTGCAGTCGGGCCAAAGGCGGCATGGTCGCTTGATCTCCAGTTCCCGGCAGGACAACGGCATCCGGAGATCTGCGGGGGCGTACGGGCTCCAACTGTGGCATGGGCGGCCTTAGTGATAAACGAGCCTCCAGTATAGCAGGCACGGAAGACACCGGAGCATGCAAGGTGGACACAGGAACAACTCCTCCAGTAATAACAGGGGTTTCCACCCGGGGTGCAGTTTCCCCAGAGTCCATGGGCGATCCCTTTACACTACAGGGAGAAGTTAGCGAAATTTTGTCCCATCCCTTACTTGCAAACAGTTCATGAATTTCTACATCATCGCCAACTTCAGAGGAAGAGTCTATGTCCGAATAGTCCCACATCTCCGCTGGCAGGCAAACTCTCGTGGACACAGAATCACCAGCATTCAAAAGTTCCTTTGGGCCAGACACCCAAGCATCCCTAATAGAACGGACACTGACCTTTTTTCCCTTTCCCGGCCTACCTCGACCTTCACCTGTCATAGATCGTTCGAAAGCTCCTCCGGCTAGACGATCCGGTTTAGGTAGGCGCTGGGTTAGGCCTCCACCGCGGCTGCGGGAAGCCTTCACGAGTCCTACCCTCCTTTTTGCAGGCGAAAGGGAGGGCTCCGTTGCGACCGAGGCAGCATCCGCTGTGTTCACGGCCTCAAGCTCCTTAATGGCTGGAGCTTCAACCTTCAGTTCCACTATCTCCGTGGTAGTGCGCGAGGGCATGGCTGTGGGAGCACACATTTCCTCCTCAGGAGCAACAGTACCTGAGATACAGTCCAGACGATAGACTTTCAGCACGTCCGTTGGCTGTTCTACCTCAAAGAGGAACTCCCCACAGCGAGTACATCTTCTGAAAGGGTGAAGCTGTACGACCAGTCCCTGGCATCTCGCACAAATCATGCCCAAGGCCCCTGCATCTCTGCACGTGTAGAGGGCAAAGCGACCTCTGGGCTTTAGCCGGATCCCTATATTCGTCAGGGAGGCTACAACAGAGGCAACGTTCATGGTTGAACCGGGCAAAGGAACACGAGATCCCGGTGAAGTAGTCATCCATGAAGCAGAAAACATGTCGTCTCGTCAATGGTTCAGTTGCACTGTCCCTTTGGCGCCAACCGCACCACGAGGAGCACACACTTGGCGGGGCTCCTCCCCTTTTTCTTCCTTACTGCACGCAATTTGCGTGCTTTTACAGACTTTGAGACATGCCCACGAACTACGCAGTTAGAAGTTACAGCCTGTACTTTTCTCTCACTTGTGGCGCAGTCCAATTTCCAAAAATGGCTGACCTTCAAAGAGCCATGCAGGGAAAGTAAAGTCTTGCTCCCAGAAACCACTGCAGAATCCCGGACTCGAGCCCCCACGTGTAGCACACGGATGCTTTTCCCCCTCTTACCTTCTCAAGCAGTTGGAGAAGACACACCTTGCCACATGCCCGCGTCCTCCAGATTATAGAGGTCAGGCGGTGTCACATACTTGGGTCCTGCAGTTGAAAAGTCCCCTTCGTCTGGTTCTCCCCTCTATATTTATAGAGGCGAGGCTTTAACTTTCCCCAATGATGTCAATGTCCACACAATATATCAACTCCAGCGTGAGTTTATTTTATCTTGCTTCCAGGAACCAGAGAGTTGAAGTGAGAAGAAAAAGGTTTGCAGATAGAAATGGATTCAGGCACACTCTTGGCTTCGTCGCCACTCGATCCCGAGGCGGTACAGCTCACCCGGATAGTCACTCAATAGCACTAGCAACCGGCGTGATGCTGGAACAATGACTCAGTCCCCTCCAAGGACCAAGTCAAGGAGATCCCTCCTTTTTAAGCAGCAAACAGCTCCTCTAAGGCAGTCCGTGAAGCTAGGAATCCTTCCCTCCGACAGGTCACCAGGCCTTTCCCGAGTTAGCAATCTTTATCACTACCCTCTTGTTATGGGATCGATCCTCCCCCGGTTCCCCTTCAGTCAGAACGGTCACCCCTCCAAGGTTTCCTGGGTTTCCTCAGCTTCTTCTATTTTCTCAATCAAAGGTACTGAGCCCACCCGGAACTCTGAAGTCTCGAGCTAAAGGTGCCCGAGACTCCTCGATCATGATGGGGCGCACCCCCCCTTGAGGGGTAGCTCCCTCCTCGCATAAAAATGGCCCCCAATGATATGGCATCTGCCCCTCATATATCCTCTCCCGGCATGCACAGCAGGCCAGAACCGCCCACCAATGGCAGCCGAGAAAGGACATCCAATATCCACTCCATCACCTGTGGTTCAACCCCGGGTATAGGTGACAACACCACCTATACGACCAAAGGGGAACTGCACGCCAGGTGACACAGCAGTAAAGCAGAGTCCAAATAATCAAAAGACCTGAGCTAAGTATTGCTCTGGTCACCCCTAAATTTAGGTATAGCGGAGTTAAATTTGGGGACCCCGCTACATTTATTATTAACAATAAAAAATAGCCTTTAGAATCACTTAAACCCAGGGCCGCTGATAAGCCAGTACAACTGGCCCTGTTGTACAGGGCCTGGCCACCAGGGGGGGCCCGGACAATCTGAACAGAGTGCTAAAAAAACAAAAGTCTTTCTCCAACTCCTCCGATCCTCCCCCTCCTCTCCCAGCAGCTGTTCAGCTGCTCTCACTAAACATCGCAGAGTCGGAGCCTGACTGTGAGATGCTGTAGTTTGAGTGGGCGGGAGGGGGTCTGGCCAGCTTCGAGGATGATCGTTCCTGGCTTCTTCTGGTGTGCACACATGAGCTGCGTTATGGTGGCAGTGGACCAGAATTCTCGGGGGACTGCAGGTTAGCAGTCATATTAATTGCAATGTAAAGTCTAATGTCTTCTTTTTCATGTAGCACAGCTGTCCTGTGAGAAAGTAGTGTATGCACTGCAACCAGATCACACGGTGATCCAGGGCTGGCAGGTGCAGGGCAAACGCACTACAACCTGCGACCTGCATTTGAGGTGTCATTAACTTTTTATTGACACCTGTTGCAAATCGCAAAAGCAGTGCGTTTTGCATGCAGGTTGAATTGTACAGGAACCCACAGTACATTTCTTCACAATTCAAATGCAGGCATGGTGTGAACCGTCCCTTAGACATAATATTATTACTCATTAAAAGTTTAGAATTTTTTTTTTTTTTTAACGTGGGCTTAGCTGACATAAATAGCATCTCCTTTTTCATGTAGCACTGTTTGACTGTGAGAAATTGGACAGTGCAGTTTTGAACACAGCAGTGTCATCTAGACTCTAATTAACCACACCCTTTTAAGCCATGCCCAATAATTAAGTGTAATTTAAACCACGTCTGTTTTTTAGCTCTGTGTGGTACATATTTTTAAATTAGCCACGCTCACAAATTAGCCTTTATGAGTATACCCTAGCCTGTCTGTATACCCTAGCCTCTTTGTATAGGGGCGGGGCCAAGAGTGGGGCTGAAGGGGGCCCCGTCAGGTAGGCCGTACAGGGCCCCATGATTTCTATCAGCGGCCCTGCTTAAACCTAAGGCCTGTTTTGCCGCGATTGCAGCTGCTTTAATGGCGTTTTACCGCGTTTGCGTCTATAAGCGTTTAGTTAAGAAACATCATAAGACTCCCCCTAAGCTCAAAAAACGGTATTATTTAACCATTTCAGCCATTTTGTGAGACCAGCATGAGTAGCAGTAGCTGAGAGAGCAGCAGTGTACTTGTATTTAGGGTGTCACTTGCCACATCACCTGGCACAAGCTGTGGATTATCGACTTGCCACGTCACCTGGCCACGTCACCTGCCACAAGTTGTGGATTGTCCACTTGCCACGTCACCTGGCCACAAGTTGTGGATTGTCCACTTGCCACATCACCTGCCACGTCACCTGGCCACGTCACCTGCCACAAGTTGTGGATTGTCCACTTGCCACATCACCTGCCACGTCACCTGGCCACGTCACCTGCCACAAGTTGTGGATTGTCCACTTGCCACGTCACCTGCCACAAGTTGTGGATTGTCCGCAATGCAAGCAATTACAGTTTTGTCATATTTCTTATGGTTTTTCATCATTTGCCATCATTTTTGAGACTTCTAATGTAAAAAAAAAGGTCACCTTTAAAAACGCTTATAAACGAAATCGCGACAAAACGCCAGTACCACGTTTAGCCGCGTTTTGCATCTGAAACGTGGAAATTTTTGCGTCTGAATAAATTTTTTTGCTTTCAGAAAAACAAGGTCAAACGCAACTGCATATAAACGGCAATAAACAAGACAGTGTACATTGTCACATAGGATAACATTAAATGAGTTCAGGGGCAGTTGAAAAAAGTGTCCAACTGCCTCTGAACGCGCGTTTAACAGCGTCCCGTGTGCATGGGGCCTAAAGTTAACAAATATCTGTTAATTATTTTTTGTTAATAGTCTGTCACATTTTCACTCTTTAAAACATAGGGAAAAGGAGCCTGTACATGTCTTTAGTGGTTCTTAGTACCAGAGACCCGGAACACATGGAAATTATGACAGGTACTCTGTGCAGTAGGTGAGGAGACTGGCTCCTGTGACAGTGGTTTCCTGTGAGTACAGACAGATACTGTATATGAGTTGCCTGTAGGGGGCAGTGATTAGTAATAAGAGGTTGTATTATCCAGGAAGTGTGTCAGTTCAATATAGAGAAGAGAGAACTGCTAAAAGAACATGGCTCTGTCCTGTGTACTGCAGCGTTCTACTCATCAGCTCCTGTGCTGTGCACTGAGGATTGCATTACCTCACAGGTTTGCTGCACCACTCTGGTAAAGACCCTGCATCTCTTCATAACAAATGGGGACTATCCTGTAATGCCCAGTAACAGAAACTGCACTGGGAGTCATGGCTTACACAGGCTGAAAAGACTTATTACAGCTTAGTTTACAATAGAGGGAGCTGTGATCTTTTATTTGTAAATGTTTAATATGTTTTGCTCTCATTTCATGTGTACACAGGGTTTCCTAGACTCCCTGAAATGAACTGATTGTTTAGACCCCTGCAGAGCTTAGTGTTGGAAACCCAAAACGTTTATTTTCTAGCTGTGGACAGAGTGGTGAGAGTAGAACAGGATTTGTATCAATGGGACTTTGAGGCCTCGTACACACGGCCGAGATTCTCGTCGAAACAAACATGTCGTTTTTTTCGATGAGATTCTTGGACAAGAAAATTGTCCCGGCCGAGTGTACACACGCTCGTTTCAAAGAACCCGCGGTTCTTTGAATGGAGCGTACGCGGTGACGTCATCGACTACGACGAGCATGCGCTCGTCACATTCGATGCCGTCGCCGCCATCTTGGTATACCCTACGTATGCCTAGGAAGCTACCGCGCATGCGTCAAATTCATTTCGAACATGCGCGGGCTTCCGGGAGGACAGGTAAGTGTACACACACTCACTTTTCTCGTCGAGAAACAGGCTGACGAGAATCTCGACGAGAAAATAGAGAGCAGGTTCTCTATTTTCTCGTCGAGGTTACTTGTCGGTTTTCTCGACGAGAAACCATACACACGAACGAGTTTCTCGGCAAGACATCTCTGCCAGCAAGTTTTTTGCTGGTTCTTGCCGAGAAACTCGGTCGTGTGTACGAGGTCTGAGGCTCATGTATACAGGTGTGAAAAACAAATGCAGCATTCAGATCAGTTTTCTTTTCTTCTTTTTTTTTTTTTTTAATAACAAGTTTTATTGAGATTGCTTCACAAATACAACAGGTATATACATAAAGAAATCCAGAGGGTATATACATAAAGAAATCCATTTCGTACTTCCAACAGCCGTACAGCCAAAAGATCACAATTGTCAACAGTATACAAAGTACCGGTATATGTTGTGTAGCGGGGTCCAAAATTGAGGTTATGTTATGTCAAATTTAGGGGTGACTTAAGTGATAGTTGGCTCAAGTCTTTTCAATTACTGGACTCTGCCTTGCTGCTGTTTCACCTGGCTTGCAGTTCCCCTAAGTAGTATGGGTAGCGCTGTCACTTGTACTCGAGGTTGAACCACAGGTGTTGGAGTAGCGATTTGGTGTCCTCTCTCAGCAGCCGTGCGGTGGGCGGGGTCGGCCTGCAGTGCATGCTGGGAGAGGATACAAAAAGGGGCGGACACCATTGTTCAGGGGATTGGAGGGAGAGAGATCCGGGGACCTGTACCCGAGGGAACCTGCGGGTTCGGGAGTCGAGTGCGTGGCCTTCCTGGCCATGGGGCCATGTACGCCTCAGTTCCAGGCACCTTTAGCTGGAGCATACTTCGTAAGGAGGAATCTCTGGGTGCTGCCTTGCGAGGAGACCCGTTCTTGGATGAGGAGGCTGGGGGAGGACCGTTCCGAAGGACTGGTGAGAAAGTCACAGTGAAGGAAGGGGCCCAGTAACTCTCCAGGGGGATGTCATCCATCCGGAAACCAGGGGCCTAACAATCTGGATCATCGGGAGGTTTGGGACACTATAGATCCTGTGGCAGAGGATTTCCTAGACGTATCTATTAGGGATCTAGATTGACTGTTCGAGCTGCACGCCGGCTGCTAGCACCATTGGTGGCTATCCGGGTGAGCTATACCCACTCAGGATCGAGTGGCGACGAGACCAGAAGTGCCTGAATGCTGTCTATCCTTCTAACACCGTTCTCTCTTCATGCAAAGAAAATAAAGCTCTATGTTGGAGTGATATACTGGTGTGGACCTTGGAGTTACTTGGGGCATAGAGACTCTGTCCTTGTACACTGAGGACAGAAACCAACTTTAAGGAGAACTTCGCTGCAAGACCCGTAGGTGAAACAAGTGTGCTTAACCTCTGCAAACTAGAGGTGCGCATCTTCACTGGCCTCACGATTCGATTCGATTACGATTATCAGGTCAACGATTCGATTCCGCGATGCATCACGATTAAAGCGCAAGTGCGCATGGTTTTCATCAAAAAAATTCAAGCAGTCAGGAGAACTCCATTTTTATTTATTTTTTTATTATATCTGTTCTTTTAAAAAAAAGACAACACTCCCTGCATGTAGCAAAGTCTAAACAAAGCAGACAACAACTTGTACATAGTACAGGAGATGGTCAGAGACTGCAGACATAGTACAGGAGATGGTCAGAGGCTGCAGACATAGTACAGGAGATGGTCAGAGGCTGCAGACATAGTACAGGAGATGGTCAGAGGCTGCAGACATAGTACAGGAGATGGTCAGAGGCTGCAGACATAGTACAGGAGATGGTCAGAGGCTGCAGACATAGTACAGGAGATGGTCAGAGGCTGCAGACCTAGTACAGGAGATGGTCAGAGAGTGCAGACCTAGTACAGGAGATGATCAGAGACTGCGGAAATGCTACAGGAGATGATCAGCGACTGCGGACATGCTACAGGAGATGGTCAGAGAGACTGCGGACATGCTACAGGAGATGGTCAGTGACTGCGGACATGCTACAGGAGATGGTCAGTGACTGCGGACATGCTACAGGAGATGGTCAGTGACTGCGGACATGCTACAGGAGATGGTCAGTGACTGCGGACATGCTACAGGAGATGGTCAGTGACTGCGGACATGCTACAGGAGATGGTCAGTGACTGCGGACATGCTACAGGAGATGGCCAGAGAGACTGCGGACATGCTACAGGAGATCAGCAGGTAAGTATGATATCTGTTTTACTTTAAAGAAAAAATAATACCTGTTGTGCCGAGAATGCTTCTCCCCCGCCGGATTCTGTTCCCCTGGCTCTCAGCTGCTATCGGAACTCGGCCCCCCCAGCCCTGTACATTGCCGCACCCTCCTACTGTTCCTCACGAATGCAAATGCTCCCAATACCGCCCCGCCTCTCCAGCCCTCTGCTCATTAGCATTCGTGAAAAAACAGTAGGCGTGAGCGGCAAAGCAGAGGGCTGGAGAGGCGGGGCGGTATTGGGAGCATTTGCATTCATGAGGAACAGTAGGAGGGAGCGGCAATGTACAGGGCTGGGGGGGCGGAGTTCCGATAGGAGCCGAGAGCTAGGGGGAACAGAATCCGCCGGGGGAACAGTGTGTATATGCCGCGCTCATGTGACTGCCCTCTCTCCTCTCACGTCTCCTGACACCAGGAGAGACGTGAGACATGAAAGCAGAGAGGAGAGAGGCGGGCCGCGCAGTCACATGAGCGCGTGATAGAAAAAAACAAAACAGATGAGGTAACAGCTCTCCCGGGAGGGGCGGGGCTAGACACCGGGGCTAATTGATTATTAGGTTTGCATGCATCGGTGCCGCATCAGGGACACCCGAATCGCGATGCAGCGATTAAATTCCTCACCCCTACTGCAAACCAGAGGGTACAGGCATGGTGGCACTTCGCGCCTATTCCTCCTGTGAGTGAGCCAAATAGACGGGAGGAATAGGGTGAGGGAGCTAGAGTTGTATATGAAAGAAGCGTAGGTTAACAAACCTTAAATAACTAGACAAAAAAACTCAAAATATCCCGGTTCCAAAAAAAAACAAGGGGGTATTACTGTGCCTAGACAGTCGACTAGACCTGGGGAAGAGCTCAAATGAACTCCCAGTCTGCCCCCCACAGCAATCCAAGTGTCCAGCAGGAACCCCTGGTGCTCTCCGCAGGACCCTAAATAGCCGCCATGTGGAGAGACCCAAAGTGTCATGTTTTCTCGAGCTTGGGTGAACTATGAGCGAGTCATGTGTAGAGGGAGGATAGGGAGTAATGACAAGGACTTGTCTCCGGTAGGAATGGGTGATCTCAGGGGGCTGTATCCAAATTGTTTTAAAAAATAGGGGAACCCGTATTAGGCACTACCTGACAGTCTAGGGCAGTGGTCTCCAAACTGTGGCCCTTTGCTTGCCTTTACCCTTGGGACACAATTTCTCCCATTGATACAAGGCACCATTCATCCCAATGACACCAAAAATGGGGCACCATTCCTCCCACTGACACTAATGATGGGCCACCTTTTCTCCCACTGACACTAATGATGGGGCACCATTCCTCCCACTGACACTAATGATGGGCCACCTTTTCTCCCACTGACACTAATGATGGGCCACCTTTTCTCCCACTGACACTAATGATGGGCCACCTTTTCTCCCACTGACACTAATGATGGGCCACCTTTTCTCCCACTGACACTAATGATGGGGCACCATTCCTCCCACTGACACTAATGATGGGCCACCTTTTCTCCCACTGACACTAATGATGGGCCACCTTTTCTCCCACTGACACTAATGATGGGCCACCTTTTCTCCCACTGACACTAATGATGGGCCACCTTTTCTCCCACTGACACTAATGATGGGCCACCTTTTCTCCCACTGACACTAATGATGGGCCACCTTTTCTCCCACTGACACTAATGATGGGCCACCTTTTCTCCCACTGACACTAATGATGGGCCACCTTTTCTCCCACTGACACTAATGATGGGCCACCTTTTCTCCCACTGACACTAATGATGGGCCACCTTTTCTCCCACTGACACTAATGATGGGCCACCTTTTCTCCCACTGACACTAATGATGGGCCACCTTTTCTCCCACTGACACTAATGATGGGCCACCTTTTCTCCCACTGACACTAATGATGGGCCACCTTTTCTCCCACTGACACTAATGATGGGCCACCTTTTCTCCCACTGACACTAATGATGGGCCACCTTTTCTCCCACTGACACTAATGATGGGCCACCTTTTCTCCCACTGACACTAATGATGTGCCACCTTTTCTCCCACTGACACTAATGATGGGCCACCTTTTCTCCCACTGACACTAATGATGGGCCACCTTTTCTCCCACTGACACTAATGATGGGCCACCTTTTCTCCCACTGACACTAATGATGGGCCACCTTTTCTCCCACTGACACTAATGATGGGCCACCTTTTCTCCCACTGACACTAATGATGGGCCACCTTTTCTCCCACTGACACTAATGATGGGCCACCTTTTCTCCCACTGACACTAATGATGGGCCACCTTTTCTCCCACTGACACCAAAAATGGGGCACCATTCCTCCCACTGATAACAATGATGGGCTGCCATTTCTCCCACTGACAGTGACAATGGCGCACCATTTCTATAACTGACTCCAATGATGGGGCAGTATTCCTTCTGCTGATACTAACAGTAGGGCACTGATCTCCCCACTGACACCAATGATGGGGCACTATTCCTTCCCCTGATGCCAATAAGGGGGTCACTGTTTCTCCCACTAATACCAATGATTGGGCATTCTTTACTCCTATTGATGCCAGGGCATTTTCTACTCACACTGGCCACAGTTCTGCCCCAAAGTCTGAAGGACAGTAAACTGGCCCTTTGTTTAGAAAGTTTAGAGACCCCTGGTCTAGGGGAAAAAGGATAAAAAGGGGGGGGGGGGAATGAGAAAGAAGACAAAAAAATAAAGGTTGAGGGGAGAAGGGGAGAGATGAGGGGTCAGTTAGGGGTGGTAAGGGGAGGGGAGTAATAAGTAAGAAATAAGAGCTCTCACTGTGCCCCTCCTCCCCACAAGGCCAAAAGCACTGTCATGCCAGAGGTTGCTTGCAACTATTTGTAATTGGGGGTAGACCTTTCATTGAAATCCGTTTTTTTTTTTTTTTGTTTTTTTTACGCCTCTGAATGGAGCTGTATTTCAGCCATTTAAATCATGGTATGTAGATCCGCATTCAGAGAGGAGCTTAATGCTGTAATTTACACTATATATGCATATTAAGGTTTGTGCTAATGCAAAGGGCGCAAATGTACACTATTGGAGTACAAAAGATGCCTGCATCCCAACATTAGTAGCTTCCTTGAGACACTGCCTGTACCCTAGCAACAGAAGACACTAGGTGCTTTCCTTCAGAAGCCACCTGTGTCCTACCAACAGGGTATGCTTGGCGGCTTCTTGAGAAGTAAAAGAGGGGGAGAAAAAGAATGAGAAACAAGAAAAAAATAAAAGGGGAGGGGAGAAGGGCAGAGATGAGGGGTCGAGTAGGAGTGGTAATGGGAGGGGAGTAAAAAAGAGCAGCTCTCACAGATTTTGAAGCGATTTTACCACGGAAAGAAAATCATTTGATTCCCCCATCAATACAGTCAGTGTTTATAGGCGAATTCCTCCAGTGGAGCTATTGTGTTCTCCCAGTGGGGGGCACAGTGAGCCATCCCTGCAGGGAGAACACAGTGATTATTGTTAGCGGCTATAGCCACTGGCAATAATTGCATGCAAAAATCCAACATGCTGGTTGTACCCAAGTCAAACCCTTACAAGGTTTGAATCTTGGCCGGTCCCTGCTGAAACCGCTGAGATTCAAACCATCTATGGCTGGCTTAATGAAAACGTTTTTTATGATTTGTGTCCTCCATCTGCAGAGTGTTCTTCTCTGATTACTTACATTGTGTTTTGTGATTCATTGAAAAGGTGAGTGGAGGATATACTTTATTAACTGTGTTTTGACAGAAATATGTCTCCCTACAGTACTTCAGTCACTTCGGAAAGAGTGCAAATTAATGGTGTCAATCTACATTACCAGCGCACGGGTGGTGGTGATCATGGAGTCCTGTTACTGCCTGGGGTACTAGGTATGCTGCTAAAATTTATCACACTATTTTTTTTTATTACGTTTTATTGGAGTTTTCACATTTCGCAATACGAATCAGTGCTACTACAAACAGTAGTCCAGGATAAAAGGACTAAAATGTGGAGGCATAAAGGAGATTAGAACTTCAGTGGTTCAGTCTCTATGCCTTGTGCATACATATACTGTACATAAAGAAAATGTGCATGGAACTGCTATAAAAGAAGGAAGCATAGACAGAAGGATCCTTGAGGCTATGTTCCCACGGTACAGAGAACAGGGACTCGGGATGTGTAAATGCAAATAAACTGCAAGTAGAACGACAGTGAAAAAGGGCAAGAGGAGGTAGGGAACAGCAAACAAACAGAGAAACCTGTACACCAGGTATGAGCCCACAGTTGGCAAAATGGAGCAACCTAGAGGAGGGGGAAAGAACCTCATAGTTGGTAGGTAGAGTTTCAGAGTAGCCTTTCTTGTAGTAGTGTACCATTCCACATAGGAAACGGATGATTGCAGAGATCATTTTTTTTTATTAAGTGAATAGACAATATAAAAGGTTTCTGTGTCGTGTGTTTATAAAAACTCTGCAACTATAGAAAACTAACTACCTGTTGATCCTGTAAGAAAATCAGCCAACTCTTAACTTCCTGCTTGATCTGACAACTCTGACTACTAAAATCCCAAGTGTCCCAGTGCTATTAGCCTTGTCCCAGTTTTCCCCCAATAGACTACTGAACTCCTTCCCCATATGTTAAAGGGATGAGGAGGGGTTGGAGGAACTCTATCAAATTAATAGGACTTGGCATGGCTGACCACACAGCTTGGAACTGTAGTGTTGAGTGTTGTTAGCACAAAGGGGAAGTTAGGTACACACTGGATTTATTCCAGTTCAACAGGGATTTTTCGCACCTGCAGGATTTGTGAAGGAATAAAACATAGGGAATGTGCATGTACTTTAAAGATGAAGTGAATTTTATTTATATTTTTTTAATGAACCACTTAAAGTAGACCTCCACCCAAAAGGGAAAACTCCCCTTTAAGGCCTCCTCCCCCCTCCTCTTAACATAATGGCACATTTTTTTGAGAGGGGGGGGCTGGCTTTGACATGTACCCACTCCCACGTTCGCTCTAACCGCCTAGGCGATCCGAGTGGAAGTTCTCTCACCCTTCCCTCCCCACAGTCTTCTGTGCGGCTTGCGCATGCATAGTGAGCACCTGGCTGTGAAGCCACAAGCTGTCACAGCCAGGCACCCACCGTTGAGATGCCGGAGCCAAGGACAGAACACAGATGGAAAGAACAGCTGCGATTAGTACATCGCTGGATCCTGGGAAAGGTGAGTGTCTTTTTGATAAAAGTCAGCAGCTACAGTTTTTGTAGCTGCTGATTTTTATTAAACAGCAATTTTATAACTATCACTAGAAATTTAGAACAAAGTAGAGAAAATTACTCTGCAATTGATTTTTAGATATAAGACAAGAACTTGCTTTATACGCACCTTTATGAGCAAATATTACAGGTATTACTACTATTAGGTCCACCAGCACCTTCAGAACTCCTACTTTCAGAATCCCTGCCAGGACTTTCAAGCTTTGCTCACACTTATTGCATTGTGGGAACAGGTGAATTTAAGCATCTGCCTTGGAAGGGGTTGGTGCTGTGTCTATTTGCCAGCTACCCTTCCTTGTGCAAAAGAGCTGTATTATACTTCTGATTACTTGTTTTGTTGTTGACCCGTATTGACTTAACCTCTTGACGGATCATGACCTCTGCTTTAACTTGACCATACTCTTGCCGGCTGCTTGCACACAACTTTCGCCTGGACCTGACCGTTCTTTTGCCTGCCGCCTGTTTAAAACCTCTTCCTGGATCGAATTACTCTTTTGCCTAAAGTTTAGTGTGCTGTCCCCACACTGTAGTCTTCCTGTCCTCGCTCACCTCTTGTTGAGGCAATCCTGAGGGTCGCAACCTTGTCCCAGCGCACAGCGAAAATCATCTTCACCAGGTGCTTAGACTTCACGTCTTGTTTGAGTCTGCGACACCTGCCAGGGTGTGCCATCAACCCGCTTACATTTCATTGAGAACTACAAGCCATCAGCCAGATAACATGGCTAGGTTAATGACTTTGTGTTTCTTCCGTGTAGTTAAGCAATGAAGGTATTGTACTGCTGCACAGCTAATGCTGGATGAATTCATTGCTTTTCTTACTTTGCTTTCTCCTCCTGTCAGTAAGGTCCTGGTGGTGGTATTGTTCAAAGCGGTAAAAACAAATTTTCTCACATTGATGCCATTCCCTCTGCCAAGTCATCTCCTGCTGTACTTTTAAGATCTTATACTTGCTGTATGTAGTAATACATTTGATCATTTAAAGAATACATATATGCCTGGACTTCAGCTATAAAAATTGAATCTAAATATTGTTAGTAACATCGTAACCAACCAACCGTAATATTTTGTTTAGTGTTTTTGTACTTTTTTTTTGCACAGGTAGCGCTCAGACAGACTTTCAACCTCAGCTTAAACAACTTAATAAAAATGCTTTTACACTAATTGCATGGGACCCTCGAGGATATGGACTCTCCATTCCACCATATCGAGACTATCCTATGGACTTTTTTGAAAGCGATGCAAAAGATGCTGTAGACTTGATGCAGGTAATATATCTATGAGTCAGACACTGGACACTTTGAGCATGTAAGTTTCCACTAATTCACTATATGGAAGGTTTGTGGACATCTGTATGAGCTTGTTTGTACAACTTCAAAACATAGGCATTGGTATGAAGATAGAAACCTCTTTGTGGTTATAACAGCCTCCACTCTTCGCTTTCCACAAGAGTTTGGGGTGTGTTGGTGGGAATTTGTGCCCATTTTGGTCAGGTGTTGGCCTAGAAGACCTTTCTTTCAGTCTGAATTCTAATTCATCTCACAGGAGTTCAGTAGCTTTGAGGTCAGGGCTCTGTGCTCGCCATAAAGGGGGTAAAAGTGTCCAGTAGGCAAGTGGTTAATATAGTTTTGAATTTAATAAAATTCTATACAACATATAAAAACCCTTGCACAAACTAGGATAGGGAACGTATGAGCCAATACAGGCTCTACTGCTTTGCTCAAACAACCTGGAGCATACTGACAGAAGGATCGAGCAATTTGTGTACCTCCTTTGTGTAATGATCCTGTTTCCGTGTCCGTTCAGCAGGCTGGCAGTTAATCAGAAGATACACTGCCTAAAGTGACCCTGTATCAGGTTTATTATACTGTAGGGACCCAAAGGACCATCTACCCTCCTTGCACATACTACCTCCACCATAATCAGAGCTACTGTAAATAAACAGATGAAATACATATGTGAGTGTTTTATCTGCTACAAGAATTTCTATTTCTGTCCATCCAGTCCTGAGAGTTACACAGATGTAAGAAGAAAGAAAAAAGGAGGGCGCACCGACCTAGTGTATTACCACTTAGACGTTTTATTTAAAATATAAAAAAGCAGTAATCTTACTCACAAACAGAGCTTAAATAAAAGCTTATCGGACAAATCAGCTGGAAATTCTTTGGCACCTGCCGACTGGACTCGATGACAGAGAGGGTCGGACAGTACTTCAGACAACTGGATAGCTGACGCGTTTCTGGGGCGCACCCCTTTCCTCAGAGCCTAGATGGTCCAGGTGCCAAAGAATTTCCAGCTGATTTGTCCGATAAGCTTTTATTTAAGCTCTGTTTGTGAGTAAGATTACTGCTTTTTTATATTTGAAATAAAACGTCTAAGTGGTAATACACTAGGTCGGTGCGCCCTCCTTTTTTCTTTCTTTTTTCTAGCCACATGAACACCCATTGTTCTGAGGAGGGCTGCAAGACTTTAGACTTTGCCTTTAGACGGAACCACACTACCCGTGTTTTGACGATACACCGAGAGCGCAGGAGATTTTTGTCTTTTTGAGTTACACAGATGTGCCACACAACACAGACCTGTCTGGCAGGGTAGGAAACCTGATCTCTCTTATTTGCAGTTTTACATTCACTTATAGAATCCTTAAACTGCAACACACCTAATTGTGTGGCTTCTCCTTTTTCCCCCCCTTTTTTGAGCTCTACTGTAGAGGGACTGCAGGAAGCAGATACCGAGTCAAATTACAGAAACCTACACTGCTTGCCATAAAAAAAAAAAAAAAAATTCAGGATGTATTCGTGCATACAGAACCGCATTATTTGTGTGTTTTTTTTTTTTTTTTTTATCTCCCTGTAGTTAGCTTTAAGTACAGTAGAGAAAAGGGAGGTCACTGACTTGGCTATGATGTCTGGCAGTATTGACCAGAATTATAAACTGTGTGGAAGGTAAACAGTTCATATACTGTATATGGTGTATATACTATATTTACTATATTTCTGTACTGAACTTGTGAACACATTTTTTTGATGTAGGCCCTACAATTCAAGAAATTTTCATTGTTAGGGTGGAGTGATGGAGGCATAACTGCACTGATTGCTGCGGGAACTTACCCATCTCTAATCAATAAACTTGTTATCTGGGGAGCCAATGCCTATGTGACTGAAGAAGATCTGAAAATGTATAATGGTAAAGTTAAGAAACAATATTATTGCCGTTATCTTTTTATAATGTTATATACCAACCTAATGAATTAATATTGGGATACATTCACACCCCTTTAGAGTAGTGTTTCCCAGTGTATGGGGCCCACTGGCCTGATATAATTAGGCATAATACTGGAAGAGGACTAAATATGATTGGAGCAGATCACTAGAATGTTCCCAGCACTCCACTGTTTTGTTATATAATGTTTTGTTGCAGTGGGATTGTGGCTACAACTGCCCTGAGCTCTGATATAAATTTCACATAAGACAGGTAAAAGCAAAACACAGTCATGTTTTGTAAATGCTTACTTACTTTCCATAAATTATTTTTATTCACTGCATTATGCCTCTGAAGTTGGTAGCATATTTGACTGCTTCAAGAGGAATTTGCATTACACCTACCATGCCTTGTAACCCACTCTACACAGGAGGATATGAGCTGTCCCTAACCCTGGTGGTCACCATTAGGCCTCAGGCGCCCCGGGACTTGGCTACACATGCAAAAGGATATACGTTTAAATGGTACGAGTTCTGACCTCACTCATGATACCCTGGCTCTGTGTGTACATGCAGATAGAACTTGCTGTTTTACAGTAAGCAAGACTAAGTGTGGAGAATTAATTAAAAAATGGGGTGAGGAAATTGGGAAGCAAAGTAATAAAAGCACACAATGCGCATGAGGAATTGCAGAAATCACAAAATAACACAGTATATTGCAAAACTGATGCAAACACAAAGATGTTCAACAAACACTGTCTGGGAATTTGTGTCTGGTAGGTTCCACGTGTATAATGGGAAAATGCATGTGGCTGATGACACAGAAGTGAAACAGTTGCTATGCTCCTTGCTTTGTTGTAGTAGTAGATCGGTGCTAGTAGATTTCCTTGAGCTTACAAGGCAGAAAACAAAGCATGAGGTTTCCCTTCACAGCAGAGTCTAAAAATAGGTTTTCCTTTTCCCAGATTCACTTCTTTAAATAAAAATGTTAGATTTCACAGAAATATTAGGGGGTCAAGGTTCTATTTGTGCAACAGTGACTACTAACAACAACTGGCATCTAATCTTATGAGAGGTTAAAAGGCATGTTTGGCTAAAAATGTAAATTACCAATTGGTGTGTAACCAATTTCTAAAATGATCTAGTGCATTGTAGGGTATTTTATTTCATAGAAGTACCTGTCGATCCTGGCAGTGAAAGGTTCATTTAAACCTTCTCCCTGTTGCAGGGTGGCTACGCTCTTGCATCTGAATATTCTTTCAGTGTAGCTCCCTGGGAAAACAATAATTTCCTCCTAGACTACAAGTGGCATTGTCAACATCCTCAGGCCCCCACTTTGTTTTCACCTGGTAATCTTGCAAATATCACACTTCCTGTCCCTGCGTGGCTACACTCACTCTCCCACTATATCTATGGAGGGAGCAATGGTTGCCCTCCAGCCTCTCTGCCATTTTAATTTTTGCTGATGTTGTATGCAATATGTATTTGTAAAGATGAAGTTCCCCTTTAAAATGTCACCCTAATTGCAATTGTCATTGTAAATATAGATATGTGGAGCATGATCTGTGTGATAATGAAGCTAGCAATGAACACACTAACCTGTCTTGCAACCTATTTAGCTGTAAAGGATGTGTCAAACTGGAGTCAAAAGATGAGACAGCCTATGGAAGAGTTGTATGGAAAGGAGTATTTTGCAAACACGTTTTCTGCTTGGGTTGAAGCTATCAGTCAGTTTCTTAATGCATCGAATGGTAAGTTTGTTCATTAATGACAAGTATGTCAAGAAATGGCTTGTCATATTGCCATCTTTTATCTACAGGTGATACTCGAAAAATTTGAATATCGTGCAAAAGTTAATTTATTTCACTAATGCAACTTAAAAGGTGAAACTAATATATGAGATAGACTAGACTCATTACATGCAAAGCAAGATAGTTCAAGCCGTGATTTGTCATAATTGTGATGATTATGGCTTACAGCTCATGAAAACCCCAAATCCACAATCTCAGAGAATTTGAATATTGTGAAAAGGTGCAATATTTTAGGCTCAAAGTGTCCCACTCTAATCAGCTAATTAAGCCATAACACCTGCAAAGGGTTCCTGAGCCTTTAAATGGTCTCTAAGTCTGGTTGAGTAGGAATCACAATCATGGGAAAGACTGCTGACCTGACAGTTGTGCAGAAAACCATCATTGACACCCTCCATAAGGAGGGAAAGCCTCAAAAGGTAATTGCAAAAGAAGTTGGATGTTCCCAAAGTGCTGTATTGTCATGGAAAGTTGGCTGTTTGCAGAGCACACCGCGATTTCTCGTGCTCATAAGCACACCCTTCGTCACAATGATATAATGCATCTTAAGCTAAAATTCACTCACCTTCCATTCGATCCCCATTCATACAACTCAAGAAGCATCACCAGACTGGTCTCATCATCAAGGCATCCAAGCAAAAGACTGACTGCCGACGCCCTCACAGGCTGTTTTATTAAACTCCCAGCCGGAAGTAATGTCACAACATGTGACCTCCTCCATAGGAAGTGAGCTCACAGGGCGTGAGCTCCACCCAGCAGATGACCATATAAGGATATGTTAAATACAGCTAATACAATACAATACATGAATACAACAAAAGAACCAATCACAGACATGTATACATTCAAATAGACTAGCAGTGATGTGCACTGCTTCCAATGACGGGAACCATATGAAAACTATGGCTCAATGGGCCACAATTGTCATATAGTTATGCTATAGTTCTCGTGGACGCAGGTCTGTCCGCTCTGAGTCATTTAATGCCAACGCCAAGAAGTGGCCAGTCCCTTGGCGAGGCATAAAACAAACGTCCTTAAAAGAGCAAACATCGCTGTGTCCACAGGAAGATTTTCACGCCACCGGTCTTCCACCAACGTCTGTATGTGCGAATACACTCACATGAGCGCATTACAGCAAAACCGACACTGGGGGACATCTGACAACATACATTAATAACATTTTCCACAACAGTATCAAAGCACATTAACAGAAAGTTATGTGGAAGTGAAAAGTGTGGAAGAAAAAGGTGCACAAGCAGCAGGGATGACCGCAGCCTGGAGAGGATTGTCAGGAAAAGGCAATTCAAAAGTGTTGGGGATACAAGGAGTGGACTGAGGCTGCAGTCAGTGCATCAAGAGCCACCACACAGACAGATCCAGGACATGGGCTTCAAATGTCGTATTCCTCTTGTCAAGCCACTCCTGAACAACAAACAACGTCAGAAGCGTCTTACCTGGGCTAAAGAAAAACAGACCTGGTCTGTTGCTCAGTGGTCCAAAGTCCTCTTTTCTGATGAGAGCAAATTTTGCATCTCATTTGGAAACCAAGGAGCCAGAGTATGGAGGAAGAATGGAGAGGCACACACTGCAAGATGCTTGAAGTCCAGTGTGAAGTTTCCACAGTCTGTGTTGATTTGGGGAGCCATGTCATCTGCTGGTGTTGGTCCACTGTGCTTCATTAAGTCCAGGGTCAACACAGCCGTCTACCAGGAGATTTTGGAGCACTTCATGCTTCCTTCCACAGACGAGCTCTATGGTGATGCTGACTTAATTTTCCAACAGGACTTGGCACCTGCCCACACTGCCAAAAGCACCAAAACCTGGTTCAATCACCGTGGGATTACTGTGCTTGATTTGCCAGAAAACTCGCCTTACCTGAACCCCATAGAGAATCTATGGGGCATTGCCAAGAGAAAGATGAGAGACATGAGACAGAACAATGCAGAAGAGCTAAAGGCCGCTATTGAAGCATCCTGGTCTCCCATAACACCTCAGCAGTGCCACAGGCTAATTGCTTCCATGCCACGCCTCATTTAGGCAGTAATTGCTGCAAAAGGGGTCCAAACCAAGTACTGAGTACATATGCATGCTTATACTTTTCAGAGGTCCGATATTGTTCTATATACAGTCCTTGTTTTATTGATTGCATGTAATATTCTAATTTTCTGAGATTGTGGATTTGGGTTTTTCATGAGCTGTAAGCCATAATCATCACAATTGTGACAAATCACGGCTTGAACTATCTTGCTTTGCATGTAATGAGTCTATCTCATATATTAGTTTCACCTTTTAAGTTGCATTAGTGAAATAAATGAACTTTTGCCCAATATTCAAATTTTTCGAGTATCACCTGTATATCTGATACTGGTGTATCATAGAAGTACAAGATCTGATGTATCCCCCTCAATCCTCTTTTTTTAAAGCAGTATAAGGGCCGGTTCACACTGCTGCGATGCAGGAACCCTGCGAATCTACTGCGGGTTCCCACATCGCATGTTTCCCAACGGCAGTTCACACTGCCTTATACGAACCGATGGGAGTGTTAGTTAAAAGTTAATGACGCCCCCAAATCAGTTCGCAAATCGCAGTGCGATCTGCAAACTCGGACAGGAATCGGATTGCATGGGTGTGAACACCCATGCAATCCGATTCTGTTGTGGACAAAAAAAAGGGTCCTGTGCGAGTTTGATGCAAATTCAGCCATACGATCTTTATGGCTGAAATCGCATCACACATCGCATGTGATTTTTACTGCAGTGTGGTGCGAATCACATCCGATCTCTGACATCAGTGTATTTAATGGATATCCCCGCGCTACTATGAGGCAAACTGAGGAGCTTTGGTGCAGCAGACACCGTATGGGTCAAACACTACCCACAGGTAAGATATATAAAAAAAACAATCTAATGGTGTTGCGCTCCAAATAAATTATACAGTGCCAGAGGTGACACAAAGTATATGTGTAATAGAAAGTGAAGAAAATTATGAACTAATAATAAGTGAACGGCCCATTAAGTAAATACCAAATAAATATAAAATGATATATAACAAAACATGCGATAGTGCATGCAATAAATTGCATAAAAGTCCATATAAAGTGCAAAGCAATTGTAATTGTGCAATTACTATTTGAAATAAATGTAAATAAGTATAAATCTGCAATGAGTGAAAAGGTGCTGGTGCAAGAATAAAAGTGCTGAGTTGTAGCAATAAAGTGACACTGTGACTTCAGTGCTTGAAATCTTCGGTGTGCTTCACACCCGTGGGTGTGCTAACTTCTTACCTTACTGCTGTAAGGTAATCAGCAAAATCAAGTAAGGATAGGTAATCATACACACGGAAATCCCTTCAAGGTTCCTTCCTGGTGGTTCCGTTTAAAATACAGCCTGGATATTGCTTCCTATATGTTCCTCACAATGTAGGGTCAGCAAAAGGTAATCTCAGGTAAAATCATATCAGTCATGGAGAAGAAAAAAGGAGGAAGATACTTCCATAGTGTAGTATGTATTAAGAGTATTTCTCTCCAACAAAGCCAAAGCGTAAAATAACTCTCATTTAAAATTGGTGAGAAGGCACATAAACAAACGAGCAGCGAGCTTGTGGGCCTGGACATCACTTCCGGTGTCCGTCTGTTCCAACGGGTGTCGTCACAAGTCACGTGACTTCATCAGGGAGGAGTTGTTCTTCAAAAGAGCAATCTCTCTTGCAGATGTATCAAGTTACAGGGATGTGACAAACCATTTACCACCGTCAGGTGTTCTTACAATGATTTTATTTTTATATAAAACCTTATTTTTTTAACCACTTAAAGCGGAGTTCCACCCAAAAATGGAACTTCCGCTTTTCGGAATCCTCCCCCCTCCGGTGTCACATTTGGCACCTTTCAGGGGGGAGCAGATACCTGTCTAAGCCAGGTATATGCTCCGACTTCCGGGCATAAGTAGCCACGGATATCTACGCCATGTCCAGCCCCTACTCCGCCCCCTGCTTCTGGGAGACACACAGGTCCCAGAAGACAACAGGGACCAGTGAGTAAGCACAGCGCGACTCGCGCATGCGCAATAGGGAACCAGGCTGTAAACCCGCAAGGCTTCACTTACTGAATCCCTTGCCAAAGATGGCGGCGCCTCCACCCGAGAGAAGAGGGACAGATCGGCTTCATGCTTTAAAAAAAAAAAAGTAAAGTTAGCCCAATTTTTTTACATAATGTGAAATATGAAGTTATGCAGAGTAAATAGATACCTACCATGTCACGCTTCAAAATTGCACACGCTCGTGGAATGGCGCCAAACTTCGGAAAAAAGTATAAAAAATCCCCATAGGCGACGCTTTACATTTTTATTACTGGTTACATATTTTGAGTTACAGAGGAGGTCTAGGGCTAGAATTATTTCTCTCGCTCTAACGTTCACGGCGACACCTCACATGTGTGGTCTGAACACCGTTTTCATATGTGGGCGGGACTTACGTATGCGTTCGCTTCTGCATGCGAGCACACGGGGACAAGGGGCACTTTTATTCCTATTACAAGGAATGTAAACATCCCTTGTAATAGGAATATGGCATGATCGGTCCTCTTTACAGTGAGATGTGGGTTCAATAAAACCCCACATCCCACCTCCTAGGCTGGGAAGCCTGAAATAAAAAAATAAATAAAATGATCTCGGCTTCCCAGCCGAGGTGCCGCCGTTTGTTTGAATGCAGAGGCTGGGTTTGATGTCATAACATCGCGCCCGGCCTCCGACGATCATAGAGACTCCGGCGACCATCTGGTCCACCGGAAATCTCTATGGTAAACATCCGGGGCCGGCGGATCCGTTCTCTGAATCACATGAGTGATTAGGTAGAAGCACCGGAGGGCAGCAGGAGGGGGGGATGTCCCCTCTTGCCGCCCGTAAGAACGATCAAGCGGCTGACCAGCCGCTATGAATGTTCTTCTGGTGAATCGCCGGCTGAAAAAGCCGATATCTGAATGATGCCTGTAGCTGCAGGCATCATTCAGATATCCCCACACAAATCCCAGGACGCGATGACCAGCCGTTGGCAAATGGTTAAAAAAAAAATATTTCGTCGGAACTCTGCTTTAAGAGAGATAGAGATAGATAATAATTTTTATTTCTTTATTTTTACTATCTATCTAACACCTCTAGAGAATAAAATGGTGGTCGTTGCAATACTTTCTGTCACAACGTATTTGTGATCTTACAAGCGCCTTTTTTTTGGGGGGGGGGAAATACACTTTTTTGATAAGAAAATAAAACAACAGTAAAGTCAGCCCAAATGTTTTTATATTGTGAAAGATAATGTTACGCTGAGTAAATTGATACCCAGCATGTCACGATTCAAAGTTGCACCCGCTCGTGGAATGGCAACAAACTTTTACCCTTAAAAATCTCCACGGGCGTCGTTAAAAAGATTCTACAGGTTTCATGTTTTACGTTACAGTGGAGGTCTAAGGCTAGAATTATTGCTCCTGCTCGAACGATCGCGGCGATACCTCACATTGAACACCATTTTCATATGCGGGCGCTGCTCACATATGCATTCGCTTCTGCATGCAAACTCAACGAGGCGCATTTAGAAAAATAGAAATAAATTTCTTATTTATTTTACCTTTTATTTTTACACTGTTCTTTTTAGAAAAAAAAATTGGGTCACTTTTATTCCTATTACAAGGAATGTAAACATCCCTTGTAATAGAAAAAAAGCATGACATGACCTCTTAAATATGAGATTTGGGGTGAAAAATACCTCAGATCTCATATTTACACTAAAATGCAATAAAAAAAAAAAATGTCCCTTTTAAGAGCATTGGGCGGAAGTGACGTTTTGACGTCACTTCCACCCTGCAATGATATGGAGACGGGTGGGGGCCATCTTCCCCTCACTCGTCTCCATACCTAACAAGGGACAGCATCCGATCGCCTCCGCCGCTACCGACGGCTCCGGTAAGTGGCGGAGGGCACCGGAGAGCGGCGGGAGGGGGGGGGCCCTTTCCCGCTGCCGATGAAAGTGATCTTGCACTGGTGAATGTAAAATTTAAAATTTCTATATTTTCCCAAAAATCATGACAAAAAAATTACAACTTCAAAAAACCCGCCAAGCCTCTTACTAAATACTTTGAACTGTCTACTTTTCAAAAAGGGGTTATTTGAGGGGTATTTCTACTGTCCTGCTATTTTAGGCCCTCAGGAAATTAGAGCAGTACATAAGGAGTGATCAATTTTCATATATATATATATATATAATATGTGTAGCGCCCCCCTCATATTTGGGGGCGCTATGTGGAAATTAAAGGGCAGTCTGAGCCAGTAGTTGGGCTCAGACCAATTATGTTTCAATTGTTGTTCTGCTCTGGGTGTGATACTGCCCGGCAGTAGTTGTTCTCCTTTGCCTGCAGGTGGCACTGTCACCGCCGGCACAGGCTGGACTACGGGGGTATCACAGCATCTTCGGTGTCCTCTCTCGGCAGCCGTGCTGTGGGCGTGGTCTACTCGCTGTGCATGCTGGGAGAGGGTACAAAGGGGCAGATGTTATTTGGCGTGAGGCGATTCCAGGAGGACCCCAAGGCGTTCAGGGGGGCCTCTGGTCCAGTGAGTGTGCCTCGTGGCCCACATGGCACGAGGTGCGCTAGTGTGCTTAGGCCTTGGGAACCTTCAGCCCGAGGCCCTGTTGCTGCATCATAGGCCCAGCTCCGCTCACTAGGGCCTACGCTTCAGAGAAGGATCCCAGGCTGGCCGTTTGAAGGGGGCCCATCTTTAGGAAAGGAGTTCCAGGGAAAGAACAGTCCCGGCGGAGACTAGCGATGGTACTGCTGTCTCGGGGAGAGGCCTGGAGGCCTGCCTAGAGGGGGATTCATCATCTCTGACACCCGTGCTCCATCCCGGCTGCTAGGACCGCTCTTATAGGGACTATCCGGGTGAGCAAAAATACCCACTCAGGCTTGAGTGGCGACGAGTGTAGATACTGGATTTAAGTGTTGTGTGCCAGAACCTTCCCCTACGTCTTTCAGCTTTCTGCTCTTGCTTTCTTCAAGTTAACTCAAAGTGGAAAAAGAATAAAGCCTTGCTGTTTAGGTTTTACTCATGTGTGGACATTGCCCTTATTCCTGGAATATATTGGTGTACCTAGACAACGGAGCTGAAGGATCCACTCATGGGAGGTAACTCGCTGCAGACCCAAATTAACAAAACGGTGGGTTCCCATTTTAATAACAAAATGTGAATCCGGGAGTAGCGAACCATGGAGGGGTGTGTATGTATGTATGTATGTATGTATGTATGTATATATGTATGTATGTATGTATATATATATATATATATATATATATATATATATATATATATATATATATACATACACATAGTATATATAAACTTTCCTACAGTCTAAATAATATACACTATTTTCACTAATGAAATGTAGCAGAATACATTGTGGGCTAAATTTATGACGAACAATTATTTATTTGCTAAATTTTTTAACAGAAACAAAGAAACACCATTTTGTATTCAACATTTTCAGTCTTTTTCCATTTATTTAGCAAAAAAAAAAAAAACTGTGGTGATTAACCACTTCAGCCCCGGAAGATTTTACCCCCTTCCTGACCAGAGCACTTTTTACAATTTGGCACTGCGTCGCTTTAACTGACAATTGTGCAGTCATGCTATATGCTAATGAAATTTGCATCCCTTTTTCCCCTCAAATATAGCTTTGTCTTATCGTCCATGGACGGACACAGCTTCCTAAATCTTGACAAAGTGGGTTATGTTCCTGTTCATAGGAGAGGACTAGGCAGAACATGTTAGTTATCTTAAAACATGTAACTTTTACAGAGTTGAACAGCCCCCCCCAGGGGGCGGTCCCTCCGTACATAACCCTCCTACCTGCAGCCAGCAGCCTCAGTTTTTTTCTGCCTAGCAGAGGAGAAGGACGTGGCTCCCTTTGGGCCCAGAGTCCTGAAGAAATTTTTATTTTATTTTTTTGTGATATCTTCTATCAACTGCCGGCTGGGCGACAGGCTGGATATATAGATCCTTGTAGTCTTCCCAGTTCCAGCCATCGAGCGTGCCAGTCCCTTGCTTTGCGCTTGGTTCTGACCACGACATACCCAATGGCTCCAGGGGTGGCCGTGAGCACATGCTCCAGGGTCCACATATGACTGGGCTGCTTGTTGCCTCACTCACAGTGGACCGGGCCGACAGCTACTCCGTACCATCAGTTGTGGGTCTGTCAGGGACGCACCAGCTTGTCCTCGCAAGGACAGGTAAGTACGGTTCCTCCTGTCTCGACAGGATGGAACAGCTGGGCATTCCCGGGATTTAGGGGTTTTCCTGTCCTCCCTTTCCCTGCTCTCTGTCTCCCTTTCCCCTCCTGCCCTATTGCCCGCTGCAACCGGGGTGTACCTGTGGGGGGGCTCCGAGTCCCTGTGGGGGACCGTGGGGCGCCAGGGTCCGCCTTGTGTGAGGGGGGGGTCTGTCTCCTGCAGGCCTTCTCGTCTACATCCCTGGCCTCGTGCGCCGTTTTTTCCGGCGCTGACGCCATTTTTGGTGTGTTTTCTTTCTGTATTTAAACTTCCATTGGCGGCCATTTTCTTGTAGCCGCGCTGTGGCGCAGGTCGATATTGCGGGCGGCCATTTTCTTGTGGTCCGCGCCCTTTTATATCTGGGGTGTCTGGTGCCCATTTTGGGGTGGGTTTGGCCTCTAGCACTGGCTTCTAAACAGCTCAGTTTCTTCTCCTCACAGCTTTTTCATCACACACGCACTTTGTATACAAGGCGGGCAGCGGTGCTGAGCGGTCTCCTTCTGGGTGGTGAGTCCCCTGGATTCCCCCCCCCCCAGTCAGTGCAGCATGGAGGGTTGACTCTTATGTGTGTTCCACTTGGTCCCTGAGGGCTGTCAGTGGGCGTTTATGGAGTCAGTATGTGACCTTTCTTCCCCATACATTGCCAGAGGCAGCAAATGGTGCCCCTACACCTGCGGTTTCCTTGGATATGTTATAGATAGTCCTGGAACCTTTTTGTTGCCAAGGTAGAAACAGATTGCGGGCGTAAGGGGGGGGTAAGAAAGTGCCCCCTCCCCCCCCCACCAACTTCTGGGAAATGTTTGTCAGGGCACTTCTGAGTGCACTTCTGATGCTGTGAGGGACACTCTCCAGCTGTGAATGCAGCTGGGACTTCCGCAGAGGAGTCTGTCTCTCTTAGGTCACACAAATCTGCCGCTTTGTGATGTTTTTTCCTTATGTTACTTTCTTTGATAGTACATACATATGGAATGGGAACGGCCGCAGAGGTCCTTATGGTCCCCCAGCGCATGACGGTCCGTTATCATACAGCACCCTTCTGAATGCTGAGGTCAGTGTTGCGACCTATATATGGCTGCGACTTTCCATGCGTAGTGGTTAACTCCCTCACCTGGCAGCAAGAGGGTCACTGGTTCGAACCCGGACCCCAACACAATCTGCCTGGAGTTTGCATGTTCTCCCTGTGTCTGCGTGGGTTTCCTCCTGGTGCTCCGGTTTCCTTCCACACCCCAAAGACATGCACGATTTCGGCGCCACAGTAAAAACATATGCACTTATGCATACATAGTGTGTGTATTTACAATGGCCCCGTAGCAGTTTGCTTGGGGTTTGCATGTTTGTTTTCCCTGTGTCTGCGTGGGTTTCCTCCGGGTGATCCGGTTTCCTCCCACACTCCAAAGACACGTGCGCCTTCGGCGCCACGGTAAAACTGTTTACACTAATACATACTCAGTGTTTGTATGTAAATGATTTCGAGAACCTCTGTATCTGCGGTGGTGCTGCGCCGCCTGATTGGCTGGAATGCTGGTCCGCTGGCTAAGCTCCCAAGTGAGCTCTGGCAGGTTGCCTTTCTGAGGTTTTTTGGTTCCTCGCTGGACGACATTGTTAAGATGTCACTGGAGGTAAGAGCACTCTTTTCTCACAGTCCTCTGAGGGGAAGGAGCCACGCCGTTGACCGGGGCCCTCCGGTTCCGCGCAGTAGCGGCATTTTAGTCAGTAGATCCTCCCGGGCTGACAAGGCTCTAGCTGGGGGACAGAAGCGTCCCTGGGTGCATGCACGAATGTGCCGGCTACCATACCATGCTACGCATGTTTTTTTGTCCCCGCCCGACTCAAGGGTGGGGGGGATGATTTTGCAGCTCGTTGGACCTCCCTGCTCTCTGACCAGTGGGTCTGCGAGGTGGTCAATTTGGGGTACAAGACAGAGTTTCTTCTTGTCCACCAAACAGATCTTTCCCTCAAGTTTTTCCTCTCCTTCCGGCTTGTCGGTCTGCCTTGATGGGAGCAGTACAAGACTTGCTCTGGTGCAGAATATATTTACTTGTGCCCCTGGTGGAAGGGTTTCAGGGATTCTATTTGAATCTGTTGGTAGTCCCACGGAAGGACGGTGTCCATCCATTCTTGGACCTCAGGGCCCTCAATACCTTGTAGGGCAGCACAGTGGTGTAGTGATCAACTCCCTCACCTGGCAGCAAGAGGGTCACTGCTTCAAACCCAGACCCCGACACCGTCTGCCTGGAATTTTCATGTTCTCCCTGTGTCTGCGTGGGTTTCCTCTGGGTACTCCGGTTTCCTCCCACACTCCAAAGACATGCGCGTCTTCTGCGCCACAGTATAAACATACGCATTAACACATACACAGTGTGTGTATGTATTGTTTTTGGGGAATTCTGGCGTCTCTGAACACCAGGGTCGCATACTTGCCTGTCCCCATCTGCAACAGCCATCTGAGTTTTCTTCGCTTTGCAATTTGACTTAGCGTCGGCACCAACAGTTGTTCACAAGGTGCTTGCCCCGATCTGGGCTTTGCTGATACAGCGAGACATTGATATCGTGGACTACTTGGACATTCTTCTTCTGAGAGCTGCTTCTGGTTCAGAATTAGAGGAGGACATATCTATAGCCAGTCCGACCCTCCGGGTCTTTGGTTGGGTACTGAACATACAGAAGTCGGTGTTGGTACCAACTCAGTGTCTGGAGTCCCTAGACTTGATCCTGAATTCTTTGGAGGCGATGGTCTTCCTTCCTTTGGAGTAGTTGCAGACGCTCCAGTCGGCGGTGAAATTGTTGGCATCCCGCATATGGTCGTCTCTCCCTTTTTTCTGCACGAGTTCTGGGCCTCATGGTGGCCTCCTTCGAGGCATTTCCGTCTTCCCTATTCCACACTCGAGTATTACAGGAAGAGATCCTGTCCACTTGAAACAGATCTCCATTGTCCCTAAATTCAGGTAAGTCACCTGGTCAAGGCTTCCCTGAGAGGGCGGCTGCATTTCCCGGCTCTTCAGTCCGGGAGGTCGTCCCTTCCTTTCCATAGGACTGTGATCATGACAGACACCAGCCTCACGGTCTAAAAAGAATCTCGCCCGCCGATCGATGTCCTGGAAATTCGAGTTTCAGTTGGACGGCTGCACCGTCGGTAGTTGCTCGCATCCTAAGTTGGGCCGAAAGGAGCGTGTCGGCTCTATCGGCTGCTTACATCCGTGCGTAGAGACCTGGCAGACGAACTATCTGTACTATCGGTACTTCAGGAACCTCCCTTTGGGAACATCGGGGAGATTCCACTCTTTCTCACGAAAGTTGCCTTTCTAGTTGTCACTACTTTGGTCTGAAGGGTTTCTGAATTGGCGGCCTTGTCTTGCAAGTCGCCTTACTTAGTCCTCCCATGTGGATAAGCGGTGCTTCGCCCGCAACCTTCTTTCCTTCCTAAGGTGGTTTTGGCTTTTCACCTAAACAAGGACATTGTGCTTCCATCCTTGTGTCCTCGGCCGTCGCATCCCAGGAGGCTGCGCTACATACCTTAGACGTGGTACATGCCCTACGGGTGTACCTGTCTGCTACTGCTCCATTTCGGAGTTCTGAATCACTGTTCGTGCCGGTATCTGGTCCACAGAAGGGCCTGACTGTCTCATCGGCCACCTTTCTAGGTGGATCAGGCTGATCGTCATCCAGGCCTATGCCCTTTAGGGGCGGGCGCCTCCCTTTCCTGTCACGGCGCATTTAACCAGGGCAATTGGTGCTTCCTGGGTTTTCCGACATCTAGCATCTGTCTTCAAGGTGTGTGAGACGGCGACCTGGTCGTCTGTTCACACTTTCCCAACGTTTTACAAGGTTAATGTGTGTGCATCTTCAGATGCTTCCTTGGCCGCAAGTTTTTGCAACTCCTCCGTGAGGAGCTCTCTTTGTTTGGGGTGAAGTTAAGTCTTCTTTTGATTGCTGTTCCCACCCCTCTTTTTTTATGACACTGCTTGGGGATGTCCCACTTTGTCAAGACTTAAGGAGCTGTGTCCGTCCATGGACGATAAGAGAAAATAAGGATTTTACGGTGAGTACAAAAAATCCTTTCTCGTTCGTCCATGGACGGACACAGCACCCACCCCTCCTTTTTTTGTTTGTACTGCTTTACTACGAACTCAGGCTGCTGGCCGCAGGTAGGAGGGTTATGTACGGAGATACCGCCCCCTGGGCGTGGCTGTTCAACTCTGTTAAAGTTGCATGTTTTAAGATAACTAACATGTTCTGCCTAGTCCTCTCCTATGAACAGGAACATAACCCACTTTGTCAAGATTTAAGGAGCTGTGTCCGTCCATGGACGAACGAGAAATGGATTTTACGGTGAGTACAAAAAATCCTATTTTCTTTTAGTGGTATTTGATCACTTTTTTATTTTTGTGCTATAAACAAAAAAAGAGCGTCATTTTTGAAAAAAATACAATATTTTTTACTTTATGCTATAATAAATATACCCAAAACATTTTTTAATAAACAAACAAATTTCCTCCTCGGTTTAGGCCGAAATGTATTCTTCTACATATTTTTGGTAGAAAAATTAGCTATAAGCGTATATTGATTGGTTTGCCCAAAGTTATAGCATCTACAAACTATGGGAAAGTTTTATGGCATTTTTATTATTATTATTTTATTTTTTTACTAGTAATGGCGGTGATCTGCGATTTTCAGCAGTATTGCGACGGACAGATCGGACACTTTTGACACATTTTTGGGACCATTGACATTTTATACAGCGATCAGTGCTATAAACATGCACTGATTACGGTATAAATGTCACTGGCAGGGAAGGGGTATCACTAGGGGGCGATCAAGGGGTTAAATGTGTGTTCTAACTGTGAGTGGATAGGACTGACTAGGGGAGGAGACATCGTTGTTCCTACTTGGTAGGAACAAACGACATGTCTCCTTTCCCCTGACAGAACAGTGATTTGTGTATTTACACACACAAATCCCCTTGCTGGCTCTCGTGCACACGATCGCGCGTGGCCAGCGGCAATCGCCAGCCACGTGCATAGGGTCCCCCTCCGGCAGCTCTTAAAGGGAAACCCGTACGGGTTTTCATGCAGGGGTGCCATTCTGCCCCCGTAAATAGACGTGAGCCACCAAACCACCAAGAGAAAGCTCTATTTGTGTGATCAAAATTATAAAAATTTAGTTTGGGTACAGTGTTGCTTGACTGCGCAATTGTCATTCAAAATGCATCAGCGCTGAAAATTTGACTGGGCAGGAAGAGTGCACAGTATTGAAATATTATTTGATTTATTAGCAGATGTTAAAAGACCCTCCTGTACCATCCCCAAGATTAATGTAATTTTTTTTTCTTGTAGGTAATATATGTCAGCACTTACTACCCTTAATTGATTGTCCAACATTAATTATTCATGGTGTTAAAGACGCAATGGTTCCATCATTTCATCCAAAATATCTTCACCAGCACATTAAAAACTCAAGGTAAGAAATAGGCTTAAGTTCTATCCTAGGCTAGGTTCACATATGTGCATGCCCATTTGTGTGCACACGTCATGGGTACAGCAGCTCATTCATTTAAATAGGCTGCTGTACTTGCCAGAAACATGGGGAAAGAAGCCCCGACCCTTTTTAAAAACATGGCGCATGCTGCAGCGCCATATAATTTAACGTGCACAGGTGCGTTGTTGGGGAGTGCCATTAAGAATGACTATTCATACACAGATGGACATGCTACTCAAGGTTTGATAAGTTTTCAGAGCATAGGTAATTGATAGGGCTTAAGTGCTAAGGACCTATTTTGACTCTGTACAGATATGGGGGTCTGATCAGGTCCTGTCGGTTTTCCAGGTGGACTTGATCTGATGGTTTATTCACCCCTAAGGGCTGGTGGGTGTAAATGGACTTGTGTGGATGTGCCACCTGCCCGCTCTGTTCTGATCAGCAGGGGATCTATAAATCGGAATGGAATGGAATGGATTCCACACAGAATGACTCCTGTGTGAAAGGGGCCTTAGACCATCCTTCTCTCACTGACGCAAGCCTTCGTAGGCCATCAAAAAAAATTCACTTCAGTGTTTAATTTACAGTGCCTTAAAGTATAATTTACAACCAAAAAACGTAAATGTATTTTATTGCAGGGCTCGACAAACCCCGGGCGCCAGGTCGCCATTGCGACTAGAATTAGCGACCTGGCGCCTGGGGCAGCACAGCTGGGGAATCCTGTTTCTCCGTGCCCCCCCCTCCGCGCCGCGGGATCGCGTCGGGCCGCGCCGGCCGGTAATTGAGGCCGCGGCTTTGCGGCCTTCTGCAGGCCTATGCCTGTGATTTAGCGCCATCTTGTGGTGGCCGTTGGTATGACAGGACAAGCAGCAATGCTAATGAAGTTTCCCTGTCTGTTTTCACTGCCATCTCCTTCCCTCTAATTATAACCCCCAAACATTATATATATTTTTTATTCTAACACCCTAGAGAATAAAATGGCGGTCGTTGCAATACTTTCTGTCACACCGTATTTGCGCAGTGGTCTTACAAGCGCACTTTTTTGGGAAAAAATACACTTTTTTTTAATAAAAAAATAAGGCAACAGTAAAGTTAGCCCAATTTTTTTTTATAATGTGAAAGATAATGTTACGCTGAGTAAATTGATACCCAACATGTCACGCTTCAAAATTGCGTCCGCTTGTGGAATGGCGACTAACTTTTACCCTTTAAAATCTCCATAGGCGACGTTTAAAAAATTCTATAGGTTGCATGTTTTGAGTTACAGAGGAGGTCTAGGGCTAGAATTTTTGCTCTCGATCTACTGATCACGGCGATACTTCACATGTGTGGTTTGAACATCGCTTTCATATGCGGGCGCTACTCACGTATGCGTTCGCTTCTGCGCGCGAGCTCGGCGGGACAGGGCGCGTTCCTGGCTCCTAACTTTTTTAGCTGGCTCCCAGATTCCAAGCAAATTTGTCAAGCCCTGTTTTATTGGAATTGTATATGATAAACCATTACAAAGTGGCACATAATTGTGAAGTAAAAGGAAAATGATAAATGGTTTTCAGTTTTTTTTACAAATGTATATCTGAAAATTGTGGGGGTGCATTTGTATTCAGCCCCCTTTACTCTGATACCCCTAACTAAAATCTAGTGGAACCAATTGCCTTCAAAAGTCACCTAATTTGTAATTAGAGTCCACCTGTGTGTAATTTAATCTCAGTATAAATTAGGGCCGAAACAACTAATCGATTATGAAATTAATCGATTACTATTTTCATAATCGATTAATCGGCCAGTAACATAATGGGGTTAAAAAAAACTAAAATGAGCCCTTTATAGTACAAAAAGAGCAAATCGCTACCCAAAATAATACTTTCACTGTCCCACAGTAAAAAATGAACCCCTTACAGTAGCGATTATTTGCTCTTTTTGTACTAATTTTAGTTTTTTTAACCCCATTATGTTACTAAACATCTCAGGCCTGGGTCACACCTCTGTGTTTTTTTTGGTGCTTTATGCAGAAACACACTACAATTCATTTACATGGTTTCCTATGGGACACGTTCACATCCATGATTTTTTTTCAGCTGCTGCGTATTTGGAAAGGGCAAGTACTTTTTTAACGCAAAACGGTGCTATTTTGTTTTTTTGGTTCAATATACTTCAATGGAGAAGCTGCAGAAAAGCATGTAATAATGTGTTTTTGCGGCAATTTGTGTTTTTTTAATCTGCCCAACAACAAATTGGCCAAAAAAAATGTAAAAATGCAAATTACAGCAAAATTACTTTTTTTTTTTTTACGGTTATTAACCGTTCAATTAATCGAAACAATAATCGGCCAACTAATCGATTATGAAAATAATCGTTGGTTGCAGCCCTAGTATAAATACAGCTGTTCTGTGGAGCCCTCAGAAGTTTGTTAGAGAACCTTAGTGAACAAACAGCTTGATGAAGGCCAAGGAACACACCAGACAGGTCAAGGATAAAGTTTTAGGGAAGTTTAAAGCAGGGTTAGGTTATAAAAAAAATATCCCAAGCTTTAAACATCTCGCGGAGCTCTGTCCAATCCATTATCCGAAAATGTAAAGAGTATGGCACAACTGCAAACCTACCAAGACATGGCCTTCCACCTAAACTGACAGGCCAGGCAAGAGGAGCATTATTCAGAGAAGCAGCCAAGAGGCCCATGGTAACTCTGGAGGAGCAGGTGGGCGAATCTGTCCACAGGACAACCATTAGCCGTGCACTCAACAAATCTGACCTTTATGGAAGAGTGGCAAGAAGAAAACCATTTGTTGAAAGAAAGCCATAAGAAGTCCCATTTGCAATTTGTGAGAAGCCATGAGGGGGACACAGCAAACATGTGAAAGAAGGTGCTCTGGTCAGATGAGACCAAAATTGAACTTTTTGGCCTAAAAGCAAAATTCTATGTGTTGTGTAAAACTAACAAACAATGCACATCACCCTGAACACGCCATCCCCACCATAAAACATGGTGGTAAAAGCATCATGTTGTGGGTATGCTGTTCTTCAGCATCGACAGGGAAGATGGATGGACCCAAATACAGGGCAATCTTAAAAGAAAACCTGATTGAGTCTGAATAAGACCGGCAGGACAACGACCATAAACATACAGCCAGAGCTACAATGGAATGGTTTAGATCAAAGCATATTCATGTGTTAGAATGGCCTGGTCAAAGTCCAGACCAAAATCCAATTGAGAATCTGTGGCAAGACTTGGTGTTCACAGACGCTCTACAACCAATCTGACAGAGCTTGAAGAATGGGCAAAACCGCATAGGTATTGCACGTGCACCCTGTTAAAGCATTAGTAAGCACCGCTTGGACACTTGTACCTACAGGTAAGCTTATAATAAATTTTACCTGTCGGTACAAGGAATAACCCCATAACGTGCACTGTGATGTCACCAGTGCATGCGCTCTGAAGGGATGGCATACTCCATGATGTCCCTTCATAGCTCTGTGCTGCAGCCGTGACTCCCGTGCGCATGTGCCGGAGTGAAATCATCGCAGCTTGGCCATTCAAACGCCCAGAGCCTGCAAACCCAGAAGGAAGACCGGGTGAAGATTGAATTCCTGTCAACGGTGACAGCATGCCACTGGAGGGCTTAGTTCTAAAGTAATGCCGCGTACACACAACCGTTTTTCATGATGAGAATAATGTCATTTTTTAGATTGGTCGTGAAAAACGTTCGTGTTTGTATGCTCCATAGCATTGTTCGCGACGAGAAAACTGCCCGAAAAAAATTAGAACCTGCTCTATTTTTTCTCATCGTTTTTCACGTCGTGAAAAACGGTCGTGTGTACGCTTTTACGAGGGGAAAAAACACGCATGCTCAGAATCAAGTATGAGACGGGAGCGCTAATTCTGGTAAAACTAGCGTTCAGAATGGAGATAGCACATTCGTCACGCTGTAACGGACTGAAGAGCACGAGACTGAAAAGCGCAAATCGTCTCTCACCAAACTTTACTAACACGAGGATCAGCAAATGCAGCCCAAAGGGTGGCGCCATTCGAATGGAACGTCCCCTTTATCGTGCCGCTGTACGTCACCGCGCTTTGCTCGAGTGTTTTTTTTCATGAACTTGTGTATGCAAGGCAGGCTTGAGAGAAATCACTACGAGAAAAACGTTGTTTTTCCAAGTCATCTTCCAGGACGGCTTACAGAGAGATAGGCTCCTCCCACCTAGAACAGGAAACACATGATCCACATCATAAAAGTCTTACTCATGCATTAGCACCTCAGTATTTGTGTTTCCTCAGGCTAGACAGGCACTATCCAAGGGATGTTTGTTATTTTTTTGGGCCTTCGTGCCAGGCGGCAGGGGCCCCCCCGACGTCCATACCCAGTCAACAGGGGTAGTTCCCCTGGGGTATGAGTCAGTTTGGGGCCACCCAGGAGACCCGAAACAGGGGTCATGGGTGATGGTATGGGACCCCACCTCCCAAGTCGGGTGTATCCTCAGCGAGGTTACCTGTGAGGGTGGAGGAGGTGATCCAGTGGGTCCAGCCGCGGCACAGCAGGGTATCCTCCTGGCAGAGGCTCGGGCAGCCGTAGAGCCGGTATCCTTCCCGGACAGATGGATCTACAGAGGGGAGTCTCTAGCTCCAGGACAGCATGGAGCTGGGCGCACAGCTAGTGTGTCACTTCCGGCGCAGAAAACAGGAAGTGACACGACAGGAAGTCCCGCGGCGGCCATCTTGGTACACCCATTTGGAAGCCTAGTTGAAAATAACAGGCGTGCTGTGCCGTGGGGCGGCGTCGGATCCACAGCGCCGCTCCGGACCTCCACTCCTCTCATATTTAAGGGACCCGGACCTAAAGATGGCGCCGCGCAACATGGAAGGACCCAGAGACGCAGATCTGGAGGCGCCATCGGTCGCATCGGGCCCTAAGGTAAGAAAATAAGGGGCAGACCGCTTCTTTCCTTTTCTTACCCTCCTGTGGGGGCGGCACAGGGGGAGTCTGTTTATTCCAGAGACCGTTTGTTTCTCCTATGCTGATGGTGGCAGACGTCACATATTCTAGCATAGGCTCTGGTGGTGGGTACTTCTCATAATTCTTAGACTAGAATAAGAGAGTCCACGTGGTGTTTCTGGTTTGGGTGTTTACTTCAGTGTAAGTAATATGCAGGCGCTTGTCATTTACTGTATTACAGGACAGGACCCACGAGCCCAGAGATAAAACAGAAACACCTAGAAAAAGATGCCCAATATGTACCAGGAAGTTGCAAATTGGGTGGAAAGAGAATGCTTGTCAGGACTGCATAGACAGACTTATCAAGGGAGAAACAGGCCCTGTTCTCAAAGGCTTTATGGACTCATTAAAGTCAGGGATGAAACAGACGTTTCAGTCCTTTAAGCCCACACAGCAAGAGACACTTGCTGAACCCAGCCCAGGTACTTCAGGCACCAGTACTACCGTGAGGCCAGAAGTTAGGGCCCAGGTACGGGCAGTCCACCAGCATCGAGTCCTGGAGGACGGGGAGGACAACTCAGGCTCAGCCTCAGACCCTGAGGAGATAGACCCGAGCGAGGAAGGGCCAGAAAAGATGCAAAAATTCATTTTTCCTTCAGAGGAGACAGAGGAGCTCCTGAAAGCAATCTACGACACCCTGGAACTGGAGTCCCCAGAGAACCAGGAGTTGTCAGTGCATGACCTCCTATATGAAAGCTTTCAGCCTAGACAGGGCAGAACCTTTCCGGTGCATGGATCCCTAAGGGAGACCATACTTCATGAATGGAGGAAGCCGGAGAAAGCAGTATTCTTCCCTAAAAATTTAAAGAGAAGGTTCCCCTTTAAGGAAGAGGATACAAAGCTGTGGGATAGATGTCCCAGACTGGACGCTTCCATAGCCAAGGTCTCTAGAGCTTCAGAACTTTCCTTTGAGGATACAGGTATCCTGAAGGACCCAATGGACAGGAAGGCGGAGGGCTATTTAAAAAAGGAGTGGGAAGCTTGCTCCGCCAACTTTAGATCCGCACTAGCCACCACATGCGTGGCGCGTACACTTGACTTATGGCTTAAACAGCTCCGCACTCTTCTGGAGTCAGACACTCCTAGGGAAGAGATTCTGGATGCTTTACCCACGCTAAGTAAGGCAGTGGCCTATATAGCGGATGCATCCACGGAGTCGGTCACATTCTCGGCCAGATCCACAGCCTTGGTTAATGAAGCCAGGAGGGCTATCTGGCTGAAGACCTGGGGAGGAGACTCTGTCTCAAAGACAAGACTCTGTTCCCTCCCGTTTGATGGAGATCTGCTCTTTGGAAAGGAGCTGGAATCCGTCCTAGAGAGGTCGGCCGATAAAAAGAAAGGGTTCCCTTCCACAGTGGCAGACCATCTCCAGCAGCCGTTTTATCCTAGATCTGATCGCATCAGGGTACAGGATAGAACTTTTAGGCTGCCCCCCTCAAAAACTTTTCATAACAAGTCTCCCAAGAGACGCGGAAAAAGCCACAGCTATGTCTTCCCTCCTGCAGAGTATGCTGGAAGAGAAGGTGATAAGCTTCATCCCCCCATCTCTAAGGAAAGAGGGATTCTACTCTCAAGTTTTTCTGATAAAGAAATCATCAGGAAAATTTCGACTGATTCTAAATCTGAGACAAGTAAACATGTACGTAAAGTACAGACGTTTCAAGATGGAATCAATCTACTCCACCAGAGAGCTGTTAACCCCTGGGGTCTTCATGGTCTCATTGGACCTAGGGGACGCCTATCTTCACGTCCCTATTCGAGAGGAGTCCCAACAATTTCTCAGATTTGCAGTAAGAAAAGGGTTCAGAACCCTCTATTTTCAATTCAATGCTCTGCCCTTCGGACTAGCGTCAGCTCCACGCATTTTTACGAAGATACTGGCAGAAGCGCTAGGGACTCTGAGATCAGAGGGAATTCAGATTATCCCCTATCTGGACGACCTACTGTTTTTTTGCAGACTCAGCAGAAGAAGTCAGACGGAACCTGAGCAGAACTACCAGACACCTTCAGCAACTAGGGTGGCTGGTAAATCAGGAGAAGTCACAATTAGTACCTACTCAGAGCATTGTATACCTAGGATACCTGATAGACTCAAGGAAGTCCAAGATATTCCTGACAAAGGAAAAGGTAGAGACAATTTTGACAGAGGTGAGGAACCTCTGCACTTGTTCAAGGACCTCAATTCAGAGTATGAGGGTCCTTGGGTTAATGACAGCGGCCATCCCAGGAGTCCAGTGGGCTCAGTTCCATACTCGAGCGCTTCAGGCGTTCATGCTTTCTCTCTGGGATGGACAAACAAATTCACTTCAGAGACAGACGGAAATTCCGCAGGAAGTAAAGCTCTCAATAGAATGGTGGTTGATCCCTGCAAACCTCTCGGCTGGCCGACTCTGGTCCCAACACTGTCCTCTGGCAGTCACCACGGACGCCAGCGGGCAGGGCTGGGGGGCCCATTCAGGCACTCTGATAGCCCAGGGGCTCTGGAACCGGCAGGAAGCCGGCCTCTCCTCCAATGCGAGGGAGATGAAGGCGGTTCTAAAGGCCCTAGTAGCCTTTTGCCCATCCCTAAGGGGAAGACATGTGCAGGTCCTTTCGGACAACATTACCACGGTTTGTTACCTCAACAAGCAAGGGGGTACGAGAGTCCCGGGTCTGATGAGGATAGCAAGAGAGATCCTTCAATGGGCAGAAGAAAACCTGTTATCCCTATCTTCCATTCACCTAAAAGGGGAATTAAATTCTCTGGCAGATGCCCTAAGCAGAGAGACGCTGTCTTCGACAGAATGGTGCTTGAATCGAACAGTGTTCGAAGAAATAGTGCAGAAGTGGGGAGACCCACAGATAGACCTTTTTGCTACAAGACACAACAGGCAGGTGAAACAGTTCTATTCCCTACAGAGAGATCTTCTCAGTCGGGGCCTAGATGCCCTATCCCAGTCTTGGGAGGCAGATCTGGTATACGCATTTCCACCGTTTGCCCTCATTCCGAGGATTATCCGGAAGATAAAAGGGTCCAACACACAAGGGTCATCCTGATCGCGCCATTTTGGCTGAGGAGGTCTTGGTTCTCAGGTCTTCTAAGACTCAGCATTGCAGAACCTTGGAGACTACCTTACAGGTCGGACCTCTTATACCAGGGAGAAGCGAATCATCCAGAACTGAGCTCTCTTTCTCTGACGGCTTGGCTTCTGAAAGGGAGCTGTTAGAGCTGAGAGGGTTATCGGCCAAGGTAATCGATACCATTCTTAGCAGCCGAAAGCCGTCCACTAACACAATTTATAATAAAATTTGGAAGAGATTTGGGGACTGGCGCAGACTCGACAACAGAGTGTCAGGTGCCATGGTCCCGGCGGTTCTAGATTTCCTCCAAGCCGGAGCAGATCTAAACCCTGCAGTTAGTACTCTTAAGGTTCAGGTGGCCGCCCTGTCCAACTTTTTAAATCAAAGACTGTCAGAAGAACCACTGATCAAAAGATTTCTTGTGTCCATCAGCCGAAAATGAGTCCCCAAAGCAAGGAGGTTCCCTCCCTGGGACTTATCAACAGTATTACAGGGTCTCGGTAGGGCACCATTTGAACCTATAGATGAACTACCCATAAAACTGTTAACCCTGAAGACAGTAGTTTTGGTGGCCCTAGTCTCGGCTAGGAGAGTCAGTGAGATCCAGGCACTTTCAGTGATCGAGCCTTTCTGCACCATTTTACAAGACAAAATTATCCTCTCGCTTGACCCAGCTTTTCTCCCCAAGGTATCGTCTAACTTCCATAGGTCAGAAGAAATAGTGATACCATCATTCTGCGGAAATCCAAAGAATGAGAAGGAAGCAGGATTTAATAAAATAGACGTCAGGAGATGCCTGATTGCCTACATAGAGCACACCAAGGAGTGGTGACGCTCCACCAGCTTGTTTGTTTTATTCGCAGGTCCTAACAAGGGGAAAGAGGCATCCAAAGGTACCATCGCCAGGTGGATGAAGTCGGCCATGGCGGAGGCATACAAGGCAGTCTCCCGCACACCTCCATTAGGTATAAATGCTCACTCCACAAGAGCGGTTTCTACTTCTTGGGCTGAAAGGGCAGGAGCATCTCCCCTCCAGATCTGCAAGGCCGCAACCTGGTCCAGTTTCCAGACTTTTGTGAAGCATTACAGACTGGACCTGCTTGCCAGCCAGGACCAGTCTTTCAGCAGGAAAGTGCTGCAGGCTGTGGTCCCGCCCTGATCAGGTAGTACTATATTGTCCTCTCTGTAAGCCGTCCTGGAAGATGACTTGGAAAAACAGTGTTATTACCTGTTAACTACTTTTTCCAGGAATCTTCCAGGACGGCGTCAGTTCCCTCCCTTTTTATGAGGTGAGTAGCAATGTAAAGCATATATAAGGATAGAGCTACGCTGATCCAGGTTTAATGATTCTGAGGCCTTCGGTTATTTGTTAAATACTGAGGTGCTAATGCATGAGTAAGACTTTTATGATGTGGATCATGTGTTTCCTGTTCTAGGTGGGAGGAGCCTATCTCTCTGTAAGCCGTCCTGGAAGATTCCTGGAAAAAGTAGTTAACAGGTAATAATTTTTTGCATGACATGAATAACGGTCGTGTGTACGCGGCATAAGTCTTTCATAATGTGCTGGTATGCAACGCATGCTAGCACATTATGATGTTATCTTGAAGGAGGAAATTTATTTTGTTGTTGTGGAAAGTGTACGTTTGCTTTAAGTGTATGTCAACAGCAATTTCACAGCTTAAACATAGTAAAACATATTTGTGTAAAAACTAGGTTATACTGATAATGCATTCTTTCAAAGCAGAATATTGAAGAAGCTCAGTAACTAATGCTAATCTAATGTGTCAATTACAGAACCCTGTATAGTGTTTTATATATATATATATATATATATATATATATATATATATATATATATTGTGAGGGGGTTAGCTCGGCAGCGGGTGTGTGTGACCCCCGGGATGGGCTCCCCACACAAAAACAGGCCCAGCAGACGGAGGTTGTGGTTTTCAAAAGCAAAAAGGTGCCGTTTATTTTCTATTTACAGTGACAAAAACACAGCAAAGCAAAAGAAACAAACAAAATAAATCCTGGTCAACTTGACCTCTGACTAAACATACAGGTTTCCTAACTAACAACTGGGATCAGCCTAGTGCTGTCCTAGTCCCTGGTTTTAAATGTCCAAGCAAAATATAGCCACACAGGCTTTCTCTCACCGCACAGGGGTTCACTCTCCCTAGACAGTCCACACAGGTCTGCTTCCAGGCATGAGCTAACATCTAATGAAGCTGGGAGTTTTTATAGAGGCCTAAATGAGCTGACAAGCTTCAGCTGGCCTCATCAACTCCCTGTCTGTACGACGCCCCACACTCTCCCTAGAGGTATGAGTCATCAATGAGCCCACTAGTCTCAGCTGGGCTTATACAACTCTCCACCTAGCTGTATAAATCGGCGTAAAGCCTGAATCTGGGCGAAATATATCTACCCCCCTGGATGCAACCAGGTGACTTTACCTTCCTGCTGTCACATACCCCCCCCTCTTGTTTTAACCTCGGGGTTGGAACACCAGCAATCAGGCATTCATGTACTCGAGACAAAGCATCCACATTCCCCATTTGAACGCCAGGGCGATGCTTTACTGTGAAGTTGAATTCCTGGAGGGCCAGGAACCACCTATTCACTCTTCTATTTGTTTCCTTGTTTTGAGCCATCCACTTTAACGGAGCGTGATCCGTAACCATGTCAAAGTGCCTACCTAGCAGGTAGTACCGAAGGGAATCTAGAGCCCACTTCACCGCTAAACACTCCTTTTCAACGGTGGCGTAATTTACCTCATGGGACTTCAACTTCCTGCTGAGGTAAATGACTGGGTGCTCTTCCCCGTTCCAGACCTGGGACAATACTGCTCCTAACCCCACATCTGACGCATCACTTTGTACGACAAAGTCTTTAGAGAAGTCGGGTGAGTACAACACTGGCTGGCTACATAAGGCTTGTTTCAAGAATTGGAATGCTGCCTCAGCCTCGGGGGTCCATTTAATCATGACCGACCCTTTCCCCTTCGTCAGGTTGGTTAGGGGCACAGCCTTAGAAGCAAAGTGGGGAATGAATCGCCGATAATACCCAGCGATTCCCAGAAAGGCTCGTACCTGCTTCTTGCTGTTGGGACGTGGCCAACTCTGGATGGCCTCGACTTTGTTGAGTTGGGGTTTTATTACTCCCCTCCCAATGGTGTACCCAAGATATTTGGCCTCCTCCTGCCCAATGGTACACTTCTTGGGGTTAGCCGTAAACCCTGCTTCCCGAACAGAGTCCAGGACTGCTTGCACTTTTGGCAGATGTGAGGCCCAATCTGTGCTATGGACAATTACGTCATCCAGGTAAGCCGCAGCATACTTCCGATGGGGCCTCAGCATCTGGTCCATTTTCCGCTGGAATGTGGCCGGCGCATTCTGTAACCCGAACGGCATTCTTTTATATTGGAACGCCCCGTCTGGGGTTACAAATGCGGTTTTCTCTTTGGCTGACTTGGCCAGGGGGATTTGCCAATACCCTTTTGTGAGGTCAAGAGTCGTCATGTATCGGGCTGTTCCCAGCCGGTCGATCAACTCATCTATACGTGGCATGGGGTAGGTGTCAAATTTTGTAACTTTGTTCAACTGACGAAAATCGTTACAAAATCGCCAGCTCCCATCCGGTTTAGGCACCAACACAATGGGACTAGACCAATCACTTTGGGACTCCTCTATCACCCCTAAGTTCAGCATTTTCTGTACTTCCTCCCGTATTGCCTCCCGTCGGGCCTCTGGGATCCGATAGGGTTTTAACTTCACCCTTTCACCGGGCGGGGTAATAATGTCATGCTCTACCCCAGATGTTTGTCCCGGCAGCTCAGAGAATACCTCCTTGTTGCGAAGCACAAACTCCTTAACCTCCTGTTGTTGGGGTTGTGACAAGGTGGCTGCGATTCCAACCTCAGGAATCACGCAACCAGTTTGAGCTGGTGACCAAGTGTCTGCGACTAGGGACTCTCTATCCCTCCAGGCTTTCAACAGATTAACGTGATAGATCTGTTCGGGCTTTCGCCTTCCTGGTTGTCTGACCTTGTAATTCACTTCGCTCACTTTTTCCATTATCTCGTAGGGGCCTTGCCATTTGGCAAGGAATTTACTTTCAACCGTAGGGACAAGTACCAATATCCTATCCCCCGGGGAAAAGGTACGGGTCTTGGCTCCACGGTTGTACACTCTCTGCTGTGCCAACTGCGCTTGGGCCAAATGTTCCTTCACGATGGGCATTACCTGTGCAATTCGATCTTGCATCAGGGCGACATGCTCAATCACACTCCTGTGGGGAGAACTCTCACTTTCCCAAGTTTCCTTGGCAATATCCAACAGCCCTCTTGGGTGTCTCCCATACAGTAACTCAAAGGGGGAGAATCCCGTAGAGGATTGGGGCACCTCCCTAATAGCAAACATCAAATAAGGAAGTAGACAGTCCCAATCCTTTCCATCCCTATCCACCACTTTCTTCAACATTTGTTTTAGGGTTTTGTTGAATCTTTCAACCAGCCCATCGGTTTGGGGGTGATACACAGATGTACGTAATTGCGTCACTTTGAACAATTTACACAGCTCCTTCATAACCCGGGACATAAAGGGTGTACCTTGGTCCGTAAGCAGTTCTTTACAAATACCCACCCGGCTAAAAACAAGAGATAGCTCTTTGGCTATGGTTTTGGCCGAGGTATTTCTGAGAGGGATCGCTTCTGGATAACGGGTGGCATAGTCCATTATAACCAATATGTACTGGTGCCCCCTAGCGGACTTGATTATAGGACCTACCAAATCCATTGCGATTCTCTCAAACGGGACCTCAATGATGGGTAGAGGGACCAGCGGGCTACGGAAGTGTGGCATCGGGGCCGACCTCTGACACACAGGGCAGGAGGAACAATAATTTTCTATGTCCTTCATCACCCCAGGCCAATAGAATCTCTGTAATACCCTCTCTCGGGTTTTCTCTGTCCCCAGATGACCTCCAAGAATGTGCCCATGGGCCAACTCCAACACCAACTTCCTGTAAGGTTTGGGCACCACAAGCTGCTCAACGGTTTCTTCTGCCCTTTTTGCCACCCGATACAGTAGGTCCTTCTCTACGCTGAAGTATGGGTAAGTGCAGGTATTATCTGGGTTCACTAACTCGCCATCTATTTTCACTACGTTTTCCCGTGCCTTTATTAGGGCGGGGTCTTTCAACTGTTCTGTGGCAAAGTTTTCCCTGTGAACCTCAAGATCAGAAAACTCCACAGACGGTAGGTTCTCGTCTGAGGAGGTGGGCTCCTCTCCAGTTTCTTGAGTCTCCCCTGCCAATACTGACAAGGGAAATTCGGGAGAGTCCTCACCACTCTCAGAGGAGTTCTGGCTATCATATTCCTGGTACATAGGGGCACCAGTGGGGGGCTCAGGATCATCCCACAGTTCCCAGAACTTCGGAAAATCCCTTCCCACAATGGCGTCATGCGGTAACTGAGACACTAAGCCCACTGGATGAGAAAGGGTACCTTTGGGGGTCTCGAAACACACTGTAGTCACTGGATACTCTCGGGTGTCCCCATGCACACAAATAACAGCTACCTTGCTATTCCCAGAGACCTCTGTTTTAACTAATTCAGCCTTTATCAGGGTCACAAGGCTACCTGAATCCAGCAATACCACAACATTTCTACCATTAATACACATTTTGCATAAATGTTTCTCAGTTCCCCGAATGGCAGTGCATGCGACTGTCGCACACAGCGACTGACGTCTGCCCGTCAGAAAGTCACACTGCATGGGTTCCTCCAAAACCGGGCAATTTGCTGCAATATGTCCCGCTTGCCGGCAGCGGTAGCAAACGATCCTTCTTGCGGCCTCTTGAGCCGCTGATTTCCCAGGCTGTTCTCGCCAAACTTGGGGTAGAGCTCCCACCCTCTCACTCTCTCCACCCTCACCCCTTGGAATCCTCTTATCCGCCCCTGGGGATGGTCTGGTCTTAGGGTGGAAAGTCCGAGTGTCTCTGGAAGAGGCCGTCAGGTTCTCTGTAGCCAAGTATTTTTCCACACGATCCACAAGACCATCGGCCGTCTCTGGGTCTCCATGGCTTACCCACTTTTGGATGGCAGTAGGAAGAGCTCTCAAAAACCGATCCATTACAACACGTTCCACAATCTTTGGTGCGGACAAAGTCTCTGGCTGTAGCCACTTTCTGCTCAGGTGAATGAGATCATACATTTGAGACCTGGGGGGTTTTCCAAGCTGGAAAGTCCAGTTATGCACACGCTGAGCCCGGACAGCCAGGGTGACACCCAGCCTTGCCAATATTTCAGCTTTTAGCATCACATAGTCTTTTGCTTGGTCAGGCTCTAGGTCATAGTAAGCTTTCTGCGATTCACCCGTTAACAGAGGAGCCACCAGTCCAGCCCACTGCTCCTCAGGCCACTTTTCTCTTTCAGCAGTCCTTTCAAACGTGGTCAAAAATACCTCTGGATCATCCTCTCCAGTCATTTTTGTCAATAAACGACTCACCCCAAAGGACGCGGTATTAGTGGGACGGCTTTCCTCACTGGTCTGCGGACGTTGCTGCATTACTGCTTCCATTTGTTGTAGTCTCTGCTCTTGCTTCTGTAATAGGTCTATGAAGCGGGCCTCAGATCGTTGCTGGGCTTGTTGCTGAGCTTCCAGACTCTGTTGGTGAGCTTGCTGCTGGGCTGCAAGGCTCTGTTGATGAGCTTGCTGCTGGGCTGCGAAGTTCTGTTGTTGAGCTGCAAGGCTCTTTTGCAAACCTGCATTTGTCTGCTGTTGATTGGCATTTGCTAGAGCCAGCTGTTTCAGTATCTCCTCCATGCTGGCTTAAAAAAAAACTGCCACTGGTTCTCCACCAACTGTGAGGGGGTTAGCTCGGCAGCGGGTGTGTGTGACCCCCGGGATGGGCTCCCCACACAAAAACAGGCCCAGCAGACGGAGGTTGTGGTTTTCAAAAGCAAAAAGGTGCCGTTTATTTTCTATTTACAGTGACAAAAACACAGCAAAGCAAAAGAAACAAACAAAATAAATCCTGGTCAACTTGACCTCTGACTAAACATACAGGTTTCCTAACTAACAACTGGGATCAGCCTAGTGCTGTCCTAGTCCCTGGTTTTAAATGTCCAAGCAAAATATAGCCACACAGGCTTTCTCTCACCGCACAGGGGTTCACTCTCCCTAGACAGTCCACACAGGTCTGCTTCCAGGCATGAGCTAACATCTAATGAAGCTGGGAGTTTTTATAGAGGCCTAAATGAGCTGACAAGCTTCAGCTGGCCTCATCAACTCCCTGTCTGTACGACGCCCCACACTCTCCCTAGAGGTATGAGTCATCAATGAGCCCACTAGTCTCAGCTGGGCTTATACAACTCTCCACCTAGCTGTATAAATCGGCGTAAAGCCTGAATCTGGGCGAAATATATCTACCCCCCTGGATGCAACCAGGTGACTTTACCTTCCTGCTGTCACAATATATATATATATAGTAGTTCACAAAAGTGAGTACACCCACAAATTCACAAATCATTCTTATTTACTAAGACATTTAATAAACATTTTTAAACAGTGTCCTAACATCAATTACTATTATATGATTAATATGTATTTTGTAGTATACAGTATATGTTTGCTCTTTATTATCACGGTCTTGCAGCATCCCTTTGATCTGTATCAATGTCTGTGGTAAAATTGCTCCAATACTAGTAAGTCAATAATTTCATATACAGAATCTCACAAAAGTGAGTGCACTCCTCGCATTTTTGTAAATATTTTATTATATCTTTTCATGTGACAACACTGAAGAAATGACACTTTGCTACAATGTAACAAACTTCCAGTGACTAGTAGGAGAGAGTGAGAGTGATAACACCAAATTTAACACACTTGCTCCCCATTCAGACCTGAGACCTTGTAACACTAACGAGTCACATGACACCAGGGAGGGAAAATGGCTAATTGGGCCCAATTTGTACTCACTTTTGTTGCCAGCGGTTTAGATATTAATGGCTGTGTGTAGAGTTATTATGAGGGGACAGCAAATTTACACTGCTATACAAGCTGTACTACTACACATGTGCTTGCAGGAATGTCCTAGGCAAGGTAGGAATCTTTTCTCAGACAGAACCTTCTGGGGTGAAAGAGGTAAATTCTTACACTGCTCCATACCTAGAGTGTTTTGAAAAAGTATTCATACTCCTTGAAATTTTCCACATGTTGTCATGTAAGGCCCCATGCACACGAGACGCAGGTGCAAACTCTGCTGAACACACGTTTTTAAACGCTGAAACCGGCGTTTAAAAACGCGCGTTTGGCCGCGTTTGCAGCCGCGTTTATTGGCGTTTTACCGCGTTTTACCGCGTTTGCGTTTATAAGCGTTTCATCATAAGACCCTCCCTAAGCTCAAAAAACAGTAAATTTTAACCATTTCAGCCAGTTTGTGAGACCAGAGTGAGTAGCAGCAGCTGAAAGAGCCGCAGTGTACTTGTATTTAGCGTATCACCTGCCACGTCACCTGGCCACGTTACCTGCCATGTCACCTAGCCACGTCACCTGCCACAAGTTGTGGATTGTCCACTTGCCACGTCACCTGGCCACGTTACCTGCCACGTCACCTGGCTACGTCACCTGCCACAAGTTGTGGATTGTTCACTTGCCACGTCACCTGCCACGTCACCTGGCCACGTCACCTGGCACAAGTTGTGGATTGTCCACTTGCCACGTCACCTGGCCACGTTACCTGCCACATCACCTGGCCACGTCACCTGCCACAAGTTGTGGATTGTCCACTGGCCACGTCACCTGGCCACGTTACCTGCCACGTCACCTAGCCACTTCACCTGCCGCAAGTTGTGGATTGTCCATTAGCCACGTCACCTAGCCACGTCACCTGCCACAAGTTGTGGATTGTCCACTTGCCACGTCACCTGGCCATGTTACCTGCCACGTCACCTGGCCACGTTACCTGCCACGTCACTTGGCCACGTCACCTGCCACAAGTTGTGGATTGTTCACTTGCCACGTCACATGCCACATGCCACGTCACCTGGCCACGTCACCTGGCCACGTTACCTGCCACGTCACCTAGCCACATCACCTGCCACAAGTTGTGGATTGTCCACTGACCACGTCACCTGGCCACGTCACCTGACACAAGTTGTTGATTGTCCACTGGCCACGTTACCTGCCACAAGCTGTGGATTGTCCACTTGCCACGTTACCTGCCACAAGTTGTGGATTGTCCACAATGCAATGCAAGCAATTACAGTTTTCTTTTTTATATTTTTTAATAGTTTTTCATCATTTGCCATCATTTTTGAGATTTCTAATGTTAAAAAATAGGTCACCTTTAAAAACGCTTATAAACGCAAACGCGGAAAAACGCCGGTACCGCGTTTAGCCGCGTTTAGCAGCGTTTAGCGTCTGAAACGTGGAAAACTTTTGCGTCTGAACCCATTTTTTTGCTTCTGAAAAAACGAGGTTAAACGCAACTGCTTGTAAACGCCAAAAAACGAGACTGTGTGCATGGACACATAGGATAACATTGAATGGGTTCAGGGGCAGTTGAAAAAAGCGTCCAACTGCCTCTGAACGCGCGTTCAACAGCAAATAACAGCATCTCGTGTGCATGGGGCCTTACAACCAAAAACATAAATTTATTTTTTGGGAATTTTTATGTGATAGACCAACACAAAGTGGCACATAATTGTAAGGTGGATGGAAAATGATAAATGGTTTTCCAATATTTTTTTTTACAAATAAATATGTGAAAAGTGTGGCGTGCATTTATAGTCAGCCCCCCTGAGTCAATACTTTGTAGAACCACCTTTCGCTGCAATTACAGCTGCAAGTCTTTTTGGGAATGTCTCTACCAGCTTTGCACATCCAGAGAGTCACATTTTTTCCCATTCTTTTTTGCAAAATAGCTCAAGCTCAGTCAGATTGGATGGAGAGCGTTCGTGAACAGCAATTTTCATGTCTTGCCACATATTCTCAATTGGATTTAGGGCTGGACTTTGACTGGGCCATTCTAATGCCGCGTACACACGACCGTTTTTCATGACGAGAAAAATGCCATTTTTTTATTTGGTCATTAAAAACGATCGTGTGTGGGCTCCAGAGCATTTTTCACAATGTGAAAAATGGCCATTAAACATTTGGAACATGCTCTAATTTTTCCCGTCGTTTTTCACGTCGTTGTTTTTCTCGTCATGAAAAACGGCCGTGTGTAGGCTTTAACGACGTGAAAAAAACGTGCATGCTCAGAAGCAAGTGATGAGACGGGAGCGCTCGTTCTGGTAAAACTAGCATTCATAATGGAGATAGCACATTCGTCATGCTGTAACGGACTGAAGAGCACGAGGCTGAAAAGCGCGAATCGTCTCTCCCCAAACTTTACTAACACAAGGATCAGCAAAAGCAGCCCAAAGGGTGGCGCCATCTGAATGGAACTTCCCCTTTATAGTGCCGTCGTACATTTCGTACGTCACCGCGCTTTGCTCTAGCATTTTTTTTTCATGATCGTGTGTAGGCAAGGCAGGCTTGAGAAGAATAACGTCGAGAAAACTTTGTTTTTTTCAATGACATTAAAAACGGTCGTGTGTACGCGGCATAACACATGAATATGCTTTGATCTAAAACATTCCATTGTAGCTCTGGCTATATTTTTAGGGTGTCCTGCTGGAGTTTAGGGTGTCCTGCTGGAAGGTGAACCTCCGCCCCAGTCTCAGGTCTTTTGCAGACCCTAACAGGTTTTCTTCTAAGATTGCCCTGTATTATTTTGCTCCATCCATCTTCCCATCAAATCTTACCAGCTTCCCTGTCCCTGCTGAAGAAAAGCACCCCCACAACATTATGCTACCACCACCATGTTTCACAGTGGGGGGTGGTGTCTTCAGGGTGATGTGCTGTGTTAGTTTTCCGCCACACATAGCGTTTTGCTTTTAGGCCAAAAAGTTCAATTCTGGTCTCGTCTGACCAGAGCACCTTCTTCCACATGTTTGCTGTGTCCCCTACATGGCTTCTCGCAAACTGCAAACAGGGTTTCTTATGGCTTTCTTTCAACAATGGCTTTCTTCTAATCACTCTTCCATAAAGGCCAGATTTGCGGAATGCATGACTAATAGTTTTCCTGTGGACAGATTCTCACACCTGAGCTGTGGATCGCTGCAGCTCCTTCAGAGTTACCATGGGCCTCTTGGCTGCTTCTCTGATTAACGCTCTCCTTGCCCGGCCTGTCAGTTTAGGTGGATGGCTGTGTCTTGGTAGGTTTGCAGTTGTGCCATACACTTTCCCTTTTCGGATGATGGATTGAACAGTGCTCCGTGAGATGGTCAAAGCTTGGAATATTTTTTTATAACCTAACCCTGCTTTAAACTTCTCCACAACTTTATCGCTGACCTGTCTGGTGTTTTCCTTGGACTTTATGATGCTGTTTGTACACTAAGATTCTCTAACAAACCTCTGAGGGCTTCATAGAACAGCTGTATTTATACTGAGATGAAATTACACACAGGTAGACTCTATTTACTAATTAGGTGACTTCTGAAGGCAATTGGTTCGACTAGATTTTAGTTAGGGGTATCAAAGTAAAGGGGGCTGAATACAAATTCACGCCACACTTTTCACATATTAATTTGTAAAGAAATGTTAAACCATTTATAATTTTCCTTCCACTTCACAATTATGTGCCACTTTGTGTTGGTCTAGCACAGGGATGCCCAACCTTTTGAAGAGCGAGGGCCACTTAAGCGGATTGGTAACCGGTCGCAGGCCACAATGAGCAGAGCAGGAGGATGACAGGTCCGTGTCCACACACACAGCCCACTCTACTCTATGGGCCCTCAGATCCAATCCGATCCGCTCAGACGGAAGGGGGCAGATCCCTTTCTATTTTTTTTTTTTAGGTAGGCGGGTGTAAACAGACACAAGCCTTAGAAGGAAAATAGTGAGTCTGATTGGGTCGGACCGATTATGTGAAAGGGGCCTAAGGCTGCTTTCACACTGCGATTTGCCCAAACAGTGGGTGCTGCGCAGTGCACCTGTGGATTTTCTGCGGGTTAGCTGCACTTTGCCGTAAACTTTTATTATATCCAGCAGGTGTGGCACACTTTCTGAAAGCGCAACAAACCCACAGGTAATAACAGAAGTAAGGATGAGCTCCGGCGTGTTCGCATAGTACACGTGCAGAGCCCGCCAAGAAGTCGGCACCGCGCTGCGCTAATGACAGGCACGGAGACATTTCCCGATGCTCGGCTGCAGAGATCGGGAAATGTCTCCCTGGCTGTGATTAGCGCAGCGCGGTGCCGACTTCCTGGCGGGCTCTGCACGTGTACTATGCGAACACGCCGGAGCTCATCCTTAAATAGAAGTCTATGGCTCAGTGCAGGTAACCCGCAGCTGCAGTGCACCTGCGGATCAGTTTGAAAGCACTACAGAACAGATATACCCATATATACACTGTGAATTTAGTAGTAAACTTACCTTTATTAACAGTTTTCCATTCAGGTATCGCCGGCTATTGCTGTCCCAGGCAGAGTGCATTTGGTATCACTCCACATGTGACAAGAGTTGGCGCTATACAGGAAGCATCGGCTTATGTGGGTATGCTCCGCAGCCACTTGCTTCCTCTACCAGCGTCTTCATTCACAAAACTTCTGCTCTGGGATGGCGGGTCGGCAACCCGTGATCTGGGCTTGCCAATCTGCCATTTCAGAGCAGGAGGTCGAGGGCCACATCAGAGGGCTGCGCGGGCCACATGTGGCCCCCGGGCCACTGGTTGAGCACCCCTGGTCTAGCACATAAAATCCCAATAAAATACATTTATGTTTTTGGTTGTAACAAAAATATGAAAAAATATGGAAACTTGTGACAAAATATGGAAACTCAAGGGGTATGAATACTTTTTCAAGGCACTGTATGTTACTTGCATTTCACCACAGTTAAAGGATAGCTAAACCAAAAACAAAAAATGCAATACATTCTAGCTTACAGTCCTTAGATGTGATGGCTGCATTAATTTTCCTTATTTCAAGCTAAGAACGTTTTCAGCAAAGACATCAAAATACCTGTTAATATTGCCAGAAAAGATGTGTATATGCCGCTTCCTGTGAGCTGCACTGAAGAAGATCATCCCCTTCTAGCTATCCTCTGTAACTTACCAATTGCCCTGTGACCATGTAATCAAGATAATACAGACATGTTTAGAATCCATATCAGGAAAGCAGCCTGAGGTGACAGCCATGGCTCTCTCCATAGATACAGTGAAGGAGTGATGTAGCCACCCATTGACAGGAGGGTGTGTTATTTGCAGGATTACCAGGTAAAAATAAAGCAAAAAGAAGATTGCAAAAAGAAAATAAATGCAGCCACCACATTAGAGATTAGTAAACTGCAATATAATAGTTTTGATTTTGGTTTTAGATATGCTTTAACTAGCATGAGAGAAACACTGTGACTCTTTTTTACTGTGTAAATAAACATGCATCCCTTTCTAATGCCGCGTATACACGACCATTTTTCTCGTCGGGAAAAATTAAATTTTTTCTCTTTGACGAGAAAAACGCCCGTGTGGGGGCTTTCCAGCATTTTTCCCGACGAGAAAAACAGCAAGAATCACGACGAGAAAAATTAGAACATGCTCTAATTTTTCTCGTCGTGATTCGCAGGATTTTTTTCAGCGGCAGTTTTCCCATAGGGAAACACTGCCAGGGAGCCCACACACGGTCGTTTTTCTCGACCAAGAGAAAAAATGTAATGAAAACCGGCCGTGTGTAGGGGACCAAGCCGGTCCTCGTTTTTCATGTCTAATTTCTCGGCTGTGTTTTCACTGTCAAGAAAATCGATCGTGTGTACACGGCATAACACGTGTGTGCCAGAGCACAATCCTAAAGGATGGTTCCAAATCTCAGAAAGGATTGTATCCACACAGGGATAGCAAAATAAGAACAAACGTGAGATTTACAGGTCCAGTTTTTTTTAGGCTTAATTCAAGGGAACATGCTAGTAAGATAGATGGAATGCTGTATAGATGAGAATCAATTTACTAGACTAAATACTTTTGTGAAATAACATGTAAATTGGAAGTTTTGTACTGAATATTAGGGAAAAGAAGTTGCTAAGCTCTGTTGGTAGCCTATCTACTAAAAGTTAAGTATTACTGAAAAAAAATATTTTTATATATTTCAGATTACATCTGATGCCAAAAGGCAAACATAATCTTCACCTGAGATATGCTGAAGAGTTTAACAGTTTAGTTGAACAGTTCCTGCTCTCATCATGATATATGTGGAAGGACAGGTCTTCAATGGAACAATGATTGCCTATCTATAATGAACTTAGTTAGTAATTAAAAAACACTATCCACAAATCAATTTGTTTCAGCAGTCCTCTCAATATCTCTGCCTTCATAGTAGTTTATGATTGTTAAATTATGCATTTTCTTTTCTAATGCCGCGTACACACGATCGATTTTTTCGACGGTGAAAACACCGTCGAGAAAATCGACGTAAAAAACGAGGAACACGCGGCCATTTTAAATGACATTTTTTTTTTTGGTCGAAAAAAACGACCGTGTGTGGGCTCCGCGGCAGTGTTTCCCTATGGGAAAACTGCCGCGGAAAAAAACGACAGGAATCACGACGAGAAAAATTAGAGCATGTTCTAATTTTTCTCGTCGTAATTAATGCCGTTTTTCCCGTCGAGGAAAACGACAAAAAGCCCACAGACGATCGTTTTTCTCGTCCAAAGGAAAAAATGTCATTTTTCTCGACGGGAAAAACAGTCGTGTGTACGCGGCATAAGACTTAGGCAAACCTGTGTTTGTTTTATTTGGGGTAAAGCATCAGGTTTGCTTTAATCACAATCCTCAGTAGCATACTTGCACAACCTTTGTTTCCCTGCTGTTACATGCAGTGCTGACAGCCAAAGAAAATACCAGATGTTTTTTAGATGGAACTAAACTCTGTGATACTGAGCTCCATTCCAGCAATGTGCTGTCTGTGAGCTTCCTTATTCTGTTCTATTGGTGGGACATCTTCGTCCATCTTGATTGGCAGGCCAGGCGTGCGATGCCTAGCTCCATTCCAGCAACGTAATGTCTATAAGCTCCCTTTGTCTGGGAGATCAGACAAAGTGTGGAACATCTTTGTCCATCTTGATTGGCTGGCCCGTCACTTCCTGTCTGGGGATGCCCAGCTGTCCCACAAGGCCCACTGACTGGTTGCACTTGATCCCTTCCGCAGGCCAGTGCACAGCCAGAAAAGAAAGCATGGATAACCATGTAACCCTTTTTACAGTTCATCCTCCATGACAGTCAGCTCCCACCCAAATGAAAAAGCAAACACACAGAGAAGATTTAATTGCTCCACCTATCCCTTGGTTAATTTTGTATTTTTTACCCAGGCTGTTTGTTTAGTCTCAGGGACTAGGAGACCCTTCTTGTGGAGACCCCGCTCTTTAACCACTTCCCGACCGCGTCATGTACAAAAGACGTCCACAGCGCGGTCGAGTTATCCTGAGTGGACGTCCCAGGGACGTCCTCACAGAATCTTGCTCCCGCGCGCCCCCTGGGGCGCGCTCCAGGATATGTCCGTGACCGCCGGGTCCGGAAGACCCGGCGCATCATGGATCACGGTAGATGGCCGCTAATCGCGGCCGTTTACCACGTGATCGCTCCGTCAAATGACGGAGCGATCACTTGTAAACAGACCGGCGTCATGTGATGACGCCGGTTCCTCCCTCCCCTCTCTGTACCGATCGGTACAGTGTGAGAGGAGAGGGGAGGGAGCGGATCATGTCCGCTCCCTCCCCCATGTCAGCTGTGGGCTGGATCTGTGACAATTGCAGTCACAGATCCAGCCATCCATCCATCCCTGCTCAGCCATCCCTGTGCAATACTCTGCCAATACTCTGCAATACACCCTGTGCAATACTGTGCAATACTCTGCAATACACTCTGTGCAATACTCTGCAATACACCCTGTGCCAATACTCTGCAATACACCCTGTGCCAATACTCTGCAATACACCCTGCCAATACTCTGCAATACATCCTGCCAATACTCTGCAATACACCCTGCCAATACTCTGCAATACACCCTGTGCAATACTCTGCAATACACCCTGTGCAATACTCTGCAATACACCCTGTGCAATACTCTGCAATACCCTGTGCAATACTCTGCAATACCCTGTGCAATACCCTGCCCATACTCTGCCCATACTCTGCAATACCCTGTGCAATACCCTGTGCAATACCCTGCCCATACTGTGCAATACCCTGCCCATACTCTGCCATATTCCACAATACCCTGCCATACTCCGCAATACTCCACAATACACGGCAATACTCCACAATACCCGGCAATACTCCACAATACCCGGCAATACTCCACAATACCCGGCAATACTCCACAATACCCGGCAATACTCCACAATACCCAGCAATACTCCACAATACCCAGCAATACTCCACAATACCCGGCAATACTCCACAATACCCTGCAATACTCCACAATACCCTGCAATACCCGGCAATACTCCTCAATACCCGGCAATACTCCTCAATACCCGGCAATACTCCTCAATACCCGGCAATACTCTGCAATAACCACTTCCCGCCCGCCGGCCGTCATATGACATCCTTGACTTTGTGCGGAGATATCTGAATGATGGGAGCAGCTACAGGCATCATTCAGATATTTGCTTTTTCAGCTGGCGATTCCCTGCACCATAAGAACGATCATAGCGGCTGTTCCACCGCTTGATCGCTCTTACGGAAGGTGAGAGGGGATGCCCCCCCTCCCGCTGCCCTCCGGTGCTTCTACCGACTCACCGCTACGATCAAAGCCAAGATTGTTTTTTTTTTTGTTTTTTTTTCAGGCTTCCCAGCCTAGAGGTGAGATGTGTGGTCTTATTGACCCCATATCTCACTGTAAAGAGGACCTGTCATGCCATATTTCTATTACAAGGGATGTTTACATTCCTTGTAATAGGAATAAAAGTGATCAAAAAAAAATTTGGGGCGGAAAAACATGTCAAACTAAAATAAATAAAGTAAAATGAACAATAAAATATATATATATTTTTTAAAGCGCCCCTGCCCCCGCGAGCTCGCATGCAGAAGTGAACGCATACGTAAGCCCCGCCCACATATGAAAACGGTGTTCAAACCACACATGTGAGGTATCGTTGCGAACGTTAGAGCGAGAGCAATAATTTTGGCCCTAGACCTCCTCTGTAACTCAAAACATATAACCAGTAAAAATATTTAAAGCGTTGCCTATGGGGATTTTTAAGTAGCGAAGTTTGGCGCCATTCCACGAGCGTGTGCAATTTTGAAGGGTGACATGTTAGGTATCTATTTACTCGGCGTAACTTCATCTTTCACATTATGCAAAAACATTGGGCTAACTTTACTGTTTTTTTTTTTCTTTTAGGCACAAAACAGTTTTTTTCCGTAAAAAACGTGTTAGAAATATTTCTGCGCAAATACCGTGCAAGATAAAAAGTTGCAATGACCACCATTATATTCTTTAAGGTCTTTGCTAAAAAAACATATATAATGTTTTGGGGTTCTATGTAATTTTATAGCAAATAAATGATGATTTTTACATGTAGGAGAGAAATGTCAGAATTGGCCTGGGTGCTCCAGAACGCTTGAAGGTGCTCCCTGCATGTTGGGCCTCTGTATGTGGCCACGCTGTGTAAAAGTCTCACACATGTGGTATCGCCATACTCGGGAGGAATAGCAGAATGTGTTTTGGGGTGTAATTTGTGGTATGCATATGCTGTGTGTGGGAAATAACCTGCTAATGTGACAATTTTGTGGAAAAAAAAAAAAAGAAAAAAAAATCTTGATTTTTGCAAAGAATTGTGGGAAAAAATGACAACTTCAAAAAACTCACAATGACTCTTTCTAAATACCTTGGAATGTCTTCTTTCCAAAAAGTGGTCATTTGGGGGGTATTTGTACTTTTCTGGCATGTTAGGATCTCAAGAAATGAGATAGGCCGTCAGTACTTCAGGTGTGATCAATTTTCAGATATTGGCACCATAGCTTGTGGACTCTATAACTTTCACAAAGACCAAAAAATATCCACCAATTTGTACTTATTTTTACCAAAGATATGTAGCAGTATAAATTTTGGCCAAAATGTATGAAGAAAAAATACTAATTTGCAAAATTTTATAACGGAAACAAAGAAAAATTCATTTTTTTACAAAATTTTCAGTCTTTTTTCTCTTATAGCGCAAAAAATAAAAAACCCAACAGTGATTAAATACCACCAAAAGAAAGCTCTATTTGTGTGAAAAAAAGGACAAAAATTTCATATGGGTACAGTGTTGTATGACTGAGTAATTGTCATTCAAAATGTGAGAGCACCGAAAGCTGAAAATTCGTCTGGTTAGGAAGGGGGTTTAAGTGCCCAGTTGTCAAGTGGTTAAAGTGATTGTAAAGTCTTGTTTTTTTTTTTTTTTTTAGGTAAAAATATGTCATACTCGCCTTTTCTGTGCAGTGGATTTGCACAGAGCAGCCCGGATCCTCCTCTTCTCGGGTCCTTCTTCGGTGCTTCTGGCCTCTTCCTCCTGTCAAGTGCCCCCACAGCAAGCAGCTTGCTATGGGGTCACCAGAGCCGAGTCACAACTCCCTGTGTCCATTCAGACGCAGAGCCACGGCTCGGCCCAGCTCCCTTTTTTTTCTTCATTGGCTGACTGACTGTGACAGCAATGAGAGCCAATGGCACCGCGCTGCCGTCTCATCCAATGAGGAGAGGAGAGGAGAGGAGTAGCAGGCAGCGGAGACAATCCTACAACATATCTGGATGTAGATGAGGCTTACACGCAGCACTGTGTGTGACCAAGGGGCATTGAGAGTTCTGAGGATTTCTTTTTACATTTTAAAACAGTTTAGGCCACACAAATAGTGCTCAGATTAAAAAAAGCACTTTAAAAATGAATAAAATTCTGGAAAAAAAAACTGTATTTATTATCCCTATTACATTAGTGGCCAATCTATAGTAATGGTGATGTGACTCAGTGCACATCCCGTGAGGGTGAATACTGTTGTGCGACATGTGAGTAAGCTGTTTGAAAGCCCAGGTTTCTGGATCTAAAGAAATTGCCAGACTTGCATATTAATCCTAGTAAGAGATATGTGGGGTTGGGGTATGTGGCGCTGCCCTCCAATTACATGGTAATGTGGGTAGAGAAATAGTTAAGTCCTTCCGTGGGTTGGCTTCTAGTGGTATTAAAAATAAAATAAAAACCACTTCCGCTTGGGTGACGTCTCCAAGCTGGCAGTGAACCCTTCAACGTGATAGTGTTATATTTGGTGATTGAGTCAAGTGAAACCTATTGCTAACTGCCACCTATGAAGAGCGAGTCAAGTTGGAGTTGCTCTTCCTGGGGGCAATCACTAAAAGATGTACGCACAATAAGTGGTTAATACTCGGTCAATCCTCTCTTTAGTGTTCTCAAAAAGAGGTTTGATCCTCAAAATTTGCAGGATGTGGTGAACAACCTGAAAGGTGATCCCAACTCGTGTCACCCTTCAATGGGTGGTGTTGGTTCGTGTGGGTTAAATGTAAATCCTCGAAGGGACACTTGGGGGTTAATTTAGTGACATTTTTGGTCTATTATGCCCCCAACACGAACCAGGTAGCGTTCTTTAATTCCTTGCTCCGATCTTTGGCACTGGAGTTTGAGGGAGATGTGATCTTAGCTGGTGACTCTAAGTCCCCTCCTAAACAAAGCCAAAAATTTGCTCAGCTGTTGCATCATCATGATCTAGTTGATGCTTGGAGAGAGGCCAACCCTACCACTCGAGACTATTCCCATTTTTCTAGAGCTCATAATCGTTATTCACGTATTGATCATGTATTTCTCCATTCGGGACTATTACCTAAATTGACCGCAGCCAAGATTGTGTCGGCGCCCTGGTCTGATCATGACCGTGTGGTGGTTATGTTTTCAAACTTGACGATCAAGTTGGCTAAATCTCACTGGAGGCTTAATGAGTCTATACTCAGTAATGAATCTTACTGCCTAGATATTATTACTCACCTTAACACTTACTTTGCTATTAATAAAGCAGAATATACCACTCCTGCTATTAATTGGGCAGCACACAAAGCTTCAGTGCGGGGTTTCTTGATTCAGTTGGCATCCAGACTTAAAAAAGCCCACGAAGAAGTGAAAACTAAGGAATATGAAACTTTAGCTACCCAACACAAACGTTCTCCACATCCGGACTTGTTGCCTAAATTTGAACAGGCCCGTACAGAACTTAATATTTGCCTCACTACTAAAGCGGAGAAAAGCCTACGCTGGACTAATCATAAATTTTTTACCTGGCGTGACCGGCCGGGTTCCTTACTGGCACATACACTTACCCCTAAACATGCACATGCTGCTCTCCCGAAAATTAGACTCTCAGGGGCAATCTCTCCCAAAATCCTCAAAAGATTCTTAGTGAATTTCAAGATTTCTATACTAACCTATATACCCCGGCCCAGGGCCATGTGTCTTCTTCTATTAGTGACTTCCTACATACCTTATCTCTGCCGTCTCTCACAGAATCTCATAGAGAACGTATGGACCAACCCATTACATGTGAAGAAATATGCAACACTATCAAATTGTTGTCATCAATTGGCTCCTCATATGGCTCTTTATTTCAATTCCTTGCAAGATGGTGGAGAAGTTCTTTTAGACGAAAATAGGGCTTACATTAGTGTCATACTTAAACCAAATAGAGACTCTACTGATATTCTTAATTACCACCCTATATCGTTGATCAATTGTGATCTCAAAATTCTGACGAAACTATTAGCTTAGCGGCTCTGTGCTTTTCTGCTACAGTATATCCATAAAGACCAATCTGGCTTTATAAATCAACGCCAAACGCTTGACCAGATTCGCCGATCTATAACATTGATTTCTGCAGTTCACTCTAAATGGGATGCCCCATGGTCTAGGGAACTACTGCTGCTTTCATTGGACCTTCATAAGGCCTTTGATAGCTTGAACTGGGACTACTTATTTACCACCTTAGAGGCCTTTGGATTTGGTTCTACCTTTATCTCTTATTGAAAACAATATATAGCAATCCGTCGACCCAGGTCTCCATTCGAGGTTATAGATCAATTTCATTTCCTATCCGACGCGGGACAAGACATGGTTGTCCACTTTCCCCATTGCTCTTTGCGTTAGCAATTGAACCCTTAGCTGTTGCAATTCAATCCCACCCCAAAATACATGGAGTATGCTGTGGACAACAAGAGCATAAATGCTCCCTTTTTGCTGACGACGTCCTCATGTATGTCACTAACCCTCAAGTTACTCTACCTAATCTACTAGCTCTATTTCGTCAATTTTCCCAGCTCTCAGGGCTCTCTTTAAATACTCAAAACTATGGCTCTTAATATCTCTTTGCCCCCCTAGATGGAACGGAACCTACGAACTACATATAACTTTCAATGGGCATCACACTCCCTTCCGTACCTAGGTGTTCAGCTGACGCCTTCAATTAACACTCTATATCGGGCTAACTATCCTCCACTGTTTCGCCGACTCCGGGAAGATCTTCAACGATGGGCAGACTATCCCTTATCCTGGTTTGGTAGAATCAATTCCATTAAGATGACATTTCTACCCAGGATACTTTATTATTTTAGAACTTTAACAATTGCAGTCCCGAGGGGAGATTTACAACAACTACAATCGGATGTTCTTCGTTTTATTTGAGGTAATAAAAAACTTTGCATGAACAAACTGACGTTATTTGTCTCGCAACCATGTGGTGGGCTTGGCCTACCTGATTTACAAGCTTACTATCAAGCAGCTCAAATAACACAGCTTTCCTACACAACGGCTAAGGGGTCTCCACCCCTTTGGGTCTCTATTGAGGCTCTTTCATGCCATCCTTTTAGTATCGGATCACTAATGTGGCTCCCGAGCTGCCTTCGCCCTCCCATTTTGTGCCCCACCTTGTCTCACTCCCTAGCGGTTTGGGACAGAGTGCGACATCGTAGATGCCTGTCGTCTCCACATACCCCACTAGCCCCCTTGTTCTGTAATCCTGAGTTTTCTCCTGGCCTGACTCCACTGTTATTTCAATGGTGGCTTAATAAGGGACTTCTTAGGATAGGAGACTATCTTGATGGAGATCAACCATACTCTTTGCAATATTTTAAAGACACGCTGCAGATGCCCTCTAGTGAATTGTTTAGGTACAATCCGCTTATTTATTTTATACGTTCTAAACTTAAATTGTTAGATAGACCTTTTACACTTACAAATTTTGAATTATCTTGCCAAACAAAAGGGCCTCCTACGGGGACGGGTATCTGCGGTATATGCTACCCTTACTGACCCGAATACTAAACTCCCTTACATGATTCAATGGGAACGGGATTTAAATACCACTTTTGATTTGGCTGAATGGCAGGATATTGCTTATGCGTTGTCTAAAGTATCATTTAATACAACATTAATTGAAGCTAATTATAAAACTCTCCTTCGCTGGTATTTGGTTCCAACCAGGGTCGCTAGGATGCATCCATCTGCATCCCCCACCTGCTTTAGAAAGTGTGGCCAGATGGGTACAATGTATCACGTTTGGTGGAAGTGTCCCAATATCACTAGATTCTGGATTTGGATATTCAACCTGGTATACTCTGTGACGGGAATTAATATCCGTAGTTCCCCGGAAGTGGCGCTTTTCCAAAGGCTTCCTGAAGGGGTCCCTAAAAAATCGATGAAGCTAATTATATACATACTTTTAGCTGCTAGAATAACCATTGCTAAATATTGGAAGCAGTCGATGGTTCCTCTTGATTCTGTGAAGAATAAGCTCAAATGGATCATGGTTAATGATAGACTCACCTGCGTCCTCCGCAACACTACTAAGAAATTTGATCTGATATGGGATCCGTGGATACAATACATATCTCCATCCTAATACACCTCTGGCTGACCCTCTCTTCTTCCTTTTTTTTCCCTCTCTCACTTCTTCTCTTCTCCTTCTCTCTTTTCTTCTTTTTTTTTTTCTTTTTTCTCCTTTCCCTTTCTCCTCTTTTTCATATTTACTGCTTATCAGATATTTTTGTAGATGCAGGATGTCCTAATAATACATATACTTCCATGTTGCTGATACTCGAGAGAAGATGCACAAGAGAACCCCCCCCTTTTTTTTTTTTTATCCCTCCCATTCCCTTCCCACTCCCCATTCCCTTCCCACTCCCCATTTTCTTCTTTTGCTTCCTATACTATACCTTTTCCCTGTGCTATATCCCTTCCTAATATTGCAGGCCTAAATGACTCATTGGGACTCTACGTAGTTAGTCCCTAACAAATCTGAAGCATACTTCATGTTCTGATCATTAACGGCTCTTAACCTTCTATGTTATTTCATTCTGTCAATCTCACCAATATTTCCACCAAAGGTATTCTATATTGACATTTCTCAATTTATTGTGTTGAGGTGTTGTATTTCTGTTTATCCTGATGGAAGGACATTCGGCTGCTTATGCTTACTTTCATAGGACATCGAAGACAATCACAAATGTCACCTTACTAAAAGATCTAGTGAAATTTATATTTCTACATTTCTATTTACAATATGAATATTGGAGACTGCAGTTGAATTTATATCTACGCAATATCAAGTTTCTTTGTGTTTTTTTTTCCCCATTTTTGGCTATTACTTGGGACAAATTTTATTTCCCCCTCCTCTGGGATTGTCACACAGGACATAATAATTTTTAAGTTTGCCCATAGGTGTTTGAGGTTTAGGGCAATCATATTTATATGTTTTTTTGGTTTGGTTTTGATGTTTATTTGCTTTGATAATTGGCACATGTTGCTTAAATACTTGATCACGGTATTGGATATAGTCTAGCACAGGGGTCTCCAAACTTTCTAAACAAATGGCCAGTTTACTGTCCTTCAGACTTTAGGAGGGCCGGACTAAGGCCAGTGGGAGTAGAAAATGTCCTGATGTCCAGTTAGAGTAAACAATGCCCTATATTTGATGTCAGTGGGAGGACTAGTGCCCCATCGTTGGTGCCAATAAAAGGAATTGTGCCCCATCATTGGTGTCAGTGGGCGGATTGGTGCCAATAAAAAGAATTGTGCCCTTTCATTTGTGTCAGTGGGAGGAATAGTGTCCTATTGTTGGTATCAGTGGAAGGAATTGTGTCCCATCGTTGGTGCCAGTGGGAGGATATGAGCTCTTTCTTTCGTGTCAGTGAGAGGAATTATGCCCTATTGTTGGTGTCAGTGGATGGGATAGTGCACCAAGGGCCGGATAAATGCAAGCAAAGGGCCGCATCCGGCCCCAGCGCTGCAGTTTGGAGACCACTGGTCTAGCACCGAGTGCACTTGAGGATTTATATTTAACCCACACGGACCAACACCACCCATTGAAGGGTGACACGAGTTGGGATCACCTTTCAGGTTGTTCACCACATCCTGCAAATTTACCGAGTATTAACCACTTATTGTACAGTAATTACCCCCAGGAAGAGCGACTCCAACTTGACTCGCTCTTCATGGGTGGCATTTAGCATTAGGTTTCACTTGACTCAATCACCAAATATAACACTATCACGTTGAAGGGTTCACTACCAGCTTGGAGACGTCACCCAAGCTGAAGTGGTTTTTATTTTTTTATTTTTTTAATACCACTAGAAGCCAACGCACGGAAGGACTTAACTATTTCTCTACCCACATTACCATCTAATTGGAGGGCAGCGCCACATACCCCAACACCACATATCTCTTACATAGATTAGGGACCTCTAGGGGGAGGCAGCAGCCCAGGAATATTTCCTAAGCGTGGATTTAATAAATACAGTTGCAAAGAAAAAAGTATGTAAACCCTTTTGGAATGAAATGGATTTCTGCACAAATTGGTCATAAAATGTGATCTGATCTTCATCTAAGTCACAACAATAAACAATCACAGTCTGCTTAAACTAATAACACACAAAGAATGTTACCATGTTTTTATTGAACACTATGTAAACATTTATAGTGCAGGTGGAAAAAGTATGTGAACCTTTGGATTTAATAACCTCCTTTGGCAGCAATAACTTCAACCAAACTTTCCTGTAGTTGCAGATCAGACGTGCACAACGGTCAGGAGTAATTCTTGAGCATTCCTCTTTACAGAACTGTTTCAGTTCAGCAATATTCTTGGGATGTCTGGTGTGAATCGATTTCTTGAGGTCATGCTACAGCATCTCAATCGGGTTGAGGTCAGGACTCTGACTGGGCCACTCCAGAAGGCGTATTTTCTTCTGTTTAAGCCATTCTGTTGTTGATTTACTTCTATGCTTTGGGTCGTTGTCCTGTTGCAACACCCATCTTCTGTTGAGCTTCAGCTGGTGGACAGATGGCCTTAAGTTCTGCAAAATGTCTTGATAAACTTGGGAATTAATTTTTCCTTCGATGATAGCAATCCGTCCAGGCCCTGACGCAGCAAAGCAGCCCCAAACCATGATGCCCCCACCACCATACTTCACAGTTGGGATGAGGTTTTGATGTTGGTGTGCTGTGCCTCTTTTTCTCCACACATAGTGTTGTGTGTTTCTTCCAAACAACTCAACTTTGGTTTCATCTGTCCACAGAATATTTTGCCAGTACTGCTGTGGAACATCCAGGTGCTCTTGTGCAAACTGTAAACGTGCAGCAATGTTTTTTTTTTGGACAGCAGTGGCTTCCTCTGTGGTATCCTCCAATGAAATCCATTCTTGTTTAGTGTTTTACATATCGTAGATTCGCTAACAGGGATGTTAGCATATGCCAGAGTCTTTTGTAAGTCTTTAGCTGACACTCTAGGATTCTTCTTCACCTCATTGAGCAGTCTGTGCTGTGCTCTTGCAGTTCTCTTTACAGGACGCCCACTCCTAGGGAGAGTAGCAGCAGTGCTGAACTTTCTCCATTTATAGACAATTTGTCTTACCGTGGACTGATGAACAGCAAGACTTTTGGAGATACTTTTATAACCCTTTCCAGCTTTATGCAAGTCAACAATTCTTAATAGTAGGTCTTCTGAGAGCTCTTTTGTGTGAGGCATCATTCACATCAGGCAATGCTTCTTGTGAAAAGCAAACCCAGAACTGGTGTGTGTTTTTTATAGGGCAGGGCAGCTGTAACCAACACCTCCAATCTCATCTCATTGATTGGACTCCAGTTGGCTGACACCTCACTCCAATTGGCTCTTGGAGATCTCATTAGTCTAGGGGTTCACATACTTTTTCCACCTGCACTGTGAATGTTTACATGGTGTGTTCAATAAAAACATAGTAACATTAAATTCTTTGTGTTTTATTAGTTTAACCACTTAAGCCCCGGACCATTTGGTAGCTAGAGGACCAGAGGTGAATTCAGAATTTTGCACTGCGCTGCTTTAACTGTAAATTGTGCGGACATGCAATGTTGTACCCAAACGAAATTTGCGTCCTTTTCTTCCCACAAATTTAGGCCAAAATGTATTCAGCCACATGTTTTTAGTAAAAAAAATGTCAATAAGCGTATATTTATTGGTTTGCGCAAAAGTTATAGAGTTTACAAACTAGGGTACATTTTCTGAAATTTACACAGCTTTAAATTTATGACTGCCTATCTCATTTCTTGAGGTGCTAAAATGACAGGGCAGTACAAAACCCCCCCAAATGACCCCATTTTGGAAAGTAGACACCCCAAGGAAATTGCTGAGAGGCATGTTGAGCCCATTGAATTTTTTATTTTTTGTCCCAAGTAATTGAATAATGACTAAAAAAAAAAAAAATTACAAAAAGTTGTCACTAAATGATATATTGCTCACACATGCCATGGTTATATGTGGAATTTCACCCCAAAATACATTTTGCTGCTTCTCCTGAGTACGGGGATACCACATGTGTGGGATTTTTTGGGAGCCTAGCCGCTTACGGGACCCCGGAAACCAAGCACCGCCTTCAGGATTTCTAAGGGCGCAAATTTTTGATTTCACTCCTCACTACCTATCACAGTTTCGAAGGCCATAAAATGCCAAAATAGCACAAAACCCCCCCAAATGACCCCATTTTAGAAATTAGACACCCCAAGGAAATTGCTGAGAGGCCTGTTGAGCCCATTGAATATATTTTTTTTTGTCCCAAGTGATTGAATAATGACAAAAAAAACAAACAAAAAAAAAATTACAAAAAGTTGTCACTAAATGATATATTGCTCACACATGCCATGGTTATATGTGGAATTACACCCCAAAATACATTTTTCTGCTTCTCCTGAGTACGGGGATACCACATGTGTGGGACTTTTTAGGAGCCTAGCCGCGTACGGGACCCCGAAAACCAAGCACCGCCTTCAGGATTTCTAGGCACAAATTTTTGATTTCACTCCTCACTACCTATCACAGTTTCGAAGGCCATAAAATGCCAAAATCGCACAAAACCCCCCCAAATGACCCCATTTTGGAATATAGACACCCCAAGCTATTTGCTGAGAGGAATGGCGAGTATTTTACAGCTCTCATTTGTTTTTGAAAATGAAGAAAGAAAATATATATATATATATTTTTTTTTTTTCAATTTTCAAAACTTTGTGACAAAAAGCGAGATCTGCAAAATACTCACAATACCTCTCAGCAAATAGCTTGGGGTGTCTACTTTCCAAAATGGGGTCATTTGGGGGGGGGGGTTTGTGCTATCTGGGCATTCCATGGCCTCCGAAACTGTGATAGGCAGTGAGAAGTGAAATCAAAAATTTACACCCTTAGAAAGCCTGAAGGCGGTGCTTGGTTTTTGGGGTCCCGTACGTGGCTAGGCTCCCAAAAAGTCTCACACATGTGGTATCCCCGTACTCAGGAGAAGCAACAGAATGTATTTTGGGGTGTAATTCCACATATGCCCATGGCATGTTTGAGCAATATATCATTTAGTGACAACTTTGTGCAAAAAAAAATAAAAAATTGTCGTTTTTTCCGCAACTTGTGTCAACATATAAAATATTCCATGGACTCGACATGCCTCTCAGTATATAGCTTGGGGTGTCTACTTTCCAAAATGGGGTCATTTGGGGGGGTTTTGAACTGTTCTGGCATTTTATACACAACATTAGGAAGCTTACATCCACTCTTCTAACCACTTGAAGACAAAGCCCTTTTTGACACTTTTTGTTTACATGAAAACATTTTTTTTTTTGCAAGAAAATTATGTTGAACCCCCAAACATTATATATATTTTTAAAGCAAAGGCCCTACAGATTAAAATGGTGGGTGTTGCATTTTTTTTTTCTACACAGTATTTGCACAGCGATTTTTCAAACGCATTTTTTGGGTTAAAAAATACACTTTTTTTAATTTTAATGCACTAAAACACACTATATTGCCCAAATGCTTGATGAAATAAAAAAGATGATCTTAGGCCGAGTACATAGATACCAAACACGACATGCTTTAAAATTTCGCACAAACGCGCATTGGCGACAAACTACATACATTTTTAAAAGCCTTTAAAAGCCTTTACAGGTTACCCCAGTAGATTTACAGAGCAGGTCTACTGCTAAAATGATTGCCCTCGATCTGACCTTCGCGGTGATACCTCACATGCATAGTGCAATTGCTGTTTACATATGACGCCAGACCGACGCTTGCGTTCGCCATTGGGCAAGAGCAGGGCAAGACAGGGGTGCTTTTTTTTTTTTTTCTTTTTTTTTATTATTAATTTTGCTTTTTTATTTTATTTTTAAATTGTTCCTTCCAAGTATTTTTTTTTTTTATCATTTTTATTGTTATCTCAGGGAATGTAAATATCCCCTATGATAGCAATAGGTAGTGACAGGTACTCTTTTTTTGAAAAAACTGGGGTCTTCTAGACCCTAGATTTTTACTCTGCCCTCAAAGCATCTGACCACACCAAGATCGGTGTGATAAAATGCTTTCCCAATTTCCCAATGGCGCTTTTTATATCCGGGGGGGGCATTCCCTCCCACTGCTTGTAAAAGCAGTCCAGAGGCTAATTAGCCGCTAGGATTGCTTTTACATGAAAGCCGGCCGCAGGCTGAAAAGAATGATACCAAGATGATACCTAAACCCGCAGGCATCATTCTGGTATAAACATTCAAAGTCCAGCAACATACCAGTACGTTGCTGGTCCTTGTTGGACATGTATTGTAATCTTTTTATTTCATGCAGCCAGTTGGCTGAACGAAAAAAGAGATTGATCGGTGGGTATGCCCACCATTAGAATACCGCCCTTCATCCACCCACTTCCAATGATGGGCATACACGCACCATTTATATATGCCGAAGCATGGGGGCATCCTCCCGCAAAAAAGTTATGCCGCACACACATGGTCGGACTTTTCCACGGGCAAGCCTCCGTCGGAATTTCGACCTTATGTATGCGGCATTAGGAGCAAAATCGCTCCTCTGCCCCTGCTGCCCCAATGCTTCGGCATATTTGCTTTTTTTTTTTAACTGTGGTGGTGAAATCACCTCCTACAGCACTGGAGTCGCAGGGATCAGGCCTGTCTCTGCGAACGCTGCAGTTATGTGTGTTTTTGTTTTGTAAGTGACAGTGATCGATCGATACTGCACTTGGGTGGCCTGGGCTGGACGGAGGGGCAAAACGCAGGTGCCAGCAGGTATCTGGGCTGATCCCGCTAACACTGCGTTTTTGGGAACCCTAAACTGCTGGGGACGCTAGTATAGATCAGATCAGATATTGATCTGTTCAGATACTATACCACTAAGGGGGGTGTATGCTTCACGCGTGGGTGTTAGCGTTACTGGCACTAACCTGACGCTGCCTGGGGTGTGACTCAGACCCTCTCTGACGCTAAAACCTAATTGATATCACCCGCCGGGCGATCAGGGGGTTAAACCTTTATTGGGTTATATACACGGCGGGTGCCCTGACACTATAAAAAGCAAACTAACTAACCAGCGTCACCCGTAACACTTATATGGTGATCACTGGTGAAAGGGTTAACTAGGGGCAATCAGGGGGTTAAAACCTTTATTAGATAATATATGGGGGTACCTGACGCTATAAAAACCTGCGGCGAACCTAAAAAAAATTACTGGCTACGATCTGCATCACCGACACTAAGACAGCGTTTAGAAAAACAATTGCTTAGCGACAGTGGTGATAGGGGGTGAAAGGGTTACCTGGGGGGCGATCAAGGGGGTTAAACCTTTATTAGATAATATATTGGGGTACCTGACGCTATAAAAACCTGCGGCGAACCTAAAAAAAATTACCGGCTACCGATCTGCATCACTGACGCTAAGACAGCGATCAGAAAAATTATCGCTAAGCGACAGTGGTGATAGGCGGTGAAAGGGTTATCTGGGGGGTGATCAGGGGTTAAACCTTTATTAGGGGGGGTTAGGGGGCTACACTGGACCTAAGACTAAACTTTGGTGACACTTTTACAGTCACAAATGTCACTGATTGCAGTGATCACTAAATAAATGGTCACTGCAATCAGTGACACTGTGACTGGGGGCTGGGGGGGTGATCTGGGGGGGCCTGGGGGGGGCGATTTATGTCCCTATGTGTCCTGGTGTCAGTGTAGTGTTGTGTGCACTGACCTGATATCTTCTCTTGTACGGCGCTCGGTATATGTGAGCGCCGCACCAGAGATGACATCACTTCCTCCTGCTCCCTCTGTCTGACACAGACAGAGGGGGCATTTCCATTCGCCGGGAGCGATCGCGAGGGGGTGGCCAGAAACGAATGGCTGCCCCCTCATCCCGGAACGCTCCCGGACACTTAGCCACCGCTCACTGTACAGAAGGGGGGTCCGATTGGACCCCCCAACTATACAAAGGCAATCACGTATGCTCTACGTGATTGTGCCTGTCGGTGCCATTCTGCCGACGTATATATACAGTGAGCGGTCGTTAAGTGGTTAAGCAGACTGTGATTGTCTGTTGTTGTGACTTAGATGAAGATCAGATCACATTTTATGACCAATTTGTGCAGAAATCCATATCATTCCAAAACGGTTCACATACTTTTTTTTGCAACTGTGTATATATATTAATCCTAGTGTCTGGACCTTCCTAAAAGAAATACCCAAAGAAATCGAACAAGAACCTTATGTTAAGGCACAAAGGTGAAGCCTTAAATTTTCAAGCTAGGAAGGATATACCGTAATAATAAAGCCCTCAGATAAGGGGAGCAATGTAGTTTTGATGATTAATGAAATGATCTGAAGGGATGTGCCTTAAGATCTTTGACAACCGTGAATAGTACAAACCTAATCTATAGTACAGAATATAGGAAAATTGTAAAAAGCTTTTGGGGAAGCCCTCATCGACAAGGACACCTTTGTTTAATCTTATTCACCTTTCCCTAGGATGCCAACCTTTTCCTCTCTCACTTACTCTCAAAGATTTGGAGCACCCAACTCGTCACCTCACTGTCTGAGGAATAGGTCCTTTCACTGAACAAGCAAGCTGGTTTGTGGACGTCTGTTTAATGCCATGTTAGGCATCTTTCTTCTTATGTGAAGGATACCATTGATTTTTTTTAAAGATCCTGGAGGTACCTCATAATGCCCTGCTTATGGCTGTTGACGTGGAGGCATCATACTCCAGCATCTCATGCTCGTCGGGGGATAGGCGTGAAGACATGGCGCTCGTGTTCTGAGGGAGGGGCCTGACCATGTCACTGAAGGGGGTGTGAGGTGTGCTCCGGGTAGAGCCACGGCAGAGCCGCAGTGTGAAAGGCTGGGACGCCGTAGATGATGCCACCGTTGCTCGGCCTGATCGGAATCCATGCAGCCATCTGACTAAACCGGAGCGAATACAAACGCCGGGAGATGGAACCCCCGCTTCACTCCCCCCCCCCTGTGCCCTCCTATGTACCTTGCCTGGGCAGCCAGTGGAAGAGCCTATACGAGCGGAAGCCGTTGACAATGAAGCGGGCTGGAGATCCCCGGGGCTAGGTGAGAGACTTTTGCCGTCAGCGAAGCAGATAAGAGCACAAGGTAATGCTGTAATTGAACTGTACTTGACTCTGTCGTGTTATAAGCGGTTGGCAGGCACGTATGTCTCTCTGTGAACTTTACAGCCGAACACCCGCCCACCCCCGCAAAAAGTGCTGTCTTGTGATTTTCGCCCGGTAAACTATAGCCTATGTATGCAAGGGGATTGGCCTGTGTACCCGCCTGCCTCATACACGGTTTGGAGGATACATATAGTGCCACACAGTGGACTATCTTTTCGAGGGGTCAAACTGGATGTTGTCTTTGGATGCATGCCCCCCACTTTCATAAACCTGGTGTGACACAACCCTGTTACTCTGAAGACAGGCAAGCATATACAGATGTAATACTGCAAAGGACAGTACTGACTGAGGAGGAGCGGAGGAAGGAGGACGTTGGATGATAAAGTGCAATGCCATAGGAACAAGGCATAGCTCATAGACGTTTTGTTTGCATTGCTCTATTTGCTTTTCTTTTTTTTCTTTTTTTTTCCATGACTCCCTGATCAGCCGCAGGATCTCAATGTGTGCCATCTGGCCCCTGGCCCCGAGATAGATTGAGTAGCGACCTGGTAGCCATCTACATACATGAAACGGGGTCCAATTGGGCACCAGCCTGCTTGTACATCAGTGGGTCTTCATCAAGATAGCTCGCTACACTTGCTACACCTGCCATATCCACCGCTAAACTCATTGCTCAGACACTCACCACCCTATAAACCCACTGAATTAGAACATTGCAATCGGCAACTCCTTCCTTGATTATATAGCCTGTGGTTCGAATGATGAAATAGACTGTAGATGTTTGCTGCCACTCTTTTTCCCGCATCACTGTATTATTGTGAATTATTGAGACACTGAGCAAAACTGAGCAGATTAATTTCTGATACGAATAATCTGTTGTCGTATATATAGGCGTATCTACATTTTGTATAAGCCAATATATCTACTTTTGTAAAGACTGCCTTGCTAATACAGTAATTTACACACCGGTATTTTATACATCTTCTACATCGGACCATATGTAGAGCTACTTGGGGTTGATACACCCCCCGAGATACGTGCTGTGGGCCATGAAAGGAGTTTGATAGACACTTAGAGGAAAAGATAAAAAGAAAATAAAAAGAGAGTAAAACGACGAGGGGTAACGCTCCTAAAACCCCCAAAGATAAGGCAACAACCAGCACGATCAAATAGTACATGACTCAGGAGGGAAACCCCAAAAGCCCAGGATTGGGAAAATCACAGCAAGTAAAATCAGATAAGAAGATGCAAAAAAAAAAGAGGAAACCCCAGATCAATCTAGAGATGATCTAACAACTGAAAGTGAACATGAAACAAGTAAAATGGATGAACAACGAGCTGACGCACAAATTCCAACAAAAGCAGAAATGACTGCGATATTGTTAAGACTGGAAAATGCAATCAAAGAAGAAATTAATACACTAAGAGCAGATCTAGGTCATATGTTGACACGGGTCAAGGCGTCAGAACAGAGAATTGATAAACAAGCTCAGGAAATAAGCCAATTAAAGGAGCAAGCCAAAATAACGCAACTAAATCAGAGGAAAATTCTCTATAGATTGGAAAATCTAGAAAACTGAAACAGAAGACAAAATTTGAGAATTCGGTCGCTCTCAGAGGAAAGAGAAGAAGATCTGGGGGGGGGGGCATGGTCGGAGCTACACCTTAAATAAAGAGAACTAGTGGTGGAAAGGACGCGCAGTCCCACCTATGGTTCGGAGGCCAGTTATGGGCCAATGGGGGGGGGGGTGGAGGGAGGGGAGATATGGGGGCAGGGGAATGGGGGGAAGAGGTACCTCCTATACTATACAGGAAGAAAGGGAATGACCCGTTGCAGGGGTGAGATCCAGTACGGGGGCTATCAACTACCGAGGTGTGAGGAACTGGGGGCCTCCTGGGGGTGACACCATACCTATCGGTCGCCATGTAAAAGGGAAAGTAAAAAGCAGGAGAGTAGATAAAAGAAGATGACAACAATAAATTTTATGACCTATAATGTCCGGGGATTAAACACACCTACCAAGAGACATAAGATTCTTAAAGCGGGGTTCCACCCAAAAATGGAACTTCCGCTTTTCGGAACCCTCCTCCCCTCCGGTGTCACATTTGGCACTTTTCAGGGGGGAGGGGGGGTGCAGATACTTGTATAAAAAAGGTATTTGCACCACTTCCGGGTATTGACTCCCGCGGGAGTCACGCCCCTTCGCGTCACCCCCTGCTGTCTTCTGGGAAACACACTGTTCCCAGAAGAGAGCGGGACCAGTGACGGCGCGCCGCGCTATTTGCGCATGCGCAGTAGGGAACCGGGCAGTGAAGCCGCAGGGTTTCACTTCCTGATTCCCTCACCGAGCATGGAGGCGGCAACATCCGAGGACCGACCGATTGCTCAGCCTCGTCTGCCGACATCGCGGGCGCTGGACAGGCAAGTGTCCATTTTTTAAAAGTCAGCAGCTGCAGTATTTGTAGCTGCTGGCTTTAAAAAAAAAAAGAATTTGGGTGAACCTCCGCTTTAAAGAACTTAAACATTATGGCACTGATGTGGTGTCCCTCCAGGAGACCCACCTCTCACACGATATAAATGTGAAACTGTATTCCGCAGATTTTCCCACATGGTACTATGCTGATTCAACAACAAAGAGAGCAAGGGGAGTGGCAATTGGATTTGCTAAAGCAGTGAGGTTCAAATTGGAGGATAGGATGATGGACCCGGAAGGCAGATATCTCTTCCTGAAGGGTAGATTGTGTTAAATGGAATGCACAATAGCAAACATCTACTCCCCCAATAGGAATCCCATAAATTATTTGAAAGAGGTAATGGGAAAGTTGATGGATTTCAAGAAAGGAAATGTGATAATGTTGGGTGACATGAACTTTTGCATGGATCCTGCGGTGGATAGTACGTCCCATGTACAGGAGACGAATAATGTACAGTTAAAGAGGATTAAACAAAAAATGTATCTATGCCAAATCATTGACGTCTGGAGGGTCCAGCATCCTAAGACACAAGACTATACATTTTACTCTCCTGTGCACGGGACGTATTCTAGGATAGACTACATATTTGTAGACCATAGGTCCCTGGAGAGAGTAATTGATACGAGTATAGAAATATCTACGTTATCTGACCATGCCCCTGTGAGAATGAAAAATAGGATTTTTTACTCACCGTAAAATCCTTTTCTCTGAGTCCATGGACCGACACAGCCTCTCTATTGACAAAGTGGGTATTATCCGTTAATTAGGAGTGACTAGGCAGAAAACTTGTAAAAAGTGTTGCATCACACCCTCTACAGTACCGCCCAGGGGGCGGACCCTCTGGGTATATCACCTCAGTCTGCATCTCGCAGATCAGTTCGTCAAAAAGCAGTACAAACTTAAAAGGAGGGGTGGGTGCTGTGTCGGTCCATGGACTCAGAGAAAAGGATTTTACGGTGAGTAAAAAATCCTATTTACTCTTTCGTCCATGGACCGACACAGCCTCTCTATTGACAAAGTGGGACGTCCCAAAGCAGTGTCAAAAATAAACTTCACCCCAAACACAAAACAGCACTCCTCCAACGGAGGAGTTGCAACTCTAAACAGCCGCTTGCAAAACCTTGCGGCCGAAAGAGGCATCCGAAGATGCACCTACATCAACTTTGTAGAATTTTGTGAAAGTGTGAGCGGACGACCAAGTCGCTGCTTTACATAATTGGGAAACAGACGCTTGATGTCGGAAAGCCCAAGAGGCACCTATTGCCCTGGTTGAATGCACCGTGACCGGAAAGGGGGGCGCTTGACCCTTTAAGGCGTAAGCCTGGATTACTATCTGTCGGATCTACCTAGAGATGGTGGCCGACAAGACTGCTTGGCCCTTCTTGGGACCAGCAACCGAAACAAACAGTGAGTCTGACTTCCGAAACAGGGAAGTAGCAGATAGGTATTCTCTCAAAGCTCGGACAACGTCCAAGGAATGCAACGCTGACTCCTTAGGATTCGACGGGTGAGGACACAAGGATGGAAGTACAATGTCTTCGTTGAGATGAAAAGCCGAAACGACCTTCGGAAGAAAGGAAGGCTGCGGCCGCAGCACCACCTTATCCTTGTGGGAAATCAAATAGAGAGCCTTGCAGGACAATGCTGCCAGCTCAGAGACTCGTCTAACTGACATAACAGCCACCAGAAAGACCACTTTCTGAGAAAGTGTCAACAGGGGAATATCTCTAATATTCTCAAACGGTGCCTTCTGAAGCACCGAGAGGACCAGGTTCAAGTCCCATGGAGGTAGTGGGGGACGGACCGGAGGGGCCACATGTCGAACCCCCTGCACAAATGTACTCGCGAGAGAGTGAGTCGCCAGGGGTCGCGGAAAAAAGACAGCCAGGGCAGATATCTGTCCCTTAATCGTACTTAAGGCAAGCCTTTGGTCCACCCCATGCTGTAAAAACAGCAGGATTCTGGAAACCAAATAAGTACGCGGATGCCATTTCATTTCCTCACACATGGAGATGTAGGCCTTCCAAGTGCGGTGATAAACCTTCCTAGAGGACGGTTTCCGAGCACTTCTCATAGTAGAGATTACTGAATCTGATAGGCCCCGGTCTCTCAGTACCTGGTTCTCAACAGCCATGCCGTTAAAGCCAGTGACTGTAAAGCAGGATGGAGTATGGGACCTTGCGATAGCAGGTCCTTCCGTAGTGGTAGGCGCCAGGGGATGTCTGCTACCAGACGTACTAGATCGGCGTACCAAGGACGCTGAGGTCAATCTGGAGTGATTAGGATCATTGGAATTCCCTCTGCCTCCACTCTGCGGAGCAGAAGAGGAAGAAGCCTTAAGGGAGGGAAGGCATAGATTAGCCGATACTGACCCCACGATGCCACCAACGCGTCCGTTGCACCTGCCCATGGGTCTCTTGACCGGGCCACAAACCTCAATACCTTCCGATTGAGTTGGGAAGCCAGAAGATCTACGTCTGGTGTGCCCCATCTTTGGCAGAGGAGTTGGAAGACCTCCGGGTGTAAGGACCATTCTCCCTGGTCCAGCATCTGGCGGCTCAGGTAGTCCGCCTGCCAGTTTTCCACACCTGGAATGTACACGGCCGACAGTGCCGGTACGCTCCTCTCTGCCCACTTCAGGATGCGAGTGACCTCCGATGCTGCAGCTGAGCTTCTTGTTCCTCCTTGATGATTGACATATGCCACTGCTGTGGCGTTGTCTGACTGGATCCTGACTGGATGCCCTTGCAGCCTCTGAGACCATTTGAAGAGGCACAGCCTGATCGCCCGGAGTCAGGCGAGTACTTACCGAGGCCAAGATGCCGAGAGTGGTTCACCCTTGCACCCAAGCGCCTGGAGGTGAGACAGGGAGAGGAAAGCACGAGGGAGCACTGGCCACCAGCAGGTAGGAGTATCTTGCTGTAGGGTCTGGTAGAGACGGATTGACTTGAGAGCAGGCCGGGGGTCAAACACCAGGAGTAGACAGGCTCAGACAGGAACCAGTAGCAAGAGAACAAAGTCCAGGCAGGAGCTTAGCAGCAAGCAACAAGTCCAGGCAGAGACTGGTAGGCAGGTTAAACAAAAGAAGTCCCGGGTGCAGGCAGAGGGTCAGGGGCTGGAGACAAGCAGCGGATCCGAGTCACAGGCCGAGGGTCAAACACTTGGAGAAAGGTGGAAGTCCGTAAAGCAAGCCAAGGGGTCAGGTCTAGGAGAAGTAGGAGAGTAGTCAAGCCGGTCCGGGTCACAACAGGAGATCAACTTATTTTCAGGCACTTGGAAACACAGGAACGCTGACAAACCAGCAACCAGACAGTGTCACTGAGCTTGTTTAAATAGGCCCGCCTGTAATCCTATTGGCGCGCCATTGCGCGTGCGCCGAAGCGCCTGCGCACGCCGATGCGCGCACCCGAGAACGTCGAAGCGCCGTCCCGCGGCGCATGCGCCAAAGCGCCGTTACGCCACACATGCGTGCTGGGTGCAGATTGGTGACAACAGATGTAGAATTTCCCTGACAGTGCCCCCCCCGAGGGGCGGACTCCGGACGCCCAGACTGGCCATCAGTTCCGGATGTTCCTGGTGAAAGGCTCGGATTAAGCGGGGAGCATGCAAGTTCTTGGATGGTTCCCAAGAGTTGTCTTCCGGAGGGTAACCTTTTCACTTAATCAGGTATTGCAACTGTCTGCCTCTCTTCCTGCAGCCCATGATGGATTCCACCTCAAATTCATTTTCCCCATCTACTTCAACTGGTGGAGGAGGAGGTTCATCTCTTCCAGGAAAGGAGCTGGGAGTGACGGGTTTTAACAACGATGAGTGGAACACTGGGTGAATCCTATAGGAACCAGGTAGTGCCAGTTCAAAGGCCACGGGATTGATTGCCCGTTTGATCTTGAAGGGTCCGATGAATTTAGGGCTGAGCTTCCGTGAGGGAATAGGCAACCGGAGGTTGGCGGCAGAAAGCCATACTTCCTCCCCAACTTTGAACGCTGGGTTTTCCTTCCTCCCGCGGTCATAGAAGCTCTTGTAGGATTCCTGGGCACTCCGCATCATTTCCTGCAGTTTTTGAAAATTCACCTGGACAGAGGCCACCCGGTCCTGGACCGTGGGGACAGAACTCTCTGGGATGTTTTTAGGGAGGAAGGAGGGATGGAAGCCAAAGTTGGCCCAAAAGGGGGTCTGATTAGTAGCGGAATGTACTGAATTATTGTAGGCGAACTCCGCGTAAGGGAGTAGGGACGCCCAGTCATCCTGGGAAGCAGAGCAGAAACAACGGAGGTATTGCTACAGAGTTTGATTAGTTCTCTCCGTCTGGCCGTTGCTCTGGGGGTGGTACGCTGACGAGAGGCAGGTCTGGACTTCCAGGGATTTGCAGAGTTCCCTCCAGGAATTGAAGTGAACTGGACACCTCTGTCGGAGGTGATGCTCTTCGGTATTCCATGGAGCCTGGTTATCTCCTTGAAGAAGATTTGAGTGATATCCGTGGCAGAAGGTGTCCCGATCATGGGTAAAAAGTGAGCCATCTTAGAGAGACGGTCAATAATGACCAGAATAGTGGTAAACCCTCCGGAGGGAGGCAGGTCAACGATAAAGTCCATTGACACGTCCGCCCAAAGACGTTCAGGGATGGGTAAGGGCTTGAGCAGGCCCCAGCTTTTGGTGTTCGACCCTTTATTACGCTGACCCTGAGTGCAGGAGGCGACGTAGGACTTGCAATCCTGCCTCCAGCCTGGCCACCAGAAGGAGCGGGAGACCAGTTCCGAGGATTTACGTGCTCCAAAGTGACCGGCCAATTTGAGGTCATGAAAAGTCTTGTTTCCAAAGGAACGAAGATCTTGCCCTGGGACCAGAATAAACCGTCGCGCTTCTCCAGGGATGAAGTGACTGGGTCAGAACAGAACCGGGAAGCGGCTTCAATAGAGGTGAGCAGGTCGGCCTGGGAAATCAACAAGAAGTTCTGAGCTGACAAAATGGTATCTGGTTGTGCAGACTGGGGGGTTTCCGGGAACATTCTGGATAGCGCGTCTGCCTTCACATTTTTGGAACCGGGTCTATAGGAAATGTGAAAGTTGAACCGGGTAAAGAAAAGGGCCCAACGGGCTTGCCTGGGACGGAGACGTTTAGCTGTCCTTAGATATTCTAAATTCTTATGATCTGTGAAGATCATGATGGGGTGTACTGCCCCCTCCAGAAGGTACCGCCATTCCTCCAGAGCGAACTTTATGGCCAGTAATTCCCGGTCCCCTACATCATAGTTTCGTTCCGGGGGAGTCAATTTTTGAGAGGCAAAAGCTACTGGGTGCAGAAGAGCCTTGGAGCCTTGTCTTTGGGAGAGAATGGCTCCAATGGCTGTCTCAGAGGCGTCCATTTCCAAGGTGAATGGCAGTAAAGGATCCGTATGATGAAGTACTGGTGCCGAGGTAAAGGCGTCTTTTAAGCGGGAGAAGGCCTCCTGGGCTTCCTGTGACCAGTAGAAACGGTTGTTGTGTAAGTTGAGTTATTGGGGCCACTATGGAGGAAAACCCCACAATGAATCTCCTATAGAAGTTGGCGAAGCCAATGAACCGCTGTACCCCTTTTTGTCAGTCGGAGCTGGCCAATCCTGGATGGCCTTCACTTTCTGTGGGTCCATCGCGACCCCATCGATGGAAATGATGAAGCCGAGGAACTGTACGGTGGTTTTTTCAAAATCACATTTCTCGGCCTTGAGGTAGAGCTTATGCTCTCTAAGGATAGCGAGAACCTTCATGACATGAGTCCGGTGAAGTTCAACAGAAGCTGAAAAGATAAGGATGTCATCCAGGTACACTACTAAAAAGTCGTCAAGGTGTTGTCTGAAAATATCGTTGACTAGGTGTTGGAAAGTGTCTGGAGCATTACAAAGTCCGAAAGGCATGACCAGATATTCATAATGTCCAAAACAAGATCTAAAGGCGGTCTTCCACTCATCTCCAGCCCTGATCCGGATGAGATTGTAGGCCCCCCGCAGATCCAGTTTGGAAAAGATCCGAGCAGATCGGAAGCGCTGGAATAACTCCGGAATAAGGGGTAGTGGGTACCTATTTTTAATGGTAATTTTGTTTAGGTCCCTGTAGTCCTTTTTTTCCACAAAGAAGAACCCTGCACTGGCTGGAGAGGAAGAGGGGCGAATGAACGTCTTCTTGAGATTTTTATCAATATAAGCCTTGAGGGCTTTCAACTCGGTTTCGGACAGCGGGAAGATACGTCCAAACGGGATTTCAGAGCCCGGCAGGAGGTAGATGGGACAATCATAGGGCCTATGGGGTGGTAACTGGTCGGCTTGCTGCTTATTGAAAACGTCCCGGAATTCCAGATAGACTGGGGGAACATGTTGTAGGTTGTCCGGCTTGGCAATCATGGAAGCACAGGTGGTAGAGGCAGAGGCAAGACAGTGCTGGGAACAGTAGGAGGAGGTGAAGCTAACCTCTTTCTTTGCCCAATTTATGAGGGGCTCGTGCGCCTGCAACCAGGGAAGGCCCAGAATGATGGGAAACATCGGAGAAGGTATGAGGTCTAACCGGAGGAGCTCTTGATGGCCTGAGTCAGCAATGGCAAGGATAGGTTTGGTTTCTTGCGTGATAAGTCCCGAGCGGGGTAGAGACCCATCTGCCAGGTGTATCTGGAGGCAGTGGTCCTTAGGTTGAATGGGGAAATAGAATCTTGAGGCCAAAGAAGAGTCCAGGAAGCAGCTGCAGGCTCCAGAATCAATAATTGCCGGGAGGCGGATTGCCCCTTCCGGCAGCTGTAGAGACAGAAAAAGAATGACATAAGACTGAGGACTGTCAGTGATTTGATAGTTCAAAATGTCTTTAGAGGTGGACTTACTAGGTCTTACTGGACAGCTACAAAGAAAGTGGCCGGTGCCCCCACAGTAGAGGCACAGGTTGGCCTGGCGCCTGCGCAACTTTTCCTCAGGAGTCAGGGGAAGCCGAACCAACCCAAGCTGCATAGGTTCTGGTTCGGGAAGAGATGCTGCTGCGGGAGTAGAGGTTGGTGGGTAGTGAGGAATAGTCCTGGACGGAGGCCAACTGGGATGGGGAAGCTGGAAGCGCTCCGCGCGCTGTTCACGCAAACGCCTGTCGAGCTGAGTGGCGGACTGGATCAAGCTCTCCAAGGAGGTGGGGGTTTCTATCCTGGCTAGCTCGTCCTTGAGAACCTCGGATAGTCCTTGGCGGTATTGGTATCTGAGGGCCGCATCATTCCATCCGGTGTTGGCTGACCACTTTCTGAACTCCGCTGTGTAGTCTTCCACCGGCCTTTTCCCTTGGGCCAGACTATGAAGGACGGATTCAGCTGTGGCTGAACGCTTGGGATCGTCGTATAATTGAGCCATGCTCTCGAAGAATGTTTCTACCGAGTCCAATATAGGGCTCCGTTGCTCCATCAACCCATGGGCCCAGGCCTGAGGGTCGTCCGTCAAGAGGGAGATGATAAATCCTACTTTCACTGCTTCCGAAGAGAAGGTCCTTGGTTGAAGGGCAAGGTAGGGGGAACAGGCATTTTTAAAGGCCCGGTACTTTTTGCGGACACCCGAAAATCGTTCCGGAATAGGGACCCTGGGTTCAGGGGTAGCCATTACTACAGTTGGACTCGTAGGTACTTGGGAGGTGGTGGCAACATTAGCAGAAGTAGCAGCCGAGGGTGCTGGTCCTAGCAGACCTGTGAGCTGTTGAAGACGGCCATCTATTTGGGTATACCCCTCTTGACGTTTTTGAAATGCGTCCGTTAAGGTGGTGACCTGCTGGCAGAGGGTGTCAAACGGGGAACGCACTCTGTTGGCCTCAGACATCTGGCTGGTTTGTACTGTTAGGTGAGTACTTACCGAGGCCGAGATGCCGAGAGTGGTTCACCCTTGCACCCAAGCGCACTCAGCCCCCTGGAGGTGAGACAGGGAGAGGAAAGCACGAGGGAGCACTGGCCACCAGCAGGTAGGAGTATCTTGCTGTAGGGTCTGGTAGAGACGGGTTGACTTGAGAGCAGGCCGGGGGTCAAACACCAGGAGAAGACAGGCTCAGACAGGAACCAGTAGCAAGAGAACCAAGTCCAGGCAGGAACTTAGCAGCAAGCAACAAGTCCAGGCAGAGACTGGTAGGCAGGTTAAACAAAAGAAGTCCCGGGTGCAGGCAGAGGGTCAGGGGCTGGAGACAAGCAGCGGATCCGAGTCACAGGCCGAGGGTCAAACACTTGGAGAAAGGTGGAAGTCCGTAAAGCAAGCCAAGGGATCAGGTCCAGGAGAAGTAGGAGAGTAGTCAAGCCGGTCCGGGTCACAACAGGAGATCAACTTATTTTCAGGCACTTGGAAACACAGGAACGCTGACAAACCAGCAACCAGACAGTGTCACTGAGCTTGTTTAAATAGGCCCGCCTGTAATCCTATTGGTGCGCCGATGCGCGCACCCGAGAACGCCGAAGCGCCGCGCACGCGCCGAAGCGCCGTTCCGCCGCGCATGCGCGCTGGTCGCAGATTGGTGACAACAGATGGAGAATTTCCCTGACACCCGGATTTCCAGGACATTGATCGGCAGGAGGGCTTCCTCTGGGGTCCAGCGACCTTGCGCCGACTGAACACCCCAGACTCCCCCCCCCAACCTGTAAGGCTGGCGTCCGTCGTGATCACTATCCAGTAAACCGGAAGAAATGACTTCCCGGCCATTAGAGCCGGTGCTGTCAGCCACCATACCAGGGATCTCCTGACTAGGTGGCTCACTCGGATTTGATAATCCAGAGATGAAGGGCATCTGTTCCATCTGGACAGAACTTCCTTCTGTAACACTCAAGTGTGGTATTGAGCATATGGGACCGCCTCGAAGGAGGCTACCATGAGGCCCAACACTCGCATGCAAAAACGGAGTGACGACCAATTCCTGGAAGTCAGCTGCCATACTGCAGCCCGCAGGGTCTGCAACTTCTCCACAGGGAGGAATACCTTTGCCTCTGAAGAATCCAGAATCAACCCCAGGTACACTAGGCATTGAGTGGGCACCAATACTGACCTTTGCGTGTTTAGTATCCAACCACAGTCTCGAAGAGTCTGACAGGTAATAGACACGCTTACCTCTAATTCTGAGCTTGAAGGGGCCTTCAGTAGAAGGTCGTCCAAGTAGCCCATGATAGCGATACCCCGCTGTCTTAGAAGTGCCAGAATCGGAGCGAGCACCTTGGTGAACGTCGTGGGTGCTGAGGCAAGGCCAAACGGGAGGGCCACAAACTGGTAGTGGTTCTTCCCGATAGCAAATCGCAGGGAGTATATGGGGACATGCAGGTATGCGTCCCTGATGTCCAAGGAGGCCAGAAAGTCCCCCGGATGGAGAGCTGTGACTACAGATCGAACCGACTCCATCCGAAATCTTTGTACTTTCACAAAGCAATTGAGGGCTCTGAGATCCAAGATTGGACGAACCCCCTCCATCTTCGGCACAATGAACAGATTTGAGTAAAAACCCTGACCTCGTTCCTGTTCTGGAACTGGAATAACTACCCCGCGTTCCAGTAGACCCTGGACCGCCCCATACAGGGCCTCCCGACGGGTCGGTGGCACAATGCACAATGCACCCTGGGTGCCAAATGGGGTTCTGGGTAAGGTAGTCCAGAGAGTCTTTAAAGGAGACCCCGCTACACAAGGAAATGTGCTGTCCTTAAGCAGATGTGCAGCAGTGCCATTATTTGTTATTGACACCTCCATGCATCTGCAAACATGTGGACCAAACTACAGGGTGCCACACACTTTTGGAAAAGATTCAGGACTTCTTTTCCATGTTGCTCGTGTGTAGGGCAGCCCATTGAAACTAATGGGCTGCCCTACACGTAATGCACGAAAACCATGCCTGTGCGCGCGTGTGAAAAAAGCCTAACTGAGTAAATGCAAAATAACAATTCTCAATAAAAAATAAATTCTCTAGATAATCAGCGTTCATAAAATTGCACTACCATGTAAATAACTGAACACTGTGCTCTGCTCTGTTTATTGAGGACAGGTAACATGTATATAGAGTGTTTAGTGCAGTCTTTCTCAACCTTTTGAACACAGAGGAAACCTTGAAATAGGTCTCAGGGAACCCCTGCTAAAAATTTGAAATCTACAACTCATGATATATTAGTGTGATGGTCAGTGGGAAGAATGCTCCTTACACTTGTGGTCATTGGGAATAAATGCCTCCTTACAGATAGCTAAAAAGATCAATTGTGTCAGTGGGAACTTATCTGAGAGGCAGAAATTGCCCAATGCTGAAGGAACCCCTAGCAAACTCTGGAGGAACCCTAGGGATCCACGGAACCCTGGTTGAGAATCACTGGTTTAGTGTATGTGGGGAATTTACATGTTGAATGTACAGAGTTTGGAGAACACAGGGTTAAATTGAATGGTTATAAATTATTTTCACATTATCTGGACATACACAGAGGGTGGGGGTTGTTTATACAGTGATATGAGGCAGCTTCCAAGATATGTGTTTGCTGTGAGCAAGGCTGAGGACTCAGCCGACTCCCCCATACACACTCTGCTCTTCCAATCCTTTATCATTCTCATCACACTGCAAACAAATCCTCCTGAATAGTAGGGTGACCACATTTTTAAACTACCATTTAGGGACACCCCCCTTCCCAAAAATCAGCTTGTGCTGTAACGAATCACAGCGCAGTGATTGGACACAAGAGGTGGGATTTATGATTTCTCCAATCTCAAGCAGGGGGCGGGGGTTGTGCTCCTCCAGGCATTCCCGGCCAGGATAAGTACTGTCAGTGAGTAAAGTGGTGATGTGGCGGCCTTTTTTGGGGGCATCAGATTGGCCCGGGGGGGGTGGCTGTGTCAGTTTCATTCCGGGACACTGTATTGTCCTGGAATGAAGGTGCCCGGGACAGATCTGAAAAATGTGGGACTCTCCCGGTCATTCCGGGACACGTGATCACCCTAGTTCTGATGTGAAACTGACTGCACAGTGTCAGCAGCACCTGGCAGTAGCAGTGCCCTGCCTCCAGGTTCTCTGGGCAGATGGCACTGGAGATAGGGGGAGGATCTAAGTGAATGAGGGCACAGATAGAACATACAGGAGACTGGGGGGGAGATAGAAAAAACGAGATGCAGACTACAACACCCAGAATGCACTGCAGCAGCCAGCCAGCCAATCAGCGGCCGTCACGGCCGAATTTTACAATTTACAGGAAAAAAATAGCAAACAAGGCTTAGGGGGAAATCTCCACCCTCCCACCCCCCCCATCCCAGTCCACCCCTGGTAGTAGGGGTGCATAGTACAGTGATTTCCAGCTTCCATGGGCTTCCTACTGGTATAGTATATACTTACATTGGTCCAAGCTGGAAAAATGCTATGTAAATTTAGCAGGGTCTTTAAATTTAGGTGGGGTACACCTGGGTGGAAGTTCAGGTGTGTAGGTATGGGAGTAATGATCATTTGTATTTGTGGAGGATTGGGCGGTGTAATAATCTCCTTGGCCTGTGGGTGGCAGGTACCCGCAGGCTCAAGGTAGATTCACTGCCACAGTGCTGTCCTTTTTGTCCCTTCTCGGAGATGGTACGGCGAGGGCGGGGAACCTGCCGTGTCGTCATTGGAGGGGATAAAGGGGGGAGACGCCCTGGTCACGAGGTCTTGCTCTTCTGGGGGTTCTTCATAACGCGCCCAGGCACCTTAGGCCTGGGTGCGGACGGGTCCGGATTCCGGCTCAGGTGCCCTATGCCTGACTGGAATGAAGTTGGAGTCCATCCCAGGCACCTTCAGCCTGGGGTGAGGTACTAAACCAGGAGGCCTGGGGCCCAGTAACTTCGACTGGGTCCCGCGAGGGTGGAGAAGTCCGAGGGTCCCTGAAGTGGATGGGGCCCATGTCTGAGGTGAGGAGGCCGGGGAGGTTACCCATTCGGAGAGTCTGGAGCAGCATCAACCCAGTGACGGATGGGCCTCTGGTAACTCCCTTGGAGGCACAACTTCCCCTGATAGGGGCCACAACGCAGCGAAGGTACTCCTATCTACGTTCTCTTGAGTCGCTGGTAGAGATTCTCAAGTTCTAAGTCCTTTCAAGTTATGGCTATAGTAACCGCTGGCGAGATCGCAGTGGTTTAGCTGGTAATTAGGATAGTGCCTCGACCTGCTCATCCCCGTATCAAAATGTTATCAAGTTGCAACCAGTTGGCTACTGAAGCACTGTTTATTGTGAGAAATGCAATAAAACAAGAATTGGACTGTGATCGGTGTGTGGAACTCTGGTTAATGGGAGCAGAGGGAAGTGTTGGCACACCAGGACTTAATCCTTTACAGAAGCACATAGGCCCGAGGAAATATCTGGTACTGGCCCTCACCTCACCCACAGCTATGGGGAGGACATGGGCCGTAGCGCATCTCACCCTATCGTGTGTGATACCCCTAGAAGATAGAGATGGGGTGAGGTCGCTACACGTGGGGGCTCGTGAGTCCGGGATGATATGTGTTTTGACTTTGGAAGTAAGAATGGCTGTGTCCAGACTTTGCTGCCCGGAGGAGTTCCGAGCAGGTCGGCCATGTGATCGGCCAAAGTCCATCCCTGCTCAAAGTCATGGAAATGACCCTAAGACGGGAAAGGCCCATGCGGAGGAGCGAGAAGAGGGAGCAGTCCAGCCGTGTGACGTACTACATGTGGGGGCTTTTACTAAACTGCGCCATGAGGCACCCTGTGACTACACAGTTCGTGGGCGGAGCTTGATGGAAGCCCGCGAAGACGTGCAAGTTGTGGGAGGAGTCTGGCCATGTGGAGGAACTCACGTGGAGACTTCGGCGTGTGGTCAGTGCGTGATGGAGCAGCAGACAGTCGGGATGGCCTCAAGCTCCCCGTGGATTCCGGTTCCCTACCCCACGAAGATGACTACCTTTGCTGCTCCCCTTACAGACACGGGGATAAGACTCAGGCCCCGAGGACAGTTGGCTCTGTACACCTGCAGAGACACGGAGGCCCTCGGCGTGATCTGTCCCGGATGCTCGGGACTGGTGGTTCACCTGAAGCCATTCGGGCGTTGCGAAGCATGCAAAGAGTTCTTGTTCGAGGTGGAGCCATCCACAGTAAGGCCCCGGGCCCTTCGCCTTAACAGCCTCACAGGTTCCGCTACTCTGGAAGGGGAGATCCAGGCCTTTGCGGAGGTTCCCGTACGCACTGACCAGGGCGATGTGACTGCCCAATCACAGACTGAGAAGGAAAAATCCGAGGATGCTGCTTCGGTCACCACAGATTCTCCGCTCCCACCTCCGAAGAGGAAAGTCGGCCTGGTGCAGGCCTCCTATGGTCGTGGAAGAGCTTCACCCCGTCGCTTGCCTGGCCTGGATGGATCTGGTTGGAAGAGTCCTGGACAATCCCAGTTCTACAAAAGGTCAAGGTGAGCCAGGGGCTGGGACTGTGGTGGTGGTTGGAGGTGTTGGGGGTCCACAGTCGGTGGAGCCCGCTAGGGAGGGTAGTACGACGTCTACCAGAGACTACCTTCCCGCAGAGATGTATGACACCTCCGACCTAGAGTCACTGTCGGATTGTGGAGATGACGGTGAGATTGATGAACTGTTTCACCAGAAGGGCTGGGACAAACGCCCATTACCTATGCTACGTGCACCACAAGATTCGCCTATGTCCATAGGAGACAGCACGCCCCGGGCGGAAGCCCCGGAGTCTACGAGGAAGCCTAGTCCTCTGGTTGCTCTTCCACAGTCCACAGTATCACCCGTTTTGTTGGCGGGGAAACAGCGAGCATCACTACGGGCACCGAAAGAGAAGCCATCCGAGATAGTGAAGGTACCTCGGCACCCGGAGGCCATCGTTCAACCAGGAGAAGGTGAGCGGGCCACAATGCCTCCTTTAGCCCGATTGCAACGACTCTTTTCCCAGAGGGTCGCTCACGAGTTTGGATGGGAATATCCATACTTGCCCAGAGACTTGTTGTTTGAGGTTGAAGTTCTGCGACAGCGATGGTAGGATGAGTTTGTTTGGGAGAAGCTTAAAGTGCCTCATGCCCGGCGATACTTGTCCTGTTCGCCACCAGTGTCGAAAAAGTTTACAGACTGCAGAGCAGACTGGATGTGGGGCCGCCATATCCACGCAGACAAGGTGCGCATCTGCAGGAAAGATGGAGAGGACGCTGACTATTCGATTGAGGTGTTCGATAAGCATCTGAAGCCTTTGTTTTTGCCTGACCCGAGGTTTTATTTGTGAGAAGAGACTCACTCGTTTCCTGTGAAAAGTTTCCGGAGGCGTTCTTGCCGGAGCATCGAACCTAGTTATTTTTTATTTTTTTTCTACTCTTTGGAGGAATGAGAGCTGTTTGTTTGTTCTCTCTTCTTCACAGTTCAAAGACAAAGACTTTGGGGGTAGAGTCAGAGTAGGAATGCAGGAAGATTGAAGATTTCACCAAGTGTCATCACCGTGGCATCGTCACCAGGTGGCGGTGTTGCGCAACGGCTGTTGCTTGAACATTTGCATCACTTTACTTATTGGAGCGAGTGGGTCTCTCGGCTGATGGACCCATTCATTCCAAATTAACACAGAATGTCAGTATGTGGTTTTCCTTGCGTGTTGTTTTTTTTTCCTCTGCAGGAGATTCGTCTGTCAAGACTATTGAGTATGGGGTGGTTCTTAGACAAAAAAGGGAGGGATTGTGTATGTGTATATGCTTAGAGGATTTTATATAAAAAAAAAGTTTATTGTTTTATGTTCCCCTCCCCTTTGAGCAGGTCTTGGTATGATTGAGGTTCAAATTTTAGGGATGCCTCTGGGGTCAGACTTATGTCACCACCTTTGGGAGACATGGGTTCACACCAGACGCTGGGGACCAGCGTCAAATTACAGGGGGGAGTATGTAGCAGGGTCTTTAAATTTAGGTGGGGTACACCTGGGTTGAAGTTCAGGTGTGTAGGTATGGGAGTAATGATCATTTGTATTCGTGGAGGATTGGGCGGTGTAATAATCTCCTTGGCCTGTGGGTGGCAGGTACCCGCAGGCTCAAGGTAGATTCACTGCCACAGTGCTGTCCTTTTTGTCCCTTCTCGGAGATGGTACGGTGAGGGCGGGGAACCTGCCGTGTCGTCATTGGAGGGGATAAAGGGGGATGACGCCCTGGTCATGAGGTCTTGCTCTTCTGGAGGTTCTTCATCACGCGCCCAGGCACCTTAGGCCTGGGTGCGAGCGGGTCCGGATTCCGACTCAGGTGCCCTAGGCCTGACCGGAATGAAGTTGGAGTCCATCCCAGGCACCTTCAGCCTGGGGTGAGGTACTAAACCAGGAGGCCTGGGGCCCAGTGACTTTGACTGGGTCCCGCGAGGGTGGAGAAGTCCGAGGGTCCCTGAAGTGGATGGGGCCCATGTCTGAGGTGAGGAGGCCGGGGAGGTTACCCATTCGGAGAGTCTGGAGCAGTATCAACCCAGTGACGGATGGGCCTCTGGTAACTCCCTTGGAGGGACAACTTCCCCTGATAGGGGCCACAACGCAGCGAAGTTACTCCTATCTACGTTCTCTTGAGTCGATGGTAGAGACTCTCAAGTTCTAAGTCCTTTCAAGATATGGCTATAGTAACCGCTGGCGAGATCGCAGTGGTTTAGCTGGTAATTAGGATAGTGCCTCGACCTGCTCATCCCCGTATCAAAATGTTATCAAGTCGCAACCAGTTGGCTACTGAAGCACTGTTTATTGTGAGAAATACAATAAAACAAGAGTTGGACTGTGATCGGTGTGTGGAACTCTGGTTAATGGGAGCAGAGGAAAGTGTTGGCACAGCAGGACTTAATCCTTTACAGAAGCACATAGGCCTTCACCTCACCCACAGCTATGGGGAGGGCATGGGCCGTAGCGCATCTCACCCTATCGTGTGTGATACCCCTAGAAGATAGAGATGGGGTGAGGTCGCTACATAAACATTGTTATAGCTAAACTTCTGCTTCAACTCTATAACAGCTTTAACTCTTCTGGGAAGGCTGTCCACAAGGTTTAGGAGTGTGTCCAAGGGAATGTTTGACCATTCTTCCAGAAGTGCATTCATGAGGTCAGGCACTGATCCCAAAGGTGTTTTATCGGGTCAAGGTCAGGACCCTGTGCAGGCCAGTCAAGTTCATCCACCCCAAACACGCTCATCCATGTCTTTATGGACCTTTCTTTGTGCACTGGCACGCAGTCATGTTGCAACAGGAAGGGGCCATCCCCAAACTGTTCCCACAAGGTGGGGAACATTAAATTGTCCAAAATGTCTTGGTATGCTGACTCCCTAAGAGTTCTCTTCACTGGAACTAAGGGACCAAGCCTAACCCCTGAAAAACAACCCCGCCCCATAATCCCCCCTCCACCAAATGATTTGAACCAGTGCACAAAGCAAAATCCATATAGACATGGATGAGCGAGTTTGGGGTGGAGGAACTTGACCTTGTGGACAGCCTTCCCAGAAGAGTTGAAGCTGTTATAGCTGCAAAGGTTTGACCAACTCAATATTGAACCCTACAGACTGAAGCCTCGTACACACGACCGAGTTTCTCGTCCAAAAACGACAAGAAAACTACCGAGAGAGCTTTCTTGCCGAGAAAACCGTTCGTGTGTATGGTTTCTTGTCGAGAAAACTGCCAGGGAATCTCGTCAGGATTCTCGATTTTCTCGTCCGGTTTCTCGTCGGCCTGTTTTGCGACGAGAAAACCGGTCGTGTGTATGCTTTTCCGAGTCTTAAAAAATCGTGCATGCTCAGAATCAAGTATGAGACAGGAGTGCTTCTTCTGGTAAAACTAGTCTTCGTAAATGAGATAGCACATTCGTCACGCTGTAAGGAACTGAAAGCACGAAGACTGAAAAGCGCGAATCGTCTCTTCCTAAACTTTTACTTCACACGCGGTAACACGATATCAGCAAAAGCAGCCCAAGGGGTGGCGCCATTGAAATCGAACTTCCCCTTTATACTGCCGCCGTACGTGCTGTTTGTGACCGCGCAGAACAACGACGAGTTTTGGAATTGACAGTGTGTATGCAAGGAAAGCTTGACAAGAATCTCGTCAAGCTTGACAAGAATCTCGTCAAGCTTGACAAGAATCTCGTCAAGCTTGACAAGAATCTCGTCGAGAAAATCGATGGGTTTTTTACGTCGAGAAACTTGGTCGTGTGTACGAGGCCTAAGACTGGGATGCCATTAAAGTTTATGTGCGTGAAAAGGCAGGCATCCCAATACTTTTGGTAATATAGTGTGCCTTAGTTCTTAGTACCAGAGACCCTGAAGACATGGAAATAAATTATGACATGAGAAAACTGGCTCCTGTAGTTTCCTGTGAGTACAGACAGATAAATGACGTGCCTCGAGGGGCAGTAATCAGAGATGGTTATATGTGTAGTATTATACAGGGAGTCTGTCAGTTCAATATAGAGAAGAGAGAACTGCTACAAGAACATGGCTCTGTCCTGTGTACTGCAGCGTTCTACTGATCAGCTCCTGCGCTGTGCACTGAGGATTGCATTCCCTCACAGGCTTGCTGCACCTCTCTGGTAAAGACTAGTGATGAGCCGAACACCCCCGGGTTCGGTTCGCACCAGAACCCGCGAACGGACCGGAAGTTCGAACGAACATTAGAACCCTATTAAATACAATGGATGCGAACGTTCGAATTCTAAAGTGCTAATTATAACAACTATTATGCATGTTATTGTCCTAAAAAGGGTTTGGGAACCCGGGTTCTGCACCAGGGGACATGTATCAATGCAAAAAGAAGTTTTAAAAACGGTCGTTTTTCGGGAGCAGTCATTTTAATGATGCATAAAGTGAAAAAAAAAAAGTCAAATATTCCTTTAAATATCGTACCTGGGGGGTGTCTAAAGTATGCCTGTGAAGTGCCACGTGTTTCCCGTGTTTAGAACTGTCCCTGCACAAAATGACACTTCTAAAGGAAAAAAAAGCCATTTAAAACTGCTTGCGGCTTTAATGTAATGTCTGGTCCCGGTAATATGGATGAAATTCTTTAAGAAAAATGGCATAGCTACCCCATGACCCCCCCCCCCCCTACCCCAGCCCATTACCAGCCCCTTTGGGTCTTGTATGGATATTAAGGGGAACCCCGCACATAAAATAAAAAAGGCCCTATATACTCTGAACAGCCGTATACAGGCGGTGCATACAAGACAGGGACTGTAGGTTTGTTCTTATGTAGAATCTGTTTGTAATTTTGAACAGGTACATTGTTGAAGTGTAGCTCCAGCCCAAAAATCTATTTTTAAACTTTTTGGAAAACATAGGTAAGGGTTATCACCCCTGTAACATTTGTTTTGCTGTCTGTGCCCCTGTTCAGAACATTTCACCTCACTTTCCGTCCCAATGACAACTGTTTTTGAAATGTGGTGTTTTTCTTGAAACAAGGATTGCTGATAAAGCATCAGTACAGAGGAGACACCTTTCTCCCATATTTATTCTTACAGGAGAGAATTTTCCTTCCTAGTGGTAGATTTCCTCTCACTTCCTGTTGTCTTCTTGCGTTTGCAAGTAGGAGTCGTTTGTAAGTTGGATGTTTGAAAGTAGGGACCTGCCGTATATACTCTGCAGAAATAGGCCCCTTAGTTGTTGGTGTTGGCACAACACTGTAAGCACTCACAGTTACTCTTGGTTGGTGCTGGAACGCCCTGCTGTCAACTATTATATCAGGAATTTTAATTACATATAATTGTTGAACAGTGGTAGTAAAAATTGGGCCTTTGATGGTGGTGCTGGTGCCACAACACTGTAAGCCCTGACAGTTACTCTTGGTGGGTGCAGCAATGGGCCCTGCTGTGAATTATTAGATCAAGAATTGTAATTACATGCCCCTGTTGAACAGGGGCTGAAAAATTGGGCCTTAGGCACTGGTGGCACAACACTGCAACCCCTCACAGATACTGTACTTGGAGCACAGCAATGAGCCCTGTTGCAAAGTATTGCTTCAAAAATTGTAATGACACGCCCCTGTTAAACAGGGGCTGAAAAATTGGGCCTTAGGCACTGGTGGCACAACACTGCAACTCCTCACAGATACTGTACTTGGAGCACAGCAATGAGCCCTGTTGCAAAGTATTGCTTCAAAAATTGTAATTACACGCCCCTGTTAAACAGGGGCTGAAAAATTGGGCGTTAGGCACTGGTGGCGGCACCCATAAACAAAAATGATCTTCCAAGCTATCATCATCAATCGTATCATTGAGGACTCGGAGGAGGAGGATAGCCAGTCAACATAACAGCACAGGCACTCAGCATCAGCATCAGTCTTGAAGGGATGTGACATTTTAAAATCAATTAGTCTGTTATATCAGCATCAGGTGTGTGGTAGCTGGTGGTGATCCAAGACTGGTTCATCTTGATGAAAGTCAGTCGATCAACCGAGTCGGTGGACAGGCGCACCCTGTGATCCGTGACAAATCCTCCAGCAGCACTGAATGTGCGTTCCGAAAGAACGCTGGATGCAGGACAGGCCAGTAGCTCAATTGCATACTGTGCAAGCTCTGGCCAGTGATCCATCCTCAAGACCCAGTAAGCCAGAGGATTTTCGGTGGGGAAGGTGTCCAAGTCTGACCTTGCCCCTAGATATTCCTGCACCATGTTTATCAGACGCTGGCGATGGTTGCTGGAACCAATCATACTTTGGGGCTGCGGACTAAAGAATTGTCTGAACGCATCGGTCAGACGGCCACCTTCCCCACCGCTCCTTCTTTGACTGGCCGAAGCCTCAGCAACTCGTTGTCCAGGACCAGGAGTTTGCAACCTCCCAGTCTCTGGGAACGCGTTGCACAGACCTTTCTGCAAGGCCTCCCGGAGTTGTCTCATCCTCTGCTCCCTCTGCGACGGTAACATAAGGTCCGCAACCTTACCCTTGTACCGTGGATCAAGGAGAGTGGCCAGCCAGTAATGGTCCCTCTCCTTGATCCGAAGAATACGAGGATCCTTCCGCAGACTTTGCAGGATCAGGGAGGCCATGCAGCGTAGGTTTGCTGAGGCATTCGCTCCGGAGTCCTCTGGGTCACTAAGGACGACATGATCCGCAGCCACCTCCTCCCAGCCACGTACAAGTCCACTGGTTTCTTGGGACTGTAAATCATCCCTAAAAGACTGCTGCTGATGATGCTGAGTGCCAGCCTCCACCTCCATGCTGACACAATCCTCCTCCTCCTCCTCCTCCTCCTCCTCTTCCTGTGCGATGGGTGGGACAGAAGGAACACTGTCTGGGTAAAGGGGGCCTTGAGAGGCAAGGAAGTCCTCCTCTTCCTGCCTCTGTTCTGCCTCAAGTGCCCTGTCCATTATTCCACGCAGCGTGTGCTCCAACAGGTGGACAAGAGGTACAGTGTCACTGATGCATGCACTGTCACTGCTCACCATCCTCGTGGCCTCCTCAAATGGTGCCAGGACAGTGCATGCATCCCTGATCATGCCCCACTGGCGTGGAGAAAAAAAACCAAGCTCCCCTGACCCTGTCCTGGTGCCGTAGTCGCACAGGTACTCATTGATGGCCCTCTGCTGCGTGTGCAGCCGCTGCAGCATGGCCAACGTTGAGTTCCACCTGGTGGGCATGTCACATATAAGGCGGTTCTTGGGCAGGTTCAACTCCTTTTGCAGCTCAGCCAGGCGAGCACTGGCATTATAAGATCTGCGGAAATGCACACAGACTTTCCTGGCCTGCCTCAGGACATCCTGTAAGCCCGGGTACCTGCCCAAGAACCGCTGCACCACCAGGTTAAGGACGTGAGCCACACAGGGCACATGGGTCAGTTGTCCCTGTCGGAGGGCGGAGAGGAGGTTGGTGCCATTGTCGCAAACCACCATTCCTGGCTTAAGCTGGCGTGGCGTCAACCACCTCTCGGCCTGGCCCTGCAGAGCAGACAGGACCTCTGCCCCAGTGTGGCTTCTGTCCCCCAAACACACCAGCGCAAGCACGGCATGGCATCTTTTTGCCTGCGTACTTGCGTAGCCCCGTGAACGGCTACGGAGCACCGCTGGTTCATAGGACAAACCACAGGAAGAGGCCATGGAGGAAGAAGAAGAGGAGGGGGTGGAGGAGAGAAGTGCGTGTCAAAACCAGTAGTAGCATTTTGGAGGCGTGGCGGTGGGACAACCTCCAACACTACTGCACCTTGTCCTGAATCCTTCCCAGCTGCCAAAAGAGTGACCCAATGGGCCGTGAAAGAAAGGTAACGTCCCTGTCCATGCCTGCTGGACCATGAGTCAGCGGTAATATGCACCTTACCGCTGACCGCCCTGTCCAGCGAGGCCAAGACATTGCCTTCCACATGCCGGTAGAGAGCCGGAATAGCCTTCCGTGAGAAAAAGTGGCGTTTGGGAACCTGCCACTGAGGAACCGCACATTGCACAAACTCACGGAAGGGGGCCGAGTCTACCAACTGAAAAGGCAGCAGTTGAAGCGCTAGCAATTTAGCCAAGCTAGCATTCAACCGCTGGGCATGTGGATGGCTGGGAGTGAACTTCTTTCGACGGTCCAGCAGCTGGGGCAGGGAAATTTGCCTGCTAGAATCGGACGTCGGTGTACTGCTAGCAGAGTGGGCGCAAGTACTTGGCTGTGACACACCTAATTCTACACCTTCATTCCTCTCAGTGCATGTTTCAGAGAGGACTGAAGTTATAGTGGGGTTGGAGATCCCAGCTGATGCGGTGCAAGGAGAGGTCCGCTTTGTTCTTTGGTGTGGGTCTTTGAGGTAGGCTTGCCAACGAGCTGCATGGCAGGTCAACATATGTCTGGTCAGGCATGTGGTACCCAAGCGGCTGATGTTTTGGCCACGCGATATACGCTTGAGACATATGTTGCAAACAGCAGCTGTGCGATCTGATGCACTAGCCTCAAAAAAGGCCCACACCAAAGAACTTTTTGAATGACGGGCAGAGGCAGCGCCCTGCACAGGCGGAGCTCTGCGGTGTGATTCCGTCGGTGTACTGCCCTTACGCTGGCCACCAAAGGGCATCCTGCCTCGTTGGAGATGTGCCTCCTCCTCATCCTCCTCCTCCTCCTCTCTCCTATTAGGCACCCACGTGGAGTCATTGACCTCATCATCCCCTCCCTCCTCATCACTGGAGCCAATCTGGCAGTATGCTGCAGCTGCTGGAACATGACTGCCAGATTGGTGTCCTTCTTGAGCATCCCCTCTGTCTGCTCTCACGCTACTGCCTTCCTCTAGCTGGGTTTCATCATCAGACCCTTCGAAACGCTGGGCATCCTCCTGGAGCATGTACCCAACACTGTGCTGAAACAGTTCGGGGGACTCCTCAGGAGGAGGACATGGTGGGTCTAGGGAAGGAGTGACTGATGATTTGTCTGACATTGATACCAGGGAAGACGACGCTTTGGCAGCTGCTTTTCCAGTACCCTGAGCCTGGGTGAGAGAGGATGAGGAGGAGGAGGAGGGCTTGGTCATCCACTCTACCAAGTCTTCGGCATGATGTGGCTCAACATGTCCAGCTGCCGAAAAGAAGGACAAGCGTGTCCCATGGCCATGTGCTGATGACAATGCACCGCGTCCACGACCAGCACTGTTGCCCCCAGACACAGAGCCTGCTTGCCCTCTTTTATTGCCTCCTGACTGTCTGCCTCTCCTTGTTTGCCTTCCAGACATTCTAATAGATGGCCTGCAGGGAGATGGGAAAAAAGCAATAAGGGCTACCTTCAGGTGTCCTTCTCTGTCCCTGGAAACAAGGACTTGCAGAGTGAAAGAAAAAAAACACTCTCCCTACCTACAGTTTTCTGTCCCTAGAAAAAATGTTTTTTTTAATCACAATATAGCACAAGGAAAATTAACTCACTGTCCTTACAGGTCCCTGGAAACAAGGACTTGCAGAGTGAAAGAAAAAAAACACTCTCCCTACCTACAGTTTTCTGTCCCTAGAAAAAAATGTTTTTTTTAATCACAATATAGCAAAAGGACAATTCACTCACTGTCCTTCCAGGTCCCTGGAAACAAGGACTTGCAGAGTGAAAGAAACTGACACTGTCCCTACCTAGAGTTTTCTGTCCCTAGAATAAATGTTTTTTTTAATCACAATATAGCAAAAGGACAATTCACTCACTGTCCTTCCAGGTCCCTGGAAACAAGGACTTGCAGAGTGAAAGAAACTGACACTGTCCCTACCTAGAGTTTTCTGTCCCTAGAATAAATGTTTTTTTTAATCACAATATAGCAAAAGGACAATTCACTCACTGTCCTTCCAGGTCCCTGGAAACAAGGACTTGCAGAGTGAAAGAAACTGACACTGTCCCTACCTAGAGTTTTCTGTCCCTAGAATAAATGTTTTTTTTAATCACAATATAGCAAAAGGACAATTCACTCACTGTCCTTCCAGGTCCCTGGAAACAAGGACTTGCAGAGTGAAAGAAACTGACACTGTCCCTACCTAGAGTTTTCTGTCCCTAGAATAAATGTTTTTTTTAATCACAATATAGCAAAAGGACAATTCACTCACTGTCCTTCCAGGTCCCTGGAAACAAGGACTTGCAGAGTGAAAGAAACTGACACTGTCCCTACCTAGAGTTTTCTGTCCCTAGAATAAATGTTTTTTTTAATCACAATATAGCAAAAGGACAATTCACTCACTGTCCTTCCAGGTCCCTGGAAACAAGGACTTGCAGAGTGAAAGAAACTGACACTGTCCCTACCTAGAGTTTTCTGTCCCTAGAATAAATGTTTTTTTTAATCACAATATAGCAAAAGGACAATTCACTCACTGTCCTTCCAGGTCCCTGGAAACAAGGACTTGCAGAGTGAAAGAAACTGACACTGTCCCTACCTAGAGTTTTCTGTCCCTAGAATAAATGTTTTTTTAAATCACAATATAGCAAAAGGACAATTCACTCACTGTCCTTCCAGGTCCCTGGAAACAAGGACTTGCAGAGTGAAAGAAACTGACACTGTCCCTACCTAGAGTTTTCTGTCCCTAGAATAAATGTTTTTTTTAATCACAATATAGCAAAAGGACAATTCACTCACTGTCCTTCCAGGTCCCTGGAAACAAGGACTTGCAGAGTGAAAGAAACTGACACTGTCCCTACCTAGAGTTTTCTGTCCCTAGAATAAATGTTTTTTTTAATCACAATATAGCAAAAGGACAATTCACTCACTGTCCTTCCAGGTCCCTGGAAACAAGGACTTGCAGAGTGAAAGAAACTGACACTGTCCCTACCTAGAGTTTTCTGTCCCTAGAATAAATGTTTTTTTTAATCACAATATAGCAAAAGGACAATTCACTCACTGTCCTTCCAGGTCCCTGGAAACAAGGACTTGCAGAGTGAAAGAAACTGACACTGTCCCTACCTAGAGTTTTCTGTCCCTGGAATAAATGTTTTTTTCAGCACAATATAGCACAAGGACAATTAACTCACTGTCCTTACAGGTCCCTGGAAACAAGGACTTGCAGAGTGAAAGAAAAAAAATACTCTCCCTACCTACAGTTTTCTGTCCCTAGAAAAAAATGTTTTTTTTAATCACAATATAGCAAAAGGACAATTCACTCACTGTCCTTCCAGGTCCCTGGAAACAAGGACTTGCAGAGTGAAAGAAACTGACACTGTCCCTACCTAGAGTTTTCTGTCCCTGGAATAAATGTTTTTTTCAGCACAATATAGCACAAGGACAATTAACTCACTGTCCTTACAGGTCCCTGGAAACAAGGACTTGCAGAGTGAAAGAAAAAAAATACTCTCCCTACCTACAGTTTTCTGTCCCTAGAAAAAAATGTTTTTTTTAATCACAATATAGCAAAAGGACAATTCACTCACTGTCCTTCCAGGTCCCTGGAAACAAGGACTTGCAGAGTGAAAGAAACTGACACTGTCCCTACCTAGAGTTTTCTGTCCCTGGAATAAATGTTTTTTTCAGCACAATATAGCACAAGGACAATTAACTCACTGTCCTTACAGGTCCCTGGAAACAAGGACTTGCAGAGTGAAAGAAAAAAAATACTCTCCCTACCTACAGTTTTCTGTCCCTAGAAAAAAATGTTTTTTTTAATCACAATATAGCAAAAGGACAATTCACTCACTGTCCTTCCAGGTCCCTGGAAACAAGGACTTGCAGAGTGAAAGAAACTGACACTGTCCCTACCTAGAGTTTTCTGTCCCTGGAATAAATGTTTTTTTCAGCACAATATAGCACAAGGACAATTAACTCACTGTCCTTACAGGTCCCTGGAAACAAGGACTTGCAGAGTGAAAGAAAAAAAATACTCTCCCTACCTACAGTTTTCTGTCCCTAGAAAAAAATGTTTTTTTTAATCACAATATAGCAAAAGGACAATTCACTCACTGTCCTTCCAGGTCCCTGGAAACAAGGACTTGCAGAGTGAAAGAAACTGACACTGTCCCTACCTAGAGTTTTCTGTCCCTAGAATAAATGTTTTTTTTAATCACAATATAGCAAAAGGACAATTCACTCACTGTCCTTCCAGGTCCCTGGAAACAAGGACTTGCAGAGTGAAAGAAACTGACACTGTCCCTACCTAGAGTTTTCTGTCCCTAGAATAAATGTTTTTTTTAATCACAATATAGCAAAAGGACAATTCACTCACTGTCCTTCCAGGTCCCTGGAAACAAGGACTTGCAGAGTGAAAGAAACTGACACTGTCCCTACCTAGAGTTTTCTGTCCCTAGAATAAATGTTTTTTTTAATCACAATATAGCAAAAGGACAATTCACTCACTGTCCTTCCAGGTCCCTGGAAACAAGGACTTGCAGAGTGAAAGAAACTGACACTGTCCCTACCTAGAGTTTTCTGTCCCTAGAATAAATGTTTTTTTTAATCACAATATAGCAAAAGGACAATTCACTCACTGTCCTTCCAGGTCCCTGGAAACAAGGACTTGCAGAGTGAAAGAAACTGACACTGTCCCTACCTAGAGTTTTCTGTCCCTAGAATAAATGTTTTTTTTAATCACAATATAGCACAAGGAAAATTAACTCACTGTCCTTACAGGTCCCTGGAAACAAGGACTTGCAGAGTGAAAGAAAAAAAACACTCTCCCTACCTACAGTTTTCTGTCCCTAGAAAAAAATGTTTTTTTTAATCACAATATAGCAAAAGGACAATTCACTCACTGTCCTTCCAGGTCCCTGGAAACAAGGACTTGCAGAGTGAAAGAAACTGACACTGTCCCTACCTAGAGTTTTCTGTCCCTGGAATAAATGTTTTTTTCAGCACAATATAGCACAAGGACAATTAACTCACTGTCCTTACAGGTCCCTGGAAACAAGGACTTGCAGAGTGAAAGAAAAAAAATACTCTCCCTACCTACAGTTTTCTGTCCCTAGAAAAAAATGTTTTTTTTAATCACAATATAGCAAAAGGACAATTCACTCACTGTCCTTCCAGGTCCCTGGAAACAAGGACTTGCAGAGTGAAAGAAACTGACACTGTCCCTACCTAGAGTTTTCTGTCCCTAGAATAAATGTTTTTTTTAATCACAATATAGCAAAAGGACAATTCACTCACTGTCCTTCCAGGTCCCTGGAAACAAGGACTTGCAGAGTGAAAGAAACTGACACTGTCCCTACCTAGAGTTTTCTGTCCCTAGAATAAATGTTTTTTTTAATCACAATATAGCAAAAGGACAATTCACTCACTGTCCTTCCAGGTCCCTGGAAACAAGGACTTGCAGAGTGAAAGAAACTGACACTGTCCCTACCTAGAGTTTTCTGTCCCTAGAATAAATGTTTTTTTTAATCACAATATAGCAAAAGGACAATTCACTCACTGTCCTTCCAGGTCCCTGGAAACAAGGACTTGCAGAGTGAAAGAAACTGACACTGTCCCTACCTAGAGTTTTCTGTCCCTAGAATAAATGTTTTTTTTTAAGCACACTATAGCAGAAGCACAAAACACACTGACACTCTCCCTACCTATCCTTCTCTTTCCCTAAACTAAAGGAATCCAGGTTAAGCAAGAAAGAAATAACAGTCACTGTCCCTGCCTATGCTACTCTATCCCTGCTCCGGAACACACTACACTAGGCCGCCGTGCTGGCGGCCTTTTATAGTGTGGGGCGTGTACTAAACACCCTCAGCAATAATTGGCCACAGGCATCCTGCCTGTGGCCAATCATTGCTCTCCTCGCTGCCGGCGCTGTGATTGGCCAAGCATGCGGGGTCACAGTGCATGCTTGGCCAATCACAGCGCCTGGATGACACTGCGATGGCGTAGTGCATTGTGGGCCGTTCGCGTCACTCGAATTTGGCGCGAACGGCCCAAATCGTTCGATCTTCGTCGAACGATCGAACAGCCAATGTTCGAGTCGAACGTATGTTCGACTCGAACACGAAGCTCATCCCTAGTAAAGACCCTGCATCTCTTCATAACAAATGGGGACTATCCTGTAATGCCCAGTAACAGATAGTAACTGCACTGAGTTATTTCTTCTACAGGCTGAAATAGAAGTGTTACAATTTAGTTTTTAGACGATAGAGGGACCTGTGAGGGATTTTCTGTTTGTGGATGTTTAACATGTTTTGCTATCATTTCAGGTGTACTATGGGTTTCCTGGACTGGATCATTCTCCCTGAAATGAACAAATGTGATTGTTTATTTTTGCAAAGCTTATGCCGCGTACACACGGCCGGACTTTGCCACGGGCAAAACTCTGTCGGAATTTCCGACGGAAAAATATAGAACCCGCTCTCTATCCGTTGGAAATTCTGACGGGAAAAGTCCAATGGGGCATACACACGGTCGGAATATCCGATGAAAAACTCCCATCGGACTTTTTCCATCGGAAATTCCGACCGTGTGTACGCGGCATTAGGGTACATGTAGGCAGGTGACTACAAGGGGTTATTGTTTTTCTGCCGCCATCCATCTCAAGTTGTGCTGTTTCTCTTGTCTGTGCTCTTGTCTTCAAGTATACTAAGCCAGCCAAGTGCAAATTGTTACAATGTAGATGTGTGGTGGATCTAAGGAATTGATTGGCTAGTTTTTCCCGCCAATTTTCTAGAGATCCAAATAAAAAGGGCTATCTGAAATGCCCTGGGGGAGCTGCTGGGAAATACTGCGAGGATAGACTGTTAATCTGTTGGTCTGACCCAAATCTGGGGGGGGGGGGGCAGTCGGGGTTCCCTGAGGGGCTGGGAACCTGAGGACCCTATGCACTCTTAACTGCCTGTTGTGGATTATTTGCCTTAATGGATACTTGCGTCTAAAGGACTATGGACTCTCAGCTGTTGTTCAGGTATGATTGCCTTGTGGGCACTAGAACATCTCTGTACAGGAATGTATATGAGAAGCTGCTTTGCTTTCAGGTATGTTTGCCTTTCTTCAGGAAAGTTACTGTTAACTTCTTGGTCTGAAGTTTCTCAAAGGGGTGCATGTACAACGTATCTAAAGAACAGGGCTTACAACACAACATAGGGACTGAGTTAGAGTATGATGCATTACATGGGTCTAACACACAGAGTACAGTCCAGCGGTAGTTCATGTGTTGTTGCTAAGGACGACATTGTTTGATTCGCATGCAAGTCAGCCAGGAGACGGGGGATGGTTCCTCTGCCAGTGGAGGGGGTCAAGTGCTTGGCACTTAGCGGCTGCGATTGTGTCCGTGCAGCTGCAGCATGTGCATCCACTTCTATGTGCTGCCTGCATGCAGCTCCAAGAAGAATGCACACACATCTGTCAGCGGCTCTGCACAGAGGACAGGCTTGATTGACCATGGGAAGACAGACCCTATTAATGGGATGCCGGGGCTGGGTGGGAAGGGGTTAAGTATATTCTGTTGTGGTTGTTACTAGTTTTGGAACCTTCAGAGTCCCGTTATTACAAAAAGTGTTTAATCTCTTGGAAGCTGTGTAATCCATGTATACTGCAGCAGGAAAGGTGGGTTTCATTGCTGCTATAGCAGATACAGTGCCTTGAAAAAGTATTCATACCCCTTGACATTTTCCACATTTTGTCATGTTACAACCAAAATTGTAAATGTATTTTATTGGGCTTTTATGTGATAGACCAACACAAAGTGCCACATAATTCTTAAGTGGAAAGAAAATAATAAATGGTTTTCAATTTTTTTTACAAATAAATATGTGAAAAGTGTGGCGTGCATTTGTATTCAGCCCCCCTGAGTCAATACTTTGAAGAACCACCTTTTGATGGAATTCCAGCTGCAAGTCTTTTTGGATATGTCTCTACCAGCTTTGCACATCTAGAGAGTGAAATCTTTGGCCATTCTTCTTTGCAAAATAGCTCAAGCTCTGTCAGATTGGATGGAGAGTATCTGTGAACCGCAGTTTTCAAGTCTTGCCACAGATTCTCAATTGGATTTAGGTCTGGACTTTGACTGGGCCATTCTAACACATTAATATGCTTTGATCGAAACCATTCCATTGTAGCTCTGGCTGTATGTTTAGGGTCGTTGTCTTGCTGGAAGATGAACCTCTGCCTCAGTCTCAAGTCTTTTGCAGACTCTAACAGGTTTTCTTCTAAGATTGACCCTTCATTTGGCTCCATCCATCTTTCCATCAACTCTGACCAGCTTCCCTGTCCCTGCTGAAGAAACCCATCCCCACATCATGATGCCGCCACCACCATGTTTCACGGTGGGGATGGTGTGTTCAGGGTGATGTGTAGTGTCAGTTTTCCGCCACACATAGTGTTTTGCTTTTAGGCCAAAAAGTTAAATTATGGTCTCATCTGACCAGAGCACCTTCTTCCACATGTTTGTTGTGTCCCCCACATGGCTTCTCTCAAACTGCAAACGGGACTTCTTATGGGTTTTTTTTCAACAATGGCTTTCTTCTTGCCACTGATTTTTTTAGGACATCAGTTGGTGCCGTTGTTCTATCGATTTGTGCCCTCTGTCGAAAAGTTGCCGATCAGCTGGAGTGACGTCACCATAGCGCATGCGCACATCGTAGGAGGGTTTTTTTGACAGGCGATACCATTTAACGGGCACAATTTAATGCTATACAAAGAGCGGAGGGACACCGTAGATGTCAGATTGTGCCTCGCTGTAAACCCGTGGTGCAACAGCGAGGCACAATATAACAAATACTGTGTCCCTCCGCTGTTTGCATAGCTTTAAATTGTGCCGGAAAATGGTATCTCCCATCGAATAAAGGCTCCTACTATGTGCGCATGCGCTATGGGACGTCACTCCATCTGATCGGCAACTCAGCTCGAGTGCCCTTCCGTTCTGCGCATGCGCGGGCACTTTTAGATGGCGGGCACATATCGACAGAACACCGGCTCTTTAACAACCGATGACTCATCCCTGGTTGGTACCAGCCTAATAATAACAGATGATTCATCCATGCTGGCTGACAGTAGGGATGAGTCATTGGTTGTTATGATGCTAACAGCTCCTAACAGCCAGCACAAAACGCTCCAAAAACATGCAAATTGCGCATTTAAAGGATTTTTATGAAATAAAAAATGCCACAATCTGCCTGATTAGAGCTACATAAAAAAACTCACTTTTTTAAGCTTCAGGCATTTTTGCTTCCAGCAGCTTGGAGTGGAAATGTGAACCATCCCCATAGAGAATAATTGTTTTTTTTTCTCCTCCAGTGTTTTGGAGCTTTGAGCTTTGAGCTAAAAAAAAAAACGCTCAAGTGTGAATGGGGCCTTATAATAGACAGTAGCTGTGCCACAGGGAAAAACAAACAAACACATTTGTTCTTTTTGAGGTTACAAAAGTATTTATTTTACTGCCATGGCACTCAGTTCTATTGACTATATCACTCCAAATTACTGCAAGAATAATGAATGAACTGTCTCCTTTATAATGAAAAAGTTTTCTATGATTTGTGTCCTCCATCTGCAAAGTATTCTTCTTTGATTACTTACACACTGTTTTGTGATTCATTGCCAAAGTGAGCGGAGGATATACTGTACTGTATTAACTGTGTTTTGACAGCAATATGTCTCCCTACAGTACTTCAGTCACTTCGGAAAGAGTGCAAATTAATGGTGTCAATCTACATTGCCAGCGCACGGGTGGTGGTGATCATGGAGTCCTGTTACTGCCTGGGGTACTAGGTATGCTGCTAAAAAATTTCAACTACCTGTTGATCCTGTAAGAAAACTAGCAAACTCTTACCTTCCTGTTTGATTTGACAACTCTGCCTCTGTTGCACTAAATATCCAAGCAGTGTTATTAGCCTTTTCTTAATTCTCCTCCACTGGACTACTGAAACACCTTCTCCATAATGTTACAGGGCTGAGCAGAGGTTGGAGGAATTTTGACAAATAAATAGAACATGGCATGGCTGACAACACTGTTTGGGATTTTAGTGTACTGTGTTGTCAGCAAACAATTAGTCGCACACTGAATCAATGGGTATTTTTCTGTACCTGCAGGATTTGTGAAGGGATACACTTTGTGTTTCTTCCGTGTAGTTAACAATGAAGTTATTGACTTGCTGCACAGCTAATGCTGGAAGAGTTCATTACATTTCCTACTTTGCTGTCTCCTCCTGTCAGTAAAGCCTAATACACAGTGTGAGTTTTTTTCCATTCAACCCAGTGGGCTGAATGAAAAAAAAAGGAAGCGCTCAGGAGGAGCCACTGTACTAACTATGCGATGTTAGTACAGTGATCTCCCCCGCTGAGCTATTGTGTTCTGACAGGGCAGTCCACCCAGAACACACTGGTCAGTGCTTTGGCTGAGAACACTGATCGAATGCCAGTTTGCAGACCTTTTTCGGTCATGCCCCTTTGACAAAAGCGAGCCGAACAGCCAATTTCTTTCGGACCTGCTGCCGTTCACACGGGCCACACATTGGTCGGTGTCTATTGAACCAGCTGATGACGCCCAATATTCGGCCCGTGTGTAAGGCCCTTAAAGAAGAATTCCATACAGTGGGGCTCTGCCTGCACTACATGGGTTACCTACTTATTTTGTCTAGGGGTGCAAGAAAAAGCTGTACTTACCCGATCCTTCGATCCTCCGGAAAACTGCGCTCTCCCACATCCAGCGGTGGACTGTTCCTGCCATTCTCACATCCAGTGCCGGTCTATGAGCATGATGACATCAGGAACAGTTCATCAACGTGTAGGGGGGCAAGAGCGGCGGGGGATCAGCAGATTAGGTAAGTATATTTCTGCTCCGCAATCCCCTAGATGAAAACGAGTAGCCCCACTACATGGGGAAAATTTTTTCCCCGGAGTTCTTCTTTAACCTCCCTGGCGGTAATCCCGAGCCAGACTCGGAATTGCATTGCAGGATACAGGGAAGTTACTTACCTTGTCCTCTGGATCCTGCGATGTCCTCCCGCAGTGTGTGTGAGCTGTCTCCTTGCTCGATCCACACTGCCGAGTGCCGAGCTCCGTTCCCTGCGACGTTGCGGCGCACGGGGACGGAGTTCGGCGCCAAATTCAAAAAGTGAAACACACAGTATACATACAGTATACTGTAATCTTACAGATTACAGTACTGTATCAAATAATAACACATCCCCTTTGTCCCTAGTGGTCTGTCCAGTGTCCTGCATGCAGTTTTATATTATAAAAACTGTTCTTTCTGCCTGGAAACTGGAGATTGTCCATAGCAACCAAAAAGTGTCCCTTTATGTCAAAAGTGGTTTTAGACCAGCTAGAAAACAGCGATAATAAATTAGAATCACTCACAGAATTGAGCGATAGCGATTTGTGCGGAAATTCGTCATCAAACACTAAATCTAATGACAGCGACAATTCTGCAACTGAGCAAATTTCTGTGTTTTTGATTTGATTACATTATTGAATAATTTTTATTATAATTACATTATTATTTGTTATAATTTTTTATAGTTATTTATTATATTATCATTTATGATTTTGTGTTTCAAACTTTATCATACCCGGGATGTCTACTAGAGTCTTGTTTGGTCAGGTTTAAGTAAGTAATTACTAAGAATTGCAGGCCTACAATACATAACACCAAATTTTCATGCAAAATAATTGTACCGCTTTTGGTACATAATTCCAGACAGAAACATACCGCCAGGGAGGTTAAGGTCCTGGTAATAGACTGATGGTACTGTTCTCAGATTGATGCCATTCCCTCTCCAAAGTCCTCTCCTGCTGTACTTTACGATATTATACTAGCTGTTTGTAATAATACATTTGAATATTTTGTTCAAAGAATACACGGTTTTCTGTATCTGCCTGTAATTCAGCCATAAAGATTTAATTTGTAAATTTTGTCGGTAACGCTGTAACCAGTATCGTAATATTTTGTTTTGTACAGGAAGCGGTCAGACAGACTTTGGACCTCAGCTGAAGCACCTTAATAAAAATGCTTTTACACTAATTGCATGGGACCCTTGAGGATATGGACTCTCCATTCCACCATATCGAGACTATCCCAGGGACTTTTTTGAAAGAGATGCAAAAGATGCCATAGATTTGATGAAGGTAATATATCTCTGAGTCAGACATACTTCATAAAGTAGAAAGCCAAAGTAAATGAGAGGTTTCCATCTTCTCCTATGTTGACACTGGACATTTTGGGCATGTAAGTTTCCACTAATTCACTATATGGCAGGTTTGCGGACTTAAGCTTGTTTGTACATTAGGCATTGATATGAAGATGACTCCCTCTTTTGTGGTTATAACAGACTCCACTCTTCTAAGAATGCTTTCCACAAGAGTTTGGGGTGTGTTGGTGGGAATTTGTGCCCATTCAGCCAAATAGCATTTTGGTCAGGTGCAGATGTAGGCCTAGAAAATCTTTCTCACCATCTGCATTCCAGTTCCTCCCACAAGAGTTCAGTAGCTTTGAGATCAGGGCTCTGTGCTGGCCACTTAAGTCCCTCCACAGAAACTCACCAAACCATGTTTATGAACCCATCTTTGTGCACATGGGCATAGTCATGCTGGAACAATAAAAGACTTCCCAAACTGCTGCCAGAAATTTAGAAGCACAAATTGTCCAAAATGTTTTTTCTTAAAGTGAAGTTCCACCCAAAAATTGAACTTCCACTTTTTGCAATCCTGCCCCCCTCCGGTGTCACATTTGGCACCTTTCAGGGGGGAGGAGGGAGCAGATACTTGTGTAATACAGGTATTTGCTCCCACTTCCAGGCATAGGTCGCCTCAGCGATCAAGTTGACCTACGCCACTTCCGGCGGCCTATTCTGTCCTCCCCCGCTGTCTTCTGGGAGACACACAGGTCCCAGAAGACAGCAGGGACCAGTGAGAACGTGCAGCTCGACTCGCACATGCACAGTAGGGAACCAGGAAGTGAAGCTGCAAGGCTTCACTCCCTGATTCCCTTACCAGCAGCCGAGAGCCGAGCTACACATTGGCTTCGGCTGCCGACATCGCGGGTGCCCTGAACAGGTAAGTGTCCATATATTAAAAGTCAGCAGCTGCAGTATTTGTAGCTGCTGGCTTTTAATATATATTTTTTTTAAGCGGACCTCCGCTTTAATGTCTCCAGGAAAAATGTAGCGGGCAATTTCAGGTTGCAATAGAAAATCTTTATTGCTACATATAAGTCGAGAATAAATCTTGACTTATATGTAGCAATAAAGATTTTATATTGGAACCGGGAGTTGCAGGCATAATTTTTCCTGGAGATGTCTACTTAATGGCTGGAGGCACCCAGTGAAGGATCCCACCCTTTATCCATGAGGAGTGTTCCCTGAAGTGAGCGCTACATCTGTGCTTTGTTTTTTTTATGCTAAAGTTTGTAAATGTATGTCTCTATAGCAGGGTGTTAGGCATGTAGTGCTTTTTTCTACTTTTCACCACTAGATGCCTCCCTCTTGTCTTTGTTTCCCTAATTGAAATGATTTTGCCAGGGAAGTTATTTTATTGTGTTCTGTCAAGAGAGAGGGAGCCAGACATGGCACCATTGTGTCGACTGCCAGGTGGCACAACTATCCTAGGACAGTGTCTTCTGAAATGCTGATGGGTTGTAAATCTTCAGTGCTCTAACAGCATCAGGTTATAGCATCACTATAGTAGCGGTGCCTACCACAGTATTTTCCAGTTTCCACAGGAACCCCACAGGTATAACACATACATTCTTACATTGGTCCAAGATGACTCAATGTAACTACCGGTATGTAACAATTGTCACATCTAAACTTCTGCTTTAAATAGCTCAATAATATGGCAACTCTTACATCCTAAATGTTGGGTTCTCTATTGCAGAGCTACCATCTTGAATAACTTATTTGACTATAAGCATGATGTGATGACAGCACACTTCTGTGGGAACTGTTAACATTTGAGATTAAACCACTATGCAGATGTAGGCCCCTTTAACACGGGCTGTCCGATCTGGTCCGCCTGTCAGTTTTGTAGGTGGACCTGATCGGACCCTCCAGTCTATTCTATGGAGCGGTGGATGTCAGCAAACACATGTCTGCTGACACCCACCGCTATCCGATCCGATCTTGTCTGCCAAAAACAGACCGAGGGTGGTCTTATTCCCCACCCGTCCGGCGGATCGGATGGCATCCGATGGAAATGGACAGGCGGTCCGTTTCCAGCCGCTTGCCCCATAAAGGAGAGCGAGACTGTGTCCGTGTCTGCTTTGCATAGTGGAGCGTCTGAAAGGGGCATTATTTACTAATAATAATGCAGAGAAGAAAATTGTAGTCAAAAGGGCAGTAACCCATAACAGACAAATTTCACTTTAGTCAGATGACTGAAAGATGATTTGTGGTTTGTTCCTGGCTTTGCTATTTGCCTCATTAGACTTGTAAAGTCCAAACAAAGCACACAGCACATGATGATCAAATGACATTCTAATGAGTGCACACCATTCTAGCTGAACAAATATATTGAAAGCAAATATTGGCAGTACCTACAATACTATTATAATAACAATATTGTATGCCAGTCCTCCAAACAAGACAAGGCACAGTTCACTTATATGCGAATTGGATGCATTTTGAACAGCATCCAATTCGCATGACATGTGAACCGAACTGTCTTTCTATGGAGCCGGTTCACATATGTGTGGGCCAGCCACAGTGGATTTTCAAAAAAGAGTCCTGTACAATTTTCAGTCCGCTTCAGGTGTGATTTCAAGTGTCTTACACTTTAAATATTCGCACCTGTACCGGTGAACTAAACGACACTAGACTCCTTTTAAAAATCACAATGAAACCGTGCCTGGACATATGTGAACTGAGCCTTAAGCCTCGTACACACGCACATTTTTCTCGTCAAGAAAACTGTCGAGAGAGTTTTTTGCAGTGAAAACCGTTCGTGTGTATGGTTTCTCAGCGAGAAAAATGCCGGGAATCCTGACGAGAAAAATAGAGAACCTGCTCTCTATTTTCTTGTCAGGATTCTCGGCAGAGTGTTTCCTGCCGAGAAAACCGTGAGTGTGTATGCTTACCTGTCCCCGGGTAAACCCGCACATGCTTGAAAAGACTTAGACCCATGCGTGGTAGCATACAAGGGTAGTGTAGGGTGTAGCAAGATGGCGGCGACGGCATCGAATGTGACAAGCACAGGCTCTTGCCATTCAAAAGAACGGCTGTTCTTTTGAATGGCCATTTGTATGTACGGGTTGGCAAGGAAAGCTTGCCAGGAATCCCGCCAGGAAAACCGACGTTTTTTTCCTGACGGGATTCCCGGCCGTGTGTACGAGTCTTGACAAAATTTGCACCTGAACCCATGAAACAAACTAAAACATGCACTAAATTACCAAAAGTATTGGGACACCTACCTTTACACGCACATGAACTTTAATGGCATCCCAATCTTAGTCCGTAGGGTTCAATATTGAGTTGGCCCACCCTTTGCAGCTATAACAACATCAACTCTTCTAGGAAGGCTGTCCACAAGGTTTAGGAGTGTGTCTTTAGGAATGTTTGACCATTCTTCCAGAAGTGCAATTGTGAGGTCAGACACTGAGGTAGATGAGAAGGCCTGACTCGCAGTCTCCGCTCCAATTCATCCAAAAGGTGTTCTATTGGGTTGAGGTCAGGACTCTGTGCAGGCTAGTCAAGTTCCTCCACCCCAAACTCGCTCATCAATGTCTTTATGGACTTTGCTTTGTGCACTGGTCCAAATCATTTGGCGGAGGGGGGATTATGGTGTGGGGTTGTTTTTCAGGGGTTGGGCTTAGTCCCTTAGTTCCAGTAAAGGAAACTCTTAAGGCATCAGTATACTAAGACATTTTGGACAATTTCATGCTCCCAACTTTGTGGGAACAGTTTGGGGATGGCCCCTTCCTGTTCCAACATGACTGTGCACCAGTGCACAAAGAAAGATCCATAAAGACATGGATGAGCGAGTTTGGGGTGGAGGAAATTGACTAACTTGCACAGAGTCCTGACCTCAACCCAATAGAACACCTTTAGGATGAGATGAATTAGAGCAGTGACTGTGAGCCGGGCCTTCTCATCCACATTAGTGCCTGACCTCACGAATGCGCTTCTAGAAGAATGGTTAAACATTCCCATAGATACACTCCTAAACCTTGTGGACAGCCTTCCTAGGAGAGTTGAAGCTGTTATAGCTGCAAACGGTGTGCCAACTTATAATTGAGCCCTACGGACTAAGACTGGGATGCCATTAAAGTTCATGTGCGTATAAAGGGAGGTGTCCCAATCATTTTGGTAATATAGTGTATGTGAACCAAGCCTAACAAAAAATCCTAACCACCTTTACAGTTGTACTGTGTGTGAAAACTAGATAGCCATTGGTTGGGTGTACCAGGCAGTAGGTCAGTGAGTCTCAAACGTAATGAATCCCTTGAGGCAGCAGACATGTACCATTCATAAATGTTCCTGGGCATGGCATCCTGCGAAGCGTTCTGTCAATACCAATGTAAAGGGCTGCGTTCATACACAAGTGTCTCGCAAAACAAAGTATTATCTGTTAATAAAAGAGTGACAATAAAAAATACATATATTTGCAAATAATTTCATGGGCAAGAAAAAGTATGTGAAGCCCTTGGAATTAACAATAGACAAACACAATGTGCTGACAACACACAAACAATCCTAAAGGGTTCACATAGTTTTTCGTGTGACTGTGTAAAAACTGTATGAGTTGTTAAACTTAGATTACTGAACAATGAAATGTGGTACTTACTGCCAATTACACCATTAGGGCCTCATGCACATAGATGTAATTATGCATAAAATATATCTATCATAAAAAACATGTTGTTTTCCCATGACTGAGTAGTTGCAGATGGAGCGTACCGCTGGCCATAGAAGTGAATGACTGTACACTTCTGTACTCATGCAAACGCTGATGCTTTTATGTCTCAGCATTTGCAAGTGTGTGTAGCACTGCCCCCTTGAGGGCTGCTTTGATTTATCTGTTGAACTGCACCACCCTGACCCTGTTACAACTCCAATCCACTTGACACTCTGGGTTCAGACATCCTCTTGCAGGCACCTTTAAATGACACTCCAACACAAGTCAAATATTTTCTTAGGTTTTACTGGAATAAAGGTATATGTACAAGAAGGGGTTATTGATCAACTGAGTTCTGGATAACAGCCAAGACTCAGGTGAGAAATCCCCTAAACACAGCTTAGTTACAGTTCAACAGTACAAAGACACAATATACGTGTGTGTGTGTGTGGAATACAAACTAGAGGATAAACTGCAGGGATTGTAAGGAATCCACTGGTAATGCAATATGATACCATACTGAAGGGGGATCCCAGGCTGGCCTATTCAACCTTCATATCCTAATGAGAGACCAGATAGAATCGGAGTAGGATAGGGCCCTTTAACCAATAGCAACAGCAATGTCCAGAATGCAGGCCTGCAATGGTCTTCACCGGCAGATGAAGCTCCTTGAATTATATCCAAAATATGACGCAGTGAGGTGATGGCAAGCAGGACAGCATAAACAGACTAGGGATATTCCTTATAGTAGTTTGGGATATGGATGTCTATGTACAGTGTTCTTATGCAATGCAGTAATGTGTTTCCATAGGCAAGGTGTCTGTACACAGTGTTAAAGCAAGATAACCAGGTAAGGATTGTGAACCAGGCCCGGACTGGCCATAGGGCAGACCGGGCATTTGCCTGGTGGGCCGGAGCTGCCTGCTCCGTGGCATGTGGATGATCAGGCCACACAGTGGGAGGTAAGCCGCGACAGCGGCCTAAACAGGGTTAACACAGGCCACGGCCGTCGCTCGCCTACTGCTATGCGGCCATGCCTGTGTCTTCTCCAGCGGAACTAGCAGCTGCATGGGCTGAGCTGTGTGTCTCTCTCACACACAGCTCAGCCCCAGAGCCGACGCTGACAGTTCTGTTCTCCACTCCTATGGACTGCTTCTCCTCCTCCAGCCATGTGCGTCTGCACAGTGGGGCAAGGGGGGGGGGAGCTGTGGGCCGCTCTTAGGATGTTTCTACCCCTTGTCCCCCCCATTTCTCATGTTGGCAGCACGGAAGAAGAGAACACTTCCTGCCTGTTCTTCTTCCCTCCCAATTGGCCACAGCAGAGGGCCAATCAGAAGAAACTAGAGGGGTATCATGGGAAATGTAGTCCAGAGATTGGCGGCTCAATTGTTCTCAGCAGGGAGCAGGCTACAGTCCCCAGCATGCACTCTGCTGGGGGGAAAAGAGAAAACCCGAAAACAATCTGGGGAGTGCTACACTGTAGCAGCTACTACAGGAGACATGGAAAAAGAAAGAGAGGACAGTGCTGGGGGAACTAATAGCCCGGGCACCACCAGATAGAGCCACGCTGTACCCACACCACCAGAGAGAGATCCACGCTGTACCCACACACCAGAGAGAGAGCCATGCTGTTCCGCACCACCAGATAGAGCCACGCTGTACCTGCACCACCAGAGAGAGAGAGAGACACTCTGTACCCGCATCACCAGAGAGAGCCACACTGTACCCGCACCACCAGAGAAAGAGAGCCACACTGTACCCACACCACCAAGAGAGTCACGAGAGCCATGCTGTACCCACACCACCAAGAGAGCCACGCTATACCCACACCACCAAGAGAGAGACACGCTGTACCTGCACCACCAGAGAGCCACGAGTGCCACGCTGTACCCACACCACTAGAAAGAGCCACACTGTACCGCACCACCAGAGAGAGCCACACTGTACCCGCACCACCAGAGAGAGCCACACTGTACCCACACCACCAGAGAGAGCCACACTGTACCCGCACCACCAGAGAGAGCCACACTGTACCCGCACCACCAGAGAGAAAGAGCCGTGCTGTAGCCGCACCACCAGAGAGCCACGCTGTACCCGCACCAAGAGAGAGAGAGACACGCTGTACCGCACCACCAGAGAGACGCGCTGAACCCGCACCACCATAGAGAGAGAGCCACGATGTACCCACACCCCCAGACAGAGCCATGCTGTGCCGCACCACCAGAAAGAGAGCGCCACGATGTCCAGCACCACCAGAGAGAGAGCAGGTCAGTGTCACTGGGCAGTGTGGGCACAATAGGAGACAGACAGTACTAGCATTGTATGGCCACAATAGGACTGGGACAGTGTAATATAAAGGGGACTGCACTGTAAAGGGGCACTGTAATCATTGCAGTACCACCCCCCCCCCCCCCACTGGGTCCCTGGAAAAGTTGGCTGCTCAGTCTAAAATGCCTGGGAATTTTTGTCCCAGTCCAGGCTTGTTATGAACGCTGGGCGTCCGCTCTCTCACCAACTGCAGAACCGGATAGGAGCCTCCTAAACAGTGACCCTGGATGAAATTCTTTCAGGGAGACGAACAGCGATGACTTACTAGCTGCTAGACACGGGCGGTCGCCTGATTCATCTGAAGTGGTGCCGCGGAGATGTCTCTCGAATAGCAAGCAGATTTGGGCCCTCCGGGGGGCGTGCTGGAGTCACTCGGTCACCGCTTGGTAGGCCCCAGACCTCTCTCTTATCAGAGAGGTGCTCACTTGGTGAGGCCCAGGAAGAAGAGAGCACGCAGCATCTACTGGCCCTTTTGTAGTTCCTCCCAGAGGTCTGTTGCTGTTGCCCAGGGACCTCTGGCATGTGTAGTCCAGGGGTAATATCGCAACATCAGAATGGCTGATTAAAAGACTACTAGTCCCACAATCCTCCCAGCTTGGCTCACAGAGATGATGTCAGTTACTGAAGCACTAGAGGGACATTGGAATAGATGGAGAATAACGGTGGGTGGTCTGCGAAGCAAGGTAACTGTTGACCACTGTTGGCTACATGTGTATGATTTTGTTTGCCGAAAAGCAACATTTCCATGATTGGTAAATTAAGTTTCATGCACATACTGTATGACAAGCATATTTTATGCCCAATTATGTCACTATGCATGAGACCAGAGAGTCTCAGGTAATGCACATTATTATTTATAGTATTCAGATTAAAATAAATGCATGGGCCTCATATTGTGCATGTGTATCTGAAGGAAGAACTGTCTGTATTGTATTTTGCAAAACGGCCCTTTGTTGATTAGTTGAAGTCTATTTAAAGCGGAGGTCCGCCGATTTTTTTTTCTTTAAAAAGTCAGCAGCTACAAATACTTTTGAAATAAGGACACTTACCTGTCCAGCGCGCCCGCCATGTCGGCACTCGTAGCAGATATACAGCTCGGCTCTCGGATGCTGCCGCCGCCATCTTCGGTAAGGGAATCAGGAAGTGAAGCCTTGCGGCTTCACTTCCTGGTTCCCTACTGCGCATGCCCGAGTCGCGCTGCGCAATCTGAATGGTCCCTGCTGTCTTCTGGGACCTGTGTGTTTCCCAGAAGACAGCGGGGGCGCCGGACGTGGCGTAGATACCCACAGATAATGCAGGTATCTATGCCCGGAAGTGGGTGAAAATACCTGTCTTAGACAGGTATCTGCTCCCCCCTCCCCCCTGAAAGGTGCCAAATGTGACACCGGAAGTTCCATTTTTGTGTGGACCTCCGCTTTAATAATTGTATTATATGCATCAAATGGCATGTTAGTTTTAGTTTCTTACTGCATACGATACAATGGTAATTTAAAGTGATTGTAATTGTTTAAAAAAAATAACAAACAAGTTTATACTTACCTGCAGTGTTATTTTTTATGTCAAATTTCGATTTAGTTTTAGTCATAGTCTTTTGACTAAAATGCCATTTTAATTTTAGTCATATTTTAGTCATCTGAAATGTATTAGTTGTATTTTAGTTGATGAAAATCTCCAGTGCATTTTAGTCGACTGAAATCTCCAGTACATTTTATACTGCTTAAAGCGGATCTCCCGCGGCCATTCGTTTTTTGTTTGTTTTTTGTCATTAAATTATTTATGGCATATTAAAAAAGTACTCACTCTTCTGCTGTTTTAAGTCATCCGCTGTCCGATTTCGTCTTGAATTCTAACTTATATTTTCTTTGTTACGCGGTTTCCATTTTGCTTGTGGGCACTGTGAAGCCCACAAGCACTCATTTCCTTATTGCGAGCAGTGACGTCAACTTCCGGGTTTCCATCAAAACAGGCGGTGTCTCATTACATTCGGCTCTCCTATCACAGATTGCTCCGGAAGTGACGTCCCGTCCCGTCTTGCTACTCCACTTGCCCCCTTCTCACTCTATCATTACTGTGCAGGAGTGTGGGGAGTAGCAAGATGGCGGCAACGGAACGTCACTTCCGGAGCAATCTGTGATGGGGAGCCTGATGTGACGAGACAGCGGCGTCGTGCTTTAGGAAATCTTGCGAAAACTCTGAGGAAGCCTCCGCAATGAATCCTGGAAGCAATGAGAAAAGCTCCCAGGAGATATTGCGGGTACAGGACATGACGCACTACCCGCAGACTACCCGCAGAAGAGAGAGATAGGAAGCCCAGTGACAGATGCTAATAACAAAGGTACTGTCACAAAAAAAAAAAACTTCCGTACTTTAATGCATTCGAGTCTGCTAATTGATTAAGATAATGTATTGAAATAGGGTGGAGCTCCGCTTTAACTGTCACTGACTTGGCTACGCTGTCTGGCAGGATTGCCAGGACCTTAAGACTAGCAAACCAGAATTATAAATTGTTTGGAATGTAAGCAATTCACATACAGTATATGGTGTGTATATACTATATTTATGCACTGAACTTGTGAACACATACTGTATTTTTTGTTGTAGGCCCTACAATTCAAGACGTTTTCAATGCTAGGGTGGAGTGATGGAGGCATAACCGCATTGATTGCTGCGGGAACTTACCCATCTCTAATCAATAAACTTGTTGTCTGGGGAGCCAATGCCTATGTGACTGAAGAAGATCTGCAAATATATAATGGTAAAGTTAAGAAAGAATAATATGGCCATTATCTTTTTTATAATGTTATAACACAAACTTAAAGCGGTTGTTTACCCTTATTTGTCATTTTTACCTACAGGTAAGCCTATAAAAAGGCTTACCTCTAGGTAAAATTAATCTCTCCTAAACCTATACCGTTTAGGAGATATTCACTTTGCATGCAGCCGCTGATGTCAGCGGCGCATGCGCTGTGAAGGCCCAGCTGAAGGTCCGGCAGATGCTGCCAGACCTTGGCAGGAAGAAGACTCCCGTAATCACGGCTCCGGCCACTCACAGCACCGGAGCCGTGAACCCGGAAGACACGTCGAGGGAACATGTCAGCTCCCTCGGCGTGGACCGGGATCAGTATTTCATAATGAGCTAGTATGCACTGCATACTAGCTCATTATCAAACAAAAGCCAAGGAAAAATCCCTGGAAAAAATTCCAAGCTCTACTTACCAACCAGCCTGCAACCAACCAGATCAACCTGTCTAACAATAAGGGGTTGATTTACTAAAGGAAAATCCACTTTGCACTTGAAAGTGCACATGGAAGTGCAGTCGCTGTAGATCGCTGTAAATCTGAGGGGAAGCTCTGAAATTAGGGGAAGCTCTGCTGATTTTATCATCCAGTCATGTGCAAGCTAAAATGCTGTTTTTTATTTTCCTTGCATGTCCCCCTCAGATCTACAGCATCTGCACTTCCATGTGCACTTTCAGTGCACTTTCAATTGCAAAGTGGATTTTCCTTTAGTAAATCAACCCCTATGTGTTTAAAAACAGGGGTTTAGTTGCACAAATTTGTAAATACATGCATAAGCTACAAGCCCCAGGCAAGGCACCCTGTGATCTGTAGACCCTACCTCTAACTTATAAGAGGCTCCACAGTGGAAGCACAAGCATTCTGATGAGATAGATGAAGACAGATGGACTGGAGGGAGCCCACCCCTCCTTAAAAGGTACAGCTGCACATTGAACACCCAGCAGGTAGCACAATGGCTGCAAAGGTGTCAATGCGTTGCCTGACCCAAAAATCAAGCATACAAATAAAGTGTCGCTGCCCTCACCTATAACTGGCCTTTGCAGCAAGGAGCATTGGAAGGCAACGCACATCAAACAAAAGCCAGGTAAAAACCCTGTTTTTAAACGCATATTGTTAGCCAGGTTGATCTGGTTGGTCACAGGCTGGTTGGTAAGTAGAACTTTGATTTTTTTTCCAAGGATTTTTCCTTGGCTTATGTCATATGGCGCCTGATTGCGACAGCTGGACAGCAAATGGTACTATTGCAATTAGACTGATGCGCTGGTGTCAGAAATCCTATCTGAACTGCGCCGTTCCGGGCAAACTCAACTCTGGTAATTTGGTAATTTCAGAATACAAAACCGTCCTGTGGGCTGAGATAGGAACATCCCCCCACAATTGAACTGAACCTACCCATTTGGTTTAGAGACCATGAAGAGATTGGCGTAGAAGCCGCGTAATCTTTTGGTCACTGGAACTAACTAAATTACCCCCTATGCCAACAGCTAACCGAGTGCCTGAAAGAAGGAAGCTCTCTTCTGCTAGCACTCAGGTACATTCAATGTCATAAATTGAGTAGGAGTAAGAACCCGAAACTCCAACCTGTACCCGTGAAAAACTGTGGAAAGTACCCATTTGTCTGGAAATCTCTTGAAAAAAACAGCATGTAATTTAACTTTACTTCTGTCTCGGTCTGATTCATGGTTTCTGACAGTAGGCGAAGGCCATGAATTCAGAAGATGCAGTTAATCCACTTGTTGGTAATATTTTTTTAAGATTAGATGACCAGGATCACCGCATGGATCAGTTTGCCATTGCGTTACAGACGCTCCTGAGTCGCACGGCTCACCTGGAATCTCCCACTGTGGCCGCTCCGGTAGAACCTGTGTTGCAGGCCGACCCTGCTGTTGCTCCAGTATCTGTGCAGGCACCCGCCTTGAGTATTACCTCTATAAGAGGTATGTCTGGTTTCGCTCCGCTTCCCCAGCGATTTGGGGGCGATCCAGTTCAATGCAGAGGGTTTCTCAATCAGGTTGAGATATACTTTGAGATGCTGCCCCAGGCGTTTCCCACGGACAGAAGCAAAGTAGGTTTCGTGATATCTTTGCTTTCTAAGAGAGCCTTGGCCTGGGCAAACCCTATATGGGAGATGCAAAAACCTGTTGTCTTGAGTTACCCAGAGTTTGTGGCTTCCTTTTAAAAGGATATTTGACTTTCCCGCACGCTCCTTTTCTGCTGCCAAAAGCCTCATGTCGATCAAGCCGGGTACGAGAACTGTTGCCGATTATGCCATTGACTTCCGTACCCTGGCAGCAATGAGGTCCTCGTGGTTCTCACGGTCTCTCAGATAACATCAAAGATGAGATAGCAGCCCGAGACATACCCACTAAGCTGGAGAGGTTGATCTTGTTTGCCATGCTTATTGACTCCAGACTCCGGGAGAGACCTTCCTTTAAGGAGTGCTTGCGGAAGCCTCCTATACCTTTGGCTCCAAGCTTTGCAGTCCCACCCTCACCTCTCCCACCTCCCATGCCTCCTGATATTGAGTCTGTCAGTGAAAGTGAACCCATGCACTTGGGCTTCACACGTCTCTCTGCGGATGAGAGAGCCCTTAGGAGTAGGGATGAGCTCGGTGTTCGAGTCGAACATACGTTCGACTCGAACATCGGCTGTTCGATCGTTCGACGAAGATCGAACGATTTGGGCCGTTCGCGCCTAATTCGAGTGACGCGAACGGCCCACAATGCACTACGCCATCGCAGTGTCATCCAGGCGCTGTGATTGGCCAAGCATGCACTGTGACCCCGCATGCTTGGCCAATCACAGCGCCGGCAGCGAGGAGAGCAATGATTGGCCACAGGCAGGATGCCTGTGGCCAATTATTGCTGAGGGTGTTTAGTACACGCCCCACACTATAAAAGGCCGCCAGCACGGCGGCCTAGTGTAGTGTGTTCCGGAGCAGGGAAAGAGAAGCATAGGCAGGGACAGTGACATTTTTTTTCTTGCTTAACCTGGATTCCTTTAGTTTAGGGAAAGAGAAGGATAGGTAGGGAGAGTGTCAGTGTGTTTTACTGTGCTAATCCTTGTTTCTAGGGACAGGGAAGGACAGTGAGGGAAATTCTCCTTGTGCTATACTGTGCTAAAGCATTGATCATCAACCATCTTTAAAAAAACATTTTTTCTAGGGACAGAAAACTATAGGTAGCGAGAGTGTCACTGTGGTTTACTGTGCTAATCCTTGTTTCTAGGGACAGGGAAGGACAGTGAGGGAAATTCTCCTTGTGCTATACTGTGCTAAAACATTGATCATCAACCATCTTTAAAAAAACATTTTTTCTAGGGACAGAAAACTATAGGTAGCGAGAGTGTCACTGTGGTTTACTGTGCTAATCCTTGTTTCTAGGGACAGGGAAGGACAGTGAGGGAAATTCTCCTTGTGCTATACTGTGCTAAAACATTGATCATCAACCATCTTTAAAAAAACATTTTTTCTAGGGACAGTAAACTATAGGTAGCGAGAGTGTCACTGTGGTTTACTGTGCTAATCCTTGTTTCTAGGGACAGGGAAGGACAGTGAGGGAAATTCTCCTTGTGCTATACTGTGCTAAAGCATTGATCATCAACCATCTTTAAAAAAACATTTTTTCTAGGGACAGAAAACTATAGGTAGCGAGAGTGTCACTGTGGTTTACTGTGCTAATCCTTGTTTCTAGGGACAGGGAAGGACAGTGAGGGAAATTCTCCTTGTGCTATACTGTGCTAAAGCATTGATCATCAACCATCTTTAAAAAAACATTTTTTCTAGGGACAGAAAACTATAGGTAGCGAGAGTGTCACTGTGGTTTACTGTGCTAATCCTTGTTTCTAGGGACAGGGAAGGACAGTGAGGGAAATTCTCCTTGTGCTATACTGTGCTAAAACATTGATCATCAACCATCTTTAAAAAAACATTTTTTCTAGGGACAGAAAACTATAGGTAGCGAGAGTGTCACTGTGGTTTACTGTGCTAATCCTTGTTTCTAGGGACAGGGAAGGACAGTGAGGGAAATTCTCCTTGTGCTATATTGTGCTAAAACATTGATCATCAACCATCTTTAAAAAAACATTTTTTCTAGGGACAGTAAACTATAGGTAGCGAGAGTGTCACTGTGGTTTACTGTGCTAATCCTTGTTTCTAGGGACATGGAAGGACAGTGAGGGAAATTCTCCTTGTGCTATACTGTGCTAAAACATTGATCATCAACCATCTTTAAAAAAACATTTTTTCTAGGGACAGAAAACTATAGGTAGTGAGAGTGTCACTGTGGTTTACTGTGCTAATCCTTGTTTCTAGGGACAGGGAAGGACAGTGAGGGAAATTCTCCTTGTGCTATACTGTGCTAAAACATTGATCATCAACCATCTTTAAAAAAACATTTTTTCTAGGGACAGAAAACTATAGGTAGCGAGAGTGTCACTGTGGTTTACTGTGCTAATCCTTGTTTCTAGGGACAGGGAAGGACAGTGAGGGAAATTCTCCTTGTGCTGTACTGTGCTAAAGCATTGATCATCAACCATCTTTAAAAAAACATTTTTTCTAGGGACAGAAAACTATAGGTAGCGAGAGTGTCACTGTGGTTTACTGTGCTAATCCTTGTTTCTAGGGACAGGGAAGGACAGTGAGGGAAATTCTCCTTGTGCTATACTGTGCTAAAACATTGATCATCAACCATCTTTAAAAAAACATTTTTTCTAGGGACAGAAAACTATAGGTAGCGAGAGTGTCACTGTGTTTTACTGTGCTAATCCTTGTTTCTAGGGACAGGGAAGGACAGTGAGGGAAATTCTCCTTGTGCTATACTGTGCTAAAACATTGATCATCAACCATCTTTAAAAAAACATTTTTTCTAGGGACAGTAAACTATAGGTAGCGAGAGTGTCACTGTGGTTTACTGTGCTAATCCTTGTTTCTAGGGACAGGGAAGGACAGTGAGGGAAATTCTCCTTGTGCTATACTGTGCTAAAACACTCCTCATCAACCATCTTTGAAATCCTTGTTTTTTGGACAGTCAGGGAAATTGTAATTGTGCTATTCTGTGCGAAAGCAATCATCCTCAACCATATTTAGAAATCCTTAAGTAAAGGGACAGAGAAGGACACCTGAAGGTAGCCCTTATTGCTTTTTTCCCATCTCCCTGCAGGCCATCCATTAGAATGTCTGGAAGGCAAACAAGGAGAGGCAGACAGTCAGGAGGCAATAAAAGAGGGAAAGCAGGCTCTGTGTCTGGGGGCAACAGTGCTGGTCGTGGACGCGGTGCATTGTCTTCAGCACATGGCCATGGGACACGCTTGTCCTTCTTTTCGGCAGCTGGACATGTTGAGCCACATCATGCCGAAGACTTGGTAGAGTGGATGACCAAGCCCTCCTCCTCCTCCTCATCCTCTCTCACCCAGGCTCAGGGTACTGGCAAAGCAGCTGCCAAAGCGTCCTCTTCCCTGGTATCAATGTCAGACTCATCATCAGTCACTCCTTCCCTAGACCCACCATGTCCTCCTCCTGAGGAGTCCCCCGAACTGTTTGAGCACAGTGTTGGGTACATGCTCCAGGAGGATGCCCAGCGTTTCGAAGGGTCTGATGATGAAACCCAGCTACAGGAAGGCAGTAGCGTGAGAGCAGACAGAGGGGATGCTCAAGAAGGACACCAATCTGGCAGTCATGTTCCAGCAGCTGCAGCATACTGCCAGATTGGCTCCAGTGATGAGGAGGGAGGGGATGATGAGGTCACTGACTCCACGTGGGTGCCTAATAGGAGAGAGGAGGAGGAGGAGGATGAGGAGGAGGCACATCTCCAACGAGGCAGGATGCCCTTTGGTGGCCAGCGTAAGGGCAGTACACCGACGGAATCACACCGCAGAGCTCCGCCTGTGCAGGGCGCTGCCTCTGCCCGTCATTCAAAAAGTTCTTTGGTGTGGGCCTTTTTTGAGGCTAGTGCATCAGATCGCACAGCTGCTGTTTGCAACATATGTCTCAAGCGTATATCGCGTGGCCAAAACATCAGCCGCTTGGGTACCACATGCCTGACCAGACATATGTTGACCTGCCATGCAGCTCGTTGGCAAGCCTACCTCAAAGACCCACACCAAAGAACAAAGCAGACCTCTCCTTGCACCGCATCAGCTGGGATCCCCAACCCCACTATAACTTCAGTCCTCTCTGAAACATGCACTGAGAGGAATGAAGGTGTAGAATTAGGTGTGTCACAGCCAAGTACTTGCGGCCACTCTGCTAGCAGTACACCGACGTCCGATTCTAGCAGGCAAATTTCCCTGCCCCAGCTGCTGGACCGTCGAAAGAAGTTCACTCCCAGCCATCCACATGCCCAGCGGTTGAATGCTAGCTTGGCTAAATTGCTAGCGCTTCAACTGCTGCCTTTTCAGTTGGTAGACTCGGCCCCCTTCCGTGAGTTTGTGCAATGTGCGGTTCCTCAGTGGCAGGTTCCCAAACGCCACTTTTTCTCACGGAAGGCTATTCCGGCTCTCTACCGGCATGTGGAAGGCAATGTCTTGGCCTCGCTGGACAGGGCGGTCAGCGGTAAGGTGCATATTACCGCTGACTCATGGTCCAGCAGGCATGGACAGGGACGTTACCTTTCTTTCACGGCCCATTGGGTCACTCTTTTGGCAGCTGGGAAGGATGCAGAACAAGGTGCAGTAGTGTTGGAGGTTGTTCCGCCGCCACGCCTCCAAAATGCTACTACTGGTTTTGACACACCTCTCTCCTCCACCCCCTCCTCTTCTTCTTCCTCCATGGCCTCTTCCTGTGCTTTGTCCTCCGTAGGCGTTCAAGGGGCTACGCAAGTACGCAGGCAAAAAGATGCCATGCCGTGCTTGCGCTGGTGTGTTTGGGGGACAGAAGCCACACTGGGGCAGAGGTCCTGTCTGCTCTGCAGGGCCAGGCCGAGAGGTGGTTGACGCCACACCAGCTTAAGCCAGGAATGGTGGTTTGCGACAATGGCACCAACCTCCTCTCCGCCCTCCGACAGGGACAACTGACCCATGTGCCCTGTGTGGCTCACGTCCTTAACCTGGTGGTGCAGCGGTTCTTGGGCAGGTACCCGGGCTTACAGGATGTCCTGAGGCAGGCCAGGAAAGTCTGTGTGCATTTCCGCAGATCTTATAATGCCAGTGCTTGCCTGGCTGAGCTGCAAAAGGAGTTGAACCTGCCCAAGAACCGCCTTATATGTGACATGCCCACCAGGTGGAACTCAACGTTGGCCATGCTGCAGCGGCTGCACACGCAGCAGAGGGCCATCAATGAGTACCTGTGCGACTACGGCACCAGGATAGGGTCAGGGGAGCTTGGTTTTTTTTCTCCACGCCAGTGGGGCATGATCAGGGATGCATGCACTGTCCTGGCACCATTTGAGGAGGCCACGAGGATGGTGAGCTGTGACAGTGCATGCATCAGTGACACTGTACCTCTTGTCCACCTGTTGGAGCACACGCTGCATGGAATAATGGACAGGGCACTTGAGGCAGAACAGAGGCAGGAAGAGGAGGACTTCCTTGCCTCTCAAGGCCCCCTTTACCCAGACAGTGTTCCTTCTGTCCCACCCATCGCACAGGAAGAGGAGGAGGAGGAGGAGTAGGAGGATTGTGTCAGCATGGAGGTGGAGGCTGGCACTCAGCATCATCAGCAGCAGTCTTTTAGGGATGATTTACAGTCCCAAGAAACCAGTGGACTTGTACGTGGCTGGGAGGAGGTGGCTGCGGATCATGTCGTCCTTAGTGACCCAGAGGACTCCGGACCGAATGCCTCAGCTAACCTACGCTGCATGGCCTCCCTGATCCTGCAAAGTCTGCGGAAGGATCCTCGTATTCTTCGGATCAAGGAGAGGGATCATTACTGGCTGGCCACTCTCCTTTATCCACGGTACAAGGGTAAGGTTGCGGACCTTATGTTACCGTCGCAGAGGGAGCAGAGGATGAGACAACTCCGGGAGGCCTTGCAGAAAGGTCTGTGCAACGCGTTCCCAGAGACTGTGAGGTTACAAACTCCTGGTCCTGGACAACGAGTTGCTGAGGCTTCGGCCAGTCAAAGAAGGAGCGGTGGGGAAGGTGGCCGTCTGACCGATGCGTTCAGACAATTCTTTAGTCCGCAGCCCCAAAGTATGATCGGTTCCAGCAACCATCGCCAGCGTCTGATAAACATGGTGCAGGAATATCTAGGGGCAAGGTCAGACTTGGACACCTTCCCCACCGAAAATCCTCTGGCTTACTGGGTCTTGAGGATGGATCACTGGGCAGAGCTTGCACAGTATGCAATTGAGCTACTGGCCTGTCCTGCATCCAGCGTTCTTTCGGAACGCACATTCAGTGCTGCTGGAGGATTTGTCACGGATCACAGGGTGCGCCTGTCCACCGACTCGGTTGATCGACTGACTTTCATCAAGATGAACCAGTCTTGGATCACCACCAGCTACCACACACCTGATGCTGATATAACAGACTAATTGATTTTAACATGTCACATCCCTTCAAGACTGATGCTGATGCTGAGTGCCTGTGCTGTTATGTTGACTGGCTATCCTCCTCCTCCGAGTCCTCAATGATACGATTGATGATGATAGCTTGGAAGATCATTTTTGTTTATGGGTGCCGCCACCAGTGGCTAAGGCCCAATTTTTCAGCCCCTGTTTAACAGGGGCGTGTAATTACAATTTTTGAAGCAATACTTTGCAACAGGGCTCATTGCTGTGCTCCAAGTACAGTATCTGTGAGGGGTTGCAGTGTTGTGCCACCAGTGCCTAAGGCCCAATTTTTCAGCCCCTGTTCAACAGGGGCATGTAATTACAATTCTTGATCTAATAATTCACAGCAGGGCCCATTGCTGCACCCACCAAGAGTAACTCTGAGGGCTTACAGTGTTGTGGCAACGCCACCACCACCACCACCACCACGAAAGGCCCAATTTTTCATTCCCTGTTCAAAAGGGGCATGTAATTACAATTCTTGATCTAATAATTCACAGCAGGGCCCATTCCTGCACCCACCAAGAGTAACTCTGAGGGCTTACAGTGTTGTGGCAACACCACCACCACCACCACGAAAGGCCCAATTTTTCAGCCCCTGTTCAACAGGGCCATGCAATTACAATTCTTGATCTAATAATTCACAGCAGGGCCCATTGCTGCACCCACCAAGAGTAACTGTCAGGGCTTACAGTGTTGTGGCACCAGCACCACCATCAAAGGCCCAATTTTTACTATCACTGTTCGACAATTATATGTAATTACAATTCCTGATATAATAGTTGACAGCAGGGCGTTCCAGCACCCACCAAGAATAACTGTGAGTGTTTTCAGTGTTGTGCCAACACCAACACCTAAGGGGCCAATTTCTGCAGAGTATATACGGCAGGTCCCTACTTTCAAACATCCAACTTACAAACTACTACTACTTGCAAACGGAAGAAGACAACAGGAAGTGAGAGGAAATCTACCCCTAGGAAGGAAAATTCTCTCCTGTAAGAATTAATATGGGAGAAAGGTGTCTCCTCTGTACTGATGCTTTATCACCAATCCTTGTTTCAAGAAAAACACCACATTTCAAAAACAGTTGTCATTGGGATGGAAAGTGAGGTGAAATGTTCTGAACAGGGGCACAGACAGCAAAACAAATGTTACAGGGGTGATAACCCTTACCTATGTTTTCCAAAAAGTTTAAAAATAGATTTTTGGGCTGGAGCTACACTTAAACAATGTACCTGTTCAAAATTACAAACAGATTCTACATAAGAACAAACCTACAGTCCCTGTCTTGTATGCACCGCCTGTATACGGCTGTTCAGAGTATATAGGGCCTTTTTTATTTTATGTGCGGGGTTCCCCTTAATATCCATACAAGACCCAAAGGGGCTGGTAATGGGCTGGGGTAGGGGGGGGGGGGGTCATGGGGTAGCTATGCCATTTTTCTTAAAGATTTTCATCCATATTACCGGGACCAGACATTACATTAAAGCCGCAAGCAGTTTTAAATGGCTTTTTTTTCCTTTAGAAGTGTCATTTTGTGCAGGGACAGTTCTAAACACGGGAAACACGTGGCACTTCACAGGCATACTTTAGACACCCCCCAGGTACGATATTTAAAGGAATATTTGACTTTTTTTTTTCCACTTTATGCATCATTAAAATGACTGCTCCCGAAAAACGACCGTTTTTAAAACTTCTTTTTGCATTGATACATGTCCCCTGGTCAAGAACCCGGGTTCCCAAACCCTTTTTAGGACAATAACATGCATAATAGTCGTTATAATTAGCACTTTAGAATTCGAACGTTCGCATCCATTGTATTTAATAGGGTTCTAATGTTCGTACGAACGTTCGGTCCGTTCGCGGGTTCTGGTGCGAACCGAACCCGGGGGTGTTCGGCTCATCACTACTTAGGAGGAGGGAGAGATTGTGCCTTTGTGGCCAGGAAGGTCACTTTTTGAAGTCTTGTCCTACCCGTCCAGGGAACGCCCGAACCTTGAGGTCCTGTCACGGACAGACCTTAGGTGGCCTTTGTCTCGTCCCCAGTTATCCAGAAGGATAAGCCCCTAGTTCTGGTTACCCTTTCTTGGGCTGAGTCGTCCATCGAGATAGAGGCTCTAATCGACTCTGGGGCTGCAGGCCTGTTCATTGATGCTGCCTTTGTATCAAAGCACTCGATTCCGCTGCAACTGCCTGACACTCCACTTGCCATTGATACGCTTGACGGGAGACCTCTACAGCCTGCCCATGTGACTCATGAGACTGTTCCATTTTCCTTGGCCGCAGGGGCTCTTCACCATGAGATAATCCAATTCCAAGTTATTTTCTCACCTAAGTTTCCGCTGGTTATTGGTTATCCTTGGTTACACAGGCACAACCCCTCTTTTGATTGGCTCTGTGCTTAGGTTCTCTCCTGGTCGCCACAATGCAGTAAGACATGCTTCCAGAAGGTAGCCAAGGTCCTGTGCACCTCTTCACTCTCATCCCTGCCGGAGGAGTACTGCGATTTTAGCGATGTTTTTGACAAGAGTCAAGCTGGTACTTTGCCTCCACACCAGTCATATAATTGCGCAATTGATCTTCAACCTGGTGCCATACCCCCTCGTGGCTGGGTTTACCCTTTGTTGGTCTTGGAGGATAAGGCCATAGAGGAGTTTGTTGCAGATGCACTTTATCGAGGTTTCATCCACAAATCCTCGCCTCCTGCTAGTGCTGGTTTATTCTTTGTAAAGAAGAGTGGTGAACTGATACCTTGTATTGATTATAGGGGTCTCAATCATTTCACGATTAAGAAAGCTTATCCGATTCTGTTGATTACGGAGTTATTTGACCCCTTAAAGGGAGCAACAGTTTTCACAAAGCTTGATTTAAGAGGGGCATACAATCTTGTGAGGATGAAGAAGGGCGACGAGTGGAAAACTGCGTTTAATACCAGAACAGGCCATTATGAATACCTCATAATGCCTTTTGGCCTTTGTAACGCTCCGGCAGTTTTCCAGTTATGTGTGGTGGTTTATCTCAACGATATTCTCATATTTTCCAAGCCCCTCAAGAGCCACTACATAGATGTCTGTCGTGTGCTTCAGAAACTAAGAGAGAACAATCTCTATTGTAAATTGGAGAAGTGCGAAATTCCATTATGAACAGGTTAAATTCCTGGGTTATGTCATTTCCACTGCTGGTTTTTCGATGGACCCAGAGAAACTTTCAGCAGTTCTACAGTGGCCCCGACCCATGGGTTTACGTCCTCTGGAGCGTTTTCTTAGCTTTGCCAACTATTATCGGAAGTTTATTCGTAACTTCTCGTCTCTGGTCAAGCCCCTGACGGATATGACCAGAAAGGACGGTAACCCACAATCGGTCTGATTCATGGTTTCTGACAAGTAGCTGATCCTCTGTAGGCTGGACACTTGCCCTTTTTCTTGAGCAGCAGAGAAAACTCTTATCACCAGAGATCTTTCTATGGTCTCTGTCCTTCAGGGCATCTACCGCAAAACACAAGGCCTGGGGCAACTCTGCTAACCCCTCACTGATGTCTGCCTCTACATGCCTGGGTTCCTCTTCATGAACTGTTTAATGAAATTCTTTAGGCTTTGGCAAATGCTAATGGCTGCCACCGCAGATTGCACATCAGAGTCTGCCAAAGCAAAGAAAGCCTTTAACAGTGCCTCCAGTCTCCTGTCAGCTGGGTCTTTAAAGACCTGGACATAATCGGCTGAGCAAGTCAAATTCTTACTGAGCCAGGGCACTGCTACGTCTACTGTGGTTAGAATTTTTTTTGGATAGAGAAGAAAAAAACTTTTAAACAGCACAAACACTCTATCCAGGTGATCTCATTCAGCCCACATCTCCTCTAAAAGAGGGTGCAATGCAAAAGCTTGTGAAGTTTGAGGTGGTTGCAGAGACCCCAAAGAGGAATATTTGACTGATGATGACTAAACCCGAGGTAAACTGAAATCAGAACGAACCATCTCAGAAAAAGATTGAACTAACACCCTCTAAGCTTGAGAAACTGAAAATCTCTGAGCTTCCTCAGGCTTGGAGTCCTCAGAGGTAGACTCCACTGTCTGACCTTCCTCAAGTTCTACTCTAGCCACCTCCTCATTGTTGTTCACCCATTCCTCCTCCACAGCCAAAAGGGGAATGTAGCGAATGGGACCTCTCCTGCTTCTTACTGTTCTGTGCTGTGGGGCTGATCAAACAAGCAATCTTTCCTTCTAAGCCTGCCAAGTCCACAGTCAAGTCATGTTTAGTGACGAAGGCCAATGCCCCCACAGTGGCCACAAAACCAGACAGATGCAGAGGCTCAGATGCATCTGCCACTTCTGGTCTATGTCCTCAGGACCTGATCTGCACCCTTCCCAGCTGTGCTGCCCCTCTCCGTTTTCTGAAAGACATTTCCTGAGCATACTGGTTAGCAATAGGACTACAATAGGACTAAAACCAGGGCGTTTTTTCTTAGAGAAAAGGTTCCGGGACTCACCCCCATCCCTCCTAGGTCACGCCTCTACCTACCCCCTAGAACCATCCCATTAGACAACAGGGAACCAAGTATAATTTGGGGGCTATACAAGTAATTTGTATGGAATTTAATAAAAAGCATTGCAGTAAAATGTGCAAAAAATTTGAAATAGACAGAGACAGCCGCAACCCAGTCCAGCAAAGAGACAGCTGCAGTCCAGCAAAGAGAAATCTGCAGCCCAGTCCAGCAAAGAGACAGCCAAGTCCAGTACAGCAAAGAGACAGCCAAATCCAGTACAGCAAAGAGACAGCTGTAAACTTTACAAAGAGTGCAACAAACAATGTAAGGGTGCAATTAGGGCAGCTAAGATAGAACACAAAAGACACATAGCAGAGGAGAGCAAAAAAATCCCAAGAAATTCTTTAAGTATATAAACAGTAAAAGAGGGAGAACAGACTTTATTGGCCCCATAAAGAATGTATCTGGTTACAAAGGATGGTGAGATGGCGAAGGTATTGATCTTATTCTTCTCCTCAGTCTTCACGAGGGAATTGAGGGGCTTCAGTAACCAAAACTGCAGTGTTTATCCTTATGACACATCACAGGAAGCACCCTCATGGCTAACAGAGGACAGAATTAGGAATAGACTTGAAAAACGTAACATTAATAAGTCACCGGAACCAGATGGCTTGCACCCGAGGGTCCTTAGGGAACTCAGTCAAGTAATTGCCAGACCATTGTTCCTAATTTTTACTGACGGTCTACTGACTGGAATGGTACCAGCTGATTGGAGAAAAGCCAATGTAGCACCAATATTTAAAAAAGGGCCAAAATAGATCCCTGGGAATTACATACCAGTTAGCCTAACATCAATAGTATGCAAGCTCTTGGAGGGGGATGATAAGGGACTATATACAAGATTTTAGTAATGAAACTGGTATCATTAGCAGTAATCAGCATGGATTCATGAAGAATCATTCTTGCCAAACCAATCTATTAACCTTCTATGAGGAGGTGAGTTGCCATCTAGATAAAGAAAGGTCCATAGACGTGGTGTATCTCGATTTTGCAAAGCATTTGACACAGTTCCCTATAAACTTTGCTGTACAAAGTAAGGTCTGTTGGCATGGACTGTAGGGTGAGTACATGGATTAAAAACTGGCTACAAGGGCGAGTTCAGAGGGTAGTGATAAATGGGGAGTACTCCGAATGGTCAGGGGTGGAAAGTGGGGTCCCCCAGGGTTCTGTCCTGGGACCAATCCCTATTTAATTTGTTCATAAACGACCTGGAGGATGGGGTAAACAGTACAATCTCTGTATTTGCGGACGATACTAAGCTAAGCAGGGCAATAACTTCTCCTCAGGATGTGGAAACCTTGCAATAAGATCTGCACAAATTAATGGGGTGGGCAACTACATGGCAAATGGGGTTCAATGTAGAAAAATGTAAAATAATGCATTTGGGTGAAAAAAATATGAATGCAATCTACTCACTGGGGAGAGAACCTCTGGGGGAATCAAGGATGGAAAAGGACCTGGGGGTCCTAGTAGATGATTGGCTCAGCAATGGCATGCAATGCCAAGCTGCTGTTGCTAACAAAGCAAACAGAATATTGGCATGCATTAAAAAGGGGATTAACTCAAGAGATAAAGCGATAATTCTCCCACTCTACAAGACTCTGGTCCGGTCTCACCTAGAGTATGCTGTACATTTATGGGCACCAGTCCTCAGGAAGGATGTGCTGGAAATGGGGCGAGTACAGAGAAGGGCAACAAAATGAATAAAGGGACTAGAGGACATTAGTTATGAGGAAAGTTTATGAGCACTGAACTTATTCTCTCTGGAGAAGAGACGCTTGAGAGGGGAACTTTTCTGCGGAAGGGAGTTTTATAAGACACGTGGCCACTCATTAAAATTAGAAGAACATAGGTTAACCAACATAGTACACCTTAAACGGCGTAGAGGGTTCTTTACTGTAAGAGCGGCAAGGATGTGGAATTCCCTTCCACAGGTGGTGGTTTCAGCGGGGATAGTTTCGAAAAACTATTAAATAAGCACCTGAACGACCACAACATACAGGGTTATACAATGTAATACTGACATAAAATCACACACATAGGTTGGACTTGATGGACTTGTGTCTTTTTTCAACCACAGCAAAAAAGAGAGCCGCAGCCCAGTCTAGCAAAGAGACAGCCGCTGCCCAGTCCAGCAAAGAGACAGCCAAGTCCAGTACAGCAAATAGACAGCCGCAGCCCAGTACAGCAGAGGCAGCCCAGTCTAGCAAAGTGACAGCCGCAGCCCAGTCTAGCAAAGAGACAGCCGCAGTCCAGCCCAGTAAAGAGACCACCCAGCCCAGTTCAGCAAAAAGACTGCCCAGCCGAGTAAAGAGACCACCCAGCCCAGTGAAGAGACCGCCCAGCCCAGTTCAGCAAAAAGACCGCCCAGCCCAGTCCAGCAAAAAGACCACCCAGCCCAGTCCAGCAAAGAGACCGCCCAGCCTAGTCCACAGCAAAGAGAGCGCCCAGCCCAGTCCACAGCAAAAAGACCGCCCAGCCCAGTCCAGCAAAGAGTTCACCCTGCCCATTCCACAGCAAAGAGACCGCCAAGCCCAGTCCACAGCAAAAATACCACCCAGCCCAGTCCACAGCAAAGAGACCGCCCAGCCTAGTTCAGCAAAGAGACCGCCCAGCCTAGTTCAGCAAAGAGACCGCCCAGCCCAGTCCAGCAAAGAGTTCACCCTGCCCATTCCACAGCAAAGAGACCACCCAGCCCAGTCCACAGCAAAGAGACCGCCAAGCCCAGTCCACAGCAAAAATACCACCCAGCCCAGCCTAGTTCAGCAAAGAGACCGCCCAGCCAAGTTCAGCAAAGAGACCGCCCAGCCTAGTCCACAGCAAAGAGACCGCCCAGCCTAGTCCACAGCAAAGAGACCGCCCAGCCAAGTCCACAGCAAAGAGACCACCCAGCCTAGTCCACAGCAAAGAGACCACCCAGCCTAGTCCACAGCAAAACGACCGCCCAGCCTAGTCCACAGCAAAGAGACCGCCCAGCCTAGTCCACAGCAAAGAGACCGCCCAGCCTAGTCCACAGCAAAGAGACCGCCCAGCCTAGTCCACAGCAAAGAGACCGCCCAGCCTAGTCCACAGCAAAGAGACCGCCCAGCCTAGTCCACAGCAAAGAGACCGCCCAGCCTAGTCCACAGCAAAGAGACCGCCCAGCCTAGTCCACAGCAAAGAGACCGCCCAGCCTAGTCCACAGCAAAGAGACCGCCCAGCCTAGTCCACAGCAAAGAGACCGCCCAGCCTAGTCCACAGCAAAGAGACCGCCCAGCCTAGTCCACAGCAAAGAGACCGCCCAGCCTAGTCCACAGCAAAGAGACCGCCCAGCCTAGTCCACAGCAAAGAGACCGCCCAGCCTAGTCCACAGCAAAGAGACCGCCCAGCCTAGTCCACAGCAAAGAGACCGCCCAGCCTAGTCCACAGCAAAGAGACCGCCCAGCCTAGTCCACAGCAAAGAGACTGCCCAACCTAGTCCATAGCACAACCCTATTCAGCAGCATTTTGTTAACACCAGAAAACTCCAGCACAGACCAGTTAACATGACACAAGGCTAGTGTGGCTACCTACCCACACTTTAAACTATCAGATTCTGCACCACACCTCTCACAGTGTCAAACAGTGTCAAAACGAGCTTCCGGATGGCAGTGAAAGGCGGGGTGGAGTACAGATCACTCCGACTTCTGCTCTCACAAGCTGCAGCCATTCGATCCCTCAGGGCAGTGGCTGCATGCAGCTTGCTACATATGAGTAGGAGCTGGAGCCGGGAGTAAACACAGAATACGGCAGGAGTGCTCTGGTGCCCCCTTGTTCTATCCCTCTGCGGGCAGCAGGCTTTGGCTATACAGATTAGGAGGAGAGGAGGGAGTGCTCTGGCAAAGGTGGCGTTCCGGTCCATTCCGCCAGAAAAAAAGCCCTGACTATAATAATAGTGGCATAGGCAGGGAGGTATACATAACCGCACAATCCATATACAGTATATACAAAGTATATAATGTTTGACTTGGTAGTGTGTATTAAATAAAAAAGGTTATTATCCACACCTGGTGTTAACTTTATATAGTAGCTTCATTATTAAGTAGCACCAGTTTCCTGCCATTTTGAGTTTGCTGATGTGGTATGCAATATGTATTGTCAAAATAAAGTTTCCCTTTAAAATGTCACCCTAACTGCAAAGATCATTGTAAATATAGATATGTGGTGCATGATCTGTGTGATAATCAAAACACACTAACTTGTCTTGAAACCTTTTTAGCTGGAAAGGATGTGTCAAACTGGAGTCAAAAGACGAGACAGATCATGGAAGAGTTGTATGGAAAGGAGTATTTTGTAAACATTCTTTCTGCTTGGTTTGAAACTACCAATCAATTTCTCAATGCATCTAATGGTAAGCTTATTCACTCATGACAAGTATGTCAAGAAATGGCTCGTCAGGTTGCCATCTATTGTCTATATTTGTTACCGGTGTATCATAAAAGAACAAGATCTGATGTATCTCTCTCAATCCTCTTTATTAAGGGCATCCGCACTGCATTTCTCTTGACTATCTGATAAACACTCCATTGATAATCAGGGCACAGTAGGGATTCAGGGTCCTCATTCCCTGCTCTGTGGCTGCAGTGCAGTTGGTCTTCCCCTGCAACTCTGCAGCACTTTAGAAATTTAAATGATCAGCACTCCAGAAAGTAGTAAAATAGTACTATATCAAGCTACTCTAAAAGCAACAGCTATGTGTTATGGACAGACTTGGACAAAGTCCATTGTAAGCTCATCATAAGTAGGGATGAGCTCGGTGTTCGAGTCGAACATACGTTCGACTCGAACATCGGCTGTTCGATCGTTCGACGAAGATCGAACGATTTGGGCCGTTCGTGCCTAATTCGAGTGACGCGAACGGCCCACAATGCACTACGCCATCGCAGTGTCATCCAGGCGCTGTGATTGGCCAAGCATGCACTGTGACCCCGCATGCTTGGCCAATCACAGCGCCGGCAGCGAGGAGAGCAATGATTGGCCACAGGCAGGATGCCTGTGGCCAATTATTGCTGAGGGTGTTTAGTACACGCCCCACACTATAAAAGGCCGCCAGCACGGCGGCCTAGTGTAGTGTGTTCCGGAGCAGGGAAAGAGAAGCATAGGCAGGGACAGTGACATTTATTTTTTCTTGCTTAACCTGGATTCCTTTAGTTTAGGGAAAGAGAAGGATAGGTGGGGAGAGTGTCAGTGTGTTTTACTGTGTGAATCCTTGTTTCTAGGGACAAGGAAGGACCGTGAGGGAAATTCTCCTTGTGCTATAGTGTGCTTTAAAAAAACATTTTTTCTAGGGACAGAAAACTATAGGTAGGAAGAGTGTCAGTTTCTTTCACTGTGATAATCCTTGTTTCTAGGGACAGGGAAGGACAGTGAGGGAAATTCTCCTTGTGCTATAGTGTGCTTTAAAAAAACATTTTTTCTAGGGACAGAAAACTATAGGTAGGAAGAGTGTCAGTTTCTTTCACTGTGATAATCCTTGTTTCTAGGGACAGGGAAGGACAGTGAGGGAAATTCTCCTTGTGCTATAGTGTGCTTTAAAAAAACATTTTTTCTAGGGACAGAAAACTATAGGTAGGAAGAGTGTCAGTTTCTTTCACTGTGATAATCCTTGTTTCTAGGGACAGGGAAGGACAGTGAGGGAAATTCTCCTTGTGCTATAGTGTGCTTTAAAAAAACATTTTTTCTAGGGACAGAAAACTATAGGTAGTGTGACAGCAGGAAGGTAAAGTCACCTGGTTGCATCCAGGGGGGTAGATATATTTCGCCCAGATTCAGGCTTTACGCCGACTTATACAACTAGGTGGAGAGTTGTATAAGGCTAGTGGGCTCATGTATGACTCATACCTCTAGGGAGAGTGTGGGGCGTCGTACAGACAGGGAGTTGATGAGGCCAGCTGAAGCTTGTCAGCTCATTTAGGCCTCTATAAGAACTCCCAGCTTCATTAGATGTTAGCTCATGCCTGGAACCAGACCTGTGTGGACTGTCTAGGGAGAGTGAACCCCTGTGCGGTGAGGCAAAGCCTGTGTGGCTATTTGTTTGGACTTTTACTAAACCAGGGACTTAGGGACTAGGACAGCACTAGGCTGATCCCAGTTGTTAGTTAGGAAACCTGTATGTTTAGTCAGAGGTCAACTTGACCAGGATTTATTTTGGTTATGTTTCTTTTGCTTTGCTGTGTTTTGTCACTGTAAATAGAAAATAAACCGCACCTTTTTTTGATTTTGAAAACCACAACCTCCGTTTGCTGGGCCTGTTTTGTGTGGGGAGCCCATCCCGGGGGTCACACACACCCGCTGCCGAGCTAACCCCCTCACAGTTGGTGGAGAACGCGGGCAGTTTGTTTTAAGCCAGCATGGAGGAGATACTGAAGCAGCTGGCTCTAGCAAATGCCAATCAACAGCAGACAAATGCAGGTTTGCAAAGGAGCCTTGCAGCCCAGCAGCAGACAAACGCAACTTTGCAACAGAGTCTGGAGGCTCAGCAACGAGCCCAGCAGCAATCTGAGGCCCGCTTCATAGACCTGTTGCAGAAGCAAGAGCAGAGACTACAACAACAGATGGAAGCAGTAATGCAGCAACGTCCGCAGACCAGTGAGGAAAGCCGTCCCACTAATACCGCGTCCTTTGGGGTGAGTCGTTTATTGACAAAAATGACTGGAGAGGATGATCCAGAGGTATTTTTGACCACATTTGAAAGGACCGCTGAAAGAGAAAAGTGGCCTGAGGAGCAGTGGGCTGGACTGGTGGCTCCTCTGTTAACTGGTGAATCGCAGAAAGCTTACTATGACCTAGAGCCTAACCAAGCAAAAGACTATGTGATGCTAAAAGCTGAAATATTGGCAAGGCTGGGTGTCACCCAGGCTGTCCGGGCTCAGCGTGTGCATAACTGGACTTTCCAGCTTGGAAAACCCCCCAGGTCTCAAATGTATGATCTCATTCACCTGAGCAGAAAGTGGCTACAGCCAGAGACTTTGTCCGCACCAAAGATTGTGGAACGTGTTGTAATGGATCGGTTTTTGAGAGCTCTTCCTACTGCCATCCAAAAGTGGGTAAGCCATGGAGACCCAGAGACGGCCGATGGTCTTGTGGATCGTGTGGAGAAATACTTGGCTACAGAGAACCTGACGGCCTCTTCCAGAGACATTCGGACTTTCCACCCTAAGACCAGACCATCCCCAGGGGCGGATAAGAGGATTCCAAGGGGTGAGGGTGGAGAGAGTGAGAGGGTGGGAGCTCTACCCCAAGTTTGGCGAGAACAGCCTGGGAAATCAGCGGCTCAAGAGGCGGCAAGAAGGATCGTTTGCTACCGCTGCCGGCAAGCGGGACATATTGCAGCCAATTGCCCGGTTGTGGAGGAACCCATGCAGTGTGACTTTCTGACGGGCAGACGTCAGTCGCTGTGTGCGACAGTCGCATGCACTGCCATTCGAGGAACTGAGAAACATTTATGCAAAATGTGTGTTAATGGTAGAAATGTTGTGGTATTGCTGGATTCAGGTAGCCTTGTGACCCTGATAAAGGCTGAGTTAGTTAAAACAGAGGTCTCTGGGAATAGCAAGGTAGCTGTTATTTGTGTGCATGGGGACACCCGAGAGTATCCAGTGACTACAGTGTGTTTCGAGACCCCCAAAGGTACCCTCTCTCATCCAGTGGGCTTAGTATCTCAGTTACCGCATGACGCCATTGTGGGAAGGGATTTTCCGAAGTTCTGGGAACTGTGGGATGATCCTGAGCCCCTCACTGGTGCCCCTATGTACCAGGAATGTGATAGCCAGAACTCCCCTGAGAGTGGTGAGGACTCTCCGGAATTTCCCTTATCAGTATTGGCAGGGGAGACTCAAGAAACTGGAGAGGAGCCCACCTCCTCAGACGAAAACCTACCGTCTGTGGAGTTTTCTGATCTCGAGGTTCACAGGGAAAACTTTGCCACAGAACAGTTGAAAGACCCCGCCCTAATAAAGGCACGGGAAAACGTAGTGAAAATAGATGGTGAGTTAGTGAACCCAGATAATACCTGCACTTACCCATACTTCAGCGTAGAGAAGGACCTACTGTATCGGGTGGCAAAAAGGGCAGAAGAAACCGTTGAGCAGCTTGTGGTGCCCAAATCTTACAGGAAGTTGGTGTTGGAGTTGGCCCATGGGCACATTCTTGGAGGTCATCTGGGGACAGAGAAAACCCGAGAGAGGGTATTACAGAGATTCTATTGGCCGGGGGTGATGAAGGACGTAGAAAATTATTGTTCCTCCTGCCCTGTGTGTCAGAGGTTGGCCCCGATGCCACATTTCCGTAGCCCGCTGGTCCCTCTACCCATCATTGAGGTCCCGTTTGAGAGGATCGCCATGGATTTGGTAGGTCCTATAATCAAGTCCGCTAGGGGGCACCAGTACATATTAGTTATAATGGACTATGCCACCCGTTATCCAGAAGCGATCCCTCTCCGAAATACCTCGGCCAAAACCATAGCCAAAGAGCTATCTCTTGTTTTTAGCCGGGTGGGTATTTGTAAAGAACTGCTTACGGACCAAGGTACACCCTTTATGTCCCGGGTTATGAAAGAGCTGTGTAAATTGTTCAAAGTGACGCAATTGCGTACGTCTGTGTATCACCCCCAAACCGATGGGCTGGTTGAAAGATTCAACAAAACCCTAAAACAAATGTTGAAGAAAGTGGTGGATAGAGATGGAAAGGATTGGGACTGTTTACTTCCTTATTTGATGTTTGCTATTAGGGAGGTGCCCCAATCCTCTACGGGATTCTCCCCCTTTGAGTTACTGTATGGGAGACACCCAAGAGGGCTGTTGGATATTGCCAAGGAAACTTGGGAAAGTGAGAGTTCTCCCCACAGGAGTGTGATTGAGCATGTCGCCCTGATGCAAGATCGAATTGCACAGGTAATGCCCATCGTGAAGGAACATTTGGCCCAAGCGCAGTTGGCACAGCAGAGAGTGTACAACCGTGGAGCCAAGACCCGTACCTTTTCCCCGGGGGATAGGATATTGGTACTTGTCCCTACGGTTGAAAGTAAATTCCTTGCCAAATGGCAAGGCCCCTACGAGATAATGGAAAAAGTGAGCGAAGTGAATTACAAGGTCAGACAACCAGGAAGGCGAAAGCCCGAACAGATCTATCACGTTAATCTGTTGAAAGCCTGGAGGGATAGAGAGTCCCTAGTCGCAGACACTTGGTCACCAGCTCAAACTGGTTGCGTGATTCCTGAGGTTGGAATAGCAGCCACCTTGTCACAACCCCAACAACAGGAGGTTAAGGAGTTTGTGCTTCGCAACAAGGAGGTATTCTCTGAGCTGCCGGGACAAACATCTGGGGTAGAGCATGACATCATTACCCCGCCCGGTGAAAGGGTGAAGTTAAAACCCTATCGGATCCCAGAGGCTCGACGGGAGGCAATACGGGAGGAAGTACAGAAAATGCTGAACTTAGGGGTGATAGAGGAGTCCCAAAGTGATTGGTCTAGTCCCATCGTGTTGGTGCCTAAACCGGATGGGAGCTGGCGATTTTGTAACGATTTTCGTCAGTTGAACAAAGTTACAAAATTTGACACCTACCCCATGCCACGTATAGATGAGTTGATCGACCGGCTGGGAACAGCCCGATACATGACGACTCTTGACCTCACAAAAGGGTATTGGCAAATCCCCCTGGCCAAGTCGGCCAAAGAGAAAACCGCATTTGTAACCCCAGACGGGGCGTTCCAATATAAAAGAATGCCGTTCGGGTTACAGAATGCGCCGGCCACATTCCAGCGGAAAATGGACCAGATGCTGAGGCCCCATCGGAAGTATGCTGCGGCTTACCTGGATGACGTAATTGTCCATAGCACAGATTGGGCCTCACATCTGCCAAAAGTGCAAGCAGTCCTGGACTCTGTTCGGGAAGCGGGGTTTACGGCTAACCCCAAGAAGTGTACCATTGGGCAGGAGGAGGCCAAATATCTTGGGTACACCATTGGGAGGGGAGTAATAAAACCCCAACTCAACAAAGTCGAGGCCATCCAGAGTTGGCCACGTCCCAACAGCAAGAAGCAGGTACGAGCCTTTCTGGGAATCGCTGGGTATTATCGGCGATTCATTCCCCACTTTGCTTCTAAGGCTGTGCCCCTAACCAACCTGACGAAGGGGAAAGGGTCGGTCATGATTAAATGGACCCCCGAGGCTGAGGCAGCATTCCAATTCTTGAAACAAGCCTTATGTAGCCAGCCAGTGTTGTACTCACCCGACTTCTCTAAAGACTTTGTCGTACAAAGTGATGCGTCAGATGTGGGGTTAGGAGCAGTATTGTCCCAGGTCTGGAACGGGGAAGAGCACCCAGTCATTTACCTCAGCAGGAAGTTGAAGTCCCATGAGGTAAATTACGCCACCGTTGAAAAGGAGTGTTTAGCGGTGAAGTGGGCTCTAGATTCCCTTCGGTACTACCTGCTAGGTAGGCACTTTGACATGGTTACGGATCACGCTCCGTTAAAGTGGATGGCTCAAAACAAGGAAACAAATAGAAGAGTGAATAGGTGGTTCCTGGCCCTCCAGGAATTCAACTTCACAGTAAAGCATCGCCCTGGCGTTCAAATGGGGAATGTGGATGCTTTGTCTCGAGTACATGAATGCCTGATTGCTGGTGTTCCAACCCCGAGGTTAAAACAAGAGGGGGGGGTATGTGACAGCAGGAAGGTAAAGTCACCTGGTTGCATCCAGGGGGGTAGATATATTTCGCCCAGATTCAGGCTTTACGCCGACTTATACAACTAGGTGGAGAGTTGTATAAGGCTAGTGGGCTCATGTATGACTCATACCTCTAGGGAGAGTGTGGGGCGTCGTACAGACAGGGAGTTGATGAGGCCAGCTGAAGCTTGTCAGCTCATTTAGGCCTCTATAAGAACTCCCAGCTTCATTAGATGTTAGCTCATGCCTGGAACCAGACCTGTGTGGACTGTCTAGGGAGAGTGAACCCCTGTGCGGTGAGGCAAAGCCTGTGTGGCTATTTGTTTGGACTTTTACTAAACCAGGGACTTAGGGACTAGGACAGCACTAGGCTGATCCCAGTTGTTAGTTAGGAAACCTGTATGTTTAGTCAGAGGTCAACTTGACCAGGATTTATTTTGGTTATGTTTCTTTTGCTTTGCTGTGTTTTGTCACTGTAAATAGAAAATAAACCGCACCTTTTTTTGATTTTGAAAACCACAACCTCCGTTTGCTGGGCCTGTTTTGTGTGGGGAGCCCATCCCGGGGGTCACACACACCCGCTGCCGAGCTAACCCCCTCACAGTAGGAAGAGTGTCAGTTTCTTTCACTGTGATAATCCTTGTTTCTAGGGACAGGGAAGGACAGTGAGGGAAATTCTCCTTGTGCTATAGTGTGCTTTAAAAAAACATTTTTTCTAGGGACAGAAAACTATAGGTAGGAAGAGTGTCAGTTTCTTTCACTGTGATAATCCTTGTTTCTAGGGACAGGGAAGGACAGTGAGGGAAATTCTCCTTGTGCTATAGTGTGCTAAAGCATTCCTCATCAACCATCTTTGAAATCCTTGTTTTTTGGACAGTCAGGGAAATTGTCGTTGTGCTATTCTGTGCAAAAGCAATCATCCTCAACCATATTTAGAAATCCTTAAGTAAAGGGACAGAGAAGGACACCTGAAGGTAGCCCTTATTGCTTTTTTCCCATCTCCCTGCAGGCCATCTATTAGAATGTCTGGAAGGCAAACAAGGAGAGGCAGACAGTCAGGAGGCAATAAAAGAGGGCAAGCAGGCTCTGTGTCTGGGGACAACAGTGCTGGTCGTGGACGCGGTGCATTGTCATCAGCACATGGCCATGGGACACGCTTGTCCTTCTTTTCGGCAGCTGGACATGTTGAGCCACATCATGCCGAAGACTTGGTAGAGTGGATGACCAAGCCCTCCTCCTCCTCCTCATCCTCTCTCACCCAGGCTCAGGGTACTGGCAAAGCAGCTGCCAAAGCGTCCTCTTCCCTGGTATCAATGTCAGACTCATCATCAGTCACTCCTTCCCTAGACCCACCATGTCCTCCTCCTGAGGAGTCCCCCGAACTGTTTGAGCACAGTGTTGGGTACATGCTTCAGGAGGATGCCCAGCGTTTCGAAGGGTCTGATGATGAAACCCAGCTACAGGAAGGCAGTAGCGTGAGAGCAGACAGAGGGGATGCTCAAGAAGGACACCAATCTGGCAGTCATGTTCCAGCAGCTGCAGCATACTGCCAGATTGGCTCCAGTGATGAGGAGGGAGGGGATGATGAGGTCACTGACTCCACGTGGGTGCCTAATAGGAGAGAGGAGGAGGAGGAGGATGAGGAGGAGGCACATCTCCAACGAGGCAGGATGCCCTTTGGTGGCCAGCGTAAGGGCAGTACACCGACGGAATCGCACCGCAGAGCTCCGCCTGTGCAGGGCGCTGCCTCTGCCCGTCATTCAAAAAGTTCTTTGGTGTGGGCCTTTTTTGAGGCTAGTGCATCAGATCGCACAGCTGCTGTTTGCAACATATGTCTCAAGCGTATATCGCGTGGCCAAAACATCAGCCGCTTGGGTACCACATGCCTGACCAGACATATGTTGACCTGCCATGCAGCTCGTTGGCAAGCCTACCTCAAAGACCCACACCAAAGAACAAAGCGGACCTCTCCTTGCACCGCATCAGCTGGGATCTCCAACCCCACTATAACTTCAGTCCTCTCTGAAACATGCACTGAGAGGAATGAAGGTGTAGAATTAGGTGTGTCACAGCCAAGTACTTGCGGCCACTCTGCTAGCAGTACACCGACGTCCGATTCTAGCAGGCAAATTTCCCTGCCCCAGCTGCTGGACCATCGAAAGAAGTTCACTCCCAGCCATCCACATGCCCAGCGGTTGAATGCTAGCTTGGCTAAATTGCTAGCGCTTCAACTGCTGCCTTTTCAGTTGGTAGACTCGGCCCCCTTCCGTGAGTTTGTGCAATGTGCGGTTCCTCAGTGGCAGGTTCCCAAACGCCACTTTTTCTCACGGAAGGCTATTCCGGCTCTCTACCGGCATGTGGAAGGCAATGTCTTGGCCTCGCTGGACAGGGCGGTCAGCGGTAAGGTGCATATTACCGCTGACTCATGGTCCAGCAGGCATGGACAGGGACGTTACCTTTCTTTCACGGCCCATTGGGTCACTCTTTTGGCAGCTGGGAAGGATGCAGGACAAGGTGCAGTAGTGTTGGAGGTTGTTCCACTGCCACGCCTCCAAAATGCTACTACTGGTTGTGACACACCTCTCTCCTCCACCCCCTCCTCTTCTTCTTCCTCCATGGCCTCTTCCTGTGGTTTGTCCTCTGAACCAGCGGTGCTCCGTAGCCGTTCAAGGGGCTACGCAAGTACGCAGGCAAAAAGATGCCATGCCGTGCTTGCGCTGGTGTGTTTGGGGGACAGAAGCCACACTGGGGCAGAGGTCCTGTCTGCTCTGCAGGGCCAGGCCGAGAGGTGGTTGACGCCACGCCAGCTTAAGCCAGGAATGGTGGTTTGCGACAATGGCACCAACCTCCTCTCCGCCCTCCGACAGGGACAACTGACCCATGTGCCCTGTGTGGCTCACGTCCTTAACCTGGTGGTGCAGCGGTTCTTGGGCAGGTACCCGGGCTTACAGGATGTCCTGAGGCAGGCCAGGAAAGTCTGTGTGCATTTCCGCAGATCTTATAATGCCAGTGCTCGCCTGGCTGAGCTGCAAAAGGAGTTGAACCTGCCCAAGAACCGCCTTATATGTGACATGCCCATCAGGTGGAACTCAACGTTGGCCATGCTGCAGCGGCTGCACACGCAGCAGAGGGCCATCAATGAGTACCTGTGCGACTACGGCACCAGGACAGGGTCAGGGGAGCTTGGTTTTTTTTCTCCACGCCAGTGGGGCATGATCAGGGATGCATGCACTGTCCTGGCACCATTTGAGGAGGCCACGAGGATGGTGAGCAGTGACAGTGCATGCATCAGTGACACTGTGTACCTCTTGTCCACCTGTTGGAGCACACGCTGCGTGGAATAATGGACAGGGCACTTGAGGCAGAACAGAGGCAGGAAGAGGAGGACTTCCTTGCCTCTCAAGGCCCCCTTTACCCAGACAGTGTTCCTTCTGTCCCACCCATCGCACAGGAAGAGGAGGAGGAGGATTGTGTCAGCATGGAGGTGGAGGCTGGCACTCAGCATCATCAGCAGCAGTCTTTTAGGGATGATTTACAGTCCCAAGAAACCAGTGGACTTGTACGTGGCTGGGAGGAGGTGGCTGCGGATCATGTCGTCCTTAGTGACCCAGAGGACTCCGGAGCGAATGCCTCAGCAAACCTACGCTGCATGGCCTCCCTGATCCTGCAAAGTCTGCGGAAGGATCCTCGTATTCTTCGGATCAAGGAGAGGAACCATTACTGGCTGGCCACTCTCCTTGATCCACGGTACAAGGGTAAGGTTGCGGACCTTATGTTACCGTCGCAGAGGGAGCAGAGGATGAGACAACTCCGGGAGGCCTTGCAGAAAGGTCTGTGCAACGCGTTCCCAGAGACTGGGAGGTTACAAACTCCTGGTCCTGGACAACGAGTTGCTGAGGCTTCGGCCAGTCAAAGAAGGAGCGGTGGGGAAGGTGGCCGTCTGACCGATGCGTTCAGACAATTCTTTAGTCCGCAGCCCCAAAGTATGATCGGTTCCAGCAACTATCGCCAGCGTCTGATAAACATGGTGCAGGAATATCTAGGGGCAAGGTCAGACTTGGACACCTTCCCCACCGAAAATCCTCTGGCTTACTGGGTCTTGAGGATGGATCACTGGGCAGAGCTTGCACAGTATGCAATTGAGCTACTGGCCTGTCCTGCATCCAGCGTTCTTTCGGAACGCACATTCAGTGCTGCTGGAGGATTTGTCACGGATCACAGGGTGCGCCTGTCCACCGACTCGGTTGATCGACTGACTTTCATCAAGATGAACCAGTCTTGGATCACCACCAGCTACCACCCACCTGATGCTGATATAACAGACTAATTGATTTTAACATGTCACATCCCTTCAAGACTGATGCTGATGCTGAGTGCCTGTGCTGTTATGTTGACTGGTTATCCTCCTCCTCCGAGTCCTCAATGATACGATTGATGATGATAGCTTGGAAGATCATTTTTGTTTATGGGTGCCACCACCAGTGGCTAAGGCCCAATTTTTCAGCCCCTGTTTTACAGGGGCGTGTAATTACAATTTTTTTAGCAATAATTTGCCATAGGGCTCATTGCTGTGCTCCAAGTACAGTATCTGTGAGGGGTTGGAGTGTTGTGGCACCAGTGCCTAAGGCCCAATTTTTCAGCCCCTGTTTAACAGGGGCGTGTCATTACAATTTTTGAAGCAATACTTTGCAACAGGGCTCATTGCTGTGCTCCAAGTACAGTATCTGTGAGGGGTTGTAGTGTTGTGCCACCAGTGCCTAAGGCCCAATTTGTCAGCCCCTGTTCAACAGGGGCATGTAATTACAATTCTTGATCTAATGATTCACAGCAGGGCCCATTGCTGCACCCACCAAGAGTAACTCTGAGGGCTTACAGTGTTGTGGCAACGCCACCACCACCACGAAAGGCCCAATTTTTCAGCCCCTGTTCAAAAGGGGCATGTAATTACAATTCTTGATCTAATAATTCACAGCAGGGCCCATTCCTGCACCCACCAAGAGTAACTCTGAGGGCTTACAGTGTTGTGGCAACGCCACCACCACCACCACCACGAAAGGCCCAATTTTTCAGCCCCTGTTCAAAAGGGGCATGTAATTACAATTCTTGATCTAATAATTCACAGCAGGGCCCATTCCTGCACCCACCAAGAGTAACTCTGAGGGCTTACAGTGTTGTGGCAACGCCACCACCACCACTACCACGAAAGGCCCAATTTTTCAGCCCCTGTTCAACAGGGGCATGCAATTACAATTCTTGATCTAATAATTCACAGCAGGGCCCATTGCTGCACCCACCAAGAGTAACTGTCAGGGCTTACAGTGTTGTGGCACCAGCACCACCATCAAAGGCCCAATTTTTACTACCACTGTTCAACAATTATATGTAATTACAATTCCTGATATAATAGTTGACAGCAGGGCGTTCCAGCACCAACCAAGAGTAACTGTGAGTGCTTACAGTGTTGTGCCAACACCAACAACTAAGGGGCCTATTTCTGCAGAGTATATACGGCAGGTCCCTACTTTCAAACATCCAACTTACAAACGACTCCTACTTGCAAACGCAAGAAGACAACAGGAAGTGAGAGGAAATCTACCCCTTGGAAGGAAAATTCTCTCCTGTAAGAATTAATATGGGAGAAAGGTGTCTCCTCTGTACTGATGCTTTATCAGCAATCCTTGTTTCAAGAAAAACACCACATTTCAAAAACAGTTGTCATTGGGACGGAAAGTGAGGTGAAATGTTCTGAACAGGGGCACAGACAGCAAAACAAATGTTACAGGGGTGATAACCCTTACCTATGTTTTCCAAAAAGTTTAAAAATAGATTTTTGGGCTGGAGCTACACTTAAACAATGTACCTGTTCAAAATTACAAACAGATTCTACATAAGAACAAACCTACAGTCCCTGTCTTGTATGCACCGCCTGTATACGGCTGTTCAGAGTATATAGGGCCTTTTTTATTTTATGTGCGGGGTTCCCCTTAATATCCATACAAGACCCAAAGGGGCTGGTAATGGGCTGGGGTGGGGGGGGTGGGGTCATGGGGTAGCTATGCCATTTTTCTTAAAGATTTTCATCCATATTACCGGGACCAGACATTACATTAAAGCCGCAAGCAGTTTTAAATGGCTTTTTTTTCCTTTAGAAGTGTCATTTTGTGCAGGGACAGTTCTAAACACGGGAAACACGTGGCACTTCACAGGCATACTTTAGACACCCCCCAGGTACGATATTTAAAGGAATATTTGACTTTTTTTTTTTCACTTTATGCATCATTAAAATGACTGCTCCCGAAAAACGACCGTTTTTAAAACTTCTTTTTGCATTGATACATGTCCCCTGGTGCACAACCCGGGTTCCCAAACCCTTTTTAGGACAATAACATGCATAATAGTTGTTATAATTAGCACTTTAGAATTCGAACGTTCGCATCCATTGTATTTAATAGGGTTCTAATGTTCGTACGAACTTTCGGTCCGTTCGCGGGTTCTGGTGCGAACCGAACCCGGGGGTGTTCGGCTCATCACTAATCATAAGCAAAGTCATGACAAAAATGATTTACTGGTGAACATGAGGGACAGCATTGTAAAGGGGGGAGGTGGAGTCGCTATGGGTGGAACTTCAAAGAGAAGAAACAAATGGGAAATTAATAGTGGGAGTATGCTGCAGGCCCCCTAACTGGAAAGATGAGGAGGAGTTGGATCTCCTGTAATGGGTAGAAATGGCAGCGAGGCAGGGCAACACCATCATAATAGGGCACTTCAACTATCCAGATATTGACTGGGCAGTACAAACAAATCACTCATTTAGGTGCCCGTTATTTCTTAAATGTCTTACAGGACAACTCCATGTGCCAATTGGTGGATGCCCGACTAGAAATAATACATTACTAGACCTATTATTTACAAATGACAGATCTGCTTATGGATGTCGAAATCAGGGACAACTTGGGATCCAGCCAACGCTGTATCCTGGCCTAGGCCAACAATGCCCAGGCCTAGGGCAGCACTTTGCAGGGGGGCAGCACAGAAAGAGTCCCCGCCGACTTGCGCTACAATGTTAGTGTAGCGCCAGTCATATAAAGCGGCCGCACTGCTTCTAGTATGCGGGCGGCCAGCATTCCGCAACTGTGTGTGGGGGGGTGCTGCTTATAATTTTGACTGTCCCATCATCCTGGATCACAAAACTTCCTCACTGTGCTACATATTTTCTGCTGCACCATTGGCATGGTTATATCTTCTTAGTCCTCTCCATAGAATTATCAGAAATTTGTGCTTAAAAACAGAACTATACGCAACACTTTTTTTTCCATTTTGGATAGAGTAAGGGAGGGTTATAGCCCCTATCAGTTTATTTTTTACCATCCCTGTCCCATTGCAGAGATTTCCCTTCACTTCCTGCCCCATAGCCAAACAGGAAGTGAGAGGAAATCTATGCAAATTAAGGGAATCCATCCCCCCCCAGGCCCTCAGAACTAGTGTCCCCACTGGAAAATTTCAGGGCGGGTCTTAAACAGAAAGGGGTGTGGCCTTGACAGGAAGGGGTGGGTCATATTTAAATTAGGGGTGCACGATTTTAGTCAGGCCTAGGGCAGCACAAAACCTAAATACACTACTGGATCCAGCGATAAATAATAGGAAAAGGAGGCACAAGAGTAGTGCAACATTACATTTCAAAAGAGCCAACTGCACTCAATACTTCAAGATATCAAATAGGACCAAATCTTAGGAACAATGAACACTGAGGATAAGTGGGAGTATTTCAGGAACATATCAAATGGAGGTATTAGCCAGTGTTTTCCAATAGGCAAAAAATATAAAAAGATTAAACCTGGGTGGATACACTTTAACCCTTTCGTCGCTAGGTCCATACGTCGTACGGACCTAACGGCGGGGGGTATTCAGCCAACGGGATTGTGGGTGAAACTGACAGGCAGACTCCGCCCGATCACTCTCACACACCCCCACTCTCACACACCCGACGGGCCCGGGATCTCCATGGCGGGTGCTGGCGGGTAGAGGGGAAGGAGAAGAGCAGACACACATCTACTCTCCTCCCCCTCTATTTGTGACCTGGAAAGCGACGTCTCTGACGTCACTTCCGGGTCACGCTCTCTGTGTCCCCAGCTTGATTTGCTGAGAAAGGATGTTTTGCAATGCGATCTGCATTGCAAAACATTCAGTGGAGCACAAGGGGGACATGCAGGGTCTTTTAGACCCTGCATATCTCAATAAAGAGAACCTGTTACATAAAAATAATCACATAGGGGACTCTTTGTTCCCTATGTGATTAAAAAAATAGTTAAGAAAAAACAAAAAAAAATTTTGTTGCAAAAAAATAAAGTTACACCCAAGCACATAAAATCCCCCCCCCAAAAAAAGTTGAGCCCCCCTACCCCCCACATATACACACACACAAACGTAAATGCATGCATCGCGGCGCCTACGTGTGAAACCGTCAATTGCAATACACATGTTACATATCGCTGCGTAAGCCAGAGTGAGAGCAATAATTCTAACACTAGACCTCCTCCTTAACACTAAACTTTTACCTATAGGGGGCTTTTGACACGTCGCCTATAGAAAATATAGGGTAGTGCAGTTTGTCGCCATTTCACGGGCGCACAGAAATTTAAGGTTTGGCATGTTGGGTATCTATTTACTCGGTGCAATCTCATCTTTTATATTTTAGCAAAAATCTGGGTAATTTATTGTTTTTGTTTGCCCTAAAATTCACGTTACTGTGTTTTTTACAGAAATTTTGCATTTCCTAGACCTTTGTGGTAATATTATGTGACATAAAAAATTGCAACTATGGCTATTTTTTTCTCCAGGGTGTCTGCTTTCAGAAAATATATAATATTTGTGGATTTTGTGTAATCTTCAGGCCTAAAATAATTTTTTAAACATGTGTGCAAAAAATGCAAAGATGGCTCTGGCAGCGAAAAGGGTTAATGTAAAAAGACATATTAAAGAGGAAAAAAAAAAAGACCTTAAAAAATATAAGACAGGGGGGTCATTGTTGGCATTCAAACACTACAAGGAATGCAATAAGAAGTGGAAGAACGTAATCAGGGCGGCTAAGATGGACCAGGAGAGACACATAGCGGAGAAAAAAATCCCCCAAAATTCTATAAATATAATAATAGTAAAAAAGTGAGGTCAGAACATATTGCCCACCTAAGGGATGATGAAGGGAAGTTGGTTACACATGACAAAGGAGAAGGCAACTCTACTAAATGTATTTTTCTCCTTGGTTTTTACTAAGAGAAAGGACGTGTATAGTAATCATAACTGTTATATTAGTAACACATCACAGAGTAAACCCTTGTGGCTTACAAAAGCTGGTGTCCGAAAAAGACTTGAAAAGCTATATGCAAATAAATTACCAGGACCAGATTGTTTTTACCCGAGAGACCTCAAAAAACCCAGTCAGGTGTTAGCCAGACTGTTGTTCCTAATTTTTATAGACAGCATACTGACAGGGATGGTACCAGCAGATTGGGCCAAAGTTTTACCAGTATTTAAAAAAGGGCAGAGACATGTACCTGGAAACTACAGGCCAGTCAGTTAAACATCGATAGTATATACAATATTGTAGGGGGATGATAAGGGACTATATACAAGATTTTGCTGATAAAAACAGTATAATTCGTAGTAATCAGCATGGCTTTACAAAAAGGTTGTTGTTGCCAAATCAATCTGTTAACATTCTATGAGGAAGTGAGCTGCCATCTTGATAAGGGAAGCCCTGTGGGTGTGGTTTACCTGGATTTTGCACAAGCATTAATTTACAAACTTAGGTCCGTAGGCATAGACTACATGGTTTGTACATGGGTATAATATTGGTTACAGGAGCGCATCCAAAGGGTGGTGATTAGGGATGAGCTTTATGTTCAAGGCGAACATGAGTTCGACTCGAACCTTGGCTGTTCGTCCGAAAAAACGAACATTATGGGGCGTTCGCGCCAAATTCAATCGCCGCGTCACGTCCCACAATGCACTGCGAGATCGCAGTGCGTTGCTGTAGGATGATTGGCCAAAGCATGCACTATGGCCTGCATGCTTTGGCCAATCCCAGCGCCGTCAGGCACGGTGCCTTTGGCCAATTATGGCTCAGGGGGACTAAGTCCACGCCCCACACTATATAAAGCCGCCTGCACATCGGCCCTGTGTAGTGTGTTGCTGGTGTGGATGGAGAGAGAGTGTCATTTAGATTGAGCAGGCAGGCAGGCAGTTAGCTGCAGTGCATTTAATATATATATATATATATATATATATATATATATATATATATATATATATGTGTGTGTGTATGTATGTATGTGTGTATATATATATATATATATATATATATATATATATATATATATATACAGTCAGTCTCGTGTGTGTGTGTATATATATATATATATATATATATATATATATATATATATATCTCCACTGCATCCAGTGTAGCTAGATCTGACTGCATGCCGTTCCTGGTGTACTTTTTCTAATATACTTCAGGCAGAAATGTGATTCAGTTAGCTGCAGTGCATTTAATATATATATATACAGTCAGTCTCGTGTGTGTGTGTATATATATATATATATATATATATATATATATATATACTGCATCCAGTGTAGCTAGATCTGACTGCAGGCTGTTCCTGGTGTACTTTTTCGAATACACCACAGGCAGGCAGGTGATCAGTGGCGTACTAAGTAGGGGGCGGGGGGGCGTGCCACACCGGGTGCCACTCACTGGGGGGTGTCATGCCGGCGCCCTCCCTCTGCGACCGAAGAGGACGGGCGGCATGGTGTGGTGACAGGTAGGCAGAGGGGGTGGTGGGGGGTACGAGCCGCACCCGAGTGATACCCGTCGCCGTCGGCAGACTCGGGACACGGCCGCAACGATCCCCTTCCCTCGTGGCCGCGCCGCGGCTCTGATAAGTCTCGGCTGTGACTGTCTCACAGTCACAGCCGAGCAGAGCGAACGAAGCCGCCTCCCCCTCCTCTGTGTAGTCTGTCAAGTGTCTGAAGGGGGGGTTGTATGCACTATTGTAGGGGGAGGTTCTGTATTGTAGGGGGGTGTCTGCACTATTGGGGGGTTCTGTATTGTAGGGGGTGTCTGCACTATTGGGGGGGAGGTTCTGTATTGTAGGGGGGTGTCTGCACTATTGGGGGGGTTCTGTATTGTAGGGGGGTGTCTGCACTATTGTAGGGGGGGTGTCTGCACTATTGTAGGGGGGATGTCTGCAATATTGTAGGTGGGGGTTCTGTATTGTAGGGGGGTTCTGTATTATAGGGGGGGTGTCCGCACTATTGTAGGGGGGGTGTCTGCACCATTGTAGGGGGGTTCTGTATTGCAGGGGGTCTGTATTGTAGGGGAGGGGGGTCTGCACTGTAGGGGGAGGGGTCTGCACTGTAGGGGGGTCTGTGTAACATGCAGGGGGTCCCGAACTGTTAGGGGGTGTCTGTGTAACATACAGGTGTCTAGAGCTGTGGGGTGCTGTGTAATGTAAAGAGGTCCAGAGGTACAAGGGCTGTGTAATGTAAAGGGGTCCAGTGGTGCAGGGTGCTGTGTAATGTAAAGGGGTCCAGAGGTGCAGTCTAATGTAAAGAGGTGCAGTGTAATATAAAGGGGTCCAGAGGTGCAGTGTAATGTAAAGGGGTCCAGAGGTGCAGGGTGCTGTGTAATGTAAAGGGGTCCAGTGGTGCAGGGTGCTGTGTAATGTAAAGGGGTCCAGAGGTGCAGTCTAATGTAAAGAGGTGCAGTGTAATATAAAGGGGTCCAGAGGTGCAGTGTAATGTAAAGGGGTCCAGAGGTGCAGGGTGCTGTGTAATGTAAAGGGATCCAGAGATGCAGGGTGCTTTGTAATGTAAAGGGGTCCAGAGGTGCAGTCTAATGTAAAGAGGTGCAGTGTAATATAAAGGGGTCCAGAGGTGCAGTGTAATGTAAAGGGGTCCAGAGGTGCAGGGTGCTGTGTAATGTAAAGGGGTCCAGTGGTGCAGGGTGCTGTGTAATGTAAAGGGGTCCAGTGGTGCAGGGTGCTGTGTAATGTAAAGGGGTCCAGTGGTGCAGGGTGCTGTGTAATGTAAAGGGGTCCCGTGATGCAGGGTGCTGTGTAATGTAAAGGGGTCCAGTGGTGCAGGGTGCTGTGTAATGTAAAGGGGTCCAGTGGTGCAGGGTGCTGTGTAATGTAAAGGGGTCCAGAGATGCAGGGTGCTGTGTAATGTAAAGGGGTCCAGTGGTGAAGGGTGCTGTGTAATGTAAAGGGGTCCAGAGATGCAGGGTGCTGTGTAATGTAAAGGGGTCCAGTGGTGCAGGGTGCTGTGTAATGTAAAGGGGTCCAGTGGTGCAGGGTGCTGTGTAATGTAAAGGGGTCCAGTGGTGCAGTTGTGGAGAGGGGGTACACAGTAGTGACAAAGATATTGAAGGATGCAGGGGGCACAGCGGGGTGTTTTTACATTTTACCGTGGGTGGGTGCCAGATATTGGAACCGCCCCGGGTGCCAAATGCTCTAGGTACGCCCCTGCAGGTGATTCAGTTAGCTGCAGTGCCTTTAATATATATATTCACAGTTGCAATAAAAAGTATGTGAACCCTTTTGGAATGATATGGATTTCTGCACAAATTGGTCATAAAATGTGATCTGATCTTCATCTAAGTCACAACAGTAGACAATCACAGTTTGCTTAAACTAATAACACACAAATAATTAAATGTTACCATGTTTTTATTGAACACACCATGTAAACATTCACTGTGCAGGTGGAAAAAGTATGTGAACCCCTAGACTAATGAGATCTCCAAGAGCTAATTGGAGTGAGGTGTCAGCCAAATGGAGTCCAATCAATCAGATGAGATTGGAGGTGTTGGCTACAGCTGCCCTGCCCTCTAAAAAACACACACCAGTTCAGGGTTTGCGTTTCACAAGAAGCATTGCCTGATGTGAATGATGCCTCGCACAAAAGAGCTCTCAGAAGACCTACGATTAAGAATTCATTTAAAAAGATGGGCTTGAGGTCACATACCTCGGGATTTTTTAAAGGTGTCAAATAATAGCATATAGATTGAAAAACCAAAAGTAATCCAATGACAATAGATAAATGTAAAAGTCAATATTTATTATATTAATAAAAAGGAAAATACAATTTTCCTAAAAGTTCATCATATATAACATTTAGAACTGAGTACATTTAACAACCGTTGAACTTGACATGTTTCGCTCGAAGTTGGAGCTTCTTCAGGAGTAAACCACGGTATAGTAGTACACTATAATGAAATACATAAAGTGAACAAAGGAACATCCATAAACTGCATTATACAATACATATATTGGAATATCCCCAAACGAATATAGAGTGACAACAAAATGTAAATTTTAATTGTCACTATTTCAAAGTAGTTATTGATATATACGTCCAATATCGTTAGATCAAATAGAATCAGGAAAAACATAAATCTAATGAAAATAATTACATAGTATACTGAAATAACAAAATAACAATAAGCGATGTGGTCAACTAAAGCACCTACCAATGAAATGTTGGAAATGAGGGAGGTATTTTGGCAATCTAGGACCGAAATCTCAGACTGCCCTAAAGCTCCACCTGCGGAGAGGGATGGTCACAGAGGTATTCCATCTAATTAAAGATACAGCCTCACAAATGTTGTTTGTAGAGAGGCGATGAAATCAATATTGATAATGATCCTACCAGAAAATCATAAGGAGAAATTACTAAATTGGGACCTGTAGATGAGTAGAAATTAATTGAAAATAATATGCAGATAATATGCAATGGGTGAATTCCAAATTGGATTCACAAAAAGTAAATAAAATATATAAGTAAAAATACCTGATTGGTTGAATCATTGATTTTAGTAGAATATAAATAACAATACTGGATCTTGCTGTTGGAAACCGCAGCAATGTCATGCAAATTTGTAGAAAGATCCTATGCATTGAAATAGAATGATAATAGTGATGGATATCATAGTGTCAAAAAGGACCAAAGTTCATATCCATCTAACAGCCAGAAAGAGTATAAGGAGAAACATACCTTCTAAGAGTAGTGGAGTACTTGATTCAAGCCGCTGAAGTAGCGGCATCCATACCAAATAAGAGCCGACGGGTTGCCAGTCTCACAGTCCCTCCGCACAAGGGAAATGAGAGATTAGTATGGCAAAATCCCGCCAATTTATACTCATCCCAGCGCGGCAAACGTCTGATGTCATTGCCGTGCGGCGGACGCATAAAGTGGGGGCAGTGTCTGGCAGCTGGACGCTGAAGGCTTGATTGTATTGGGCCGGATGAAGCTAAAATGGCCATTTTGGAAATTCCCGGATCCCTCAATATGTAATGAACATGGAGGGGAAAGACGTAGTTGGAATACGTGATTGCCATGGAATTCAAAGAAAATGCAATGGAGTCAAAATGATGGTGGTTAAGACTGCCCAAAGCGTGACAGGTGCCAATTTGGTTAACCCCTACTGGGCTGACAAAACCTAAACCAATGATAAAAGATAGAGAAATGCCTGCCCCTCGCGTCCATACAGACCCAAATAGGAATATCTCGGAATCTAAAGGCTGGAAAACAATTATTTTAAACATAAATAAATATAAAACTAAATTTTGAATACCTTAATTAACAACATCAATAAAGACCAAAATTGGAACCGCAGAGTTGATTAGAATCAAACCAAAATTGGTATCATAACAAGAAAATATTTTCAAGTGAAAATTGGTCTCGGTGCAATTTCAGATGACCACATCAATTAGAACCTCCTAAACACATTGAGAATGTATACCAAGTGAATTAAATAAATAAATAGAAAGGTGGTGGTGTAGGCTCCAAAGCCTACTGGAACCAACCTCCTCTCCACATATAATACATATATTGCCAAGAATATATTGCCAAGAATCTATCCACATATATTGCCAAGAATCTATCCACATATATTGCCAAGAATCTATCCACCAATACATCTGTACATGTAGAATCAGGCAGCGATACACCCAACACACCTTCTACATCAGTTATCAATTCACAGGTGGATTTTCGCCCGGCTCCTATCTTTACCCAGGTACCAGCCGAATCGCGAAAGATGCCAAATGCAGAGCCAGTATTGCCCAAAGCAATGAAGCTAGCTTTGAAATAATTAACTTATCATCTGTAGTCCTTTCTGAGGATCAGACTTCGGTTCTACAACTGGGTTTGACCTTTTGCCCCATACAAAAAATTAATTCCTTTGAAATGATCAAGGATGTTAATTTATTTGCCTGAAAATTGATGTATCGTACCATCTTTGAAAAGTCCAAATCCGCAACACCAGCTCCTGTACCTTCATGTGAATCCACTCCTCCTCTCCCTCCTCCCACAAATATGACTCTTAATGATATAAGAGCCCTTGAAGAACTCATGGAGTTGTGGGATGAGGGACACATTGATGAGGATGAAATTTGGGAAGCAGAAAATTTAGAGGGAATTGTTCATGTTTCCACTCCCCCTTCTACCTTGGGTGTGGCAACAACTGAAGTGTCCACGGGTTCCATTCCCGTTTTTGGTAACTATAAGCCTAAATCTAGAAACTTTCCCGCCCTACAAGGTAATCCCAGTATCTGGGCATTTACTAATCAAGTAACGGCGGAGATAAGAAAAACTAAGTGGAAGCAAGATAAAAAATCGAATTTAACACCTGCACAAATTCTAGCTATAACATCTCTACAATCCAATCAGGATGTGGTAATTAAACCCTCCGATAAAGGGGGGAACTTAGTAGTCATGGATAAGGATCAATACGAAAGTATGGTCTTTAGACTCCTAAGCAATCACGACTGGTATCGAAAAATTCCAGAGAGTCATGTAAATTATACCACCGTAAAATTTCGACAGCTAATAGGTAAAGCTTATCAATTGGGAACCATTCAGAAATCCACTTGGGAGTTTCTGAATGTTACTTTTCCACGTACTCCCACTCTATATGCCCTCCCCAAAATCCACAAAAGCATCCACAATCCACCAGGTCGACCCATTGTATCTGGAAATGGCTGTCTCACCGAAACAGCCAGTCAATTTGTGGATGATCTCTTAAGACCCATTGTAGAGGGCTTGGAATCCTATCTACAGGATACAAGTGACCTTTTAAGAGCATTGGATAGCCTTATGGTCCCCAAGGGGGCGTGGCTTGTGGCCCTGGATGTGGAGGCCCTCTACAATTCCATCCCCCACCAGTTGGGTGTGGAGGTTGTGGGGGGATTCCTGTCGGGTGGCACCACAGTCTGTGACTGCTCATGACCAGTTTGCCTTGGATTTGTTGCATTTCATTTTGGCCAACAATATTTTTCTTTTTTTGGGATCCCACTACCTCCAGGTGCAGGGAGTGGCTATGGGGACCAAGTGTGCCCCAAGCTACGCTAACCTGTACCTGGGGGGGTGGGAGCATAATTTATTTTTTCAGGCTCACATGCAACAATTTGCTGATTACATACCCTTATGGCGACGTTTTATAGACGATGTCTTTTTCATATGGACGGGAAACAAGGAGGACCTCTCCCTGTTCTTTGAAAAATTGACACCTAATAATTACAATCTTAATTTCACCATGGAGAGTAGCCAAGAAAGTTTAACATTCCTTGATATTAAAATTACTGTTGATTCAGATGGCCTACTAGGCACAACCTTATACCGCAAACCCTCGTCTGGTAATGCGCTTTTGCATGCCAGCAGTTCTCACCCAGTCCCATTGGTCACCAGCATACCTTATGGGCAATATCTTTGCCTACGTAGGAATTGTAGCGAGGAATCTACCTTTGAGGTAGAAACCGACGCCTTGCGTACTCGCCTTTCAAGACGAGGTTATAGTGGTAAATGCCTTAGAAAGGCCTACCATAGGGCAAAAGGTCAGAAACGACTGTCCTTAATTCATCACCCCCCGAAAATTAGATCCAATCAAGGGGTGCGTCTCATAACCAGATACTCTGGTCAGCATCAACAAATGAGGAATATTCTTCAAAAGCATTGGTATCTTTTGGCTGGGGATCCTTCGGTCTCTAAACATCTAAGGGATCACCCCGAAATTACTTTTAGACGATCAAAATCATTAAAAGACCTATTGGTCCACAGTCATTATAATCCCAATGCCAAATCTTTACTTCAAAACACAGGAACAAAACCTTGTCACAAATGTGGGTACTGTCGATATTTATATGCTTCTCGGAGCATTTTGCTACCAAATGGCATTATGTACAAACCCAAATTTTTGGTCAATTGTCAGAGTATTGGTATAGTATATATCATGACATGTACTTGCAAAGCCTACTACATAGGCAAAACCAAACGTCCCTTTTTCCACCGTATAAGGGACCACGTCTCCTTAGTTCTCAAAAAGAGAATGGAAACACCAATAAGCAGACATATGGGATTGTTCCATGATTTTGATGATTCTGTTATGCATTTTTTTGCACTTGAACATGTTCCACCCAATCCTCGGGGTGGTGACTACGATAAAATTATTTTACAACGCAAAACAAAATGGATTTCAAACCTGGATGCTCTTCAACATCCAGGCTTGAATGATGCTATAAGCTTCAAACCTTTTTTATAATCGTCACCCTTCCTTTTTTTTTTTTTTTTTTCTTTGCTGATTCACTATATATATTTTCTTAAAATATATGTATTATATGTGGAGAGGAGGTTGGTTCCAGTAGGCTTTGGAGCCTACACCACCACCTTTCTATTTATTTATTTAATTCACTTGGTATACATTCTCAATGTGTTTAGGAGGTTCTAATTGATGTGGTCATCTGAAATTGCACCGAGACCAATTTTCACTTGAAAATATTTTCTTGTTATGATACCAATTTTGGTTTGATTCTAATCAACTCTGCGGTTCCAATTTTGGTCTTTATTGATGGTGTTAATTAAGGTATTCAAAATTTAGTTTTATATTTATTTATGTTTAAAATAATTGTTTTCCAGCCTTTAGATTCCGAGATATTCCTATTTGGGTCTGTATGGACGCGAGGGGCAGGCATTTCTCTATCTTTTATCATTGGTTTAGGTTTTGTCAGCCCAGTAGGGGTTAACCAAATTGGCACCTGTCACGCTTTGGGCAGTCTTAACCACCATCATTTTGACTCCATTGCATTTTCTTTGAATTCCATGGCAATCACGTATTCCAACTACGTCTTTCCCCTCCATGTTCATTACATATTGAGGGATCCGGGAATTTCCAAAATGGCCGTTTTAGCTTCATCCGGCCCAATACAATCAAGCCTTCAGCGTCCAGCTGCCAGACACTGCCCCCACTTTATGCGTCCGCCGCACGGCAATGACATCAGACGTTTGCCGCGCTGGGATGAGTATAAATTGGCGGGATTTTGCCATACTAATCTGTCATTTCCCTTGTGCGGAGGGACTGTGAGACTGTTTGGCAACCCGTTGGCTCTTATTTGGTATGGATGCCGCTACTTCAGCGGCTTGAATCAAGTACTCCACTACTCTTAGAAGGTATGTTTCTCCTTATACTCTTTCTGGCTGTTAGATGGATATGAACTTTGGTCCTTTTTGACACTATGATATCCATCACTATTATCATTCTATTTCAATGCATAGGATCTTTCTACAAATTTGCATGACATTGCTGCGGTTTCCAACAGCAAGATCCAGTATTGTTATTTACATTCTACTAAAATCAATGATTCAACCAATCAGGTATTTTTACTTATATATTTTATTTACTTTTTGTGAATCCAATTTGGAATTCACCCATTGCATATTATCTGCATATTATTTTCAATTAATTTCTACTCATCTACAGGTCCCAATTTAGTAATTTCTCCTTATGATTTTCTGGTAGGATCATTATCAATATTGATTTCATCGCCTCTCTACAAACAACATTTGTGAGGCTGTATCTTTAATTAGATAGAATACCTCTGTGACCATCCCTCTCCGCAGGTGGAGCTTTAGGGAAGTCTGAGATTTCGGTCCTAGATTGCCAAAATACCTCCCTCATTTCCAACATTTCATTGGTAGGTGCTTTAGTTGACCACATCGCTTATTGTTATTTTGTTATTTCAGTATACTATGTAATTATTTTCATTAGATTTATGTTTTTCCTGATTCTATTTGATCTAACGATATTGGACGTATATATCAATAACTACTTTGAAATAGTGTCAATTAAAATTTACATTTTGTTGTCACTCTATATTTGTTTGGGGATATTCCAATATATGTATTGTATAATGCAGTTTATGGATGTTCCTTTGTTCACTTTATGTATTTCATTATAGTGTACTACTATACCGTGGTTTACTCCTGAAGAAGCTCCAACTTCGAGTGAAACATGTCGAGTTCAACGGTTGTTAAATGTACTCAGTTCTAAATGTTATATATGATGAACTTTTAGGAAAATTGTATTTTCCTTTTTATTAATATAATAAATATTGACTTTTACATTTATCTATTGTCATTGGATTACTTTTGGTTTTTCAATCTATATGCTATTATTTGACACCTTTAAAAAATCCCGAGGTATGTGACCTCAAGCCCATCTTTTTAAATTAACTAATCACTGGGATTTGGTGTCCATCTTGTTTTGCTCATTCCTGCCCTTTAAAAATCTTCCAATTGGGTGTTACCCACCCATCACATTCTTTGGCATGAGCAAATATAGATATATTAATAACTCCGATGAAAAGGAGTTCATTTAATACATATTCTACTACCTTGTTGAACAACCAAAAAACCTCCAAACAAATTGAGATTGATGTTCTATATATATATTCATGTGTTATATTCTTATATGTTTGTATTTTCATTGACTGTTATACTTTAGTCAGTCTAATTCTATTCATTAATATATATATATATATTTTTTTTTCCTTGTGTGGCGTAGTATGAATTGAGGTTTATCATTCATCATTTATCATTTCTCTCCTTTTTTTCTTTCTTTCTTTTGGTTATGCTTTACATATCTACAGGGTTGGTCTATTGAATTTGGACATTATCCTGTGGGTAAATAGTATACAATAGTCCATTACGGATATCATTACCATCATTTTCATATTTTTACTTTTCAACTTGACGTTTTGAGGCATTTTTTCTATCATGAGTGATTATTGTGGCAGTGCCTTTATTGGCCTGATGGATAAAATCCATCAATCACAAAGTTCGGCAGGAGGGGGACTCACTATGGACCGTTTTTTTCTTAGACTTCAAAGAATGTTGGAAAAGAAAACACGTACCTACTGGAATAAATGGTACTTTACCAAATATTTGGAGGATAAGATTGCCCCTTGGGGTCTTAGAATCCAAATATTTCCAACTATCAATAAACTAGAAATATCATTTAAACAAAAATGGGAACAAAATCTGCAGGAATGCTCCATCAAGATGATGGAGCTTCTATGCAGTCATTTTAACTCAGAATTAGAGATCCTTGATCTTGAGATAGCTAGCTTGTACCAGGAGAATAGTTCTATTTTCCTGGAAGAGCTTTACTCTACACGAGAGGAAACTCTCAAAACCAATCTTGAACTATATGTACAAGAAATCCTTAAAACAAAACAAAAAAAGTACATGAGGGACAAGCTATCTTATGACAACAATATAGCTTACAATTGGGCTCCAAAAAACTCCAACAAAAGACGTACTCAGAAATTACGCAAACCTAGGGAATCTGGCCCAGAACCCACTGATTCAGACAATTCCTCCTCTTCAGTTTCCTCACAAGCAGTAGACTCAAATTTAGTCTCTGCCCAGTCAGCTTCCTTTTCACAGCAAACTGGAAATACCAATCCACGCCCTACTGGGAAGCAATCTAGATATGGAAGTCGAACTCAGGTCCACACTAGAGCCAGAACAGCCAAGAATCTATCCACCAATACATCTGTACATGTAGAATCAGGCAGCGATACACTCAACACACCTTCTACATCAGTTGTCAATTCACAGGTGGATTTTCGCCCGGCTCCTATCTTTACCCAGGTACCAGCCGAATCGCGAAAGATGCCAAATGCAGAGCCAGTATTGCCCAAAGCAATGAAGCTAGCTTTGAAATAATTAACTTATCATCTGTAGTCCTTTCTGAGGATCAGACTTCGGTTCTACAACTGGGTTTGACCTTTTGCCCCATACAAAAAATTAATTCCTTTGAAATGATCAAGGATGTTAATTTATTTGCCCGAAAATTGATGTATCGTACCATCTTTGACAAGTCCAAATCCGCAACACCAGCTCCTGTACCTTCATGTGAATCCACTCCTCCTCTCCCTCCTCCCACAAATATGACTCTTAATGATATAAGAGCCCTTGAAGAACTCATGGAGTTGTGGGATGAGGGACACATTGATGAGGATGAAATTAGGGAAGCAGAAAATTTAGAGGGAATTGTTCATGTTTCCACTCCCCCTTCTACCTTGGGTGTGGCAACAACTGAAGTGTCCACGGGTTCCATTCCCGTTTTTGGTAACTATAAGCCTAAATCTAGAAACTTTCCCGCCCTACAAGGTAATCCCAGTATCTGGGCATTTACTAATCAAGTAACGGCGGAGATAAGAAAAACTAAGTGGAAGCAAGATAAAAAATCGAATTTAACACCTGCACAAATTCTAGCTATAACATCTCTACAATCCAATCAGGATGTGGTAATTAAACCCTCCGATAAAGGGGGGAACTTAGTAGTCATGGATAAGGATCAATACGAAAGTATGGTCTTTAGACTCCTAAGCAATCACGACTGGTATCGAAAAATTCCAGAGAGTCATGTAAATTATACCACCGTAAAATTTTGACAGCTAATAGGTAAAGCTTATCAATTGGGAACCATTCAGAAATCCACTTGGGAGTTTCTGAATGTTACTTTTCCACGTACTCCCACTCTATATGCCCTCCCCAAAATCCACAAAAGCATCCACAATCCACCAGGTCGACCCATTGTATCTGGAAATGGCTGTCTCACCGAAACAGCCAGTCAATTTGTGGATGATCTCTTAAGACCCATTGTAGAGGGCTTGGAATCCTATCTACAGGATACAAGTGACCTTTTAAGAGCATTGGATGGCCTTATGGTCCCCAAGGGGGCGTGGCTTGTGGCCCTGGATGTGGAGGCCCTCTACAATTCCATCCCCCACCAGTTGGGTGTGGAGGTTGTGGGGGGATTCCTGTCGGGTGGCACCACAGTCTTGACTGCTCATGACCAGTTTGCCTTGGATTTGTTGCATTTCATTTTGGCCAACAATATTTTTCTTTTTTTGGGATCCCACTACCTCCAGATGCAGGGAGTGGCTATGGGGACCAAGTGTGCCCCAAGCTACGCTAACCTGTACCTGGGGGGGTGGGAGCATAATTAATTTTTTCAGGATCACATGCAACAATTTGCTGATTACATACCGTTATGGCGACGTTTTATAGACGATGTCTTTTTCATATGGATGGGAAACAAGGAGGACCTCTCCCTGTTCTTTGAAAAATTGACACCTAATAATTACAATCTTAATTTCACCATGGAGAGTAGCCAAGAAAGTTTAACATTCCTTGATATTAAAATTACTGTTGATTCAGATGGCCTACTAGGCACAACCTTATACCGCAAACCCTCGTCTGGTAATGCGCTTTTGCATGCCAGCAGTTCTCACCCAGTCCCATTGGTCACCAGCATACCTTATGGGCAATATCTTCGCCTACGTAGGAATTGTAGCGAGGAATCTACCTTTGAGGTAGAAGCCGACGCCTTGCGTACTCGCCTTTCAAGACGAGGTTATAGTGGTAAATGCCTTAGAAAGGCCTACCATAGGACAAAAGGTCAGAAACGACTGTCCTTAATTCATCACCCCCCGAAAATTAGATCCAATCAAGGGGTGCGTCTCATAACCAGATACTCTGGTCAGCATCAACAAATGAGGAATATTCTTCAAAAGCATTGGTATCTTTTGGCTGGGGATCCTTCGGTCTCTAAACATCTAAGGGATCACCCCGAAATTACTTTTAGACGATCAAAATCATTAAAAGACCTATTGGTCCACAGTCATTATAATCCCAATGCCAAATCTTTACTTCAAAACACAGGAACAAAACCTTGTCACAAATGTGGGTACTGTCGATATTTATATGCTTCTCGGAGCATTTTGCTACCAAATGGCATTATGTACAAACCCAAATTTTTGGTCAATTGTCAGAGTATTGGTATAGTATATATCATGACATGTACTTGCAAAGCCTACTACATAGGCAAAACCAAACGTCCCTTTTTCCACCGTATAAGGGACCACGTCTCCTTAGTTCTCAAAAAGAGAATGGAAACACCAATAAGCAGACATATGGGATTGTTCCATGATTTTGATGATTCTGTTATGCATTTTTTTGCACTTGAACATGTTCCACCCAATCCTCGGGGTGGTGACTACGATAAAATTATTTTACAACGCGAAACAAAATGGATTTCAAACCTGGATGCTCTTCAACATCCAGGCTTGAATGATGCTATAAGCTTCAAACCTTTTTTATAATCGTCACCCTTCCTTTTTTTTTTTTTCTTTGCTGATTCACTATATATATTTTCTTAAAATATATGTATTATATGTGGAGAGGAGGTTGGTTCCAGTAGGCTTTGGAGCCTACACCACCACCTTTCTATTTATTTATTTAATTCACTTGGTATACATTCTCAATGTGTTTAGGAGGTTCTAATTGATGTGGTCATCTGAAATTGCACCGAGACCAATTTTCACTTGAAAATATTTTCTTGTTATGATACCAATTTTGGTTTGATTCTAATCAACTCTGCGGTTCCAATTTTGGTCTTTATTGATGGTGTTAATTAAGGTATTCAAAATTTAGTTTTATATTTATTTATGTTTAAAATAATTGTTTTCCAGCCTTTAGATTCCGAGATATTCCTATTTGGGTCTGTATGGACGCGAGGGGCAGGCATTTCTCTATCTTTTATCATTGGTTTAGGTTTTGTCAGCCCAGTAGGGGTTAACCAAATTGGCACCTGTCACGCTTTGGGCAGTCTTAACCACCATCATTTTGACTCCATTGCATTTTCTTTGAATTCCATGGCAATCACGTATTCCAACTACGTCTTTCCCCTCCATGTTCATTACATATTGAGGGATCCGGGAATTTCCAAAATGGCTGTTTTAGCTTCATCCGGCCCAATACAATCAAGCCTTCAGCGTCCAGCTGCCAGACACTGCCCCCACTTTATGCGTCCGCCGCACGGCAATGACATCAGACGTTTGCCGCGCTGGGATGAGTATAAATTGGCGGGATTTTGCCATACTAATCTCTCATTTCCCTTGTGCGGAGGGACTGTGAGACTGTTTGGCAACCCGTCGGCTCTTATTTGGTATGGATGCCGCTACTTCAGCGGCTTGAATCAAGTACTCCACTACTCTTAGAAGGTATGTTTCTCCTTATACTCTTTCTGGCTGTTAGATGGATATGAACTTTGGTCCTTTTTGACACTATGATATCCATCACTATTATCATTCTATTTCAATGCATAGGATCTTTCTACAAATTTGCATGACATTGCTGCGGTTTCCAACAGCAAGATCCAGTATTGTTATTTATATTCTACTAAAATCAATGATTCAACCAATCAGGTATTTTTACTTATATATTTTATTTACTTTTTGTGAATCCAATTTGGAATTCACCCATTGCATATTATCTGCATATTATTTTCAATTAATTTCTACTCATCTACAGGTCCCAATTTAGTAATTTCTCCTTATGATTTTCTGGTAGGATCATTATCAATATTGATTTCATCGCCTCTCTACAAACAACATTTGTGAGGCTGTATCTTTAATTAGATGTCCCTCTCCGCAGGTGGAGCTTTAGGGCAGTCTGAGATTTCGGTCCTAGATTGCCAAAATACCTCCCTCATTTCCAACATTTCATTGGTAGGTGCTTTAGTTGACCACATCGCTTATTGTTATTTTGTTATTTCAGTATACTATGTAATTATTTTCATTAGATTTATGTTTTTCCTGATTCTATTTGATCTAACGATATTGGACGTATATATCAATAACTACTTTGAAATAGTGACAATTAAAATTTACATGGGCTCGTACAAAGGGACTCAATAAAGAGAGAACACAACGATAAAAGGTGCAAATAAATTTATTAATAAATAATTCTTTGGCATTTTAAATGGCCACGGTGTATCCAAGGGGTAACCTGATAATTACTATAATTAAATTAAATAAGAAAGGCATCTTGGCTAATAATTAAAACGAGATTAACGGGGTCCATCCAGACATGCTGGACAACTACACCCCCACTGAATACACCATGACTTTAACAATAGGGAGGGCGGGTGGGCGTTGAGGTCCGGTTCAAACGGTCTGAGGCGCCCCGCTCACTGGTCCCTTATATAACCTCTCTCCGCCCGGGCTTTTCGCTTACTGTAGCCGACCAATCCTCTTCTGATCCAGGTAACCAATCCCATGGCTGTTGCTGCCCAGGGAAACTGCTAATATATCATACCTAGAAAATAAAGCACAATATCTGCGGTCCCCTTTGAACTCCCCCATGTTGGTCCAGCATATTGCTAGGACCTTTCATGGGCTCGTACAAAGGGACTCAATAAAGAGAGAACACAACGATAAAAGGTGCAAATAAATTTATTAATAAATAATTCTTTGGCATTTTAAATGGCCACGGTGTATCCAAGGGGTAACCTGATAATTACTATAATTAAATTAAATAAGAAAGCCATCTTGGCTAATAATTAAAACGGGATTAACGGGGTCCATCCAGACATGCTGGACAACTACACCCCACCGGCTGAGGCCAGTAGGGAAACTACTGGTTGAAGCCCCCCTCCACCGTGGCCGACTCGATTAAACTTTGCAAACCCATACAAAAAATGTCCAAACCTATAGGGGATAAATGGATTGAATCCTCCCGAAACAAACCCGGAATGAAACCTTCCAGCTCCGAGTGCCGATAAGAGACACCACCTGACGCTCTAAGAAAACTATGGATTGTTCTATTTAGGCGCCTCCTTATCCTGTCCACGTAGAAGAGATTACTGGCAGGAGACCATACTAATCTCGGAATCATTTCCGAGAATGCCAAAATGGAAGAAGGAAACATCACCTTAATAGAACCTAAGTCTCTTTTCATTTCGCATAAAAGGTCCCAAGTCCTAACTTTACCTAAGTCGTTCGCCCCTGCGTGAATCACTAAAACCTGAGGAAAAGGCCAAATACTGGACAAATAAATCAAATGTTCCCTTAGGCCCCTCCATCTCAAACCCCGTACCCCTGACCATAAGACTAAATAAGACTTAGCGTCCAGACCTAAAGTGGTGGAGTAGTTCCTGTTTCCGGCATGTTGAGCAGCCCAGAAAACGAAGGAATGACCCACTATCCAGATAACTTTTCTGGAAATATCTGAAAGAGAAAATCATACAATTAGTAGATCAGGGCGTACATAAATTCTATATCTATTACTCTCCCAGCGACCAACTCTTTTTAACATTTCCGAAGAGAAACCCAATGCATCGGCCGTAGTGGCTGCTCCAATCCGAAAGGAATGTGACGAAAAGCAAAAACCTGACAGATTTAAGCGTTTCAAAGAGGAAGCCAGTACGGACGAGAATTGATATCTGGTAAGGGAAGACAGGTCTTGGTGAACAAAGAAGGAATCCCCAGAGGGAGGTCTGACCGCCAAATACCTCACAACATGCCGTACCGGACAGATCACATGACTCGAGGATCTGGCTAGAGAGAACCATTGGCCCTTACCACTGGGCTGAGACTTAGACCTAGCCAGAAAAATGTGAAGAAAACCATTGTCTATACGAACGTGGTGAAAAAGCAGAAAGGCCAAAGATCTTTTATTGGCCGCTGTAAATTCACCCAGCCTCATAGCACCAAAGAAAGCCAACGCAAAGGATGCACGGAAAAGGAGAAGCTCAAATTTTGAAAAACAGACTTCCTCTATAACCCTTAATAAATCAATCAGCAAAGGGATTGAAATGGGACGCCGGGTATCCAAAGACGGACAGGACCTCCGAAGGCCTTTTAAAACTTGACTGACCTGAAAGAATGAGGTTAAAGCCGGTAAACCTGCAAACTTCAGAAAGAAAGATACTCCTGCTAGAATCCGGCTTATGGAAGCAGGACTTAAATTTGATTGAATCAGAGCGGACAAAAAGGACAAAGAAGTGTATGATGTCACAACTAAAGAATCCAAACCTGAATCATGACAAAAAGAGCACCATCTGTACCAGGAAAGAAGATAATCCGACCAAGTCTTCTCCGAAACCGAGTTCTTGAGATACGGAAGTATCAGCTCCGGATTAAGCCCCAGAGGAAATCTGGGCAAGGAGTTCCATGCAGGTCTGCCTCCGGCGCCAAGTCCCGAAATCTTTCGAACTGTAGACGAGACAAAGCGTCGGCGATGTTATTCTTTATGCCTGCTATATGTGCAGCTTTTAACCAAATATTATAACGCAAACAATGCAATACTAAAAAACGTAATAGGTTAATCACTGGTTCCGACTTTGAGGACAGGGAATTAACCGCAAAGAAAACACCTTTGTTGTCAGTGTAAACCAAAACTCTACGATTCTCAAAGGTCTCTTTCCAAATTACCACGGAAACCACAACAGGAAATAATTCCAAAAGCACAAGGTTATGGAGAATATCCTGGTGAAGCCACTCCTGATGCCACCGCTCTGCGCACCAGTGGCCATCGAGAAATGCCCCAAAACCAACAGATCCAGCTGCATCTGTGAAGAAATTCAGCTGAACACTAGAGACAAACTCCTTTTGCCAAATGGTCGTACCATTGAAATTACACAAGAAGGCATCCCAAACCTTCAGATCTTCTTTAATGGTTTTGGAGATGTAAACGTGGGAGTACGGGTTCTTAAGACCTTTGGTAGATAAAGAAAACCTGCGAGAAAATACCCTGGCCATCGGAATTACCCTGGCTGCGAAGGCAAATAGCCCCAACAGCGACTGAGCCTCTTTGAGAAAAACTTTTCGTTTAGATAGAAAGACAGAGATCATGGATCTCATCCTTTCTAACTTTTGCAGAGGAAGCCTGAATTCCATAGCAGAGGAATCAATGACAATCCCCAGAAACTCAAGAGACATAGTTGGAAGAACTGTCTTCTCTACAGCCAGAGGAACCCCGAAATCATCACAAATGGAGAAGAATGTTTGCAGGTAATTTAGACATGAAGGAGAACCCGGAGGGCCAACAAATAAAAAATCGTCTAAATAATGTAAAAAACCGCCTTCAGGACATCTCTGAGTCAATACCCAGTGCAAAAAGGTAGAAAATGATTCAAAATAAAAACACGATAAGGAGAAACCCATCGGCATACATTTGTCAAAGAAAAATTGATCTTGAAAATGAAAACCTAATGAATTAAAACCTTGAGGATGAACCGGGAGCAATCGAAAAGCAGACTTGATGTCTGCTTTTGATAATAAAGCACCCCGGCCGTGTTGTTGCAAAATAACCAAAGCATTATCGAAAGAAGAGTAGCAGACTGGAGCCTCCACACCCGACACTTCATCGTTCAAAGAAAAATTTACAGGATAAGAGAGGTGATGAATTAAGCGATAACAACCTGCCTCTCTCTTGGGGACTATTCCCAAAGGAGAAAGCCTGAAGTTGGAAAATGGAGGGGATGAGAAAGGGCCCGCTACTCTACCTTCCACCAATTCCTTGGAAATTTTTTCTTGCACCACTGCATAATTCAAGGCAACTGATTTCAAATTGTTGACCATAGAACAGCCAGGACCTTTGAAAGTGGGTACCAAAAAACCATCCCGAAAGCCTTCAATGAGCAGTGTTGCCATCTTGCGATCGGGGTATCGCTCTAACCACGGGAGCATGTTTGGTAAGCTCACTGGTGTCCGAGCTTTTTGGCCCAGCATCCCTGGCATGTGATTGAAAAGAGGTTGCAGAAGACTTGCGAAAACATCTGTTAGCTGCATGGCTACCATAGCAATTAGAACATTCGTGCCGATAATGGCAATTAGTAAGGAATTTACACTGCCCTTCATTAAAGGCGAAACAAAAACCTTTGCGAAAAGGGGACTGCTGATTGGACGCTAACCTAGGAGCGAACTGAGGCTTTGGAGGTAGCATTAAATTCAACCACAATCCGACGTCCTTAGACCCCCAGTTTAGAGAGGGATGAACCGCCAATTTCTGGCGAAAATTTTCATCATAAGAATACCAAGCCGAACCGCCAAAGTGGCGGAATGCTTCAGCAATAATATCCACATGTTGAAATAAACCCGAGCACTTGCCTGGAAAGCGTTCCCCCAAAACCGCAGCAAAAATACAAAAGGCCTGAAGCCAGTTTTGGAAAGTTTTGGGAATCGCTCTTCTTCTATCCTCCTCAGATCTATCACCTGACAGCTTATCACTTTTAGCCAGAAATTCTTTTGAAGCTGGCAACAATGATAATAGGTCAATGAAGTCACCTCTCCAAATTTTTTCTTTCACTGATTTTGACAAGTGAAAGCCCAGAGGTGATAATATACACGGTAGGGGTTCTTTAAATGAGGATTCACCAACCAAAGTAGCAGAAGGTCTTAGAGGCAAGGCAGGGTTAACAAACTATGAAGGGTTAAAGCTCCTAATATTCGGCAATAAGGTAGCCTCATTATTCATAGATTGCTGCGCATTCAAACCATGCCATACAGAACCAGCGTCAGCATCACCTTCATCCATAGCACCATATAAATGTGCACCTTCATATAAATCTTTAGAATCAGTCATATAACTGCAGCCTGCACCAGATACCTGTGCCCTCTTATTCTCATTAACCTTCATACGAGGATGAAAATTTTCGTTTTCACTGGGGACTTTGCCCATTAATTTACCAACCTCCTCCAATGATTCAGCACCAGAGACCTGTGCTCCCTGACCCAACAAAGCACCATATGAATGTGCCCCTTTCATCTTAAACATGTTAGATAGTGAGATAAAAAGCGCTGACATGTCAGCCATAGATACAGAACACTTCTCACCATCTTCTGGATGTTCACAGTTTGTGGCCACTTGAGGCAGCGGAGTAGCGTCTTTATTCCTCACAGACTGCAGGCTCCCACCTGCTCTCTCCCTGTCAGGTACCTGAGGAGAAGCAGAAATCTTCCGTTTCTTGGCTCTGCCTGGCTGCTTGCGCGGACCGCTCTTCACTAGTACTGACTCTGGGGATGCGATAGCCGCCTCCACAGGCAGAGCTGAACCGTGACCTTCATCCAGGCAACGAAGCAGCCACTCCTCACCGCCCTGTCCCTCTGCCTTCTCTAACAAGCGGCGTAAGAGGGACTCGCGATCCACCGGAGAACTGCGCTGCATGCTGCTGCCGTTGAGGTCCGGTTCAAACGGTCTGAGGCGCCCCGCTCACTGGTCCCTTATATAACCTCTCTCCGCGCGGGCTTTTCGCTTACTGTAGCCGACCAATCCTCTTCTGATCCAGGTAACCAATCCCATGGCTGTTGCTGCCCAGGGAAACTGCTAATATATCATACCTAGAAAATAAAGCACAATATCTGCGGTCCCCTTTGAACTCCCCCATGTTGGTCCAGCATATTGCTAGGACCTTTCATTTTGTTGTCACTCTATATTCGTTTGGGGATATTCCAATATATGTATTGTATAATGCAGTTTATGGATGTTCCTTTGTTCACTTTATGTATTTCATTATAGTGTACTACTATACCGTGGTTTACTCCTGAAGAAGCTCCAACTTCGAGCGAAACATGTCGAGTTCAACGGTTGTTAAATGTACTCAGTTCTAAATGTTATATATGATGAACTTTTAGGAAAATTGTATTTTCCTTTTTATTAATATAATAAATATTGACTTTTACATTTATCTATTGTCATTGGATTACTTTTGGTTTTTCAATCTATATGCTATTATTTGACACCTTTAAAAAATCCCGAGGTATGTGACCTCAAGCCCATCTTTTTAAATTAACTAATCACTGGGATTTGGTGTCCATCTTGTTTTGCTCATTCCTGCCCTTTAAAAATCTACGATTAAGAATTGTTGACTTGCATAAAGCCAGAAAGGGTTATAAAAGTATCTCCAAAAGCCTTGCTGTTCATCAGTCCACGGTAAGACAAATTGTCTATAAATGGAGAAAGTTCAGCACTGCTGCTACTCTCCCTAGGAGTGGGCGTCCTGTAAAGATGACTGCAAGAGCACAGCTATAGACATACAAAAGTCTCTGGCCTATGCTAACATCCCTGTTAGCGAAACTACAATACGTAAAACACTAAACAAGAATGGATTTCATGGGAGGATACCACAGAGGAAGCCACTGCTGTCCAAAAAAAACATTGCTGCACGTTTACAATTTGCACAAGAGCACCTGGATCTTCCACAGCAGTACTGGCGAAATATTCTGTGGACAGATGAAACAAAAGTTGAGTTGAGTTGTTTGGAAGAAACACACAACACTATGTGTGGAGAAAAAGAGGCACAGCACACCAACATCAAAACCTCATCCCAACTGTGAAGTATGGTGGTGGGGGCATCATGGTTTGGGGCTGCTTTGCTGCGTCAGGGCCTGGACGGATTGCTATCATCGAAGGAAAAATAATTCCCAAGTTTATCAAGACATTTTGCAGGAGAACTTAAGGCCATCTGTCCACCAGCTGAAGCTCAACAGAAGAAGGGTGTTGCAACAGGACAATGACCCAAAGCATAAAAGTAAATCAACAACAGAATGGCTTAAACAGAAGAAAATACGCTTTCTGGAGTGGCCCAGTCAGAGTCCTGACCTCAACCCGATTGAGATGCTGTGGCATGACCTCAAGAAAGCGATTCACACCAGACATCCCAAGAATATTGCTGAACTGAAACAGTTCTGTAAAGAGGAATGGTCAAGAATTACTCCTGACCGTTGTAAACGTCTGATCTGCAACTACAGGAAACGTTTGGTTGAAGTTATTGCTGCCAAAGGAGGTTCAACCAGTTATTAAATCCAAGGATTCACATACTTTTTCCACCTGCACTGTGAATGTTTACATGGTGTGTTCAATAAAAACATGGTAACATTTAATTCTTTGTGTGTTATTAGTTTAAGCAAACTGTGATTGTCTATTGTTGTGACTTAGATGAAGATCAGATCACATTTTATGACCAATTTGTGCAGAAATCCATATAATTTTACAAGGGTTCACATACTTTTTATTGCAACTGTATATCCGCTTCAGATCCGGGCCATTGACAAATGACGGCCACAATGTGGATCTGAAAATCCGGGAGGACGTCAATAGGCTATTTCGGCCACTGGGGGGCGCGCGAGCGCCGCCAGCGGCACGCGCGCGCGCCCGGCGCATCACTGAGATGCCGATGCGCGTGCCTGGCGGCCGCGATGTCCGCCAGGTACCCGCGATCGGCGTGTACACAGAGCAGGGACATGGATCTCTGTGTGTAAACACAGAGATCCATGTCCTGTCAGGGAGAGGGGACCGATGCTGTGTCCCTTGTACATAGGGACACAGATCGGTCACCTCCCCCAGTCAGTCCCCTCCCCCACACAGTAGTAATCACTCCCAGGGCACACATTTAACCCCTTACTCGCCCCCTAGTGTTAACCCCTTCCCTGCCATTGTCATTTTTACAGTAACCAGTGCATTTTTATAGCACTGGTCGCTGTAAAAATGACAATGGTCCCAAAATGGTGTCAAAAGTGTCCGATGTGTCCGCCATAATGTCGCAGTCACAATAAAAATCGCTGATCGCCGCCATAACTAGTAAAAAAAAAATTATTAATAAAAATGCAATAAAACTATCCCCTATTTTGTAGACGCTATAACTTTTGCGCAAACCAATCAATAAACGCTTATTGCAATTTTTTTTACCAAAAATATGTAGAAGAATACGTATCGGACTAAACTAAGGAAAAAAATATAAAAAAAAAAAATGGGATATTTATTATAGCAAAAAATAAAAAATATTGTGTTTTTTTCAAAATCGTCGCTCTTTTTTTGTTTATAGCGCAAAAAATAAAAACCGCAGAGGTGATCAAATACCACCAAAAGAAAGCTCTATTTGTGGGAAAAAAAGGACGTCAATTTTGTTTGGGAGTTACATCGCACGACCGCGCAATTGTCATTCAAATCGTGACAGCGCTGAAAGCTGAAAATTGGCCTGGGCAGGAAGGGGGTTTAAGTACCCAGTAAGCAAGTAGATATACAGTCTCGTGTGTATATATATATATTTCTTTCTCGTACATCACGGGACACAGAGCGACATAGTCATTACTAATGGGTTATATAGATACCGTCAGGTGCTGGCACTGGCAACTTCCAAAACCGGAAGTACCCTCCCCTATATAAGCCCCTCCCATCCGGGAGCACCTCAGTTTTTTGCCAGTGTCTAAGGTGTTGGCCAAGAAGAAACATGTGTTTTTCACTGAGCTTGCGTACAGGTTCTTTTGGGCCTCAGTAAGCTATTCCGGATCCGACCAAAAAAGCTTCATAGCTAAACGGTCGGTACCCGGGCCTTGCAGAGAAGAGCAAGGTTTTGCCTGTAATGCTTCTCTTAGGAGAGCTGGACCCTGGGATCCAGAGCTCTGGTCATACCCACGACCAAGATGTTTTCTGTGCAGGGTGCTATACAGGTCCAGGGGAGTGGAATCCTTGGGAACCCGGTCCCTGAAGGTTTGATTACAATGCCTGCCGTGATAGGTGAAGTTTGGGCTTTTGTGGACCAAACAAAGTCCTGCGGCGGGGAACAGGTAAGTGGGGGCCCCCAGGAACTTGGTTCTATTGGGGGACCCCCAAGCCTAATTTGTCTTTCTGTCTGTTACCTAATGGTATTCCCGCAAAATTCTGTGCATGCCTGTAACTACTAAAAAAATGTAATAATTTTTAATGGTGGTCAAGAAAAAAAAATAATTTTTTTTTTATATATATATATATTTAATATATTAGACTGCGGTACCTGTGTTTGTCCACTAGAGGCCGCTGTGGAATGTTTTCTTGTCATGTGGACTAGCTTCTTCTCAGCAGAGCAAAGTCCAGGCAGATGGTGAGTTCTCTTATAGGAAACTGCTTCCTCTGCCATGTTGCAGTGCTCGTCCATCCCCCGGCCTGCGGCAAAGAGGGGCCCTGGCTCCTGTCCCTTGTTACCATATTTGAAATTAGCGCCAAAGGCGCACGTGCCTCTATATATAGAGGTGAGCCGGGAAAGGGGGCGGAGCCTGGGGGATGACGCTCTGTGCGCGCCGCAGCGCTTTTGCGCATGTGCGGGCGTCCCAGCAGTTTAAAAAAAAAAAAAAACACAATATTGTAGTGAGCTGGCTATGAAGTACAGAGACAGAGCTGGCAACATTTAAAGGCATACAGCAAGCGGTTGATACAGGCATCCCCTAGAAAGGCACATTAGTAGACACCAACTGTGATATAGCAGCAATTGTGCTAGACTATTCTCAGTAAAAGTGGTGTATTACGGCTGGAATACCTCAGCTTTAGGCTTAGGAATATGCCGTCCAGAAGCTCCGGAACTGAATCTTCCAGGAAGCGAAGGGGGTCTCATCGGGCTCGGAGGATCTTGGGCATACTCCTGCTGCACCAGTCTCCCCTGAAGTTCAGAGGTAAGTGACCGTAGAGACCCCGCAGGGGTACTTGGTACTGTGGCTGTCCTCAGTCACCTGCTCCTGTGTATGTAACAGAGGAGGTTTTTTCCTCAGCTCTGGGAGGATTAGAGAGAGATTGTCAACATTTATCGCTGCCTCCCTGTCAGGGAAAGCACGCCCGATCTCCGTCTCCTCCTTCAGAGTGCCTGTTAGCAGAGCAACAGTCCCATACAGGGATCGACCTGCCTGAAGGGGATCAGGATAAGGTTGATTCTGTTATAGAGGAATCAACAGTGGGGGAACCTTTTCTCAGCATCTCAAGCTGAAAGATTATGGGTTCAGTCTCTGACTAACATGGTCCGATCAGCATTTAAAAATGCACCTTGCGGAACCATCAACCACTACTGTATCCTCGTTGGGGTCGCTAGAAGCCCCCAGACTGTTTGTTCTTTTCCACTTCACCCTTTACTGAAAGGGCTCATTTACCAGGATTGGGAACGTCCTGAGAAAATATTTATTCCCCCAAGAGATTTCCGGTGGTCTATCCCATGGAGGATAAGTTCATCAAAAAAAAAAAAATGGAAGGTCCCTACAATGGACGCAGCCATCTCTTGTATGTATAAATCACTGACATGTCCAGTGGATAATGTCCAAATGTTCAAGAACCCAATAGATAAAAGATTGGAGTCCTTATGAAAATCTGCTTGGTGATACAACCAGCAGTAGCAGCTATTGGGGTCTGCTAAGCAGTGAAGGATCAGTTGAAACAGGTCTTGAGGGACTTGACAGATCAGCAGGCTTTGCCCTAGCTGATCTACCTAGAGCCTTAGGCTTTGCGGTTGACGCCATAGAGGATTCAGTCCATCAGGCCTCCCGCCTTACGCTGTCTATAGTACATATGCGTAGGCTCCTATGGCTCAAAAACTGGTCTGCTGAAGCTCCCTGTAAAGAATGGCTGGTTAGCGTCCCATTTCATGGTGAACGCTTATTCAGGGAAAACCTGGACAAATATATCCAGAAAATTTCCAGCGGTAAAAATACGCTCTTGCCGGTTAAAAGCAGAGTTAGAGGTCCCTCTTTAAGAGGCCTGCTTCTCCAGTCCCTGGGGCATCGGCTGTGTAACAGTTCCGACGGCCTCCTCGGTCAAATCCCGGGGGTAAAAAACAGGGACAGTAGCAGGGTAATGAGAAACCCTGGGTCAGGGGAGGTACAAAACCTCCCCCAAAGTTAAATTCATGAAGCCCCCACTCAGTCGGGTGGGGGGAGGACTCCAGTTGTTCGCAAGAGACCTGGCGGGACACGATCAAGACAGATAGGTGCTCTCCGCAGTAGGTTTGGGATACAGTTTGGAGTTAAAAGACTCTCCTCCTTCCCATTTTTGAGGTCAAACGTGCCAAGGGATCCCCGGAAGAGAGAGTCCCTCCTGTTGGCACTAGAACAACTATTGCTCCAAGGAGTAATTATGGAGGTTCCCCTGGAAGAATGAGGGTTCGGGTTTTACTCAAACCTCTTTACAGTCCCGAAGCAAACGCGGACGGGAGGCCCATATTAATTCTAAAAGGGCTATACAAATTCCTGTATATCAGGACTTTCCGATGGAGTCGATCCGATCGGTGGCCACTGCCCTACAAGGGGAGGATTGGTTAGCCACGATCGACATCAAAGATGCTTATTTGCACATTCCCATCTTTCCAGTCCACCAAAAATTTCTACGCTTTGCAGTAGAAGGGCGCCATTTTCAGTTCAGAGCCTTACCCTTCGGTTTGGCCACAGCACCACGAGTGTTTACAAAAATTCTGGCCCTTTATTGGCCAATCTAAGAACACAAGGTGTAATGATAATGGCATATCTGGATGACTTGTTGCTGATAGACCACTCAGTGAAAAAACTAGACGTGGTCGTTCACAAGACGATCAAGTATCTGGAATCTCACGGTTGGATTATCAACCGAGACAAGTCAGCCCTAAAAACCAGTCAAAAGTCTGGAATACTTGGGGCTAAGGTTGGATTCAGGCCAGAGAAAAATATTCTTGCCTCGAGGAAAGGTGTTGTCTTTGAAAGATTTGATCCACTTAGTGGGTACAAAAAAGACAGCCGTCCATACGCCTGTATATGAGGCTGCTGGGAAAAATGGTGGCATCATTCGAAGCAGTACCCTACGGTCAATTCCATTCAAGGAATTTGCAAGGGGCCATACTGTCAGCCTGGAACAAAAAAGTTCAGGCCCTAGACTTACAATGTCCTTGTCCCCTTCCGTTCGCAAGAGCCTCCGTTGGTGGTTGGTTCCCCAGAATCTGGAAAAAAAGAAATCCTTCAGTCCGATTTCTTGGAAGGTGGTCACTACAGATGCCAGCCTTATAGGCTGGGGAGCAGTACTGGAGCAATAGTCTCTCCAGGGCAGATGGTCGGATGCAGAAAAGGCCCTGCCCATCAATCTCTTAGAGATACGAGCAGCCCGGTATGCCCTAGTAGCATGGACATCCAAACTCCAAGGGTCCCCTGTCAGAATGCAATCAGACAATGCCACAGCAGTGGCATATATCAATCATCAGGGGGGCACCAGGAGTCGTGCAGCCCAGAGGGAAGTAAATTACATCCTGAAATGGGCAGAAAAATATGTCCCAGCCATATCTGCGGTATTCATTCCAGGAGTGGAGAATTGGAAGGCGGACTTTCTAAGTCGCCAGCAATTAGGCCCAGAGGAAGGGTCCCTTCACCCCGAGGTTTTCTGGACAATATGTCAGCGGTGGGGAACATCGGATGTAGATCTTCTAGCATCCAGATTCAACGCAAAGGGGGACAGGTTTGTCTCTCGGACAAGGGATCCCCTAGCTTGCGGCTCGGATGCCCTAGTGTTCCCTTGGGATCAGTTCAAGCTGATATATGCATTCACACCGCCACAATGGTTACCTCGATTACTCCGCAGAATCAGGGTAGAAAAGAAACCGGTGATTCCGGTGGCTCCAGCGTGGCCCCGAAGAGCGTGGTACGCGGAGATTGTAAAATTTCAGTGGGGAGTCCTTGGACTCTCCCACGTCGTCCGGCTTTCGCAAGGACCGATATACCACCCTTCCTTACCAGCCCTAGGTTTGACGGCCTGGCTATTGAAGCCCACATTCTAAAAAAGAGAGGGCTCTCTAATGCTGTGGTATCTACCATGATCAATGCCAGGAAGCCGGTATCCAGGCAGATCTACTATAGAATCTGGAAGGCGTACATCGCGTGGTGTGAGGCCAAGAAATGGCATCCACATAAGTACGTAATGGGTAGGATTCTGGACTTCCTACAGTGGGCTGTAGATAGGAAGCTTGCCTTGAGTACTATCAAGGGTCAGATTTCGGCCTTGTCAATATTTTTTCAAAGGCCCTTGGCTTCGCATTCACTAGTCAAAGCCTTTATACAAGGAGTGATGCGTATTAGTCCTCCGGTTAATATTCCCATATGTCTATGGGATCTAAACTTGGTTCTGTCGGTTCTACAGAAACAACCATTTGAACCATTACAGCATATTTCCTTGGTGCTTCTCACCAGGAAATTGATTTTTCTAGTAGCCATTTGTTCGGCTAAAAGAGTATCGGAATTAGCAGCTATGTCCTGTAAGGAGCCATATCTGGTTATCCATAAGGACAGAGTAGTGTTACGTCCTCATCCAGCCTTTCTTCCTATGGTGGTATCGAGGTTTCATTTGAACCAAGATGTGGTTCTTCCTTCTTTTTTCCCCAAACCTACTTCGGTAGAGGAAAAGTTATTGCATTCTTTGGATGTAGTAAGAGCAGTTAAAGCTTATCTAAAAGTCACTGCTCAGATTCGCAGAACGGATACTTTGTTTATTCTGCCGGAAGGCCCCAGAAAGGGTCAGGCAGCGTCAAAATCTACTTTAGCCAAGTGGATTCGACAGGTCATTATGCAAGCTTATGGCTTGAGAAGGAGACCGCCTCCGTTCAAAGTTAGAGCGCACTCCACGAGAGCAGTTGGAACTTCATGGGCAGTGCATCACCAGGCCTCCCTGGCTCAAATCTGTAAGGCCGCAACGTGGTCTTCAGTTCACACGTTTACTAGGTTCTACCAGGTGGACGTTAGAAGTCAGGAGGATGTCGCCTTTGGGCGCAGTGTGTTGCAGGCCGCAAAAGATCCTCATGTCTGATAGCGCTCAGCTTATATATGGTGTATCCCCCCCCTCATTGGGCATTGCTTTAGGACATCCCATTAGTAATGACTATGTCGCTCTGTGTCCCGTGATGTACGAGAAAGAAAATAGGATTTTTATAACAGCTTACCTGTAAAATCCTTTTCTTAGGAGTACATCACGGGACACAGAGCTCCCGCCCCTCTTTGGGGACACTTATTGCTTTGCTACAAAACTGAGGTGCTCCCGGATGGGAGGGGCTTATATAGGGGAGGGTACTTCCGGTTTTGGAAGTTGCCAGTGCCAGCACCTGACGGTATCTATATAACCCATTAGTAATGACTATGTCGCTCTGTGTCCCGTGATGTACTCCTAAGAAAAGGATTTTACAGGTAAGCTGTTATAAAAATCCTATTATCCACTGCATCCAGTGTAGCTGGATCTGACTGCAGGCCGTTCCTGGTGTACTTTTTCTAATATACTTCAGGCAGGCAGGTGATTCCGTTAGCTGCAGTGCATTTAATATATATATATATACAGTCTTGTGTGTGTGTGTGTGTGTGTATATATATATATATATATATATATATATATATATATATATATATATATATATATATATACATATATATATATATATATATAGTTACATAGTTAGTCAGGTTGAAAAAATACAAAGTCTATCCAGTTCAACCATAAAAAATAAAATAAAAAAAATATCGTACAATCCCATATACCCAATTCTATACCCACAGTTGATCCAGGAGGAAGGCAAAAAACCCCAGCAGAGCATGATCCAATTTACTACAGCAGGGGAAAAAAATCCTTCCTGATCCCCCGAGAGGCAATCGGATTTACCCTGGATCAACTTTACCTATAAATGTTAGTACTCAGTTATATTATGTATGTAGCGGGGGTTCCAAATTTAGGGACTGCTATACCAAATTTAGAGGTGATTTGAGTAGTAGTTGACTCAAATCTTTTCAATTGCTGGACTCTGTCTTGTTGCTATTTCACCTGGTGTGCAGTTCCCCTAAGTATGGGTGGCGCTGTCATCTATACTCGGGGTCGAACTACAGGTGATGGGGCAGCGATTTGGTGTCTCCTCTCGGCAGCCGTACAGTGGGTGTGGTGGACCTGCTGTGCATGCCGGGAGGGGATACAAAAGGGGCAGACGCCATTGGAGAGTGAGCAATTCCCGAGGCCCATGCCCGGAGGGAGAACCTATAGTCCAGGTTCAAGTGCATGGCCCTCCAGGCCATGGGGCCATGTGCGCCTCAGTCCCAGGCACCTTTAGTCCTGGGACTGCAACTTCAGCCCTGGGCCAAGCACCTTTAGCTGGAGCCCACTCCGGGAGGAAGAATCCCAGAGTGCCGCCTTGCGAGGGGACCCGTTTCTGGAAGAGGAGACTGGAGGAGGACCGTTCCGAAGGACTGGTGAGGAAATCACAGTGAAGGAAGGGGCCCAGTAACTCTCTGGAGGGATGTCATCCATCCGGAAACCAGGGGCCTAATATCTGGACCATCAGGAGGTTTGGGGTACCATAGATCCTGTGGCAGAGGATCGCCTAGACGCATCCATTAGGGAACTGAATTGACTGTTCGAGCTACACACCGGCTGCTAGTGCCATTGGGGACTATCCGGGTGAGCTGTTCCCACTTGGAATCAAGTGGCGACGAAGCCAGGAGTGCCTGAATTCCATCTGTCTTCCTAACACCTTTCTCCTTTCATGCATAAGAAAATAAAGCTCTACGTTGGAGTGATATACTGGTGTGGACCTTGGAGTTACTTGGGGCATAGAGACTTTGTCCTTACACACTAGGGACAGAGACCAACACTGAGGGGATCGCTGCAAAGACCCGTAAGGAAACTAAGTGTGCCTAACCTCTGCAACCCAGGGGGTACGGGCATGAAAGAGACCACACGCTCCGTCCTCTCCAGTGAACGAGCCAAAGAGTGGAGAAGGAGGGTGGCAGGGTGGCCGCTTCATGTACATTTGGGAAAGTATCCAGGCCTTTCTTAAAGCAATCTACTGAGCTGGCCAGAACCACCTCTGGAGGGAGTCTGTTCCACATTTTCACAGCTCTTACTGTGAAGAAACCTTTCCGTATTTGGAGATGAAATCTTTTTTCCTCTAGACGTAAAGAGTGCCCCCTTGTCTTTTGTGTTGACCGTAAAGTGAATAACTCAACACCAAGTTCACTATATGGACACCTTATATATTTGTACATGTTAATCATATCCCCCCTTATTCTCCTCTTCTCAAGAGTGAATAAATTCAGTTCCTCTAATCTTTCCTCATAGCTGAGCTCCTCCATGCCTCTTATCAGTTTGGTTGCCCTTCTCTGCACTTTCTCCAGTTCCCCGATATCCTTTTTGAGAACTGGTGCCCAAAACTGAACTGTATATTCCAGATGAGGTCTTACTAATGATTTGAACAGGGGCAAAATGATATCTCTCTCTCTGGAGACCATACCTCTCTTAATACAAGAAAGGACTTAGCTCGCTTTGGAAACCGCAGCTTGGCATTGCATGCCATTATTGAGCTTATGATCTACCAAAACCCCCAGCTCCTTCTCCACTACGGATCCCCCCAGTTGTATTCCCCCTAGTATGTATGATGCATTCATATTCTTAGCCCCCAAGTGCATAACTTTACATTTATCAACATTAAACCTCATCTGCCACATAGTCGCCCAATTAGACAGAGCATTGAGGTCGGTTTGTAAATTGGCGACATCATGTAAGGACGTTATTCCACTGCATAGCTTGGTGTCATCTGCAAAGACAGAAATGTTACTTTTGATCCCAGACCCAATATCATTTTTAAAGATATTAAAAAGTAAGGGTCCCAGCACTGAACCTTGGGGTACACCACTGATAACCTTAGACCATTCAGAGTAAGAATCATTAACCACTACTCTCTGAATTCTGTCTTTTAGCCAGTTTTCTATCCATTTACAAACTGATATTTCCAATCCTGCAGACTTTACCTTACACATGAGCCGTGTGTGCGGAACTGTATCGAACGCTTTTGCAAAATCCAAGTATACCACGTCCACCGCCACCCCTCTGTCCAACCTCTTCATAAAAAGAAATCAGGTTTGTCTGACAACTTCTGTCTTTCATGAATCCATGCTGTCTGTTGCTTAAATAGTTTTTTTTCCAGCAAGAACTCATCTATGTGGTCTTTTATTAATCTCTCCAGTATCTTCCCAACTATAGAAGTTAAACTAACAGGTCTATAGTTACTTGGTAAAGACTTTGTTCCCTTTAAATATAGGCACCACATTGGCCCTGCGCCAATCCAGTGGTACTATTCCTGTCATTAATGAGTCCCTAAAAATTAGATACAATGGCTTTGAAATTACAGAGCTCAATTCTTTTAAGATCCGTGGGTGTATGCCATCTGATCCAGGTGCTTTATTCACCTTTATTCTGTCTATATATTTCTGGACCATATCACTTTTGAGCCATTGTGGATTTGGGGCTGTGTCACTACCACCCCCATTATGGGCATGATCTCCCCCATGCTCCATTGTATACACAGAGCTGAAGAAAGTATTTAATAAATTAGCCTTCTCTTTGTCCCCAGTGACCCACTCTAGATTATTTTGTAAAGGGCCTACATGCTCAGACTTGACCTTTTTACTATTAATATATTTGAAGAATTTTTTGGGGTTTGTCCTACTATCTTTTGCAATCTGTCGTTCGTTTTGAATTTTTGCATCCTTGATTTCCTTTTTACATATCCTGTTATATTCTTTGTAACATTTAAACGACACTAGTGTTCCTTCATTTTTATATTTTTTAAAAGCTCTTTTCTTATTGTTTATAGCTTTTTTAACTTTAACCGTGAGCCACATAGGTTTTATTTTTAGCCTTTTAAACTTATTGCCCATGGGAATATACTTTGCAGTGAGTTCACAAACAGTCTATTTGAAGAATTCCCATTTCTGTTCTGTGCCCATTGATGCCAATATTCTCTCCCAGTCTAAGTCCTGGAGAGCAGCCCTCATCCTTGGAAAATTTGCTTTATTGAAATTAAGTGTTTTTATCTTTCCTGTATGTATTTCTTGCTTACAGCTAACATCAAATGAAATCATGTTATGGTCACTGCTACCCAGATGTTCCTTTATCTGAACATTAGTAATACGCTCTGCATGGTTTGCGATTACCAGGTCCAACAGAGCATCACTACTAGTTGGGGCCTCAATAAACTGGACCATAAAATTTTCCTGCAATAGGCTTATAAATTTTTGTTCTTCAACTGTCCCAGCAGTGCCATTACTCCAGTCAATTTCTGGGTAGTTAAAATCCCCCATTATTATCACCGTCCCAGCCCTTGCAGCCCTTTCCATCTGTGCAAGGAGCTGAGTCTCCACCTCCTCATTAACATTGGGTGGTCTATAACAAACTCCAATGATTAACTTTGAACTACGCACATCTATATGCAGTTCCACCCATAATGCTTCAGCCTCATCACACTCTCCATCAACCAGGTCCTCTTTCACGCTTGTTTTGAGATCACTTCTCACATAGAGACAGACCTCGCCACCTTTCCTTTTTACCCTGTCTCTCCGAAAGAGTGCATAGCCAGGAATATTAATAGCCCAGTCATGTGAGGATTGAAGCCAAGTTCCAGCAATACCGATTACGTCATAGCTCTCCTCATGCACCAGAGCTTCCAACTCACCTATTTTGCTTGGCAGACTTCTGGCATTGGTGAACAAACACTTTAATGTATTTTACATTTTTCTCTGGTGTTTTTCATATCATTTTTAGTAGTACAAATGGCACTATAGTTTCCAATGGCTGTTTGCAACATGGGAACTTTCTTGTCACCTGCCATAACCCTCCCCCCATCTATCCCCATTTGACTCTCTATTAATGTCTGACCCCTAACTGACCTGTGTGCCTGATGTAATTCTAGTTCACCCTCCCCCTCAATCCTAGTTTAAATACTCCTCCAGCCTTACCATAAACCTCTCCCCCAGCACAACAGACCCCCTTCCTTTCAAGTGCAAACCGTCTTTAGCATATAGGTTGCACCCCAATGAAAAGTCAGCCCAGTGCTCTAGAAACCCAAATCCCTCCTACCTACACCAGGTCTTTAGCCATGCATTCAGCTCTCTAATCTCCCCCTGCCTTTCCTGTGTTGCGCATGGCACAGGCAATATTTCAGAGAATATCACCTTGGAGGTCCTTGCCTTCATCTTGCAGCCTAGTTCTTTAAATTGATTCTTAAGGAGCCTCCACCTTCCATGTATACTGTCATTGGTTCCAACGTGGACCAAGACAGCTGGGTCATGCCCAGCCCCTCCCAGTAATTTATCCACCGGGTCCACCACATGCCGAACCCTGGCACCAGGGAGACAGCAAACCATTCGGTTGAGGCGATCCTGGCGACAAATTATTCAGTCCTTTTGATTATAGAATCCCCTATAACCACTAACTGTCTAGGCCTACCTGCACTCCCCTCACCACCTCTACTAGATGGGTTGCTCTCCCGGCTGTTAGGGGTAGCAGTGACATCTAGGGCTGCCACCTCTGTGTTTGCCACCTCCACATCTTCACCCATCTTGGAAAATTTGTTTTGATGCACAAATACAGGACTGGCCTTCTTTTTCTCCCTCTAACTACATTAACCCATCTTCCTATCTGATAATCCTGACTTGCCCCTCCACATCAGCCCTACTGACCACCTGCTCAGCGAGCAGAGGACCCCTTTCAAGGTTGTCCTTTCTGCCCAGTGTTGCAACTTGCTCCTCCAGATCTCTAATGCGAGCTTCTAGAAGGGCAACCTGCTCACATCTGTCACAGCGGTATCCATCCTGGAGCTGTTGCACCAATTTTGCATACATGTGGCACACTGTGCACTGAGCAAAACCTTCAACCCTGCTAGCATTAATTTCCCAGTTACAATATAATTACTTGTAGGAAGTTTAAGATGTTACTCACAGTTTAGAAGACTCCTGTCTTAACTCCTGTTTTAAACTCCTGTTTTTTAACTGTCCACTTTAGTTCAAAATTCCACTTATGTTCACAAAATCCATATGCAAGCCACCATCAGCAGGGAGCCAGATCCTAGGGGAGTTTGTACAGACACTTATATACTCACCTGTGAACAATTAACCACTCCCCTTAATTAGCAGAAGGAAAAAAAAGCTGTTTAAAAAGTGTCGGAGAAAGGAGGGGGGAGGGGGAAGTATTTTTAAAACTGATAAACGTATGAAATAAAGGACAAAAATTAAAATAAAAAAATCAACACTTGCAAGCAGAAGCAGTTAAAAGCAAAACTCCTGGTTTTTAGCTGTCCACTTTAGTTCAAAATTCCACTTATGTTCACAAAATCCACATGCAAGCCACCATCAGCAGGGAGCCATATATATATCTCCGCTGCATCCAGTGTAGCTAGATCTGACTGCAGGCCGTTCCTGGTGTACTTTCTCTAATATACTTCAGGCAGGCAGGTGATTCAGTTAGCTGCAGTGCATTTAAAATATATATATACAGTCTCGTGTGTGTATGTATATGTATATGTATATATATATATATATATATATATATATATATACATATCCACTGCATCCAGTGTAGCTAGATCTGACTGCAGGCCATTCCTGGTGTACTTTTTCTAATATACTTCAGGCAGGCAGGTGATTTAGTGAGCTGCAGTCCATTTAATATATATATATATATATATATATATATATATTGTGACAGCAGGAAGGTAAAGTCACCTGGTTGCATCCAGGGGGTAGATATATTTCGCCCAGATTCAGGCTTTACGCCGACTTATACAACTAGGTGGAGAGTTGTATAAGCCCAGATGGGGCTAGTGGGCTCATGGATGACTCATACCTCTAGGGAGAGTGTGGGGCGTCGTGCAGACAGGGAGTTGATGAGACCAGCTGAAGCTTGTCAGCTCATTTAGGCCTCTATAAGAACTCCCAGCTTCATTAGATGTTAGCTCATGCCTGGAACCAGACCTGTGTGGACTGTCTAGGGAGAGTGAACCCCTGTGCGGTGAGACAAAGCCTGTGTGGCTATTTGCTTGGACATTTAAAACCAGGGACTTAGGGACTAGGACAGCACTAGGCTGATCCCAGTTGTTAGTTAGGAAACCTGTATGTTTAGTCAGAGGTCAAGTTGACCAGGATTTATTTTGTTTATGTTTCTTTTGCTTTGCTGTGTTTTGTCACTGTAAATAGAAAATAAACCGCACCTTTTTGATTTTGAAAACCACAACCTCCGTTTGCTGGGCCTGTTTTTGTGTGGGGAGCCCATCCCGGGGGTCACACACACCCGCTGCCGAGTTAACCCCCTCACAGTTGGTGGAGAATGCGGGCAGTTTTTTTTTAAGCCAGCATGGAGGAGATACTGAAACAGCTGGCTCTAGCAAATGCCAATCAACAGCAGACAAATGCAGGTTTGCAAAAGAGCCTTGCAGCTCATCAACAGAGCCTTGCAGCTCAACAACAGAACTTCGCAGCCCAGCAGCAAGCTCATCAACAGAGCCTTGCAGCCCAGCAGCAAGCTCATCAACAGAGCCTTGCAGCCCAGCAGCAGACAAACGCAACTTTGCAACAGAGTCTGGAGGCTCAGCAACAAGCCCAGCAGCAATCTGAGGCCCGCTTCATAGACCTGTTGCAGAAGCAAGAGCAGAGACTACAACAACAGATGGAAGCAGTAATGCAGCAACGTCCGCAGACCAGTGAGGAAAGCCGTCCCACTAATACCGCGTCCTTTGGGGTGAGTCGTTTATTGACAAAAATGACTGGAGAGGATGATCCAGAGGTATTTTTGACCACATTTGAAAGGGCCGCTGAAAGAGAAAAGTGGCCTGAGGAGCAGTGGGCTGGACTGGTGGCTCCTCTGTTAACTGGTGAATCGCAGAAAGCTTACTATGACCTAGAGCCTAACCAAGCAAAAGACTATGTGATGCTAAAAGCTGAAATATTGGCAAGGCTGGGTGTCACCCTGGCTGTCCGGGCTCAGCGTGTGCATAACTGGACTTTCCAGCTTGGAAAACCCCCCAGGTCTCAAATGTATGATCTCATTCACCTGAGCAGAAAGTGGCTACAGCCAGAGACTTTGTCCGCACCAAAGATTGTGGAACGTGTTGTAATGGATCGGTTTTTGAGAGCTCTTCCTACTGCCATCCAAAAGTGGGTAAGCCATGGAGACCCAGAGACGGCCGATGGTCTTGTGGATCGTGTGGAGAAATACTTGGCTACAGAGAACCTGACGGCCTCTTCCAGAGACACTCAGACTTTCCACCCTAAGACCAGACCATCCCCAGGGGCGGATAAGAGGATTCCAAGGGGTGAGGGTGGAGAGAGTGAGAGGGTGGGAGCTCTACCCCAAGTTTGGCGAGAACAGCCTGGGAAATCAGCGGCTCAAGAGGCGGCAAGAAGGATCGTTTGCTACCGCTGCCGGCAAGCGGGACATATTGCAGCCAATTGCCCGGTTGTGGAGGAACCCATGCAGTGGGACTTTCTGACGGGCAGACGTCAGTCGCTGTGTGCGACAGTCGCATGCACTGCCATTCGAGGAACTGAGAAACATTTATGCAAAATGTGTGTTAATGGTAGAAATGTTGTGGTATTGCTGGATTCAGGTAGCCTTGTGACCCTGATAAAGGCTGAGTTAGTTAAAACAGAGGTCTCTGGGAATAGCAAGGTAGCTGTTATTTGTGTGCATGGGGACACCCGAGAGTATCCAGTGACTACAGTGTGTTTCGAGACCCCCAAAGGTACCCTCTTTCATCCAGTGGGCTTAGTATCTCAGTTACCGCATGACGCCATTGTGGGAAGGGATTTTCCGAAGTTCTGGGAACTGTGGGATGATCCTGAGCCCCCCACTGGTGCCCCTATGTACCAGGAATGTGATAGCCAGAACTCCCCTGAGAGTGGTGAGGACTCTCCGGAATTTCCCTTATCAGTATTGGCAGGGGAGACTCAAGAAACTGGAGAGGAGCCCACCTCCTCAGACGAAAACCTACCGTCTGTGGAGTTTTCTGATCTTGAGGTTCACAGGGAAAACTTTGCCACAGAACAGTTGAAAGACCCCGCCCTAATAAAGGCACGGGAAAACGTAGTGAAAATAGATGGCGAGTTAGTGAACCCAGATAATACCTGCACTTACCCATACTTCAGCGTAGAGAAGGACCTACTGTATCGGGTGGCAAAAAGGGCAGAAGAAACCGTTGAGCAGCTTGTGGTGCCCAAACCTTACAGGAAGTTGGTGTTGGAGTTGGCCCATGGGCACATTCTTGGAGGTCATCTGGGGACAGAGAAAACCCGAGAGAGGGTATTACAGAGATTCTATTGGCCGGGGGTGATGAAGGACATAGAAAATTATTGTTCCTCCTGCCCTGTGTGTCAGAGGTCGGCCCCGATGCCACATTTCCGTAGCCCGCTGGTCCCTCTACCCATCATTGAGGTCCCGTTTGAGAGGATCGCCATGGATTTGGTAGGTCCTATAATCAAGTCCGCTAGGGGGCACCAGTACATATTAGTTATAATGGACTTTGCCACCCGTTATCCAGAAGCGATCCCTCTCCGAAATACCTCGGCCAAAACCATAGCCAAAGAGCTATCTCTTGTGTTTAGCTGGGTGGGTATTTGTAAAGAACTGCTTACGGACCAAGGTACACCCTTTATGTCCCGGGTTATGAAGGAGCTGTGTAAATTGTTCAAAGTGACGCAATTACGTACATCTGTGTATCACCCCCAAACCGATGGGCTGGTTGAAAGATTCAACAAAACCCTAAAACAAATGTTGAAGAAAGTGGTGGATAGAGATGGAAAGGATTGGGACTGTCTACTTCCTTATCTGATGTTTGCTATTAGGGAGGTGCCCCAATCCTCTACGGGATTCTCCCCCTTTGAGTTACTGTATGGGAGACACCCAAGAGGGCTGTTGGATATTGCCAAGGAAACTTGGGAAAGTGAGAGTTCTCCCCACAGGAGTGTGATTGAGCATGTCGCCCTGATGCAAGACCGAATTGCACAGGTAATGCCCATCGTGAAGGAACATTTGGCCCAAGCGCAGTTAGCACAGCAGAGAGTGTACAACCGTGGAGCCAAGACCCGTACCTTTTCCCCGGGGGATAGGATACTGGTACTTGTCCCTACGGTTGAAAGTAAATTCCTTGCCAAATGGCAAGGCCCCTACGAGATAATGGAAAAAGTGAGCGAAGTGAATTACAAGGTCAGACAACCAGGAAGGCGAAAGCCCGAACAGATCTATCACGTTAATCTGTTGAAAGCCTGGAGGGATAGAGAGTCCCTAGTCGCAGACACTTGGTCACCAGCTCAAACTGGTTGCGTGATTCCTGAGGTTGGAATAGCAGCCACCTTGTCACAACCCCAACAACAGGAGGTTAAGGAGTTTGTGCTTCGCAACAAGGAGGTATTCTCTGAGCTGCCGGGACAAACATCTGGGGTAGAGCATGACATCATTACCCCGCCCGGTGAAAGGGTGAAGTTAAAACCCTATCGGATCCCAGAGGCCCGACGGGAGGCAATACGGGAGGAAGTACAGAAAATGCTGAACTTAGGGGTGATAGAGGAGTCCCAAAGTGATTGGTCTAGTCCCATTGTGTTGGTGCCTAAACCGGATGGGAGCTGGCGATTTTGTAACGATTTTCGTCAGTTGAACAAAGTTACAAAATTTGACACCTACCCCATGCCACGTATAGATGAGTTGGTCGACCGGCTGGGAACAGCCCGATACATGACGACTCTTGACCTCACAAAAGGGTATTGGCAAATCCCCCTGGCCAAGTCGGCCAAAGAGAAAACCGCATTTGTAACCCCAGACGGGGCGTTCCAATATAAAAGAATGCCGTTCGGGTTACAGAATGCGCCGGCCACATTCCAGCGGAAAATGGACCAGATGCTGAGGCCCCATCGGAAGTATGCTGCGGCTTACCTGGATGACGTAATTGTCCATAGCACAGATTGGGCCTCACATCTGCCAAAAGTGCAAGCAGTCCTGGACTCTGTTCGGGAAGCGGGGTTTACGGCTAACCCCAAGAAGTGTACCATTGGGCAGGAAGAGGCCAAATATCTTGGGTACACCATTGGGAGGGGAGTAATAAAACCCCAACTCAACAAAGTCGAGGCCATCCAGAGTTGGCCACGTCCCAACAGCAAGAAGCAGGTACGAGCCTTTCTGGGAATCGCTGGGTATTATCGGCGATTCATTCCCCACTTTGCTTCTAAGGCTGTGCCCCTAACCAACCTGACGAAGGGGAAAGGGTCGGTCATGATTAAATGGACCCCCGAGGCTGAGGCAGCATTCCAATTCTTGAAACAAGCCTTATGTAGCCAGCCAGTGTTGTACTCACCCGACTTCTCTAAAGACTTTGTCGTACAAAGTGATGCGTCAGATGTGGGGTTAGGAGCAGTATTGTCCCAGGTCTGGAACGGGGAAGAACACCCAGTCATTTACCTCAGCAGGAAGTTGAAGTCCCATGAGGTAAATTACGCCACCGTTGAAAAGGAGTGTTTAGCGGTGAAGTGGGCTCTAGATTCCCTTCGGTACTACCTGCTAGGTAGGCACTTTGACTTGGTTACGGATCACGCTCCGTTAAAGTGGATGGCTCAAAACAAGGAAACAAATAGAAGAGTGAATAGGTGGTTCCTGGCCCTCCAGGAATTCAACTTCACAGTAAAGCATCGCCCTGGCGTTCAAATGGGGAATGTGGATGCTTTGTCTCGAGTACATGAATGCCTGATTGCTGGTGTTCCAACCCCGAGGTTAAAACAAGAGGGGGGGGGGTATGTGACAGCAGGAAGGTAAAGTCACCTGGTTGCATCCAGGGGGTAGATATATTTCGCCCAGATTCAGGCTTTACGCCGACTTATACAACTAGGTGGAGAGTTGTATAAGCCCAGATGGGGCTAGTGGGCTCATGGATGACTCATACCTCTAGGGAGAGTGTGGGGCGTCGTGCAGACAGGGAGTTGATGAGACCAGCTGAAGCTTGTCAGCTCATTTAGGCCTCTATAAGAACTCCCAGCTTCATTAGATGTTAGCTCATGCCTGGAACCAGACCTGTGTGGACTGTCTAGGGAGAGTGAACCCCTGTGCGGTGAGACAAAGCCTGTGTGGCTATTTGCTTGGACATTTAAAACCAGGGACTTAGGGACTAGGACAGCACTAGGCTGATCCCAGTTGTTAGTTAGGAAACCTGTATGTTTAGTCAGAGGTCAAGTTGACCAGGATTTATTTTGTTTATGTTTCTTTTGCTTTGCTGTGTTTTGTCACTGTAAATAGAAAATAAACCGCACCTTTTTGATTTTGAAAACCACAACCTCCGTTTGCTGGGCCTGTTTTTGTGTGGGGAGCCCATCCCGGGGGTCACACACACCCGCTGCCGAGTTAACCCCCTCACAATATATATATATATATATATATATATACAGTCTCGTACATATAAATATCCACTGCATCCAGTCTAGCCAAGCCTATACCTGACTTCAGGCCATTCCTGGTGTACTTTTTCAAATATACTTTCAGGCAGGCAGGCAGGTGATTCAATGAACTGCAGTGCATTAAATATATATATATATATATATATATATATATATATATATATATATATATACACAGTCTCCTACATATATATATCGACTGCATCCAGTCTAGCCAAGCCTATATCTGACTGCAGGCCATTTATGGTGTACTTTTTCAAATATACTTCAGGCAGGCAGGTGATTCAGTGAGCTGCAGTGCATTAAATATATAAATACAGTCTCCTACATATATCTCCACTGCATCCAGTCTAGCCAAGCCTAAATCTAACTGCAGGCCATTCCTGGTGTACTTTTTCAAATAAACTTCAGGCGGTGTTTTGCTAATCAAAATTTACAGCATGTCCGGAAGGCCGCCAGGAGAGGCAGACGCTCACAGGCCACTAAAAGAGGGCAAGCAGGCTCTGTGTCTACAGTCAACAGTGCTAGTCATGGACGCGGTGCATCCTCAGCACGTGGCCGTGGGGCACGCTTGTCCTTTTTTTCTGCAGCTGGCCGTGTTATTGAGCCACAACATGCAGAAGAGTTGGTGGAATGGATAACAAAGCAGTCCTCATCCTCTGTCACCCAGGCTCAGAGTAGTTTGCCTGCCAATGCAGCTGCCAAAGTGGCCTATTCCATCGGCTCCATGTCAGCAGTCACTCCTTCCCCAGCCCCACCATCATGCATGGAGGAGTCCCCCGAACTGTTCGACTGCAGTGTCGGGTACATGCTGCAGGAGAATGCACAGCGTTTTGAAGGCTCCGATGATGGTACCCAGGTTGAGGAAGGGAGTAACATGAGCCTAGAGAGAGGGGGTGCCCAAGAAGGACAAAAAAATGGCAGTCATGTTCCCCCAGCTGCAGCATACTGCCAAGTTTGCTCCAGTGACGAGGAGGGAGGGGATGATGAGGTCACTGACTCTACTTGGGTGCCTGATAGAAGAGAGGAGGAGGAGGCACATCTCCAACGAGGCAGGATGCCCTCCAGGGGGCAGCTTAAGGGCAGCCACCCTATTGCATCACACTGCAGAGCTAAGCATGTGCAGGGTGCTGCTGACTCCCCACGTATTTTGAAAAGTTGTGTGGGCTTTTTTGACACGTGTGCAGCAGATCGCACCATTGCTGTTTGCAACATATGTCTGAAGCGTATAAAGCGTGGCCAAAACAGCAGCCGCTTGGGCACCACATGCTTGACCAGACATATGTCGACCTCCCATGCAGTCCGTCCGCAATGGCACTTAAAAGACCCACATTAAAGAACAAGGCGGACCTCTCCTTGCTCCTCATCAGCTGGGATCTCCAACCCCACTATACCTCCAGTCCTCTCAGAAACCTGCACTGAGAGGAATGAATGTGAATAATTAGGTGTCCCAAGTACTTGAGGGCAATCTGCTAGCGATACACCAACATCCGATTGTAGCAGGCAAATTTCCCTACCCCAGTTGCTAAACCGTCAAAAGAAATTCGGTCCCAGCCATCCACATGCTCAGCATCTGAATGCTAGCTTGGCCAAATTGCCAGCACTGCAACTGCTGCCTTTTCAGCTGGTAGACTCTGCCCCCTTTCGTGAATTTGTGGAATGTGCGGTACCTCAGTGGCAGGTTCCCAAACGCCATTTATTTTCACGGAAGGCCATTCCAGGTCTCTACCGGCATGTGGAAGGCAATGTCTTGGCCTCGTTGGACAGGGCGGTCAGCAGTAAGGTGCATTTTAATGCTGACTCATGGTCCAGCAGGAATGAACTGGGACGTTACCTTTCTTTCACGGCGCACTGGGTAACTCTGCTGGCAGCTGGGAAGGATACAGGACAGGGTACAGTATTGTTGGAGCTTGTTCCGCCACCACTCCTCCAAAATGCTAGTAGTGGTGATTCTGCCACAGCTCTCTCCTCCACCCCCTCCTCTTCTTCTTCCTCTTTGGCCTCTTCCTCTGCAGATTTGTCCTCTGAACCAGCGGTGCTCCATAGGCGTTCAAGAGGCTACGCAAGCACTCAGGAAAAAAGATGCCATGCGGTGCTTGAGTTGGTCTGCTTAGGAGACAGGAGCCACACTGGGGCAGAGATTCTGTCAGCTCTGCAGGGGCAGACTCAGAGGTGGTTGATGCCACGCCAGCTTCACCCAGGAATGGTTGTATGCGACAATGGCACCAACCTCCTCTCCGCCTTCCAACAGGGACACTTGACCCATGTTCCCTATTTGGCTCACATCCTGAATTTGGTGGTGCAGCGGTTCTTGAGCAGGTACTCAGGCTTACAGGATCTCCTGAGGCAGGCTAGGAAAGTCTGTGGTCATTTCCGCCGGTCATATAATGCCAGTGCTCGGCTGGCTGACCTTCAAAAGGAATGCAACCTGCCCAAGAACCGCCTCATTTGTGACATGCCCACCAGGTGGAACTCAACGTTGGCAATGCTGCAGCGGCTGCACATGCAGCAGAGGGCCATCAATGAGTACCTGTGTGAGTATGGCACCAGGACAGGGTCAGGGGAGCTTGGTTTTTTTTCGCCACGCTAGTGGCTGCTGATCAAGGATGCATGCACTGTCCTGTCACCATTTGAGGAGGCCACGAGGATGGTGAGCAGTGACAGTGCATGCATCAGTGATACTGTCCCTCTTGTCCTCCTGTTGGAGCACAAGCTTTGTGGAATAATGGACAGGGCACTTGAGGCAGAACAGCCGGAGAAAGAGGAGGACTTCCTTACCTCTCAAGGCCCCCTTTATCCAGATAGTATTCCTGCGGGCCCGCCGATCACACAGGAAGAGGAGGAGGATTGTGTCCGCATGGAGGATAACACTCAGCATCAGCAGCAGTTTTCAAGGAATTGTTTTCAGTCCCCAGAAACCCATGCAGTTGTACGTGGCTGGGAAGACGTGGCTGCGGATCATGTGATCCTTAGTGACCCAGAGGACTCCAGGTCGAATGCCTCAGCAAACTTACGCTGCATGGCCTCCCTGATCCTGCAAAGCCTGCGAAAGGACCCTAGGGTTCGTGGTATCAAGGAGAGGGATCATTACTGGCTGGCAACCCTTCTTGATCCACATTACAAGGGTAAGATTGCAGAACTTATCCAGCCTTTGCATAGGGAGCAGAGGATCAAACATCTTCGGGAGGCCTTAGAGAAAGGTTTGTGCAATGCGTTTCCAGCCTGGGAGGTTACAATTTCCTGGTGCTGGACATCGTGTTGCTGAGGCTTCGTTCAGTCACAGAAAGAGCGGTGGAGAAGGTGGCCGTCTGACCGGTGCCTTCAGACAATTCTTCAGTCCGCAGCCCCAAGGTCTGATCGGTTCCAGCAACCATCGCCAGCATCTGAATTACATGATGCAGGAATATCTAGGGGCAAGATCAGACTTGGAGACCTTTCCAACAGAAAATCCACTGGGTTACTGGGTCTTGAGGATGGACCACTGACCAGAGCTTGCACAATATGCAATTGAGCTACTGGCCTGTCCTGCATCCAGCGTTCTTTCTGAATGCACATTCAGTGCTGCTGGAGGCTTTGTAATCGTTCACAGAGAGCGTCTGTCCACAGACTCTGTTGATCGGCTCACATTCATAAAAATTAATTAGTCTTGGATCACCAGCTACCAAGCACCTGATACTGATATAACCGATTGATTTTTCTATGGATGTGGGATCCCTTGAAGACTGCCTATGCTGAGTGACTATCCTATTATGCTGAGTGACTATCCTATTCCTCCTCAATGTTCATGTTGATAGCTTCTAAGAATATTTTTGTTTCAGGGCACCACCACCACTGCCCAAGGCCCAATTTTTCTGCCTCTGCTTAACAGGGGCGTGTAATTACAATTTTTGCTGTAATATTTCACAGCAGGGCTTGTTCCTGCGCTCAACAAGAGTATCTGTGAGGGGTTGCAGTGTTGTGGCACCACAACCACTGCCTAAGGCCTAATTTTTCTGCCCCTGTTCAACAGGGGCGCGTAATTACAATTTTTGATCTAATATTTCTCAGCAGGGCCCTTTCCTGCACTCAACAACAGTATCTGTGAGGCTTTACAGTGTTGTGCCACCACCACCACCACCACCACCATCTAAGGCCCAATTTTTCTGCCCCTGTTTAATGGGGACGCGTAATTAAAATTTTTGATCTAATATTTCACATCAGGGCCTGTTCCTGCGCTCAACAAGAGTATCTGTGAGGCTTTACAGTGTTGTGCCACCACCACCTAAGGCCCAATTTTTCTGGCCCTGTCTATGAGGGGCATGTAATTACAATATTTGCTCTAATATTTCCCAGCAGGGCTCGTTCCTGCACGCAACAAGAGAATCTGTGAGTTGTTATAGTGTTGTGGCACCACCACCACTGCCTAAGACCCAATTTTTCTGCCCCTGTTTAACAGGGGCGTGTAATTACAAGCTTTGATCTAATATTTCACAGCAGGGCCCGTTCCTGGGCCCACCAACACCTAAGACCCAATTTTCTGCAGAGTATATAGGGCAGGCCGTATAGTATATACAGGCGGTCCCCTACTTTCAAACATCCGACTTACAAACGACTCCTACTTACAAACGGAGGGAGACAACAGGAAGTGAGAGGAAATCTACCCCTAGGAAGGGAAATTCTCTCCTGTAAGAGTTAATATGGGAAAAAGGTGTCTCCACTGATGCTTTATCTGATGATATATCCTATCCTTGTTTCCCTAAAAACCCCAAATTTTCTAAATCCAATTATCATTGGGACAGAAAGTGAGATAAAATCTTCTGAACAGGGGCACAGACAGCAAAATAAATGTTACAGGGGTGATAACCCTTCCCTATGTTATCCAAAAAGCTTCAAAATAGATTTTTGGGCTGGAGCTACACTTAAAAAATTTACCTGTTCCAAATTACAAACAGATTCAACTTAAGAACAAACCTACAGTGACTATCTTGTTTGTAACCCGGGGACCGCCTGTATACTGCTGTTCAGATTATATAGGGCCTGGGGTCCCCACGCCTTTTCTTTTTTTAATTTGGGTGCGGTGTTCCCCTTAATATCCATACAAGACCCAAAGGGCCTGGTATTGAACTGGGGGGGGGGGTAACCCATGCCGTTTTTCTCAATAATTTTCATCTATATTGCAGGGACTTGACATTACATTACAGCCGCAAGCCGTTTTAAATGACTTTTATTCCTTTAGAAATGTCATTTTGTTCAGGGACTGTTCTAAACACGGGAAAAAACGCAACACTTTACAGGCATACTATAGAAACCCCCTAGGTGTCAAAACAGGACTCAAAACAGGATAATATTTAATTTTTAGTAGGGATTTAGCAGGAATTTTGTAAAATTAGCTGTGTTTTTATCTGCTAATAATGGTTTTAGTGTATTTTTTTTCCGAAAATATATGTTTGATAAACATTTGCGCAAATACCGCGTGGTCTAACAAATCAGTAACACCTTCTTTTTATTCTAGAGGTCATATGCTTTCAGAAAATATATGGTTTTCTGGGTCTTTCACAAATTCTTAAAGCTGTAAGGGAAAAATTAAAACCTTGAGATTTTTTAGAGAAGTTTGGATATTTACATTTTTGCGTAAGGTGCAATGTAAAAATCACTAATATTTGTTATTTATTAACTCAATACATGGTAAGCTTTTATATTTAGTAGGAATTTTGTAAAATTTGCTGTGTATTTATCTGCTAATCATGGTTTTAGTGTATTTTGTGCGAATATATTGGTTTGATAAACATTTGCGCAAATACTGCGGGATCTAAAAAATCAGTAGCACCTTCTTTTTATTCTAGAGATCATATGCTTTCCGAAAATATAAGACTTTGGGGGTCTTTCATAAATTCTGAAAGCTGTAAGGGAAAAATTAAAACCTTCAGATTTTTTGAGAAATTTGGATATTTACATTTTTGTGTATGTTAGATTTTCACCATTTTGCAAAAAGGCGCAATGTAAAAATTAAAATGTTTTCTTATTTATTAACTCCATACAGGTTAAGCTTTAATTTTTTGTAGAAATTTTGTAAACTTTGCTGTGTATGTATCTGCTAATCAAGATTTTAGTGGATTTTTTGCAAAAATATTGTTTTAATAAACATTTTGTGGGACGTTAAAAATCAGTAGTGCCTTCTTTTTATTCTACTGATCATGTGCTTTCAGAAAATATATGGTTTGTGGGGTATTTTTCAAACTATAAAAGCTATAAGTGAAAAATAAAAAAGCAAAGGAAAAATTGCAAAAATGGTCTGACCACCTGAGTGTAAAAATGAAACACAGGGCCTGGCCGCGAAAGGGTTAAAATTTATTTGCCATGTTGTGCCCAAATCTTTATATTATTGAGGTCTTCTTCTGAAGTATCAATATCCTGCTCATAAGTTATTGCCTTGCTTAGCTTTGTATTGTAAGCAAACACTGAGATTGAACTATTTATCCCATCTTCTATATATCATTTATGAATCAATTTTAACAGAATTGGTCCCAGGACAGAGCCCCGAGGTACCCCACTTACCACTCCAGACCAGTCTGAGTACTCGCCATTTATCACCAATAGGGATGAGCCGAACACCCCCTGCTTCGGTTCGCGGCTGAACATGCGAACGGACCGAAAGTTTGCGCGAACATTCGAACACCATTAAAGTCTATGGGACCCGAACATGAAAAATCAAAAGTGCTAATTTTAAAGGCTAATATGCAAGTTATTGTCATAAAAAGTGTTTGGGGACCTGGGTCCTGCCCCAGGGGACATGAATCAATGCAAAAAAAAGTTTTAAAAACGACAGTTTTTTCAGGAGCAGTGATTTTAATAATGCTTAAAGTGTTTGTGAAGCTTCGTTTTTTTTTTATTTAAATAACAAACATGTTATACTTACCTCCACTGTGCAGTTCGTTTTGCACAGAGTGGCCCCGATCCTCGTTTTCTGGGGTCCCTCGGCGGCTGTCTCGGCTCCTCCCCGCAAGAGCTAACCCACTTAATGGGAACCTCTCTCCCAAGGGGGTTAGCTTGCGGGCGCGCTCCCGTGATACAGCCGGTGGCTATAGCCGCCGACTGTATCACTCGGCCCTGCCCCCCGGCGCGCCGCGTCATTGGATGTGATTGACAGCAGCGCGAGCCAATGGCTGCGCTGCTATCAATCTATCCAGTTAACGGCCAGACTCCGTGGAGAAGAGAACGCCGGGAACGCGCACAGCTCGGCTCAAAAATACACTCTTGTTCCCAAATTGTTCCCAAATAAAGTTCATATACTTACTCTGGCATCAGCTTCCATAGGAACAAGACATTGAGAAATACAAACAGTGGTGCATGCATGATCTTTTCATCTTAAACTAAAATATCTCTCCCATGCTATTGTCAAGAGGGCATAGCCATTTCAACAAACAGCTCCTATTGTAAGCGATATAACAGTCGTGCATGGCCGCCCTTCCCCCTCTCAGCCACATGGCCACTTGAATATGCAGCAGACAATTTCAAAAGTAACTTTCAATACCACAAACTTATTACACAGAATCAGTTACTTACACAAACTGCTCAGTCACACAAATCATACAGCCAAATCATACACATAACAAACATACAATCAAAATCCTGCCATTATAACAAAAGTTGAAAAATTTATTCTTTTGCAAAGCGTGGATCCGCTCTCTCCCTCCTCCTTGATCCGATGCCAAAGAGGTTCCGTTCACTCCTACGTCTCTGGCTCGCCATTGCTGTCATGGAGATTTGGCTATACGCTACGCGTAATCCATATCTCCTGCGCTTTAAGCGCCCTTTCACTAGCTAATGGTATAATGCATTCTACTATCACTCTTTTCACCGCATATCTCCAAGTAAACAGACATGACCACAGCTTACGTGCTTACATCCTCAGGTCGACCAACTTCCTGAACCTCGGAGTACTCTTTATTTATCTAACAATAGGCCAATCAAGCACAGGCAATCCTTCCAACAGAAGGAGTTATACAACAACCAATGAACAATGACTAGGGGAGTTTTATGGGCGTGTCTGGGCAGGGACAGTGTGTATGATTTCCCTCCCACTGTACATGTAAGCCATCATCTTCAACTAGACAAAGGAAGCCTCATGGCTTGGAAACATGCTCTCCCTGACCATAACAATTCAAAGGCTTACATTTTTACTGTTGGCATAAATCCTTATTCTGCGTTGTTCAGAGAACAACGCATACCCGGATTACACTACCGTTCCTGTGGATGGGAGATTATCTGCAGGGGCACGCCATGGCCCCCCCAAATGTGTTGATCAGGCACACCGGGGTGACACGAGCGTACATTCGCTCGTAACCGATAATATCTTTGCACAGTGAACACATCCGCCCAAACGATCGTTCTGTGTATCGCACAGGGGCCCTTTCGCTGGCGGACATATGCCCACTCTGCAAACACCTCTCAACAACCTCAGGAAGTTTTCCACTACCAGACGGGACTCAACCAGCGTCAGTCTGCCCCAGTCAGCTCTTTAGAGCGGGCTGCGGGAGTACTAACACTGGGAGACATTATGACAATACATATTAAATACATCTTCATAAAATTTCCACAACAAAAGTACCTCTATAGTGTTATGGTGTGAGGTTCTATACACAGTACAGATGTGCCACTTTACAGGCAAACTAAGGGGACCCCCAGCTATTATATTTAAGGGAATTTTTTATTTTTGTTACCGTATATACTCGAGTATAAGCCGAGTATTTCAGCACATTTTTTTATGCTGAAAAAGCCCCCCTCGGCTTATACTCGAGTCAGGGTCCCACTTACCTGTCGATTGGCTGTGTTGCTCCCGCGCTGCATTCTGGGGGTTGTAGTCTTCAGAGGCAGGCAGAGGCGAGTGACTCACTGGCTCGGGCTGGGCGATGGATGACTGCAAGCAGGGGCAGTACAAGGGGTTGGAGGGGGCACCAGTTTGTGAGCAGGAAAATCTGCCCACAAAATCTAGTTATACCACTTGTATTCCTCTGTTTCCAGCCCAAAACAAAGATTATGCGCCCTTGCTCGTTGCTCTGTGGCAGAAGATACACCCCTTTCCAGGATCCCTTCTTGAGTTCCTGAGCCCCCCCCCCCCCCAGATCGGAGCTGGTACAGTCCCAGCAGAGCAGGAAGAACCTCACACTGCAGCATCGATCATTGAGTCCCGCCCAGCACACAGCAGAAATCTCCTCCAGGGCAGAGTGAAAATGTGTACAGCATGGAAGGGAGACTGGATCCTCTTCTACTTACTGCAAGTCTCCACTGCTCTGCATACTGTGATGTGAACCTGCTCTGTACTTTTCAGTGCAGGTTTATTGAAAGTGAAAGTAAAATTCTTGAACAGTTTAGGAATTAGTGTGACATTTCAGGTGCTACATAGATGTAATCCACATACAAATTATATCTTCTAAAAAGAATGATTTTTAATTAGATATAATGTGTGTATATGGATTACATCTATGTAGCACCTGAAATGTCACACAAATTCCTAGCCTATTCAAGAATTTATGAACACACAGCAAAGGATGTGATGATATCCCAGCCCAACTCCAAGAAAGTACATGTAGCGGGGTGTCACTTTAATGAGTGCAAAGACTACTATACCCAGTATGCACCCACAGTGCATTGCCCGGCGCAAGGTCTGCTGGGAAAGGACTATTTAAGCAGGGAGGAGCAACACGCGGGTCTCTTTGGACACCGCCCTCCTTGCAAGTGGAGCCTACGTTGGGGCCTGTTGCTTTGGACTAGGCTGGAGATCCTGGGCCTAGTGGATCCGAAGAGCTTGCTGACCTTCACGGGAGAACCCAGAGTCGTCTCATCCATCAATCTCCCTTGGATGGTCGAGAGGATCGGAGACTACGGTGTCGTGAGACTGTGTGCTGAAGCCCCAATTACGGAAGTCGGTTACGGACTGGTCCGGTCGGGTGAGAGAGCACTTGCTCGGGATTCATTGATTATCTTTTAGGCCCAGTGTCCCTTGGTCAGGGCCCACCGTTACCGGAGTATTACATTTTACCCCAGAGGAACAGTGTATTGTGCAGCCGGAGTTACGTTTTCTTATTGCATGCTGAGTAACTAACAATTTAATACCTTTGGATTACAAATAACCTACAAAGTGCACCACCATTGCTATCGAAGATCCTTCTAAACGGAATAACTGTGTATGAGATAGTCAGGCCTGACTGTTCAGCAGGGAGATATTGTTCGGGCGCCATATTTGCCACGAGGGGAAAGCTCTCGAGCCTAGTTTACTAAGAGACATTCAGTGTGTATAAGACTGTTAGAACATAATCCTTGTTTGTTTGCTCAACCTTTAATATTGCAGGGCTCTGCATAGGTAAATGTACCATTGTCTAACCTTATATCTTATACTCAGTAAGAGTATTTGTGGTTAAGTAAACACGTTGTGTGGCATACTGTCTATTCCAGCTAAAGCAGTCAGCCCAGGTAATTTGATATTAACTGATTGTGTGTGTTTTATTGCGCAGTGGTGATTCCTATAGCATAACGGGTTTCACACTTCCATTTGCGCTAGCTGTGCCAAGGGAGGTTAGAGCCAGTTCCTGGGGGTTGACAGCAGTGTGTTACAGGCCCAAAACTATATCAGCAGCCCTCTTAGCTGGGGGTATTGCTACATACAGAAGTCCACTCTTGCAGTGTGGGGGAAGGAGAGAAGGGGGTATAGCCTTTTTTTACTTACCTGATTCTATGCTCTAGCCAGTTCCAGTGTTCTCCTCCTCTCTAACACATCATCACATATAAAGGAAGAAAGATTAACCCCGTATGGTATGAAGTGTGACCAATGTCAGTCCAGGCTTATACTCGAGTCAATACATTTTCCCAGTTTTTCGTGGTAAAATTAGGTGCCTCGGCTTAAATTCGGGTTGGCTTATACTCGAGTATATAAGGTATTTCACTTTCAGCATCAATAAAACCACTGCTCCTTTAAAAACAATCTCTTTTAAAAGTTTGTACATGTCCCCCAGGGCAGTAGCTGAGCCCCAATACCTTTTTTACGGCCAATAACGTGCATATAAGCCTTCAAAATGGGAACTTTTGATTGTTCATGTTCAGGTCCTATAGACTTCAATAGGGTTCGTCGTTTGGGTCCAAACTTTTGCGATGTTCGAGAGTTATGAAGCAAACCAAACCAGGGGGTTGTTCGGCCCATCTCTATTGAAGATAATTTGTTGTGCTGATTATTTAATAATCTGCTCACAGGTTTTTATGGGTATTCTTTCAGTTCTTTGTGATAGCGGAAGATGCATTGTTTAAAGGTGAGAATGAACTCCAAGAGAGGATTATGTTCTTGTCAAAATCACTGCTAGAAGAATTATGTTTGCTGCAGAAGCTTTCTGTGCCACCTGTCGCTAAATATACATTGCACTAAACTAGATTAAAATATTTGGTTTATTAGCAGATGTTAAAAGTGCCTCCTGTACCATCCATAAGACAAAATGCATTTTATTTTTCTTGTAGGTAATATATGTCAGCACTTGCTACCCTTAATTGATTGTCCAACATTAATTATTCATGGTGGTAAAGACCCACTGGTTCCATCATTTCATCCAGAATATCTTCTTCACCAGCACATTAAAAACTCAAGGTAAGAAATAAGCTTAAGTTCTATCCTGGGCTAGGTTCACATATGTGACAAGAAGAGAGGCAGAACCATCTAAGAGTAACAGTAAGAGACTTTAATAGCCGCAATATGAACAACTTAAAAGATAATGGTAAGTATGCTCGTCAAGTGAATGAATCACCGCTGTGGGTGGCCGGATGTCCGGCTTCCTCATCAGGGAGACCGGAGGGTGTCCTCGGCAGTGTGGGTGGACAGCAACACTTCCTGGAGCTGTTTCGAGAGTCCTGGATGGGCGGAGGTGGAGCCGACATCACAGGCTGCCACGCTCCACCTCTCTTCCTGTCTCCCCTGCAGAGTCACTTCTAGCTCCTCCACAGCGGCTGCCACTAAGTTTACATATTGGACTTTTCCCCAGTGACTATTATCATTGTTCTTATTTATTTCACCAAGGGCTTTTGGTGCTGAGAGCCTTCAGTACGCCGGATCTTCTCCCTCTTGTCATAGGTTCACATATGTGCGTGGGTGTTTGTGCACGCACGCTATGGGTACAGCAGCCTATTCATTTGAATGCGCTGCTGTACCTGCGAGAAAACAGGGAAGGAAATCTCTGATAAAGGAAAGGAAAGGAGGCGCCTACCCCTATTCACTTTAGCAAAATTAAGAAAAAGTGTGAAATATGGTGTGCCTGCCCCTTTAAGTGTACAATTAACACGTATGAACTGTGAAAAAACATGAAAGTAAGGAACTACACCCCAAAATGCGTAAATGGGTGACTCAAAACCAAATACTTAAAAAAACTGATAAATGCAAGTCTCTTAAACGCAAAAAATCAAAGTCCATACAAATTTGATACAGTAGACTATATTATCCCAATACCGTGCAAGCGTAATACACTTTTGACTTCTTTATTATTCCTATACTGGTGCATACACCACCATGTGTGATTAGAGTGCAAACTCACCCCAAATAAATGACCTCTTGTCACAAGATGGTCAATATGCGCTTACAGTATTCCAACAATTGCAGATATCATAGAATGAAACTGGCAGTCCTCCAGCAGCTCTCAATGGTTCTGAGACTGCATATAGGCTTCTCCTTAATAAGCAATCAGTGACATATACCAAAAGGAAAGGCTAGTGCAGTAATTTTATTGATAACATGAACACACAGAAAATAATGTATAGTTAATTTCATAGTGCCATAAGTCAGCATGAATATAGGCAGTAGGCTTGTGCAATTCGTTTCGTAACGAATTGAAATTCGTCCGAATTTAGCAACTTTCGGACATTCGGAAGCATTCGAATTTCCGAACAAAGCAATTACGAATAAGACCGAATCCGAAATAAATTATACCGCAAATAGCGAATGCCCGAATGTCTTCGGCATAATTCGTTATGAAAAAGTTACGAATGTACGAATCCATACGAAGCACAATAACACTCACTCTGCTCTGCTCTCTGCTTCTCCCACACCGTGCTGAACTCCCTCTCAAAATGGTGTACAGGGGCGGAGGTTATAGCCGCATGTAAAAAACGAAAGTAAAATACGAGATTTCGAATCCATTCGAAGCACAATAACACTCACTCTGCTCTGCTCTCTGCTTCTCCCTCACCGTGCTGAACCCTCTCAAAATGGTGTACAGGGGCGGAGCCTATAGCCGCATGTTAAAAACGAAAGTAAAATACGAGATTTCGAATCGTTACAAATAACCGCAATGTATTTAGAAAAGTACAAATCCATTCGAAGCACATTAGGCATAATAGGCAGCGTCGTTGTGAGAGAGACACGGAAAATTACGAATCAACGAACCCAAAAAAAGTTACGAAAGTAGGAGTTGTGTCCAGAATCAACGAAAAACAACGTACTCTACCGAAAGTACGAACCCAAAAAAAGTTACGAAAGTAGGAGTTGTGTCCAGAATCAACGAAAAACAACGTACTCTACCGAAAGTACGAATTATAAAGCAACAAAAAATTCAACGAAAAATGTCGCTTGCAAAAATACGAATGAGTCCGAACACGAAAAATCCCGTCTAGCAAAATTACGAATGATTACGAATCAACAGGACCGGAAAGAAACGAACCGAAACGGAACGAATTTTTCCGTTGTGCACAAGTCTAATAGGCAGACTTTGGTATGTGAAGATACGACTGCTCCAGGGGCACAACTAGAGCATTTGGGACCCGGGGCAGATCCTATATCTGGCACCCCCCCAGGCGGGCAGGTGGTGCAGGCAGGCGGCGCAGATGTGCTGACGTCAACGTCAAGTGACGTCATGTGTAGCGCCTCTGCGCCCTGCGACCTGGAACCTGGAATAATCTTCCTCCCTCTGCTTCCCCGGGTGGCCAGGCCACTCCTCGTCCTCTGTAAAAATGGCACCGACCGACCCAAGGATTGTCATCGGGCACCCGGAGGCCAGAGAGAAATACATGTTACTGGCAGTGGCCCAATTACTATCTTCTACTGCCAGTGGTGTCACTAGGGTTGGTGACACCTGGTGCAGTAAAACATGATGTCACCCACCCCCCAAAAAAATTATTTTCCTGTTTTCTAAAAGTGTGCCACAGATGCCGCATGCAGGACTTTTGGTGCGCTTTCAGAAAATGCAGAAAAAAAACACGCAACCTAATAGGAATCTATTTGACTGCAGCTATAACTGCGGGTAAAATGTAGAAAGACCCCCTTTATATTACACAGCTCCGCACCTCTGGACCCCTTTACATTACACAGCCCCCGCACCTCTGGACTCTTTTACATTACACAGCCCCCACACCTCTGGAACCCTTTACATTACACAGCCCCAACACCTCTGGACCCCTTTACATTACACAAACCCAGCACCTCTGGACCCATTTAAATTACATAGCCTCTGCACCTCTGGAACCCTTTACATTACACCGCTTTGCACCCCTGGACCCTTTACATTACACAGCCCCCACCCACACACTCACCTCTGGACCCCTTTACATTAAACAGCCCCCCACACCTCTGAACCCCATTACATTACAAATGCCCCCCACACCTCTTGACCCCTTTGCATTAAACAGCCCCGGCCCCCCCCCCCGTAGCTCTGCCCCTTCCTACCTTATTCGGGCATGCAGAGCAGAAGACACAGGAGAGCAGAGTAGGAAGGAGGCAGAACAGGAGAGAGAAACAGGCACAGCAGTGCTGAATAGACAGCAGGAGCTACTGGAGTTAAATTTCCAAGTTAACCAGCAAGTGATTAGGTGCTAGGTACTTCTAGCAACCAATCACCTGCTGGTTAACTTGGAAAGTTAACTCCAGCAGGTCTCGCTGTCTATTAAGCGCTGCTGTTTCTCTTACCCGTTCTGCCTCCTGCTCACTGCTCTGCTCTCCTGTGTTAGTGAGCAGCGGAGGCAATCCGGCAGCTGGCCCTGGGTGTTACCCCTAAGCGGCGCAAGCCTGACACCCCTCCCCAATGTGTGGCACCCGGGGTGGACCGCCCCCTCGTTGGTACGCCACTGGTCTGCTCCATTGCTCTGTACCTCAGAGCCAGTGTGCACTCCATTCACTGAAAGTCCTACCCCAAAAATTACATCACCGGAACCCAGATTCACACATTTTAGGGTGTAGTGCCTTAGTCTTTCTCATGAAACCACAAGGTGCTGGTGCTGCTCAAGAATTAATGGCACCCCAGCACATCTGCTAAGTAGTATTTCTGTGCTGGTTGGGAATGTACCCTATTATGCATGCGTTCCTGGCCCACACATATGTGAACCAGAGGTGTAACAAGAACCTTCAGGGCCCCGGTGCAAGAATCCCACTGGTCCCGGGACCCTTTCCAGGTTCCTTTCCTCCTGTCACAGGGCCCTTTAATATGGTCCCACAGTGGGACCATTTCACATGTTCTGCAGCGACCCCCTTTCTGCCGTCTTGGGGCAGAACGCCAGGGCCCAGTCGCAAGTGTGATCTTTGTGACCCTGGTAGTTCTGCCACTAACTCATATTATCTCTCTATAATCAGCAAACAGGAGGTGCCCTGTGATTTTCATGCATATCTGATTGATGTCCCTACAGTCATGCTACTTGTAGGTGTATATAGCTGGGTGCCGCCCCCTGAAGCCTTATCTTGGCTCTGCTCCAGTCATTATCTCATGCCCCATCCGTGTTGAAATAAATATTTTTTTATGGGTTCTTTAAAAATGGTTTGTAAAGTTTTGTAAAAAAAAAACGTAACATTTCCTAGCAAATACCTACCGTAATTTTCCTTTCTTGATGGACTCCATGGCAGCATATGTATGGTTAATTCCGCCTCCACTCCTCCCCTATAGGACCCCACTCCCATAAATCTTTGCTCTGAGCCAGAGGCCGCATTCTGTAACTAGCCTCCTCAAGACACTGGGGGGAACTCCTGCTGCCATGGAGTCCATCAGGAAAGGAAAATTACGGTAAGTATTTGATAGGAAATTTTCAGTTTTCCTGACTGACACCACGGCGCCATACACCCAATGGGCGAGCAATGCTCAACAGACAGGACCTACAAGCCAAAATAAACAGTGAATCAATCTCCAAGGCTTTTTATGCCGACGTGATGGCCAGGAAAAAGGTGAACTTGACAGAGAGGCCTTTAACTGAGACAGCCCTAGAACACGCCGCTCCAATTCCCCAAATTACTTTGTGCCAGAAGGTTTGAGGCCTGTCTCTGTGCTATTTAGCGTATTGTAAGCGGGATACTTTGTGGCATTTGCGTAGTGGTGGATTTCTTCTGGCTAATCGACCATGCAGCCCATCTTTCTTCAAGTGCCTCCGTATTGTGCATCTTAAAACAGCCATACCACATGTTTTCAGAGAGTCCTGTATTTCGCCTAACGTTATTTGTGGGTTTTTCTTTGCATCCCGAACAATTTTCCTGGCAGTTGTGGCTGAAATTTTAGTTGGTCTACCTGACCGTGGTTTGGTTTCAACAGAACCCCTCATTTTCCACTTCTTGATTAGAGTTTGAACTCTGCTGATTGGAATTCCCAATTCATTGGATATCTTTTTATATCCCTTTCCTGTTTTATACAGTTCAACTACCTTTTCTCGCAGATCCTTTGACAATTCTTTTGCTTTGAAAAAAACATAAAATATGTAGCGCTAATAAGTGAACATAGGGCCAGTAAACCTAATCTGGACCCAGACTATATAAACAAAATAAATGAGTAACTACAGTCAGTATATCCAAAAATGAATAGACAAAACAGATAAAGCATATAGTGATCTAAGTGCTCAAAGAATTACCATGAATGGTAAATAGAAAACCAGTGAAAGATAAATTAAATATAATAATATTGAGTAAGGTACAATAATAAATGAATCGTCATGAATGAAAATCCAAAATATAACAAAATTGAAAAGTGAGTGATGAGGAAAGCTTCTTCCCAATGAAACTGTGCAGACTGGCAAACGTGACACCCAGGTGTATGGTGATCCTGCTTACCGGATGGCCGTGACTGTAAACACAGTCTCACTCAGCACAGGGAATAAGGCTTCCCCACAGCCCAGCGATCTCCTGATCAGTATCTCGTCAGCCAATAATTACTCATATTGGGAGAGAAAATAGAGAAACTCCATGGTGTAGTATATAAAATCCGGTTTTAATAATAAAGTAAGGATTGCACTTACAATATTCAGGCGGTCAGTCAGCAGTAAAAGGCAGAGAATATGTAGCGATGACAGCGGTACATATAACAGCGTTGATTCAAATCTATTCCCGGGTTCCTGTGCTCCGCGGGTACTTCCTCGTGTGTACTAACCCGGGGCCCATGACTGTGACGTCATGAGAAGCCTATATTAATGCGGAGCGGAGTGAACAGCCAGTATTACAGCGGGAGGAAGCGACGCGTCAACATCGAGCAGGAGAAGAGAGAAGAAGACGGCGGCGACGGCGACGACGGGAAGACCGGCCCCTCCACTAGCAAAAGAGCTACAAGAAGGTAGTGGAGGGGCCGGCAGAAGGACAACGGAGAGCCGGACGAGACGACGGGAAGACCGGTCCCCGCTAGCAAAAGAGCTGGAAGAAGATAGCGGTGGCCCGGCAGAAGAAAGAACCGGAGAGCGCGGAGACCCCCGAAGTCGGAAGAAGACCCCTGGAGCTGTGCAATAAATTAATTTAAAAAGCTGTGTTGTGTTTTTTCTTGACATTTTTTTTCCACCAGGTGAATAGGTAGGGGTACGATGTACCCCATACTCATTCACATAGGGTGGGGGGCCGGGATCTGGGGGCCCCCTTATCAAGGGGGGGGCTCCCGGATTCCGACAAGCCCCCCGCCCGCAGACCCCGACAACCAACGGCCAGGGTTGTCGGGAAGAGGCCCTGTCCTCATAAACATGGGGGCAGGGTGCTCTGGGGTGGGGGGGCCGCAGGTTGCCCCCCTGCCCCAGAGCACCAAACCCCCCATGTTGAGGGCATGTGGCCTGGTACGGTTCAGGAGGGAAGGGGCCGCTCTCTCGTCCCCCCCTCTTCCCCTGCGGCCTGCCAGGTTGCGTGCTCGGATAAGGGTCTGGTTTGGATTTTGGGGGGGACCCCCACGCCGTTTTTTCGGCGTAGGGGTTCCCCTTCAAATCCAGACCAGACCCAAGGGCCTGGTATGCTCCTGGAGGGGGAACCCATGCCGTTTTTTTTTTTAAATTTGGTGTGGAGTTCCCCCTCAAGAGCAGCAGAGCACAAGTCACATGCCAAAGTCGGATCATGCAAGACTGCGGTCCGACTTTGACGTGACTTCAATGATAGTTCAAAGTCGGACCAAAGTAGTACAGGGAGCATTCTCAAAGTCGGACCGACATGTGTCGGACCAGTTAAGACGGCTCCCATAGGGAAACATTGATTTTCACACGTCATGCGACATGAGCTCCCAATGTCGGAGCGTTTGTCGCCCCAGTGTGAACCCGGCCTTATACACACACACTAATTACAAGCAAACAGATCACAGGTGAGGGTGGTTACCTTTAATAGCCATTCAAACCTCTTTGTGTCATGTTATCAGGCCAAAATCACCAGGGTATGTAAACTTTTGATCAGGGTCATTTGGGTAGTTTCTGTTGTCATTATGATTTAAAAATAGTAAACACAGTTGATTGATAATAAATGGCTTCAGCCAAACACTAACCATGAGTGAAAGAAAAGTTTTGTATTAACATTCATATTCTCTGAAAAATCGCCAAGAAATCATAAATTCTGCCAGGGTATGTAAACTTATGAGCACAACTGTATAATATCCACATAGTATGTGTCCTTACCCAGATAAATAAGTACTCATAGGATCTACAAGAGTAATACATTAATCCATATACCATATTTTTTTGTGACATTGATGATTAAAATTATACTGGTTGTATTGTACATTGTACCAGTTACCAGAGTTCCTGAATATTTTATATATACAGTGGGTACGGAAAGTATTCAGACCCCCTTAACTTTTTCACTCTTTGTTATATTGCAGCCATTTGCTAAAATCATTTAAGTTAATTTTTTTCCTCATTAATGTACACACAGCACCCCATATTGACAGAAAAACACAGAATTGTTGACATTCTTGCAGATTTATTAAAAAAAGAAAACTGAAATATCACATGGTCCTAAGTATTCAGACCCTTTGCTGTGACACTCATATATTTAACTCAGGTGCTGTCCATTTCTTCTGATCATCCTTGAGATGGTTCTACACCTTCATTTGAGTCCAGCTGTGTTTGATTATACTGATTGGACTTGATTAGGAAAGCCACACACCTGTCTATATAAGACCTTACAGCTCACAGTGCATGTCAGAGCAAATGAGAATCATGAGTTCAAAGGAACTGCCTGAAGAGCTCAGAGACAGAATTGTGGCAAGACATAGATCTGGCCAAGGTTACAAAAAAATTCTGCTGCACTTATTGTTCCTAAGAGCACAGTGGCCGACATAATCCTTAAATGGAAGACGTTTGGGAGGACCAGAACACTTCCTAGAGCAGGCTGCCCGGCCAAACTGAGCTATCGAGGGAGAAGAGCCTTGTTGAGAGAGGTAAAGAAGAACCCAAAGATCACTGTGGCTGAGCTCCAGAGATGCAGTCGGGAGATGGGAGAAAGTTGTAGAAAGTCAACCATCACTGCAGCCCTCCACCAGTCGGGGCTTTATGGCAGAGTGGCCTGACGGAAGCCTCTCCTCAGTGTAAGACACATGAAAGCCCGCATGGAGTTTGCTAAAAACACCTGAAGAACTCCAAGATGGTGAGAAATAAGATTCTCTGGTCTGATGAGACTAAAATAGAACATGTTGGCCTTAATTCTAAGCCGTATGTGTGGAGAAAACCAGGCACTGCTCATCACCTGTCCAATACAGTCCCAACAGTGAAGCATGGTGGTGGCAGCCTCATGCTGTGGGGCTGTTTTTCAGCTGCAGGGACAGGACGACTGGGTGCAATCGAGGGAAAGATGAATGCGGCCAAGTACAGGGATATCCTGGACGAAAACCTTCTCCAGAGTGCTCAGGACCTCAGACTGGGCCGAAGGTTTACCTTCCAACAATACAATGACCCTAAGCACACAGCTAAAATAATGGAGTGACTTCACAACAACTCCGTGACTGTTCTTGAATGCCCCAGCCAGAGCCCTGACTTAAACCCAATTGGGCATCTCTGGAGAGACCTAAAAATGGCTGTCCAACAACGTTTACCATCCAACCTGACAGAACTGGAGAGGATCTGCAAGGAGGAATGGCAGAGGATCCCCAATTCCAGGTGTGAAAAACTTGTTGCATCTTTCCCAAAAAGACTCATGGCTGTATTAGATCAAAAGGGTGCAAATACTAATTACTGAGCAAAGGGTCTGAATACTTAGGACCATGTGATATTTCAGTTTTTCTTTTTTAATAAATCTGCAAAAATGTCAACAATTCTGTGTTTTTCTGTCAATATGGGTTGCTGTGTGTACATTAATGAGGAAAAAAATGAACTTAAATGATTTTAGCAAATGGCTGCAATATAATTAAGAGTGAAAAATTTAGGGGGTCTGAATACTTTCTGTACCCCCTGTGTGTGTGTGTATATATATATATATATATATAGCGGGTATGTACTTTCCCGGCTGTAATTCAAACTGGCAGAGACACCAGCGATGTACAGTTCCTTGCGGTCCAGCGGGTGGCGCTGTCGCCTTGGGCTGGGGTTGAACCATTGCTGTGTGCTGTGCCTCCTTTTTGTCCTCCCTCGGCAGCGGTATGGTGGGGCGGGGAACCCGCCGTGCTTGCTGGGAGAGGGTATAAAGGGGCCGGCCATCTTTGTCACGGGGTCGAGTCCCAGGCACCTTCAGCCTGTGGGCGGGTGGTTCGTGTCGGTCCTCTAGGCCGCCTAGGCCTAGAGGACGTCCGGAGGTCATGTTCCATCCCAGGCACCTTTAGCCTGGGGAGAGGTACTCGGATGGAGGTCTGGAGCTCAGTGCCAAACACTGAGTTCCGCGAGGGAAGGAGGTCCTAGGGAACCCAGGGATTGGGTACCCGAATCCGGAAGGTGTAATGGACCAGGGGGAGCTACTCACTTGAAGACCGGGTGCAGCAGATTGCCAGTGACAGGTGAGCCTCCCATCGGAGACCGCCTGGAAGGAAAATCCCCCCTCGCTAGGAGACCTCATTCCATATTCAGGAAGGAAAGTGGAGAGTTAATTGTGTCTGGGCCTACTCGCATCCACACCTCCTTGTTTGTTCTGTTCTTTAAGGGAGTCTAACTCATTATTCTGTTCACTCGAGAAGAATAAAGGAGTGTTGGACTTTAATGGTGTGAGGCTCTTTTCTGGTGGACATCGTTCAAGGTAACTCCAGGTGCACAACACTGACCCGAAGGTAGAGAAGGAACTTTGCTTACACCGCATGGACACATGTGGTGAAGGCTTGGCGTGGTGACCCCGCTCTCTCCCCTCTAAGGTACCCCTAGACAAGAGAAAGACGAGCTGATTCAAAGAGGGGAGTGAGGAGGCCGCTACACGTGGGGGCTCGGGTCCAGTATAGTGTTCGTGTACTACGGAATTAAACGTGTTTGCCGGAGGAGTTACGAGTAGGCAGGCCTTCATTGGCCGAAGTGCATCCCTGCTTGAAGTCGTGGACATGACCCAATGAAGGGAAAGGCCTGCGCAGAAGAGAGCGAGGAAAGGGGGAAGGTCAGCCGTGTGAAGGACTACACGTGGGGGCTTCTATTTGCACTGCACCACCAGGCAAACCCCCACCGCTTAGTTTGTGGGCGTGACTCAGAAGGAAAAAAAAAGAAAAGCCCGCGAACTGGAGCAAAGGGCAGGAGTCCAATACGTGTGAAGGACTACACGTGGGACGTTGGCGCAAAAACTTTGCAGTGTGCGATGGATTAGCAACAGGTCACCATGTTCGGACATACATCGTGGATTCCGGTTCACCCTTCTACCACGACACTGACTGCTGCTGCTCCGGTAACAGATACGGGGATCCGGCTAAAGCCAAGGGGTCGATTCGCCCTGTACTCATGCATGGACGTTGAGGCCCTGGGTGTGATTTGTCCCGGCTGTTCGGGACTGGTGTGCCAACTGAAGCCATTCAGGCGATGCGAGGCCTGTGGGGAGATTCTCTTTGAAGTGGATCCAGCGGTTGAGAAGCCGAGAACCATTTACCCTGGCCGTGCTGCGGGCAACACCACTCAAGGAGGAGGAATCACTGCTTTGACAGCCATCCCTGCGCACACTGCAGCGATCGCGGAGGAGGTCGTGAAAACTCAACGGGAGAATTCCGAGGATGCTGACTCGGTCACCACGATCTCGCAGCGTCCACCACCGAAGAGAAAGACCGGTATGGTAGCCCCGACCAGCGGTTGTGGTGGAATATCTCGCCCACTTACGCCCGGCCAGGATGGATCCGTCGACAAGAGTTCCGGGCGTCCCGTTTCAAGCAAAGTCCGAGGTAAGCCAGGCGGAGAGATTTGGTGTGTGGGAAGAGATGAAAACTCAGTCTCCACTACAGGGTACCTACCCACGGAGGAGTGCGACACCTCTGACCTGGAGTCGCTCTCGGACATGGGAAACGACGTTGCTATAGATGAACTGTTTGCAGAAAAGGGCTGGGACAAAGTACCTCTCGCTTCATCCCGCAGAACCAGGGATCCACCTATGTCTACAGGGGAAAGTACACCCCGGGTGGGGGCACCAGCGCCTGAAGAGGGGTCCCGTCCCCGGCCTACTTCTACATCCCCGGTACCATCTGTACCGAAGACCGGGGGAAAGAGACTGCTATTGCGGGCACCAATGCCCAGATCAGATGTGATCAAGGTCCCTCGCCACCCGGACTCAATAGTTTTGCCTGGCGAAGGGGACAGAGCCACTATGCCTCCTCTGGCCAGACTACAGTGCCTATTTGGCCAGAAGGTTGCTGCGGAGTACGGATGGGAGTATCCATACTTGTCCAAGGAGCTGCTCTATGAGGTGGAAGTGTGCCGGGAGGCGCTGGTACAATGACTTTGTGTGGACTCACCTTCAGATTCCACACGCTCGCAGGTACCTGGCATGCTCTCCCAAGGCCTCTCAACGTTTTAAGGACTGCAAGGCAGAGTGGATGTTGGGACGGCACATCCATGCAGACAAAGTGCTGATCCGGCGCAAGGAAGGAGAAGATGTAGAATATCATCTGGAGACCATGGACCAGCACTTGAAGCCACTTGTTCTGCCGCATCCCCGCTTCTACCTGTAGGAGGAAAAGACTCCGTTCTTGTTGTATGCTGCTGAACTTTTTGGGGCCCGTTGTCCTTGTACCCAGAGGAATGAAGGACTGTTCCTGTTTTGTTCTTCACTTTCCAGCAAGAGATCACAGACTCTGGGGTAGATAGGGCCCAAGAGAAGAGGAAAAGTTCCATGAGTGCAGTTACCGCGACGCTGTCATCAGGTGGCAGCGTTGCGCAACGTTAAACACTTTTCACACACTCACTCCTTGGAGAAAAGGGATTTCTCTACAAAGAAGTTTCTTTTCTCTCACACGAATATATGTGTCAGGGTTTGTGTGTGATAATTTTCTTTCTTTTCCCTCTGCAGGAGAGCATCCCATCAAGACCGCTGAGTATGGGGTGGGTCTTGGTCAGGATGGGTGGGAAAAGTATAATGTGAATATGTGATTCAAAAAGTTATGGTTAAATGTTGTTGTTTCCCTTCCCTTTTATATAGGGCTCAGACACAATTGCTTTAGTTGAGCAAGTTTTTTTCAAAAAGTTTTATATTTTTGTACAATTGTTAGTTGGTCTCTGGATTGAATTATGCCAGCCCTTGAGGGTATGGTTTGTTCCAGACACTGGGGTCCAGTGTCAAATTACCAGGGGGAGAGTGTAGCTGGTATGTACTTTCCCGGCTGTAATTCAAACTGGCAGAGACACCAGCGATGTACAGTTCCTTGCGGTCCAGCTGGTGGCGCGGTCGCCTTGGGCTAGGGTTGAACCATTGCTGTGCCTCCTTTTTGTCCTCCCTCGGCAGCGGTATGGTGGGGCGGGGAACCCGTCGTGCTTGCTGGGAGAGGGTATAAAGGGGCCGGCCATCTTTGTCACGGGGTCGAGTCCCAGGCACCTTCAGCCTGTGGGCGGGTGGTTCGCGTCGGTCCTCTAGGCGGCCTAGGCCTAGAGGACGTCCGGAGGTCGTGTTCCATCCCAGGCACCTTTAGCCTGGGGTGAGGTACTCGGATGGAGGTCTGGAGCTCAGTGCCAAACACTGAGTTGCGCGAGGGAAGGAGGTCCTAGGGAACCCAGGGATTGGGTACCCAATCCGGAAGGCGTAATGGACCGTGGGAAGCTACTCACTTGAAGACCGGGTGCAGCAGATTGCAAGTGACAGGTGAGCCTCCCATCGGAGACTGCCTGGAAGGAAAATCCCCCCTCGCTAGGAGACCTCAGCCCACTTTCAGGAAGGAAAGTGGAGAGTTAATTGTGTCTGGGCCTACTCGCATCCACACCTCCTTGTTTGTTCTGTTCTTTAAGGGAGTCTAACTGATTATGCTGTTCACTCGAGAAGAATAAAGGAGTGTTGGACTTTAATGGTGTGAGGCTCTTTTCTGGTGGACATTGTTCAAGGTAACTCCAGGTGCACAACACTGACCCGAAGGTAGAGAAGGAACTTTGCTTACACCACACGGACACATGTGGTGAAGGCTTGGCGTGGTGACCCCGCTCTCTCCCCTCTAAGGTACCCCTAGACAAGAGAAAGACGAGCTGATTCAAAGAGGGGAGTGAGGAGGCCGCTACATATATATATATATATATATATATATATATATTCATCAGCACCACTATACAAACAGATACACATTATGAAAATAGAACATAACGTATTTCTGCCCTCAGACATGTCTAGTGGTTGTAAATGATTTTACCTAAATCCACAAAAGTTAATCAGTAGATTTTTTCAACCAATGGAAAAGAAGTCCTACCTTTTGGGCTGAGCTTATTATAATTTGTATGAGCCTATTGTCCGAAATAGTATTTAGGATGAGGATAGATGCCATGGAAGGACACTCAATCAGACACACAGACAAACACACTCCATTCATTCACTCATATCTCTACATTCATGAAGATTCCTTGACACCTTATGCTTTGAAACTCTGAGGTCGCAAGAAGTATATCCTGTTTAAGCAGTAGCCATCTTGAAAGCCACAGCGGCCATTCTAAAAACTCTGGTAACCAGCAGTTCAGACCAGTAGACATCTTTGAAAGGGTAATTATGTCGTATTGATTTTACCTGATATTCATTTGTGTTCTCTTAAATATTGATTTATTGAGGATTATACAGTTGGATAATTATTCTCTTGAATCAGTACCTCCTTGTAGATTTTTCTTTAAGCTTCAATTTTTTAAATTTTTAATTTCATATTTTCCATTCTATTGACATAACAAACGTATAATTTTATTTCACGTTGTTAACCACTTACTTACTTGCAGTATAGTAAAGTGAATTTGTGAAATACAGACATTCTATCTAATTGTAATTTTTACAAGGTTATTGATTCTACAGGGAAGTTTATAATTTTTGTGTCATTTAAAAAGTACAACACCCCCATTAGCGGGTGTTTTAATTGATATTCATAATTTTATATAGCACAATCAGCATTTTTCATTTTTAGTAACGTTTGTTTTTGTTATACACAGTATATGTAGCAATACCCCCGCAGGGGCCGCTGGATTAAGATTTTGGGCCTGCCGTTACCTTACTGTTCACCACGTCCGTCCTAGGGGTCTTCCTTGAAGAGTTGTTCACAAATGTCTGCACCAAACACTTATGCCGTGTACACACGATCGGTTTTACCGATGAAAACAGTCCGGTGGACTTTTCTCATCGGACAAACTGATCGTGTATGGGCCCCATCGGTCTTTTTTCCATCGGTGAGAGAAAATAGAACATGTTTTAAATTTATCTGATGGGAAAAAAAACAATAGCAAATTCCGATCGTCTGTGTGGAACTCCATCGGACAAAAAACCCACGCATGCTCAGAATCAAGTCGATGCATGCTCAGAAGCATTGAACTTCATTTTTCTCGACTTGTCGGAGTGTTTTTTTTCGTCACGGCGTTTGGGACAGTCGGATTTTTGACTGATGGTGTGTAGGCAAGACTGATGGAAGTCTGAAAAATCCATCGGATTAGAATCCATAGGAAATCTGATCGTGTGTACAGGGCTTTAGTCTCTTTTTCTCAAGGGTTTTATTAAAGAACTCCAGACGGAGGGATGGAGGGTTGGGGGAGATTCAGGTACCTTACTTTTGCAGATCACGGGTACTTTCTTTTATCCAGAGGACAAACAGCTTCCACACTGGATCTTGCAACCACCGGATAGGCCTCCTTCACTGACCTAGCAGCCGGTGCGAGCTCATTGAAAAAGTCTCTGCCACAGACTTGTGTAACCACACACTTGGTAAAGTTCTGAAAACATAACACACAGTGCCAGAATCTTTCAGCCAGCCGGCAGCACTGTGAGATAGATTTTGTCCAGATGCGTCCTCCAATTGAGTCCTCAATTGTTTGGTCCCTTCCCACAGGCAAGGCGACACAGGACCATCCCTGGATCAGTAGGCCTCAGCAACTCCTGGGCCTACTCTCAGTAACGGAGCCTGGGGTCCACAGGCCCTGAGGCAGAAAAACTGCCAACACATCCCTGAGGCCAGGAGGGCCGTCAGGTCAGGATCGGAAGACCCCGGAAAAACGGTGTCTGTCCCTTAAGTACCCTCTCCCAGAATGCACAGCGGGTGACCACTCCCACTGCGCTTTTTCTGGGAAAGGAATACCCAATGCATCCAGCCTACTGCAATCCCAACCTTGACCTGTGGTGACAACGACACCTACAGTCAAGTGGAAAATGTGCAACTCAGCTGAACTGGAACAGAGACCAATAATGTGGTACAATTATTCTGAGCTAAACTATAGCTCAGACAACTAAATTCACCACTAGCGCCTACCCAATAGGAGCAGGGCGCTACATATATATATATAACTATTTTGTATGAATACATGTCTGGTGAATAAATCTCCTATTTTTAATCTGTGTTCATATTGATTGATCCTGTATCTTAAAAATATTATTGTTTAAAAATTACTCATTAATAAATACTGTGCAGGAAAATTATCCTCACAAGCACGACAGCCTATAGTTGAAAAATTGCTTTTGCACAGTTAGATTGTGCCCAGAATTTGGCCGTAGCAGGTGATCACTTAACGCAAATGCTTCATCCCCCACAAATACTCTCGGTAGAGGAGGGACAGTTGTTACAGGGAGAGGTCTATTTTCTGGAAGGTCCCCAATATCGTCATACCAAAAACAACAGTTAGCATCAGCCACTGCCATTAAAACAAATGAAAAATACTTCTTATAATTGAAGTAGCGACTTCCGCTACCCATTGGCTTCACGATTCTGATGTGCTTCCCATCAATTGCGCCAAGACATTTAAATAGCTCTGATGGCTGTATAAATGCCAATGGTCCAAAATGTGTCAAAAATGTCCGATGTGTCCGCCATAATGTCGCAGTCCCGATAAAAATCACAAAAATACAAGTATAAAAAATAATAATAATAAAAATGCCATAAATCTATCCCCTATTTTGTAGACGTTATAACTTTTGCGCAAACCAATCAATATACGCTTATTGCGATTTTTTATTACCAAAAAAATTTAGCAGAATACATATCGGTCTAAACTGAGAAAAAAAAACCTTTTTTTTTTTTTAAATGGGGATATTTATTATAGCAAAAAGTACAAAATATTGTGTTTTTTTCTAAATTGTCATTTTTTTTTTGGTTTATAGCGCAAAAAATAAAACCCGCAGAGATGATCAAATACCACAAAAAGAAAGCTCTATTTGTGGGAAAAAAATTATGTCAATTTTGTTTGGGTACAACGTCGCACGACCGCGCAATTGTCAGTTAAAGTGATGCAGTACCGTATCACGAAAAATGGCCTGGTCATTGAGCAGATAAGACAGCACTGAGATGACCTGATGCTGAAAAATTGAGCAGTCATGAATAAATCAATGGCAAACAATGTGCAGCAAGGGCAGCCGTGGGGGGAGAAGGTGGAAGGAGCAAATAGGTGATCACACATGAGGAGGCATATCAGCGCCTCTATACAAGCTCAATCACTGAGTATACATCCGGGAACGGCGTCCCATGAACAGTTTCACCTGCGATGCAAACAGTTCAGAATTCCCGTGGAATATTCTGCTCCTTAATGATGATAGATCTTGCTTCACTCCCCAGAGATTAGGCTCCAAGTAGATGCCAGTGCCAGAGACAAGCTGATGCCAAGTGGTGAATCCTTGCTAGCTCTAGATGATCCAAGAGGGACGATACGGAGCGGCAGGTGTGCAAGCCGCGTGAATGAGCTGGAGACACCGGGTCACATGACGTGATGACGTCAATCCATTTCGCTCACTGGGTCATGTGAGCTTCATCAGGACACAAACAGAGAACCCTGTAAACAGAGAGAGCTTGGAGGAGCAGAGTGGCTGGCAGTGCATGCTTGTACCTGTCTGTTGGCAGCTTTATTTTGCTGAGTTGAGCCTGTACTTTGTTTTATCTAATAAATATTGTGTTGACAGTGTAAGTCTCTTTTTATGATCAAATCCATCCATCCACCTGGGGTTTTATGGAGCTGTGAAGGAATACAGAAGGATTGCTGCTGCTTCAGCGGCTTTGTTGATGGAGTACTCCAACCAGGAGAGAGAAACACAAGCCCATTACAGGGACTAGTACACATGCTGAGAAAATCAGGTGAGAAATATTGCTTCCGAAGGGATCATCCAAAAATCTGATTGTTAGTACACAGCTTTCGAGAGCCGAGCTTTCATGACAAAATTACATGACAAAATTATCAACCATGAAATTTTTTCTTGTAAAATAACAGAATAAAAGATTTTTATGCAATCCGTACAGTATTCATCCGTTAAAAAGGTGACCAAGACCGCACATGCTTGGAAACAAAAGAATGCATTACAATACAATACAAGTAATACATTGTAACTGGGAAGTTGTATTCTATCTTACGAAAATTTACGGAACACTAGTAACTCTAATTGTTTTTATGAGACTAGCATACACAAAAAAAAACAGACAATCATTTATACGATATTCTCCTTGTGTATACCAGGCTTTAGTCTGTAAAAAGATATGCTGACATTTTTGGTGAGTGAGATTCCAAATGACTGGTATATGGGTAATTGAATTTACTGTTAATTGAAGAATCACTGGGTGCTTTCTGGGACCAGTGATTGTATCTGAATGTCGTTTTTTTACAGTTTTTCAAGCTTTTGTTTATACAATACTGTAAAGGGGACTTTATGTTGTTTTTTTTATTTATGAACACTTAGGCCCCTTTCACACATGCGGACCGTATGTCCGCTTTTTCATCCTTCCGTTTACGGATGAAAAATGGACATACATTGGTCCCTATGAGATAACAGGTGTCAGTGGAAGAACATTCGCTGACACCCGATCTCATCCGTGTCCGCAATCCTCCGATTCTGCAGAAGAAGGAAAATCCTATTTTTCGAACCGTCTGCAGAGCGGATCGGATGAACACGGACAGACGGTCCGTGTTCATCCGATCCCCCCCATAGGGGAGAGTGGAGATCTGAGAGGGCGGTCCCTGCACAGTGTGGGGGGACCGCCCTGCCATCCGCGGGCTCAGCGGGGATCAGCAGAGCGATCCCCGCTGAGCAAGCGGAGGTTCACGGGGCGGATCATCACGGCCCTGTGTGAAAGGGGCCTTATTTTTGAACATAAGGTCCCTTACCGGGAAGGGCTCCATTGTAGTCCGCCTGCTCAGCAGAGAATCTCTCCATTGATACTAGCCTAAATACTATTAAGAAATAATTTTTTTACTAAATATTCAGGGAATGGAGTTGCTAAACTCTGATGATATCCTATCTACTAAAAGTTCAGTATTACTAAAAAATATATATTTTTTATATATATATTTCAGGTTACATCTGATGTCAAACGGCAAAAATAATCTTCACCTAAAATATGCTGAAGAGTTTAACAGTTTAGTTGAACAATTCCTGCTCTCATCATTTTTAGAAGGACAGGTCTTCGATGATCAGTGATTGCCTATCTTTGTAATGGAAAATAATGATCCACAAATAGACTGAATTTAAAACAAGGAAAAAAATCAACTTTTTTTTAGCAGTCCACACAAAATCTTTGCCTTCATAGTAGCTTTTAATTGGTAAATTATGCATTTTCTTTGAAAAGACTTTAACCACTTGCCGACCGACTCACGCCGATATACGTCAGCAAAATGGCTCTGCTGTGCGAAACCCCATATGAGTACATTGTACCCTTTGGAAAGCCGCCAGGGGGCGCACCCGCTGCACGGCTGGGGACCCGATGCGCGTGGCCAGCGGGCACAATCGCCGCCGGCTACCCGTGATCGTGGGCACGAGCGACAGCATGGGGATTTGTGCGTGAAAACTGTCAGGGGATAGGAGACACATCGGTTGTTCCTACTAAGTAGGAACAACGATATGTCTCCTCCCCCAGTCAGTCCTATCCCCATACAGTTATAAACACTAACTAGGGAACACATTTAACCCCTTGATCGCCCCCTAGTGTTAACCCCTTCCCTGCCAGTGACATTTACACAGTTATCAGTGCATTTTTATAACACTGATCGCTGTATGAATGTCAATGGTCCCAAAAATGTGTTAAAAGTGTCCAATCTGTCTGCCTCAATGTCGCAGTACCACTAAAAATCGCAGATCACCGCCATTACTAGTAAAAAAAAAAAATGCTATAAATCTTTCCCATAGTTTGTAGATGCTATAACCTTTGCGCAAACCAATCAATATACGCTTATTTCAATTTATTTCACCAAAAAAAGTAAAAAACATTTTTTTTTTTTTAAATTGTCGCTCTTTTTTTGTTTATAGCGCAAAAAATAAAAAACGCAGAGGTGATCAAATACCACCAAAAGAAAGCTCTATTTTGTTTGGATACAGCATTGCATGACCGCGCAATTGTCAGTTAAAGTGACACAGTGCCAAATTGTATAAAGTGCTCTGGTCAGGAAGGGGGTAAAATCTTCCGGGGCTGAAGCTAAGGAAAACCTGTGGTTTGCTTTAACCCCCTCCCACCCGGCCTATTGTAATATGATGACCGAGCAAGAGCCCTGTTATCCTGGGAGGACATCATATGGCATCCTCCCAGTATCGCACCTCGCACGTGCCCCACAGGCTGCGCTCCACGCAATCTGTCACCCACTGTGTCCACTGGCGATGTACACAGCCGATGACAGATCACTGTACCAGCCTGCTGCCAGTACCATATGATCGCTGTCCCGAATCACAGCAGATCACATGACAATTGTACACAATAAAAGGCTTTGATCCATGCCTTTTATTGTATACTATTGTGATGAGCTCTGTGATTGGTCTCAGTAATCATATGGCACAGACAGGGCCAATCACAGCCCATCTGTACCATGTGATTAGCTGTGGCCAATCACAGCTAATCACAAAAGTAAATACTGGAAAAATAGTTTCCATTTCAAAAAAATTGTTGCTTATAACTTATGTACAGTTATAAGCAAAAAAAATGAAAATTCCTGATCACCTCCCTAGAGTAGCACACTGTATTGCTCTAGTCACTGTATGTAAAAAGAAAAGTGTAAAAAGAAGAAAAAACGTTTCTTTTACATATTATAATAAGTTAAAATAAATTTTCATCTTCAGTAGCATATACTTGCACACTCATAAAAACATATGTCAAAGCAGCGCTTTGGATATAACAAATACTGTGCAAAAAAAAAAATTGCAATATAAAACAGCAAATCAAGTGCAAAAAAGTGCAATATGAAACAGCAAACTATAAGATGCAATATGAAACAGCAAAATAATTAAACATACATGTTACAACAAATAAAGTGCAATATAAAACTGCAAACAATAAAGTGCAAATAAGACAATCAACACTTATGTGTGCGTGTTGAAATGATTTCTCAAAGAGTAAAAATAGCAACTTAAAATAAGTGTGTAAACAAATAAAGTACAAATGTCCTTGTATCATACATGAGACAAAAAAAGAAAGTATATAGTCCGTAGTGGATAGAAAACCATTGGCGTGAAATGTTAAAAAAAAAGAAAACCATTTGCATATGATTTCCAGCTCAAGTGCAGAGAAATCCACGACTGGCTAAGAATGATCATCACGTCTCTTACCAGAGAAGGTGGGCCAAGGATTATAATGGGCAAAAGTACATGGACGTCACTCCACAATCAATTCCAATGTACAGTAATACCAAGAAAAAAATACAAATCTCCATTGTGAAGTCCATAATAAGCATTAGGATCTATTGGAAGCTTACAGGGTACACTGGTTGTGCTCAATGGTTGTTGCAGACGGACGCTGTAAGTGGCCCCTGCGCGTTTCATCAGCAGTGACTTCTTCTGGGGGGATGGGCTATACACACAGCGTCACTCCGTCTCTCTATAAATATACTCATGTATATATGTTGGACAGACTATACGTCCATTCTCCGTTGGAATTAAAGTGTTTGTTAACCCCAAAAAATTAAATCCTGTTCCCTTAATACATGTTATACAGCACAGTGCTTGTGCTGTGCCATTTGGCCCCCTGTATCACCTAAAATACCTGGTTGATCCTGCCAGTTTCTACCCTCCCCTCTCTGTGCTGACTCCGATATATCATGGCTGCAGAGCCAGCGTACGTGTCTCCGTCATCCGCAGCCTGCTCTGTGTCTTCTGTGTGCTCCCCCCCCCCTCACCACTCAGAGTGTCAGCTCCCCGATCCTCAACTCCTGCTCTAAAAAACTGTTTTTATTTTTTATAGTTCCCTCTGATATAGAATAGTAAGCTCCCCAGTGCATGTCATTTCTAAAAATATGTGGTATAATAGCTTACTTCAGAGCGTCGTTCGGAGCTCATGTGACTGCCTCCCCTCCTCTCCTTGGCTGACGTCAGCGGGGGTTTTCCAGCACCTCCCCCTGCAGCTATCACATCGGGACAGGAGACCAGTGGGCAATCAGCTGAGTGCCGAACGGCACTCTAAAGTAAGCTATTATACAGCATATTTTTAGAAATGAGTTTTAAATAACAGGGGGAACTATAGAAATTTATTTTTTTACCTTAACAAACACTTTAATGAGCATATAGAAAATATAAAGAAAGGAGTAACCAATCATGGTGTCCCCAAACACTACCTTCGACATTATAATAAAGACCCTAAAGGCACTCAATTCCTTATCATAGACACGTATATATCTCCATGGAGGGGGGGTCCTAGTATAAGAGGTGTATCATGGTTAGAAACTTTTTGGATATACAAACTTAAATCTTACTGGCCACATGGCATGAATGTTGACTGGGACATTAATACTTTTATTAATACAGCTTAATTTTTTTAAATTTTTGCATTGTTGTTTTCTTAGATTATGGATAGCTGGGAAGATAGATTGAGTGACCTTAAAGTATCTGGCACCTCATCCCTATTAAATTGGTAATAGCAACAACAGAGTGATTGGGATTATAGTGGTGCCTAAAACAAAGAAAATTACGTAAATATTATAAAATAGAAATTTTATTACATAAAACATCAACACGTATAGGCATAGGTCTCCGCAAGTAGGGGCAGCTGGGGGGGGGGGCAATTGCCCCCCCTGGAATTGTCAAGAAGGTGTTGTAGTTGCCAGTTGCAGTGCCCCCCGACGCAGACTTTTTTCTGCCAACTGCTCTCTGTCCTGACACATCTGACGTCCCATCGGATGAGATGGCTCGGTCGCTCGGGCCTCTGCTCTGCAGTTTGGCCAATCTGCCACTCCTATTCAGTGATTGGCTGGCTGCCTGCCTGTGTATGTGTTGTGTAGATCCGGCCGGCGCCACCCACTCAGTGAAGTCAGTGTCTGAGCCTCCGAGTGATATGCTGCCAGTGCCTACTCATCATCACATCACAGGAAATCCTGACCTGAAGTCAGTGGCATATAAAGTTGCAAACAACAGAAGAAGAACCACAGGTAACAGCAGTTAGGAGGAGCATTTTGATTTATATATTACTGGAAAGATATGTCTGTGTATGTTATAAGAGATAATTCATCTTCTACACTTTGTATTGGAAATTACTCAGGCCAGGCGTACCATCTTGATGAAAACAGCCTATACAGACTGTATATTTGGCCACAACAGATAGAGACATGCAATATAAAAAGATGTACATTCTCTAGGCTATATGTATATGGGCATGGACTGGTACGCCTGGCCTGAGTAATTTCCAATACAAAGTGAAGCTGAATTATATATTTTTTATAACACATACCGTGTATAACACATACTTTATATCTGGAAAGATATATGTGTTATATAAGAGATAATTTAGCTTCACTTTGTATTGAAATTACTTAGGCCAGACGTACCATGCCCATATAAATATAGCCTAGAGAATGTACTTTTTATATTGCATGGGCGACCTTAAAATGATGCCCCTCCTCCATGTATACGGATATTACTGACCCAGCAAAACAATTTGTAATATGCTCTGCTAATAATTTTAATGAACCCTATACGTGTTGATGTTTTATGTAATAAAATTTCTATTTTATAATATTTACATATTTTTCTTTGTTTTGGGCCCCGCTATATTTCCAATCACCCTGTTGTTGCTATTACCTTTGTTAGATTATGTCTATTTCTTTTAGTGTAATACATCATGCTAACATTCTTACTTTATCTTTATTTTTATTTATTTTTTGGTCTAATTTATGTGACTATTGACCAGTTCGGATTGAGACCGGGTTTGCGTTCCAGGGACCCACTTTAGTTGAATGCTGTCCAGAGTGAGGCTTGGAACGTGTTCTATGCATTTAGTTCTGGCTGATTAACATTCATTTGGACGGCTCCTGTGTCATCTAGCTGAACCGTTGAGACGCATCTGCTGATGACTAGGGATGGACGAACATCTCCCGGGACGGTTCGCGAACGTGATCGCGCGAACGCGGGTAAATGTTCGCGAACCGCGGGTTCGCGGCGGGCCCCATTCATTTCAATGGGAGGCGAACATTAAAAACCTCCAGGTCATATTTGCAGCCACAAAATAATTACTAGCTGTGCACACATAGTCCCACAACATGGACAATGACATAACAGAAGTATTAAGCAAATTTGAGATCGACAACGACAAGCATTCTTTTTTTATCTGAATTTTTTTGTCAATTCAGGAGCGCATGAAGGCCATGGAAGAGACGCAAGGCCAGGCTATGAAGGGGGTGCATGAGATGATCCTGCTATTGGAAAAGTTGCCATAAATGTTTTTTTTTTATAAGTTGTCTAAATCGTTTATACAGTTATAACGTTTATTTCGTTTTTTGTAATATTGCTCGGTTTTATTGTAATAGCTCGGCCTAAATCAGCCGGAACTGACAGCAGCCGGTAAATACATGTCAAATACATATAGGGTCCATTCACACGTCTGTAAAATTAGGCATTCACAGCCTGGATAAAGAAGTAAGTGTCGGCCAGTACAGGCCCCAAAAATTAGCCAACAGGCATTCATCTGACAGCAAAGAACTTAAAATTCTGTGGCTGGAGGTACATTAGGCATTCACAGGATAAATAAGTTTCGGGCACTACAGGCCCCAAAAATTAGGCATTCAACAGACATAAAAGGCCTTTTATGCTGCTGTATTTACCCAAAAAGACAAGGACCCTGAATAATTGTTATAGGTGGTGGTGGATATTTGTGGCCTGTCATGAGGAATTTGAATGAAACATGGTCTACTGGTCACATGTGTTGAATTCCTCAGAGATCCATGCCTCATTCATTTTTATAAATGTGAGGTAGTCAACACTGTCGTGAGCTAAGCGAGTGCGCTTATCGGTCACGATCCCCCCTGCTGCGCTGAACGTCCTTTCGGACAGGACACTGGACGAGGGGCAAGCCAACAGTTCCACTGCAAATTGTGCAAGCTCTGGCCAGAGGTCAAGCCTGCCCACCCAGTAGTCCAGGGGTTCATCACTTCTCAGAGCGTCCACATCGGCCATTAATCCGATGTAGTCGGACACCTGTCGGTCTAGGCGTTCCCTGATGCTGGATCCGGATGAGACCTGTTGATGGGTCGGCTGAAAGAATGATCTCATATCAGAAGTGACCAAGACATCTTCAAACCGCCCTCTTCTTGCAGGCGCTGTTGGATTGGTATCCACAACTGTTCCTCTGGGAGTGGAAATTCCTCTGCCAGCGCACGCAAAAGCAGAATGCAGCATTTCTCGAAGCAAGGCCTGGAAGTGCTCCATTCTGACAGCCCTCTGTGATGGTGGTAACATTTCTGCCATTTTTTGTTTGTACCGGGGGTCCAAGTACGTTGCTACCCAGTAATGGTCCTTGCCCTTTATGCTTTTTATATGGGGGTCCCTCTTAAAACACTGGAGCATGAAGGCCCCCATTTGCACTAAACTGAAAGCAGTGTGGTGGCCTGGCTCCTGCTCGTCATCATCCAGGATAATGTCGTCCTCGATCTCCTCCCCCCATCCACGAACAACAACAGCAGGGATCCCAGAAAGGTTTAACCACTTAACGACCGCTCACTGTATATGTACGTCGGCAGAATGGCACCAACAGGCACAATCACGTACAGTGTACGTGATCGCATTTGTACAGTTGGGGGGTCCGATCGGACCCCCCTCCTATACAGTGAGCAGCCGTTTATCGTTGGGGAGCGATCGGAGATGAGGGGACGGCCATTCGATTCCGGCCACCCCCTCGCGATCGCTCCCGGCGAATGAAAATGCTCCCTCTGCCCATGTAATGTAAACACAGGCAGAGGAAGCAGGAGGAAGTGATGTCATCTCTCAACGCGGCAATCTTTTCGTCCGCAGCGCCGAGGAGAGAAGACGCAGGTTAGTGCACCAACAGTCCACTGACACATAGGTACACATAGGCACATATTTCACCCCCCAGTCACCCCCAGATCACCCCCCCAGGTCACCCCCCAGCCCCCAATCACAGTGTCACTGATTGCAGTGATCATTTATTTTACTGATCACTGCATTTAGTGTCATCTGTGACAGTAAAAAGTGTCAGGGCAGTTAGGTTTAGGTCCAGGGTAGCCCCCTAACCCCCCCTAATAAAGGTTTAACCCCTTGATCACCCCCCAGGTAACCCTTTCACCCCCTAACGCCAGCGTCACTAAGCGATCGTATTTTCGATCACTGTATTTAGTGCCAGTGGTGCCCTAGATAGCTAGTTATTTATTTTTCGTTTCGCCGCAGGTTTTTATAGCGTCAGGTACCCCCATATATTATTTTAACCCCCTGATTGCCCCTAGAGTTAACCCTTTCACCAGTGATCACCGTATAAGCGTCACTGGTGACACTGGTTACCCAGTTAGTTATTTAGTTATTTAGGTAACCCGTCAGGTTTTTATATAGCGTCGGGTACCCCCATATTTAACCTAATAAAGGTTTTAACCCCCTGATTGCCCCTAGTTAACCCTTTCACCAGTGATCACCATATAAAAGTTACGGGTGACGCTGGTTGGTTAGTTTGCTTTTTATAGCATCAGGGCACCCGCCGTATATAACCCAATAAAGGTTTAACCCCCTGATCGCCCAGCGGGTGATATTAATTAGGTTTTAGCGCCAGAGAGGGTCTGCGTCGCCCCAGGCAGCTTTAGGTTAGTGCCAGTAACGCTAACACCCACGCGCAAAGCATACACCTCCCTTAGTGGTATAGTATCTGAACAGATCAATATCTGATCTGATCAGATCTATACTAGCGTCCCCAGCGGTTTAGGGTTCCCAAAAACACAGTGTTAGCGGGATCAGCCCAGATACCTGCTAGCACCTGCGTTTAGCCCCTCCGCCCAGCCCAGCCCACCCAAGTGCAGTATCGATCGATCACTGTCACTTACCAAACACAAAACACATAACTGCACCGTTCGCAGAGACAGGCCTGATCCCTGCGATCGCTAACAGTTTTTTTTGTAGCGTTTGATATATTTGCTGACGACAGTCAGGTGCTTTTTTTCCTGTGAATCTTACTAGTGTACCCCTAAATTTAGAGCCCAAAATGGCAAGTCGAAGGTACACTAGTAAAGAGGCCTACGAGATTCTGAGCATGACAGATAGTGAAGAGGAGGTCACGTATCTGTCAGATTCAGGCTCAGAATATCTTCCCGTAGAAGACAGTGACGTCAGCGGCCCCACGTCAGATAGCTCTGACGACGAAGTTGAGGTCTCTGCTAAGGTCAGGCGTACCCGATCCCGATCTTCTGAGGTTGTTGAGGAGCAAGAACCGCAGGGCTCTCGTATCATGGAGCAGAGTAGTACTAGCGCCGCTATTCCTTCTGGTGAATTGGCAAGCACCAGCGGCCTAGTACAGCCTGGGCGTACATCCAGCACTGCAGTATCACGTGGTGACGTGGCGAGTCCCATAAGTGCAGTTCAAGTTGGCGAGGTGGCAAGCACAAGTAGTGTCCCGCTGCCACCAATAAGAAGACAAAGGCAGGCCCGTCGTACCCATAGTGCCCTTTCTGCAGAATTCGCCTATCCTGATTGGGTCCCCACCACTTCTGCAGAACCCGTACTTCCCTTATTCACTGCCCAACCCCGTATTCAGGTGGAAACAGCTGATTTTATGCCAATTGATTATTATTCGCTGTTTTTCACGGAAGATCTCTATAGATCTATTGTGGACCAGAGTAATTTATATGCTGGTCAATTCATCGCCGCTAATCCCCAGTTGCCTTCCATTGCCAAAGATTGGAAACCAATTACGGTTTCTGAATTTAAGACCTTTCTGGGCTTTTCCCTCAACATGGGCACACATAAATTCCTGTCATTGCGTGCTTATTGGTCCACGCACCCAATTGACCACATGCCCGTGTTCTCTGCCTCCATGCCCAGGAAACGATACGAGCAGATTTTGCGGTTCATGCACTTCAACGACAATGAACTTTGTCGTCCACGTGGGGACCCTGAATACGACCGGCTCTATAAAATTCGGCCCCTCATAAACCACTTCAACGAACGTTTTGCAGCCTTGTTTATTCCCGATCAAGTTGTCTGCGTTGATGAGTCCCTGATTAAATTTTCTGGCCGCTTGGCTTTCAAGCAATACCTTCCCAGCAAGCGTGCCAGATACGGGGTCAAGCTCTATAAATTCTGTGACAGGGCAACAGGCTATGTATGGAGCTTTATGGTTTATGAGGGAAAAGATAGTCAGGTTGAGCCGGTCAACTGCCCGGATTACATAGGCAGCGCTGGCAAGATAGTGTGGAAATTGGTGTCACCCTTATTCGGAAAGGGGTACCACTTGTATGTGGACAATTATTACACGAGCGTGCCACTGTTTAGTCACTTGTTTGATCATCAGATTGGAGCATGTGGCACCGTGCGCCCTAATCGCCGGGGCTTTCCCCAGTGGCTTGTAGATGCCCGTCTTAGGCTGGGGGAGAGAGCCTGCGTAAAGTGTAATAATTTGCTCGCTATGAAGTGGAGGGACAATAAGAATGTTTTCCTTCTTACCTCCCTTCATGCAGACACGACAGTCCAAATTCCTACGGCGACTGGTGTTGTGGAGAAACCCCTCTGTGTCCACGAATATAACAAAAATATGGGAGGGGTGGACCTCAACGACCAGTTGTTGGCGCTGTATCTAATTGACCGTAAGGCGAGACGCTGGTACAAAAAAGTGTCTCTATCCTTATTTCAATTGGCTTTGCTGAACGCTCATGTGCTATACAGAGCTTCAGGCGGGACTTTATCGCTTCTAAAATTCCAGAATGAGATTGTCACAGAACTCCTGTATCCAGGCGGTTCTGCACCTCACCATCCCCAACCAAATGCAGTAAGCCGGCTGCATGAGAGGCATTATACGTATGTCCTCCCGAGTACCCCTACCCAACGAGCCCCCCAAAAAAGATGTTGTGTCTGTAGCAAGCACGGATTTAGGCGTGACACCCGTCATTATTGTCCACTCTGTCCTGACAAGCCTGGTCTTTGCCTTGGTGAATGTTTTGAACGCTACCACTCAAAAGTGAAGTTTTAGCGTAGGGTACAGCATTTCACAGACTAGGACACACTTACACAGGGTCTCCCAAGATGCCATTACATTTTGAGAGACCCGAACCATTACAGTTGTTAAAGTTACAAAAAAAAAAGTGTAAAAAGGAAAAAAAAAACGTAAAAAACAAAACACAAAAAAAATATAAAATAAAAAAAACAAAAATAGTTGTCGTTTTATTGTTCTCTCTCTCTCTCTCTCTCTCTCTCTCTCTCTCTCTCTCTATTTTCTCTCTATTGTTCTGCTCTTTTTTACTGTATTCCATTCTGCAATTTTTTATCATGCTTGCTTTTCAGGTATGTAATTTTTTTGTTTTCAGGTGCGCCATTCAACTGCAGCGTGGAATTATTTATCTTGACAGCAACAGCGTTTGCTCCCACGATACATAAAGCCGTGACTCCAGTGCTGTAGGAGGTGATTTCACCACCACAGTTAAAAAAAAAGAGCATATATGCCGAAGCATGGGGGCAGCAGGGGCGGAGGAGCGATTTTGCTCCTAATGCCGCGTACATACGGTCGAAATTCCGACAAAGGCTTGCCCGTGGAAAAGTCCGACCGTGTGTACGCGGCATAACTTTTTTGCGAGAGGATGCCCCCATGCTTCGGCATATATATATTTTAGGCACAGGTTGCGTTAAAAAAATGTTTTATTTTTTACTAGGTTTTGTTTTGGTATTTGCTTTGCAGGTATGGTATGGTAAGGTCTTACTGTTATACTGTAATGTTACTTTGTTTTAATGTTAACCATCATTTGCTTAGCAGGTACACCATTCAGTTGCAGAGCGGATCTATTTATCTTGACAGCAACAGCGTTTGCTCCCACGATACATAAAGCCGTGACTCCAATGCTGTAGGAGGTGATTTCACCACCACAGTTAAAAAAAAGAGCATATATGCCGAAGCATGGGGGCAGCAGGGGCGGAGGAGCGATTTTGCTCCTAATGCCGCGTATATACGGTCGAAATTCCGACGGAGGCTTGCCCGTGGAAAAGTCTGACCGTGTGTACGCGGCATAACCTTTTATGCCGCGTACATACGGTCGAAATTCCGACGAAGGCTTGCCCGTGGAAAAGTCCGACCGTGTGTACGCAGCATAACTTTTTTGTGGGAGGAGTACTAGCGCCGCTATTCCTTCTGGTGAATTGGCAAGCACCAGCGGCCTAGTACAGCCTGGGCGTACATCCAGCACTGCAGTATCACGTGGTGACGTGGCGAGTCCCATAAGTGCAGTTAAAGCTGGCGAGGTGGCAAGCACAAGTAGTGTCCCGCTGCCACCAATAAGAAGACAAAGGCAGGCCCGTCGTACCCATAGTGCCCTTTCTGCAGAATTCGCCTATCCTGATTGGGTCCCCACCACTTCTGCAGAACCCGTACTTCCCCCATTCACTGCCCAACCCGGTATTCAGGTGGAAACAGCTGATTTTATGCCAATTGATTATTATTCGCTGTTTTTCACGGAAGATCTCTATAGATCTATTGTGGACCAGAGTAATTTATATGCTGGTCAATTCATCGCCGCTAATCCCCAGTTGCCTTCCATTGCCAAAGATTGGAAACCAATTACGGTTTCCGAATTTAAGACCTTTCTGGGCCTTTCCCTCAACATGGGCACACATAAATTCCCGTCATTGCGTGCTTATTGGTCCACGCACCCAATTGACCACATGCCCGTGTTCTCTGCCTCCATGCCCAGGAAACGATACGAGCAGATTTTGCGGTTCATGCACTTCAACGACAATGAACTTTGTCGTCCACGTGGGGACCCTGAATACGACCGGCTCTATAAAATTCGGCCCCTCATAAACCACTTCAACGAACGTTTTGCAGCCTTGTTTATTCCCGATCAAGTTGTCTGCGTTGATGAGTCCCTGATTAAATTTTCTGGCCGCTTGGCTTTCAAGCAGTACCTTCCCAGCAAGCATGCCAGATACGGGGTCAAGCTCTATAAATTCTGTGACAGGGCAACAGGCTATGTATGGAGCTTTATGGTTTATGAGGGAAAAGATAGTCAGGTTGAGACGGTCAACTGCCCGGATTACATAGGCAGCGCTGGCAAGATAGTGTGGAAATTGGTGTCACCCTTATTCCGAAAGGGGTACCACTTGTATGTGGACAATTATTACACGAGCGTGCCACTGTTTAGTCACTTGTTTGATCATCAGATTGGCGCATGTGGCACCGTGCGACCTAATCGCCGGGGCTTTCCCCAGTGGCTTGTAGATGCCCGTCTTAGGCTGGGGGAGAGAGCCTGCGTAAAGTGTAATAATTTGCTCGCTATGAAGTGGAGGGACAATAAGAATGTTTTCCTTCTTACCTCCCTTCATGCAGACACGACAGTCCAAATTCCTACGGCGACTGGTGTTGTGGAGAAACCCCTCTGTGTCCACGAATATAACAAAAATATGGGAGGGGTGGACCTCAACGACCAGTTGTTGGCGCTGTATCTAATTGGCCGTAAGGCGAGACGCTGGTACAAAAAAGTGTCTCTATCCTTATTTCAATTGGCTTTGCTGAACGCTCATGTGCTATACAGAGCTTCAGGCGGGACTTTATCTCTTCTAAAATTCCAGAATGAGATTGTCACAGAACTCCTGTATCCAGGCGGTTCTGCACCTCACCATCCCCAACCAAATGCAGTAAGCCGGCTGCATGAGAGGCATTATACGTATGTCCTCCCGAGTACCCCTACCCAACGAGCCCCCCAAAAAAAATGTTGTGTCTGTAGCAAGCGCGGATTTAGGCGTGACACCCGTCATTATTGTCCACTCTGTCCTGACAAGCCTGGTCTTTGCCTTGGTGAATGTTTTGAACGCTACCACTCAAAAGTGAAGTTTTAGCGTAGGGTACAGCATTTCACAGACTAGGACACACTTACACAGGGTCTCCCAAGATGCCATTACATTTTGAGAGACCCGAACCATTACAGTTGTTAAAGTTACAAAAAAAAAGTGTAAAAAGGAAAAAAAAAACCTAAAAAACAAAACACAAAAAAAATATAAAATAAAAAAACCAAAAATAGTTGTCGTTTTATTGTTCTCTCTCTCTCTCTCTCTATTTTCTCTCTATTGTTCTGCTCTTTTTTACTGTATTCCATTCTGCAATTTTTTATCATGCTTGCTTTTCAGGTATGTAATTTTTTGTTTTCAGGTGCGCCATTCAACTGCAGCGCGGAATTATTTATCTTGACAGCAACAGCGTTTGCTCCCACGATACATAAAGCCGTGACTCCAGTGCTGTAGGAGGTGATTTCACCACCACAGTTAAAAAAAAAGAGCATATATGCCGAAGCATGGGGGCAGCAGGGGCGGAGGAGCGATTTTGCTCCTAATGCCACGTACATACGGTCGAAATTCCGAAAAAGGCTTGCCCGTGGAAAAGTCCGACCGTGTGTACGCGGCATAACTTTTTTGCGGGAGGATGCCCCCATGCTTCGGCATATATATATTTTAGGCACAGGTTGCGTTAAAAAATTTTTTTATTTTTTACTAGGTTTTGTTTTGGTATTTGCTTTGCAGGTATGGTATGGTATGGTCTTACTGTTATACTGTAATGTTACTTTGTTTTAATGTTAACCATCATTTGCTTAGCAGGTACACCATTCAGTTGCAGAGCGGATCTATTTATCTTGACAGCAACAGCGTTTGCTCCCACGATACATAAAGCCGTGACTCCAACGCTGTAGGAGGTGATTTCACCACCACAGTTAAAAAAAAGAGCATATATGCCGAAGCATGGGGGCAGCAGGGGCGGAGGAGCGATTTTGCTCCTAATGCCGCGTATATACGGTCGAAATTCCGACGGAGGCTTGCCCGTGGAAAAGTCTGACCGTGTGTACGCGGCATAACCTTTTATGCCGCGTACATACGGTCGAAATTCCAACGAAGGCTTGCCCGTGGAAAAGTCCGACCGTGTGTACGCAGCATAACTTTTTTGTGGGAGGATGCCCCCATGCTTCGGCATATATGCCCATCATTAGAAGTGGGTGGATGAAGGGAGGTATTCTAATGGTGGGCATACCCACCGATCAATCTCTTTTTTTCGTTCAGCCAACAGGCTGCATGAAAAAAAAGATTACAATACATGTCCAACAAGGACCAGCAACGTACTGGTATGTTGCTGGACTTTGAATGTTTATACCAGAATGATGCCTGCAGGTTTAGGTATCATCTTGGTATCATTCTTTTCAGCCAGCAGCCGGCTTTCATGTAAAAGCAATTCTAGCAGATAATTAGCCTCTAGACTGCTTTTACAAGCAGTGGGAGGGAATGCCCCCCCCCCGGATATAAACAGTGCCATTGGGAAATTGGGAAAGCATTTTATCACGCCGATCTTGGTGTGGTCAGATGCTTTGAGGGCAGAGGAAAGATCTAGGGTCTAACCCCCCAATTTTTTTCAAAAAAAGAGTACCTGTCACTACTTATTGCTATCATAGGGGATATTTACATTCCCTGAGATAACAATAAAAATGGTAAAAAAAAAATATATAGAAGGAACAGTTTAAAAATAAAATAAAAAAGCAAAATAAAATAAAAATAAAAAAAAGCACCGCTGTCCCCCCCTGCTCTTGCGCAAAGGCGAACGCAAGCGTCGGTCTAGCGTCATATGTAAACAGCAATTGCATCATGCATGTGAGGTCAGATCGAGGGCAGTAATTTTAGCAGTAGATCTCCTCTGTAAATCTAACGTGGTAACCTGTAAAGACTTTTAAATGCTTTTAAAAATGAATGTAGTTTGTCGCCGCTGCGCGTTTGTGCGCAATTTTAAAGCATGTCGTGTTTGGTATCCATGTACTCGGCCTAAGATCATCTTTTTTATTTCATTAAACATTTGGGCAATATAGTGTTTTTTAGTGCATTAAAAATAAAAATAATGTTTTTCCCCCAAAAAATGCGTTTAAAAAATCGCTGCGCAAATACTGTGTGGAAAAAAAAATGCAACACCCACTATTTTAATCTGTAGGGCTTTTGCTTTAAAAAAATATATAAAGTTTGGGGGTTCTACATAATTTTCTTGCAAAATTTTTTTTTTTTCATGTAAACAAAAAGTGTCAGAAAGGGCTTTGTCTTCAAGTGGTTAGAAGAGTGGATGATGTGTGACATAAGCTTCCTAATGTTGTGCATAAAATGCCAGGACAGTTCAAAACCCCCCCAAATTACCCCATTTTAGAAAGTAGACACCTCGAGCTATTTGCTGAGAGGCATGTTGAGCCCATTGAATATTTTTTTTTTGTCCCAAGTGATTGAATAATGACAAAAATTAAAAAATTAAAATAAAAGTACAAAAAGTTGTCACTAAATTATATATTGCTCAAACATGCCATGCTTATATGTGGAATTGCACCCCAAAATACATTCTGTTGCTTCTCCTGAGTACGGGGATACCACATGTGTGAGACATTTTGGGAGCCTAGCCGCGTACAGGACCCCGAAAACCAAGCACCGCCTTCAGGATTTCTATGGGTGTAAATTTTTTATTTCACTCCTCACTGCCTATCACAGTTTCTATCACAGTTTCGGAGGCCATGGAATGCCCAGATGGCACAAAACCCCCCCAAATGACCCCATTTTGGAAAGTAGACACCCCAAGCTATTTGCTGAGAGGTATGTTGAGTATTTTGCAGATCTCGCTTTTTGTCACAAAGTTTTGAAAATTGAAAAAAGAAAAAAAAAATATGTCTTTCTTCATTTTCAAAAACAAATGAGAGCTGTAAAATACTCACCATGCCTCTCAGCAAATAGCTTGGGGTGTCTACTTTCCAAAATGGGGTCATTTGTGGGGGTTTTGGGCTATCTTGGCATTTTATGGCCTTCAAAACTATGAGGAGTGAAATCGTGAAATCAAAAATTTGTGCCCTTAGAAATCCTGAAGGCGGTGCTTGGTTTTCGGGGGCCCGTACGCGGCTAGGCTCTCAAAAAGTCCCACACATATGGTATCCCCGTACTCAGGAGAAGCAGCCAAATGTATTTTGGGGTGCAATTCCGCATATAACCATGGCATGTTTGAGCAATATATCATTTAGTGACAACTTTTTGTACATTTTTTTTTTCTTTTTGTCATTATTCAATCACTTGGGACAAAAAAAAAAAATATTCAATGGGATCAACATGCCTCTCAGCAAGTTCCTTGGGGTGTCTACTTTCCAAAATGGGGTCATTTTGGGGGGTTTTGTGCTATCTTGGCATTTTATGGCCTTCAAAACTGTGATAGGTAGTGAGGAGTGAAATCAAAAATGTATGCCCTTAGAAACCTTGAAGGCGGTGCTTGGTTTTTGGGGTCCCGTACGCGGCTAGGCTCCCAAAAGGTCCCACACATGTGGTATCCCCGTACTCAGGAGAAGCAGCAGAATGTATTTTGGGGTGTAATTTCACATATGCCCATGGCATGTGTGAGAAATATATCATTAAGTGACAACTTTGTGCAAAAAAAATAAAGTTTGTCATATTCCCGCAACTTGTGGCAAAATATAAAATATGCCATGAACCCAACATGCCTCTCAGTAAATAGCTTGGGGTGTCTACTTTCCAAAATGGGGTCATTTGGGGGGGTTTTGTGCTATTTTGGCATTTTATGGCCTTCAAAACTGTGATAGGTAGTGAGGAGTGAAATCAAAATTTTACGCCCTTAGAAATCCTGAAGGCGGTGCTTGGTTTTTGGGGCCCCGTACGCGGCTAGGCTCCCAAAAAGTCCCACACATGTGGTATCCCCGTACTCAGGAGAAGCAGCAGAATGTATTTTGGGGTGTAATTTCACATATGCCCATGGCATGTGTGAGAAATATATCATTAAGTGACAACTTTGTGCAAAAAAAATAAAGTTTGTCATATTCCCCCAACTTGTGGCAAAATATAAAATATGCCATGAACCCAACATGCCTCTCAGTAAATAGGAAGAGGAAAAAAGCAGCACCTTCTAAGCGTAGTAGTATCAGAAATTTATTAGAGCAATATAAAATACAGCGGCAAGAGATACACTCACAAACGAGTATAGTAAGAGGCTTATCTTTAAAGGTTGTCATCCGCTCGACCCGGGAGCTGCGAATCCTGATGTTACAAGCTGGAGTCCCACGTAGTGGTTAGCGGTGGTAAAAGGAACTTCACTCTCGTGGCCGCAGAGATGGGGAAGAATCCTCACTGGAACACAGCTAGTGGAATCGTCACTTCCGGGTATGATGTCAGCGGGGGATGCGCGCATTCGAAGCATGCGTGCTTCTTCATCAGGCTCATAAGGGCCATCTTGGAGTGGGGCAATTTATACCACACCACAATGCAAATGAATTAGCATACTTAGTTGCCAAGGAGATGGATACAGGACGCGGCTAAAGGACATAACTTGGCGCTTACAATATGGATTTAGATAGCACTAATAGGAGTGTTATCAAGTAATGAACATAGGGAGGGAGAAAAAACAAAAAAGAGAAAGAAGAAAGCACCACCCAAATACAATAAATGGATACAAAATGGGGAGTACAATAAAAGTATATAAATACACTCATGCATGTATATATACATACACACACATGCACAATCATATGCACACATACATATGGGCAAGATATATAATAAAAACATTATGAAGATAATGTATAATCAAGCACTCTAGGTGCAGTATTAAAATATATTATATAACATTATATTATAGATGCTACAAATACTATATATATAAATTATTAATAAATAAAAAATATTAATAAAATTGGGAATCCGAAGTTTACTATAATTTCCCCCAAAAAATCACTTTAGGGATCCTTCAATACCTCATAAAAAAATATAAATAAATAAAATAGAATAAAAATAAATATTAAAAATAGATTGGAATAAAGTTAATTGGTTGGTATAATAGGCATCATTATGCTTAAGCTGACGCGTGCGCACCTGATACCTTAGCTATTTATCAATCAGCTCAAAAAGGTCACCCTAATGTGCCATATAAAATGTGCCACAAGAAATAAATGTGGCAAACCTATACTCAATGCACTGAATAACACAATATTATAAGAGTATGTTTATTTCAATACCCTCATTAAGGCCCCCAGGAGAGAGGCTATCTAAAGTGTAGATCCAGTAATTTTCCCTCTCACATAGCCTCTTATAACGTTCTGCCTTGGGCAAATGTTTGGAAACGGCCTCTATGACCCAAACACGTAGCCCCTCCGAAGACTGCTGGTGAAATTCTTTAAAATGCCTTGCAACACTATATTTGTCTAGGCCCTTCTCCACAAAATTACGGCGCTCCCCAAACCTTTTGCGGAGGGTACAAATAGTGCGGCCTACATAGAGTAGGCCACAAGGGCACGTAAGACAATAGACGACATACACGGAAGAGCACGTGAAAAAATCAGGTATGGTGTATATTTTGTCCTTACACGTAAACTCTTTTTGTCTGTGAGTGACATGTTTACAGGTGAGACATAGGGCTTTCCTGCATTGATACATCCCCTTTACATTAAAACATGTCAGAGAGGTGCTAGCAGTAGGCCCTAATTGTGTAATTTTACTTGGGGCTATGCGTGCCTTCAGGTTTTTGGCTCTTCTATAGCTGACTATTGGTCTTTCAGGGAGTGTTAATTTGAGGTGGGGATCCTCACTCAAGATTGACCAATGTTTAACCAAGATCCTTTCCATTCGTCTAAACTGACTATGGAATTGGGTAACAAACCTGACCTGTTGTAAGTTGTCATCTGTGGTGGTAATTTTGTCACTCCTAGCCTCAGTGTTGAGGTAATGTTGGTAAATAGCTTGGGGTGTCTACTTTCCAAAATGGGGTCATTTGGGGGGGTTTTGTGCTATTTTGGCATTTTATGGCCTTCAAAACTGTGATAGGTAGTGAGGAGTGAAATCAAAATTTTACGCCCTTAGAAATCCTGAAGGCGGTGCTTGGTTTTTGGGGCCCCGTACACGGCTAGGCTCCCAAAAAGTCCCACACATGTGGTATCCCCGTACTCAGGAGAAGCAGCAGAATGTATTTTGGGGTGCAATTCCACATATAACCATGGCATGTGTGAGCAATATATAATTTAGTGACAACTTTTTGTACATTTTTCTTTTTTTTTCTTTTTGTCATTATTCAATAATTTGGGACAAAAAAAAATATTCAATGGGCTCAACATGCCTCTCAGCAAATAGCTTGGGGTGTCTACTTTCCAAAATGGGGTCATTTGGGGGGGGGGGTTGTGCCATCTTGGCATTTTATGGCCTTCAAAACTGTGATAGGTAGTGAGGAGTGAAATCAAAAATTTATGCCCTTAGAAACCTTGAAGGCGGTGCTTGGTTTTTGGGGTCCCGTACGCGACTAGGCTCCCAAAAAGTCCCACACATGTGGTATCCCGGTACTCAGGAGAAGCAGCAGAATGTATTTTGGGGTGTAATTTCACATATGCCCATGGCATGTGTGAGCAATATATCATTTACACACCAGACCCTTCTTTTTTCTTTTTTCTCAAAGATACCCGGGTGGAAGACACCCAATAGCCCAAAACTGGTCTGCGGTCACCCTCGCCAATAAAAACAAAAACATACATATATGTATGGATTTTACATTTTTATCATGCACTAGCCATTTGTTATTCCAACATATCCAATAACATCTCGCATTGGACTTTTATTCCAATCCAGCTGGTGTGGTGTTCTCTGTTGGCGGCGGTGCTACTTCATTTCTCCCTGGGAGCTGCGATGTGCATCACAAGGGGGATAATTGTCCCCTGCTGTCCCCGCCTGCCCTTTTTGAGCGGGCGGGGCCACTTGCACATCGGCACCATGTTAATGCGTCGGCCGCGCGATGTCTGCGATTTTGCAGCATCGCTGTGGCTGCAGGCATTACTACCATCAAGATGGTCCTGGGAGTGTCTTGGCTCACACACCGCCTTTTTGATGGTTGGTGGGTTTAGGCACTCGTTTGCTGGTCATTTGCACATGGTGTTGGGGGCGGAGCCTCTCGGGCCCCTTCAGGGGTATATATTGGAGGTTTGCACAGCATGGATCTCATTGTTTGCTTTCTTTCACTGAGGACAGACACACAAGTGCAGGTCCCTCCCTTGGAATTTACTACTCTTAGACCTACTTCACCAAGGTATACTTTTTTATATATTACTCGCTGCAAGCATTTACATGCAACTTGTTTTCTCATCACAGTCCTCACCACACACCTGTACTTCATTTCATTCACACTCTCTTTCACTTATTACTTTCCTCTCTGATCTTTTCTTAATCATACTAGTCAATCTGGCATTTTTTTCACTCTCCCCCTCAGTCTCCATACTCTAACCATTCTTGGCTCATGTCTTTTATACATGCAAAGACATATATGTTACCATATACTCGTATACTCCTATTTTTTAATTATTCAATATACATATTTATATTTAGAGCCAACATTCCTCTTGGATTCACTGACACTCTTGGGGTTACACCTATTCCATCCATGCTGGGCCTTCCTTCCGTTTGACTCCGATTTGGAGCTTTGTTTGGCTCCGCCTCCTCAGCTCCCTGGTGAGACAGTCGCTGCCGCCGTTTGAGTTTCACCCCCGCTGTCTTTTGGCAATGTCCAGTGGTGAGTATGGGGTTTTCCATATTCAAGGCCCCCCCCCCTGTGCCTTCATATCATGCTTTATACTATATCACTCTCATTTTAGGTACACTACGTGCATCTACCCCTGAAGGGCGAGCCAAGCCTCGCGAAACGCGTCGGGTTACTTTTGATGCCTATGTGTTTACATAATTACTGTCAGATACTCGTAATATCATTTTACCTAATTTATATTGGTCTTGTATTTTGTATGAATTGGCCCATGTTCATGACATCAATGTATGTACTGCTTTTTACCTGAATAAATATACACTGCAATTATTCCTGCGATTTTTTTTATTGGCCTAACAGTGCTCACCTCACTCAAAGTCCCAAGGGCGAATCTCTCTCTCTTTCATGAAAATTCAGGGATGGAGGTGTGTCACTGGTGACACCAGACCCTTCTTTTTTCTTTTTTCTCAAAGATACCCGGGTGGAAGACACCCAATAGCCCAAAACTGGTCTGCGGTCACCCTCGCCAATAAAAACAAAAACATACATATATGTATGGATTTTACATTTTTATCATGCACTAGCCATTTGTTATTCCAACATATCCAATAACATCTCGCATTGGACTTTTATTCCAATCCAGCTGGTGTGGTGTTCTCTGTTGGCGGCGGTGCTACTTCATTTCTCCCTGGGAGCTGCGATGTGCATCACAAGGGGGATCCTTGTCCCCTGCTGTCCCCGCCTGTCCTTTTTGAGCGGGCGGGGCCACTTGCACATCGGCACCATGTTAATGCGTCGGCCGCGCGATGTCTGCGATTTTGCAGCATTACTACCATCAAGATGGTCCTGGGAGTGTCTTGGCTCACACACCGCCTTTTTGATGGTTGGTGGGTTTAGGCACTCGTTTGCTGGTCATTTGCACATGGTGTTGGGGGCGGAGCCTCTCGGGCCCCTTCAGGGGTATATATTGGAGGTTTGCACAGCATGGATCTCATTGTTTGCTTTCTTTCACTGAGGACAGACACACAAGTGCAGGTCCCTCCCTTGGAATTTACTACTCTTAGACCTACTTCACCAAGGTATACTTTTTTATATATTACTCGCTGCAAGCATTTACATGCAACTTGTTTTCTCATCACAGTCCTCACCACACACCTGTACTTCATTTCATTCACACTCTCTTTCACTTATTACTTTCCTCTCTGATCTTTTCTTAATCATACTAGTCAATCTGGCATTTTTTTCACTCTCCCCCTCAGTCTCCATACTCTAACCATTCTTGGCTCATGTCTTTTATACATGCAAAGACATATATGTTACCATATACTCGTATACTCCTATTTTTTAATTATTCAATATACATATTTATATTTAGAGCCAACATTCCTCTTGGATTCACTGACACTCTTGGGGTTACACCTATTCCATCCATGCTGGGCCTTCCTTCCGTTTGACTCCGATTTGGAGCTTTGTTTGGCTCCGCCTCCTCAGCTCCCTGGTGAGACAGTCGCTGCCGCTGTTTGAGTTTCACCCCCGCTGTCTTTTGGCAATGTCCAGTGGTGAGTATGGGGTTTTCCATATTCAAGGCCCCCCCCCCTGTGCCTTCATATCATGCTTTATACTATATCACTCTCATTTTAGGTACACTACGTGCATCTACCCCTGAAGAGCGAGCCAAGCCTCGCGAAACGCGTCGGGTTACTTTTGATGCCTATGTGTTTACATAATTACTGTCAGATACTCGTAATATCATTTTACCTAATTTATATTGGTCTTGTATTTTGTATGAATTGGCCCATGTTCATGACATCAATGTATGTACTGCTTTTTACCTGAATAAATATACACTGCAATTATTCCTGCGATTTTTTTTATTGGCCTAACAGTGCTCACCTCACTCAAAGTCCCAAGGGCGAATCTCTCTCTCTTTCATGAAAATTCAGGGATGGAGGTGTGTCACTGGTGACACCAGACCCTTCTTTTTTCTTTTTTTTTTTTTTTTTTTTTTTCTTTTTTCTCAATATATCATTTAGTGACAACTTTGTGCAAAAAAAAAAAAGTTTGTCATATTCCCGCAACTTGTGGCAAAATATAAAATATTCCATGGACTGAACATGCCTCTCAGTAAATAGCTTGGGGTGTCTACTTTCCAAAATGGGGTCATTTGGGGGGGTTTTGTGCTATTTTGGCATTTTATGGCCTTCGAAACTGTGATAGGTAGTGAGGAGTGAAATCAAAAATTTGCGCCCTTAGAAATCCTGAAGGCGGTGCTTGGTTTCCGGGGTCCCGTACGTGGCTAGGCTCCTAAAAAGTCTCACACATGTGGCATCCCCGTACTCAGGAGAAGCAGCAGAATGTATTTTGGGGTGCAATTCCACATATAACCATGGCATGTGTGAGCAATATATCATTTAGTGACAACTTTTTGTAATTTTTTATTTTTTTTTGTCATTATTCAATCACTTGGGACAAAAAAAAAATATTCAATGGGCTCAACATGCCTCTCAGCAATTTCCTTGGGGTGTCTACCTTCCAAAATGGGGTCATTTGGGGGGGTTTTGTACTGCCCTGCCATTTTAGCACCTCAAGAAATGAGATGGGCAGTCATAAATTTAAAGCTGTGTAAATTCCAGAAAATGTACCCTAGTTTGTAAACGCTATAACTTTTACGCAAACCAATAAATATACGCTTATTGACATTTTTTTTACTAAAGACATGTGGCTGAATACATTTTGGCCTAAATGTATGACTAAAATTGAGTTTGTTCGATTTTTCTTATAACAAAAAGTATAAAATATCATTTGTTTTCAAAATTTTCGGTCTTTTTCCATTTATATCGCAAAAAATAAAAATCGCAGAGGCAATCAAATACCATTAAAAGAAAGCTCTATTTGTGGGAAGAAAAGGACGCAAATTTCGTTTGGGTACAACATTGCATGTCCGCACAATTTACAGTTAAAGCAGCGCAGTGCAAAATTCTGAAATCACCTCTGGTCCTCTAGCTACCAAATGATCCGGGGCTTAAGTGGTTAAAGCATGCTCTTCTTGCTCCTCCTCATCCGCCCCGGCACTATCCTCCTCTGAATCCTCTTCAGACTCCTGTTGTTGACTTGTCTCAGATAGAGTAGCCCCCCCTGGGAATTCATCCAGCATTGCGACTTCCTCATCTTCCTGCTCCTGCTCCTCGACGGCTTGATCAATGACACGACGCAATGCACGCTCGATAAAGAAGGCATAAGGTACGATGTCACTGATGGCACCATAGCTGCGACTGACCAGTTTGGTGATCTCATCAAATGGCCGCAAAAGTCTGCATGCGTCGCGCATGAGCAGCCACTGACGCGGTGAAAAAAAAACAAGATCCCCAGAACCTGTTCTGGCACAGAGTTCGTACAGGTAGTCGTTAACTGCACGTTTCTGCTGGAGCAGCCTATCAAGCATATACAAGGTTGAGTTCCATCGCGTCGGGCAGTCACAAATAAGACGTCTGACCGGCAGATTGTGTCGCCGCTGAATGTCAGCAAGGCGAGCCATGGCCGTGTAAGATCTTCTGAAATGGGCCGAGATTTTTCTTGCCTGCCGCAAGATGTCCTGGACCCCAGGGTATTTGACAATGAATCACTGCACGACCAAGTTCAAGACGTGTGCCATGCATGGCACGTGTGTAATTTTGCCCTGTTTCAACGCGCTCAGCAGATTGGCACCGTTGTCACACACCACTTTACCAACTGTCACATTGAGCGGTGTTAGCCACTGATCTGCCTGTGAACGCAAAGCTGAAAGGAGTGCAGGGCCAGTGTGGCTCTTGGCTTCCAGGCACAACAGACGCAGCACAGCATGGCAACGTCTCACCTGGCATGTCAAATAGGTTCTGGGGATCTTGGGCGGCGCAGCAGAAGAGACGGTAGCAGCGGAAGAAGAGGAGTCAGCCGAGGAGGAGAGGGAGGATGGAGTAGGAGGAGGAGGAGAAGAAGAGGCAGGCCTGCATGCAATCCGTGGCGGTAAAACCAAATCTACACGGGTGCCACGGGTTACATGCTTGACGGCCGTCAGAAGGTTCACCCAGTGGGCAGTAAAAGTAATATACCTTCCCTGCCCGTGTTTGCTAGACCACGTGTCTGTGGTCAGATGTATCTTGGCACCAACACTGTGTGCCAGAGATACATTCACTTGCCGCTGAACATGGCCATATAGCTCTGGGATGCCCTTCTGGGAGAAATATTTCCTTCCTGGGACCTTCCATTGTGGTGTTCCAATGGCCACAAATTTTCGAAAGGCCTCCGAGTCCTCCAGTTTATATGGCAGTAGTTGGCGGGCTAGGAGTTCTGAAAAGCCAGCGGTCAACCGTTGGGCAAGAGGGTTATCCGGCGTCATCATTCTTTTACGCTCGAACATTTGTCCCACGGAAGCCTGCCTTTTTCCAGATAAACTTGGGGACGGGATGATGGAAGGTGGAGTGGAGGACAACTGAGAAGAGAGAGGAGAAGTAGTAGAAGAGGCTGGACGGTGAGAGCCTGGAGTTTGGCTTTGTGGGTTCTGACGGCGTTGCTCCCACTGGGCTCGGTGATGGGAGTTCATGTGCCTTCTTAAGGCGGTCGTCCCTAGGTGAGTGTTGGGCTTACCGCGACTTATGCGTTGACTGCAAAGGCTGCAGATGGCAACACTATTGTCAGCAGCGGACACGTTAAAAAAAGCCCACACTGCGGAGCCATGTGCCGGCGTCCTGGGAGCGCCAGATGTGACCGTACATGGTTGATGGCTCGCTCTGAGTCCTGATACATTAGCAGTCTTGTTTGTCACTCCTGTGCAATGTAAGTTCCACCTGCCTTTCCTCCCTATCTGCTGGTCCATCTCTCCCTCTGAACTCCCCTCCTGGTCCTCTCTCGTGGGCACCCACGTGACGTCCATAGACACATCATCATCTACGTCACCTTCCCCACCACTAACATTAGCGATCTCGGAGTAGGCAGCAACAGCGGGGACCAACATCCTTGGGCTGATCTGGGTACTGCCGTCAGACTGCTGAGTGGCGGTTGTTGCTACCTCCTCTTCCTGATCCAATGTCAAGAATGCCTGCGCATCAGAGAAGTCTTGTGATGGATCGGAAAATAATTCCTGTGACTCAAGCGGAGGGTATATGGTGGCGGTGGTGTTGGTGGTAGTGTCTTTGGGGGTGCACACAGCAGAGAGTGAAGAGGGTGCAGATAGAGAGGATGAGGAGGGTGCAGAAGAGTAAGGCTGAGTGAGCCACTCAACCAGGTCTGGTGCGTCCTTTGACGTAATCGAACGCACCTTCTGCAACTTCCCACTTTGGCTCCGGCCTGGTGCTCCTGCCCTACCCCTACCACCCCTGCGGAAGGGTCTGCCTCTTCCTCTGCCTGTCATCTTTTTAAATGTCCCTGTGACAAAAGGCTGTAGAGAAGGGCAGTATATGTGGAAGAAGGTATATAACACCCCGCTTCAAACTGTCATTTTCGGGGGCCACTGGTCTACCACAGCAGTTATAATACTTTTTTCTAATTGCGTTTGTCACTCTTTGTAGTATCGCTGCAGAACCTCTCAGCAGTCACAATGCTGCACAGTAGAAATGCACTATACTATTCTTCCTATATGTGAAAGTTTTTTATACGTGTATTAGACCCCTATATACTGCACACCAAATAGTACACCTATACCAGTCCTTAAAATGAACTTTTGTGGAGCTTTATTGGTTAGCAAGTTTAGTCGCTAGTCTGTGCCTGCGACACACAGCGGCAATTTCTACCTAAACCGAGAAAAGAGCTGCAGCAGAACCGCTCAGAAGCTGCACAGTAGAAATGCTGCACAGTTGAAATGCACTATATATTATATAGTATAGTATATAGTATATATTATATAGTATGTTTGAAAGTTTTTTATGCGTGTATTAGACCCCTATATATTGCACACCAAATAGTACACCTATACCAGTCCTTAAAATTAACTTTTGGGGAGCTTTATTGGTTAGCGATACATGTATCCCACACAGCAAGGGGCTAGAGGCTGTACAGTATTTCCTGGAGAAGGAAGAAACTCTAGCTCCTTTCCAAAGAGTGTTCATCATGGAATTGTTGGAGTTTGCCACGAGAAGTAGTTACTTCTGGTTTAATGACAACTTTTACCTCCAGCTTAGAGGTGTGGCTATGGGGGCTAAGTACAGCTTGGCCAATCTTTTTATGGCCAAATGGGAGGAGGATGTCGTCTATACCTATGATACCCAGCACCTAGTGTTTTGGGCTAGGTATATTGACGACATCCTCCTCCTATGGAATGGCAGCCTGGCATCACTTGAGATCTTCATGGACCACCTAAATGCCAATGATAGAGGGATTTCCCTTTCATATACTGCCAGCCATGAAAGGATCCAGTTCCTAGATTTGGAGATTAGTACCCATGATCGTCAGTTTTGTTTTCAAACGCAGTTTAAGAAAACTGACCGGAATGGATACATCCCGCAGGACAGTTGTCATCACCAATCTTGGTTGAGGTCTGTCCCGCGTAGTCAGTTTCTTAGATTGAGGAGGAATTGTACTGATATCAACATCTTCCTGACTCAAGCCGAGATCCTTAAACAACGTTTTATTGATAAGGGTTATGATCCTGTTAGTATTGATAGAGATCTCCGACATATACTGGAGACTGACAGGCGCTCTTTGCTGGAGGTTAAACAGAAAGGTGAACCCAACAACACCTTTAAATGGGCAATGCTCACTTCCTTCTCCATGCAATACAAACAAGTGAAAGCCATCATAGCGAAGCACTGGGACATTTTGAGAAATGATAACATCCTCAGTTCAGTTTTACCGGAACAGGCCAAAGTCGTCTTCAGAGGTGCACCTACCCTTCAGGGTAGAATAGCACCCAACATCATTAACCCCCCGGTACGTCCTTCCTTCTTTCATCAACTGGTGGGTTACCATCCCTGTAAGAAGTGTAGTGTATGTAGATACAACACATCTGGAAGAAGTAAAACCCTAGAGTTCAGGTCCACCAGTACAGGGAAGTCATACCCAATTAAACATTTTTGTACATGTTCTACCACACATATTGTATATCTCATCACCTGCCCTTGCGGCAAACAATATGTAGGTCGCACCATCAGGCCCTTTTCGGTCAGAGTGGGAGAACATGTCTCATTAATTTTAGGGGGTGATGTTAATCATACGGTGCCCAGACATTATAGGTTACATCACAGTAGAAATCCAGCTGGTACACAGTTTTTGATCATTGATCGCTTTATTCCCCACTGGAGGGGTGCCCCAAAAATTAGGGGAGTGTCCCAGCTGGAGACCTACTGGATATATGAATTACAGACGCACAGGCCGTCCGGTTTAAATGTCGAGTGGGATATTAATTCCTTCATCGACCAGTCTTAGTAATGGTTGTTTCTGTTAGATTGTGGATCCATTTTTAGTTTTTTCTTAAATATAATTTTTTTTTGCACATATATTTCATTATATGTTTTTTTATGTATTTAATACATCATGCATGGTTGTATTTGGTGTTATAAATTGTGATTTGGGATTACCTCCTGGTTTGCCCATTGGACAGTCTCTTGTTGAGGTTTTTTGGCTCCCCTCTATTAGGAACCTCTACCCGTCATGGTCAATGTCTATTCCAATGTGAGAGTCAACTTTATATATGAGACGTGTGTCTCATTCACTCACGTTGTGAACAGAAGTCAATAATGTACTATTTATATCCCTTTTCTGCCATTTAACAACCAATTTTAATTATTTTATTCATATATTTAGTAATTATTTTATACATGTTCTTATTTCAGGTTGAATTATATCAACGAATTTTAATTTGTTATTAGGTGGTTACACTTGCATTCACTAGCTTGTTCTTTCATCTAATAACTTTTTCCTTCTGGCTTGGTTTGGACGATGTGTCACATTCCTGCAGACCAGTTAAAGTTAATTCATTCCCGCAATTGTTTGCGTTCCATGCTCTGCGTCGCTTTACGGCGGTGGAGCGCAGCGCAACCAATTTGCTAGCTAAGTAGAGCCTTGTAGTTCCGGGGGGTGCCACGTCATCTGTTGATGACGCGATCGCGCCGTTTCTATCTGGCACGAACGTCCGCACGTCATGTGACGTTTCCAGATGATCACGTGATGCCCATCATGTGGTTTGGGCGTGACGTCATGGCCGCGACGACGGACACCCGGTTATGTTCTACGATGATTTCTACTGATAGGCTGGTTCTGCCCTGTATCAGGCATGGGTGAGCAGGTCAGTAATCTGGAAACATCTAGAGGTCACCCCCCCTTTTTCGCCAATACAGCTTCCTTATATTTGGATATATTGATGCTCTATGTAGGGATTCCATAAAGAGGCTTGGAACGCACGCTCCAGCGCCATTTTGATTTTCCAGGAAGTGTCGGTACAATGGGCAGATGAGGGGGAGGTCCTTGAAATCTATAAATAACATGCAGGCAACAGTGGAGGTACACCCCAGACGATGCAAGGTATTGCGAAACGCGTCGGGAGACTCCACTGCTGCCACTGAGTGTTTTGCAAAGCGCTATGTTCATGGATTGAATGTAAGTGTACTTACCTACATTTATTAAACATCCTTTACGTTATTACGCTATGTGCCCTCTCCTTCTTTCCTCCATATGATTCCTATGTGAGCTATTCCATCATTCTATCTGGCTTGGATATCTGGTGTCATCCTTGATTCTGGATCTTGGATATTTATGTGTGCAGTGCCAGCCGGGACCCAATATGTACGGATATACATATAACAAGCCTGTTTGACCCTCTAGACGTACGTTTACTGGGTCCATTCCATCTGGTAAGCCTCCCTTTCATGTGGTGGTGGTCACGTCACAAGTCACTTGCTTCTTGAAAGTCACCATTTGATTTGGAAGTTTCAACAACATTCACGTTTTGGTCATCAAAGACTTTTCTTCCATCCTTTTTTCATATATTTGGACTCCTTATTAGATTTATTGTGATCCAGTTATTTTGAGCACTACACTTGGGTGTTATATATAATTATCACGCATAGCGCTACATTTTTTGTATAATATTAGTTGCTAGTCTGTGCCTGCGACACACAGTGGCAATTTCTACCTAAACCGAGAAAAGAGCTGCAGCAGAACCGCTCAGAAGCTGCACAGTAGAAATGCTGCACAGTTGAAATGCACTATATATTATATAGTATAGTATATAGTATATATTATATAGTATGTTTGAAAGTTTTTTATGCGTGTATTAGACCCCTATATACTGCACACCAAATAGTACACCTATACCAGTCCTTAAAATGAACTTTTGGGGAGCTTTATTGGTTAGCGATTTTAGTCGCTAGTCTGTGCCTGCGACACACAGTGGCAATTTCTACCTAAACCGAGAAAAGAGCTGCAGCAGAACCGCTCAGAAGCTGCACAGTAGAAATGCTGCACAGTTGAAATGCACTATATATTATATAGTATAGTATATAGTATAAATTATATAGTATGTTTGAAAGTTTTTTATGCGTGTATTAGACCCCTATATACTGCACACCAAATAGTACACCTATACCAGTCCTTAAAATGAACTTTTGTGGAGCTTTATTGGTTAGCGATTTTAGTCGCTAGTCTGTGCCTGCGACACACAGCGGCAATTTCTACCTAAACCGAGAAAAGAGCTGCAGCAGAACCGCTCAGAAGCTGCACAGTAGAAATGCTGCACAGTTGAAATGCACTATATATTATATAGTATAGTATATAGTATATATTATATAGTATGTTTGAAAGTTTTTTATGCGTGTATTAGACCCCTATATACTGCACACCAAATAGTACACCTATACCAGTCCTTAAAATGAACTTTTGGGGAGCTTTATTGGTTATCGATTTTAGTCGCTAGTCTGTGCCTGCAACAACAGCGGCAATTTCTACCTAAACCGAGAAAAGAGCTGCAGCAGAACCGCTCAGAAGCTGCACAGTAGAAATGCACTATACTATTCTTCCTAGAGTATTTTATGCGCGTAGTACACCCCTATTTACTGCACACAAAATAGTACACCTATACCAGTCCGTAAAAGGACTTTTGTGGACTGTACACCTATACCAGTCCTTAGAAGGACTTTTGTTTTAGTAGAGTCTGTCCCTGCTAGTACACACACAGCAACCTTCCTACACTGACTAAAGACAGCTGCAGAACCGCTCAGCACTGCAGTCCCAATGCTGCACAATTGAAATGAACTAAAAGTGTATTACAACCCTATACACTGCACACAAAACAATTGTACACCTATACCAGTCCTTAAAAGGACTTTTGTGGACCTAATAGCTAGGATTACAGTCTGTCCCTGCTCCACACAGCAACCTGTCCCTACGCTGACAAATAACAGAATGTAAAATGGCAGCCAGATCAGGTCTATTTATAAGGTAGGGGGTATGTCCATCTGCTGAAATGTCTCATTGGCTGTCCTGTACCACATGATGGATGTGTCATAGGTCAAAGTTCCACAATGTAAAAGATTCCGAATATGGTGGCCGCGAACCGGCCGCGAATAGCGCCATATGTCCGCCGGTTTCGCGAACCGCGAATGCCCAAAATTTGCCGCGAACCGACCGCGGGGCGAACCGCAAGGCCATCTCTACTGATGACCATGTTGAGGCTTGATCAGCAGGAATCCTATCATTGTTTAGCATCAGAATGAGGTGTGGAGCGCTAACCCGGAAGTTGTGATCCCAAAGGGTCTGGTATGCATTGGGGGGGACTCCACACAGTATTTTTTAATTGTCAGCTTTTTGTTTTACATTCATGACAGCTGATGAGTCATCCATTGTTAAGGATGCGGTGGCTGGCTTCCCAGCACGCTCCGTAGCAACCAGCTATTTGACAAAAAACTGTATGGGGGGCGCATGCACACATGCTGGTCGCCTGTGACTAGGGCTCTGCATCACGGAGGGTCGCATCACTGCATAGCATCACGTCAGGCTCCTGTCACCTACACCCGTCGCACCGCATAAACCACTGGAACACATCGCAGCAGCCACCATGGTGCTGGACGGCTCCTGGCATATACCCAAGCCCAAAACGATACAGGAAGTACTCGCCCAGGCCTCCTCCAAGATGGAGCCAGAGTCTCCTCAGCGTGCAGGCTCGCAACGCTCTCCCAGGATAAAACAGCTCCTGCGCAGAGATGAGGTTGAGTCAGACTGTGATCTCCTGGCCTCCCCTCTGCCCTCACAATCCACCGCAATTCAGCCTTGTCCCCCGCCACCAATTTTAGCGCATGCTCCAGAGGCCCCTGCGTCAGACATCAGACCAAATCACAGAGCGCATCACTAAAGAAATCAGAGAGCTAGGTCACTGTACATCTGAATTGGAACAGAGGGTTGACAGCCTGGAACTCACTTTAAACAAACAGGCTGAAGATCTGCAAGCCCTTTAGGGAGGAAAACCTATCCCTGCAATCCCAATTGGAGGACTTTGAAAACTGAGCCCGCAGGTCCAATATCCGTATTAGAGTTATCCCTAAAACTGTGATTGATATCCAATCTACTGTCACTGCCTTATTTCAAGAACTCGCTCCGTCCATCCCCATTGAACTCTTGGAAATGGACCAAATCCATACAGCACTTAACCCTGCGCAAGTCGGAGGCCCCCCCCCCACCCCGCGCGACAGTCGCTAAATTTTACTTTTACCAAACAAAGGAACATCTCCTCCAAGCAGCACGGAAGAGGGAAGCCCTCCATTTCCAAGGCCATGATTTTTAGCTATTCGCAGATCTAGCTCAATCAACCATCTCCAAGCACCGAGCGCTCAAACCACAACTCCAGGTTCTTCAAAGCCATCATATCACCTATTTCTGGGGGTTCCCCTTTTCTCTTCGCTTTACCTACAAGGGCCGCAAGCACACCTGCAAATCACAACAAGACCTCCAATCCCTCCTCCAGGATCTGCACCTCACCGCCCCAACATCCTCAACCAAACGCCAAAGACGACGCTCTGCATCCAACTCACCACAGGAGACCTTCGCTTCCACCTCTGTGGCTGACAACCGAAGCTCCTCCAATTGTGGTAGTTTTAGATACCCCCCCTCTGGCTCCACCTGATTCCATGGACTGATGGAGATTCCCAACGTCCTCAGGCATTCCCATTTTCATCCACACAGGGAACCCATACAATTTCCTTTCTTGAACTGACTCTTTTGCATTTCCTGCCTTCTCCCTAGTGCTCCACACACCCAACACATAGCGTGGGTTACGCACTGTTCTCATTACCACCTAACTTCCAACCGAATTGACATTCACCGCCAAAGAAGGAAGATGAGGGTGACTAACAGGGTTTTCTGTTGCTAAATAGCTCTTTGGCCCCTAGGGCACATATTGCATTTTTCTCTTTTTTTTCTACCCATTTGTCTCAGCAATATAGTTTTTTTTTTCAAAGTTTAATTTCCAGATACTAATTTCCCTTATCCAATAATTTGGGGCCAGGAACTTGGTTGTTGGACTTATGATCTCTTTACTAAACAATAGTTTTGTTGCCTACACCCACGAGATGTGTCCCACAGACACCTCTTGTTGCTGCTCCCCGGTGATACCTCATCTGACCCCCACATTTCCTCTACTGCATGACTCCGCCACCTTGTAGGTGCGATAGTCACACAACTAGAGCTCTGTCCAGGTGCAAAGACACCCTTATGGGTCATGGGACCGTCAGATGCGTAACAAACAGTTAAATGTTCATGGGCTCCCATGCCCCTAATTGGTTTGCTATTTTTGTTCTCAGTTATACCATTGTATGTTTGTGGCAAGATTGCTAAGCCACTCCTGTCTTATTACACACTCTGTTACCACACATGGGCAATTTAGGCTTGACAGATCTCCTGAAGGGGGTTCTTGCCTCACATAATGATCTGATCCTTGCCCAGTTTGCGGTGGTACCCCTTGTCTTGGCTATCTGGCCTGGTTTCTCTTCCTTATCCACCTTCACTTCAATCTGTTCTACCCTGCAGCTGATGCGACCTCCACTGACCGTCATTGTTGCCCCCATCCTTGTCCACGGAGGCTCTAGTGGACTCTCTCTGGACTTACATTTTCCCTCTGAATAGGTCCACCTGTCCTGCTCAGACAGAAAACATCCTGACTCCTATTTCGCCTCTTTCCCTTGACTCCTCCATGTCACCCTTTAACCACAATTTCTACGCTACCCCCTATTTGGTCTCTCCCCCCTCCCTATTTATTCCTTCTCCATCCCGGGGGGGAGGCTGTTGGCTTGATTGCACACACTACTACAGTCCCACTTTAATTTTTCATCATGGCTAAATATACTTACTCTCAATGTTCAAGGGTTGACCATACCTCAGAAATTAGTTAAAGCCTCTCGCTCTTTTGCATCGGTCAAGGCTCATGTGGTATGCCTACAAGAGACTAACGTTTTTAAACTCCACACTCCCAAGTTCTTTGACCAAGCTTACCCACAGATCTTTACCGCTTCTGCAGACACCAAGCAGAGAGGGGTCTTGATAGCCCTACATCAAACCTCCCCCTTTACACTCTGGGCAGAAATTAAAGACCCCGAAGGCAGATATATCATCTTGAAAATAAAAAACAAATGGGAAATGGGTGGCGCTACGTGAGCAAGTGAATAGCATGTGAACCTGGAAAGGTAAAATAGGCAATGCAAAATTGAATGTGAATAAAACCAAAACATAAAACATAAAACTTTCACCCCCTTCCTTCCCAGACCAATTTTCAGCTTTCATCGCTCTCGCATTTTAATGACAATTGTGCGGTCATGCTACACTGTACCCAAATTAAATTTTTATCATTTTGTTCACACAAATAGAGCTTCCTTTTGGTGGTATTTATTCACGACTCCGTTTATTTTTTGCAAGATAAACGAAAAAAGAGTGGAAATTTGGAAAAAAAAACAATATTTTCTTCTTTCTATTTTAAAAGAAGTCCAATAAAATAGAATTTTGTCATAAATGTAAGCCAAAATGTAGTCTGCTACATGTCTTTTGTAAAAAAAAATCCTGTTAAGTGTATAATAATTGGTTTATGTGATTGCGGACAGATGTACGCAGATGATCATGTACAGATGTGCGCAGGTGATCACGGACATATGTGTGCAGATGATCATTGGGACATGTGATTTTACTGTTACATATGTGGGGGACAGGTGTGGGGACATGTGTGTGGGGACAGTGTTTTGGGGACACTATTTTGGGGACATTGTGTGGGGACACTAGGCTGGTGATCAGTGTGCAAAAAGCTGTAAAAAACAGCTCATACTTACTGATCACCAGCCGGCTGCAGAGATCCGCTCTCCTCTCCTCACTGACTACTTCCGTGTGAGGAGAGGAGAGCTGATCGCCTAGCAACCGGCTCTCTATTTACATCACATGATGGCTGTGATTGGACACAGCCGTCATGTGATCAGAAGAGCCAATCACAGAGCCCTCCTGCCGATCGGAGATGCGCCGTGTCCGGGTGACACGAGCGCATTGGGATCGCGCCACTGCGCAGACATGTGCGCAATCCCCCTCCTTCTGAGGGACGTTCCTGAACATCCACTCGGAAGGAGGAATCGCCCAACTGGCCGTATATATGCAGTGGCCGGGTGGAATGTGGTTAAACAGGAACTCCCACCACTGGGGTACCAGATGATGTCCAATAGGACGAAACGCGTCGGTGATGCTGTTTGACCCACGTGCTATACGGTACGTGTGTCCATCGAATCTGGTAAGCGTGAACACTACCATTTTGACTGTATTTTCAAGATTCATCCTGGATTATCCAAGAAAGACCTTTTACTTTACTCTGGACTCTAATGGACCTTCCATAGATGTTAATTATTCACTTTAGACTTTTATGTTTTGGTTTTGTTTACATTCAATTTTGCATTGCCTATTTTACCTTTCCAGGTTTACACACTATTCACTTGCACACTTAGCGCCACACTTGTTTTTTATTTCCATTTTGCACTGTATGTCTAGTGACGTGTTGGCTGCCTATTTTGTTCTCTATGCGCAATTTATTTCTTTAACCACCTCGCGCCCGCCGTACAACTATATACGGCCGCAAGGTGGTTGTTAAATGCCGGGAGGCCGTCTTTATACGGCCTCCGCTACTTTGGCCACTGGGGGGCACGCAAGCGCCGCCGGCGGCGCGCGCACGTGCCCCGGTGCATCACTGCAATGCCGATGCGCGTGCCTGGCGGCCGCGATGTCCGCCAGACACCTGCGATCGGCTGTTACAGAGGCAGGACCTGGATCTCTGTGTGTAAACACAGAGATCCATGTCCTGTCAGGGAGAGAGGAGACCGATGCTGTGTCCCTTGTACATAGGGACACAGCTCGGTCACCTCCCCCAGTCACTCCCCTCCCCCCACAGTAGTAATCACTCCCAGGGCATACATTTAACCCCTTCCTCGCCCCTAGTGTTAACCCCTTCCCTGCCAGTCACATTTATACAGTAATCAGTGCATATTTATAGCACTGTTCGCTTTATAAATGTGAATGGTCCCAAAATGGTGTCAAAAGTGTCCGCTGTGGCCGCCATAATGTCGCTGTCACGAAAAAAATCGCTGATCGCCGCCATTACTAGTAAAAAATAATAATAATTAAAATACCATAAAACTACCCCCTATTTTGTAAACGCTATAACTTTTGCGCAAACCAATCAATAAACGCCGATTGCGATTTTTTTTTTACCAAAAATATGTAGAAGAATACGTATCAGCCTAAACTGAGGAAAAAAATATATTTTTTAAAAAAAAATTGGGATATTTATTATAGCAAAAATCAAAAAATATTGTGTTTTTTTCAAAATTGACGCTTTTCTTTGTTTATAGTGCAAAAAATAAAAACCGCAGAAATGATCAAATACCACCAAAAGAAAGCTCTATTTGTGGGGAAAAAAATACGTTAATTTTGTTTGGGAGCCACGTCGCACGACCGCGCAATTGTCATTTAAAGCGTGACAGTGCCGAAAGCTGAAATTTGGCCTGGGCAGGAAGGGGGTTTATTTGCCCAGTAAGCAAGGGGTTAAGATATATCATGTTGACTGGCCACCTCCTCGATAAAGTGACTGTGGTATCATATTATGCCCCTAATCATAAGCACGCACCATTCCTCTCTCATTTACTGCAGGTCATAGACCAGCATAAGCGGGGTACTGTACTGATTGGCGGGGACTCAAATCAGGTGATCTACCCCTTTCTGGATAAATCCCCCTTCTCAGGCCCATCCAGTCCAAGGAAACTCACATTCCAACAACTATTACAACACCACTCCCTTCTTGACTCCTGGCGTGAAGCCAATCCCGTGAGATGACAATTTACCTACTATTCCCATCCACACAAAGTTTCCTCTCACATAGATCATATACTATTAAGCGTTGGAACTTCCCCGGCCCTCCTATCATCAGTCATCATACCACACACATAAGGCTACACCCGAGTATATTTCCCTTTCAACAGGTCTCAAAACTCTTCTTGAGAAGGAAGAAAGAGATCAACGCTCTAAAAAGCAGAAGAAATATACCCGTGATGTTAGTGATTACAGTACTAATTTTGTCTTCAACTGGCAAAAAAAGGATATCGTACCTCAATCCGATCCTTCTGCTCCTGTACAGATGGATATATCACTTCCACCAATAGTGGCAGCACCCCCTACTCAACCATCTACTACAAATAGGATTGCATATCCTCGCACTCCCAATGCCCCTCATGGGCAAAGGACTAATGATTACACTCCCAACAGGGCAGGTAGAGGTAATAACCCGCCACGTGGGAGAGGAAGCAATATGAGAAATAGGGGTAGAGGTACAAGTTATGGCAAGAATGATGGCCAAAGACATTCTGATTATCAGGAGAGGCCATCATATGGTCACAATAACAACCATGGAGGCTACTATCAAGAACCCTATTATTCGCAACACACACCTGTCCAGACATATAATAGGTTCTCACCTCTTAGAGAGGGAGTATCTCGGAACAATCAGGAATCACATTATCCTTATATGCAGAGAGATCATGATCAATATGTTAGATCACCTTATACCTATAATGATACATACACCGCCCCCCACTCGGATTTTCCCAGAGCGCTTGCAGGCCCCAAGCGAAGAGGAGAATCAGACGAGGCACTCGAGGTGGGAGGCGGGCCAGGAAAAAGAAGGAAAGTCTAAATTTCAATATGAGTGGTATTTTTAATTTAAGTAAGGTAACATTTTCAGATGCCGAATTGCGCACTTTGGATAAGGGTCTGAAATATGTACCTTCCAAGACCTTGAATAAATTCAATACTTTTGTGGACGTACACAAATACGTTCGCAAACTTAATATACAGAGGCATTTTATTGCCAATCCATCTCAACCTAGGAATGCAAATGAGGGTACTAATTGTGTCATTCATACTGGCCTTTCGAACCCTTCTTTATTTAATCCCCCCAATGTTTCTGCACCATCTATCAAAGTGTTTAGAGATATGGTCCTTAAGGATCTGGAAGCACTACCTAAGGCCAAAACTTATGACCACCCAGATATCAAAATAGGTTTAAAAACCTTATGTGAGCGCAAAGATATTATAATCCGCCCCGCGGATAAGGGGGGTGGCTTAGTGATTTTGGATAAAAACGATTATCACACCGAAATGTGTAGAATTTTGGATGATACCAGCACCTATATGCCCTTAATTAAGGATCCTACTAAGGCAGGGATATGCAATTAGCGGACCTCCAGCTGTTGCCAAACTACAAGTCCCATGAGGCATAGCAAGACTCTGACAGCCACAAGCATGACAACCAGAGGCAGAGGCATGATGGGACTTGTAGTTTGGCAACAGCTGGAGGTCCGCTAATTGCATATCCCTGTACTAAGGTATTGAAGAAAGACCTGATTGGTTTGATCGATAGAGGGTTTCAACTGGGGGTATTGGACAAAAAGGAGAAGGATTTTCTGGTGCCTGTGGCACCTAGAATTCCTATTATGTACTATGTCCCGAAAGTCCATAAAAGTATCACGCACCCTCCTGGCAGACCTATAGAAAGCGGGATCGATTCTGTGACGTCCCGTATCGGACGGTACATAGATTTTCATCTCCAACCATTGGTTCGATCCACCCCATCCTTTCTAAAGGATACGGGAGCTACTATACGTCTGCTAGAGAACGTTGACTTCAGTGATGATTGTATTCTTGTCACCGCTGACGTGGCGTCCTTATATACATGTATACCGCATAAATTGGGATTGAATGCAGTTAGACACTTCATGGCTATGAGTGATTTAATACCTCAAGTCCAACAATGGTATATTATGGATTTATTACTTTTTGCTACTCAGTCAAATTATTTTTGGTATCAGGGCCAGTTTTTTCTACAAACAAAGGGTGTCGCTATGGGGGCAAAGTTTGCGCCTAGCCTTGCAAACCTTTTTATGGCCCGATGGGAGGAGGATGTCATCTATGCCTTACAGCGCCCAGAGCTAGTTCTGTGGGCAAGGTATATAGACGACATCCTCCTCCTGTGGAGGGGTGACGATGAATCTCTTCATGACTTCATAGTTACCCTGAATGATAATGACATGGGTATTACGTTAACTTATGAGATGAGTCGTAACACCATCCATTTTTTGGATCTTGAAATCTCTGTTGTGGACCAACGATTGGTGACCAAGACGTTTTTTAAGCCAACGGACAAAAATGGATACATCCCAATAGACAGCTGCCATTACAGTTCTTGGCTTAAATCCGTGCCGTATAGCCAATTACTTCGTATTAGGAGAAACTGCACATATCTTGACGATTTCCATACACAGGCAGACACCTTGAAGACAAGATTTGTCGAAAAAGGCTATCTTCCCTCTGTTATTGACGCCGAGATAGATAGAGTGTCTGTGTTGGACAGACAATCTCTCGTCATTGAACGACCCAAGAGATTGCCCGATCCACAATTCAAATGGTCTTTTATGACCCAATATTCTGTTCAGCACAGACAGATTAAGAAGATTCTCAATCGTCATTGGGACATTCTTAAAAATGATCCTCTTTTAGGTCCTGTGCTTCCTGAGAGAGCTGGTGTAGTATATAGAGGGGCACCATCTCTTCGCAATCATATCGCTCCTAATGTGGTCGACCCCCCAGTTAAGCAAGGCTTGTCCCTCTTCCCTGGAATGAAGGGTTATTATCCGTGTAAGAGATGTAATGTGTGTATACACAATACTATTGGTCGTATTAGAAGTGTCAGCTTCACATCTTCTACTACTTCTACCATATACCACATGAAGCAGTTCACTACATGCACAACTAGGTTCATTGTATATTTGATCACATGCCCATGCAATAAACAGTATGTGGGTCGTACCATTCGTAATTTTTCCATTCGTGTAAATGAGCACATATCTGGTATCAAAAAAGGTCGCACTAATCATAGTGTACCAAGACACTACCTACAAGTTCATAACAAGATGGATACAGGTACTAAATTTCAAGTGATAGACCATTTTGTTCCTCACTGGAGAGGGGAGTCCCGTGTTAGGGGAGTTTCCCAATTGGAAACTTTCTGGATTTACCAACTCCGATGTTATTCGCCCTTCGGGTTAAACATCGAGTGGGATATCAATTCCTTCATTAACAAAGCATAATGTGCAATCATCCCCTCGATCTATTGCAGTTTATACTTGGGTATAACTATCATCTTGTTTAGTGTTCTTACCTTGTTGTCATACCATCCACTCCTTTTGGCCTTCCTATTTTTTTTCGTTGTACGTATCATTTGGTCTTTTTAGACCAATTTATAATTAGGTATTCGTTTGGCATGTACTATTTGGGCATACTATACACCAGTAGCAGTCATATATCACAATATATATTCTTGAGATGGTTAGTTTGGGTATACCATCTTTTCTAGTATTGAGTATGTATATTTTAGGGATTTTTTTTAAATTGTTCATGTTATTTTATTAGTTTCTATGATGGATTATGTTAGATGTTGTTATACATTTGTACATTCTTCACTATATTTGCATAGATTATAGAGATGTGTTGACATACTATCACCTATGTACGCAATTTTTGCTGAAGTGACACACTTCATATCTTATTAACATGGTGACAGGATGTTCTAGGTTCTGTATTCTATATTTCACATTGTTAATAAGAGGCATTTTGTGTTGATCAGCCTGTCAGGGTCCTTTTTTCAAAATGCATTTTTTTACAAAAAAAATAAATATATATTTTTAATTTGTTTGTCCCCTCTCTTGCTCGTCATCAGTGCGGGGCGGTAATGTTTACGTTCCGACCGCCCCTTTGCTAAGCCATGATGAATGAGCGCACAAACTTTGCTACGACAGGTAGACATGGTTGCCGTTGGATGCAGGTCATTAGTGCGGTTCACGCGTTGGTTTCCTGCGACGGAGATGTGGAACGCATACATCCTATGCTAATAGCGTGATGACGCTCTCCTACGTCAGTGTCGTTCGATGCAGGCTCCAATGTGGTTCACACGATGTGTTCCTGTGAGAGAGGTTTGGAGCACATATAGCGTGATGATGTTCTCCGACGGCACTGACGTTCGACGCAGGCCCTGTTGCGGTTCACGTGACGGCGCTCTGCGAGAGAGGCTTGGAACGCAATAATATCTTTGGATGTAGTAGCGTGATGACGCTCTCCAACGACAGCGTGAGGACGCGGTGTCATACGTCGCTCCGACCATTTTCATTGGCTGTGTGCTTTGGCTGTATTGATGACAATCAATAGGGCGGCGTTTTTGAATTTGTGATTGGACAGTCTCTTGCAGAGGGTGTATACCCAACAGCTGAGACATGTTCCTATCACTTTATGTTTCCTATATAATGGCGTGGTATTTTCTGTGCAGGTTCATGCCCCAGTTGATGCATTTTTTATGCGAAACATGTCGGGTACATGAACCTGCTTTCTAGCTTTGCCATTTTTTGTATTTATTCGTGATCACTATTATGCAAGCCTCTGCACTGATGCCTGTATTGAACAACAATTTTTTATTTTTATTTTAAAACCTTGTGTGGTTTGTTCTGGATGTTTTTTATGAATAAATAGGAGTTTTATTTTTTACCATCTGATCCTGCACTATGTGGAGCCTCCTTTTTTTTCACTTTTTCATATGATTGATATCATTACTCTGGATGTGCTGACGGTCTGGAATTCTGTGTCACTGCCTTGGAGAGAGCTGATCCCGGGAGTCCATCCCTTTTATGGCCAGTCTGTGAGGAGATACCCAGATGAATCTACAACTACATCTGTCGCCTGTTTGACCCACCACCGCTGGTGTGTGAGTCCACGTTTAGGGGTAAGAGTATTCATTTCTTCTCCCCCTTCCTGGTGTTGGAGTCACATCCCTGGGTGCCACAACGGTCTGAAGTAATGCTATGTATGAACCATAGGCCAGCTTGATTCCATATGTGGAGACCACGCTCTGATGTTCACCTACTCTTTTGATTCTAGTTTTCATACTGGACATTTTCACTGAACTGTTTTTGTTATATGTTCGTATTACATTGTGACATATAGATTTTGGTGTGAATTTATGATTTGTGTATCTGCACCTGGTTATCAGTTCACCAGATCACTTGAAGTCACTTATTTCTTCACCCACTACATACCTAGATTCATACGTGTCTCTGGGCTTTTTTCACTATTTTAGGCGCCGCATTTATTATCTTTATACCACACACCTGGACAGACCATAATGCTGTGGTCACGACTCTAGAATCCCTGATACCCAAACAGGGCGACCGCTCCTGGTGCCTCAAGGACACTCTCCTTATCCATTCCTCCCATATAATGTATATCGCTATGGCCATCAAGGACTATATAGTCAACAACTCTACTGAAGATACCTCACCACTGACCTTGACCTTATGGGAAGTCCATAAACCCATAATTCGTGGTGTCCTTATCAGCAAGGCTGCCCATCTTAAAAAAGAACGCCACACACTGCACAAACAGCTTGAGTCTACCTTTTCTCAGGCTCACGCCGCATTTCAAGATGACCCCATACCCACACACAAACAGAATCTAGACAAGGCCAGACTTGAACTAGACCTCTTTCTGACTGAATCTGCTGAAAAGGCTTTACGTCGATCCAGACACAAACTTTACATGAAAGGCAATAAACCAGACACCTTTCTCGCACTGACGGTCACCCTCCATAGACTTGATCATCCCCATAAACCTATTCAACATCCAAGGATTCTTACTCTATCAACCCTATAAAAATTTTAGCACACTTCCGCAGGCACCTTTCAGACCTTTATTCTGCCAAAACCACCTTCGATGAAGACCAGGCTACAGCACTCTTCTCTACTTTCAACCTCCCACCCCTATCAGCTCCACAACAGGCCTTCCGTGAACATCCTATCTCAGATATAGAAGTAACCACTGCGATCAAGGCCCCCAAATCCAACAAACGCCTGGGCCCAAATGGCTTTTCAGCCACTTATTATAAGCATTTTGCAGAAATTCTTATTCACCTGCTAGTTAGGGCCTTTAATGCAATCCTGAAGGGCCACTCATTCCGATCCGACTCCCTTACTGCTATTGTCTCCATGTCTCTCTGACGACTTATCCTGGGATAACTACCACTCCATCTCATTACTTAACTTAGACATCAAAATTATGGCAAAGATCATTTACACTAATTTAAACCAAATCATTGGGACACTCATACAAAAAGACCAGGTGGGCTGTATACCCTCCAGGCAACCTGGATACAATATTAGGTGGGCAGTTCTGATTGCCCACGCAGCCCGGACTCGCAACATACCAACCTGTTTCGTGTCATTGGACATTAAAAAGGCCTTTGATACATTATCATGGCCCTATCTGAACTTTGTGCTCTGTTGCTGGGGATTTGGTCCCCATTTTCTATCATGGGTATCCTCCTTATACACCTCCCCCACAGCCTATCTACGATATGCAGGGTATAAGTCTGACCCCTTCCCTGTACAACGTGGGAGAAGACAAGGGTGCCCCCTATCCTCACTCCTTTTTGCTTCAGCAATTGAACCCTTAGCCCAACTAATCAGTTCTAATCCAGATTAGGGATGAGCTTTGTGTTCGACTCGAACATCGGCTGTTCGATCGTTCGACGAAGAACGAACGATTTGGGCCGTTCGCGCCAAATTCGAGTGACGCGAACGGCCCACAATGCACTACGCCATCGCAGTGTCATCCAGGCGCTGTGATTGGCCAAGCATGCACTGTGACCCCGCATGCTTGGCCAATCACATCGCCGGCAGCGAGGAGAGCAATGATTGGCCACAGGCAGGATGCCTGTGGCCAATTATTGCTGAGGGGGTTTAGTACACGCCCCACACTATAAAAGGCCGCCAGCGCGGAGGCCTTGTGTAGTGTGTTCCGGAGCAGGGAAAGAGAAGCATAGGCAGGGACAGTGTCATTTTTTTTCCTTTACTAATCCTGGATTCCTTGTGTTTAGGGACAAATAAGGATAGGTAGGGAGAGTGTCAGTGTGTTATTCTGTGCTAAACCTTGTTTGTAGGGACAGAGAAGGACAGTGAGGGAAAGTGTCAGTGTGCTATTCTGTTCTAAACCAATCTTGCTGAACCATATTTTAAATCCTTGAGTTTAGGGACAGAGAGGTACAGTGAGGGAAAGTGTCAGTGTGCTATTCTGTTCTAAACCAATCTTGCTGAACCATATTTGAAATCCTTGAGTTTAGGGACAGAGAGGTACAGTGAGGGAAAGTGTCAGTGTGCTATTCTGTTCTAAACCAATCTTGCTGAACCATATTTGAAATCCTTGAGTTTAGGGACAGAGAAGGACACTCGTGGAAACTATCAGTGTGCTATTTTGTGCTAATCCTTGTTTGTAGGGACAGAGAAGGACAGTGAGGGAAACTGTCAGTGTGCTATTCTGTTCTAAACCAATCTTGCTGAACCATATTTGAAATCCTTGAGTTTAGGGACAGAGAAGGACACTCGTGGAAACTATCAGTGTGCTATTCTGTGCTAAATCTTGTTTGTAGGGACAGAGAAGGACAGTGAGGGAAACTGTCAGTGTGCTATTCTGTTCTAAACCAATCTTGCTGAACCATATTTGAAATCCTTGAGTTTAGGGACAGAGAGGTACAGTGAGGGAAAGTGTCAGTGTGCTATTCTGTTCTAAACCAATCTTGCTGAACCATATTTGAAATCCTTGAGTTTAGGGACAGAGAAGGATACTCGTGGAAACTATCAGTGTGCTATTCTGTGCTAAATCTTGTTTGTAGGGACAGAGAAGGACAGTGAGGGAAACTATCAGTGTGCTATTCTGTGCTAAACCAATCTTGCTGAACCATATTTGAAATCCTTGAGTTTAGGGACAGAGAAGGACACTCGTGGAAACTATCAGTGTGCTATTCTGTGCTAAATCTTGTTTGTAGGGACAGAGAAGGACAGTGAGGGAAACTATCAGTGTGCTATTCTGTGCTAAACCAATCTTGCTGAACCATATTTGAAATCCTTGTGTTTAGGGACAGAGAAGGATAGGCAGGGGACAGTGTCAGTGTCATTGTTGCTAAGCCTCCTGCACAGTATACACCTGAAGGTAGCCCTTATTGCTGTTTTTCCCATCTCCCTGCAGGCCATCCATTAAAATGTCTGGAAGGCAAACAAGGAGAGGCAGACAGTCAGGAGGCAAAAAAAGAGGGCAAGCAAGCTCTGTGTCTGGGGGCAACAGTGCTGGTCATGGACGCGGTGCATTGTCATCAGCACATGGCCATGGGACACGCTTGTCCTTCTTTTCGGCAGCTGGACATGTTGAGCCACATCATGCCGAAGACTTGGTAGAGTGGATGACCAAGCCCACCTCATCCTCCTCATCCTCTCTCACCCAGGCTCAGGGTACTGGCAAAGCAGCTGCCAAAGCGTCCTCTTCTCTGGTATCATTATCTTCATTAGTCAATCCTTCCCTAGACCCACCATGTCCTCCTCCTGAGGAGTCCCCCGAACTGTTTGAGCACAGTGTTGGGTACATGCTCCAGGAGGATGCCCAGCGTTTCGAAGGATCTGATGATGATACCCAGATAGAGGAAGGCAGTAGCGTGAGAGCAGAGAGAGGGGATGCTCAAGAAGGACACCAATCTGGCAGTCATGTTCCAGCAGCTGCAGCATACTGCCAGATTGGCTCCAGTGATGAGGAGGGAGGGGATGATGAGGTCACTGACTCCACGTGGGTGCCTAATAGGAGAGAGGAGGAGGAGGAGGATGAGGAGGAGGCACATCTCCAACGAGGCAGGATGCCCTTGGGTGGCCAGCGTATGGGCAGCACACCGACGGAATCACACCGCAGAGCTCCGCCTGTGCAGGGCGCTGCCTCTGCCCGTCATTCAAAAAGTTCTTTGGTGTGGGCCTTTTTTGAGGTGAGTGCATCAGATCGCACAGCTGCTGTTTGCAACATATGTCTCAAGCGTATATCGCGTGGCCAAAACATCAGCCGCTTGGGCACCACATGCTTGATCAGACATATGTTGACCTGCCATGCAGCTCGTTGGCAAGCCTACCTTAAAGACCCACACCAAAGAACAAAGCGGACCTCTCCTTGCACCGCATCAGCTGGGATCTCCAACCCCACTATACCTTCAGTCCTCTCTGAAACCTGCACTGAGAGGAATGAAGGTGTAGAATTAGCTGTGTCACAGCCAAGTACTTGCGGCCACTCTGCTAGCAGTACACCGACGTCCGATTCTAGCAGGCAAATTTCCCTGCCCCAGCTGCTGGACCGTCAAAAGAAGTTCACTCCCAGCCATCCACATGCCCAGCGGTTGAATGCTAGCTTGGCTAAATTGCTAGCGCTTCAACTGCTGCCTTTTCAGTTGGTAGACTCGGCCCCCTTCCGTGAGTTTGTGCAATGTGCGGTTCCTCAGTGGCAGGTTCCCAAATGCCACTTTTTCTCACGGAAGGCGATTCCGGCTCTCTACAGGCATGTGGAAGGCAATGTCTTGGCCTCGCTGGACAGGGCGGTCAGCGGTAAGGTGCATATTACCGCTGACTCATGGTCCAGCAGGCATGGACAGGGACGTTACCTTTCTTTCACGGCCCATTGGGTCACTCTTTTGGCAGCTGGGAAGGATGCAGGACAAGGTGCAGTAGTGTTGGAGGTTGTTCCACCTCCACACCTCCAAAATGCTACTACTGGTTGTGACACACCTCTCTCCTCCACCCCCTCCTCTTCTTCTTCCTCCATGGCCTCTTCCTGTGCTTTGTCCTCGGAACCAGCGGTGCTCCGTAGGCGTTCAAGGGGCTACGCAAGTACGCAGGCAAAAAGATGCCATGTCGTGCTTGCGCTGGTGTGTTTGGGGGACAGGAGCCACACTGGGGCAGAGGTCCTGTCTGCTCTGCAGGGGCAGGCCGAGAGGTGGTTGACGCCACGCCAGCTTAAGCCAGGAATGGTGGTTTGCGACAATGGCACCAACCTCCTCTCCGCCCTCCGACAGGGACAACTGACCCATGTGCCCTGTGTGGCTCACGTCCTTAACCTGGTGGTGCAGCGGTTCTTGGGCAGGTACCCGGGCTTACAGGATGTCCTGAGGCAGGCCAGGAAAGTCTGTGTGCATTTCCGCAGATCTTATAATGCCAGTGCTCGCCTGGCTGAGCTGCAAAAGGAGTTGAACCTGCCCAAGAACCGCCTTATATGTGACATGCCCACCAGATGGAACTCAACGTTGGCCATGCTGCAGCGGCTGCACACGCAGCAGAGGGCCATCAATGAGTACCTGTGCGACTACGGCACCAGGACAGGGTCAGGGGAGCTCGGGTTTTTTTCACCACGCCAGTGGGGCATGATCAGGGATGCATGCACTGTCCTGGCACCATTTGAGGAGGCCACGAGGATGGTGAGCAGTGACAGTGCATGCATCAGTGACACTGTACCTCTTGTCCACCTGTTGGAGCACACGCTGCGTGGAATAATGGACAGGGCACTTGAGGCAGAACAGAGGCAGGAAGAGGAGGACTTCCTTGCCTCTCAAGGCCCCCTTTACCCAGACAGTGTTCCTTCTGTCCCACCCATCGCACAGGAAGAGGAGGAGGAGGAGGATTGTGTCAGCATGGAGGTGGAGGCTGGCACTCAGCATCATCAGCAGCAGTCTTTTAGGGATGATTTACAGTCCCAAGAAACCAGTGGACTTGTACGTGGCTGGGAGGAGGTGGCTGCGGATCATGTCGTCCTTAGTGACCCAGAGGACTCCGGACTGAATGCCTCAGCTAACCTACGCTGCATGGCCTCCCTGATCCTGCAAAGTCTGCGGAAGGATCCTCGTATTCTTCGGATCAAGGAGAGGGACCATTACTGGCTGGCCACTCTCCTTGATCCACGGTACAAGGGTAAGGTTGCGGACCTTATCTTACCGTCGCAGAGGGAGCAGAGGATGAGACAACTCCGGGAGGCCTTGCAGAAAGGTCTGTGCAACGCGTTCCCAGAGACTGGGAGGTTACAAACTCCTGGTCCTGGACAACGAGTTGCTGAGGCTTCGGGCAGTCAAAGAAGGAGCGGTGGGGAAGGTGGCCGTCTGACCGATGCGTTCAGACAATTCTTTAGTCCGCAGCCCCAAAGTATGATCGGTTCCAGCAACCATCGCCAGCGTCTGATATACATGGTGCAGGAATACCTAGGGGCAAGGTCAGACTTGGACACCTTCCCCACCGAAAATCCTCTGGCTTACTGGGTCTTGAGGATGGATCACTGGCCAGAGCTTGCACAGTATGCAATTGAGCTACTGGCCTGTCCTGCATCCAGCGTTCTTTCAGAACGCACATTCAGTGCTGCTGGAGGATTTGTCACGGATCACAGGGTGCGCCTGTCCACCGACTCGGTTGATCGACTGACTTTCATCAAGATGAACCAGTCTTGGATCACCACCAGCTACCACACACCTGATGCTGATATAACAGACTAATTGATTTTAAAATGTCACATCCCTTCAAGACTGATGCTGATGCTGAGTGCCTGTGCTGTTATGTTGACTGGCTATCCTCCTCCTCAATGATCCGATTAATGATGATAGCTTGGAAGATCATTTTGGTTTATGGGTGCCGCCACCAGTGGCTAAGGCCCAATTTTTCAGCCCCTGTTTTACAGGGGCGTGTAATTACAATTTTTGATGCAATACTTTGCAACAGGCCTCATTGCTGTGCTCCAAGTACAGTATCTGTGAGGGGTTGCAGTGTTGAGCCACCAGTGCCTAAGGCCCAATTTTTCAGCCCCTGTTCAACAGGGGCATGCAATTATAATTATTGATCTAATAATTCACAGCCGGGCCCATTGCTGCGCCCACCAAGAGTAACTGTCAGGCCTTACAGTGTTGTGTCAACACCACCACCACCACCACCACCACCACCACCAAAGGCCCAATTTTTCAGCCCCTGTTCAACAGGGGCATGCAATTATAATTATTGATCTAATAATTCACAGCAGGGCCCATTGCTGCACCCACCAAGAGTAACTGTCAGGCCTTACAGTGTTGTGGCACCAGCACCACCACCAAAGGCCCAATTTTTACTACCACTGTTCAACAATTATATGTTATTACAATTCCTGATATAATAGTTGACAGCAGGGCGTTCCAGCACCCACCAAGAGTAACTGTGAGTGCTTACAGTGTTGTGCCAACACCAAACCTAAGGGGCCAATTTCTGCAGAGTATATACGGCAGGTCCCTACTTTCAAACATCCAACTTACAAACGACTACTACTTGCAAACGGAAGAAGACAACAGGAAGTGAGAGGAAATCTACCCCTTGGAAGGAAAATTCTCTCCTGTAAGAATTAATATGGGAGAAAGGTGTCTCCTCTCTACTGATGCTTTATCACCAATCCTTGTTTCAATAAAAACACCACATTTCAAAAACAGTTGTCATTGGGACGCAAAGTGAGGTGAAATGTTCTGAACAGGGGCACAGACAGCAAAACAAATGTTACAGGGGTGATAACCCTTCCCTATGTTTTCCAAAAAGCTTAAAAATAGGTATTTGGGCTGGAGCTACACTTAAACAATGTAGCTGTTCAAAATTACAAACAGATTCTACATAAGAACAAACCTACAGTCCCTGTCTTGTATGCACCGCCTGTATACGGCTGTTCAGAGTATATAGGGCCTTTTTTATTTTGTGTGCAGGGTTCCCCTTAATATCCATACAAGACCCAAAGGGGCTGGTAATGGGCTGGGGTGGGGGGGGGGGGGTTGATGGGGTAGCTATGCCATTTTTCTTAAAGATTTTCATCCATATTACCGGGACCAGACATTACATTAAAGACGCAAGCAGTTTTAAATGGCTTTTTTTTCCTTTAGAAATGTTATTTTGTGCAGGGACAGTTCTAAACATGGGAAACACGTGGGACTTCACAGGCATACTTTAGACACCCCCCAGGTACAATAGTTAAAGGAATATTTGACTTTTTTTTTTTCACTTTATGCATCATTAAAATGACTGCTCCCGGAAAACGTCCGTTTTTAAAACTTCTTTTTGCATTGATACATGTCCCCTGGTGCAGAACCCGGGTTCCTAAACTCTGTTTAGGACAATAACATGGATAATAGTCGTTATAATTAGCACTTTAGAATCCGAACGTTCGCATCCATTGTATTTAATAGGGTTCTAATGTTCGTGCGAACTTTCGGTCCGTTCGCGGGTTCTGGTGCGAACCGAACCCGGGGGTGTTCGGCTCATCACTAGGGATGAGCTTCGTGTTCGAGTCGAACATACGTTCGACTCGAACATCGGCTGATCGATCGTTCGACGAAGATCGAACGATTTGGGCCGTTCGCACCAAATTCGAGTGACGCGAACGGCCCACAATGCACTACGCCATCGCAGTGTCATCCAGGCGCTGTGATTGGCCAAGCATGCACTGTGACCCCGCATGCTTGGCCAATCACAGCGCCGGCAGCGAGGAGAGCAATGATTGGCCACAGGCAGGATGCCTGTGGCCAATTATTGCTGAGGGTGTTTAGTACACGCCCCACACTATAAAAGGCCGCCAGCACGGCGGCCTAGTGTAGTGTGTTCCGGAGCAGGGAAAGAGAAGCAGGGACAGTGACATTTATTTTTTTCTTGCTTAACCTGGATTCCTTTAGTTTAGGGAAAGAGAAGGATAGGTAGGGAGAGTGTCAGTGTGTTTTACTGTGTGAATCCTTGTTTCTTGGGACAGGGAAGGACAGTGAGGGAATTCTCCTTGTGCTATAGTGTGGTTTAAAAAAACATTTTTTCTAGGGACAGAAAACTATAGGAAGGAAGAGTGTCAGTTTCTTTCACTGTGATAATCCTTGTTTCTAGGGACAAAGAAGGAAAGTGAGGGAAATTCTCCTTGTGCTATAGTGTGCTTTAAAAAAACATTTTTTCTAGGGACAGAAAACTATAGGTAGGGAGAGTGTCAGTGTGTTTTACTGTGCGAATCCTTGTTTCTAGGGACAGGAAAGGACAGTGAGGGAATTCTCCTTGTGCTATAGTGTGCTTTAAAAAAACATTTTTTCTAGGGACAGAAAACTATAGGTAGGAAGAGTGTCAGTTTCTTTCACTGTGATAATCCTTGTTTCTAGGGACAAAGAAAGAAAGTGAGGGAAATTCTCCTTGTGCTATAGTGTGCTTTAAAAAAACATTTTTTCTAGGGACAGAAAACTATAGGTAGGGAGAGTGTCAGTGTCTTTTACTGTGCGAATCCTTGTTTCTAGGGACAGGGAAGGACAGTGAGGGAATTCTCCTTGTGCTATAGTGTGCTTTAAAAAAACATTTTTTCTAGGGACAGAAAACTATAGGTAGGGAGAGTGTCAGTGTGTTTTACTGTGCGAATCTTTGTTTCTAGGGACAAAGAAGGAAAGTGAGGGAAATTCTCCTTGTGCTATAGTGTGCTTTAAAAAAACATTTTTTCTAGGGACAGAAAACTATAGGTAGGGAGAGTGTCAGTGTGTTTTACTGTGCGAATCCTTGTTTCTAGGGACAGGGAAGGACAGTGAGGGAATTCTCCTTGTGCTATAGTGTGCTTTAAAAAAACATTTTTTCAAGGGACAGAAAACTATAGGTAGGAAGAGTGTCAGTTTCTTTCACTGTGATAATCCTTGTTTCTAGGGACAAAGAAGGAAAGTGAGGGAAATTCTCCTTGTGCTATAGTGTGCTTTAAAAAAACATTTTTTCTAGGGACAGAAAACTATAGGTAGGGAGAGTGTCAGTGTGTTTTACTGTGCGAATCCTTGTTTCTAGGGACAGGAAAGGACAGTGAGGGAATTCTCCTTGTGCTATAGTGTGCTTTAAAAAAACATTTTTTCTAGGGACAGAAAACTATAGGTAGGAAGAGTGTCAGTTTCTTTCACTGTGATAATCCTTGTTTCTAGGGACAAAGAAGGAAAGTGAGGGAAATTCTCCTTGTGCTATAGTGTGCTTTAAAAAAACATTTTTTCTAGGGACAGAAAACTATAGGTAGGGAGAGTGTCAGTGTCTTTTACTGTGCGAATCCTTGTTTCTAGGGACAGGGAAGGACAGTGAGGGAATTCTCCTTGTGCTATAGTGTGCTTTAAAAAAACATTTTTTCTAGGGACAGAAAACTATAGGAAGGAAGAGTGTCAGTTTCTTTCACTGTGATAATCCTTGTTTCTAGGGACAAAGAAGGAAAGTGAGGGAAATTCTCCTTGTGCTATAGTGTGCTTTAAAAAAACATTTTTTCTAGGGACAGAAAACTATAGGTAGGAAGAGTGTCAGTTTCTTTCACTGTGATAATCCTTGTTTCTAGGGACAAAGAAGGAAAGTGAGGGAAATTCTCCTTGTGCTATAGTGTGCTTTAAAAAAACATTTTTTCTAGGGACAGAAAACTATAGGTAGGGAGAGTGTCAGTGTCTTTTACTGTGCGAATCCTTGTTTCTAGGGACAGGGAAGGACAGTGAGGGAATTCTCCTTGTGCTATAGTGTGCTTTAAAAAAACATTTTTTCTAGGGACAGAAAACTATAGGAAGGAAGAGTGTCAGTTTCTTTCACTGTGATAATCCTTGTTTCTAGGGACAAAGAAGGAAAGTGAGGGAAAATCTCCTTGTGCTATAGTGTGCTTTAAAAAAACATTTTTCTAGGGACAGAAAACTATAGGTAGGAAGAGTGTCAGTTTCTTTCACTGTGATAATCCTTGTTTCTAGGGACAAAGAAGGAAAGTGAGGGAAATTCTCCTTGTGCTATAGTGTGCTTTAAAAAAACATTTTTCCTAGGGACAGAAAACTATAGGTAGGGAGAGTGTCAGTGTCTTTTACTGTGCGAATCCTTGTTTCTAGGGACAGGGAAGGACAGTGAGGTAATTCTCCTTGTGCTATAGTGTGCTTTAAAAAAACATTTTTTCTAGGGACAGAAAACTATAGGTAGGGAGAGTGTCAGTGTGTTTTACTGTGCAAATCCTTGTTTCTAGGGACAGGGAAGGACAGTGAGGGAATTCTCCTTGTGCTATAGTGTGCTTTAAAAAAACATTTTTTCAAGGGACAGAAAACTATAGGTAGGAAGAGTGTCAGTTTCTTTCACTGTGATAATCCTTGTTTCTAGGGACAAAGAAGGAAAGTGAGGGAAATTCTCCTTGTGCTATAGTGTGCTTTAAAAAAACATTTTTTCTAGGGACAGAAAACTATAGGTAGGGAGAGTGTCAGTGTGTTTTACTGTGCGAATCCTTGTTTCTAGGGACAGGAAAGGACAGTGAGGGAATTCTCCTTGTGCTATAGTGTGCTTTAAAAAAACATTTTTTCTAGGGACAGAAAACTATAGGTAGGAAGAGTGTCAGTTTCTTTCACTGTGATAATCCTTGTTTCTAGGGACAAAGAAGGAAAGTGAGGGAAATTCTCCTTGTGCTATAGTGTGCTTTAAAAAAACATTTTTTCTAGGGACAGAAAACTATAGGTAGGGAGAGTGTCAGTGTCTTTTACTGTGCGAATCCTTGTTTCTAGGGACAGGGAAGGACAGTGAGGGAATTCTCCTTGTGCTATAGTGTGCTTTAAAAAAACATTTTTTCTAGGGACAGAAAACTATAGGTAGGGAGAGTGTCAGTGTCTTTTACTGTGCGAATCCTTGTTTCTAGGGACAGGGAAGGACAGTGAGGGAATTCTCCTTGTGCTATAGTGTGCTTTAAAAAAACATTTTTTCTAGGGACAGAAAACTATAGGTAGGAAGAGTGTCAGTTTCTTTCACTGTGATAATCCTTGTTTCTAGGGACAGGGAAGGACAGTGAGGGAAATTCTCCTTGTGCTATAGTGTGCTAAAGCATTCCTCATCAACCATCTTTGAAATCCTTGTTTTTTTGGACAGTCAGGGAAATTGTCGTTGTGCTATTCTGTGCAAAAGCAATCATCCTCAACCATATTTAGAAATCCTTAAGTAAAGGGACAGAGAAGGACACCTGAAGGTAGCCCTTATTGCTTTTTTCCCATCTCCCTGCAGGCCATCTATTAGAATGTCTGGAAGGCAAACAAGGAGAGGCAGACAGTCAGGAGGCAATAAAAGAGGGCAAGCAGGCTCGGTGTCTGGGGGCAACAGTGCTGGTCGTGGACGCGGTGCATTGTCATCAGCACATGGCCATGGGACACGCTTCTCCTTCTTTTCGGCAGCTGGACATGTTGAGCCACATCATGCCGAAGACTTGGTAGAGTGGATGACCAAGCCCTCCTCCTCCTCCTCATCCTCTCTCACCCAGGCTCAGGGTACTGGAAAAGCAGCTGCCAAAGCGTCCTCTTCCCTGGTATCAATGTCAGACTCATCATCAGTCACTCCTTCCCTAGACCCACCATGTCCTCCTCCTGAGGAGTCCCCCGAACTGTTTGAGCACAGTGTTGGGTACATGCTCCAGGAGGATGCCCAGCGTTTCGAAGGGTCTGATGATGAAACCCAGCTACAGGAAGGCAGTAGCGTGAGAGCAGACAGAGGGGATGCTCAAGAAGGACACCAATCTGGCAGTCATGTTCCAGCAGCTGCAGCATACTGCCAGATTGGCTCCAGTGATGAGGAGGGAGGGGATGATGAGGTCACTGACTCCACGTGGGTGCCTAATAGGAGAGAGGAGGAGGAGGAGGATGAGGAGGAGGCACATCTCCAACGAGGCAGGATGCCCTTTGGTGGCCAGCGTAAGGGCAGTACACCGACGGAATCACACCGCAGAGCTCCGCCTGTGCAGGGCGCTGCCTCTGCCCGTCATTCAAAAAGTTCTTTGGTGTGGGCCTTTTTTGAGGCTAGTGCATCAGATCGCACAGCTGCTGTTTGCAACATATGTCTCAAGCGTATATCGCGTGGCCAAAACATCAGCCGCTTGGGTACCACATGCCTGACCAGACATATGTTGACCTGCCATGCAGCTCGTTGGCAAGCCTACCTCAAAGACCCACACCAAAGAACAAAGCGGACCTCTCCTTGCACCGCATCAGCTGGGATCTCCAACCCCACTATAACTTCAGTCCTCTCTGAAACATGCACTGAGAGGAATGAAGGTGTAGAATTAGGTGTGTCACAGCCAAGTACTTGCGGCCACTCTGCTAGCAGTACACCGACGTCCGATTCTAGCAGGCAAATTTCCCTGCCCCAGCTGCTGGACCGTCGAAAGAAGTTCACTCCCAGCCATCCACATGCCCAGCGGTTGAATGCTAGCTTGGCTAAATTGCTAGCGCTTCAACTGCTGCCTTTTCAGTTGGTAGACTCGGCCCCCTTCCGTGAGTTTGTGCAATGTGCGGTTCCTCAGTGGCAGGTTCCCAAACGCCACTTTTTCTCACGGAAGGCTATTCCGGCTCTCTACCGGCATGTGGAAGGCAATTTCTTGGCCTCGCTGGACAGGGCGGTCAGCGGTAAGGTGCATATTACCGCTGACTCATGGTCCAGCAGGCATGGACAGGGACGTTACCTTTCTTTCACGGCCCATTGGGTCACTCTTTTGGCAGCTGGGAAAGATGCAGGACAAGGTGCAGTAGTGTTGGAGGTTGTTTCACCGCCACGCCTCCAAAATGCTACTACTGGTTGTGACACACCTCTCTCCTCCACCCCCTCCTCTTCTTCTTCCTCCATGGCCTCTTCCTGTGGTTTGTCCTCGGAACCAGCGGTGCTCCGTAGGCGTTCAAGGGGCTACGCAAGTACGCAGGCAAAAAGATGCCATGCCGTGCTTGCGCTGGTGTGTTTGGGGGACAGAAGCCACACTGGGGCAGAGGTCCTGTCTGCTCTGCAGGGCCAGGCCGAGAGGTGGTTGACGCCACGCCAGCTTAAGCCAGGAATGGTGGTTTGCGACAATGGCACCAACCTCCTCTCCGCCCTCCGACAGGGACAACTGACCCATGTGCCCTGTGTGGCTCACGTCCTTAACCTGGTGGTGCAGCGGTTCTTGGGCAGGTACCCGGGCTTACAGGATGTCCTGAGGCAGGGCAGGAAAGTCTGTGTGCATTTCCGCAGATCTTATAATGCCAGTGCTCGCCTGGCTGAGCTGCAAAAGGAGTTGAACCTGCCCAAGAACCGCCTTATATGTGACATGCCCACCAGGTGGAACTCAACGTTGGCCATGCTGCAGCGGCTGCACACGCAGCAGAGGGCCATCAATGAGTACCTGTGCGACTACGGCACCAGGACAGGGTCAGGGGAGCTTGGTTTTTTTTCTCCACGCCAGTGGGGCATGATCAGGGATGCATGCACTGTCCTGGCACCATTTGAGGAGGCCACGAGGATGGTGAGCAGTGACAGTGCATGCATCAGTGACACTGTACCTCTTGTCCACCTGTTGGAGCACACGCTGCGTGGAATAATGGACAGGGCACTTGAGGCAGAACAGAGGCAGGAAGAGGAGGACTTCCTTGCCTCTCAAGGCCCCCTTTACCCCGACAGTGTTCCTTCTGTCCCACCCATCGCACAGGAAGAGGAGGAGGAGGAGGAGGAGGAGGATTGTGTCAGCATGGAGGTGGAGGCTGGCACTCAGCATCATCAGCAGCAGTCTTTTAGGGATGATTTACAGTCCCAAGAAACCAGTGGACTTGTACGTGGCTGGGAGGAGGTGGCTGCGGATCATGTCGTCCTTAGTGACCCAGAGGACTCCGGAGCGAATGCCTCAGCAAACCTACGCTGCATGGCCTCCCTGATCCTGCAAAGTCTGCGGAAGGATCCTCGTATTCTTCGGATCAAGGAGAGGGACCATTACTGGCTGGCCACTCTCCTTGATCCACGGTACAAGGGTAAGGTTGCGGACCTTATGTTACCGTCGCAGAGGGAGCAGAGGATGAGACAACTCCGGGAGGCCTTGCAGAAAGGTCTGTGCAACGCGTTCCCAGAGACTGGGAGGTTACAAACTCCTGGTCCTGGACAACGAGTTGCTGAGGCTTCGGCCAGTCAAAGAAGGAGCGGTGGGGAAGGTGGCCGTCTGACCGATGCGTTCAGACAATTCTTTAGTCCGCAGCCCCAAAGTATGATCGGTTCCAGCAACCATCGCCAGCGTCTGATAAACATGGTGCAGGAATATCTAGGGGCAAGGTCAGACTTGGACACCTTCCCCACCGAAAATCCTCTGGCTTACTGGGTCTTGAGGATGGATCACTGGGCAGAGCTTGCACAGTATGCAATTGAGCTACTGGCCTGTCCTGCATCCAGCGTTCTTTCGGAACGCACATTCAGTGCTGCTGGAGGATTTGTCACGGATCACAGGGTGCGCCTGTCCACCGACTCGGTTGATCGACTGACTTTCATCAAGATGAACCAGTCTTGGATCACCACCAGCTACCACACACCTGATGCTGATATAACAGACTAATTGATTTTAACATGTCACATCCCTTCAAGACTGATGCTGATGCTGAGTGCCTGTGCTGTTATGTTGACTGGCTATCCTCCTCCTCCGAGTCCTCAATGATACGATTGATGATGATAGCTTGGAAGATCATTTTTGTTTATGGGTGCCGCCACCAGTGGCTAATGCCCAATTTTTCAGCCCCTGTTTTACAGGGGCGTGTAATTACAATTTTTTTAGCAATAATTTGCCATAGGGCTCATTGCTGTGCTCCAAGTACAGTATCTGTGAGGGGTTGGAGTGTTGTGGCACCAGTGCCTAAGGCCCAATTTTTCAGCCCCTGTTTAACAGGGGCGTGTCATTACAATTTTTGAAGCAATACTTTGCAACAGGGCTCATTGCTGTGCTCCAAGTACAGTATCTGTGAGGGGTTGTAGTGTTGTGCCACCAGTGCCTAAGGCCCAATTTTTCAGCCCCTGTTCAACAGGGGCATGCAATTACAATTCTTGATCTAATAATTCACAGCAGGGCCCATTGCTGCACCCACCAAGAGTAACTCTGAGGGCTTACAGTGTTGTGGCAACGCCACCACCACCACCACCACGAAAGGCCCAATCTTTCAGCCCCTGTTCAAAAGGCGCATGTAATTACAATTCTTGATCTAATAATTCACAGCAGGGCCCATTGCTGCACCCACCAAGAGTAACTCTGAGGGCTTACAGTGTTGTGGCAACACCACCACCACCACCACCACCACGAAAGGCCCAATTTTTCAGCCCCTGTTCAACAGGGGCATGCAATTACAATTCTTGATCTAATAATTCACAGCAGGGCCCATTGCTGCACCCACCAAGAGTAACTCTGAGGGCTTACAGTGTTGTGGCAACACCACCACCACCACCACGAAAGGCCCAATTTTTCAGCCCCTGTTCAAAAGGGGCATGTAATTACAATTCTTGATCTAATAATTCACAGCAGGGCCCATTGCTGCACCCACCAAGAGTAACTCTGAGGGCTTACAGTGTTGTGGCAACGCCACCACCACCACCACCACCAAAGGCCCAATTTTTCAGCCCCTGTTCAAAAGGGGCATGTAATTACAATTCTTGATCTAATAATTCACAGCAGGGCCCATTGCTGCACCCACCAAGAGTAACTGTCAGGGCTTACAGTGTTGTGGCACCAGCACCACCATCAAAGGCCCAATTTTTACTACCACTGTTCAACAATTATATGTAATTAAAATTCCTGATATAATAGTTGACAGCAGGGCGTTCCAGCACCAACCAAGAGTAACTGTGAGTGCTTACAGTGTTGTGCCAACACCAACAACTAAGGGGCCTATTTCTGCAGAGTATATACGGCAGGTCCCTACTTTCAAACATCCAACTTACAAACGACTCCTACTTGCAAACGCAAGAAGACAACAGGAAGTGAGAGGAAATCTACCACTAGGAAGGAAAATTCTCTCCTGTAAGAATTAATATGGGAGAAAGGTGTCTCCTCTGTACTGATGCTTTATCAGCAATCCTTGTTTCAAGAAAAACACCACATTTCAAAAAGAGTTGTCATTGGGACGGAAAGTGAGGTGAAATGTTCTGAACAGGGGCACAGACAGCAAAACAAATGTTACAGGGGTGATAACCCTTACCTATGTTTTCCAAAAAGTTTAAAAATAGATTTTTGGGCTGGAGCTACACTTCAACAATGTACCTGTTCAAAATTACAAACAGATTCTACATAAGAACAAACCTACAGTCCCTGTCTTGTATGCACCGCCTGTATACGGCTGTTCAGAGTATATAGGGCCTTTTTTATTTTATGTGCGGGGTTCCCCTTAATATCCATACAAGACCCAAAGGGGCTGGTAATGGGCTGGGGTAGGGGGGGGGGGGTCATGGGGTAGCTATGCCATTTTTCTTAAAGATTTTCATCCATATTACCGGGACCAGACATTACATTAAAGCCGCAAGCAGTTTTAAATGGCTTTTTTTTCCTTTAGAAGTGTCATTTTGTGCAGGGACAGTTCTAAACACGGGAAACACGTGGCACTTCACAGGCATACTTTAGACACCCCCCAGGTACGATATTTAAAGGAATATTTGACTTTTTTTTTTTTCACTTTATAAATCATTAAAATGACTGCTCCCGAAAAACGACCGTTTTTAAAACTTCTTTTTGCATTGATACATGTCCCCTGGTGCACAACCCGGGTTCCCAAACCCTTTTTAGGACAATAACATGCATAATAGTTGTTATAATTAGCACTTTAGAATTCGAACGTTCGCATCCATTGTATTTAATAGGGTTCTAATGTTCGTACGAACTTTCGGTCCGTTCGCGGGTTCTGGTGCGAACCGAACCCGGGGGTGTTCGGCTCATCACTACTCATCACTAATCCAGATATAAAAGGCGTTGAGCGGGGAGGACATCAGCATAAACTTTGTCTGTTCGCAGACGACATCCTCCTTTTCCTCTCTTGTTCGTTAATCTCTTCCTCTAATCTTCTTGAGACCCTGCACAGATTTGCGGCAATTTCAGGCCTAGTGGTGAACCCACAAAAATAAAAAGCTCTCAACATTTCACTAACCCTGTCACTCCTAACCCAACTCCAACAGGTCCTCCCATTCTCCTGGTCACCGCATTATATCCCTTGCCTTGGCATCAACCTAACTGCTGACTCTACGGCGTTCTACTCTTCTAATTACCCTATGATGCTGATACATCTTACCAACCTCATGACCTCTGGGTCGGCATTACCCCTGGCTTGGCTGGGACGCATCACTGTTGTCAAAATGACCGTATTGCCAAAAATACTATATCTATTTCGGGTCTTACCGTTCCCCGTCCAATCCCACTTTCTCCAAATCCTACAACGATGTACACTCCAATATACCTGGGGCAACACCAGACCTTGCATCGCCAGAAACATACTTTTCCTTCCTAAAGCCAGGGGGGCCTAGGAATCCCCAACTTTACGAAATACCGCGCAAGTAGCCCAATTACCTAAATACCATGCCACACAAGAAACACCACTATGGGTCGCAATTGAATCTGTAGACTGTGATCCATTATCAGTAGCCAACTTGCTATGGCTTCGCCCGCGCGACCGTAGAACCATTCGGAATCCTATAACCCAACATAGTTTAACCATCTGGGATAGGCTTAAAAACGAATTTGGCCTCTAATCCCCACATAACCCACTTCCAGGGCCGCCATTAGAAATTTTGGGACCCCTTACACAGCTTCAGGCATGGGCCCCCTGGAGCAGAGGAGAACCAGGGGGGTGCCACAAATTGAGAAGTGGGGGGTTGCCATCCGGGGCCCTGGGGACCTCCGGGCCTCTGGGCCCCTTACAAAAAATAATAAAAATTAATAATAAAAAAATATATAAAAAAAATAATAATAATTTTTATTAAAAAAAAATTAAAATGGGGGGTTGCCATCCGGGGGCCCTGGGGACCTGCGGGCCTCTAGGGACCTCTGGGCCCCTTACAAAAAAAATAAAAAAAAATAAATAATAATTTTTATAAAAATAAAAAAAAGGGAGGTTGCCATCCGGGGCCCTGGGGACCTCCGGGCCTCTGGGGACCTCCGGGCCTCTGGGGACCTCTGGGCCCCTTACAAAATAAATAAATAAATAAATAAATAACATAAATAAATTAAAAAAATTAAATAAAAAAATTAATAAAAAAAAAAAGGGGGGTTGACATTCAGGGCCCTGGGGAACTCCGGGCCCCTTACAAAAAAGGGGGCCATCCGGGCCCCTGGGGACCTCCAGGCCCCTAACAGGTGTACTAACAGGTGTACAGGTGTACTGCCTGTACCCACTTCTGTCATACCTCTGCAACCGGCTTTTTACCCCGCCTGGATCTCTCCCGCGTCCTTCAATAGATGGTCTTCATCCAATCTTATTCGAGCATATAAGTTTACCACACCTGACACATTTAAGCCATTCCCATCCCTATGCGAAACCCATGGTCTCCTGAACACGGAACTTTTCTGATATCTCCAAATTAAACATTTCTTTACTCCCTGCATCCAAAGAGACACATCTTTGCCAGCCATGTCGATATTTGAGCGCACTTGCAACAAAGATCCACATGCTCGTGCTCTTTTTTCAGACCTCTACGGTCAGCTAATTGACCCCCCACCCCATACTTCAATCCACTATGCAACTAAATGGGAGAGAGACCTAGGACTTCAACTAGATGCCAAAGACTGGACAGACATATGCAAAGCCACTAAATCGGCCTCTCAAAATATCGTAGAATTGGAGACGAACTATAAAGTCCTCATGCGCTGGTACCTTGTCCCTGCCTGGATTTCCAAATTCCTGGCTTCATACTCCCCTCTCTGCTTTCGCGTGTGCACAGAAGCAGGCACCCACCTCCACATTTGGTGGACCTGTCCACTGGTTAAAACCTTCTGGACTGAAATATTCCATATCCTTTCCATACTGTTTAACAGCTCACTGGACCCAAATCCAGTTACAGCCTTACTCAATAAAAAAAACCCAAGAGGTGACCCGCCTCCAATTTAAACTCCACCTGCAGGTTACCTCTGTGGCTAAACAAACAATTGCCAATGCATGGAAAACCCCTCATCTCAACATTGCAGAGACCAAAAACAGAATTACCAGAGCCATGATTCATGCCAAAATAGAAGCAGTCCTATTCGACAAAACGCTCAAATATGAACGCCTATGGCGGCCGTGGATTGACCACTTCATCCCCTCAGATTTTGATGAAATGCTATTATCCCCTTAAACATTATGAAATTTGATACATATCTTCAATTCTGCCTTAACACACCACCCCCTGGGACCCCCGTCTTCTCCTCCTCCTTCTTTTCATCCTATATTTTTTCCTTCCTATATCCTCTCTTCCCCCCTGTCAGATTCCATACGCACTAGCTCCCCAGACTTAAATTAGTCCACTCTAAGTATGATCCCATCTAAACTAGATGTTTCAGGACTCCGACCGATTAGATGACCATAATATACCCTCTCATCACCATTCTCCTCTATCATATGGTTTAACATCTTTCCATCTTTCCTCTTATTTTAATCCCTATATCGCTAGATGCCCATTGTACACTGCGCTTCACGCTTCCCCCCCCTCCCCCGCTACTATCACCTCTCCGGGGGCTCTCTCCTCCTGAATCATAGTGTACACGTATAGCATTTCTTAACCTCTAATATCAAACTACGATGCAATAGTTATATACTTTTATGTTTTACCTTAATTAACCATTGTCCAAATATGTGGGCTGTGACCCAGTCAGTTAAACGTTGCATGTTTGGACTTTAAGATTAATTTCCCTTCTCTGGGGGCTACAACGCATGTCTCTATGTTTTACGAATCTTTTCTTCCCTTTTGTCAATAAAAATATTTCAACAAGAAAACAGCGTGGGGATCCCCACGATCCACATGCTGTTTTTTGACAAATACCGCATATGATACCGCCAGCAAAACCCTGGTGGTAAATATTGCATGCTTTTTTACTCTCTGATCCATTTGTGAATTGGATTTAAGAGCTTTTTATGCGATATTTACACGGCACATTTTTTTCCCCCCGTAAATACTGCATAATCGTTCTTTTTCTTTATGAACTGGACTTTATTTACCGCAAGCGATAATGTATGCAAATAAGTAATATGATACCCTTATCGCATGCAGTAAACATTAGTGAATTGACCCCTGGGCCTCAGAAGAATACAGTGGAATCTCGGTTTAAGAGTAACTTGGTTTGAGAGCAATTTGATTTGCGAGCAATTAAAAAAAAAAAAATCTGACTCGGTTTGCGAGCGTTGACTCGCAAGACGAGCAGAATTCAAGCTAAATAGGCCTGCAGTACCACATTTGGCCTGAGGTACGGGGGTGCAGGAGCAGAGCAGAGCCTAAATAGGCCTGCAGTACCGCATTTGGCCTGAGGTACGGGGGCGCAGGAACCGAGCAGAGCCGAACAGCGACTTTTGCCGCTGTTCGGCAATGCTTGGAAAGACATGGAAATACTCAGTTTCCGTGCATTTCCGATGTTTGCCGAGGTCAACTGACGTGTCCTCGGGCCTTTTTGGCCGTTTTCGGTCCTCTGGCCGCATTTGGTATTGCATCCCATTGAAGTCAATGCGGAACAAATTATTTTAATTTCCATTGACTTCAATGGGAAAACTCGCTTTGATATGCGAGTACTTTGGATTACGAGCATACTCCTAGAACGGATTATGCTCGTAATCCGAGGTTTAACTGTATTTGTTTCTTCAGGCAAACTTGCAAGAAGGCAGCTAACCAACAAGCCTTTAAAAAGTTGCTCAGAGAAAAAGCAAAAAAAAATTTCTATTCAATAATGGTTATTAGGTCTAAATTTGGACTTCCTTCCTGGATGTACTTCAGGTCCCTTCAGCTCCGGCATGCGGTCCGTGCACAGTTCTCGGATCCTATCAAGGTGGAACCTCACTCTGTTGAGAGGCTGCTCACCTCGCGCTTTATGGATAGGACACTTTCCTCTGTATATCTTAGACTAACATGCGCGGGGGGGTCTGGGGTGTTGCGTGCTTTTTCGGCCTGGCAGCGTGATCTGCCGGCTCTTACGACGGAGGATTGGGCAGAGGGTCTGCAGCAGTACATCCCCTTCATGATCTCGGCAAGGGAACGCTTTATTCAGCTAAAGTTTCTCCACAGGGTTTACTATACGCCACAGCGGCTGGCGGTGATCTACCGCACCTCTGAGGACAAGTGCCCCAATTGCAGCCAGGAAGTCGGGAATTTCATACACATGGTCTGGCTCTGCCCAAAGATACAGGAGTTTTGGCAGGTAGTGGTGGCTGACATGAGCTCAATTGGTGGCGTGGCTGTTGGGTTGGACCCCCTGATCCTACTGCTGGGTATTACAGACAATCTTCCCACTTCCACTCATAAAAAACTGTTTATTTTCTATACTGCATTCTATGCTAGAAAGGCAATTCTGCTCAAGTGGAAGTCTAATGAGCCCCCTAGGTTGTCCACTTGGCGGAAGTTGGTGAATGATACATTGCCTCTGTATAAGTTGACATACATGGGACGCAACTGCCCAAAGAAGTTTGAAAACATTTGGGCGGCTTGGGTGGCGGCTAGGTGACTGACGGTATAGCTTATGCCGGTCTTTGCTTTGCTTTCCTCTCTCTCCCCCGGTGTCTCCTCCGTCCCTCCCTTCCCTTTTCTTTTCCCCCCTTAACCCTATAGTTCTCGACCTTTAAAATCTTTATCGTTTGAATGAGGTTACCCTATTGAGATCTATTTTGATGTACAGTGTGCTCTATTAACGTGAATATTTCTCTTGATTGATTTCTCTGTTCTCCCTCCCTCTCGTCCCCCCCTTGGATTAGGTACTTGGATGTCATGCCTGTGTGACCTTTTCTAATTTTGGATGTAATCATCTTGGACTGTTCTTTTGTCCTTATCTGTTTACGTCAATAAATATTCCTTCTGTTAAAAAAAAAAAATAATAATGGTTATTAGGCTGCTTTCACACTGATCCGCAGGTGCAGAGCATTACACCTGTGGCTTTCTTGCGGGTTAGCTGCACTGAGCCATATGCCGGGTACACACGATCGTGATTCACGGTGGTGAAAACACCGCCGTGAATCACGACAGGAAAAACGAGGTAACGGCTTGTTCCCCCACACACGGCCGTTTTTCCCATCATTTTTTCTCTTGACGAGAAAAATGACCGTGTGTAGGCTCCGCGGCAGTGTTTCCCTATGGGAAAACTGCAGCAGAAAAAAATGACAGGAATCAAGACGAGAAAAATTAGAGCATGTTCTAATTTTTCTCGTCGTGATTAATGCCGTTTTTCCCGTCGGGAAAAACGGCAAAAAGCCCACAGACGATCATTTTTCTCGTCCAAAGGAAAAAAATTACGACGGGAAAAATGATCGTGTGTACACGGCAATAGACTTCTATTATATCCTGAATGCATGAGTTTTGGTGTGCTTTCAGAAAGTGCACCACACCTGCAAGATATAATCAAAGTCTATGGCAAAGCACAGCTAACCCGCACAGCAGCCTTAGGCCCCTTTCACACGATTGGTCCAATCGGGTCCGCCTTTACGTTTTCCTTGTTTTGTGATTAAACAGTAGGTAAACATCCAACAGGGATTGGTCCCACTGAAAATGATGATCCTTATTGCTGTTTAAAATCTTCACTATGCTATTCAAAATATTTTTTTTTTTGTAATTCTGAACCATTTCATTTCATTGTTGCCTGTGACTGGTAACCAAAACACTTGAGTGGCCCTTGCTCTTCAAAATGATGAGCGCCCCTGCATTCTAGAATACCTTGAATCTGAATTTTTGTTTGAACAGTTTCAGTGCCCTTATAAGAGTGCTACATCTTCAAAAAGCACTATTGCCAGATGGGTTAGGCAGATGATACACCAGGCTTATCATCTAGATCAGGGGTCTCCAAACTGCGGCCCGGGGGCCGGATGTGGCCCTTTGCTTGCCTTTATCTGGCCCTTGGGGCACTATTTCTCTAACTGACACCAAGGAACGGGCATCATTCTCCCTACTGACACCATCAACGGGGCAGTATTCTTCCAATAATACCAAGAATGGGGCACTATTTCTTCCATTAAATCCAATGATGGAGCACTGATGTTGGGGCATTTTCTGCTCCCAATGGGCACAATCCGGCCCCCCTAAAGCTTGAAGGACAGTAAACTGGCCCTTTGCTTAGAAAGTTTGGAGACCCCTGATCTAGATGGTAAGCAACCTCCTTGTGATCGTGGAGGACATTTCACATGGTCAGTTTCTGCAACTTGGGCAGAAATATCATGTGCATTATTGGAGAAAATGTGTTAGGCAGCAGTCTGGTCTAGCTGGCACATCTTTATCAAACATTACAAGCTGGATCTTTTGGTGAATCAGGGCTTGTTCTTCAGGAGAAAAGTTCTGCCAGCTTTGGTCCCGCAGTAAAGGACTTCTCATCATAACTTGGTTGTCTGCTGTGAAGGAGGAGGGGGAAATTCAAGATTATTCTTACAAGGAATTTGGTTTTCAGGACTCCTTCAGGACAGTATTTAAAACAATGAAGATGTAAGGGTGGAAATATCTTTTCTGTTTTTCCTGTTCCATTCAGGTTGGAGGAGCAGTCTTTTGGTTGGCTGTCATGGAGGAGTTGTGGAAATCAAATTAGTGTTAAGAGTAATCCTGATTTTTTTTTCCACAGTTTTAAGGTATTAAATCTTCAGATTTATTTTAACATTAGGACAGAAAGCTGCACAGCAGGTATTGTGACATTTTTAAAGGCAAAATTGCTTCAAACTGGAGTTAAGCCAGCCAAAGACAGTTAGAATCTCGGCCGGTTCCTGCTGATTCGAACCATGTATGGGCAGGCTTAATGTACCCAAGTTGATTGATCAATATGTACTTGGGTTCAACCAGCCTGCCGGATTTTACATGTGATTATTGCTAGCCGCTAGCAATAATCACTGTGTTCTCCCAGCGGGGACAACTTTCCCTGTGGTTGCAGGAAAGAAAATCACTCCGTCTATGGCCGGCTTTAAGCTTTAAACTGCACTAATACAACCCTTTTTATCGATTCCCAATTTATATAGCTGCCAGTGTAAGAATGGATCCTTTTTTGTATTATATTAATCAAGAGAGGGCACCACCTTTAGGCTAAGTTTACACTGGCATTAAAAGCAGGCATTTGAGAGGCATTAAAAACACCCTATGCCTATGCAAATGATACAATGGACAGCACACAGTGATGTTCACATTAACAAAACATGAAGTGTTTGCGTTGCATCGCTTCAAAATTGAAGGCTCACGTTGAGTCAGGAGGCGTTTGAAGCCTTTCAACGCCTCCCATTCAAGTCTCTGGTAATGCTTTGCAAATGCATTGGCAGGCAGTTGCAGTGCGGTTGCGGGGCGTTAGGATTAGTTTATTTCCCTTTAATGGAATAGGCGTTTGTGGAGTGGTTCTAACGCACCTTAACGCTCATCAAATGCTTTAAAACTGCCCATAGGGCGTTTTCGGGAGCGTTATTAACTCGTCGTTAAAGTAGTTGTAAACCCAACCACACAACTTGCACCTACAGGTAAGCCTAGATTAAGGCTTACCTGTAGGTGCAAGAAATATCTCCTTAACCTACACGGTTAAGGAGATATTTTCAGAAAACCCTGCACCGATGTCTACGGCGCATGCGCATCGTAGACAACGGTGCAGGCGCACTGAGCAGTGCCGGTTTTCTCAATGGGAGAATGCCGCCCCATGCGCATGCGTGTGACGTCATCGGCGCTGTGATTGACCGGAGCGGTGATACACTGACGGGACATCGAGGTAAGATGGCGGCGGCGGAGGGGAACGAGGAGCAGTTCGGGGGTTTCGATCTCAGGTAAGTCATTCATAATGAGCTAGTATGCTATGCATACTAGCTCATTATGGCTTTCTTTTGCAGGGTTTAAAAAAAAAAAAAAAAACATATCCAGGTTTACTTCCTCTTTAACGCTTGTAAAACACTAGTCTAACACGCATACCAAAGCTCATTAACGTGAGACTAACGCCCATACTGACGCTGTAGGAGTGTTTCTTCAGCGTTAGAAATTTAGTCAAGTGGGTACAAGCCCTTGTAGTTTGACTCACAATTTCACCATAGAAATATGTTAAATTGACGTGTGGGATGTGTGCAAGCTTGTGAAATATGACTGGTTTGTGGAAAGACTGTTGCATTAAACATACAGCAACAGAACATTCTATACATGTGGTTGAATTAACCCCCACAGCACAGAGAAACCAGCAGGCAGATCTACAATGTGGTATCAAAAAGTTTTGAGACTAGTTTTGTAACACGCCAACAGATGGCAGCACAAGGCTGTACGCACAGTCACAGGGAGCACCGACCTTTATAAGTCAGTGTGCCAGAAGACATCGTCCTGTGTACATAGAGAGCTGTGCAACTGGTGCTATTCTGACCACGTGCGTTACTTTGTCTGCTATTTCATCATGGACAAGAGTTAGAACAAAGAGAACATGTGAAATTCTGCGTTCAAGGTCTTTTGAGTGGCACGCGTGATTGTTCACCAAAGATCATCATGCACAAGTTGCCGAATGGTTTGGAAATTTTCAGGGGTTGAGCTCGTTGAAGGTCTTCCTGATCTCTCGTCGTCTTCTAGTGATGTTCTTCTGCTCTTGAAGCGTGTGTGCAGCCCCATACACACTATCAGTTTTCTTGCAGGTTTTTGTCTTCAGGTTTACCAAAACCATGTAGTACAAGGGCCTGCTTAATTGCATACGAATTGAAACTCTTAAGGTTTGACCTCATATTAGATGGTTTTGGTAAACCTGAAGAGAAAAACCTGCAAGAAAACTGATAGTGTGTATGGGGCTTGCCACTCAAAACACCTCAAGCAACATCTCAAACATCTCTGTGGCAGATTTGCCCAGTTTCACACAGAATTTTGTTTGCTCTTTGTTCTAACTTGCTATCTATGGTGAAATAGCAGACGTGGTAACGCATGTGGTCAGAATAGCACCAGTTGCACAGCTCTTGATGTACACTTATGCCCTGTACACACGATAGGTTTTACAGATGAAAACAGTCCGATGGACTTTTTTCATCGGACAAACCGATCGTGTGTGGGCCCCATAGGTCTTTTTTCCCCAAAAAAACAATAGCAAATTCCGATCGTCTGTGTGGAACTCCATCGGAGAAAAAACCCACGCATGCTCAGAATCAAGTCGACGCATGCTCAGAAGCATTGAACTTAATTTTTCTCGGCTCGTCGGAGTGTTTTACGTCACGGCGTTTGGGACGGTCAGATTTTTGACTGATGGTGTGTAGGCAAGACTGATGGAAGTCAGCTTCATCGGAAATCCGATGGAAAAATCCATCAGATTTTATACCATCGGAAATCCGATCGTGTGTACAGGGCTTAACTGAAATGAAGGTTGGTGCTCCCTGTGACTGTACGTGCAGCCTGGTGCTGCCATCTGTTGGCATGTTACAAAACTAGTCTGAAAACTTTTTGATACCACCTCGTACATGGATGCTATCTGTGTGCTTGTGTTTTCAGTCAAATGCTACTTACCAGTCTTTTGGAATTTACTGAGCAGTATGGGGTGTTTTAAAGTCAGTGCCAAGCAGGAGGCCAAAAGACAAATCTTGTTCTCTTCATTTCAGCGTAGATTCCTAGTACTCCATGCACAGTATGCTCTGGAATCTGTATAGAGTTCAGTAAATCCTACTGGCAGATCTCAGTTCCCTTTGCAATGGGACAGGGGCGCATAAGTGACTTGGAGAGGCGAGCGTGGAGAAGCAGCAGTACGCTGATCTTCCCAGTAAATGGCTATGCAGAGAGGGTGTTTCAGCACAGGTCTTGGTCACTGGAGGACAGGTAGGCAGTGCTCCCAGCACAGCCAGAAAACTGACCACACTGGGATGGATGTTCTCTCATGCCTAGCATGATCAGTTTGAAATAGGAAAGCAGGGGGACTTGCAGGATTCACACAAAGGATGAAATACAAAGAGAACAGGATACTTTTTAACACAAATACATGGTACAACGGACACGTCAGTAGGAAAATGCTGGGGTAACCTTTTGTTGAAATTGAAGATGTTTCATTTTAGCCTGTATTCACACCTGAGCAGAGCATATTACTGGTGATTCAGAACTTTTTTTTTTTTTACAGATGTTTTACAAGCCTTGTACAAGTGCTTTTGCATGTGTATCAAGCTTCGGCATTTCAGGGCTGGGCAAGGGAAAGAGAGCAGTTATAGAAGAGGAAAGAAAGAAGTTCTTCAGGCACAAAAAAGTGCGTATTGCAAGTTTACAGGTGCCAAAAACGCCTGAATACCTAGAAAAAATAAGTATCTTTTTAAGCATAAGAGCAACTGAGCGTACTGTGCGTTCAAGTGTGAACAGGGACAATTGGAAAGGATGGGATTCTGCATGTTGAATGTAGTCAGGCTTAGCGAAACAAGCTGAAAAGAAGTTTGAATGAGGGCTTTTTTTCTTACTACGGACCAAGCTGTGAAACTTATTTGGCAAAACTTATGATAGAAATGACTCCAAGTGTTTTGATATCAGGATTTCAATTCCCACTTTTGATTAACTGCAAAATCGAATTCCAGACAAACTGCTAAATAAACTGATGACATACATTAAAAAAGGAGCTGTTTTAGCAGCCAACCTGATTTTATTCTGATCATTAACACTTGCAGATCTCCTACCCACCCCTACCGCGTGACTGTACAGTGAAATGAGATACAGCAAACCAAATAATTCATCTTGCCGTCACTATGCTCTATCCTCCTGTCACCATGCCCCCTAGGCCCCTTCCACACATATACAGTGGGGCAAAAAAGTATTTGGTCACCTACAAACAAGCAAGATTTCTGTCTCTCACAGACCTGTATCTTCTTCATTAAGAGGCTCCTCTGTCCTCCACTCATTACCTGTATTAATGGCACCTGTTTGAACTTGTTATCAGTATAAAAAACAACTGTCCACAACCTCAAACAGTCACACTCCAAACTCCACTATGGTGAAGACCAAAGAGCTGTTGAAGGACACCAGAAACAAAATTGTAGACCTGCATTAGGCTGGGAAGACTGAATCTGCAATAGGCAAGCAGCTTGGTGTGAAGAAATCAACTGTGGGAGCAATAATTAGAAAATGGAAGACATACAAGACCACTGATAATCTCCCTCGATCTGGGGCTCCACGCAAGATTTCACCCCGTGGGGTCAAAATGATCACAAGAACAGGGAGCAAAAAATCCCAGAACCACACGGGGGGACCTAGTGAATGACCTGCAGAGATCTGGGACCAACGTAACAAAGGCTACCATCAGTAACACAATACGCCGCCAGGGACTCAGATCCTGCAGTGCCAGACATGTCCCCCTGCTTAAGCCAGTACATGTCCGGGCCCATCTGAGGTTTGCTAGAGAGCATTTGGATGATCCAGAAGAGGATTGGGAGACTGTCATATGGTCAGATGAAACCAAAGTAGAACTGTTTGGTAGAAACACAAATTGTCGTGTTTGGAGGAGAGAGAATGCTGAGTTGCAACCAAAGAACACCATACCTACTGTGAAGCATGGGGGTGGCGACATCATGCTTTGGGTCTGTTTCTCTGCAAAGGGAACAGGACGACTGATCCGTGTACATGAAAGAATGAATGGGGCCATGTATCGTGAGATTTTTAGTGCAAACCTCCTCCCATCAGCAAGGGCATTGAAGATGAAACGTGGCTGGGTCTTTCAGCATGACAATGATCCCAAACACACTGCCCGGGCAACGCAGGAGTGGCTTCGTAAGAAGCATTTCAAGGTCCTGGAGTGGCCTAGCCAGTCTCCAGATCTCAACCCCATAGAAAACCTTTGGAGGGAGTTGAAAGTCCGTGTTGCGCAGCAACAGCCCCAAAACATCACTGCTCTAGAGGAGATCTGCATGGAGGAATGGGCCAACATACCAGCAACAGTGTGTGACAACCTTGTGAAGACTTACAGAAAACGCTTGACCTCTGTCATTGCCAACAAAGGATATATAACAAAGTATTGAGATGAACTTTTGATATTGACCAAATACTTATTTTCCCCCATAATTTACAAAAAATTATTTCCAAATCAGACAATGTGATTGTCTGGATTTGTTTCCACATTTTGTCTCTCATAGTTGAGGTATACCTATGATGACAATTACAGGCCTCTCTCATCTTTTTAAGTGGGAGAACTTGCACAATTGGTGGCTGACTAAATACTTTTTTGACCCACTGTATGTCCGTTTTGATGGACTCTGCTTGCTCAGCAGGGATCGATCCGTTGATTCCCACTGAGCCGGCAGATGACTGGTCCGTCTCTGCTTACTGTGCAGGGGCGGACCTGTCAGAGCCTCGCTCTCCTCTATAGGGGATCAGATGAAAACGGACCGCCCATCCGTCTACATTTAGCAGATCGGATTTCAGTGGACATGTCACCGCTGACACCTGAAACTCTATAGCATTGTTTCTCAACTCCAGTCCTCAAGGCGCCCCAACAGGTCATGTTTTCAGGATTTCCCTCAGATGGATCGGCTGTGGTAATTACTAAGGCAGTGAAACTGATCAAATCACCTGTGCATAATAATGGAAATCCTGAAAACATGACCTGTTGGGGCGCCTTGAGGACTGGAGTTGAGAAACACTGCTCTATAGAGATACATGGAGCGTCCGTTCAGGTCCGCCTGAAAAACTGACAGGCGGACCTGAATGGTCCACATGTGTCAAAGAGCCCTTATACTTAAGCAAACCTCATTGGCTTCTTGTGCTGCTTCTGCCAGTCTGTGCTCTGCTGTACAAGGACTGCAAGAGACTGAAAAATGCAGGTACTTGCACTGCTTTAATTGAAAAAAAAAAAAAAATACATTTAGGAATGTATTAATACAGACCCGATTTCATTTGTGTCTTTTATATCTGTCTTTAACTCCACCCCAGTCTTTCCATAACTAGACCAAACCATGTCGACTTTCTCTATACTCTGCCCCATTTTTGACCCTACAACTCTAACTATTCTTCCAAAATTTTGAGGTTAGATCAGTGTTTCTCAACTCCAGTCCTCAAGGCGCACCAACAGGTCATGTTTTCAGACCTTCCATAATTTTGCACAGGTGATTTGATCAGTTTCGCTGCCTTAGTAATTACCACAGCCGTTTCATCTGAGGGAAATCCTGAAAACATGACCTGTTGGGGCGCCTTGAGGACTGGAGTTGAGAAACACTGGGTTAGATGAGACCTGTATTTATATGTTCCTAATCAACCAATTGCAGAATTTTGGCTCAAATAAACCGTGTAAGCCAAAACTGTGGGGTTTGCAAACTAGAGTTGTTCTTGTCTGTAAAATATATTATATAGATTTTTTCAAATAGTTAAATGATTAGTAAACCTATATTCCTAAGCGAATATACAGTAGTAAGGACTTATAGCAGCAACTGGACAAATAAAAGCAGGCAACACACAGCAGACAAATTCTTTTTATGTTCCCATCCAGTGCACAACAACATCTAAGAGCGCTCAAAATCACTTCTACATCCTTCTCAACACAGTTTCAGCTTTCTTATGAATTAGAAGAGTCTAGAAGAACAACTGTTATTTTTTGACATTGTTAAGGTAAAAAACAAAACAAAAAACGGATCCAACATATTTCATCATAGGAAATAGGCATGCTTGGACAAAAATGGGGTAGACAGATTGGCTATCTCGTAAAATGTTCTAAAAAGAACTTGTTTTCATCAGGCTTCATCTTCTCCTTCTTCCTCTTCGAATTCTCCTTGTTCATCAGCTGTGGCATCTTGGTACTGTTGGTACTCTGACACCAAGTCATTCATGTTGCTTTCAGCTTCAGTGAATTCCATCTCATCCATTCCTTCCCCAGTGTACCAATGCAAGAAGGCTTTGCGGCGGAACATAGCTGTGAACTGCTCAGAGATTCTCTTGAAAAGCTCTTGAATGGCAGTGCTGTTGCCGATAAATGTGGCAGACATTTTGAGGCCTCGTGGTGGAATGTCACAAACTGCGGTCTTCACATTGTTGGGAATCCATTCAACAAAGTAGCTACTGTTTTTATTTTGGACATTAAGCATCTGCTCGTCGACCTCCTTCATGGACATTCTTCCACGGAAAATAGCGGCTACGGTGAGGTAGCGCCCATGTCGCGGGTCACAGGCTGCCATCATGTTCTTGGAATCGAACATTTGCTGGGTTAGTTCTGGCACTGTCAGGGCACGGTATTGCTGACTGCCACGGCTAGTTAATGGAGCAAATCCGGGCATAAAAAAGTGCAGTCGTGGGAAAGGCACCATGTTAACAGCCAGTTTTCGTAAATCTGCATTCAGCTGGCCTGGGAAACGAAGGCAGGTTGTTACCCCGCTCATTGTAGCAGATACCAGATGATTAAGGTCACCGTAAGTGGGTGTTGTTAGTTTTAAAGTGCGGAAGCAGATATCATAGAGGGCTTCATTGTCTATGCAATAGGTTTCATCTGTGTTTTCCACCAACTGGTGAACAGAGAGGGTGGCATTATATGGTTCAACTACAGTGTCTGAGACTTTGGGTGAAGGCATCACGCTAAATGTATTCATGATCCTGTCTGGATACTCTTCCCTAATTTTGCTGATAAGTAGTGTACCCATGCCAGAGCCAGTGCCACCACCCAGGGAGTGGGTCAGCTGAAAACCCTGTAGGCAGTCGCAGCTTTCAGCCTCTTTCCTCACCACATCTAGAACTGAATCCACCAACTCAGCACCTTCTGTGTAATGACCCTTGGCCCAGTTATTTCCAGCACCACTCTGTCCTGGAAAGAAAATAATAAATGTTATGTGTCATGTCCATTTGGTTTAGAAAGCATTTTTTTTTGTACCTGAGGACTAAGAAAAGTCAGTTTAAAATGGAAATGCCAAGATTTACCATACACTAGATATGCATTAATCATATTGTGTGAACATTCTCACCTCCCTTATCAAATCAGCCCTATTGCCTTTGGGTTTTTGTGCTTCTTGATCTCTGCCCAATTTAATAAAATAATTAAAGCTGAATTCCAGGTATGGCAATATTTACATACAGTGCCTTGAAAAAGTATTCATACCCCTTGAAATTTTCCACATTTTGTCATGTTACAACCAAAAACATAAATGTATTTTATTGGGATTTTATGTAGTAGACCAACACAAAATGGCACATAATTGTGAAGTGAAAGGAAAATGATAAATGGTTCTCAACATTTTTTTTTACAAATAAATGTGTAAAAAGTGTGGTGTGCATTTGTATTCAGCCCCCCTGAGTCAATACTTTGTAGAACCACCTTTCGCTGCAATTACAGCTGCAAGTCCTTTTGGGTGATGTCTCTACCAGCTTTGCACATCTAGAGAGTGACATTTTTACCCAATCTTCTTTTCAAAATAGCTCAAGCTCAGTAAGATTGGATGGAGAGCGTCTGTGAACAGCAGTTTAAGTCTTGCCACAGATTTTCAACTGGATTTAGCTCTGGACTTTGACTGGGCCATTCTAACACATGAATATGATTTGATCTACACCATTTCATTGTAGCTCTGGCTGTATGTTTAGGATCATTGTCCTGCTGGAAGGTGAACCTCCACCCCAGTCTCAAGTCGTTTGCTGACTCTAACAGGTTTTCTTCTAAGACTGCCCTGTATTTGGCTCCATCAATTTTCTCATCAACTCTGACAATCTTCCCTGTCCCTGCTGAAGAAACCCATCCCCACATCATGATGCTGCCACCACCATGTTTCACAGTGGGAATGGTGTGTTCAGGGCAATGTGCAGTGTTAGTTTTCCGCCACACATAGCGTTTTGCTTTTAGGTCAAAAAGTTACATTTTGGTCTCATCTTCCACATGCTTGCTGTGTCCCCAAAATACAAAGAACAGAAATTGCCGCTCAGGCAGATGAAATAAGGAAAGTACTATTCTCAGGGACCAAGGGTGCCAGCAATGCACGTAGCAAATGAAGAAAATTAGTGAGCACATCCGCACTCCGATCCAACGTATATTTATTCAGGCAAAACAGGCACTACAAAAACCAGCAGAACTCAGGACAGCTGACGCGTTTCACACCAATTCAGTTTTTATTCAAAACTTGCTGTGTCCCCCACATGGCTTCTTGCAAACTAGACTTCTTATGATTTTCTTTCAGCAATGGCTTTCTTCTTGCCACTCTTCCATAAAGGCCAGATTTGTGGAGTGCACGACTAATAGTTGTCCTGTGGACAGATTCTCCCACCTGAGCTGTGGATCTCTGCAGCTTCTCCAGAGTTACCATGGACCTCTTGGCTGCTTATCTGATGAATGCTTTCCTTGCCTGGCCTGTCAGTTTAGGTGGACAACCATGTCTTGGTAGATTTGCAGTTGTGCCATACTTTCATCTGAAAACTGAAATAGATTGAACAGTGCTCTGCGAGATGTTCAAAGCTTGGGATATTTTTTTATAACCTAACCCTGCTTTAAACTTCTCCACAACTTTATCCCTGTCTGGTGTGTTCCTTGGCCTTCATGATGCTGTTTGTTTACTAAGGTTCTCTAACAAACCTTTGAGGGCTTCACAGAACAGCTCTATTTATACTGAGATTAAATTACAGACAGGTGGACTCTATTTACTAATTAGGAGGCTTCTGAAGACAATTGATTCCACTGGATTTTAGTTAGGGGCATCAGAGTAAAGGGGGCTGAATACAAATGCAAGCCACACTTTTCACATATTTATTTGTAAAAAAATATAAAAACATTTATCATTTTTCTTCCACTTCACAATTATGTGCCACTTTGTGTTGGTCTATCACATAAAATCCCAATAAAATAAATTTTTGGTTATAACATGACAAAGTGTGGACAATTTCAAGGGGTATGAATACTATTTCAAGGCACTGTAGTTACATTGGTTCATCTTACTGGCTACAAATGCAGGTACGGTGTAAAATGTTTTGGATGTCATGTTCATTGCCTCCCCCCTACACATCACACTATGGCTCTGACTGACTAGCAAACAGTGCTTTTTTTTTTTCCGGACTATTTGGATAACTGGTCCCCACACTATTAGTCATTCAGGGGCTATGTGGGGACTCATTTTAGGATTCCTGCTCCCAGTCTCAGCTCGTCTTCCTGTGGGGGAGATCTGGGGTCAATAAGTCCCCAGATCTCCCCTCCAGGCTGGAAAGCCTGAAATAAAAAATAAAAAAATGATCTCAGCTTCCCAGCCGAGGCGGCAGCATTTTTTCATAACAGCACGCTCGGCCTCCGAACGATTATAGAGACTCAGGGGACCATCTGGCCTGCCAGAAATCTCTATGGTCAGCATCCGGGGCCGGTCGGTTCCTTCTCCGGTTCGCCAATGGCAGGGGCGACCCGGGAGAAGCACCGGAGGGCGGCGGGGATGTCCCCTCCCGCTGCCTGTAAGAACGATCAAGAGGCTGAACAGCCGCTATGATCATTCTTTTGGTGAAGGGAATCGCCGGCTCTAAAAGACGATATCTGAATGAAGCCTGTAGCTGCAGGCATCATTCAGACATCACCGGTCAAAGTCTGCGACGTCATTTAACGTTACGCGGGCGGCAAGCGGTTATGCAAATATATATTTTTGTAAATATGTTACAAAGTTTCTTATCTGGGGATTTTGCCAGTAGTAGCACTCCCTTTTGCAGGATGATAATGTTAAGCTACCGCTTCACAATTACATACCTCCCACCTGTCCCTGATTTCAAGGGATTGTCCCTGAATTGGAACAAAGTCCTTCTGTCCCTCTTTGTTTCCTCATTTGTCCCTCATTTTGGTCTGATCTATATAGTCAGGGCTGCTGATAAGGGGGGACCACCAGCCCTGGTGTACGGGGCCCGGTTTCTGTCAGTTCTGGAGGAGGGACCGGGCAGCTAACAAGTCCATCTGCAGCTGCCAAGCTCCACTCTGTTTTACAGCCTCATGTGTCCTGTGATTTTCTCAGAGCGGTTCAGTGCTCTGATGTTAGCTGCACTCCCCCTCTGCTCTCCCAGTGTGACTCCTTTATGTTGCCTTCTGTATATCTTTTATTGCCACTTTGTTTCTCTCCCCTTCCTTCTGCCAGATTCTTGCCATACTCTCCGATATCGCCCCCTCCCCCTCCCTGCAATTAAGCTCCGATGCCCTTCTGTCTCTCTGTAGTCCTTCACTTCTGTCCGATTTATCCTGTCAGCCCAGTCTGTATATCTTCCCTGTTCTCTTTCCCTGTCCTCTGCCTCACAGCCACAGCCAATCAAATGTATTCTGTTCCTGCAGCGGTCTTATCTTCTCCCAACCAACTTAGTGTACTATACTATATGTAGCTGGGCTTCCCACTCTTCTCCAACAGCCTGCTTCCCTTCAGTCACTGCTCCGAACCTCACACCTCTATTGTATACAACCCCCCCACACACACACACACACACACACACACACACACTGTCATCACATGTTCCCTCTGGTTTTGACAGGTACCCACTCCCACTTTCCATTAGATCGCCTAGGTAATCCGAGCAGAAGTTCTCCCCCCCTCCCCTCACAGCCTACAGCCTTCTGGGACACATCACAGGTCCCAGAAGACTGCGGGACCATTCAGACTCATGCATGCACAGTGGGCATATAGTGGGTGCAGCTTTGTGTAGCCTAATGCAGCATAGCCAGTTGTCCACAGCTAGGATACCAGCTCTGGGAACTTGAAGGCTAGTGAAGAACTAGCCTGGGTGAGGACAGCGATCGATTCCTGGACAGGTAATTGTTCTGGTATTAAAAGTCAACAGCTACAGTATTTGTTGCTGCTGACTTCTAATATTTTTTTCCCAGAGTGGAGAACGGCTTTAATGTGTCCCATCACCTACAGATCACATCTAGTAATAATATAAGATTCCTAATTGAATTTCAATGCTAGTCCAATTGCTTTCACAGTTCCAGGTCTGCCCCATTCTCTTACCTAGAATACGTTTTAGGGCTTGTTCACATTGGGCCGATTTGGCATGCGATTGACAGGTCAAATCGCATGCCAAAATCGGAGCACATTGCCAGCAATAGCACCGACTGAATCTGTGCGACGCCGACCAATTCCCAAAAGTAGTTCCTGCACTACTTTTGACAAACTCAGGGGCGATTTCAATAGACATCTGTGCATGAATCCGCACAGATGTCTGTCAAATCGCCCCCAAAGTTGGACTGAAATGACAGTTTGAAATCGTGCGAGTTCAGCTGAACTCGCACGATTTCAAACTCACCCTCAGTGTGAACGAGGGCTAAGGGCTTGTTCACACCACTTGTGGTGCAGGAACACATGCAAGAGCATTGGGGGGGGGGGGGGGGGCTGTCAGGTAGGCTGTATGGGGGCCCATGATATCTAACAATGACCCTGTATATAGTTGTATATAAAATGCACTATTTATCTTTCAAAAAGTGTTTCCCAGTGCTAAACCTTTTATCCAATTTCTAAATTGCTGCATTTGTAAATTCCAAAAGTCAGTATAACGGAATAGTAGTGGTATAAAAAAAATACTTGTGGGTTTAATTAATCATTTTTGTTTGTAGAATTTTAATTAAAGGGGGCGTAGTAGGGGGTGTGTCCCATACCTACATACTTTTGCTAATGGCTCATTCCCAATTCAAAAGTTGGGAGGTATGCAATTAGTAGCGCTGCTTGTCTTGCATGTTCCTTCAATTGGCCATAGACCACCACTCAATTCTGTGCATGCCTCATACAGACCTAATCTGGCAGCCCAAAAGGCCAGCTGAAGTAGGGTGTAAAGCAGGCTGAAAACGCTTCTGCTACTGGAGAGGCAGAGGCTTCATCAGGAAGAACCGTTACTGGCAGAATCTACAAGTAAGAAACCTTGTAGCAGATTCACAAGAAATTAATTCAAGAAAACTGTATACAGTGAAGCATGATGCCAAACCTAGAGATTTGGGCCCCTTTCACACGATGAGCCCGCACGGATCCGCCCATCTGTTTTTCAGGCGGATCCGGGCGGGCCATCCATTGACTTCTATGGGCAGGCGGATGTCAGCGGAGATGTGTCCGCTGACACCAGATCCGCTCAAGACAGACGTATGGCGATACGTCTGCCATCCGTCTTGGAGGATCGGATGAGATCTGATGAAAACGGACATGCTGTCCGATCACCCCATAGAAATCAGCGGGGCTCTGACAGGTCCCTCCCTGCTCAGTGAGCAGAGACGGACCTGTCATCCGCCAGCTAAGCGGAGATCAACAGAGTGACCCCCCGCTGAGCTGGCGGACTCCGCTGAGTGGATCCGCCCCGTGTGAAAGGGGCCTTAGGGTTTACATACACTTTAAAAGTCTGCAAGCAACATGAATATTGTAATAAATGAATTTCAATGTTATGTCATACAGCCACTTTCATAAAAGAAAAATGAGTAACACTGCTTTAGGTTGACCAAGGAGTAGAATAAAAAAAAAAATCCATTTATGTTTTTTTTTTATAACTATATTTATTGGCGTATAACACTCACTTTTTTACCCTGAAAATAGAGGGTAAACTGTGCCTGCATGTTATACGCAGGGGGCTGTGGAAAGTTTGTTTCCTGAAACTTCCCTCTTAAAGTTAGAGCCCATTCACACAGGGGCGTCTTTGGATCCGACTGCAAATCGCCCCTAGTCGCCTCAGGTCGCGCTAGGTGAAGAAATCAATGTAAGTTAATGGAGCCGTCCTTATGCACACTACTGCAGTCGCTCCGACTTCAAAAAAGGTCCCTGTACTACTTCAATCCGACTCCTAGGCGACCTGTAACCATTCATTTCAATGGGAGTCGCCTCTCACTGTCTTAATAGGAGCGACTCTCCAGGAAGATAACATACATTTATCAGGCAAACCTCTCCCTCCCCCCTCCCTCCCACAGAGCTGATTCTTGTTTGATTGGCCACTGGAATGTCTCCTGTCCTGCAGGCAATTTGGAGTTGCCTTGTAAATAGCTCCAGGTCGCGCTGTGATTCATATTCAAGTCGTGTCTGAGTTGCCTCATAAAATCGCACTGGAAGTCGTGTTGCCCCTGTGTGAATGGGCTCTAAGGGTGCGTGTTATACGCCGATAAATACGGGTAATTATTTTATTTATTAATAAATGCTAACTGAACAAACATGTTAAATCGAATTGTGAATGCAATGGGATTTTTAAAGGTGCCAGAAAGGATCATATGACACATATGCAATAAAACAAAATACAAAGTTGATGGGATTTGCATGTCTTTTGATGTTTTTAAATTACTAATGTATTTTTTAAGTATTTTTGGAATACATTTTTGGTATTTTATTTTATTGAAAATGTGACATATGGTCCCTTCAGGGAACCTTAAAAATCCTATTGCATTCACAATTTAATTTGACTATTTGGAGGGTTGTGGTGCTATTAAAGGGGTTGTAAGGGCTAAAAAAATAAATAAATAACAAACATACCATACTTATCTCCACTGTGCAGTTCGTTTTGCACAGAGTGGCCCCGATCCTTGTCTTCTGGGGTCCCTCGGCGGCTGTCTCGGCTCCTCCCCGCAAGAGCTAACCCCCTTCTGGGAAGCACTCTACCAAGGGGGTTAGCTTGCAGGCGCGCTCCTGTATGATACAGTGGAGGCCATAGCCACCGACTTTATCACTCGGCCCCGCCCCCGGCGCGTCTTTGATTTGATTGACAGCAGTGGGAGCCAATGGCTGCGCTGCTATCAATCTCCAATGAAGAGCCGCCTCAAGCTGGGGGAAAGAATCGCGGGATCACGCCCAGAGTTTTGTGGCTCAGGTAAGTAAAACAGGGGGAGGGGGGGGCTGGGGGGCCCCGAGAGTGAAAGGTGTTTTTTCACCTTAATGCATAGAAAAAACACGAAGCTTTATAACCCCTTTAATCTCCACTCCAGATATATTTCTACTTACGGTAAATAATGTTGTGCAGATTATCTGGATATGTTAGAAAATAAGCAAAAATTCTGAATTGTCGTATGGTTTTCCATGATACTAGTGTTTATTAATTAAGTTGCCTCCTGCCATACCAGTTTTTAGACCATGTGTTGATTTGCCTAGTGTTAAATACCTACCAAATACAAAGTTGTCCGGTCGAAATATCTGTCCAAACGGCCCTGATCTTACGGAGTCCATTGTTCCTGGTTCCAAATCCACAAGGATAGCGCGTGGTACATATTTATTTCCTAAATGAAGGAAATATAATTATATTACTAATGTAACAAAATTAGCCTAACATTTTGCAGAGACACAAGCTGCCTAATAATATCAGACATCAATATATCTGTCTATTACTTGCTAATCATTAATATAAATGAGAGAACGAAGATTACCAGAGGCTTCATTGTAATATACATTGATTCTTTCCAGTTGCAGGTCACTGTCACCATGGTAACTGCCAGTGGGATCAATACCATGTTCATCACTGATAACTTCCCAGAACTAAGAAAAAATGAAAATAAATAAATATTATATGGTCATTTTACTATAAAATGTGCAGTGCTTCTTTTGGCGAATGTACATTTTGACCCTTTTTGACATTGGTGTATTTCTATGATCTGTGAACTGCTTTCTATAAATAAAAAAAAAAACGTTATTTGAAAAAAAAATTTAAAAAAAAATGCTAAAAATGTATGTAGAAATAAAATTGTATATAATAAAAGGACTAAAAATATAATAATGAATTGATAAACTGCAGAGAAAAACTGTGCTCTTATGATCAAGAAAATAATATATTATGTAAATCATATATATATATATATATATATATATATATATATATATATATATATGTATATATATTTCACAAGAAAGTAAAACATATATATTTATTAAATGATTATAAATTATTATATAAAATCGCTAATGTACACATAATACAGGTGAAAAAATATATAAACATGTTCATAAAAATTATTCAGCTAATAAAGATGTAAAAGTAAAAAAATTATAAAAAAAAGGAAACATTAAACACTATTTTTTTTTTTTTTAACAAGGACAAGTAGAATGAAATAAATGAATGATATAAATTGTAAAAACGAGTCTGGGTTTGCCACACCCAAAGCAGTTGTCTGCATCTTTCAGAGCCACCTAGCTGCACATAGTACATACAGTATGCTACGCATCATACAAATTGACGTACACTGCAAAGATTTTTTTTTTTTTTTTTTTTTTTTTTTTAGGAGCTTTCACCATCAGCTACTTTAAAATACATTTCAGATACATCAGTTATCATTAAATATTTTTAAATACATTTTTATCTACATTTTGAGCAGCGAAAAAAAATCACTTTCAGAGCAAGAAGCCACCTACAGCATTAGGCTACTTAGCAGTTCCAATTCATGAATTTGGTTGGCAAGACAACACCGTGTGAAAAGGCTCATTTCCATGCCTTGCACAAAAGGGCGATCCATGGAAGCACACAAAGACCTGACACACCTCCCCCCATAGCAAGTAATGAAGGTGGTTGTCAAAGGAAGACCCCACCCAGTGTCTCGCCACCCTCAATCCACCATTACAAATGTCTGAATATTGGGGTTTTCATCCAATACCTAAATCAAGTCATAAATGTAGAGATCAAACTGTATTTATTAATAATATTTTACACATTCAGCAATACAAAAACAGACATAAAAAAAAAGGCAGTACCGTCCGTCACGTAAAAATAATACATAATATAAAACATATTGGGGGGGTTATTTACTAAACCTGGAGAGTGCAAAATCTGGGGCAGCTCTGCATAGAAACCAATCAGCTTCCAGGTTTTATTGCCAAAGCTTACTTGAACAAGCTAAAGTTAGAAGCTGATTGGCTATCATGCACGGTTGCTGCACCAGATTCTGAGTGCTCCAGTTTTAGTAAATCAACCCCATTTTGTTTTTCAGGCAATGCATTAAGTATAGAATCACGCAATAAAATATCTATTAGTAGTTAGACCCGTTCAAACAAGACTTATTCTGCAATGCTGCAGACATTTCGCCTCCCAAGCTGGCCATACACTAGATTTTCCAACAAACATTGGTACGGAAATTCTCTGTACATTCAATGACTCGGGTTGTTGGAAAGTACTCAAACATTTCATATGCCTTTAACAATAGATTTTTGGAGTGAATGGACTTTTCTGAATGTAAACCACATTCGCTGTTAGACCCCATACACACTATTCGATTTTCTTCAGATTTACCTAAACCATATAATACGAGGTCAAACCTTAAGAGTTTCAATTTGTATTGTAAATCAGGCAGGCCCTTGCACCACATAGTTCTGGTAAACCTATAGACAAAAATCTGCAGAAAACCTAATAGTGTGTATGAGGCTTTAGACTTTAAGAAAAAAAAAATCCATTCTGCTTCTTCAAAATCTTACATTGCTGTGGTCGAAAACAAATGTCGATTTGAACCCACTAATGATAAGAAAATCAAAGAAACGTTCTTAAAATGAACAATTCCAACACATTTGTGCTAGTTTATGGCCAGCTTTTTAAGTACCTTCCTCATGCTTATGGCAGAAGAAGTCCAGATGACTGTGACCACCTACTACTAGGTAACTAGGCTATTTTCTAGAGTTGTCACCTTGTCCCTTTACACCCCAAACACACCCAGCTTCAGAATCAGCTTTACTGATCCAGTATGGAGAAAATACAAGGGATTTGTGTGATCTGGGGGTCATTAGAATCAGACAGGCATGTCCCATGTAATTCTATGTAGCAGAGAAGAAGGAGGAGCCTATTGTATACGGTGCCCAGTATTTATAGGGATCTGTGTGATCATTAGAATCAGACAGTCATGTCACATAATCCTATGTATTAGAGATGGAGGGGAAGTCTATTGTATACGGTGCCCAGTATGTATGTTATACAGGGGATCAGTCTGATCTGGGGGTCATTAGAATCAGCGATTCATACCATGTAATTCTATGTGTGCACTATATATTTTATAGGGATCTGTATGATCTGGGGGTCATTAGAATCAAACAAGCATGTCTCATGTAATTCTATGTAGCAGAGAAGTAGGGGGAACCTATTGTATACGGTGCCCAGTATGTATTTTATACGGATCAGTATGATCAGACAATCATACCATGTAATCCTATGTATCAGAGATGGAGGAGGAGAGCAGTCTATTGTATACAGTGCCCAGTATATATTATATAAGGGATCAGTATAATCAGACAATCATGCCATGTAATCCTATGTATGAGAGATGAAGGGGTCAGTCTATTGTATACAGTGCCCAGTATATATTATATAAGGGATCAGTATAATCAGACAATCATACCATGTAATCCTATGTATCAGAGATGGAGGAGGAGAGCAGTCTATTGTATACAGTGCCCAGTATATATTATATAAGGGATCAGTATGATCAGACAATCATGCCATGTAATCCTATGTATCAGAGATGAAGGGGTCAGTCTATTGTATACAGTGCCCAGTATATATTATATAAGGGATCAGTATAATCAGACAATCATACCATGTAATCCTATGTATCAGAGATGGAGGAGGAGAGCAGTCTATTGTATACAGTGCCCAGTATATATTATATAAGGGATCAGTATAATCAGACAATCATGCCATGTAATCCTATGTATCAGAGATGAAGGGGTCAGTCTATTGTATACAGTGCCCAGTATATATTATATAAGGGATCAGTATAATCAGACAATCATGTCATGTAATCCTATGTATGAGAGATGAAGGGGTCAGTCTATTGTATACAGTGCCCAGTATATATTATATAAGGGATCAGTATAATCAGACAATCATGCCATGTAATCCTATGTATGAGAGATGAAGGGGTCAGTCTATTGTATACAGTGCCCAGTATATATTATATAAGGGATCAGTATAATCAGACAATCATACCATGTAATCCTATGTATGAGAGATGAAGGGGTCAGTCTATTGTATACAGTGCCCAGTATATATTATATAAGGGATCAGTATAATCAGACAATCATACCATGTAATCCTATGTATCAGAGATGGAGGAGGAGAGCAGTCTATTGTATACAGTGCCCAGTATATATTATATAAGGGATCAGTATAATCAGACAATCATACCATGTAATCCTATGTATCAGAGATGGAGGAGGAGAGCAGTCTATTGTATACAGTGCCCAGTATATATTATATAAGGGATCAGTATAATCAGACAATCATGCCATGTAATCCTATGTATCAGAGATGAAGGGGTCAGTCTATTGTATACAGTGCCCAGTATATATTATATAAGGGATCAGTATAATCAGACAATCATGTCATGTAATCCTATGTATCAGAGATGAAGGGGTCAGTCTATTGTATACAGTGCCCAGTATATATTATATAAGGGATCAGTATGATCAGACAATCATGCCATGTAATCCTATGTATGAGAGATGAAGGGGTCAGTCTATTGTATACAGTGCCCAGTATATATTATATAAGGGATCAGTATAATCAGACAATCATGTCATGTAATCCTATGTATGAGAGATGAAGGGGTCAGTCTATTGTATACAGTGCCCAGTATATATTATATAAGGGATCAGTATAATCAGACAATCATACCATGTAATCCTATGTATCAGAGATGGAGGAGGAGAGCAGTCTATTGTATACAGTGCCCAGTATATATTATATAAGGGATCAGTATAATCAGACAATCATACCATGTAATCCTATGTATGAGAGATGAAGGGGTCAGTCTATTGTATACAGTGCCCAGTATATATTATATAAGGGATCAGTATAATCAGACAATCATACCATGTAATCCTATGTATGAGAGATGAAGGGGTCAGTCTATTGTATACAGTGCCCAGTATATATTATATAAGGGATCAGTATAATCAGACAATCATACCATGTAATCCTATGTATCAGAGATGAAGGGGTCAGTCTATTGTATACAGTGCCCAGTATATATTATATAAGGGATCAGTATAATCAGACAATCATGCCATGTAATCCTATGTATCAGAGATGAAGGGGTCAGTCTATTGTATACAGTGCCCAGTATATATTATATAAGGGATCAGTATGATCAGACAATCATGCCATGTAATCCTATGTATGAGAGATGAAGGGGTCAGTCTATTGTATACAGTGCCCAGTATATATTATATAAGGGATCAGTATAATCAGACAATCATGTCATGTAATCCTATGTATGAGAGATGAAGGAGGAGGAGAGCAGCCTATTGTACATAGGGAGGAGTAGATTGTTCTCTATAGATGGGGCGATCTTCTCTCTAGCAGACATTCTGCACGCCTTAGTACATGGCACATAGAAGATCGCCCTGATTTCTATAAGGAACCTTGAATAAGAAATCAGAGGCTGATTGATGGGCGATCGGCTGTGTGGAGGGTAAATAATTGATGGCAGACATGTATGGATAGGGAATGACAGGTCGTACCGATCTATGATGGGATGTGTGTGATGGATGGGATTACCTTAGCTCCGATCTGGTTGCCGCACTGGCCAGCCTGGAGGTGCACGATCTCCCGCATGGTTGTAGTGTGTGTGGGTATTAGAGGGAAGATCGGACGATGTGATGTCGATGATAAATCCCTCTCCCTGATCTGCTCCTGTGCACTCCTGTGATGGTGTCTGGCTGCCAGCTCGCCCCTCCCTGGACTTCTCTCTATATATATGGGGGGTGCTGAGCCCTCCCTCCCTCTACTACTCTCCTAGGATCATCCCATTCACTGACACTCTGCTGGGTGATGTAATGGGGAGGGGATAAGGCTGGTGTTGGAGCCAATGAGAGATGATGAAAAGGGTGGTATGGGGGTCTGCATTGTCTCCCCATTATAGGGCAGAGGTGATGTACAGTAATAGGAGGGGGGTGATCAGAACACATTGGGAATGGTGTCTGGGGGGTTATTATTCCAGTGATTCCATATAAAGACAACCACTCCCATCCTCCTTCCTTCATCATTACAGATCATCTGACATCAGGGGGCTGCAAGGTGCTGCTGGAAAAAGGCAGCCAAGTCACGTGACAGTCTATGGGGGAGGGAGGGGAGACCATGGATGGATACACTGTCACTGCTGCCTAGAATGTCTTATCATCTCATGTCTGCCTCTCAGAGGTGTACACTGTCCTGATAATGATTTTATTCTGATGACACTAAGCAGTTAATGCATCATGCAATAATATTATCAAATCTGTCTCTGGATGGATATATACCATACCATTGTAGACAATGCTAGTTACCTGGCTGTCATGCTGATCCAATGACTCCACAGCAGATCAGGACTTGTGCACTGATTTTCTAACTCAATGCTTGATCCGTATCGCTACCTTACAAATAAAAAGCATTAAGGCCTGTACACACGATCCGAATATCGTATGAAAAATGTCGTCCGAGGAAGAATCGTACGTTAATCGGATCGTTAGTACAGAGCTTCGAGAGCCAATCATGACAGTTCATCCGATATTATTTTATCGGACATGCACGAAAATTTTCCTCGCACGTTTATTCAGTACAGTTGTCGTCCGAAAATACAATACAAATACATTACAACACATGACATCACTGACAATTTTTTTTTCTGTCGTACGAGAATTTTCGTGGCTTTAATAACCTATTTAATTTTACTTGCAAGTATTAAGCGAAAAAAGTCGTACGATCTGTCGTACGATATTCGGATCGTGTGTACGGGGCATTAGGAATCTGGTAAACTTAGGTTACTTTCACACTGGGGCCGCCCGAGCGTCAGCGCTAAAGGGCCGCTTGTTTTAGCGGCACTTCAGTGCTGTTTAAGCGCCGCTTTTCGGGCCCTGGGCACTTTTAACCCCTGCTAGCAGCCGAAGAAGAGGTTAAAAGCGCCCATGTTGCAGGCTCCTCCGAATCGCTTTTTAGGCACTTTGGATGCACTGCCCATTCATTACAATGGGCAGAGGCGGTGGAGGAACGATGTATACAGCATTCCCAAACCACCCCAAAGATGCTCCTTGCAGGACTTTTTCTAATGTCCCGCAAGCGCACCGCCCCGGTGTGAAAGCACTCGGACTTTCACGTTCGGGCAGCATGGGAGGCAGTTTTCAGGTGCTTTACAGACGCCATTTCTAGCGCTAAAACGTCTGAAAACTGCCTCAGTGTGAAAGGTCTCTTAGGACAGAAGTCAGCACTTACTGCCTGGGGGCACTTACAATAGTTACCTTTTAGTCACATGGTTCAAATCTTTATGAAAGTGACACTAAACGATATCCTTATTCTTCAAAAACAATCCATACACATTCAAGGGGTTGTAAAGGTTTGTTTTTTTATTTTCTAAATAGGTTCCTTTAAGCTAGTGCATTGTTGGTTCACTTACCTTTTCCTTAGATTTCCCTTCTAAATATTTTTTTTCTTTGTTTTCTTTGTCTGAATTTCTCACTTCCTGTTCCTCCTCAGTAAGCTGTTCAGTAAGCTGTTCTGGCTGACTCCACACCACTCGGATAATGGTGTGAAGTTTAGTGAGGAGAAACAGGAAGTGAGAAATTCAGACAAAGAAAAAAAAACATTTAGAAGGTAAATCAAAGGAAAAAGTAAGTGAACCAACAATGCACTAGCTTAAAGGAACCTATTTAGAAAATAAAAAACACACCTTTACAACCCCTTTAAAGCGTAACTTCACCCAAAAGGGAAAGTTCCACTCTTCCTCCCCCTTCCCCCTCCTTTACATTTGCCACTTTATTTGTATTTTTTTTGGAGGGGAGTGGGTACCTGGTTTTGACAGATACCCGCTCCCCCACTTATGGTTGGATCGAAGTGGTTCAGACCATCACACCCCCCGCGTGTCGCAGGTCCCAGAAGGCTGCGGGACCATTCACAAAGTGCATGCATAGTTGGAAGCCTGCTGTGGTGAAGCTGCAAAGCTTCACTGCCAATTTCCCTTAGTCAAGATGCCTGTGCCTGGACCCAAAGCCAATTGAAGAATCAGCTCGGGTGAAGACAGGACTGGGTCCTGTCCTTATATTAGAAGCCAGCAGCTACAGAGTTTTAAATTCTCAGGTGGGGGGGGGGGGGTGACTGGAACGCCTTTTTAATTGTCCAGTAATCTGTTTTTATGATGATGTTGATCCTGTGTTTTTCTGCCTCTTAGTAATGTCCTCTGTGAGCTCCCAAACCTCTACTTTCCCCCCTCGTGTCCGTTTGTTTGGAACAAGCAGCACATGTTATTTGTAGCCATGTGCACTGCTCTATGTAGACTACAAATCCCATAGTCCCTAGGCTATCTTGGGATAGAGCAAGAGAGGGTGACTATCTATACCTACATACAGTGGGACCATGAAGAATGAATGTAGCCCCCTTCTAACAGGAAGGGAGATCATAGTAGCAAAAAAAATAAAAAATGGAGGTTTGGAGAATGCTGAGAACAATAGATGGGACTATTTGAATTAAGAATACATATTTGAACATAGTTGGAAAAAAAAAACAGAGTTTGAAGTCAGGCATCTCTGATAGCAATATAGCTTGTCAGTGGATAGGTTCATTCCTGCAAATACAGTGACAACTGGCTATTAAAGTGGTACTAAGGTCAGTTATGTACAAATCCACTGACAGACAGGCTTTTTTTATTATAGATAAGATCCTAGAGGTCTCTTCTGTCATAAATGCCCCCCATGCCTGTCAGCGGGTAATGTGATCTGAGCCGCACATGCGCAGCTCAGACCACATTTTCGTCACGCTTTCTGTGCCGCAGCGATATGATGTGACGTCACATCAGCCCAGCCAATCAACCGGCCAAAGATGCAAAGACCGGGTGAAGATGGAAGCAGTGGGGACCAGGCAGAGTCCTGACAGCGCATAGCTGCAGGGCTCCGCTTGTAGGTAAGTCTGTCATAATGTACTAATATGCGGTGCATACTAGTACATTATGACTTAAACCTGCAGGGGGACTATTCATTTTATTTTTCTATGGAAAATTTTACTATCGCTTTAAAGCGGAGCTCCACCCTAAAGTGGAACTTCCGCTCATCGGAACCCTACCCCCCTCTGGTGTCACATTTGGCACCTTTCAGGGGGGATGGGGGTGCAGATACCTGTCTAAGACAGGTATTTGCACCCACTTCCGGGAGTCCTCTCTGCGGGTATTTTGCGGGTAGTACGTCACTTCCCGCAGATTCCCCGTTGTGTTCTGGGAAACACTCGACTCCCAGAACACAACAGGGACCAGTGAGAACGGCGTAGCGTGACTCGCGCATGCGCCGTAGGGAACCGGGCAGTGAAGCCGCAAGGATTGCGCGTCTTCTGCTGCTGACGTCGCTGGACTCCAGGACAGGTACTGTAAGTGTCCATATATTAAAAGTCAGCAGCTGCAGTATTTGTAGCTGCTGGCTTTTAATATATTTTTTTTGGCGGAGCTCCGCTTTAAGTACAATGCAGTAGCAGACCTCTGTGATTATATAGCATGGCAGTGGAAGGTGTAACTCTGAATAGAGATGGAATGGTAATCAGTAATGAAGCGGTTGGGGCCAGCATGTAGGGCCGCCATCAGGGGGGTACAGGCAGTACACCTGTAAGGGGCCCGGATGGTATCCCCTTTTTTTTTTTTTTTCTTTTTTTATGTTCGTCAGCACCCAAAGCCCCCCCGACCTCTAAGAGGCGCGGTGGTCCCCAGGGGCCCGGATCGCAACCCCCCTTTTTTTTGTTCGTCAGCACCCAAATCCCCCCCGACCTTAATTTGCGGCGGCACCCCCCCCGCTTCTCAACTTGCACCCCCCTGATTCTCAATTTGTGGCGGCAGCACCCCCCCCCCCGGTTCTCTGCTCCAAGGGGCCCCCATGCCTGAAGCTGTGTGAGGGTTAGTCCATCATATGTAGTGACTGAAGACAGCAAAGGGATGACATTTTCCATGTTCAGCAGTGGGCGGCAGCAGTGATGGGGTTAAGTAGAACAGATGTGATGAAAGTTGTCAGCAAAGAGGTGACGCCCATCACATGTAATACAATCAGACTTAAAGGGGAGATCTCCGACTATGTGGCATTAGACTGTTTTTTTTAGATTAGCCATTCCCTTTGAGCATATCTGTACACCAGACACATTTCTGTGCATTTGCAGTGCTTGGTGACCCCGGCTAAAATACACAAGCAATCGAACAGTAATTGTTTTTTTGTTTTATTTGAAAATGTGAAAACAAAATCCTGAGAGCCCATTCACACAGGGGCGGCACGACTTGTGCCGCGACTTTGCTGGGCGATCTCAAGACGACTTCAAATCAGACTTCCAAAATGACTTCTGTATAGAAGTGTAGCGGGGTCTCTAAATTTAGGTAGGACACTCAGGTGTGTAAGTATGGGAATAATGGACCATTTGTGTTCGTGGAGGATTGGACGGTGTAATAATTTCTTTGGCCTCTGGGTGGCGGGGTACCCGTAGGCTCAAGGTAGATAGGCGGTCACAGTGCTACCCTTTTTGTCCCTTTCCGGAGATGGTACGGCGAGGGCGGGGAACCTGCCGTGGTGTCGATGGGAGGAGATAAAAGGGGGAGACGCCCTAACCACGAGGTCTTCAGGAGGATCTTCTTCACGCTCCCAGGCACCTTAGGCCTGGGTGCGGGCGGTTCCGGATTCTGGCCCAGGCGCCCTAGGCCTGACCGGAATGGAGTTGGAGTCCATCCCAGGCACCTTCAGCCTGGGGTGAGGTACTAAACCAGGAGGCCTGGGGCCCAGTGACTTCGACTGGGTCCCGCGAGGGTGGAGAAGTCCGAGGGTCCCTGAAGTGGATGGGGCCCATGTCTGAGGTGAGGAGGCCGGGGAGGTTACCCATTCGGAGAGTCTGGAGCAGCATCAACCCAGTGACGGATGGGCCTCTGGTAACTCTCTTGGAGGAACATCTTCCCCTGACAGGGGCCGCAGCGCAGCGAAGGTACTCCTATCCATGTTCTCTTGAGTCGCTGGTAGAGACTCTCAAGTTCTAAGTCCTTTCTAGCTAAGGCTATAGTAACCGCTGGCGAGATCACAGTGGTTTAGCTGACAACCAGGATAGTGCCTCGACCTGCTCATTCCCCGTATCAAAATGTTATCAAGTCGCAACCAGTTGGCTACTGAAGCACTGTTTATTGTGAGATATGCAATAAAACAAGAGTTGGACTGTGATCGGTGTGTGGAACTCTGGTTAATGGGAGCAGAGGAAAGTGTTGGCACAGCAGGACTTGATTCTAGACAAAAGCACACAGGCCCGAGGAAATATCTGGAACTGGCCTTCACCTCACCCACAGCTTTGGGGAGGACATGGGCCATAGCGCATCTCACACTGTCGTGTGACATACCCCTAGACAAAAGAGATGGGGTGAGGCCGCTACACGTGGGGGCTCGTGAGCCCGGGATGATGTGTGTTTTGACTTTGGAAGTAAGAATGGCTGTGTCTGGACTTTGCTGCCCGGAGGAGTTCCGAGCAGGTCGGCCATGTGATTGGCCAAAGTGCATCCCTGCTCAAAGTCGTGGAAATAACCCTAGGATGGGAAAGGCCCATGCAGAGGAGCGAAAAGAGGGAAGAGTCCAGCCGTGTGAAGTACTACATGTGGGGGCTTTTATTGCACTGCGCCACGAGGCACCCCGTGACTGCGCAGTTCGTGGGCGGAGCGTGATGGAAGCCCGCGAAAACGTGCAAGTCGTGGGAGGAGTCTGGCCATGTGGAGGAACTCATGTGGAGACTTCGGCGCCTGGTCAGTGCGTGATGGAGCAGCAGACAGTCGGGATGGCCTCAAGCTCCCCGTGGATTCTGGTTCCCTACCCCACGAAGATGACTACGTTCGCTGCTCCCCTTACAGACACGGGGATAAGACTCAGGCCCTGAGGACAGTTGGCTCTGTACACCTGCAGAGACACGGAGGCCCTCGGTGTGATCTGTCCCGGATGCTCGGGACTGGTGGTTCACCTGAAGCCATTCGGGCGTTGCAAAGCATGCAAAGAATTCTTGTTCGAGGTGGAGCCATCCACAGTAAGGCCCCGGGCCCTTTGCCTCAACAGCCTCACAGGTACCGCTACTCCGGAAGGGGAGATCCAGGCCTTTGCGGAGGTTCCCGTACGCACTGACCAGGGTGATGTGACTGCCCAATCAGAGACTGAGAGAGAAAAATCAGAGGATGCTGCTTCGGTCACCACAGATTCTCTGCTCCCACCTCCGAAGAGGAAAGTCGGCTTGGTGCAGGCCTCCTGTGGTCGTGGAAGAGCTTCACCCCGTCGCTTGCCTGGCCTGGATGGATCCGGTTGGAAGAGTCCTGGACATCCCAGTTCTACAAAAGGTCAAGGTGAGCCAGGGGCTGGGACTGTGGTGGTGGTAGGAGGTGTCGGGGGTCCACAGTCGGTGGAGCCCGCAAGGGAGGGTAGTACCACGTCTACCAGAGACTACCTTCCCGCCGAGATGTATGACACTTCCGACCTAGAGTCACTGTCGGATTGTGGAGATGACGGTGAGATCGATGAACTGTTTCACCAGAAGGGCTGGGACAAACGCCCGTTACCTATGTTACGTGCACCGCAGGATTCCACTATGTCAATAGGAGACAGCACGCCCCGGGTACAAGCCCCGGAGTCTATGAGGAAGTCTAGTCCTCAAATTACCTTCCCACAATCTACAACATCGCCCGTCTCGGTGGCGGGGATGCAACGCGCATCACTACGAGCACCGAGAGAAAAGCCATCAGAGGTAGTGAAAGTACCTCGGCACCCGGAGGCCATCGTTCAACCCGGAGAAGGTGAGCGGGATGCCATGCCTCCTTTGGCCAGATTGCAACGACTTTTCTCACAGAGAGTCGCCCGTGAGTATGGGTGGGAATATCCCTACTTGCCTCAGGACTTACTTTTTGAAGTTGAGGTCATACGCCAGAGATGGTATGACAAATTTGTTTGGGAAAAACTCAAAGTACCCCATGCATGAAGATATTTGTCCTGTTCGCCACCCGTGTCGAAAAAGTTTAAAGATTGCAGAGCAGACTGGATGTGGGGCCGCCATATCCATGCAGACAAGGTGCGCATCTGCAGGAAAGATGGAGAGGACGCTGACTATTCGATTGAGGTTTTCGATAAGCATCTGAAGCCTTTGTTCTTGCCTGACCCGAGGTTTTATTTGTGAGAGGAGACTCATTTGTTTTTTTTGTGACAGCCTTCTAGAAGTGTTCTTGCCGGAGCATCCGAACTGTACCCTAGTTTTTTTTTTATTTGGGTTTTTTGTTTTCTACTCTTTGGAGGAATGAGAGCAGTTTTTTTGTTTGTTCTCTCTTCCTCACAGTTCAAAGACAGACTTTGGGGGTAGAATCAGTGTAGGGACGCAGGAAGAATGAAGATTGCACCAAGTGTCATTACCGCGGCACTGTCACCAGGTGGCAGTGTTGTGCAACGGCTGTTTTTTTTTTTTTACACGCGCACCACTTTACTCATTGGAGGGAATGGGTCTATTGGCTGATGAACCCATTCATTCCAAATTAACACAAAATGTTAGGATGTTGTGTTTTCTTTTTGTTTCCCTTCTGCAGGAGATTCGTCTATCAAGACTACTGAGTGTGGGGTGGTTCTTAGACAGTGAAGGGAGGGATTGTATATGTGTACATGTTAGATGGTTTTAGGGAAAAGTTTTATTGTTTTATGTTCCCTTCCCCTTTGAGCAGGTCTTGGTATGGTTGAGGTTCAAAATTTTAGGGATAGCCTCTGGGGCCAGGCTTATGTCATCACTCCATGGGAGACATGGGTTTGCACCAGACGCTGGGGACCAGCGTCAAATCACAGGGGGGAGTATGTAGCGGGGTCTCTAAATTTAGGTAGGACACTCAGGTGTGTAAGTATGGGAATAATGGACCATTTGTGTTCGTGGAGGATTGGACGGTGTAATAATCTCTTTGGCCTCTGGGTGGCGGGGTACCCGTAGGCTCAAGGTAGATTGGCGGTCACAGTGCTACCCTTTTTGTCCCTTTCCGGAGATGGTACGGCGAGGGCGGGGAACCTGCCGTGGTGTCGATGGGAGGAGATAAAAGGGGGAGACGCCCTAACCACGAGGTCTTCAGGAGGATCTTCTTCACGCGCCCAGGCACCTTAGGCCTGGGTGCGGGCGGTTCCGGATTCTGGCCCAGACGCCCTAGGCCTGACCGGAATGGAGTTGGAGTCCATCCCAGGCACCTTCAGCCTGGGGTGAGGTACTAAACCAGGAGGCCTGGGGCCCAGTGACTTTGACTGGGTCCCGCGAGGGTGGAGAAGTCTGAGGGTCCCTGAAGTGGATGGGGCCCATGTCTGAGGTGAGGAGGCCGGGGAGGTTACCCATTCGGAGAGTCTGGAGCAGCATCAACCCAGTGACGGATGGGCCTCTGGTAACTCTCTTGGAGGGACATCTTCCACTGACAGGGGCCGCAGCGCAGCGAAGGTACTCCTATCTATGTTCTCTTGAGTCGCTGGTAGAGACTCTCAAGTTCTAAGTCCTTTCTAGCTAAGGCTATAGTAACCGCTGGCGAGATCACAGTGGTTTAGCTGACAACCAGGATAGCGCCTCGACCTGCTCATTCCCCGTATCAAAATGTTATCAAGTCGCAACCAGTTGGCTACTGAAGCACTGTTTATTGTGAGATATGCAATAAAACAAGATTTGGACTGTGATCGGTGTGTGGAACTCTGGTTAATGGGAGCAGAGGGAAGTGTTGGCACAGCAGGACTTGATTCTAGACAAAAGCACATAGGCCCGAGGAAATATCTGGTACTGGCCTTCACCTCACCCACAGCTATGGGGAGGACATGGGCCATAGCGCATCTCACCCTGTCGTGTGACATACCCCTAGACAAAAGAGATGGGGTGAGGCCGCTACAGAAGTCAATGGAAATCACCTTGAAGTCGTCTTGAAGTAGTACAGGAACCTTTTTCTAAGTCGGAGCGACTTCAGTCGCTCCGCTTAGAGCGGTTCCATTGTACAGAATGGGACGCGACTCGTCAGGCAGCTGAGACGCCTGACGAGTCGCCCCTGTGTGAATGGGGACTGAATGCTGCACTTTCGTGTGTTTTCCTGCATAGTCCTATGGAATGGGATCTTTGAACTCTACAGAAAAAAAGCATACCAGAATGTATGGCAGCGAAGATTGCCATGTACATTCTGATAGGAACACACTTGGACACCAAGAACCATATTCTATAAAACTATACTAATGCTTGTTGGTTTTAGACAACGTGTAGATATAAAAGGTTTAGTGTCTGTAAAAAGCACAAAGGTAATGGCTACATAATTAGTGTGAACAGTTCTAAGCAGAACAGATACATTTCCAGGGAGTTGCTAGCCCCCTGGTACCCAGAGCACATCTCAGGCTTTCCACTGGCTGCCCCCTGGTCTACAATGTGTTGTGGAAAATTTTATGAAGATGTATTTAATATGTATTGTCATAGTGTCACCCAGTGTTAGTACTTCCGCAACCCGCTCTAAAGAGCTGACTGGGGCAGTCTGAGGCTGGTTGAATCCCGTCTGGTAGTGGAAAACGTCTTGAGGTGATGTTTGCAGCGTGAGCATATGCTCGCCGACGAGGTGCCCTCTGTGCATTAGCATGGACGATCGTTGAGGAGGGGATATGCTTGCTCTCCAACAACATCATTGGTTATAGGCAGATGTGTGCTCTTGTCTCGGCGGTGTGTTGATCAACATTGGTCGGAATTCGTAGCGCACGGCTGCAGATAGCATCCCACAAGCAATAATAGTATAATCTGAATATGCGTTATTCTATGGAATAACATAGAATAAGGATTCCTATCAGCGGTAATATGAGAGCTTGCGAGCGTTTTCAGAGTCAGGGAAAGTGTCCATGTTTTAAAGCAATACGGCTTAGTTTGCTGGGAGCATACACGCTTTTCCTGCCCGGACACGCCCATGAGACTTTAGCCATCATGTTGTTGAATATGTTGTTGTATTATTGTGTTATTGTGTTAACCACTGGAGGAACCCTAGGGTACAATGGAACCCTGGTTGAGAAACCCTGGCCTGGAGCATGTTAAACCTGGATTGCCATATAGAGTGATCACAGTATAAACATGCACAATTACACTGGCTCAGTGAGCATGTGTATGACACAATGCGGGCACCCTCAATGGTGGTCTCAGGGTCTGCACTGGCCAGCGGCAGTCAATACATATGTAGCGGGGTGTTCAATTTACGGGAAGTGTCTGAGTGATAACCAGGCTCAGACACATTGAATTGATAGGATTCATGGACCATTTTTGTTCTCACGGGTTAATGCTGGTGATTAGTGATGAGCCGAACACCCCCGGGTTCGGTTCGCACCAGAACCCGCGAACGGACCGAAAGTTCGAACGAACATTAGAACCCTATTAAATACAATGGATGCGAACGTTCGAATTCTAAAGTGCTAATTATAACAACTATTATGCATGTTATTGTCATAAATAGGGTTTGGGAACCCGGGTTGTGCACCAGGGGACATGTATCAATGCAAAAAGAAGTTTTAAAAACGGTCGTTTTTCGGGAGCAGTCATTTTAATGATGCATAAAGTGAAAAAAAAAAAAGTCAAATATTCCTTTAAATATCGTACCTGGGGGGTGTCTAAAGTATGCCTGTGAAGTGCCACGTGTTTCCCGTGTTTAGAACTGTCCCTGCACAAAATGACACTTCTAAAGGAAAAAAAAGCCATTTAAAACTGCTTGCGGCTTTAATGTAATGTCTGGTCCCGGTAATATGGATGAAATTCTTTAAGAAAAATGGCATAGCTACCCCATGACCCCCCCCCTACCCCAGCCCATTACCAGCCCCTTTGGGTCTTGTATGGATATTAAGGGGAACCCCGCACATAAAATAAAAAAGGCCCTATATACTCTGAACAGCCGTATACAGGCGGTGCATACAAGACAGGGACTGTAGGTTTGTTCTTATGTAGAATGTGTTTGTAATTTTGAACAGGTACATTGTTGAAGTGTAGCTCCAGCCCAAAAATCTATTTTTAAACTTTTTGGGAAACATAGGTAAGGGTTATCACCCCTGTAACATTTGTTTTGCTGTCTGTGCCCCTGTTCAGAACATTTCACCTCACTTTCCGTCCCAATGACAACTGTTTTTGAAATGTGGTGTTTTTCTTGAAACAAGGATTGCTGATAAAGCATCAGTACAGATGAGACCCCTTTCTCCCATATTTATTCTTACAGGAGAGAATTTTCCTTTCTAGGGGTAGATTTCCTCTCACTTCCTGTTGTCTTCTTTCGTTTGCAAGTAGGAGTCGTTTGTAAGTTGGATGTTTGAAAGTAGGGACCTGCCGTATATACTCTGCAGAAATAGGCCCCTTAGTTGTTGGTGTTGGCACAACACTGTAAGCACTCAGTTACTCTTGGTTGGTGCTGGAACGCCCTGCTGTCAACTATTATATCAGGAATTTTAATTACATATAATTGTTGAACAGTGGTAGTAAAAATTGGGGCTTTGATGGTGGTGCTGGTGCCACAACACTGTAAGCCCTGACAGTTACTCTTGGTGGGTGCAGCAATGGGCCCTGCTGTGAATTATTAGATCAAGAATTGTAATTACATGCCCCTTTTGAACAGGGGCTGAAAAATTGGGCCTTTCGTGGTGGTGGTGGTGGTGGCGTTGCCACAAGACTGTAAGCCCTCAGAGTTACTCTTGGTGGGTGCAGCAATGGACCCTGCTGTGAATTATTAGATCAAGAATTGTAATTGCATGCCCCTGTTGAACAGGGGCTGAAAAATTGGGCCTTAGGCACTGGTGGCACAACACTACAACCCCTCACAGATACTGTACTTGGAGCACAGCAATGAGCCCTGTTGCAAAGTATTGCTTCAAAAATTGTAATGACACGCCCCTGTTAAACAGGGGCTGAAAAATTGGGCCTTAGGCACTGGTGCCACAACACTCCAACCCCTCACAGATACTGTACTTGGAGCACAGCAATGAGCCCTATGGCAAATTATTGCTAAAAAAATTGTAATTACACGCCCCTGTAAAACAGGGGCTGAAAAATTGGGCCTTAGCCACTGGTGGCGGCACCCATAAACAAAAATGATCTTCCAAGCTATCATCATCAATCGTATCATTGAGGACTCGGAGGAGGAGGATAGCCAGTCAACATAACAGCACAGGCACTCAGCATCAGCATCAGTCTTGAAGGGATGTGACATGTTAAAATCAATTAGTCTGTTATATCAGCATCAGGTGTGTGGTAGCTGGTGGTGATCCAAGACTGGTTCATCTTGATGAAAGTCAGTCGATCAACCGAGTCGGTGGACAGGCGCACCCTGTGATCCGTGACAAATCCTCCAGCAGCACTGAATGTGCGTTCCGAAAGAACGCTGGATGCAGGACAGGCCAGTAGCTCAATTGCATACTGTGCAAGCTCTGGCCAGTGATCCATCCTCAAGACCCAGTAAGCCAGAGGATTTTCGGTGGGAAAGGTGTCCAAGTCTGACCTTGCCCCTAGATATTCCTGCACCATGTTTATCAGACGCTGGCGATGGTTGCTGGAACCGATCATACTTTGGGGCTGCGGACTAAAGAATTGTCTGAACGCATCGGTCAGACGGCCACCTTCCCCACCGCTCCTTCTTTGACTGGCCGAAGCCTCAGCAACTCGTTGTCCAGGACCAGGAGTTTGTAACCTCCCAGTCTCTGGGAACGTGTTGCACAGACCTTTCTGCAAGGCCTCCCGGAGTTGTCTCATCCTCTGCTCCCTCTGCGACGGTAACATAAGGTCCGCAACCTTACCCTTGTACCGTGGATCAAGGAGAGTGGCCAGCCAGTAATGGTCCCTCTCCTTGATCCGAAGAATACGAGGATCCTTCCGCAGACTTTGCAGGATCAGGGAGGCCATGCAGCGTAGGTTTGCTGAGGCATTCGCTCCGGAGTCCTCTGGGTCACTAAGGACGACATGATCCGCAGCCACCTCCTCCCAGCCACGTACAAGTCCACTGGTTTCTTGGGACTGTAAATCATCCCTAAAAGACTGCTGCTGATGATGCTGAGTGCCAGCCTCCACCTCCATGCTGACACAATCCTCCTCCTCCTCCTCCTCCTCCTCCTCCTCCTCTTCCTGTGCGATGGGTGGGACAGAAGGAACACTGTCTGGGTAAAGGGGGCCTTGAGAGGCAAGGAAGTCCTCCTCTTCCTGCCTCTGTTCTGCCTCAAGTGCCCTGTCCATTATTCCACGCAGCGTGTGCTCCAACAGGTGGACAAGAGGTACAGTGTCACTGATGCATGCACTGTCACTGCTCACCATCCTCGTGGCCTCCTCAAATGGTGCCAGGACAGTGCATGCATCCCTGATCATGCCCCACTGGCGTGGAGAAAAAAAACCAAGCTCCCCTGACCCTGTCCTGGTGCCGTAGTCGCACAGGTACTCATTGATGGCCCTCTGCTGCGTGTGCAGCCGCTGCAGCATGGCCAACGTTGAGTTCCACCTGGTGGGCATGTCACATATAAGGCGGTTCTTGGGCAGGTTCAACTCCTTTTGCAGCTCAGCCAGGCGAGCACTGGCATTATAAGATCTGCGGAAATGCACACAGACTTTCCTGGCCTGCCTCAGGACATCCTGTAAGCCCGGGTACCTGCCCAAGAACCGCTGCACCACCAGGTTAAGGACGTGAGCCACACAGGGCACATGGGTCAGTTGTCCCTGTCGGAGGGCGGAGAGGAGGTTGGTGCCATTGTCGCAAACCACCATTCCTGGCTTAAGCTGGCGTGGCGTCAACCAACTCTCGGCCTGGCCCTGCAGAGCAGACAGGACCTCTGCCCCAGTGTGGCTTCTGTCCCCCAAACACACCAGCGCAAGCACGGCATGGCATCTTTTTGCCTGCGTACTTGCGTAGCCCCGTGAACGGCTACGGAGCACCGCTGGTTCATAGGACAAACCACAGGAAGAGGCCATGGAGGAAGAAGAAGAGGAGGGGGTGGAGGAGAGAGGTGTGTCACAACCAGTAGTAGCATTTTGGAGGCGTGGCGGTGGGACAACCTCCAACACTACTGCACCTTGTCCTGCATCCTTCCCAGCTGCCAAAAGAGTGACCCAATGGGCCGTGAAAGAAAGGTAACGTCCCTGTCCATGCCTGCTGGACCATGAGTCAGCGGTAATATGCACCTTACCGCTGACCGCCCTGTCCAGCGAGGCCAAGACATTGCCTTCCACATGCCGGTAGAGAGCCGGAATAGCCTTCCGTGAGAAAAAGTGGCGTTTGGGAACCTGCCACTGAGGAACCGCACATTGCACAAACTCACGGAAGGGGGCCGAGTCTACCAACTGAAAAGGCAGCAGTTGAAGCGCTAGCAATTTAGCCAAGCTAGCATTCAACCGCTGGGCATGTGGATGGCTGGGAGTGAACTTCTTTCGACGGTCCAGCAGCTGGGGCAGGGAAATTTGCCTGCTAGAATCGGACGTCGGTGTACTGCTAGCAGAGTGGCCGCAAGTACTTGGCTGTGACACACCTAATTCTACACCTTCATTCCTCTCAGTGCATGTTTCAGAGAGGACTGAAGTTATAGTGGGGTTGGAGATCCCAGCTGATGCGGTGCAAGGAGAGGTCCGCTTTGTTCTTTGGTGTGGGTCTTTGAGGTAGGCTTGCCAACGAGCTGCATGGCAGGTCAACATATGTCTGGTCAGGCATGTGGTACCCAAGCGGCTGATGTTTTGGCCACGCGATATACGCTTGAGACATATGTTGCAAACAGCAGCTGTGCGATCTGATGCACTAGCCTCAAAAAAGGCCCACACCAAAGAACTTTTTGAATGACGGGCAGAGGCAGCGCCCTGCACAGGCGGAGCTCTGCGGTGTGATTCCGTCGGTGTACTGCCCTTACGCTGGCCACCAAAGGGCATCCTGCCTCGTTGGAGATGTGCCTCCTCCTCATCCTCCTCCTCCTCCTCTCTCCTATTAGGCACCCACGTGGAGTCAGTGACCTCATCATCCCCTCCCTCCTCATCACTGGAGCCAATCTGGCAGTATGCTGCAGCTGCTGGAACATGACTGCCAGATTGGTGTCCTTCTTGAGCATCCCCTCTGTCTGCTCTCACGCTACTGCCTTCCTCTAGCTGGGTTTCATCATCAGACCCTTCGAAACGCTGGGCATCCTCCTGGAGCATGTACCCAACACTGTGCTGAAACAGTTCGGGGGACTCCTCAGGAGGAGGACATGGTGGGTCTAGGGAAGGAGTGACTGATGATTTGTCTGACATTGATACCAGGGAAGACGACGCTTTGGCAGCTGCTTTTCCAGTACCCTGAGCCTGGGTGAGAGAGGATGAGGAGGAGGAGGAGGGCTTGGTCATCCACTCTACCAAGTCTTCGGCATGATGTGGCTCAACATGTCCAGCTGCCGAAAAGAAGGACAAGCGTGTCCCATGGCCATGTGCTGATGACAATGCACCGCGTCCACGACCAGCACTGTTGCCCCCAGACACAGAGCCTGCTTGCCCTCTTTTATTGCCTCCTGACTGTCTGCCTCTCCTTGTTTGCCTTCCAGACATTCTAATAGATGGCCTGCAGGGAGATGGGAAAAAAGCAATAAGGGCTACCTTCAGGTGTCCTTCTCTGTCCCTTGAAACAAGGACTTTCACAGTGAAAGAAACTGACACTCTCCCTACCTACAGTTTTCTGTCCCTAGAATAAATGTTTTTTTTAAGCACAATATAGCACAAGGACAATTCACTCACTGTCCTTACAGGTCCCTGGAAACAAGGACTTGCAGAGTGAAAGAAAAAAAACACTCTCCCTACCTACAGTTTTCTGTCCCTAGAAAAAATGTTTTTTTTAATCACAATATAGCACAAGAACAATTCACTCACTGTCCTTACAGGTCCCTGGAAACAAGGACTTGCAGAGTGAAATAAACTGACACTCTCCCTACCTACAGTTTTCTGTCCCTAGAAAAAATGTTTTTTTTAATCACAATATAGCACAAGAACAATTCACTCACTGTCCTTACAGGTCCCTGGAAACAAGGACTTGCAGAGTGAAATAAACTGACACTCTCCCTACCTACAGTTTTCTGTCCCTAGAATAAATGTTTTTTTTAAGCACAATATAGCACAAGGACAATTCACTCACTGTCCTTTCAGGTCCCTGGAAACAAGGACTTGCAGAGTGAAAGAAAAAAAACACTCTCCCTACCTACAGTTTTCTGTCCCTAGAAAAAATGTTTTTTTTAATCACAATATAGCACAAGGACAATTCACTCACTGTCCTTACAGGTCCCTGGAAACAAGGACTTGCAGAGTGAAAGAAAAAAAACACTCTCCCTACCTACAGTTTTCTGTCCCTAGAAAAAATGTTTTTTTTAATCACAATATAGCACAAGGACAATTCACTCACTGTCCTTACAGGTCCCTGGAAACAAGGACTTGCAGAGTGAAATAAACTGACACTCTCCCTACCTACAGTTTTCTGTCCCTAGAATAAATGTTTTTTTTAAGCACAATATAGCACAAGGACAATTCACTCACTGTCCTTACAGGTCCCTGAAAACAAGGACTTGCAGAGTGAAAGAAAAAAAACACTCTCCCTACCTACAGTTTTCTGTCCCTAGAAAAAATGTTTTTTTTTAATCACAATATAGCACAAGGACAATTCACTCACTGTCCTTACAGGTCCCTGGAAACAAGGACTTGCAGAGTGAAATAAACTGACACTCTCCCTACCTACAGTTTTCTGTCCCTAGAATAAATGTTTTTTTTAAGCACAATATAGCACAAGGACAATTCACTCACTGTCCTTACAGGTCCCTGGAAACAAGGACTTGCAGAGTGAAATAAACTGACACTCTCCCTACCTACAGTTTTCTGTCCCTAGAATAAATGTTTTTTTTAAGCACAATATAGCACAAGGACAATTCACTCACTGTCCTTACAGGTCCCTGGAAACAAGGACTTGCAGAGTGAAAGAAAAAAAAAACTCTCCCTACCTACAGTTTTCTGTCCCTAGAAAAAATGTTTTTTTTAATCACAATATAGCACAAGGACAATTCACTCACTGTCCTTACAGGTCCCTGGAAACAAGGACTTGCAGAGTGAAATAAACTGACACTCTCCCTACCTACAGTTTTCTGTCCCTAGAAAAAATGTTTTTTTTAATCACAATATAGCACAAGGACAATTCACTCACTGTCCTTACAGGTCCCTGGAAACAAGGACTTGCAGAGTGAAATAAACTGACACTCTCCCTACCTACAGTTTTCTGTCCCTAGAATAAATGTTTTTTTTAAGCACAATATAGCACAAGGACAATTCACTCACTGTCCTTACAGGTCCCTGGAAACAAGGACTTGCAGAGTGAAAGAAAAAAAACACTCTCCCTACCTACAGTTTTCTGTCCCTAGAAAAAATGTTTTTTTTAATCACAATATAGCACAAGGACAATTCACTCACTGTCCTTACAGGTCCCTGGAAACAAGGACTTGCAGAGTGAAATAAACTGACACTCTCCCTACCTACAGTTTTCTGTCCCTAGAATAAATGTTTTTTTTAAGCACAATATAGCACAAGGACAATTCACTCACTGTCCTTACAGGTCCCTGGAAACAAGGACTTGCAGAGTGAAAGAAAAAAAAAACTCTCCCTACCTACAGTTTTCTGTCCCTAGAAAAAATGTTTTTTTTAATCACAATATAGCACAAGGACAATTCACTCACTGTCCTTACAGGTCCCTGGAAACAAGGACTTGCAGAGTGAAATAAACTGACACTCTCCCTACCTACAGTTTTCTGTCCCTAGAAAAAATGTTTTTTTTAATCACAATATAGCACAAGGACAATTCACTCACTGTCCTTACAGGTCCCTGGAAACAAGGACTTGCAGAGTGAAATAAACTGACACTCTCCCTACCTACAGTTTTCTGTCCCTAGAATAAATGTTTTTTTTAAGCACAATATAGCACAAGGACAATTCACTCACTGTCCTTACAGGTCCCTGGAAACAAGGACTTGCAGAGTGAAAGAAAAAAAACACTCTCCCTACCTACAGTTTTCTGTCCCTAGAAAAAATGTTTTTTTTAATCACAATATAGCACAAGGACAATTCACTCACTGTCCTTACAGGTCCCTGGAAACAAGGACTTGCAGAGTGAAATAAACTGACACTCTCCCTACCTACAGTTTTCTGTCCCTAGAATAAATGTTTTTTTTAAGCACAATATAGCACAAGGACAATTCACTCACTGTCCTTACAGGTCCCTGGAAACAAGGACTTGCAGAGTGAAAAAAAAAAAACACTCTCCCTACCTACAGTTTTCTGTCCCTAGAAAAAATGTTTTTTTTTTAAGCACAATATAGCACAAGGACAATTCACTCACTGTCCTTCCAGGTCCCTGGAAACAAGGACTTGCAGAGTGAAAGAAACTGACACTCTCCCTACCTACAGTTTTCTGTCCCTAGAATAAATGTTTTTTTAAGCACAATATAGCACAAGGACAATTCACTCACTGTCCTTCCAGGTCCCTGGAAACAAGGACTTGCAGAGTGAAAGAAACTGACACTGTCCCTACCTACAGTTTTCTGTCCCTAGAATAAATGTTTTTTTTTAAGCACACTATAGCACAAGCACAAAACACACTGACACTCTCCCTACCTATCCTTCTCTTTCCCTAAACTAAAGGAATCCAGGTTAAGCAAGAAAGAAATAACAGTCACTGTCCCTGCCTATGCTGCTCTATCCCTGCTCCGGAACACACTACACTAGGCCGCCGTGCTGGCGGCCTTTTATAGTGTGGGGCGTGTACTAAACACCCTCAGCAATAATTGGCCACAGGCATCCTGCCTGTGGCCAATCATTGCTCTCCTCGCTGCCGGCGCTGTGATTGGCCAAGCATGCGGGGTCACAGTGCATGCTTGGCCAATCACAGCGCCTGGATGACACTGCGATGGCGTAGTGCATTGTGGGCCGTTCACGTCACTCGAATTTGGCGCGAACGGCCCAAATCGTTCGATCTTCGTCGAACGATCGAACAGCCGATGTTCGAGTCGAACGTATGTTCGACTCGAACACGAAGCTCATCCCTACTGGTGATGTGTTCCCTGTGGCTGGTGGGTGGCGCTGCCATTCTGGGCCAGGGTTGAACCGCGAACGCAGTGCTGTGCCTTTTGTGTCCCCTCTCGGCAGCTGTACAGTGGGGCAGGGAACCTGCTGTGCATGCCGGGAGAGGATATAAAAGGGGCAGACATCTTCTAAAAAGGGTCCGTCCACGCCCAGGCACCTTTGGCCTGGGTGTGTGTGGTTCGTCATCTCCGGGTGCCCTAGGCCCGGAGGCCTTGTTTCAGTTCCACCTCAGGCACCTTTAGCCTCGGGCATACCTCCCAACTGGCACGGATTGTGCGGGTTTTACCCGCAGAGGCTCCTCCTTCCCGCACTCCCGCGAGACTATCATGTTTCCCGCACAGCAGGAAACATGAAGAGAAGAAGAGGAGCAGCAGCAGCAGCAGGTGAGAGCCCCCCCCCGCGATCGGCGCACTAGTATGCCCCCCCCGATCGACGGCCCCCCGCCACGACCCAAACCACCCCCCCCCCCCCCCCCCCCCGCTTAAAAATTTTTTTTTTAAATGTTCCGGCGGCAACCATCACTTCTGTGGCAATTCCCGGGTTTTTTTGCCAATGTCCCGCACCCCCCCCCCGCTCAACAACTCTGGTTGGCAGGGGAGAGGGGACATCAGAATGTCCCGCGAAGGGACTTTACAAAGTTGGGAGGTATGGGTGAGGTACTATCTCACCGTTCCTGTTCGCCTGGACACAGCGGCCCAGTAGTTGCAGTAACCGCCCAGAGCCCGGCAGCCTTCGGCTGGGGTCCACAAGGGATCGAGGAGTCCAGGGTGCCGCACCCTAAGAGAAGGGAGGATCTGTTCCGAAGGACCGGTGCTGTGGACACGGTGAAGGAAGGGGTCTGTTGATTCTCTGGGGGGATGTCTTCTCCCTGAAAGGGGCTATGTTCTAGGAAGGAACCAAGGTTCATCAGGTCAGTGGCAGTGACTAGGGATGAGCCGAACACCCCCGGGTTCGGTTCGCACCAGAACCTTCGAACGGACCGAAAGTTCGCGCGAATTTTCGAACCCTATTCGTTATAATGGACGCGAACGTTCGAAATCAAAATTGCTAATTACAACGGCCAATATGCATGTTAATGTTATAAAACAGGTTTGGGGACCCGGGTCCTGCCCCAGGGGACATATATCAATGCAAAAAGAAATTTTAAAAACTAAAGTTTTTTCGGGAGCAGTCATTTTAATGATGCATAAAGTGAAAAAAAAAAAGTGAAATTTTCCTTTAAATACGGTACCTGTGGGGTGTCTAAAGTATGCCTGTGAAGTGGCATGTGTTTCCCGTGTTTAGAACTGTCCTTGCACAAAATGACATTTGTAAAGGAAAAAAAGAAACCATTTAAAACCACTTGCGGCTTTAATGTCATGTCTTGTCCTGGCCGCCATATGGCTGAAAATCCTTGAGAAAAATGGCATGGCTACCCCATCACCCCCCCCCCCCCACCCCAGCCCCTTTGGGTCTTGTATGGATACTAAGGGGGACCCCGCACCCAAAATAAAACCCTATACCTACAACCCTATATACTCTGAACAGCAGTATATAGGTGGTGCAAACAAGACATGGACTGTAGGTTTGTTCTTAAGTAGAATCTGAACAGGTACATTATGAAGTGTAGCTACATCCCAAAAAAATCAATTTTTAAGCTTTTTGGAGAACATAGGGAGGGGTTATCACCCCTGTAACATTTGCTGTCTTTGCACATCTGTTCAGAACATGTCACCTCACTTTCCGTCCCAATGACAAATGTTTTTGGAAAAGTGGGGTTTTAATTGAAACAAGGATTGGTGATAAAGCATCAGTAGAGAGGAGATACCTTTTTCCCAAATTAAATCTAACAGGATAGAATTTTCCTTCCTAGGGGTAGATTTCCTCTCACTTCCTGTTTTCTCTTGCCGTTTGCAAGTAGGAGTCGTTTGTAAGTTGGATGTTTGAAAGTAGGGGCCTGCCGTATATACTCTGCAGAAATTTGCCCTATTAGATGTTGGTGTAGCCACAAGACTGGTGGGCACAGGAATGGGCCCTGCTGTGAGTTAATAGATCAAGATTTGTACTTGCATGCACCTGTTGAACCGGGCAGAAAAATTGGGCCTTTGGTGGTGGTGGTGGTGGTGGTGGACGGTGTTGCCACAAGACTGTAAGCCCTCACAGTTACTCTTGGTGGGTGCAGGAATGGGCCCTGCTGTGAGTTATTAGATCAAGATTTGTAATTGCATGCACCTGTTGAACAGGGCAGAAAAATTGGGCCTTTGGTGGTGGTGGTGGTGGTGGACGGTGTTGCCACAAGACTGTAGGCCCTCATAGTTACTCTTGGTGGGCGCAGGAATGGGCCCTGCTGTGAACTATTAGATCAAGATTTGTAATTACACGCCCCTGTTAAACAGGGGCTGAAAAATTGTGCCTTAGGCATTGGTGCTGGTGCCACAACACTGCAACCCCTCACAGATACTGTACTTGGAGCACAGCAGTCACACCTGTTGCGAAGCATCTTTTTAAAAAATTGTAATTACACGCCCCTGTTATACAGGGGCTGAAAAATTGTGCCTTAGGCACTGGTGCTGGTGCCACAACACTGCAACCCCTCACAGATACTGTACTCTGAGCACAGCAATGAGACCTGTTGCAAAGCATTGCCTAAAAATTGTAATTACACGCCCCAACAGGGGCTGAAAAATTGTGCCTTAGGCACTGGTGCTGGTGCCACAACACTGCAACCCCTCACAGATACTGTACTCTGAGCACAGCAGTCACACCTGTTGCGAAGCATCTTTTTAAAAAATTGTAATTACACGCCCCTGTTATACAGGGGCTGAAAAATTGTGCCTTAGGCACTGGTGCTGGTGCCACAACACTGCAACCCCTCACAGATACTGTACTCTGAGCACAGCAATGAGACCTGTTGCAAAGCATTGCCTAAAAATTGTAATTACACGCCCCAACAGGGGCTGAAAAATTGTGCCTTAGGCACTGGTGCTGGTGCCACAACACTGCAACCCCTCACAGATACTGTACTCTGAGCACAGCAGTCACACCTGTTGCGAAGCATCTTTTTAAAAAATTGTAATTACACGCCCCTGTTATACAGGGGCTGAAAAATTGTGCCTTAGGCACTGGTGCTGGTGCCACAACACTGCAACCCCTCACAGATACTGTACTCTGAGCACAGCAATGAGACCTGTTGCAAAGCATTGCCTAAAAATTGTAATTACACGCCCCTGTTAAACAGGGGCTGAAAAATTGTGCCTTAGGCATTGGTGCTGGTGCCACAACACTGCAACCCCTCACAGATACTGTACTCTGAGCACAGCAGTCACACCTGTTGCGAAGCATCTTTTTAAAAAATTGTAATTACACGCCCCTGTTATACAGGGGCTGAAAAATTGTGCCTTAGGCACTGGTGTGGTGGCATGGATCATTGAGGAGGAGGAAGAGGATAGTCAGTGAACATAACAGGACAGTCACTCAGCATCAGCATAGGCAGTCTTGAAGGGATGTGACATTATAAATTATTCCGTTATATCCGCTTCAGGTGTCTGGTAGCTGGTGGTGATCCAAGACTGATTCATTTTTATGAAGGTCAGTCGATCAACCAAGTCGGTGGACAGGCGCACCCTATGATCGGTGACAAATCCTCCAGCAGCACTGAATGTGCGTTCGGAAAGAACGCTGGATGCAGGACAGGCCAGTAGCTCAATTGCATACTGTGCAAGCTCTGGCCAGTGATCCATCCTCAGGACCCAGTAAGCCAGAGGATTTTCGGTGGGAAAGGTGTCCAAGTCTGACCTTGCCCCTAGGTATTCCTGCACCATGTATATCAGACGCTGGCGATGGTTGCTGGAACCGATCATACCTTGGGGCTGCGGACTAAAAAATTGTCTGAACGCATCGGTCAGACGTCCACCTTCCCCACCGCTCCTTCTGCTACTGACCGAAGCCTCAGCAACTCGTCGTCCAGGACCAGGAGTTTGTAACCTCCCAGTTTCTGGGAACGCGTTGCACAGACCTTTCTGCAAGGCCTCCCTGAGATGTCTCATCCTCTGCTCCCTCTGCGACGGCAAGATAAGGTCCGCAACCTTACCCTTGTACCGTGGATCAAGGAGAGTGGCCAGCCAGTAATGGTCACTCTCCTTGATCCGAAGAACACGAGGATCCTTCCGCAGGCTTTGCAGGATCAGGGAGGCCATGCAGCGTAGGTTAGCTGAGGCATTCGGTCCGGAGTCTTCTGGGTCACTGAGGATGACATGATCGCCAGCCACCTCCTCCCAGCCACGTACAAGTCCACTGGTTTGTTGGGACTGTACATCATCCCTAAAAGACTGCTGCTGCTGATGCTGAGTGCCAGGCTCCACCTCCATGCTCACACAATCCTCCTCCTCCTCCTCCTCCTCCTCTTCCTGTGTGATGGGTGGGACAGAAGGAACATTGTCTGGATAAAGGGGGCCTTGAGAGACAAGGAAGTCCTCCTCTTCCTGCCTCTGTTCTGCCTCAAGTGCCCTGTCCATTATCCCACGCAGCGTATGCTCCAACAGGTGGACAAGAGGTACAGTGTCACTGATGCATGCACTGTCACTGCTCACCATCCTCGTGGCCTCCTCAAATGGTGAGAGGACAGTGCATGCATCCCTGATCATGCTCCACTGGCGTGGGGAAAAAAAGCCAAGCTCCCCTGACCCTGTCCTGGTGCCGTAGTCGCAAAGGTACTCATTGATGGCCCTCTGCTGCGTGTGCAGTCGCTGCAGCATGGCCAACGTTGAGTTCCACCTGGTGGGCATGTCACATATTAGGCGGTTCTTGGGCAGGTTCAGCTCCTTTTGCAGCTCAGTCAGCCGAGCACTGGCATTATAAGATCGGCGGAAATGCACACAGACTTTCCTGGCCTGCCTCAGGACATCCTGTAAGCCTGGGAACCTGCCCAAGAACCGCTGCACCACCAGGTTGAGGACGTGAGCCATACAGGGCACATGGGTGAGCTGCCCCTGTCGCAGGGCGGAGAGGAGGTTGGTGCCATTATCAGAAACGACCATTCCTGGCTTAAGCTGGCGTGGCGTCAACCACCTCTCGGCCTGCCCCTGCAGAGCTGCCAGAACCTCTGGCCCAGTGTGGCTCCTGTCCCCCAAACACACCAGCGCAAGCACGGCATGGCATCTTTTTGCCTGCGTACTCGCGTAGCCCCTTGTACGCCTACGGAGCACCGCTGGTTCCGAGGACAGAGCACTCGAAGAGGACATGGAGGAAGAAGAAGAGGAGGGGGTGGAGGAGAGAGGTGTGTCACAACCAGTAGTAGCATTTTGGAGGCGTGGTGGCGGAACAACCTCCAACACTACTGCACCTTGTCCTGCATCCCTCCCAGCTACCAATAGAGTGACCCAATGGGCCGTGAAAGAAAGATAACGTCCCTGTCCATGCCTGCTGGACCATGAGTCAGCGGTAATATGCACCTTACCGCTGACCGCCCTGTCCAGCGAGGCATGGACATTGCCTTCCACATGCCAGTAGAGAGACGGAATTGCCTTCCGTGAGAAAAAGTGGCGTTTGGGAACCTGCCACTGAGGAACCGCACATTGAACAAACTCACGGAAGGGGGCCGAGTCTATCAACTGAAAAGGCAGCAGTTGAAGTGCTAGCAATTTAGCCAAGCTAGCATTCAACCGCTGGGCATGTGGATGGCTGGGAGTATACTTCTTTCGACGGTCCAGCAGCTGGGGCAGGGAAATTTGCCTGCTACAATCGGACGTCGGTGTACTGCAAGTACTTGGTTGTGACACACCTAATTCTACACCTTCAGTCCTCTCAGAGCAGCTTTCAGAGAGGACTGAAGATATAGTGGGGATGGAGATCCCAGCTGATGAGGAGCAAGGAGAGGTCCGCTTTGTTCTTTGGTGTGGGTCTTTTATGTGTGCTTGCCAACGAGCTGCATGGCAGGTCGACATATGTCTGCTCATGCTTGTGGTGCCCAAGCGGCTGATGTTTTGGCCACGCGAGATACGCTTGAGACAAATATTGCAAATAGCAGTGGTGCGATCTGATGCACTCGTCTCAAAAAAGGCCCACACCAAAGAACTTTTGTGATAATGTGCAGAGGCAGCGCCCTGCACAGGCGGAGCTCTGCGGTGTGGTACAGTTGCTGTGCTGGCCTCTAGCTGGCCTCCAGGGGGCATCCTGCCTCGTTGGACATGTGACGCTGCATCCTCCTCCTCCTCCTCCTCTCTCCCTTCAGGCACCCACGTGGAGTCAGTGACCTCATCATCCCCTCCCTCTTCACCACTAGAGCAAACCTGGCAGTAAGCTGCAGCTGGTGGAACACTACTGCCAGATTGCTGTCCTTCAGCATCCCCTCTCTCTGCGCGCACACTACTGACTTCCTCAAGCTGGGTATCATCATCCGAGCCTTCGAATCGTTGGGCATCCTCCTGGAGCATGTACCCAACACTGTGCTCAAACAGTTCGGGGGACTCCTCAGGAGGACATGGTGGGTCTAGGGAAGGGGTGGCTGACGATGCCATTGAGTACGCGTTGGCAGCTGCTCTGCCAGTACCCTGAGCCTGGGTGAGAGAGGATGAGGAGGATGAGGAGGGCTTGGTCATCCATTCTACCAAGCCTTCGGCATGATGCGGCTCCACATGTCCAGCTGCCGAAAACAAAGACAAGCGTGTCCCATGGCCACGTGCTGATGACGATGCACGACCACGTCCACGGCCAGCACTGTTGTCTCTAGAAACAGAGCCTGCCTGCCCTGTGTTCTTGCCTCGGCACGCTCTGCCTCTCCTTGGCGGTCTTCCAGCCATTGTAGTCGGTAGTGTATATAGTATAAAAAATAGAACTCCTATGTGTGCTCACAACACACTGTAGGTCCTATGGGTGCTGACACTAACACACTATAGGTACTATGTGTGCTGCTGACAAGAAAATATAGGAGCTCTGTTTGCTGCCACTAACACACTAGAAGTCCTATGGGTGCTGCTGAGAAGAAAATATAGGAGCTCTGTTTGCTGCCACTAACACACTAGAAGTCCTATGGGTGCTGCTGAGAAGAAAATATAGGAGCTCTGTTTGCTGCCACTAACACACTAGAAGTCCTATGGGTGCTGCTGAGAAGAAAATATAGGAGCTCTGTGTGATGCCACTAACACACTAGAAGTCCTATGGGTGCTGCTGAGAAGAAAATATAGGAGCTCTGTTTGCTGCCACTAACACACTAGAAGTCCTATGGGTGCTGCTGAGAAGAAAATATAGGAGCTCTGTGTGATGCCACTAACACACTAGAAGTCCTATGGGTGCTGCTGAGAAGAAAATATAGGAGCTCTGTTTGCTGCCACTAACACACTAGAAGTCCTATGGGTGCTGCTGAGAAGAAAATATAGGAGCTCTGTTTGCTGCCACTAACACACTAGAAGTCCTATGGGTGCTGCTGAGAAGAAAATATAGGAGCTCTGTTTGCTGCCACTAACACACTAGAAGTCCTATGGGTGCTGCTGAGAAGAAAATATAGGAGCTCTGTGTGATGCCACTAACACACTAGAAGTCCTATGGGTGCTGCTGAGAAGAAAATATAGGAGCTCTGTTTGCTGCCACTAACACACTAGAAGTCCTATGGGTGCTGCTGAGAAGAAAATATAGGAGCTCTGTTTGCTGCCACTAACACACTAGAAGTCCTATGGGTGCTGTTGGGGTGCAATGCTGTGCTAACAGCACTGCGGTTGGTACTACTGCAATACTGTACTAACAGTAAGCACGCACCAGACTAATCCCCAGCAGCAGCTAATAACACACTAACTGTGCAATCAGCAGCAATGAACGATCAATGACTTAGGTAGCAATGGTTTAGCAAAGAAATAGCCAATGGTTTAGCAAAGAAGAGCAAATCTTTCAGTATCAAGCAAAGACAGAATCAGCAGACTAATCTCTCCTAAAGCCGGAACTCATGTGACCGGGGCCGATGGCGTGGCGGCCTTTTAAATGGTGGGGCGTGTACTAAAGCCCCTGAGCTGTAATTGGCTACAGGCGTCCTGCCTGTAGCCAATTATTGCTCTCCGAGTTTCGGGCGCTGTGATTGGCCAAGCATGCGGGGTCACAGTGCATGCTTGGCCAATCATCAGCCAGCAATGCACTGCGCCGGCCGCGCCGGCCGCAATGCATTGCGGGGCCGCTCACATCACACGAATGTGATGCGAACGGCCCAAATAGTTCTGGGCTCGACGAGCGAGCGAACGCCCGATGCTCGATTCGAACATGGGTTCGAATCGAGCACCGGGCCCATCCCTAGCAGTGACCTTGTTCGCCAGGTCAGTGGCAGTGACCTTATCCACAAGGTCTGTGGCAGAGACCAACTTCATGGTCTGTGGCAGAGACCATGCGCCACAACTGTTTGAGAAATCTGAACAGTCCTAAGAGTTTGAGCTATGTTTGTGCCTGGACCTCCTCCACACCTTAAGGGCTCTTTCACACGGGACGGATCAGTAATGATCCGCCCCGTGAAGCTCCGCTTGCTCAGCGGTGATCGCTCAGTTGATCCCCGCTGAGCCGGCGGATGACTGGGCGGTCCCCGCACACTGTGCAGGGACCGCCCTGTCAGAGTTCCGCTCTCCCCTATGGGGGGATTGGATGAACACGTACCGTCTGTCCGTGTTCATCCGATCCGCTCCGCCGACGGAAGGAAAAATAGGGGTTTCCTACGTCACACTTTGGCGGAGCGGATGTCAGCGGACATGTCACCGCTGACATCCGTGGCTCCATAGGGCTACAAGGAGCGTCCGTCAAGGTCCGCCTAAAAAACTGACAGGTGGACCTGAACGGACCCTCCGTGTGAAAGGGGCCTAAAGCTGTCCTGTGTCTTTGCTCCAACCTTTCTTCTATTCAAGAGACTATGGGGTTGATTTACTAAAACTTGAGAGTGCAAAATCTGGTGCAGCTGTGCATGACAGCCAATCAGCTTTTAACTTCAGCTTGTTCAATTAAGCTTTGACCAAGTAACCTGGAAACTGATTGGTTTCTATGCAGAGCTGCACCAGATTTTGCACTCTTCACTTTTGGTAAATCAAACCCTATGGGGGTTATTTACTAAAGGCAAATCCACTTTGCACTGAAAGTGCACTTGGAAGTGCAGTTGCTGTAGATCTGAGGGGGACATGCAAGGAAAATAATAAAAACAGCATTTTTGCTTGCACATGATTGGATGATAAAATCAGTAGAGCTTCCACTCGTTTCAGAGCTTCCCCTCAGATCTACAGCGATCTACAGTGACTGCACTTCCAAGTGCACTTGTAGTGCAGAGTGGATTTGCCTTTAGTAAATCAACCCCTATGTGTTGTGCAAGTGGAAAATAAAGATTGAGTTGGACTTTCAGCTGGTGTGGACATTTACGTTCCGAAGGAAGTCAAGGACTTGCATCTACACACTGTAGAGGTGAGAATCATACTCAGGAGTAGGGATGAGCTCGGTGTTCGAGTCGAACATCGGCTGTTCGATCGTTCGACGAAGATCGAACGATTTGGGCCGTTCGCGCCTAATTCGAGTGACGCGAACGGCCCACAATGCACTACGCCATCGCAGTGTCATCCAGGCGCTGTGATTGGCCAAGCATGCACTGTGACCCCGCATGCTTGGCCAATCACAGCGCCGGCAGCGAGGAGAGCAATGATTGGCCACAGGCAGGATGCCTGTGGCCAATTATTGCTGAGGGTGTTTAGTACACGCCCCACACTATAAAAGGCCGCCAGCACGGCGGCCTAGTGTAGTGTGTTCCGGAGCAGGGAAAGAGAAGCATAGGCAGGGACAGTGACATTTTTTTTTCTTGCTTAACCTGGATTCCTTTAGTTTAGGGAAAGAGAAGGATAGGTAGGGAGAGTGTCAGTGTGTTTTACTGTGCGAATCCTTGTTTCTAGGGACAGGGAAGGACAGTGAGGGAAATTCTCCTTGTGCTATAGTGTGCTAAAGCATTGATCATCAACCATCTTTAAAAAATCATTTTTTCTAGGGACAGAAAACTATAGGTAGGGAGAGTGTCAGTGTGTTTTACTGTGATAATCCTTGTTTCTAGGGACAGGGAAGGACAGTGAGGGAAATTCTCCTTGTGCTATAGTGTGCTAAAGCATTGATCATCAACCATCTTTAAAAAAACATTTTTTCTAGGGACAGAAAACTATAGGTAGGAAGAGTGTCAGTTTCTTTCACTGTGATAATCCTTGTTTCTAGGGACAGGGAAGGACAGTGAGGGAAATTCTCCTTGTGCTATAGTGTGCTAAAGCATTGATCATCAACCGTCTTTAAAAAAACATTTTTTCTAGGGACAGAAAACTATAGGTAGGAAGAGTGTCAGTTTCTTTCACTGTGATAATCCTTGTTTCTAGGGACAGGGAAGGACAGTGAGGGAAATTCTCCTTGTGCTATAGTGTGCTAAAGCATTGATCATCAACCGTCTTTAAAAAAACATTTTTTCTAGGGACAGAAAACTATAGGTAGGAAGAGTGTCAGTTTCTTTCACTGTGATAATCCTTGTTTCTAGGGACAGGGAAGGACAGTGAGGGAAATTCTCCTTGTGCTATAGTGTGCTAAAGCATTGATCATCAACCATCTTTAAAAAATCATTTTTTATAGGGACAGAAAACTATAGGTAGGGAGAGTGTCAGTGTGTTTTACTGTGATAATCCTTGTTTCTAGGGACAGGGAAGGACAGTGAGGGAAATTCTCCTTGTGCTATAGTGTGCTAAAGCATTGATCATCAACCATCTTTAAAAAAACATTTTTTCTAGGGACAGAAAACTATAGGTAGGAAGAGTGTCAGTTTCTTTCACTGTGATAATCCTTGTTTCTAGGGACAGGGAAGGACAGTGAGGGAAATTCTCCTTGTGCTATAGTGTGCTAAAGCATTGATCATCAACCGTCTTTAAAAAAACATTTTTTCTAGGGACAGAAAACTATAGGTAGGAAGAGTGTCAGTTTCTTTCACTGTGATAATCCTTGTTTCTAGGGACAGGGAAGGACAGTGAGGGAAATTCTCCTTGTGCTATAGTGTGCTAAAGCATTGATCATCAACCGTCTTTAAAAAAACATTTTTTCTAGGGACAGAAAACTATAGGTAGGAAGAGTGTCAGTTTCTTTCACTGTGATAATCCTTGTTTCTAGGGACAGGGAAGGACAGTGAGGGAAATTCTCCTTGTGCTATACTGTGCTAAAGCATTCCTCATCAACCATCTTTGAAATCCTTGTTTTTTGGACAGTCAGGGAAATTGTCGTTGTGCTATTCTGTGCAAAAGCAATCATCCTCAACCATATTTAGAAATCCTTAAGTAAAGGGACAGAGAAGGACACCTGAAGGTAGCCCTTATTGCTTTTTTCCCATCTCCCTGCAGGCCATCTATTAGAATGTCTGGAAGGCAAACAAGGAGAGGCAGACAGTCAGGAGGCAATAAAAGAGGGCAAGCAGGCTCTGTGTCTGGGGGCAACAGTGCTGGTCGTGGACGCGGTGCATTGTCATCAGCACATGGCCATGGGACACGCTTGTCCTTCTTTTCGGCAGCTGGACATGTTGAGCCACATCATGCCGAAGACTTGGTAGAGTGGATGACCAAGCCCTCCTCCTCCTCCTCATCCTCTCTCACCCAGGCTCAGGGTACTGGCAAAGCAGCTGCCAAAGCGTCCTCTTCCCTGGTATCAATGTCAGACTCATCATCAGTCACTCCTTCCCTAGACCCACCATGTCCTCCTCCTGAGGTGTCCCCCGAACTGTTTGAGCACAGTGTTGGGTACATGCTCCAGGAGGATGCCCAGCGTTTCGAAGGGTCTGATGATGAAACCCAGCTACAGGAAGGCAGTAGCGTGAGAGCAGACAGAGGGGATGCTCAAGAAGGACACCAATCTGGCCGTCATGTTCCAGCAGCTGCAGCATACTGCCAGATTGGCTCCAGTGATGAGGAGGGAGGGGATGATGAGGTCACTGACTCCACGTGGGTGCCTAATAGGAGAGAGGAGGAGGAGGAGGATGAGGAGGAGGCACATCTCCAACGAGGCAGGATGCCCTTTGGTGGCCAGCGTAAGGGCAGTACACCGACGGAATCACACCGCAGAGCTCCGCCTGTGCAGGGCGCTGCCCCTGCCCGTCATTCAAAAAGTTCTTTGGTGTGGGCCTTTTTTGAGGCTAGTGCATCAGATCGCACAGCTGCTGTTTGCAACATATGTCTCAAGCGTATATCGCGTGGCCAAAACATCAGCCGCTTGGGTACCACATGCCTGACCAGACATATGTTGACCTGCCATGCAGCTCGTTGGCAAGCCTACCTCAAAGACCCACACCAAAGAACAAAGCGGACCTCTCCTTGCACCGCATCAGCTGGGATCTCCAACCCCACTATAACTTCAGTCCTCTCTGAAACATGCACTGAGAGGAATGAAGGTGTAGAATTAGGTGTGTCACAGCCAAGTACTTGCGGCCACTCTGCTAGCAGTACACCGACGTCCGATTCTAGCAGGCAAATTTCCCTGCCCCAGCTGCTGGACCGTCGAAAGAAGTTCACTCCCAGCCATCCACATGCCCAGCGGTTGAATGCTAGCTTGGCTAAATTGCTAGCGCTTCAACTGCTGCCTTTTCAGTTGGTAGACTCGGCCCCCTTCCGTGAGTTTGTGCAATGTGCGGTTCCTCAGTGGCAGGTTCCCAAACGCCACTTTTTCTCACGGAAGGCTATTCCGGCTCTCTACCGGCATGTGGAAGGCAATGTCTTGGCCTCGCTGGACAGGGCGGTCAGCGGTAAGGTGCATATTACCGCTGACTCATGGTCCAGCAGGCATGGACAGGGACGTTACCTTTCTTTCACGGCCCATTGGGTCACTCTTTTGGCAGCTGGGAAGGATGCAGGACAAGGTGCAGTAGTGTTGGAGGTTGTTCCACCGCCACGCCTCCAAAATGCTACTACTGGTTGTGACACACCTCTCTCCTCCACCCCCTCCTCTTCTTCTTCCTCCATGGCCTCTTCCTGTGCTTTGTCCTCTGAACCAGCGGTGCTCCGTAGCCGTTCAAGGGGCTACGCAAGTACGCAGGCAAAAAGATGCCATGCCGTGCTTGCGCTGGTGTGTTTGGGGGACAGAAGCCACACTGGGGCAGAGGTCCTGTCTGCTCTGCAGGGCCAGGCCGAGAGGTGGTTGACACCACGCCAGCTTAAGCCAGGAATGGTGGTTTGCGACAATGGCACCAACCTCCTCTCCGCCCTCCGACAGGGACAACTGACCCATGTGCCCTGTGTGGCTCACGTCCTTAACCTGGTGGTGCAGCGGTTCTTGGGCAGGTACCCGGGCTTACAGGATGTCCTGAGGCAGGCCAGGAAAGTCTGTGTGCATTTCCGCAGATCTTATAATGCCAGTGCTCGCCTGGCTGAGCTGCAAAAGGAGTTGAACCTGCCCAAGAACCGCCTTATATGTGACATGCTCACCAGGTGGAACTCAACGTTGGCCATGCTGCAGCGGCTGCACACGCAGCAGAGGGCCATCAATGAGTACCTGTGCGACTACGGCACCAGGACAGGGTCAGGGGAGCTTGGTTTTTTTTCTCCACGCCAGTGGGGCATGATCAGGGATGCATGCACTGTCCTGGCACCATTTGAGGAGGCCACGAGGATGGTGAGCAGTGACAGTGCATGCATCAGTGACACTGTACCTCTTGTCCACCTGTTGGAGCACACGCTGCGTGGAATAATGGACAGGGCACTTGAGGCAGAACAGAGGCAGGAAGAGGAGGACTTCCTTGCCTCTCAAGGCCCCCTTTACCCAGACAGTGTTCCTTCTGTCCCACCCATCGCACAGGAAGAGGAGGAGGAAGAGGAGGAGGAGGAGGATTGTGTCAGCATGGAGGTGGAGGCTGGCACTCAGCATCATCAGCAGCAGTCTTTTAGGGATGATTTACAGTCCCAAGAAACCAGTGGACTTGTACGTGGCTGGGAGGAGGTGGCTGCGGATCATGTCGTCCTTAGTGACCCAGAGGACTCCGGAGCGAATGCCTCAGCAAACCTACGCTGCATGGCCTCCCTGATCCTGCAAAGTCTGCGGAAGGATCCTCGTATTCTTCGGATCAAGGAGAGGGACCATTACTGGCTGGCCACTCTTCTTGATCCACGGTACAAGGGTAAGGTTGCGGACCTTATGTTACCGTCGCAGAGGGAGCAGAGGATGAGACAACTCCGGGAGGCCTTGCAGAAAGGTCTGTGCAATGCGTTCCCAGAGACTGGGAGGTTACAAACTCCTGGTCCTGGACAACGAGTTGCTGAGGCTTCGGCCAGTCAAAGAAGGAGCGGTGGGGAAGGTGGCCGTCTGACCGATGCGTTCAGACAATTCTTTAGTCCGCAGCCCCAAAGTATGATCGGTTCCAGCAACCATCGCCAGCGTCTGATAAACATGGTGCAGGAATATCTAGGGGCAAGGTCAGACTTGGACACCTTCCCCACCGAAAATCCTCTGGCTTACTGGGTCTTGAGGATGGATCACTGGCCAGAGCTTGCACAGTATGCAATTGAGCTACTGGCCTGTCCTGCATCCAGCGTTCTTTCGGAACGCACATTCAGTGCTGCTGGAGGATTTGTCACGGATCACAGGGTGCGCCTGTCCACCGACTCGGTTGATCGACTGACTTTCATCAAGATGAACCAGTCTTGGATCACCACCAGCTACCACACACCTGATGCTGATATAACAGACTAATTGATTTTAACATGTCACATCCCTTCAAGACTGATGCTGATGCTGAGTGCCTGTGCTGTTATGTTGACTGGCTATCCTCCTCCTCCGAGTCCTCAATGATACGATTGATGATGATAGCTTGGAAGATCATTTTTGTTTATGGGTGCCGCCACCAGTGGCTAAGGCCCAATTTTTCAGCCCCTGTTTAACAGGGGCGTGTAATTACAATTTTTGAAGCAATAATTTGCCATAGGGCTCATTGCTGTGCTCCAAGTACAGTATCTGTGAGGGGTTGGAGTGTTGTGCCACCAGTGCCTAAGGCCCAATTTTTCAGCCCCTGTTTAACAGGGGCGTGTCATTACAATTTTTGAAGCAATACTTTGCAACAGGGCCCATTGCTGCACCCACCAAGAGTAACTCTGAGGGCTTACAGTGTTGTGGCAACGCCACCACCACCACCACCATGAAAGGCCCAATTTTTCAGCCCCTGTTCAAAAGGGGCATGTAATTACAATTCTTGATCTAATAATTCACAGCAGGGCCCATTCCTGCACCCACCAAGAGTAACTCTGAGGGCTTACAGTGTTGTGGCAACACCACCACCACCACCACCACCACGAAAGGCCCAATTTTTCAGCCCCTGTTCAACAGGGGCATGCAATTACAATTCTTGATCTAATAATTCACAGCAGGGCCCATTGCTGCACCCACCAAGAGTAACTGTCAGGGCTTACAGTGTTGTGGCACCAGCACCACCATCAAAGGCCCAATTTTTACTACCACTGTTCAACAATTATATGTAATTAAAATTCCTGATATAATAGTTGACAGCAGGGCGTTCCAGCACCAACCAAGAGTAACTGTGAGTGCTTACAGTGTTGTGCCAACACCAACAACTAAGGGGCCTATTTCTGCAGAGTATATACGGCAGGTCCCTACTTTCAAACATCCAACTTACAAACGACTCCTACTTGCAAACGCAAGAAGACAACAGGAAGTGAGAGGAAATCTACCCCTTGGAAGGAAAATTCTCTCCTGTAAGAATTAATATGGGAGAAAGGTGTCTCCTCTGTACTGATGCTTTATCAGCAATCCTTGTTTCAAGAAAAACACCACATTTCAAAAACAGTTGTCATTGGGACGGAAAGTGAGGTGAAATGTTCTGAACAGGGGCACAGACAGCAAAACAAATGTTACAGGGGTGATAACCCTTACCTATGTTTTCCAAAAAGTTTAAAAATAGATTTTTGGGCTGGAGCTACAGTTAAACAATGTACCTGTTCAAAATTACAAACAGATTCTACATAAGAACAAACCTACAGTCCCTGTCTTGTATGCACCGCCTGTATACGGCTGTTCAGAGTATTTAGGGCCTTTTTTATTTTATGTGCGGGGTTCCCCTTAATATCCATACAAGACCCAAAGGGGCTGGTAATGGGCTGGGGTAGGGGGGGGGGGGGGGTCATGGGGTAGCTATGCCATTTTTCTTAAAGATTTTCATCCATATTACCGGGACCAGACATTACATTAAAGCCGCAAGCAGTTTTAAATGGCTTTTTTTTCCTTTAGAAGTGTCATTTTGTGCAGGGACAGTTCTAAACACGGGAAACCCGTGGCACTTCACAGGCATACTTTAGACACCCCCCAGGTACGATATTTAAAGGAATATTTGACTTTTTTTTTTTCACTTTATGCATCATTAAAATGACTGCTCCCGAAAAACGACCGTTTTTAAAACTTCTTTTTGCATTGATACATGTCCCCTGGTGCAGAACCCGGGTTCCCAAACCCTTTTTAGGACAATAACATGCATAATAGTCGTTATAATTAGCACTTTAGAATTCGAACGTTCGCATCCATTGTATTTAATAGGGTTCTAATGTTCGTACGAACTTTCGGTCCGTTCGCGGGTTCTGGTGCGAACCGAACCCGGGGGTGTTCGGCTCATCACTACTCAGGAGGACTTTATACTCCGGCTGCAGACAAGGCCCAAAATCAACACCGCCTAACCTCATAACACAGGAGGGTACGGGCTTGTGGTGCGGTGTGAGAGGAGCCGAAACAGACAAGGAAGAGGGGGTCTGTGTGCTACACATATGCAATCTTTTCTCAGCTTGTTGTAAGCTGGGTCTGTTGATGGTCACCTTATTTCTATAGTTATCTAAGGGAAAGGGCTATTGTGATCAACAAGTGCAGCACTCAATGTATGGCTTTCCCCTGTCAAGAAAAACGTTAAAAGAAAAAAAAAAAGACAGCAGTATGAAATGAAGCTTGTGGGATCAGAAAACATTCACAGGGATGTTCTTCCCCTGCAAGAAACTGCCCCCCCAAGCTGGACGGGAGTCTTTGTGCTGGGAAATGGCACTTTTCAAGCATGGAGTTTCCGCTGACATGGCCATAGATTGTGTGTCTTTCTTGTGCTGCCGCAAAGGAGGGGCTGCACACAGTCTCACACAAAGCTGGATGTAATAATGAGATGCTGACGCTTAGATTGCTCACAGAAAAAAGATGCTGTTGTTGGGAGCAGCCATTGGAAATGTAATGTCACTCTCCAGGAATAAGGAGGCTGTCCAATAAAAGGAGTGGCTGGAGGAGACTTTGTGAAGCATCGGCTATCAGCCTCTTGATGGAATCTGCTGAGCTGGATAAGTGTGGCTGAAAATCTGAGGTGGGGCTTTTGGTAGAGCGTGCGCTATCATTTGTATAATAACGATCATTACTCAGCATGGAAAACAGTACTGAAATAATACCCCGGCGTACACAATCATTAAAAAAACATGAAGTCACATTACACTCACCGTCCACTTTATTAGGTACACCTATTCAGTTGCTTGGTAACACAAATTGCTAATCAGCCAATCACATGGCAGCAACTCAATGCATTTAGGCATCTAGATGTGGTGAAGACAACTTGCTGAAGTTCAAACCGAGCATCAGAATGGGGAAAGAAAGGGGATTTAAAGCGGAAGTAAACCAATCGATTTAACAGTTTCAAAAAGCAAATTCCCGGCATGCCAACTGTCACATTGGTTGTGCTCTCCACCAAACTGTCAAACCATCCAATGGCTGGTGTCATAACTGATCACATGTGCAGCAACATGGCAGTTGTATATTAAACAGAGGCCAAGATGGCAGCTTCCTTGCCTGAAAATGATAGGAGGGTTTACTTCCACTTTAAGTGACTTTAAATGTGGCATGATTGTTGGTGCCAGACGGGTTGGTCTGAATATTTCAAAAACTGCTGATCTACTGGGATTTTCACACACCACCATCTCTGGGGTTTACAGAGGATGGTCCGAAAAAGAGAAAATATCCAGTGAGTGGCAGTTGTGTGGACCAAAATGCCTTGTTGATGTCAGAGGTCAGAGGAGAATAGACTGGTTCGAGATGATAGAAAACACAACAGTAAGGCCTCGTACACACGACCGATTTTCTCGGCAAGAACCAGCAAGAAACTTGCTGGCAGAGATGTCTTGCCGAGTAAATCGGTCGTGTGTACGCTGCTATCGGGTTTCTCGTCGAGAAAACCGACAAGAAACCTCGACGAGAAAATAGAGAACCTGCTCTCTATTTTCTCGTCGAGATTCTCCTCGGCATGTTTCTCGACGAGAAAAGTGAGTGTGTGTACACTTACCTGTCCTCCCGGAAGCCCGCGCATGTTCGAAATGAATTCGACGCATGCGCGGTAGCTTCCTAGGCATACGTAGGGTATACCAAGATGGCGGCGAAGGCATCGAATGTGACGAGCGCATGCTCGACGTAGTCGATGACGTCACCGCGTACACTCCTTTGAAAGAACCGCGGGTTCTTTGAAACGAGCGTGTGTACACTCGGCCGGGACAAGTTTCTTGTCCAAGAATCTCGTCGAAAAAAACGACATGTTTTTTTCAACGAGAATCTCGGCCGTGTGTACGAGGCCTGACTCAAATAACCACTTGTTACAACCAAGGTATGCAGAATACCATCTCTGAAAGCACAACACAAGGAACCTGAAAGCAGATGGGCTACAGCAGCAGTAGACCACACCCGGTGCCACTCCTGTCACCTAAGAACAGGGAAATGAGGCTACAATTCACACAGGTTTACCAAAATTTGACAATAGAAGATTGGAAAAACGTTGCCTGGTCTGACGAGTCTTGATTTCAGCTGCAACATTCAGATCTGGTAGGGTCAGAATTTGGTGTAAACAACATGAAAAGCATATGAAAAGAGAAAATGGGCTGTGGGACTTTAAATGAGGCATGGATGGGCGTAGGAAAAAGTCTAGGATATCAAGAATGAGTAGACATCACTGTCCCGTTGGGGAATAGTCTGTAGCCATATATACATGCTGCATAGTCAGTCTAAAGAATGGAGATCAAGGCATGGATATAAATATAAAAATGTATTGTATCATGGTAAAAGTACACATGGATCATGCAAACAAAGGCATAGTATAAATAGGGGTTATCACAAAAACATGATCAAAATTCACTGTTGAGACATGGCTGAAGCAAGTAATGACAGTTAAATGGACATACAGAAACAGTGAAAATGATTATCCGGTTAAAAAGTCAAGAATACACTTAATAGATTCATAGTTGGGCAAGCTTTACTTGACATGCCAGAGCATGGACTCATGGATGGGCATGGGGAAAAGGGTCTAAGATATCAAAAATTGGTAAACATCACTGTCCCGTTGGGGAGTGGTCTGTAGCCAGGTATACATGCTGCATAGTCAGTCTAAAGAATGGAGATCTGTATCATGGTAAAAGTACACATAGATCATGCAAACTTCACAGACATCCATCTGATGAGAGGTTCCAGTTTCTCTCTTTCTCTACACTTCAAGCATTCTGCCCTTGCACCCTGTCTGTGCCTCTCCGTCAGTTTGGTGCTGTGCCGTGGCTGTCCGGGTTTCTCCTTGATGGATGTCCCATGCCATCTTCTCTTTGACTCTCCTCTTGATCGAGTGGTCGTTGAAGTGTTTATTGGGGGGCCTTCCCCGCCTCAGCCCCGGGTGAGACACTGTATCCAGGACCACCATTCTACGCCATATTTCAAATGCTTGGGACAACCCCATTCCGGGTTTTGCCATTGTCAAATGACATGCACCCCACTCCTGATGACTGGCTTTAAACGCCAAGAAACGCGTCGAGTCCATGCTCAGGGATGCCAAGTAAAGCCTGCCCAACTACGAATTTACAAAGTGTATTCTTGACATTTTAATTGGATAATTAATTTCACTGTTTCTGTATGTCCATTTAACTGTCACTACTTGCTCCAGCCATGTCTCAACAATGAATTGCGATTATGTCTATGTGATAACTTCTATTTACATTATGCCTTTGTTTGCATGATCTATGTGTACTTTTACCATGATACAGATCTCCATTCTTTAGACTGACTATGCAGCATGTATACCTGGCTACAGACCACTCCCCAACGGGACAGTGATGTTTACCAATTTTTGATATCTTAGACCCTTTTCCCCATGCCCATCCATGAGTCCATGCTCTGGCATGTCAAGTAAAGCTTGCCCAACTATGAATCTATTAAGTGTATTCTTGACTTTTTAACCGGATAATCATTTTCACTGTTTCTGTATGTCCATTTAACTGTCATTACTTGCTTCAGCCATGTCTCAACAGTGAATTTTGATCATGTTTTTGTGATAACCCCTATTTATACTATGCCTTTGTTTGCATGATCCATGTGTACTTTTACCATGATACAATACATTTTTATATTTATATCCATGCCTTGATCTCCATTCTTTAGACTGACTATGCAGCATGTATATATGGCTACAGACTATTCCCCAACGGGACAGTGATGTCTACTCATTCTTGATATCCTAGACTTTTTCCTACGCCCATCCATGCCTCATTTAAAGTCCCACAGCCCATTTTCTCTTTTCATTTTCAATGTACCAGGGATGGAGGCATGGGTATGGCATTTATGGGTCTCAATGGATCACCTGCCTTTTCTTAACATGAAAAGCATAGATCCCTCCTTCCTTGTATCGATGGTTCAGGTTGGTGGTGGTGTAATGGTGTGGGGGATATTTTCTTGGTACACTTTGAGCCCCTTAGTACCAATTGAACATCATTTAAACGTCACGGCCTACCTGAGCATCGTTGCTGACCATGTCCATCCCTTTATGACTACAGTGTACCCATCTTCTGATGGCTCCTTCCAGCAGGATAATGCACCATGTCACAAAGCTCAAATCATCTCACCACTGGTTTCTTGAACATAACAATGAGGTCACTGTACTCCAATGGCCTCCACAGTCACCAGATCTTAATCCAATAGAGCACCTTTTGGGATGTGGTGGAACGGAAGATTCACATCATGGATGTGCAGCCGACAAATCTGCAGCAACTGCGTGATGCTATTATATCAATATGGACTAAAATCACTGAGGAATGTTTCCAACACCTTGTTGAATCTATGCCACGAAGGATTAAGGCAGTTCTGAAAGCAAAAGGGTCCAACCCGGTACTAGCAAGGTGTACCTAATAAAGTGGCTGGTGAGTGTAGATGCAGTAGGAATTAGTCCAGTTTGATTTGCTGGGCTTCATAGCATTATTTTGGATAGCTGGAGATAAATATGGAATAAACGGACATGCAATATGCAAATTATATCAGTTTCCAGAAGAGCCAGGCACAATTTGCTTTGTGGGTGGCCCTGTGGGCCCCCTCCTGTCTAACATCCTTTGAGTGAAAAATTGACAGAGTTGGGTGGAAAAGTGTCAGCCAAACAGCGTCTGCATCCAACCAGATGTAGATGTGTTTGAGAATTCTAGAAGCCACTGCCAGCGGCTGTCAAAACACAATAGCCCAGAACGGGGAATAGACTACCTGTGCTCTTTAGCATGGCTGCAGGACTCTGTAAGGCCTCATTTACATTTGAGATTGGAGGACAGTAAAAACACACAGTTGAGATTTTTTTTTCTTACTGCCCCCCCCCCCCACCGCTCCTCCTGAAACTGCACATGCTGCGACCACGATGCAAAAATTATCCCTCCGTCACGTTCAGCAGGCAGTCCCACCCACTGCACACGACCCATTCAATATGCGGTTCTAGTGCAGGCTTTTAGGGGTTAAAACAGCCGGAGAGGAGGTGACATAATGTCTTCTCACTTCCTGTCAAACACCCTCTGAAGAGCGATCCCATGCAGATTGCTATTTAGAGGGCTAACACATATATAAACAAGCCCTTATATTGTTGTTCTCTAGGCTGCTGGCTGAATACAAAAAAACTCAAATCAGTGAATGGTAAGCCTTCTTATGGGTGGTATGATACAAATAAGAGAGAGAAAACTGGTAGGGCATGTATTTCTTTAGTTAAAGGGTTAATCCATGAATCATGATGATCTAATCTCAATGACTCTCTGAATATTCCTCTAGTATCCATTACAGCTCTGAATCCCTTGTGTCTAGAGTAACACCGATCTTCTAACATTGCCTGTCCTATAAACCACGCATGCTCAGCCTCTTTTATTATCTAGCCCTAAGTATGAACAAGCTGGAATACCCGGTTTTATTTTCCATTGTTCTCAGACCCCCAAAACATTATTCTTTATAGATATCTATCAGATAAAACATTTATTAGCTAAGGGCTCAATTCATTTATTGGATTTTACACCCAGGACATGAATGAGCTGCTGTAAACCTACCAGTCATTCTAGTTTATTAATGCTATAAAAGATAACAATAAAGCGGAGCTCCAGGCTCCCCCCCCCCCCCAAAAAAAATAATTAAAAGTCCCTCCCCCCCAAAAAAATTAAATAAATGTCAGCAGCTACAAATACACACCTCCCAACTTTCTGGGATGGGAATGAGGGACACCTATTAGCAAAAGTATGTAGGCATAGGACACACCCCTTGCCACACCCCTTAAAGTGGAAAGTAAACCCTCCTATCATTTTCAGGCAAGGAAGCTGCCATCTTGGCCTCTGTTTAATCTTCAACTGCCATGATGCTGCACATGTGATCAGTTATGACACCAGCCATTGGATGGTTTGACAGTTTGGTTGAGAGCACAACCATTGTGACAGTTGGCATGCCGGGAATGTAACTGCTTTTTGAAACTGTTAAATCGATGGGTTTACTTCCACTTTAAAGGAGAATTGTACAGAAAAACTATTGGTTAAATCCATATGTGCTTTATTTATCACTACTATTCCTTTATATTGGCTTCTGGGATTTTCAAATGCAGATGTAGCGGGGTGCTATATTTAAGGGAAGTATCTGAGTGGTAATCAGGCTCAGATACACAAATTGTTAGGGTTCATGGACCATTTCTGTCCCTGGAAGATAGTGTTGGCGTACAGTTCCCTGGGGCCTATAGGTGGCGCTGTTGCCATAGGCCCGGGTTGAACCACAGTACAGGGTTGTGCCTTTTCTTGTCCCCTCTCGACAGCAGTGCGGGGGGGCGGGGAACCTGCTGTGCCTGTCAGGAGAGGGTATAAAAAGGGGCGGCCATCTTCCAGGTTGGTCGTCGTCGGTCTGCGCCCAGGCACCTTAGGCCTGGGTGCGTGTGTGTGTCGCCTCCGGGTGCCCTAGGCCCTGAGGCGGAGCTGCTGTTCCATCCCAGACACCTTCAGTCTGGGGTGAGGTACTTAATAGGAGGCCCGGGGCCCAGCAACCTTCGGCTGGGGTCCGCTAAGGATCGAGAGCTCCCAGGGTACCGCCTTGCGAGGGACCCGTATCCAGGACGAGGAGGCCAGGGAGGTGACCCTTTCTGAAGACCCAGCGCAGAGTCGTGGTGACAGTGAGGGCCTCTGGTAACTCTCTGGAGGGACGTTTTTCTCTTTGACATGGGCCAAGTTCTCCAAGAAGGCAGTGCATGTTCTGTAGGTCATAGTGGCAGTGACTCTACGCACACCAGGTCAGTGGCAGTGACCAACCTCAACAAGTCAGTGGCAGTGACTTTCATATTCACTAGGTCTGTGGCAGAGATTGTGCACCAAACCTGTTCGTGCATATCAGAACAGTAAGAGAACCAAGATTAAGTTTGTGCCTGGACCTCCCTCCCACCTTATCTGACCTGTGTCTTGTCCCAACCTGTCTGCTCTTAAAGGGACTATTTATTATCCATGTGAAATAAATACAGAAGTTGGACTTTCAGTTGGTGTGGACAGTTACTTTACTGGGGAGAATTAAGGACTTGTCTCTGGCCAAGGCGGAAGCGAGATCAGCTCGGGAGGATTCTAACACTAGCCGCAGGCAGGCCCGAGAAAACGAATACCGCTCAACCTCCCCATCCAGGAGGGTACGGGCTGCTGATGCAGTGTGCCTCAGTCTTTCCTGTGGAGGAGCCAAGTTAAGAAAAGCAGGTAAAGTCTGGGGTTGGTGCGCTATACAGAAATTAAAAAAAATTAGATGAAAGGTTTAGCACTGGGAAATACTTTTTGAAAGATAAATACCGTATATACTCGAGTATAAGCCAAGTTTTTCAGCACATTTTCTGTGCTGAAAATGCCCCCCTCGGCTTATACTCGAGTCTGTGTCCATCTTCAAATTTGTGCACCTGATCCTGGCCAGCCGTAGGTCCCCTTAGCACACATGTAGCCCCACTCTTCCTCTACAAGTGTGCAAAGTTTGTTGTCCGGGGGACCTACGGCCGGGGAGCACCGATTTTTCAAGGCCGGGCACCCCTTCCATAGACTCCCATATTAAACGGTCATTTCCCCAGTGATTTTGGGGACCCGGTACCGGCCGGCCCATAGACTCCAATGTTAAATGTCAGTCTAGTCACACAGCGCCGGACATCAGGTAGGGAGATTGGGCACAGTGAGGCATGGGCACAGTGAGGCATGGGCACAGTGAGGTATGGGCACAGTGAGGCATGGGCACAGTAAGGCACAGAGAGGCATGCACATGGACACAGTGAGGCAAATTGAGGCACAGTGAGGGATGCAGATGGACACCCTAGGCTTATACTCGAGTCAATAAGTTTTGCCATTTTTTTGTGGTAAAATTAGGTGCCTCGGCTTATATTCGGGTCGGCTTATACTCGAGTATATACGGTAGTGTATTTTATATACAACTATACAGATCAGACCAAAATGAGGGACAAATGAGGAGGAAAGAGGGACAGAGGGACATTGCTCCAAATCAGGGACAGTCCCTCGAAATCCGAGACCGTTGGGAGCTATGCAAATACTGTAGCTGCTGACTTTTAATTTTAGGGCACTTAGCTGTCCAGGAATCCAGCAGTGTCTTCATCCGAGCTAATTTTTCAACTGGCTGTTGGGTCCTGGCGCTGCCATCTTGACTTAGGGAAAGCGGCAGGGAAACCTTGCGGCCTCACAGCTGGTTTCCTACTGCGCAAATCGCGCTGCGCTATGTGAATGGGCTGCAGGGAAAGGAAGGGGGGGGCTGGTCAAAACCAGGTACCTATTCCACAATCCCCCCAAAAGGTGGCAGCGAAGGGAGGGGGGGGGGGGGACAGACAAGCGAACTTCCCCTTTTGGGTGGAGCTCCACTTTAAGTGACACAGAGCAATAGAAAGCATTTCTGCAAGGAATTCCAAGTTAAACACTAACTGAATAGAACAGACTCAAACTACTTGTGCAGATCCAAATCTTAATTAACTGTCAGCTTTTGAGTAGGAAAGTTAATTAATAACCAGTATGTATGATTTTTTTATGGACCTTTAAAGGCATTGTATACTTTCAAATGGTTTGTTGTTTTAACTAGGTTTTAATGTACAGTGGAACCTTGGATTACGAGCATAATCCGTTCCAGGAGAATGCTTGTAATCCAAAGCACTCGCATTTTAAAGCGAGTTTCCCCATAGAAGTCAATAGATACGAAAATAATTTGTTCCGCATTGACTTCAATGGCAAGCAATACCGGATGTGGCCAGAGTTGGGGGTGCTGGAGAGCCTCGGAAATGCTCGGGGACAGCTCGGCTGACCTCGGAAACCCTCAGGAAAGGCTCGGAAACACCCGGAAACAGAGTATTTCCGAGTGTAGCGGCCTCACCCTCAACCCCTTCTTCATCGGTTACTCTGGCTCTGGTCTAGGGGTATCTTGGAGGGGAGAGCGAGGTGCGCTACGGCCCATGTCCTCTAGATTACAGCATGTAGAGGTGAAGGCCAGTATCTAGTTGTATTCGGGCCTGTGTATACGCTCAGAGCCAAGTCTGTTCTGCTGATAACCCCCCTTTGCTCCCAGTAATTGGAGTACCACACACTGAAAAGGTCCAACACTTATTTCTTCCATAACGGCAAACAAATAGTCCTTTGCAAGCAGACAGTTTGAGACCCATAGAACAGTTCAGTATTGGTGGGGAGTAGGTCAAGGCACAATCCTCAAAGAAAACTAAACCGTTGAGGTTTCACCAACGGTTGCTAAGCACAGTGGCTGTTAAATGGGATTTTTGGCTTCAGAGTCTCTTCCAGCGACTTTAGTGAACAGGAACTGGAGTTACCTTCGCTACGTTGCAGCCCCTGTTAGGGGGAAGACATCCCTCCAAGGGAGTTACCAGAGGCCCCGCCGTCACCGGGTTAATGCTGTACCGGACTATTCGGAAGGGTTACACTCCCCGGCCTCCTCACCTCAGATACGGGTCCCAACACCTTAGGGCCCCTCGTGGAACCCAGTCGAAGTTACTGGGCCCCAGGCTCCGGCAGTAGTACCTTAAGGTGCCTGAGATGGACTCCATCTCTTGGTCAGGGCACCTGGGCCCGGAACTCCGGAACGCCAGCACCCAGGCTGAAGGTGCCTGGGTGCGGCCGCGTCCTCCAACTCTGAACCCCAAGGTCAGGGCGTCCGCCCCTTTTATCTTCTCTCCCCCTGCGTCACAGTGGGTTCCCCGCCCCGCTGTACCAGTGCCAGGAAAGGACAAAAAAGGAGCAGTCTTGCGGTGCGGGTTCAACTCCAGCCCAGGGCGACAACGCCACCAGCAGGCCACAGGGAACCCTGCACCACCAGAGTCCTCCAAGAACCACAAAAAGAGATTCTCAGATTCCCTAACAATTAGTACATCTGGATTAAATAACCCAGATGCTTCCCTGCCAATTTAAATACCCGCTACACGAGTATTTCCGAATGGCTCCGAACCGTTCCGAATCGTTCAGAGTGTCACCCGCGCCCCCCGCACCTCTGACCAAATGCGGTACTGCACGCCCCATTAGCTTGAATTCTGCTTGTTTTGCGAGACAACACTCGCAGACCGAGTCAGAATGTTTTTTAAAAAGTTGCTCGTCTTTCAAAATGCTCGTTAACCGCGTTACTCGTAAACCAAGGTTCCACTGTAGTTACTTTCTAAGCATGTTTAAATTCACTTCCTGATGATTGACTCGCTACCTCTGCTGGAAATCTGTGTAAAATCCATTTTATCTGATCTGACCCATAAACATGATATTGTTGGATGATCTGGCTAAAACATACAGTATCTTGTCACAGCTCAACTCATCTCTTGCCAGCAATGAACTGCTAAGGCTATCAAGGAAATACTGCAGCTGTCAGAAAGTCTAGTGCATTGCAATTAACCCAAAGTACATAGAGCAAGGGTCTCAAACCTGCGGCCCTCCAGCTGTTGCGGAACTACAAGTCCCATCATGCCTCTGCCTATGGGAGTCCTGCTTGTAACTGTTTAGCCTTGCAATGCCCCATGGGAATTGTAGTTCTGCAACAGCTGGAGGGCCACCAGTTTGAGACCCCTGACATAGAGTCTACTTTCCATTAGTTAAGCTGGTCACACACTTGCAGATTTACGAACAAATGTACGAAAAATCGTATGAAAATTCTCATCAGTACATTCGAGGACTTGACAAATGTTGTTCGAAAGTACTTCATTGTTTTGCATCGAATGTAAATTCCCAAACGAAAATCACATTTGCTGTTAGAAATTAGTTCTTTAGAGAGAAAAATGTCCATCTTTCTCCTTTTAACCACTTGCTGCCTGCCCACAGTACGACGGCAGCTCCAGGCAAAGCAACATACAGGCAGACCTCCCAACATGCACGGATTCTGCGGGAACTTCACGCATGGACACTCAGTTCCCGCAGACCCGCGAGAGGATCTTATTTCCCGCAAGTTGGAGGAGAAGGAGGATCCCGGAAGACCCGCAGGCAGCACGGTAAGTCAGCCCCGCTCTGCTATCCTGATTATACTTCCGCGGAAGAAAGCAAACCCCCCCGCGCTCAACAACTCAGATCATAAGTTAGGTATGAATGAACCTCCGTCCTGCGGAAGCACCCTAACCCCCCCCCCCCCCCCCGCTCAACAACTTTAATGGGAGGGGGAAAAATGAGAACAAATGTCCCGCAGTGGACAGTTGAAAAGTTGGGAGGTATGTACAGGTACCTACATAGCAGCTTACTTCCTGGTTTTTAGGCGCACTGTGCGCACCCTCTGCTGATCTGGGCTGTGATAGGACACAGCATGAGTTTGTCAGCAGGTTTTACCCAATGATTCTGTCTGTATACCTGCTGATCGGCTGTGGCAATTCACAGAACAGACCTCTGTGTGGTTGTTAACAGAGCACACTGGACCTGGCCGGTTTCTTCCTCGCTGAACTCTTTTCTTTCAGGGAGAGAAGCCAGACAGATTCTGTGAGTACAAGCAACACTTAAGTAGGATGCACTGTATTTCCTATGATCGTCAGCTCCATCTGATAGCCATAATGTGATATTTTCCTGTTTCACACTATTCTTATGAATGAATAACACATTTTCCCAGAAGAGAAAATAGACTAGAAATGTTTGATTTTGCTGGTATTCGCACAGAATGTACGTGTGGTTTGCAGGACAAATAGCTCAGCAAATATTTTATAAATACACCACTTAAATTGCAAGTACAAATACTTGTATGAAAAGGCATTAAACAATAATATCCACCCGGTGGCGTAAACGAGTGACCCTGCCCCCCCCTCTGATGTCACGTGGCGTCAGAGGGTGGCGGGGTCACCGGTTTACATCACCGGGTGGCCCCGCCCTCAGCTATATAACAGCTGTCACCGAGAAGAAGCGTCACTCGGCGGGAGCCTCCCATGGAGGCGGAGCTGTTGTGTTTTTTTGGCTTTTTTTGGGGGTTTCTTTCGGCCCGTCAGACATGGCTCCCAAACAAAATTGTCCTTTTTTTTTTTCCACAAATAGAGCTTTCTTTTGGTGGTATTTGCTCACCTCTGCGGTTTTTATTTTTTGCGCTATAAATAAAAATAGAGCAACAATTTTGAAAAAAAAAATATTTTTTACTTTTTGCTATAATAAATATCCCCAAAAATATATAAAAAAACTTTTTTTTCCCCCTCAGGTTACATATTCTTCTACAAATTTTTGGTAAAAAAAATCGCAATAAGCGTTTATTGATTGGTTTACGCAAGTTATAGCATCTACAAAATAGGGGGTAGTTTTATGGCATTTTTATTAATATTTTTTTTTTTACTAGTAATGGCGGCGATCTGCGATTTTCATTATGACTGCGACTTTATGGTGGACACATCGGACACTTTTGACACATTTTTGGGACCATTGTCATTTTTACAGTGATCAGTGCTATAAAAATGCACTGATTACTGTAAAAATGACACTGACAGTGAAGATGTTAACCACTACGTGGCGCTGAAGGGGTTAAGTCAGTACTAGGGAGTGATTCTTACTGTTAGGGGTCGTGGCTACACGTGACATGTCACTGATGACCGTTCCCGATCACGGGGAACAGCCATCAGTAACATGTCACTAGGCAGAATAGGGGATTGCCTTGTTTGCAAAGGCATCCTCCTGTTCTGCCTTTGCCGACCGCAATCGCGGGCCGCCCAGGAACATCAAATTCCCGGGACCCGCAAACACGCTCACGAGGCGTGCAGCCGCTGGGCGGCAAATTTAAAGGGACGTACAGGTACGCCCATGTGCCTGCCCGTGCTATTGTGTCGACGTACGTCTGCGTGCAGGGCCGGATTTCCCACAAGGCCACCGAGGCCAGGCCTCGGGGCGGCAGTGGATGCACGGGTGGCGCACTATCATAGCCTCCGGCGGGCGGCGGCGCCGGCACTTGCTACTTTGCCTAGGCTGTGTGGAGGCGGCCGTGAGCGACAGGCGCGCACGCGGCGGCGTGCGATGACTTCCTGGAAAGGAGAAGAAAAATGTAAGTGGCGGAGCCTAATGCTCCGCCTACCCTCCTCTGCGCCGCCAGCATCATCTTCTCCCCCAGGCCAGGAGCGGGGGTCTCTGTGACCAGTGACGTGACTCGTGACGTGAGGAGAAGAGACGAGTCATGAGAAAAAGAAAGAGAACCCTACCCTCTCTGAGCGGCCGGCATCATATCTTCCAGGCCAGGAGCGGGGGTCTGAGACTGTGACGTCACCACCACCAGAAAAAGAAGGGGAACCCCCAGGCAGCAGCAGCCAGCAGGGATTACACACTGTGTGCAGCCTAGCAGGTACCTCTTGAAGATGATTGATGATCATGTTGTGCATGTGTGCGTGCGTGTGTGCGTGTGTGCCAGGCCCAAGCAGAAGCAAGCAGCCAGTTAAATATTATAGTGCTAAATATGGATTATATAAATATGCATAGCAGCCATAGATATCATAAACAAAGTGTAATAAAGTGATTTGTGCAACAGGCTCATTAAAGGGGTTGTAAAGGCAATTTTTTTCTTTTTAAAAAATAACAAACGTGTTATACTTACCTCCACTGTGCAGCTCATTTTGCACAGTGTAGCCCTGAACCTGGTCTTCTGGGGTCCCTCGGCGGCTGTCTCAGCTCCGCAAGAACTAACCCCCTTTATGCAAGCTCTTTCTTTCTTGCGGGCGCGCTGCCGTGATACAGCCGGCCCCTGTGTGTGTGTGTTGGGGGGGGGGGCGGCATTGAAGGACCTGGCCTTGGGGTGGCAAAGGGAGTAAATCCGAGCCTGTCTGCGTGTAGCGGTCGGCAAGTGGTTAATAAAGGACTTGTCCCGAAGTGTCTCCTGTCTTTTCTACTATTTTTGACACTTTTTTTGTGAATTGGTAGGTCCTTACCAATTCACATAGGAGGAGGGCCGGGATCTAGGGGTCCCCTTTTTAAAGGGGGCTTCCAGATTCCGATAAGCCCCCTGCCCGCAGACCCCCACAACCTCCGGACAAGGGTTGTGGGGATGAGGCCCTTGTCCCCATCAACATGGAAACAAGGTGTTTTGGGGGCAACTCCAAAGCACCCTGCTCATGTTGAGGGCATGTGGCCTGGCATGGTTCAGGAGGGAGGGCCACTCTCTCGTCCTCTCCTCTTTTCCTGTGGCCTGCCAGGTTGCGTGCTCGGATAAGGGTCTGGTATGGATTTTGGGGGGACCCCTACGCCATTTTTGTTTTATATTTTGCCCCAGGTTTCCCCTTAAAATCCATACCAGACCTGAAGAGTCTGGTATGGATTTTGGGAGGGACCCCTACGCAATTTTTTTTTATTTGGCGCAGGGTTCCCCTTAATATCCATACCAGTCCTGAAGGGCCTGGTATGGATTTTGGGGGGACCCCCATGCAATTTTTTTTACATTTTGGTTCAGGGGGGCCCATACCATTTTTTCAATGAGTTTTATCTATATTGCCGAGACCCGACAATTCATTACAGCCGCGATCAGTTTTAAATGACTTTTCTTCCTTTTGAAATTTCATTTTACTGCGGGACTGTTCAAAACACGGGGAAATGTGCTACTTTACAGGCATACTATAGACACCCCCCAAGCACGATATTTAAAGGAATATTTCATTTTTATTGTTTCACTTTAAGCATGATTAAAATCACTGCTCCCGAATAAACTGCAGTTTTCAAAACTTTTTTTTGCATTGATACATGTTCCCTGGGGCAGGACCCGGGTCCCCAAACACTTTTTATGACAAATTGACAATAACTTGCATATAAGCCTTTAAAATTAGCACTTTCGGTTTTTCATGTTAGTGTCCCAAAGACTTATAGACGGTGTTCTGCAGCTTTCAAATTTGCCGCGAACGCCGCATAATGTTCGCTGTTTTGGCGAACAGGTGAACACCCAATGTTCGAGTCGAACGTAAATCGGGCTCATCCCTATTTTCCACTTTTGCCTGGAGTATTCCTTTAAACGTGGTAAATTATGTCATCTGCTCTACTGAGCGCATATGATAGGCAGTGTAATTGGAATCTGAATGATGTCACCTTCTGGAAGCAGTAAAGTCACACATATTGTAAGATCTTTTTCAGCTGACACTATAAGCTAGCTGAATATTGTTCTGGAAAACATTGCGGCAATGTAGGTCTCTGGGTCTCACTATACTGGTACTATTTGTCCTTTTAATGTAGTTCACAGGAATCTGAAAACTAAAAATGATGTTATTATTTCCAAAGTGTCATTCCTGATTAAAACTCAATGTAAAACAAATATGTTCTGTTACAGGAATATAATTGTGGAAATTGTGAGTTGTCAGGAAGTTCTGGACAGTAATCAAATAATAGAACTGGAGGCTGCACAGCTAATAAGTAGCAACTGAAGGCAAAACGTGAAATTAATGAGTGAATCGTTCATATGCTCCACCGGTAAAAGGGCTCATTCACATGGACGAAGAAAACACTGCATTCAGATGTGTACAGTGTATCATTTTGTATGCAACTGAACGCAGCACTAATGAAGCCTAAGGCCTAAATGTTTGGCGCTGTAGAAGAAAAGTGGAGCACAAGTCCATCTAGATTTTTTAATTAATCCGTAATTAATGATGTATCCATGTAAACAATTGTTATCGGCTTACAGTGTATAGTGGCTCTATCAGCTGCTGCTCATGGCCGATGTGTAATGTGGAGAGGCAACCCCAGGTCACGGTGTGTATTGGCACCTTCAGCCTGGTTTTTGCAAAGACAGGCATGATAATTGCACACCTGTGGGCTGGGTTTATATTCCCCTCAGGAAGAGAGCTCAGGTCTACAGAGAATACAGAGTCCCACCTGTGACAGCCTTTATTAATACCTTATATCCAACAGGCATAAAATAGGTAAAATCACCCATGTAGCTTAGTATTAGGAAAAAAAATCATAATCAACTCTTGATTTTGCAGTACTATTACAATGTATTCCCTAATGCCCCATACACACGATTCGAAAATCAGATCATCCGACTTTTTTCGTTTACTAGTTGCAAGTAGAAATTGAATAGGTTACTAAAGTCATGAAAATTCTAGTACGACAGAATAAAAAAATCGGAAGTGATGTCATGTGTTGTAATGTATTTGTGTTTTATTTTCGGACGACAATTGTACTGACTAAACGAAAATCGTACGATTAGGTATCGTACGAGGAAAATTTTCATGCATGTCCGATAAAATAATATTGGATGAACTGTCATGATCGGCTCTCGAAGCTCTGTACTAACGATCCGATTATTGTACGATTCTTCCTCGGACGACATTTTTCGTACGATATTCGGAGCGTGTGTACGGGCCATAGGTCTAAACCAGGGGGTCTCCAAACTTTTCAAACCAAGGGCCAGTTTATTGTCCTTCAGACTTAAGGAGGGCCGGTTTGTGGCCAGCGGGGGCAGAAAATGTCCCGAGCCCAGCATGAATGAGAATAAATATGGCCTCAAGGTTGTTGGTCAGTAGGAGGAATAGTAGTGCCCCTATTAGTAAGAGGAATAGTATCCCATCATTGGTAAGGTATCAGTGGAAGAAATAGTGCCCCCTTGTTGGTGTCAGTGGGAGGAATAGTGCTCCAAGGGCCAGATAGAGGCTAGCAAAGGGCCACATCTGGCCCTCGGGCCACATTTTGGAGACCCCTGGTCTAAACGAAGGACAAAGACAGTTATTAGGATGTGGGAATAAGTCAGAAACTCAGCATCTAAAGCATGCTGAATATTTCAATAGAGCAGCAGCTGAGGGAAAAGGGATCCTTCTATCTTCATTAGAGAATTAAGTACAATGTAAAGCAGCTGAGAATTAACCCCATGTAGTTATTTTTAAAAATCACTTGTGAAAATATTATAGAGTACAAGTACAAAGCTGGATTTGTTTCAATTTTATGCCACGGGAATGAATAGAATAGTAGCTAGTTGAGTTCTACTACAGGACAAGGTAGTAAGTAAGAGGTTGATGGGAAGGGCTACTGAACAGTGGACACTCCTAGAAGTATTGGTCTCCCAGTAGACTTTGGAGGCAATTCCTCAATCTACAGAGCAGCATTTGAAAGTGTGGGCAGCAGGAAAAGTAAGGATTTACACTATTCTTTTTCAGGAAAAATTTAAAACGGAATTGAGTTCTGCTTTTTTTTTTTTCCAATGGGCCCCCAAGAGTTGTTAGCCATAATGGGCTAGTATGCTGTCAGCACTCTCACTGATCACAGGTTCTTCCATCTTCTCCCAGTCTTCCTTCCTGGGTTTGGTCTGTTCGGCTGCTTGAATGGCCAGTTATGTCAATCCCGTGCATGTAAACAGGAGTCACATTTTCATAGCACAGAGTGGTGCCATAAATATATGCTGAGCTGAGCATGCGTGGCTCGATATGCATTACCGCTGACAGGCAGGAAGGATCGATTGGATCACAATTGTTTTCTATGTGTCCTTGCAGTGACCTGCATGTCTTCCAGTGCTGTAAAATGCAGGTCACTGCAGTATGTGTGAACAGGACCTGAGTGACTCTATGATTGTTTGTTACATTGAATCATTTGCTGTATCTTTTTCAAAAATTATAATAAAAGACATGTTGTATAACTTTGTAATCAGAGGTCATACTTTGAAACAATAGGAATATTCCATAGAAAGGGATGGCTGTTGCATATGAATTTTGATGTTGTGAGTTTATCGCTTAGATTAGATTTAATATACAGTAAAACCTTGGATTGCGAGCATAATTTGTTCCAGAAACATGCTTGTAATCCAAAGCACTTGTATATCAAAGCAAATTTCCCCATAAGAAATAATGGAAACTCAAATGATTCGTTCCACAACCATTTATTCACAAATCCTCCAGTTTTTAATCCATATAAAAAGATTTTAGCAATGTGATAGGTTGTGTAACCATAAAATGTCCATCCACGAGGGGATTAGAAGCAAAATCCAACAGGAGCTACAGAGTATAAAAGAGAAGAGAGGCGCCTCTAAGTGTAGCAATATGTTGCGAAATGTTGTACCTCCATTAAATGTAACCATATTGCTACACTTAAGGCCCCTTTCACACTGGCGCGTTTTTCAGGCGGTTTAGCGCTAATATTAGCGCTGTTATACCGCCTGAAAATTCGTGCCCTGTATTCTTCAATGTGAAAGCCCGAAGGCTTTCACACTGAAGCGGTGCGCTAGCAGGACCGCTCCAAAAGTCCTGCTAGCCGCATCTTTACAGCGGTGAAGGAGCGGTGTGTTCACCGCTCCTTTACCGCGGCTGCCCATTGAAATCAATGGGACACCGCAGTATTAACCCTTTTTCGGCCGCTAGTGGGGGTTAAATTCACCCCGCTAGTGGCCGCATACCGCGGTGATAACGACGGTATAGCAGCGCTGAAAATCGCGCCGCTATACCGCCAGCGCACCTGCCCGCCCCAGTGTGAAAGGGGCCTAAGGCCCGTACACACGGTCAGACTTTTTGCCAACAAACTTCAAAATGAGCAAGTTTTTCAAAAAGTCCGACCGTGTGTACGCTCCATCGGACAAACTTTTTCAGTTTTCATCGGACAAAAGTTCGCTCTGCAAACGGACAAACTTTTCGGCAACAAAAGTGCGATGGTGCAAAGTCCTATCGTGTGTACAGAAATCCATCGGACTTTTGTCCGAAGTACAAATACGCATGCCCAGAACCAATGTTAAAATCAACCAACCATAGCAGAAGTTGACCAAAGGGTGGCGGTAAAGAGCAGAAAAACCACTTGATGTTGGGAAAGTTTTGGGAAAGTTTGCAGAAAAGTCTGAGCGTGTGTATGCTATGGGTGTGCCCAGCCAACTCCCTTCGGACAAAAATCCACGGAAAAGTTTGTCTGAAGTCCGACCGTGTGTATGAGGCTTTAGAGGCGCCTCTATTCTCTTTTATACTCAGTTGTGACATGACGTCGCTTGTATATCAAGTCAATTTTTTATTTTTTTTAAATTAGCTTGTCTTGCAAAACGCTTTCAAACCAAGTTACTCTCAAACCAAGGTTTTACTGTATTTTCTTATAACTTATTTCAAATAGTCTATTTTAATGATACTTTTCTCTGAGCTTTGATGAATGAAAATACTTTATTATCTTAACTAATGGCAAAGTTTTGACCAAATGAACAGGCCATAGCAGAAATTTTAAATTGCTCTTGTCCACAGAGTAAGTAAATGTAAGCTACCTGAAACAATTTGTGGTACCATAGTAAAAAAGTCGAGTTAGAAATTTTGAAGCAGAAATCCAGCCAAAGGATGAATAGCACATTAAACGATAAAATAACAAAATCATCTTTTGGTGGAGCTTTTTGAAAATCAGCTTCAATCCAGATTCCCTAACATTACTTTTTTCTGCCACCAGATGTCCTCAGGTTGATGGTTAGCATCATTCAACCCACTTCCTCTAAACCCAGGTCATCCTGGACCTGCCTGGCTTGTGACTGGACAGCGAAAGGAGAAGCAGAACAGTGAAGAACTCATCTTTCTGTCACTCTGCTTTCTCCTATAAGCATGCTTCATGTCAGCACATGATCTGATTGACTACTTGTGCTGCTTCTTTCTCTCACTCTACAGCTCTGGCAAACAGAGACTGCAAGAGGCTGATACCAGGTCGCATTCGGGGGCTTACACTGCTGACTAAGGATGAGCTCAGGTGTGTTCGCAGCTCCACGGGCCCACGCCCGCCAGGAAGCTTACACTGCACAGCGCTAATCATAGGCAGTGAGACATTTCCAGATCTGTGCAGCCATGGATCGGGAAATGTCTGACTGCCTGTGATTAGCACTGTGCAGTGTAAGCTTCCTGGCGGGAGCGGGCACGGGCATGTGGAGTTGCGAACACGTCTGAGCCCATCCTTACTGCTGACATTAAAAATGACATTTAATGATGTATTATTAATGATACAGAGCTTATATCTGCCTGAATTTTAGCTTTAACAGCCCTCTACACCACACGGAAGACTTTGTTGCATGCTTCTGTTCCTGTCAAAAACGCAAAACTCAGTGAATGTTAAATTAAAAAGGCAAGACATTTTTTTATAAAAAGAATGGGAAGTTCCCCCAATGGGGTTTTTTAGCAGCAAAATTCCAAAAATAATTTACAATGATGCATGTTAAAAATTTATTGTGTATAACATTTAAATACAATCCTAACAGGTTTATACTCCGGTAAAAAACATGTATATAAAAACACACAGAATTATTGACACAACATTGCCATACAGTTTTACATTTAGCATGCATCTGTATAAAATGCTGACGCGTTTCGATCCCAACGGATCTCTTCAGAGGATGGGTGGTTGGCTGTGGGAAATATATGTATTAAATTTCCATTCTCTACATGGGTGTATGCCCAATAGTAAAAAATATATATAGAGTGTATGATTACCAGTCAACTGTGTGTTAGAACCAATGCTTCCAACCGGAGTTCCATCACTAGTATCTCAAGGGGAATCAGCAGCCTCCCAGATACTCGACACCCAAAAGTAGGGCGCCACCAGGCGTGTGCGACCTACAAGGAGTCATATTGGAGGGGGAGAGACCCGAGAGGGGACACACACGGACGCACAGCCGGCACCTGTAATGAAACACCAAGGGCATCAATGTAGGATGCATCTGTGCTGCATCCATGTACACTGTGTGATTACTGAGTATTCAGTGGACAGACTAGAGATCAGCAGGGGTATATCCTTCAGTATATATTTGTATATATCAATGTACTTCTGTATGATATGTGACTAATAGGGTATGTTTGTCATATTCTAAACATAATAAATGGAATATAAAGGTTGTGAGAAAAATAATAATGAGGGTGATGTGCACTATGAATGAGATGGTGAAGGACAAAAACATGACAAATAGAGAGGGTGAATCTGTCAGGGAATTCCTGTAAGAGGTCCGGCTCACAGAAATGCGCATGCACACCGCATTCGCCGTAGAATGGTAACCAGGCGCGCACACTGCATGTTGGTGCCAGATGGACTATTTAACCATCTCAATACACCCTTACAACCTCTTCCTGCCCAGGCCACTTTGAATGACAATTGCGCGGTCATGCTACACTGTAACCATGTGAAATTTGAAAAAAAAAAAGTTTTTCTTAGTTTCTGTCAGTAAATTTTGTAAATAATAAATTTTTCTCCTTCACTGATGGGCACTGATGAGGCAGCACTGATAGGCTGCACTGATGAGGTGGCACTTATGGGTACTGATGAGGAGACACGAATATGCCGCACTTATGGGCACTGATAGGTGGCACTGATAGGCATTGATGGGCAGCAGTGATGGGCAGCACTGATAGCCAGCACTGACCGGCATCACTAATGGCCACTGATTGCTGCCACTTGTGGGCACTGATTGCTGGCAGTGGTGGGCACTCATGGGCACTTAATTGTAATCAGGGCACTGATGATCAGTGCCCTGATTACATTCCTAGATGTCCTTTGTGAGGAGATGCCGCTGATCGTCTCTCCTCTCCTCACACTCTGTCAGTGTGAGGCAAAGAGCGCCGATTAACGGCATCTCCGTGTATACATGTGACCGGCTGTGGTTGGACACAGCTGATCACATGGTTAAAGAGCCGCGGCTCTTTACAGAGATCAGGGTCGCGCCGTGTCCTAGCAACATGGCACGGCCATGAACGCCGCGCTGCCCACCCCTGTGGGCGCGCGAGAGTGGTCGTTCTGGGAAGCCATCATGTGACGTCCACCCAGAACGAGAGCCTCACCGCCCAGCCGTCATTTGACGGTGGGCGTGCGGCAAGTGGTTAAGGATGCTGCTGCCCGTGCTCAAGTGCGGACTGGTCTTCAGCTGTTAGTTGTGTCCTGTGTTCATCCAGTGTGTTTCCTTTGTTGCTGACCCGGCTTTCTCCTGACTTGATCTCGGATTCTGCTCTTGACTTGTCGCCAGTTCCTGTCCTGGCTTGTTCCTCACTTTGGCTCTGCTCATGATTTAGTACGTTACTGTCCGCCGTTGATGATCCTAGCTAATCCTGTGACCACGCTTATGTCTCTGATCTTGGCTTCCTGCCCTGTTCGAGTGCCTGCCTAGCTGTCTGCTGTTGCAGCTCTGTGTCCCACTGAGTGTTCCTGCTGCACGTCTGCTGAGAGCTCCAACCAGCCACACGTCCTGGGCCTGCAAATGCAAGTGGAGTGCCTCCTTAACCTCGGCTAGACTACCGAGGGCTGCTGTTCCTGACCTGATGGTTCACCAGTCTCCTAGGGACCACATATCCTGCTGCCAGTTCTCCTATCAACATCTGCTTGCACCCTCTGTTCCACTTTCAGTGGGGTCTAGGCTGAAGATACAAGCGAGGCCGACCTTGTCATTTCAGTCTTCTCTCAGGTACATGATCCTGCCCTCCCTAACGAGGGCCCAGACAAGCATAAAAACCTGATAAGGGTTCTAATCCCTCTCCACTCTATCCAAATTTTGTAAAAAAAGCTTTGAATTTATTTATACTATAAAATCAAACCCACACGACCTACACTTGTGTTTTTGCCTCCTTAGAATGTGTAAAGCTTTTATTAGTGTGGAGTGGCCCTACTTGTCCCGCTTACTGCAGCTTTGCGGTTTCGGCCCCTGTATGATAGGCTGGATATGCCCCCTTCTCTATACTGACCCAGAACCCATGCAAAGGCCCAAATTTCAGGCGCTTTTCCAAACCTGTCAGGGGTGCCTGTTATCCCCACTTTAATTTTGCCCTGGCTATAGAGCCTCTTGCTGTCCCCACAATAAAAGGGCGATTGGTACGATAGAGGAATGTGTCTCTCTATGCTGATGATACACTGGTGTATTTAGCAGATCCCAATGTATCCCTGTGCTCTCTATTACAAGTAATAACTAACTTTGGAAACTATTCTGGCTTCTGGGTGTATTGGGACGAATTCAGCCTCCTCTGGCTACACAGATGACCCATGCAGATTCGACATTGCAGGTTGTTGATTCTTTTAGGTATCTAGGAGTTTTGGTACAAATGCCTTTAAGCTCCTATATTGCTAATAATGTGTGCTTGCTGATTACTCTGTTAAAACATCAAACAAAGCAATGGATGGATCTCCCGTTGGTCCTCATGGGCATTCTTTAAATTATTTATTTACCCAAACTGCTCTATGTTTTGGCTAGCTACACCTGTAGGATACCAAAATCGCTTTTTAAACATATAGATTTCATTTGTATGATGTTCTTTGGCAGCATAAAACCTCTAAAATTGCATTGGATATTCTGAAATAGCCATCCCATCTAGCGGGCTTGTTTTTCCTAATTTCGATTTGTATTGTTTGGCATCGCAATTAGTACATATTCATGTACTAAAGGTGTATTAAAGGGGCCCGTGCACACTCCTCAGCGCCAACGTGCTCAGTACATATTCATGATTGGTCACACCCTACCACGGCTAATGCTTGCACAATTACTAAGGCAGGTATCAATACCTCATTAGAGACTCTTCAAAATATTTTTTACAGGTGCCAAGTACCTCCCCGCTGAGGACATCTCTCTCTTTTTCCTCATCATAGTAACCCGTATTTCTAAGGCCAATTGGTCGACATCACTCAATCCCTTAAGGTCCAGTTGGGGCAGTTGATGCATTTTCATGCGAAACATGTCGGGTACATGAACCTGCTTTATAGCTACGCCACTATTTGATGCTACTTCTGTGATCACCTTCTGCAAGCCTCTGCATGGAAGCCTGTACGATTATTTATTTTATCCATTTTTTGTACCGTGTGTGTTTTGTGTTTTGTTCCTGAAATAAATGAGGATTTTATTTTGCCATCTGATCCTGCGCTATGTGGAGCCTTCTTCTGTTCAATTTTTTACATGATCTCTGATGCATTGACGCCTTGGAGGTCTACATCATTACTTGGGAAAGGACTGGATTTCTTGTGCCTGCTTCATCTGCAGACACCTTGAGAGGACGGATCCAGAGAAGTCTATTTCACCATTCTTGTCTGTTTGACCCACCACCGCTGGTGTGTGTGTCCACGCATAGGGGTAAGAGTATCCATTTCTTCCCCCCATCCCTGGTGTTGGAGTCACGTCCCCGGGTGCTACGGATATACGAATACATGTTTTTCACGTTCCTGAAGTTTTCTTGGATTTCTTTTATGAGGACAATATATTGAAGATTTATATACATTTCTTCCATCTGATCCCAGTCTACACATTGGTCACCTTAATTGAACTTTATTATTAGTTCACTGTATTACTCACAGCATTGCATACTTTACAAGTATCAGCTCACTGTATTACATACTTTAAAAGTTTTTTATACACATGTATAGGCATATACTAGTGTGGTACACATTTGGATTTACTTATCCTAGGCCTTCTTAGGCCGTATACACTTACTGTTTGGTTGTTGTCCATATTTACGTTCACGTTTGGGCCACCATACATATTTTAGGCGCTGCATTTTTTGTTTTTATATACATTTGAAAGAGTCAGATTGGTCTGAATTCAGTGATACTTAAGACCTCTGTAATTTCCTCCAAAGCTTGACTTATTCAATTGAAAATATTTCATCATACTAAATTAAATTCCTACCTGGTTGCATAAAATGGGCCTACATACTACACCCAAGTGTTTGAGGCTGTAGGCATACCAGTGATTTCTAAAGTTTTTTAGTCTTGCCCTCTAATCCAAATATTCTGGGGAGATATTGGTTCATTTATTTTATTGGTTTTGGGCCTTCCTAGTATATTACACCCAAAAAATTGTCTCCTAGGAATAGTTGGCGACCTAGTGATTTCTAAATATGTAACCGATTGCAATGAATTTTGTATTTCTTTGCCAAAAAAACAATGTTATTGTCCTGGCAAGGGACGACCCTCCCTACGCTAAGCCCATGGCTAAAGCTAATTAATGACACAATTAGCTTTGTACAGACTACCTTTTGAACTCAGGAAAAAAACAAAACCTTTTTGATATGATGCAAGTAGGTTTCCAGCCCGCTTACATTAACCTCTCTGAATCTGGGATGTTAAATCCACTATACAGAATTTGTGGTGGTTTATTTGATCTTTTATATGGTGATACCGGTAATATTTGTTAACTCTTCTGGTTCATGCCATCTAGTGAGACACAAGAGACACTGAGTTTGTCGTTTCTTTATTAAGGCTTTTTTTTTTTTTTTAACCCCCTTTTTTTTTTGTGTGTACAAAACCTTAAAAACTAAAAATATATGTTAAAAAAAAAAAAGAAAAAAAAGAAGAAAGAATACACACCTTTTGTATATGGATAATATTTGCTTTTTCCATTTCAGAGTTCACTTTTGATGTTCACTAAGATGACCAGCATAAAATATCTGCATGCGCTTTGTTCAATGTAATGAGATAAATGTTGTTTATTTATACAGTAAATTATTTTATTATAACTTCCTCCTGTAATTCATACTGTATTTAATGAGCATATCCCCCCCCCCCCCCCCAAAAGGAGGCAATGATACAGATGTATTGATTAACTGGCATGAGGCTGGGTTTGCTATGTTCAAAGAAAAAGACCAGATGTCTAGACCCCAATAATACTAATGTGTCCCTTTTGTTCTCAGGCTCTAAAGTCAATGACAGTGACAGTTGTCATTCCCCTCATCAAGCTCAGTAAAGTCACTTTAATAATAATGACAAATCAGCAGGAAGTTCCCACTCGTCCCTTTAACCATCTGCTGCTCATTTGTGTATTATACAGAGCAGTGATTGTTAATTCCATACTCTTATTCATATATCATTTCTCAAGATATTTTTTTCATTTGTATTACATACTATAATACACATACAAATGCAAACTCATCAGCAGCTCTAGTACACTGCTGTATCAGGGAAGGTGTTGAGATAAATCTTCCCATTGGGAAAAGATGAGCAGCAGATGGAGCAAGGCCCACTTACAAATATGCACTTCAGTCGCCAGCTGCTTCAGAAGGTTAAGCTGTTGCCTTTCATTTGGCAGCACATACTGGTATAGATTTATGGTAATAGCCTGCCTGAATATTAATGGTACGGTACTGTATGCGAAGGCAGTTAGGAGCTTTTAGTCACTAAAACAAGTAATGTATATACACACTACTTTGTAATGGATCTAACACACTATTTAAAGAGGAAGTAAACCCTGATGGGTTTTAGTTCCTTTCTTTTACCCTGCAATGTAAAAGCATAATGTGCTAGTATGCATCACATTGCATACTAGCACATTATGTGACACTTACCTGCAAACGAGGCTTAATTATAGCTACAATTTGGAAAGGGAGGTTTACAACCTCTAAGATTTCCAGCTCATAGCTAGAAAATATTAAGGGCCAAAACAAAGAAAACTTAAAGGGGTTGTAAAGGTTTGTTTTTTATTTTCTAAATAGGTTCCTTTAAGCTAGTGCATTGTTGGTTCACTTACCTTTTCCTTTGATTTACCTTCTAAATGTTTTTTTTTTGTCTGAATTTCTCACTTCCTGTTTCTCCTCACTAAACTTCACACCATCATCCGAGTGGTGTGGAGTCATCCAAAACAGCTTACTGAACAGCTTACGGAGGAGGAACAGGAAGTGAGAAATTCAGACAAAGAAAAAAAAATATTTAGAAGGGAAATCTAAGGAAAAGGTAAGTGAACCAACAATGCACTAGCTTAAAGGAGCCTGTTTAGAAAATAAAAAACGAACCTTTACAACCCCTTTAAGCCTTTAATATTAGTGTGTGAGGGAGAAAACAGCTGCAAATGCCAAAATAAACCCCCAACACACACATATATACACATACACAGTCATGGCCAAAAATATTGGCACCCCTGCACTTCGTCCAGAAATTGTTGCAATTACAAATGTTTAGGCATTCTCATGTTTTTTTAATTTTTTTTATTTGTTTTGGTATGACACAAAAAAGTGGAGAAACAAAAAGCCAAATCTGACACATACCAATACAAACAAAAGAAATAAACATGAGAATGCCTAAACATTTGTAATTGCAACAATTTTCTGGGCGAAGTGGTGCATTATCTGACAGAAATGCAGGGGTGCCAATACATTTGGTCATGACAAGAAAGAGCCTAAATCCACCAAATGAGTTTGTGTGATAAAACAAAGAAGGCAGTATGTTCCCAAGTGCAGTATGACAAGGATTTAATATAAGAAAACAGTTAAAAACACTTACCGGAAGCATGAAGTAAATAGGCTCATCAATCCCAAATGCAGACGTCCAGCTGGTCTTCGGTCACAGTCCTGTGGCACGTCTCACAGGTGACCAGCAGTGTGGAGCAATGATTCTGGAAGACAAGGGGACCTCCACACCCCCGGAGCCAGTGTGGAATGCAAGCTGGTTGGCTGCGAGACGTGCCACAGGACTGCGACAGGAGACCGGCCAGACGTCTGCATTTGGGATTGATGAGCTTATTTACTTCATGCTTCCGGTAAGTGTTTTTAATCGTTTTCTTATATTAAATCCTTGTCATACTGCACTTAGAAGCGCCTTCATTGTTTTAACCTTTGCCAGAGCCTGGGTCTTTCTTATGGAATGCTGCTGAAGTGCATTAGATGCTTTTGCCCACTGATTTATTGTCCGCATACAGGCTGTCCTTTGGAGTTCCCGGACCAATAGAGGATTATTCTTGCTAGAGCACCCTATACATATCTATTTTAATGCCCTCCTGTAGGAAAATGGGGGTGACATAATGACTTTGCTGCCTCTGCAACAATGCTCAATTCATAAGGTCTTCTAGGATATTTAGTCCCTGAACTGCTGTGCACCTTATAAAGCTGAGGCTGAGGTACACCCATACTCCTCACCTACCATTCGAATGCTGTAAAGCAGGTTCTAAAACTGGCGGCCCTCCAGCATTGCAAGGCTGACAGTTTCAAGCATGACTCCCACAGGCAGAGGCATGATGGGACTTGCAGTTTCGCAACAGCTGGAGGGCTACAAGTTTGAGACCCCTGCTGTAAAGGGATAATTGAGGCTGGAGTGGTCACATGACTGCAGCTTCACACGCAAGTAAAAGGTACTTGTAGGAACTTATGCTTTAATCCACATGCTGAGCCAATGCAATCAAGTAGAACCAGTCTTCATACACAAAACAAAACGATCCAAAAATGTTATGCTGGCACGTTGGATGTAATCCATGTCATGGTCATTGTTTGACTTCTACATTCTACATCATATATTCAATTTTGAACCATGCAGTACACTGCTCTGAAATAGCTTTACGTGACTAACACATCTGTCATAAATTCTTTGAATGTCCACAAAAGACTTATTGGGGTTGATTTACTAAAACTGAAGAGTCCAAAATCTGATGCAGCTCTGCAAAGAAACCAATCAGCTTCCAGGTTTATTGTCTAAGCTTAATTGAAAAAGCTGAAGTTAGAAGCTGATTGGCTACCATGTGCAGCTGCACCAGGATTTTGCACTCTCCAGTTTTAATAACTCAACCCCACTGAGTCAAATAACTACCAATTTAATCTTTTCAATGCAAGGCAAGTAATCATAAGACAAAGGGGTATTGCAAGTATTTTATTAGAATGTATTTAACTTTTTTGGAAGATGTAGAACTCTTATTTTTTGCGATAAAAACAATATCTAGCAAACTTCATAAAGTGGTATAATATATACACATTTAAATTGTAGTACCGTACTCTATAAAAAATATATTAAAAGAACCAGAGGTAAATAAGGGTGGCCATATATGACCTGATTTATCCAAGCAATGTATCTGATTCAGTTACTGCTTGTGACAATCAGGTGGGGGATAGGTTGTATCTGGCTACCCTAAAAGATGCTCAAACTGCCAAAAACAGTCATTAATGGAACAAAACAACTGTCCAACTTGCTGGAAAATCTCTGCACAAGTGTGTAGTCTCCGTAGAAGAAGGAACAACATTTTATTCATTCATCAGCAGAGTGGGAGAAATTATGCTTTTGAGGACTGCCCATCGTTCTCTGTGTGATGTCTGCCCATCTAAGGCCAGCCTAATTCACAGTTCTCCGTTTTGGAAAGAGCAGGATAAAGCTTATGGATCGGTTTCTTTGGCTTCAGAAAGAATCTTAACTGCCCACTCATGCAGGTCTGCAGGAATCCTGTCCAAAAGGAAGAAAACAAATATTACCTTTTGATATGAACTGTGTAAAAACGAAAGAAACAGGTCTCAACCCATCAACAAGATTGCAGGTATAATTTTTCTGGTGCTCCTTTCTTCAATGCTTCTGCTACTAGCTACAAAGTGATATAACTCCCCCTATTCTGTTGCTTACGTTGGCATCAATTAAAGTGTTATTAAACCCAATAAAAAAAAGCCTGTACAGTCTTTGTAAAAAATTCTAAATAATTCTGTGCCTGTTTTTTTTTTTGTATCCAAAATTAATTTATAAAAGTACCTGTTGATCCTGCCAGTGACCACTCATGGCCGTTAGTGGTGGCAACAATCTGCAGGGTCATCTACGCTCTGCAAGGTTGCCACATCACGTGCGCATGGTCTAAAAAGCTGTGTATACGGCTTACTCTTCCTTTCCTCATTAGATCCAAACACCCAGGGCGATGGGTGGAAGGGGGCGAAGTCAATCAAACACCCTTACCTGCCCCATCAAGTGCTGCTGCTGGTGACGTAGGCAGCTGGGCGCCTGACAGGGTGGGTAAGAGTGATTGACAGCAGCTTCTCATTGCCTTTCTCAGCAGGACAGACTAGTCCCACCTACCGCCCAGGCCTTTTGGCTGAAAATACATAGAAGCAGCTGTGTGACCCCTACCTAAAGAAGGAATAAAAAGTACTGTGGAAGTGATTTTTTTTTTTCCTTTAATACTTTCATTTATTACTTTATTTGGGAGTCCATTCCCATACGCTACACACAAATGATGGTTAAGGTTTAAAACCACTTTTATTCAAAAGTGATAGGTTAGTTTTGGGAGATGCTGTTAAGTTAAACCACTTTACCATTTCTTTTAGGAAGTCCATTTGAAAAAAAAAAAACCTATGCATTTAGACCACTGCCTTCCCCATGAGACATCACTTTGGAAGGACTCATCCCTAAGCAACATATTTAGAACTATCTGAAGCTGTTCTGTTCAGCTGCTTTCTCTATTGAAATTGGGCACTGTATGTGGCTCCTTCAGGGTTCGATATATCAGGTTCCCCTGTTTCCAGTCTTTTACATTATTTATGTTTGAGCCATGGCTTCTAACCAGTATTCTTTGATCTTCAGCAAGATCCCTTTTTTTTTTCTTTGTGAAATTTACACTACATTACAAACTAAAGCTGGTCATACACTGCTTGAATTTCGTTAGATTCCTGCCAATTGGTCAAAATTTGAGATGTCTGCAACCCCGTCGACAAACATACTCCCTTCTGTCGAAGGAGCTGGTTCACAAATTCTTAGTCATGCAGCTCTTGCAACCAATCAAATGCAATCTCTGTTCAGGGATTCAGCAACTGGAGCAGCTGAATATAATAGCTGGCAGACGACAAGCTAGACAGCTGACATCTGCCATAGCCTGGAGTTTACACTTTTTTTTTCCCCCAATGCGATTGGATTGATGAGACCAGCCCTGCTTTTCTTTAGTTGCCTTTGTTTTTATACGTGGCCCTGCTGACACTTTTGCAGCATCTGTGAGGTGTAGGTCATTTGGGAGGAAAGAAGTTAAATAGTCTACTTTTTTTGAAATATCCGAATCATGCAAAAACTGAAACAGCATTACAGAAAAATAATAAGCATTTTGATAACAGAACATGTTTATTATTACTATGCAGGATAGTTTAGCTTTATAAAAAAAAAAAAAAAAAAAGAAGTGCTTCAAAGACAACAGACATAAAATACATTTTGAAGTGCATCCATAGTCAAAAGAGTTTTTTTTGTTGTCTGTCTATTGAATAAGGAAGGAATGGATCCCTGCCAGGTTTCTTATATTTCTGTATGTGTCCCCACTAGGGACACATATACAAAATGTTGTCGTTATCAATGGAACAGGAGTTAAGAGGAAATCTTGCAATGGGTACATCTGTTTAAGTGACAATTGTTTAAGAGGGAATTTCCCGTGGCTTTTACAAAGATTAAGCCGGCCATACATGGCTTGAAATTTGTCCGGATTAGCAGGGACTGGCTAAATTTTGATCTATGTATTGGCAAGCTGGTTGTACAGAAGTCGATCTACCGATCGACTTCTGTACACCAACCACTCAAGTTTTTTCCGATCGATTAGTGCTGCTGACTATAGCTGGCAGCACTGATCAGTGTATTCTTATGGTGGAGAATCTCAGTGGGAAAGATCCTATTGAATAAGCGCACCTGTTAGTGTGTGAAACTAGTCTACCTGCCTGTCTGTTTGTAACACTTGGCATGTTCAGATATTAAAGAATTTTGCTTGATCTTGGATTGCAGCCATCTCTTTAATTGAAGGATTCGATGTGGATGGGGTCATTTTTTTTTCATTCAACCCGTTGGTTAATGATTAAATAAGAAGTACAGCCAAAGCTTGTTTAGCTGTACTTCTCCTGTGGATCACAGGAGTGCAGTTCAGTCTTTCAGTCTGTACTACTGTGACCAGTTCTCAACAGACAGCAGGCTGAAGCCCACTGTCGGCTGACATCACAGAGCCAATCCAGGCTTGGGCAAGATCGTGACAATGAAGTCGGGATCTGCTCACATGCCTGGACTGGCAACTCGCTGAGAGGCTAAGCCAGGTGCTCCCACCCCCTCCACAGCCCAGCGCTCTAGCGAGCGATTTGGGGGGAGGGGGGCACAGAGCAGAGAGCGGTGACTGACAGTCACCAGCTCTTTGCTCAGGAAGCCCTGAGAACCAAGCGATCATCGTTGTTTGATCGGTTCTTAGTCTTAGGGCTGGCGGGGACAGATGCAGCATTGGGTCGATGCTTCGTCCACCTAGGCAAGTATGATTCTGCAAAAATAGGATTTTTATAACAGCTTACCTGTAAAATCCTTTTCTTGGAGTACACCACGGGACACAGAGCTAGTCATTAAATAATGGGTTAAGGGTCACCAGCGGTGATTGGACACTGGCACAACCAATGGAAGACAGTTCCCCTCCATATAACCCCTCGCATCAGGGAAGTACCTCAGTTTTGTAGCAAAGCAGTAAGGTTCCCATAAGAAGGGGGGGACCTCTGTGTCCCGTGGTGTACTCCAAGAAAAGGATTTTACAGGTAAGCTGTTATAAAAATCCTATTTTCTTTATCGTACACCACGGGACACAGAGCTAGTCATTACATAATGGGACGTCCCAGAGCAATGCTCATATGAAGGGGGGGAGACACAGATCAAAACAGGCCGCTTGCGGACCAGAAGCCCTATACTGCTGCCTGCAGCACACTTCGCCCAAAGGCGGAATCCTCATGTCCTTTCACATCTATTTGATAGAATTTGGAAAATGTATGGACTGAAGACCAAGTTGCAGCTTTACAGATCTGAGCCATCGAAGCCTGGTGGTGCACTGCCCATGAAGCACCTATCGCCCTGGTAGAGTGCGCCTTAACAGGAAAAGGAGGAGTCCTGTTCTTTAAACCATAAGCTTGAATAATTACTTGTCTAATCCACCTGGAAATGGTGGATTTTGATACCGCTTGGCCCTTCTTGGGCCCATCTGGTAAAATAAACAAAACATCTGTTTTACGTATCTGAGCGGTTGCTTGCAGATACACCTTTACCGCTCTCAGTAGATCTAGAGAGTGTAATAATTTTTCCCCCGCCGTCCGCGGGTTTGGAAAAAAGGAAGGCAGAACAATGTCTTGATTCAAGTGAAAAGCCGACACCACCTTAGGTAGAAAAGCCGGATGGGGTCGTAGTACGATTTTGTCCTTGTGACAAATTAGATAAGGCTCTTTACAAGAAAGAGCTGCTAGCTCTGATACTCTCCTAGCAGAAGCTATAGCAATCAGAAAGGCCAACTTCCTACTCAATATAATTAAAGGAATATGGCGAATAGGTTCAAAAGGTTGCTTTTGCAACACTGACAATACCAAATTCAAATCCCATGGACACAAGGGAGTCCTAACTGGAGGATTTATCCTCAGTACCCCCTTAATGAATGTCCGAACTAGGGAGTGAGATGCCAATGGTCTCTGAAAGAAGACTGATAGAGCCGATATTTGCCCTTTGATGGTGCTAAGGGCTAAATTCATATCCACTCCTAACTGGCAAAAAGCAAGAATCCTACTTATTTCATATTTCTGAGGATTCCAACATCTGGATTCACACCAGGAAACGTATGCTCTCCAGACTCTATGATAAATGAGTCTGGAGGCTGGCTTTCTAGCATTAATGAGCGTAGAAAGAGCCGGACCAGAGACCCCTCTCTTTTTAAAAATGTGGGTCTCAGCAGCCAGGCCGTCAACTTTAGCCTTTGTAAGGAAGGGTGGAATACTGGACCCTGTGACAGCAGGTCGTGTCGAAGTGGAAACTTCCAGGGCCTTCCTATCGCCATTTTTACAATCTCGGCGTACCAAGGCCTCCTGGGCCAGTTTGGGGCCACTAGGATTACTGGTATTCCCTCCTCCTTGATCCTGCGAAGCAGTCTTTGTAGAAGAGGGATCGGAGGGAATGCATAGATCAGTGAGAAATGATTCCATGGAGTTATTAGAGCGTCTGTATTATTAGAGCGTCTGTCCCGTAGGCTAGAGGATCTCTCGTTCTGGACACAAAGTTGTCCAATTTCTTGTTGAACCTGGCAGCTAGCAGGTCTACATCTGGGTTTCCCCATCTCAGACATATGGCCTGAAAGATCTCGGGGTGAAGAGATCACTCTCCTGGTAGCAGCTGCTGACGACTCAGGTAGTCTGCTTGCCAATTTTCTATCCCTGGAATGAAGATTGCAGAAAGGCAAGGTACATGCTCTTCTGCCCATGCCAGGATCCGGTTCACCTCTCTTTGGGCTGCCCGACTGCGGGTGCCTTCTTGGTGATTGATGTAAGCTACTGCAGTAGCATTGTCGGATTGAACCCGAACTGGGTAGCCCTGTAACCTGTATGTCCAGGTTTTGAGGGCTAGATATACCGCCCGGATCTCTAGCACATTGATGGGCAGGATCCCCTGAGTCTTGGCCCAGGTTCCCTGGGTAGAAGCCTCCTCGAATACTGCACCCCAGTCCGATAGGCTGGCATCCCTAGATACCACCTTCCAGGCCACTGGGAGGAAAGACTTTCCCTTCCGTAAATTCCTGGCTTCTAGCCACCAATCGAAGCTGTGGCGTACTTGTGAGGACAGGCGCATGGGTATATCCAGAGCTTGGCTCTTCCTGTTCCAGGAAGCTAAAATATTGCCTTGAAGTAGTCTCGAATGAAACTGGGCGTAAGGGACCGCCTCGAAGGAGGCTACCATCTTTCCCAATAGTCTCATGCAAAGGCGAATAGACGGCCTCTTGTTTGCTTTGACCTTGTGGATCAGGTCTTTCAGAGACTGTATCTTCGGTTCTGGCAGGTATACCCCGTTTTGGGCTGTATCTATGATCATGCCCAGGTACCCTATCCTTCTTTGGGCCTGGAGAGAGGATTTTTGTAAATTTATAATCCATCCTAAATGCTCCAGGTATCCTACTGTAGTGTGTACAGCGTGACCCAATCCGTCCTTTGACTGATCTATTACTAGTAGATCGTCCAGATAGGCTGTTACCGCAATGCCCCGTGTTCTTAGGTTTGCTAACAGAGGAGCTAGCACCTTTGTGAATACTATGGGCGCGGTGGCTACACCAAACGGCAGAGCCACAAATTGAAAGTGGCGATCTTCTACCGCAAACCTTAGGAATCTTTGGTGAGCGGGGAGGATGGGTATGTGTAAATGTGCGTCCTTGATATCTATGGGCGCCATGAATTTTCCGCCCTTTAAAGTGGCGGCCACGGATCGGATCGTTTCCATTCGAAAATGGCGATCGTTCAGGAACCGATTTAGGGATTTTAGATCCAGGATGGGTCTGACATCTCCATTTGGCTTTGGAATCACAAAGAGGTTTGAGTAAAAACCTGAACCTCGCTCTTTTTGGGGTACGTCTGTAACTACCCCTTGAGCCATTAAGTGATTCAAACCTTTGAAGAAGGATTCTCTTTTTTGTGGATCCTTGGAGAGTCCTGAACCTCGGAATTGAGAAGATGGGATCTCTCGAAATTCCAGTTTGTACCCTGAGGATATTGTGGATACTACCCAATTGTCCTGGATTTCTGACCACCAAGTTGCTCAGAACTGACAAAGCCTTCCTCCCACTCGGCCGAGCGGGGGCGCCCCTTCACTGAGAGGCTTTGGGGGCTTGCTTATTAGCTCTTGCACCCCACGGCTTCTTGTTCTTCTTTGCTTGCCTGTGGGCGGCTAAAACAGGCCGCCCCACTGGTTGGAGTCAGATTTCCCGGGAGCTGGGGAGAGAGCGTTTAAAACAAGATCTCTTGTTTTTCTTTCTCTCAGGTAAAAGTCGTTTTACCACTTGATCTTCTGTATATATTTTTCTAAATCTTCCCCAAATAGGCGTTCGCCATGGAACGGGAACTTGCCAACAGCTTTTTGCATGGGGTCTCCGCTGACCAATGCTTAAGCCAAAGTACTCTGCGCATCTGTACCAGCTGGAGTGTAAGGCGTGATGCCTGTATGATAGAATCTCTCATGGCATCCACTGTGAAGCATAAGGCTTTAGGCAAATTTTCCCAATTTCTAGCCTGCTCTGAAGGCAGTTCCTTCAGCCCCTGCTTTACCTGTTGGCTGATGACCTGACCCATACCGACTGCTGCTACTGCAGGTTGGGTAATTGAGCCGGCCAAAAGGAAGGAGGATTTCAACTTCCTCTCAGAAGGATCTTTTAAACCCTTGTACATTATCCACCGGACATGTCAGGTTTTTATTTACACAAGAAATAGCCGCAACTACCGCAGGCAGGCTCCATTTCTTTAAAAAAAAAATTTCCCCCATAGGATAAAGAATGTTAAACCTTTTTGGAGGTGAGAAACGCTTATCTGGATGTTGCCAGTTTGCGTATATTAGATCCTCTAGTAACGGATGAACCGGGAAGGAGCATGCACCTTGCAGGGATCTTAATGACCCTAGGGAGGAGACAGGTAATTCCGTTACCTCCACAGAGGTTAACTTAAATGCACTGCTATAGCATTGTACCTGTGACCTTAAAATCTGGCTCCTCATCCTCTGCTGATGTAGCCTCCTCCTCCTCATCCTCCTCCCTCAGGTACTTCTGAAGGGAGGTCCAATACTGGAAGAGACCTGCTTCGCTTATTGTCCCTTTTTAGAGGACTTAGCGATTAAGGTAGCAATTTTTTCCTCCAGATTATTTAGGGCAGCTGATAAAGTGTCCTCAGTGACATATACAGGCCCAGGCTTCACTGGGGAAGCCGCCATACCTGACAGAGGTAATGGCTCATCCTGAACAGGTGCATTTAGCAACACAGGAGAGAAAGGTACCGAGTCAGCACAGTTAGAGCCTCCTCTCAGGCGGTGGTGCTTTCTTATCTCTTTTTGTCCGTATTACTTCCCCTGGAAGGCTTACTGTTTAGACAAAATACAAGGTACCTAAATGCATATACTACCGTGTTTAGTTTAGCAAATACATTAAGTATGCAACTTTTAACACATAACTATGCATAACATGGATGTCTTTTAGGAAGTACCCAATCCAACCACATGGAGTCTTACGTCCCTGTATAGCTGCTGTGTTTCTCTGCCAGGAATAAGAGAACTAACGAGCTTGCTTGCTGCTGCAGCGCTTCTCACACTGACAGTCTTTTAAATTTGGCGCCGTTTCTGTGCCTGCGCGCGCCACGTGCCCGCGCACGCCTTCGCCCCCCCCCTCCGATAAAGCGCGCTCCCGCGCGCGCGCGCGCGGCCCTTAGCGCTATGGCGGTGGCCATAGTGAGAGAGGACTCTCATCAGCCCTTGTTCCCACTTATCTGCATCTGCAGGTGTCTGGTCGGCCACCGAAAGGAGGATCGGGGTGCCCCAGCAAGCTCAGCAGCGGAGGTGACGAGCAGTGTACTTCGCCGAAGCAGACACTGAACAGAGTGAGGTGAGTATATTCAGCTCTTTACTCCCCCCAGTGGTGGAAAAAAAGAAGACCTCCACTTTTTGAAAAAGGTCCCAACCTAGTTATGGAGCTTCTAATCTCACCTTATCCACGCCGCAGGTTTTTCTGCTGAAAGATTTCAGACAGATACCAAACTTCACCCTTCACGGTGGGCTATGTGTGCCAACCTTCAGGGATATGGGTTCCTATTTAAAGGATACCTCTCCCCTGGGCCTTGTACAAGACTCTTACCAGGACTTTATAGCGAAATAGCGAAAGTGCTGGATCTTAGAGCCCAGTCCTCCGAAGAGAGACATTACAGGCGACGCCTCATGGATGAGGCCCGGATCCCATCCAGATTCAGCTCATTTGTAGGCGTCTTGGATGGATCCGAAAGCATAGCTCTTTTACCCCCAGAGGGTCTCTTTGGTAGAGCTTTCCTTTAGCACCTCCTAACGCGTCCAACACCTTTCGACACTGGCGAAAAAACTGAGGTACTTCCCTGATGGGAGGGGTTATATATGGAGGGGAACTGTCTTCCATTGGTTGTGCCAGTGTCCAATCACCGCTGGTGACCCTTAACCCATTATGTAATGACTAGCTCTGTGTCCCGTGGTGTACGATAAAGAAAAACAAAAACCTATACTTCTCTTTTATTATAGGGCCAGCCTTACTTCTTTCTATTGTGTTTTTAAGATGGGTTTTTATTATTACCCACTTTATCTAAAACTTGGCTTGATATATACTTTATGTACTTTGTATAGTAAAGATTAATTTTGATTGGGACGAAACATATAAAGTAAAGCTTTAGATGCATAGCGTAGTTTTTTTTTTTTAACTGTTTATTGACCTAAAATTGTACCGCCACTTCTAACATTGATTGGGGCTTTGTGTATGTTTCTGTGAGGTTATGAATATTTGTGTTTTGATTTCAATGTTTTTTGTGTACATGTAGTTGTGGTATAGAAAAATGAAAGATAAAATCTATTTAAAAAAAAATAAAAAGTGCATGAAAAGCAGGGTGAAAGAACAACAATTGATATCTGACACAAATTATGTACACTCAACAAAACGCAGCACTGCTAAATTCCAGAGACTGTCTGCTTTCATAGAGGTCCAAACTGGCTAAATAAACAAAAACCTCAACTGTGCAAATTTGATGACTGAATTTCCCTTCCGTCATAGACATAAAGGGGACAAGTTGTGAATTACCCACCCAAAATATATGAAAGTTCATAGCATGACACTTACCGTACTGCCTTCACACAAGTACAGAGATCAGTTGATGGATTCTTGTACTTATACTGGAAAGACTTGCTGTCATAGTGTGTCTAAGAACAGAAAATGGTTACTTATGTTGTCTGTAAGGCCTACAGATACAGCAAGCCTGTACTAATACTTAAAATGTAGGCAGATCATTTTGAAAAACTTGGACCAGAGCAATTTTTTGTATGTTTTGCCAGAAAAAGGTTATTTACAAAAGGAAATAAACATTTTTTTCTAATGTTGTGCTTTTTTTTATGGTACTAAAAAAATAAATAGAAAAAGTTTAAATATTAATGGTTAATAAAATGAAAACAAATAAAAAAATTAAACAAATCAAAAACAGAATGAAAATGATAGCCAAGAGCCATTTCACACTGCTGTGCTGTGGCCAAATGGGGTGTACATGCGCTCTTTTAAAGGTACTAAAATATTAACAAACAAAACATACAAAAAAAAAGTCAAAATATTAACGGTTAATAAAAAAAAGAAAAAAAAAGGAGAAAATTATAGCCAAGAGCCATTTCACACTGCTGTGCTGTGGCCAAAAGGTTTTTTTTAATGGTACCAAAAAAAAAAAAAAAAAAAAACAGAAAAAAAAGTTCAAAATATTAATGGTTAATAAAATAAAAAAAATAAAAAACAAAAAAACAGAAGGAAAATGGTAGCCAAGGGCCATTTCACACTGCTGTGGCCAAACGGGGTGCACCCTCTGTTTCCCATAGACTTTCTATTAGATCATGTGTTTGGTGCATATTCTGAAAGCACACCAAAGGCGCAGCATGCAGGACTTCTGATGCACTTTCTAATAGAAAGTCTATTGGGAAACTGCGGGTTAACAGTGCAGCAGTGTGAAACAGCCCTTAAGGCTGGGTTCACACTATTGCAAATTGGATGCAAATTTCCTTGCATCCAATTCGTATGTCAGAAGACTGTGACTGGCTCTCAATGGAGTCGGTTCACACAGCTCCGGGGCGGCTGAGGAGCGAATTGCACAAGAGTCCTGTGCGCCTTCTGGTCTGTTTCAGGTCCGAATTCAGCCAAATCAGACCTGAAATGGTGAGCAGGGACGCACCGGAACCCTGCTGTGAGCCGCTCTGCATGGGGATGTGAACCCAGCCTTAGGGAGAAGGGGAAAATAGGATTTTTATAACAGCTTACCTGTAAAATCCTTTTCTTGGAGTACATCACGGGACACAGAGCGACATAGTCATTACTAATGGGTTATATAGTTACCGTCAGGTGCTGGCACTGGCAACTTCCAAAACCGGAAGTACCCTCCCCTATATAAGCCCCTCCCATCCGGGAGCACCTCAGTTTTGTAGCAAAGCAATAAGTGTCCCCAAAGAGGGGCGGGAGCTCTGTGTCCCGTGATGTACTCCAAGAAAAGGATTTTACAGGTAAGCTGTTATAAAAATCCTATTTTCTTTCTCGTACATCACGGGACACAGAGCGACATAGTCATTACTAATGGGATGTCCTAAAGCAATGCCAAATGAGGGGGGGGATACACCATATATAAGCTGAGCGCTATCAGACATGAGGATCTTTTGCGGCCTGCAACACACTGCGCCCAAAGGCGACATCCTCCTGACTTCTAACGTCCACCTGGTAGAACCTAGTAAACGTGTGTACCGAAGACCATGTTGCGGCCTTACAGACTTGAGCCAGGGAGGCCTGGTGATGCACTGCCCATGAAGTTCCAACTGCTCTCGTGGAGTGCGCCCTAACTTTGAACGGAGGCGGTCTACTTCTCAAGCTATAGGCTTGTATTATGACCTGTCGAATCCACTTGGCTAAAGTAGATTTTGACGCTGCCTGACCCTTTCTGGGGCCTTCCGGCAGAATAAACAAAGTATCCGTTCTGCGAATCTGAGCAGTGGCTTTTAGATAAGCTTTAACTGCTCTTACTACATCCAAAGAATGCAATAACTTTTCCTCTACCGAAGTAGGCTTGGGGAAAAAAGAAGGAAGAACCACATCTTGGTTCAAATGAAAACTCGATACCACCTTAGGAAGAAAGGCTGGATGAGGACGTAACACTACTCTGTCCTTATGGATAACCAGATATGGCTCCTTACAGGACATAGCTGCTAATTCCGATACTCTTTTAGCCGAACAAATGGCTACTAGAAAAATCAATTTCCTGGTGAGAAGCACTAAGGAAATATGCTGTAATGGTTCAAATGGTTGTTTCTGTAGAACCGACAGAACCAAGTTTAGATCCCATGGACATATGGGAATATTAACCGGAGGACTAATACGCATCACTCCTTGTATAAAGGCTTTGACTAGTGAATGCGAAGCCAAGGGCCTTTGAAAAAATATTGACAAGGCCGAAATCTGACCTTTGATAGTACTCAAGGCAAGCTTCCTATCTACAGCCCATTGTAGGAAGTCCAGAATTCTACCTATTACGTATTTACGTGGATGCCATTTCCTGGCCTCACACCAGGCGATGTACGCCTTCCAGATTCTATAGTAGATCTGCCTGGATACCGGTTTCCTGGCATTGATCATGGTAGACACCACAGCATTAGAGAGCCCTCTCCTTTTTAGAATGTGGGCTTCAATAGCCAGGCCGTCAAACCTAGGGCTGGTAAGGAAGGGTGGTTTATCGGTCCCTGCGAAAGCAGGTCCGGACGATGTGGGAGGGTCCAAGGACTCCCCACAGACATTTTTACAATCTCCGCGTACCATGCTCTTCGGGGCCACGCTGGAGCCACCAGAATCACTGGTTTCTTTTCTACCCTGATTCTGCGGAGTAATCGAGGTAACAATTGTGGCGGTGGGAATGCATATATCAGCTTGAACTGATCCCAAGGGAACACTAGGGCATCCGAGCCGCACGCTAGGGGATCCCTTGTCCAAGAGACAAACCTGTCCACTTTCGTGTTGAACCTGGATGCTAGCAGATCTACATCCGGTGTTCCCCACCGCTGACATATTGTCCGGAAAACCTCGGGATGAAGGGACCATTCCCCTGGGCATAATTGTTGGCGACTTAGAAAGTCCGCCTTCCAATTCTCCACCCCTGGAATGAATACCGCAGATATGGCTGGGACATATCTTTCTGCCCATCTCAGGATGTAATTTACTTCCCTTTGGGCTGCACGACTCCTGGTGCCCCCCTGACGATTGATATATGCCACTGCTGTGGCATTGTCTGACTGAACTCTGACAGGGGACCCTTGGAGTTTGGATGTCCATGCTACTAGGGCATACCGGGCTGCTCGTATCTCTAAGAGATTGATGGGCAGGGCCTTTTCCGCATCCGACCATCTGCCCTGGAGAGACCATTGCTCCAGTACTGCTCCCCAGCCTAAAAGGCTGGCATCTGTAGTGACCACCTTCCAAGAAATCGGACTGAAGGATTTCCCTCTTTCCAGATTCCGGGGAACCAACCACCAACGGAGGCTTCTGCGAACGGAAGGGGACAAGGACATTGGTACGTCCAGAGCCTGAACTTTTTTGTTCCAGGCTGACAGTATGGCCCTTTGCAACTTCCTTGAATGGAATTGACCGTAGGGTACTGCTTCGAATGATGCCACCATTTTTCCCAGCAGCCTCATGCACAGGCGTATGGATGGCTGTCTTTTTGAACCCACTTAGTGGATCAAATCTCTCAAAGACGACCCCTTTTCTCGAGGCAAGAAAATTTTTCTCTGGTCTGAATCCAGCCTTAGCCCCAAGTATTCCAGACTTTTGACTGGTTTTAGGGCTGACTTGTCTCGGTTGATAATCCAACCGTGATATTCCAGATACTTGATTGTCTCGTGAACAACCACTTCTAGTTTTTCCACTGAGTGGTCTATCAGCAACAAGTCGTCTAGATATGCCATTATCGTTACACCTCGTGTTCTTAGATTGGCCAATAATGGGGCCAGAATTTTTGTGAACACTCTTGGTGCTGTGGCCAGACCGAAGGGTAAGGCTCTGAACTGAAAATGGCGCCCTTCTATCGCAAAGCGTAGAAATTTTTGGTGGGCTGGAAAGATGGGGATGTGCAAATACGCATCTTTGATGTCGATCGAGGCTAACCATTCCTCCCCTTGTAGGGCAGTGGCTACCGATCGGATCGACTCCATCCGGAAAGTCCTGATATGTAGGAATTTGTTTAGCCCTTTTAGATTTAATATGGGCCTCACGTCCCCGTTTGGCTTCGGAACTGTAAAGAGGTTTGAGTAAAAACCCGAACCCCCATTCTTCCAGGGGGACCTCTATAATTACTGCTTGAAGCAATAATTGTTCCAGTGCCAACAGGAGGGATCCTCTCTTCTGGGGATCCCTTGGCACGTTCGACCTTATAAAGCGGGAAGGAGGGGAGTTTTTTAACTCCAATTTGTATCCCAGATTTACTGCGGAGAGCACCCATCTGTCTCGGATCGTGTCCCGCCAGGTTTTCCCCCTTTGCCGCAGGCCGGGGGATAGACGAACACTGCAACATGGCAGAGGAAACAGTTTCCTGTAGGAGAACTCACCAGCTGCCTGGACTTTGCTCTCTGAGAAGAAACTAGTCCATATGACAAGAAAAACATTCCACAGCGGCCTCTAGTGGACAAACACAGGTACCGCAGTTTAATATACTAAACATATATAAAAAAACATTCTTTTTTTTTTTTTTTTCTTGACCACCATTAAAAATTATTACATTTTTTTTTTTAGTAGTTACAGGCATGCACAGATATTAGCGGGAATACCGTTAGGTAACAGACAGAAAGACAAATTAGGCTTGGGGGTCCCCCAATAGAACCAAGTTCCTGGGGGCCCCCACTTACCTGTTCCCCGCCGCAGGACTTTGTTTGGTCCACAAAAGCCCAAACTTCACCTATCACGGCAGGCATTGTAATCAAACCTTCAGGGACCGGGTTCCCAAGGATTCCACTCCCCTGGACCTGTATAGCACCCTGCACAGAAAACATCTTGGTCGTGGGTATGACCAGAGCTCTGGATCCCAGGGTCCAGCTCTCCTAAGAGAAGCATTACAGGCAGAACCTTGCTCTTCTCTGCAAGGCCCGGGTACCGACCGTTTAGCTATGAAGCTTTTTTGGTCGGATCTGGAATAGCTTACTGAGGCCCAAAAGAACCTGTACGCAAGCTCAGTGAAAAACACATGTTTCTTCTTGGCCAACACCTTAGACACTGGCAAAAAACTGAGGTGCTCCCGGATGGGAGGGGCTTATATAGGGGAGGGTACTTCCGGTTTTGGAAGTTGCCAGTGCCAGCACCTGACGGTAACTATATAACCCATTAGTAATGACTATGTCGCTCTGTGTCCCGTGATGTACGAGAAAGAAAGAGGTAATTAGGTGAAAGGTTAATAAAAAGTTAAATAGGATGCAGATGAATGGAAGTAAATACATTTTTGAAATCTTTAAAAATGCTGCTTAGAAAGACCATTTTTTGACAGCAGTGGCTGCAATAGTTTCTGTATAACACAGCAAATCCTGGCTGTCATTTTGACAGCAGGGAATAGCTGACAAATGTAGCAGAAGGGAGCCACAACAGGGCAGAAGGACAGGGCATGATCCGTACACCTATGTACTTTAACAAAGTATTTTTGCCTGTGAGTATAATGCCCAACGTCCACAACTGCTTAAAATTGAATTCAGGTAAAAATTGAGAACTGCACCAGTACAGCAACCAGCTATTCAAATTTATAGTATCTTTTCAGAAAAATTTTAAGTGGCCATAAATGACAATCTGCTTGTTTTCTATGGGCTGTAAAGGGTGCTTGTAGCATTCAGATGAGCTTGCTATTACACATGGGGCTTTTACAACATACTGGAACATTTCAGTGTAAGGCTTGATGTTTTACACGTCTGATCATGAAAACACATGCATTTTAATGTGCAAATGCACTGTGCAGCATTTTTAAGTGCTTGAGTAAATTTTTAACACATTTTCAGTATTCACTTCCTGGGGAGGGGGAGGGGATAAATTCCCTGTGCAGTTCTATGTAAAAGATGCACATAAAACAACAGGTCTACACTCTTGCCTGACTGAATATTACAATATTATAAATACCAGTATGGACTACTTTCTGTAGTATTAAGACAGAAAGGAGTGTGGATTATTTTTGATAATTTTCAAGTATATGGAACATGGAACAGAATCAGCACACCTGAAAGTAAAGCTATCCAAATACGGAGGAACATTCTGGGTTGCATAGCATCGTGTGTTTTAAAAGGAACGATCATGTGATCAGTGTGACTTTTCAGTGCTGCTACATGAAAGATTAATGATTAAAGAAAACATTAGATCGAAGTATTTGGAACTGTAGATCAGGCCAGATAAAAGGCTTACAGAGTAAACGAGTAGCAAATGAGCACCTACTGAAGTGAATAATCCATCCAAGGCATGCCTGGACAAAACCTTTATCGGTTCCATAGTTTTAACCTATCCACGTACTTTGTTTTCGGAAATATGTATACCGTATATACTCGAGTATAAGCCGATCCGAATATAAGCCTAGGCACCTAGTTTTACCACAAAAAAATGGGAAAACGTATTGACTCGAGTATAAGCATAGGGTGTCTATCTGCATTCCTCACTGTGCCTCACTGTGTCCATGCCTCACTGTGCCTCACTGTGTCCATGCCTCACTGTGCCTTACTGTGTCCATGCCTCACTGTGCCCAATCTCCCTACCTGATCTCCGGCGCTGTGTGACCAGACGGACGTTTAACATGGGAGTCTATGGAAGGGGTGCCCGGCTTTGAAAAATCGGTGCTCCCCGGCCGTAGGTCCCCTGGACAACAAACTTTGCACACTTGTATATGAAGAGTGGGGGTTACATGTGTGCCAAGAACTTAAATTTTAACAGCCTTGATGTTAAAGCCAGTGACTATGGAGCAGGATGGCAAATCAGTCCTTAGGACAGAAGGTCCTGACAATCTGGCAGAGCCCATGGAGCATCCACAAGGAGTCTTGCCAGGTCAATGTACCACATCCAGTTGGGCCAATCCGGAGCAATGAGGATCATTGTTATGCCCCCATCTTGATCCAGTTAAGAAGAGGAAGATATTTCAGAGGAGAAAAGGCATAAATCAAAGAATACTGATCCAACGGAACAACCAGAGCATCCACTGCTTATGTTAGAGGATCCCTGTACCTGGAGACAAACTCATCTAGTTTGTTGTTGAGCATGGAGGTCAATGTCCAGCTCCCTATAACTGCAGCACAGGTCCTGAACACCCTTGGTTGCAGGAACCACTGCCCCAGGTCTACTTGGGTTAGCTGAGAAGTCTGCCTGACACCTTGACACCTGAAGAATACATGTTTGACAAAGATGGTAAACAAAGTTCTGCTCAAGACAGGATTTGATCTACCTCTCTTGTGGCAGTGAGACTTCTGGTTCTTCGCTGATTGATGTACACCACTGCCATGACGGTGCATGAATGAATTTGCATTGGATGACTCTCCTACGAAGACAAAGCCTTATCACCTGAATTTCCAGGATGTTGATCGGGAAAAAAGTGACATCTGACGACCATTTCCCGAGCCCCAACAGAGAAGAACTCCAGGCCTGGAAACCTGAGCCAGCAATTCTGGGACAACATGGTTCTTGGTAATAGACAAATAGGTCTGTCTAGAAACCAGATCGCTTTGTCCAATGTCAACAGAATGTTGCGTTGTAGAGATATGAGTGAAACTGTACACATGGCAGTACATTGAAGGACGCTGCCATCAGACCTAGGAATGCATAAGTGGAGAACGGAGACTGGAATTTCTCCTGTGGAAGGAACACCTGGGCTAGACCCAGATACTCCAAATGATAAGTCGGTTCCAGGGATAATTTCTAAAGGTTCAGGATCTATCCAATTTGCTGTAACATCCAGGTGATCAGCGCCATGTTTTCTGACACAGCCCACATTTACTGTTCTTTCAACAGGAGGTGGCTTAAGTATCCAACCAAGGGGATGCCACTAGAGCAGTGCAGCAGGGCTAGTACTTGATGAAAACTCAAGGTGCAGAGGCGAGGCCAAACTGCAAGGACACTAATCGGTAGTGCAGGGATACCACACAAAGTACAGGACTCGCTGGTGTGCTAAAAAGATGGGGCATGTGGGTAAGTATCTCTGATGTCCACAGAAGCCAGAAAGTCTCCCCTGTCAAGGGAGGCGATGACAGATTTGGTAGATTCCATGTGGAATTTATGAACCTGAAAGAAGACATTGAGTGTTTTGAGATCCAGAATAGAGCGAATGCCCTCTTTGGGTCTTGGAGGGATGAACAAATTGGATTGAAACCCCTGGAACCTTTCTGCCATAGGAACTTGGACAATGCCACCTTGACCCAGAAGACCCAAGAGTGCTCGATAGAGATTTGCTAATACATGTCGTGACACGGGAAGGTTGGAGGAAACTGTGGAGAGGGCATGGAGTGAAACACCACTATGTAGCCTTTGAATACAATTTCCTGTACCCAAGTGTCTGAGATGCAAGCTGTTAAAGCATCCACATAGGTTAGCAAACATCCCCCAACTCTAAAAAGTAGGGACGCACCCTCATGCAGAGGAAGGCTTACCTGAGGATTTGGCAGACTTAAAGTGAAGTAGAGAAGTTACCCAAGTTAGTTTTAAACACAGCAGAGCCGAAGAAAATAATTCCATCCTCCCAGGACAGTAGACAAACATTGAGGCATGCTGGTAATAGAAGTGGTTATTCTGGGTTGGCCTGCAGTTTTTTGTTTGCGCTGTTCAATGCTCCTGTAAGCAACAGTATAACCTGAATGTTTTTTTTTTTTTCATCAAAGTAACATTTATTGAGCATAAAAAATACATAGACACACGGGTGAGAAGTGCAACAGGCACTATACTTGCAAATAAATCAAATTGACATACATAGCAGCATGCCATACATCTGGAGAGAAAATGCTGGTACAAAAGAGACTGTGGGATAGCAAAACAAGAACGGGACCAGAAGGGGGAGAGGGGCACATAGAGGAGACATGGGATTATTAATGAGAAATATGTCTAGCCTTCTATATCACACGTGGAGGCGTCCTCCAGCCATCTATCCCAGATTTTATGGTATTTCTTAGGGCAACCCCTGTGGATATAGAGTACTTTTTTTGTAGGGGAGAGCGGTGTTGACAGCTCCAATCCATTGCTGCAGCGTGGGGGGAGGCCCACTCAACCACATCCTGGCAATCTGAAGTCTGGCAAGGAATAGTGTTTCTTGCAGAAATATGTTTAAATACTTTTCGTCTTCAGAGAGTGAGAGGAGCCCCAACACAAACTGACGGGGACAGAGGGGAGCCCATGCGATCATGGAGGAATCGGACCACCTGGGTCCAGAACCCTTGTATGGACGGACAGGTCAACAGTAGATGATAGAAGGAGGCGTTGGGGTGGCTGCCGCTGGGGCAGTTGGGGTCATGACCACGTCTATATTTAGAGATACAATAGTTTGTCAGGTACGATCTGTGGAGGATGTATAGGTGGGTTAGGCGATCAGAGAGTTTAGGTGAGACGGTTTTGCAGTTAGTGAGGGCCTCTGCCCAGTCCTCGTCAGTCACAGCGCCCAGGTCGGGCTCCCATCGCACCTTCAGTTGGTAAGCGGTGGTGGTTGCTGTGGGCTGCAGGAGGTATGTATAGATTTGGGAGATGAGCTTCTTGTGGTCTGTTCCTGAGACTATATCTACCAACAGTGGGACCTTGAGGGCTGGGATCGAGTCACCAAACTGTGTATTAAGTGCGTGTCGAAGTTGAAGGTATCGGAAAAACATGTGGTTGGGCAAAGCGAAGTGGTCTTTGAGCGTTTGGAATGACTTAACCGATCCACGAGCTACAACTTGCGACAAGTAGATGACACCCTTGTCAATCCACAGTCCGCGGTCGGGGATAGAGGCGAGTTCAGGCAGAAGGGGGTTGTCCCAGAGGGGTGTGTGGGAGTGAGGGGAGGGTGCCCTACCAAGGTGCATGGCGAGTTGCCAGACCCTGCAGTGGTGATACAGCATGTGCCTTCCATCCCTGGTTCGGGGTGGGCCACGGGGCTCACAGAACAGGAGTTGGAAGGGGTGGCTCAGCACCCCTGGGGGCCCAGGAGCAGACCAGGGTGGAGTAACGGTCTCTGTCAGATTGGTTAAAGTAGAAGAAGTGGGAGAGTTGGGAAGCTATATAGTATAGGGAAAGGTCTGGGAGTGCAGTGCCACCTAAGTCAGTCGGGCATTTCAGAACCTGCCAGGACAGTTTGTGTCGGGAGGAGCCCCAAACAAACGTGTTGAGGATAGATTCCGTATAACCTGAATGTTAAAGTGGTTGTAAAGGTAAACGTTTTTTTTTTTTTTAACCTTAACGCACCCCCCCAATGCTAATCTGAGCCTAATTTCGATCCAGCGCTGCTCTCTCTCTCTCTCTCTCTCTCCCTTCTCGTTGCTGCTGTCAATCAAATCCAGTGACGAGGAAGCACCGAGTGTGTCAATAGACACACACAGTGTAGCTTGGGAGTGAGCTGGCACGAGTTCCTGCCTAGCAAGTGTCTTGCTAGTGGGGTACTCAAAGGCAAGAGGAGCCAGGAGCAATTGCAGGGGACCCCAGAAGAAGAGGATCAAGGCTGCTCTGTGCAAAACCAATGGTAGGTAAGTATAACATGTTTGCCGCTTTAAAAAAAATCCCTTAATATCACTTTAAAAGATTTCTTGTGTTCGATATGGTACAAAATATGATGACTGCAGTAGTTTGCAGAAAAATATAATAGCATTCCTCACCATTTTAGTCTTCTTCATTTCTAGAACAGCTGCTTGCAAGGTAGAGGTCTGTCCCTGAGATATGCTGGAAGGACCTTTCGAGCCAATTCTGCTTGTTGTTGGCAGGTTTGCCCCAGGCAATTTATTTTCAGAGTTTTCTACAATCTTCATTTTTGATTTACGCACAAATTCTAGACAGGGTTTATTAGGCAGTGTTTTGTCTCTGAGTGGAGCTGTCTCAGATGCTACTGCAGTTTCAATGCTTGCCATTTTATTTACCTGTTCTGTCCTTTTTTGCTTTTTATCCATACAGGAGCCATTAATGGTCTTGCTTCTTTCTTCAACATTGCTGTTAGTTTCAGTCTGGGCTCCATTGTTTGTAGTAGGCACAGAAGAAATCGCAGCAGCTGCACAATCTGGTATTGTTGTATGTACAGGTGCTTTTTGAGCTGGGGCAGAGAGTATGGTATCTAGATCTTCTGGAGCTTGCTTCCTCTTCACTACCCTCCACTCTCTGGGGCTATGACAGGTCTCATCGTTACTCTTACTGGTTTCTGGGAAAATGTTTCTAATAATGTTAGAATCACGTTTGCTCTCTGAACCACGAGATAAAATGGGACTTATGGGCAGTTTTCTTTCCAAGGCTACTTTTCTTTGTGGAGAAGTGTGTATCAGACTTGAGGAATCTTGGACAAGAGGTATCAAGCCAAGCAAGCTTTGGCTACAGTCTGAAAGTCTCCTCTGACTAGAGGGAAGAGCAGCATCAGATTGCGGAGCTCCCGTCTGATTTGAGCTTGAAGATGTTCTTGCTTCAGGCTCTGCCTGTTCAGATGGTAGTTTAGAAAGCTTCAGTGGGGGGTTCTCATCCTGGCTTTCAGAGGAGCGATGCATAGACTTATCTTGATGGTAGTGAAGTATATCTGGCGTGGTGTCTGAATCAGTAGCTGGGTCTTTCTCACTGTTCTGCTGAGCGATAGAAGGGTCTGAGGCAGCTAAAAATAATAAAAGATAAAAACAAATAGGTCAAATGTAAAAAACGGACCACTAACTGACAGCACATTTTTGTACAAGAGTGGAAAACCTTTTGCTTATTCACATACAATATTTTATCTTCTTCAGTTCTTCAACGTTGTGAAGTATTATAATCTGGTAAATATAACAATATTTTCTAGACTGCAAAAAGCTCCAACTACTAATGCACTAATGCTAGTTCTATACATTCAGTATTGTTTCTGTTTGAATATTGTGAGGGGGTTTGCTCGGCAGCGGGTGTGTGTGACCCCCGAGATGGGCTCCCCACACAAAAACAGGCCCAGCAAACGGAGGTTGTGGTTTTCAAAATCAAAAAGGTGCGGTTTATTTTCTATTTACAGTGACAAAACACAGCAAAGAAAAAGAAACAAACAAAATAAATCCTGGTCAACTTGACCTCTGACTAAACATACAGGTTTCCTAACTAACAACTGGGATCAGCCTAGTGCTGTCCTAGTCCCTAAGTCCCTGGTTTTAAATGTCCAAGCAAATAGCCACACAGGCTTTGTCTCACCGCACAGGGGTTCACTCTCCCTAGACAGTCCACACAGGTCTGGGTCCAGGCATGAGCTAACATCTAATGAAGCTGGGAGTTCTTATAGAGGCCTAAATGAGCTGACAAGCTTCAGCTGGTCTCATCAACTCCCTGTCTGCACGACGCCCCACACTCTCCCTAGAGGTATGAGTCATCCATGAGCCCACTAGCCTTATACAACTCTCCACCTAGTTATATAAGTCGGCGTAAAGCCTGAATCTGGGCGAAATATATCTACCCCCCTGGATGCAACCAGGTGACTTTACCTTCCTGCTGTCACATACCCCCCCCTCTTGTTTTAACCTCGGGGTTGGAACACCAGCAATCAGGCATTCATGTACTCGAGACAAAGCATCCACATTCCCCATTTGAACGCCAGGGCGATGCTTTACTGTGAAGTTGAATTCCTGGAGGGCCAGGAACCACCTATTCACTCTTCTATTTGTTTCCTTGTTTTGAGCCATCCACTTTAACGGAGCGTGATCCGTAACCAAGTCAAAGTGCCTACCTAGCAGGTAGTACCGAAGGGAATCTAGAGCCCACTTCACCGCTAAACACTCCTTTTCAACGGTGGCGTAATTTACCTCATGGGACTTCAACTTCCTGCTGAGGTAAATGACTGGGTGCTCTTCCCCGTTCCAGACCTGGGACAATACTGCTCCTAACCCCACATCTGACGCATCACTTTGTACGACAAAGTCTTTAGAGAAGTCGGGTGAGTACAACACTGGCTGGCTACATAAGGCTTGTTTCAAGAATTGGAATGCTGCCTCAGCCTCGGGGGTCCATTTAATCATGACCGACCCTTTCCCCTTCGTCAGGTTGGTTAGGGGCACAGCCTTAGAAGCAAAGTGGGGAATGAATCGCCGATAATACCCAGCGATTCCCAGAAAGGCTCGTACCTGCTTCTTGCTGTTGGGACGTGGCCAACTCTGGATGGCCTCGACTTTGTTGAGTTGGGGTTTTATTACTCCCCTCCCAATGGTGTACCCAAGATATTTGGCCTCCTCCTGCCCAATGGTACACTTCTTGGGGTTAGCCGTAAACCCCGCTTCCCGAACAGAGTCCAGTACTGCTTGCACTTTTGGCAGATGTGAGGCCCAATCTGTGCTATGGACAATTACGTCATCCAAGTAAGCCGCAGCATACTTCCGATGGGGCCTCAGCATCTGGTCCATTTTCCGCTGGAATGTGGCCGGCGCATTCTGTAACCCGAACGGCATTCTTTTATATTGGAACGCCCCGTCTAGGGTTACAAATGCGGTTTTCTCTTTGGCCGACTTGGCCAGGGGGATTTGCCAATACCCTTTTGTGAGGTCAAGGGTCGTCATGTATCGGGCTGTTCCCAGCCGGTCGATCAACTCATCTATACGTGGCATGGGGTAGGTGTCAAATTTTGTAACTTTGTTCAACTGACGAAAATCGTTACAAAATCGCCAGCTCCCATCCGGTTTAGGCACCAACACAATGGGACTAGACCAATCACTTTGGGACTCCTCTATCACCCCTAAGTTCAGCATTTTCTGTACTTCCTCCCGTATTGCCTCCCGTCGGGCCTCTGGGATCCGATAGGGTTTTAACTTCACCCTTTCACCGGGCGGGGTAATGATGTCATGCTCTACCCCAGATGTTTGTCCCGGCAGCTCAGAGAATACCTCCTTGTTGCGAAGCACAAACTCCTTAACCTCCTGTTGTTGGGGTTGTGACAAGGTGGCTGCTATTCCAACCTCAGGAATCACGCAACCAGTTTGAGCTGGTGACCAAGTGTCTGCGACTAGGGACTCTCTATCCCTCCAGGCTTTCAACAGATTAACGTGATAGATCTGTTCGGGCTTTCGCCTTCCTGGTTGTCTGACCTTGTAATTCACTTCGCTCACTTTTTCCATTATCTCGTAGGGGCCTTGCCATTTGGCAAGGAATTTACTTTCAACCGTAGGGACAAGTACCAGTATCCTATCCCCCGGGGAAAAGGTACGGGTCTTGGCTCCACGGTTGTACACTCTCTGCTGTGCTAACTGCGCTTGGGCCAAATGTTCCTTCACGATGGGCATTACCTGTGCAATTCGGTCTTGCATCAGGGCGACATGCTCAATCACACTCCTGTGGGGAGAACTCTCACTTTCCCAAGTTTCCTTGGCAATATCCAACAGCCCTCTTGGGTGTCTCCCATACAGTAACTCAAAGGGGGAGAATCCCGTAGAGGATTGGGGCACCTCCCTAATAGCAAACATCAGATAAGGAAGTGGACAGTCCCAATCCTTTCCATCTCTATCCACCACTTTCTTCAACATTTGTTTTAGGGTTTTGTTGAATCTTTCAACTAGCCCATCGGTTTGGGGGTGATACACAGATGTACGTAATTGCGTCACTTTGAACAATTTACACAGCTCCTTCATAACCCGGGACATAAAGGGTGTACCTTGGTCCGTAAGCAGTTCTTTACAAATACCCACCCGGCTAAACACAAGAGATAGCTCTTTGGCTATGGTTTTGGCCGAGGTATTTCGGAGAGGGATCGCTTCTGGATAACGGGTGGCATAGTCCAGTATAACTAATATGTACTGGTGCCCCCTAGCGGACTTGATTATAGGACCTACCAAATCCATGGCGATCCTCTCAAACGGGACCTCAATGATGGGTAGAGGGACCAGCGGGCTACGGAAATGTGGCATCGGGGCCGACCTCTGACACGCAGGGCAGGAGGAACAATAATTTTCTATGTCCTTCATCACCCCCGGCCAATAGAATCTCTGTAATACCCTCTCTCGGGTTTTCTCTGTCCCCAGATGACCTCCAAGAATGTGCCCATGGGCCAACTCCAACACCAACTTCCTGTAAGGTTTGGGCACCACAAGCTGCTCAACGGTTTCTTCTGCCCTTTTTGCCACCCGATACAGTAGGTCCTTCTCTACGCTGAAGTATGGGTAAGTGCAGGTATTATCTGGGTTCACTAACTCGCCATCTATTTTCACTACGTTTTCCCGTGCCTTTATTAGGGCGGGGTCTTTCAACTGTTCTGTGGCAAAGTTTTCCCTGTGAACCTCAAGATCAGAAAACTCCACAGACGGTAGGTTTTCGTCTGAGGAGGTGGGCTCCTCTCCAGTTTCTTGAGTCTCCCCTGCCAATACTGATAAGGGAAATTCCGGAGAGTCCTCACCACTCTCAGGGGAGTTCTGGCTATCACATTCCTGGTACATAGGGGCACCAGTGGGGGGCTCAGGATCATCCCACAGTTCCCAGAACTTCGGAAAATCCCTTCCCACAATGGCGTCATGCGGTAACTGAGATACTAAGCCCACTGGATGAGAGAGGGTACCTTTGGGGGTCTCGAAACACACTGTAGTCACTGGATACTCTCGGGTGTCCCCATGCACACAAATAACAGCTACCTTGCTATTCCCAGAGACCTCTGTTTTAACTAACTCAGCCTTTATCAGGGTCACAAGGCTACCTGAATCCAGCAATACCACAACATTTCTACCATTAACACACATTTTGCATAAATGTTTCTCAGTTCCTCGAATGGCAGTGCATGCGACTGTCGCACACAGCGACTGACGTCTGCCCGTCAGAAAGTCACACTGCATGGGTTCCTCCACAACCGGGCAATTGGCTGCAATATGTCCCGCTTGCCGGCAGCGGTAGCAAACGATCCTTCTTGCGGCCTCTTGAGCCGCTGATTTCCCAGGCTGTTCTCGCCAAACTTGGGGTAGAGCTCCCACCCTCTCACTCTCTCCACCCTCACCCCTTGGAATCCTCTTATCCGCCCCTGGGGATGGTCTGGTCTTAGGGTGGAAAGTCCGAGTGTCTCTGGAAGAGGCCGTCAGGTTCTCTGTAGCCAAGTATTTCTCCACACGATCCACAAGACCATCGGCCGTCTCTGGGTCTCCATGGCTTACCCACTTTTGGATGGCAGTAGGAAGAGCTCTCAAAAACCGATCCATTACAACACGTTCCACAATCTTTGGTGCGGACAAAGTCTCTGGCTGTAGCCACTTTCTGCTCAGGTGAATGAGATCATACATTTGAGACCTGGGGGCTTTTCCAAGCTGGAAAGTCCAGTTATGCACACGCTGAGCCCGGACAGCCTGGGTGACACCCAGCCTTGCCAATATTTCAGCTTTTAGCATCACATAGTCTTTTGCTTGGTTAGGCTCTAGGTCATAGTAAGCTTTCTGCGATTCACCAGTTAACAGAGGAGCCACCAGTCCAGCCCACTGCTCCTCAGGCCACTTTTCTCTTTCAGCGGTCCTTTCAAATGTGGTCAAAAATACCTCTGGATCATCCTCTCCAGTCATTTTTGTCAATAAACGACTCACCCCAAAGGACGCGGTATTAGTGGGACGGCTTTCCTCACTGGTCTGCGGACGTTGCTGCATTACTGCTTCCATCTGTAGTTGTAGTCTCTGCTCTTGCTTCTGCAACAGGTCTATGAAGCGGGCCTCAGATTGCTGCTGGGCTTGTTGCTGAGCCTCCAGACTCTGTTGCAAAGTTGCGTTTGTCTGCTGCTGGGCTGCAAGGCTCTGTTGATGAGCTTGCTGCTGGGCTGCGAAGTTCTTTTGCAAACCTGCATTTGTCTGCTGTTGATTGGCATTTGCTAGAGCCAGCTGCTTCAGTATCTCCTCCATGCTGGCTTAAAAAAAAACTGCCACTGGTTCTCCACCAACTGTGAGGGGGTTTGCTCGGCAGCGGGTGTGTGTGACCCCCGAGATGGGCTCCCCACACAAAAACAGGCCCAGCAAACGGAGGTTGTGGTTTTCAAAATCAAAAAGGTGCGGTTTATTTTCTATTTACAGTGACAAAACACAGCAAAGAAAAAGAAACATAAACAAAATAAATCCTGGTCAACTTGACCTCTGACTAAACATACAGGTTTCCTAACTAACAACTGGGATCAGCCTAGTGCTGTCCTAGTCCCTAAGTCCCTGGTTTTAAATGTCCAAGCAAATAGCCACACAGGCTTTGTCTCACCGCACAGGGGTTCACTCTCCCTAGACAGTCCACACAGGTCTGGGTCCAGGCATGAGCTAACATCTAATGAAGCTGGGAGTTCTTATAGAGGCCTAAATGAGCTGACAAGCTTCAGCTGGTCTCATCAACTCCCTGTCTGCACGACACCCCACACTCTCCCTAGAGGTATGAGTCATCCATGAGCCCACTAGCCTTATACAACTCTCCACCTAGTTGTATAAGTCGGCGTAAAGCCTGAATCTGGGCGAAATATATCTACCCCCCTGGATGCAACCAGGTGACTTTACCTTCCTGCTGTCACAATATTTTATTGTGTTTTCATAAGGCATAATAATAGTACCGTTCATATTTGTACACTACAATGAAAAGAATAAAATAAAAACAAGCAATTATAACTATACTTCTCTCGTTAAAGTCGATGTAAACCCGATTTTTTTTTTGCTGTCACAATGTAGAGTATAAGATTTCCTATCATTTGTGCCAGGTCTTGCCACAAAGCCATCCAGCTCTGAGCAATCCTCTTTTATTGTTTAGTGAGATAAAATGAACAAACAGAAAAAAAACCTTTGTCTGTTCCGCCCCCTTGCTTTGAGTGACAGGTTATTTACATATCTCAATCACTAGCTTTTTTTAATTCTCACCCCCACTCCTTTTCTGAAGTCATGTGGTTACTTTTATGGATTTTGACTGGATGTTAGTGATCATAGCAGAAGGAATACACAGGAGAAAATGCATGTTGACAAGGGGAGTGTAGAGGTGAGCGGGGAGTCTACTGACATCACGACTCCACCCACCGAGCTCCAGACAACAGATCCACCCACAGAATCTGCAATTTTTCAGTTCTTATAACAGACAGAGGGGAGACATTTGACAGGTAAGGATACATGCAGGAGGCATGTATATCTTTATAGATCAGCACTATGGCAGTAGTTTAGAAAGGATGAGAGTGCGTTTACATCCACTTTAAGTATATAGAACCGAATGTAAGGAGTATTCCTTATGCCGCGTACACACAATCATTTTTCCCCGACGGGAAAAACAGCATTAATCACGTTGAGAAAAATTCGAACATGCTCTAATTTTTCTCGTTGTGATTCCCGTCATTTTTTTTCCGCGGCAGTTTTCCCATAGGGAAACACTGCCGGGGAGCCTACACACAGTCGTTTTTTTCGACCAAGAAAAAAAATGTCATTTAAAACGGCCGTGTGTAGGGGAACGTCATTTTTCACGTTGATTTTACTCGACAGTGTTTTCACCGTCGAAAAAAATCGATCGTGTGTACACAGCATTAGTGTAACATTTCAGTTATCATTACAATTTAATGATGTAATTCTAGCTATTAATATTAACAATCATATATAATCAATATAGGAGAATATAAAAAGTAATAATTAATTATAGCAAAAATAGCGGAACACTGATTCAATCTACTAGCCCACGTGCCGGTCTAGGGGGGCGGGACCTTGTTATACCGCGCCACTGAACACCGACCCAGCTCTGTAACACACAGCGGGACATGCCCGCTGTGTGTGTGATACATGAGAGAGAGAGAGAGAGAGAGAGAGAGAGGGAGGGGAGCGCTGCAGTCTCACCTCACAAAGCGGCACCAGGGCAGTCCGGTCCTGCCGCTCTGTGTCCTGCCGCTCTGTGTCCTCCGGCTGAGTTTCCTGGCTGATCGCTTCACCTGGTCCACCCCTGCTGGTCCACCCCTGCTCCTTACTCGCCCTGCATTAAATTCCACTCGCAAAATGCGAGCAGGCGAGTGGAATTTTTGAGGGCTGTATGAGTATATATATATATATATATATATATATATATATATATATATACACATACACACACACACACACACATATATTTTACACACACAAACCATAGTTTGTAGACGCTGTAACTTTCACACATACCAATCAGTGGTGATCAAATTCCACCAAAAGAAAGCTCTATTTATGTGACACAAATTACATACATTTTGTTTGGGTACAGATTTGCATGACCGCGCAATTACCAGTTAAAGTAGCGCAGTGCTAAATAGAAAAAAATGATCTGGTCACGAAGGAGGTAAAAACTTCTGGAGCTGAGGTGGTTAAAGAAGGCATGAGTTTGAGAAAGTGGTGTGACATCCATACCGATATGTCATTCAGTAAGTTTGAGATCCGTGAGGAGATCGAGGGGGTGAGTTGAGGAGTGGAGAGATAGATCTGGGTGTCGTCGGCGTTGAGGTGGTATTGGAATCCATGGGAGGTTAACAACTTGCCCAGGGAAGAGGTATAGAGCGAGAGTAGGAGGGGCCCAAGGACAGAGCCTTGGGGTACCCCAACAGAAAGAGGAAGAGCAGCGGAGGAGATGGAGTTGCAAGTGACACTGAAAGTTATGGTTTATATATGTCATTTACTGCTTTTGTTGAATTCATTTTACTTGAGGTATAGTAAGTTTTTACATTAGATACATTCAATGGGACAGTACTCACGTCCTGATGGAACACTGATGTTTTAAATGTGGAGCTATTAGTTTGATATATTTTGTCCACGTAATATTAAGTGTGTGTTTAGGTGTGTGCAGTTCACTTTTATATTATAATTGTAAGCATCTTGCAAGTATTTCTTGATATATTTTAGAACACATCATTTGCAGCAAAAAGGTTAAGGTGACTGTCTGCCGAAAACTTTTTTTTTCATTTGGGATAGTGATGTAAAGGGTTAGAATCCTTGTCAAGTTTTTACTGCTACCTGGGCTTCATTACAGAGATTTACCCCATCTGCCTGTCCTGCTGACATTGTTTTACCACCCTGGAAATGATGCCCTGTACACACGATCGGATTTCTGATGGAATAAAATCAGATGGATTTTTCCGTCGGAATTCCGATGAAGCTGACTTCCATCAGTCTTGCCTACACACCATCAGACAAAATTCCGACCGTCCAAAACGTGGTGACGTAAAACACTCCGACGTGCCGAGAAAAATGAAGTCCAATGCTTCTGAGCATGCGTGGGTTTTTTCTCCGATGGAATTCCACACAGACGATCGGAATTTCCTATCGTTTTTTTTTCCATTGGTAAAATTTAAAACATGTTCTATTTTTTTACACTGATGGAAAAAAGATAGATAGGGCCCACACACGATCGTTTTTTCCGATGAAAAAAGTCCATCGGTCTATTTTCATCGGAAAAACCGATCGTGTGTACACGGCATAAGGGGAACTCTCCAGCAGCAACACAGGCAGAAATACAAATTCTTTAGTGGGGTAGTAGAGTATGTTATACACATAGTAAAAAGACATAATACAAAAGATTAAAAACGTTTTAAATATTGAAAAAAAAAATTACTTAAAAATAGGATTTTTATAACAGCTTACCTGTAAAATCCTTTTCTTGGAGTACATCACGGGACACAGAGCGGCATAGTCATTACTATGTGGGTTATATAGATACCTTCAGGTGCTGGCACTGGCAACTTCCAAAACCGGAAGTACCCTCCCCTATATAAGCCCCTCCCATCCGGGAGCACCTCAGTTTTGTAGCAAAGCAATAAGTGTCCCCAAAGAGGGGTGGGAGCTCTGTGTCCCGTGATGTACTCCAAGAAAAGGATTTTACAGGTAAGCTGTTATAAAAATCCTATTTTCTTTCTCGTACATCACGGGACACAGAGCGGCATAGTCATTACTATGTGGGATGTCCTAAAGCAATGCCCAATGAGGGGGGGGGGGGGGATACACCATACATAAGCTGAGCGCTATCAGACATGAGGATCTTTTGCGGCCTGCAACACACTGCGCCCAAAGGCGACATCCTCCTGACTTCTAACGTCCACCTGGTAGAACCTAGTAAAATGTGTGTACTGAAGACCACGTTGCGGCCTTACAGATTTGAGCCAGGGAGGCCTGGTGATGCACTGCCCATGAAGTTCCAACTGCTCTCGTGGAGTGCGCCCTAACTTTGAACGGAGGCGGTCTCCTTCTCAAGCCATAGGCTTGCATTATGACCTGTCGAATCCACTTGGCTAAAGTAGATTTTGACGCTGCCTGACCCTTTCTGGGGCCTTCCGGCAGAATAAACAAAGTATCCGTTCTGCGAATCTGAGCAGTGGCTTTTAGATAAGCTTTAACTGCTCTTACTACATCCAAAGAATGCAATAACTTTTCCTCTACCGAACTAGGTTTGGGGAAAAAAGAAGGAAGAACCACATCTTGGTTCAAATGAAACCTCGATACCACCTTAGGAAGAAAGGCTGGATGAGGACGTAACACTACTCTGTCCTTATGGATAACCAGATATGGCTCTTAACAGGACATAGCTGCTAATTCCGACACTCTTTTAGCCGAACAAATGGCTACTAGAAAAAACAATTTCCTGGTGAGAAGAACCAAGGAACTATGCTGTAATGGTTCAAATGGTTGTTTCTGTAGAACCGACAGAACCAGGTTTAGATCCCATGGACATATGGGAATATTAACCGGAGGACTAATACGCATCACTCCTTGTCTAAAGGCTTTGACTAGTGAATGCGAAGCCAAGGGCCTTTGAAAAAATATTGACAAGGCCGAAAACTGACCTTTGATAGTACTCAAGGCAAGCTTCCTATCTACAGCCCACTGTAGGAAGTCCAGACTCCTACCTATTACGTACTTATGTGGATGCCATTTCTTGGCCTCACACCACGCGATGTACGCCTTCCAGATTCTATAGTAGATCTGCCTGGATACCGGCTTCCTGGCATTGATCATGGTAGATACCACAGGATTAGAGAGCCCTCTCTTTTTTAGAATGTGGGCTTCAATAGCCAGGCCGTCAAACCTAGGGCTGGTAAGGAAGGGTGGTATATCGGTCCTTGCGAAAGCAGGTCCGGACGACGTGGGAGAGTCCAAGGACTCCCCACTGACATTTTACAATCTCCGCGTACCACGCTCTTCGGGGCCACGCTGGAGCCACCAGAATCACTGGTTTCTTTTCTACCCTGATTCTGCGGAGTAATCGAGGTAACCATTGTGGCGGTGGGAATGCATATATCAGCTTGAACTGATCCCAAGGGAACACTAGGGCATCCGAGCCGCAAGCTAGGGGATCCCTTGTCCGAGAGACAAACCTGTCCACCTTTGCGTTGAATCTGGATGCTAGAAGATCTACATCCGGTGTTCCCCACCGCTGACATATTGTCCAGAAAACCTCGGGGTGAAGGGACCATTCCCCTGGGCATAATTGCTGGCGACTTAGAAAGTCCGCCTTCCAATTCTCCACTCCTGGAATGAATACCGCAGATATGGCTGGGACATATCTTTCTGCCCATTTCAGGATGTAATTTACTTCCCTCTGGGCTGCACGACTCCTGGTGCCACCCTGATGATTGATATATGCCACTGCTGTGGCATTGTCTGATTGAATTCTGACAGGGGACCCTTGGAGTTTGGATGTCCATGCTACTAGGGCATACCGGGCTGCTCGTATCTCTAAGAGATTGATGGGCAGGGCCTTTTCTGCATCCGACCATCTGCCCTGGAGAGACCATTGCTCCAGTACTGCTCCCCAGCCTATAAGGCTGGCATCTGTAGTGACCACCTTCCAAGAAATCGGACTGAAGGATTTCCCTTTTTCCAGATTCTGGAGAACCAACCACCAACGGAGGCTCTTGCGAACGGAAGGGGACAAGGACATTGTAAGTCTAGGGCCTGAACTTTTTTGTTCCAGGCTGACAGTATGGCCCCTTGCAAATTTCTTGAATGGAATTGACCGTAGGGTACTGCTTCGAATGATGCCACCATTTTTCCCAGCAGCCTCATGCACAGGCGTATGGACGGCTGTCTTTTTTGTACCCACTAAGTGGATCAAATCTTTCAAAGACAACACCTTTCCTCGAGGCAAGAATATTTTTCTCTGGCCTGAATCCAACCTTAGCCCCAAGTATTCCAGACTTTTGACTGGTTTTTAGGGCTGACTTGTCTCGGTTGATAATCCAACCGTGAGATTCCATATACTTGATTGTCTTGTGAACGACCACGTCTAGTTTTTTCACTGAGTGGTCTATCAGCAACAAGTCATCTAGATATGCCATTATCATTACACCTTGTGTTCTTAGATTGGCCAATAAAGGGCCAGAATTTTTGTAAACACTCGTGGTGCTGTGGCCAGACCGAAGGGTAAGGCTCTGAACTGAAAATGGCGCCCTTCTACTGCAAAGCCTAGAAATTTTTGGTGGACTGGAAAGATGGGAAAGTGCAAATAAGCATCTTTGATGTTGATCGCGGCTAACCAATCCTCCCCTTGTAGGGCAGTGGCCACCGATCGGACCGACTCCATCGGAAAGTCCTGATATACAGGAATTTGTTTAGCCCTTTTAGAATTAATATGGGCCTCCCGTCCCCATTTGCTTCGGGACTGTAAAGAGGTTTGAGTAAAACCCGAACCCCCATTCTTCCAGGGGAACCTCCATAATTACTCCTTGGAGCAATAGTTGTTCTAGTGCCAACAGGAGGGACTCTCTCTTCCGGGGATCCCTTGGCACGTTTGACCTCAAAAATGGGAAGGAGGAGAGTCTTTTAACTCCAATCTGTATCCCAAACATACTGCGGAGAGCACCTATCTGTTTTGATCGTGTCCCGCCAGGTCTCTTGCGAACAACTGGAGTCCTCCCCCCACCCGACTGAGTGGGGGCAACTCTTCAATGAATTTAACTTTGGGGGAGGTTTTGTACCTCCCCTGACCCAGGGTTTCTCATTACCCTGCGATTGTCCCTGTTTTTTACCCCCCGGGAATTGACCGAGGAGGCCGTCGGAACTGTTACACAGCCGATGCCCCAGGGACTGGAGAAGCAGGCCTCTTAAAGAGGGACCTCCAACTCTGTTTTTAACCGACAAGAGTGTATTTTTACCGCTGGAAATTTTCTGGATATATTTGTCCAGGTCTTCCCTGAATAAGCGTTCACCATGAAATGGGACGCTAACCAGCCATTCTTTACAGGGAGCTTCAGCAGACCAGTTTTTGAGCCATAGAAGCCTACGCATATGTACTATAGACAGCGTAAGGCGGGAGGCCTGATGGATTGAATCCTTTATGGCGTCAACCGCAAAGCCTAAGGCTCTAGGTAGATCAGCTAGGGCAAGGGCCTGCTGATCTGTCAAGTCCCTCAAGACCTGTTTCAACTGATCCTTCACTGCTTAGCAGACCCCACTGCTGGTTGTGTCACCAAGCTTGCTGTAGAAAGAAGCAGATTTTCATAAGGACTCCAATCTTTTATCTATTGTGTTCTTGAACATTTGGACATTATCCACTGGACATGTCAGTGATTTATACACACAAGAGATGGCTGCGTCCACTGTAGGGACCTTCCATTTTTTGATGAACTTATCCTCCATGGGATAGACCACCGGAAATCTCTTGGGGGGAATAAATATTTTCTCAGGATGTTCCCAATCCTGGTAAATGAGCCCTTTCAGTAAAGGGTGAAGTGGAAAAGAACAGACAGTCTGGGGGCTTCTAGCGACCCCAACGAGGATACAGTAGTGGTTGATGGTTCCGCAAGGTGCATTTTTAAATGCTGATCGGACCATGTTAGTCAGAGACTGAACCCATAATCTTTCAGCTTGAGATGCTGAGAAAAGGTTCCTCCACTGTTGATTCCTCTATAACAGATTCAACCTCATCCTGATCCCCTTCAGGCAGGTCGATCCCTGTATGGGACTGTTGCTCTGCTAACAGGCACTCTGAAGGAGGAAACGGAGATCGGGCGTGCTTTCCCTGACAGGGAGGCAGCGATCAATGTTGACAATCTCTCTCTAATCCTCCCAGAGCTGAGGAAAAAACCTCCTCTATTACATACACAGGAGCAGGTGACTGAGGACAGCCACAGTACCAAGTACCCCTGCGGGGTCTCTACGGTCACTTACCTCTGAACTTCAGGGGAGACTGGTGCAGCAGAAGCATGCCCAAGATCCTCAGAGCCCAATGAGACCCCCTTCGCTTCCTGGAAGATTCAGTTCCGGAGCTTCTGGACGGCATATTCCTAAGCCTAAAGCTGAGGTATTCCAGCCGTAATACACCACTTTTACTGAGAATAGTCTAGCACAATTGCTGCTATATAACAGTTGGTGTCTACTAAAGTGCCTTTCTAGGGGATGCCTGCATCAACCGCCTCTGTGTGCCTTTATACTGTTGCTAGCTCTGTCTGTGCACTTCAATAGCCAGCTATGATTGTGCTTTAAAACACGCTGGACGCCCGCACATGCGCAGTAGCGCCGCGGCGCACACCGAGCGTCATCCACCCGCTCCGCCCCTTTTTCCAGATCGCCTCTATATATAGAGGCGCGTGCACGCGCGCGGGCACGTGCACCTTCGGCGCCTTTTTTGAAAAAAATAAGGAGCTAGATGGGAGCCAGGGTCCCTGCCGCAGGGCCCGGGGATGGATGAGCGCAGCAACAGGGCAGAGGAGACCGCTTCCCAGCAGAGAACTTACCAACTGCCTGGATTTGATTTTGGAAGAAAAAAATCCACATTACAAGAAAAAGAACCATAGCGGCCTCTAGTGTCTAACACAGGTACCGCGGTCTTACATTTTTTTTTTTTTCTTGCCTACTATTAAAATTTTTACATTTTCTCAGTAGTAACAGGCATACACAGAATATTAGCGGGAATACCTTAGGTAACAGGCAGAAAGACAAAATAGGCTTGGGGGTCCCTCAATAGAACCAAGTTCCCGAGGGCCCCCACTTACCTTTTCCTCGCCGCAGGACTCTGTTTGGTCCACAGAAGCCCAAACTTCACCTATCACGGCAGGCATTGTAATTAAACCTTCAGGGACCGGGTTCCCAAGGATTCCACTCCCCTGGACCTGTATAGCACCCTGCACAGAAAACATCTTGGTCGTGGGTATGACCAGAGCTCTGGATCCCAGGGTCCAGCCCTCCTAAGAGAGGCATTACAGGCAAAACCTTGCTCTTCTCTTGCAAGGCCCGGGTACCGTCCGTTTAGCTATGAAGCTTTTTTAGTCGGATCCGGAATAGCTTACTGAGGCCCAAAAGAACCTGTACGCAAGCTCAGTGAAAAACACATGTTACTTCTTGGCCAACACCTTAGACACTGGCAAAAAACTGAGGTGCTCCCGGATGGGAGGGGCTTATATAGGGGAGGGTACTTCCGGTTTTGGAAGTTGCCAGTGCCAGCACCTGAAGGTATCTATATAACCCACATAGTAATGACTATGCCGCTCTGTGTCCCGTGATGTACGAGAAAGAAATATTAATTAATATTTATCTATAAAAGAATCACTATGTTCTTCCTAGTTCTATGTATTTACTTACGAAAACTTATAGAGTCACTGTCACAAAGGGATGGCAGGTTGTCCCAAGGATTTACTGGTTGACCGTTACAAGCATCATCCATGGGCTCCTGGGAGAGTGTTGATACTGCACTGTTATATTGTTGGGCTGCAAAAAGATTAAAACTGTTTTGTTTTTTTTAATAAAGCAGAATAAAGTGTATTTTTTTTCAGAGGATCAATGACCTGCATTCATTGTTTAACAGGATAGCTGAAGATCATTAAAGTGATTGTAAACCACAGACATGAAATATGAACAAAGCACATCTCTCTAGTGTGTACTTGTCTCAATCCAGAGAACTAAGTGTCAATGATAAAGGGGGCCTGGCTTGCCTTTGAAACGTGTCCCTATTGGCTACCACGATCGTAGGACGCTCCTTCACACCAGCTGGAGGAACTTTCTCTGGGTGTCCATTCCAGTTTTGGACACATCACTTGGGCGGTCCCTGGTCTCTCCGGCATCGGCTCTCCCTGGACAGATCCCTCGTCAGTGACTATTTTATATCCTTAACACTCCAAACCTCCGGAAATACACCTTTCCGTGTTAATATATACATTGGGAATTCATCCTGTGTTTTATAATATTTAATATCAAGGGTATTGGCACAAGGTTAGCGCTGTATAAGTGTAATTTCTGTCTGCTGCCTGGTTCCTCTGCTATCTACATGAGTCACTTCTGACAAGTTTTAACCACGTGAAATGATAGGGGAGGTATCTCCAGAACACAGCCCGTGATTGACAGCCCCAGCTTTTTTTCTCTGTGGTGTGTGTGTGTGTGTTGGGGGGGGGGGGGGTTCATACAGCTCAGACAAGCTAATTAAATTCTGGACTTTAGAAAATGGTAGCAATAATTTAAAGTAAACCTGGCATAAAAGCAACACTGGGCCTGACAGGCAGCACTGTTGCTTAGTGCTTAGCATTTCTGCCTTTTCACTCTTGAGTCATTTGCTCAATTCCATATGGAGTTTGCATGTTCTCCCTGTGCTTTTGCAAGTTTCTTCCAAGTACAGCGGTACATTCCAAAGATAAGCTGGTAAGTTATTTGGCCCTAAAATATCGACAGTTTTTTTTTTTTGCAACCCACTGGTTAAACGGAAAAAAAAAACGAAAATTGACAGATCTCCGCATCAACACAAGTAATGTGGATGAAGGATCTCTCTCACTGATCTAATGTATTCTGACAGGGGGACTACTTTGCTCCCACCAAAATATACTGATCAGCGCTTGCAGCCATTGGCTGCAGGTGCTGATCGAATGCTGTTTTTCCGGCATGCCCGTTTGACAGAAGCCAGTTGTTAAAGTGTTTGTAACCCCCCCCCCCCAAAAAAAACAAAACTGATCCTGTTCCCTTAACTTCCCTGGCGGTAATCCCGAGTCTGGCTCGGGGTGGATTTTTAATGTAGAAAGCAGTAACCCCGAGCCAGACTCGGGATCGCATTGCAGGATACAGGGGAAGTTACTTACCTTGTCCCTGGATCCTGCGATGTGTCCCCGCTGTGTGCGAGCTGTCTCCTCGCTCGATTCACACACAGTGCCGCCGAGCTCCGTTCCCAGCGACGTTGCGGCGCACGATAGCGGAGTTCGGAGGGGAAATAAAAAAAAATAACAAACACAGTACACATACAGTACACTGAATTCTTACAGATTACAGTACTGTATAACAAAATTACACATCCCCTTTGTCCCTAGTGGTCTGTCCAGTACCCTGCATGCACTTTTATATTATAAAAACTGTTCTTTCTGCCTGGAAACTGGAGTTTGTCCATAGCAACCAAAAAGTGTCCGTTTACGTCAAAAGTGGTTTTAGACCAGCTAGAAAACAGCGATAATAAATTAGAATCACTCGCAGAATTGAGCGATAGCAATTTGTGGGGAAATTCGTCAAACACTGAATCTAATAACAGCGACAATTCTGCAACTGAGCAAATTTCAGTGTTTTTGATTTGATTACATTATTGAATATTTTTTATTATTATTATTATATTATTATTTGTTGTTATAATTATTTATAGTTATTTATTATATTATAATTTATGATTTTGTGTTTCAAACTTTATCATACCCGGGATGTCTACTAGACTCTTGTTCGGACAGATTTAAGTAAGCAATTACTAAGAATTGCAGGCCTACAATACATAACACCAAATTTCCATGCAAAATAATTGTACTGTTTTTGGTACATAATTCCAGGCAGAATCATACCGCCAGGGAGGTTAAAGCATGCATAACAGCACAGTGCTTGTGCTGTGTAATTTGGCACCTTCTATCACCTAAAAAACCTGGTTGATCCTGTCTGGCTATGCCCTCCCTCTGTAAACTGACCACGGCATATCATGGCCGCTGAGCCCCGATAACACCGTGGTCAGCTCACGTGCCTCAGTCATCCGCAGCTCTCCTCTCCTGTCTCTCCTCTGTCCTCCTCTCCCTCATTCCCTCCCTGCCTGTCAGCTAGTCTGTGCTACTTATGCTCCCTGCCCCTTCTCTTTCTGCTGCTATCATAACTGTACTACAAACAGCCCATCCCCTCTATTAGCGAACATTATCTATCCCAGTGTCTGTGCTGAAAAAATAAAAAAAAGTAGATTATACCTTCTATCAGAGCATCTCCCAAGGCTCACATGACTCCTTGGCTCTCTCTCCTCCCTGGCTAACATCAGCAGCAAGGCTCAGCACCGCCCACTATAGCTGTCAGCTGGACAAAGAAGAGAGCCAAGGAGTCACGTGAGCCTTGGAAGATGCTCTGATAGAAGGTATAATCCACATTTTTGTTTGTTTTTTGCAGCACAGACACTGGGATAGATGACAGCTAACAGAGGGGATGGGCTGTTTGTAGTACAGTGGCTTAACAACTACTTTAAGACTGGCTTCTGTTGAACAGAAAGTACCGAATGTCGTCAACTTCCTGCTGATCCTGTGATTTTTGGTATGTGTGTACCCGGCATGTGGGAAAGGGAACTCAGATTATAAGCTACTTGAGGGTAGCAACTGATGTGAATGTACAATACATATAACGTGCTGCGTATATTGTCGCTATGCAAATTCTGAAATACTATTTGACAGGCTGTTACGCTAACCCACAGTATTCAATACTCTGTACCGAAAAGTAAAAAGATTTGGTAAGTCAAGAGAAGAAAGCCTGTAGTCCTTATCTGCTTACTACTGTATTGGAACATGATAGCATGACAGCCAGACAGATAGCATTTTGAAAAGGAGTTCAGTGAAAGCAATATCTTTTTAAAGAGAAATCACCATGCATAGTGTTTTTTTCTATGTTGCCTTGGCTGAGCAGGGGAGCATATAAGGAGGAAGTTGGTAATATCTTGTACATCTTAGCCATCTGAAAATCAGAGTGGATCCCCTTGGTGTGGATCAGAGGCGCAGATAGACCCTCAGTGGTCACATAACATAAGGTGAGGGCACATCCGGTGAAGGGAACCTCACACTGCATGGTAGAAGTTATTTGCAGGTGGAACACAAAGAGGATTTTTTTCATTATTATTGATATATACTTTTTTTTGGGACTATATAAGTGGACTGTTTTGCAATTTTTGTGTTCACATTTCTTGCACTATATACGTTATCGTTTATATATGTCATTTACTGCTTTTGTTAAATTCATTTGCTTGAGGTATAGTACGTTTTTACATTTAGGGCCAGTTCACACCATAGAAACGCAAATCCGGATGCGTTCCAGGTGCCTTTTCTTTCTCGTACATCACGGGACACAGAGCGACATAGTCATTACTAATGGGTTATATAGATACCTTCAGGTGCTGGCACTGGCAACTTCCAAAACCGGAAGTACCCTCCCCTATATAAGCCCCTCCCATCCGGGAGCACCTCAGTTTTTTGCCAGTGTCTAAGGTGTTGGCCAAGAAGTAACATGTGTTTTTCACTGAGCTTGCGTACAGGTTCTTTTGGGCCTCAGTAAGCTATTCCGGATCCGACCAAAAAAGCTTCATAGCTAAACGGTCGGTACCCGGGCCTTGCAGAGAAGAGCAAGGTTTTGCCTGTAATGCCTCTCTTAGGAGGGCTGGACCCTGGGATCCAGAGCTCTGGTCATACCCACGACCAAGATGTTTTCTGTGCAGGGTGCTATACAGGTCCAGGGGAGTGGAATCCTTGGGAACCCGGTCCCTGAAGGTTTGATTACAATGCCTGCCGTGATAGGTGAAGTTTGGGCTTCTGTGGACCAAACAGAGTCCTGCGGCGAGGAAAAGGTAAGTGGGGGCCCTCGGGAACTTGGTTCTATTGAGGGACCCCCAAGCCTATTTTGTCTTTCTGCCTGTTACCTAAGGTATTCCCGCTAATATTCTGTGTATGCCTGTTACTACTGAGAAAATGTAAAAATTTTAATAGTAGGCAAGAAAAAAAAAAAAAAAAATGTAAGACCGCGGTACCTGTGTTAGACACTAGAGGCCGCTTTGGTTCTTTTTCTTGTAATGTGGATTTTTTTCTTCCAAAATCAAATCCAGGCAGTTGGTAAGTTCTCTGCTGGGAAGCTGTCTCCTCTGCCCTGTTGCTGCGCTCATCCATCCCCGGGCCCTTCGGCAGGGACCCTGGCTCCCATCTAGCTCCTTATTTTTTTCAAAAAAGGCGCCGAAGGCGCACGTGCCCGTGCGCCTGCCTCTATATATAGAGGCGATCTGGAAAAAGGGGCGGAGCGGGTGGATGACGCTCGGTGTGCGCCACGGCGCTACTGCGCATGTGCGGGCGTCCAGCGTGTTTTAAAGCACAATCATAGCTGGCTATTGAAGTGCACAGACAGAGCTAGCAACAGTATAAAGGCACACAGAGGCGGTTGATGCAGGCATCCCCTAGAAAGGCACTTTAGTAGACACCAACTGTTATATAGCAGCAATTGTGCTAGACTATTCTCAGTAAAAGTGGTGTATTACGGCTGGAATACCTCAGCTTTAGGCTTAGGAATATGCCGTCCAGAAGCTCCGGAACTGAATCTTCCAGGAAGCGAAGGGGGTCTCATCGGGCTCTGAGGATCTTGGGCATGCTTCTGCTGCACCAGTCTCCCCTGAAGTTCAGAGGTAAGTGACCGTAGAGACCCCGCAGGGGTACTTGGTACTGTGGCTGTCCTCAGTTCACCTGCTCCTGTGTATGTAATAGAGGAGGTTTTTTCCTCAGCTCTGGGAGGATTAGAGAGAGATTGTCAACATTGATCGCTGCCTCCCTGTCAGGGAAAGCACGCCCGATCTCCGTCTCCTCCTTCAGAGTGCCTGTTAGCAGAGCAACAGTCCCATACAGGGATCGACCTGCCTGAAGGGGATCAGGATGAGGTTGATTCTGTTATAGAGGAACCAACAGTGGGGGAACCTTTTCTCAGCATCTCAAGCTGAAAGATTATGGGTTCAGTCTCTGACTAACATGGTCCGATCAGCATTTAAAAATGCACCTTGCGGAACCATCAACCACTACTGTATCCTCGTTGGGGTCGCTAGAAGCCCCCAGACTGTCTGTTCTTTTCCACTTCACCCTTTACTGAAAGGGCTCATTTACCAGGATTGGGAACATCCTGAGAAAATATTTATTCCCCCAAGAGATTCCCGGTGGTCTATCCCATGGAGGATAAGTTCATCAAAAAATGGAAGGTCCCTACAGTGGACGCAGCCATCTCTTGTGTGTATAAATCACTGACATGTCCAGTGGATAATGTCCAAATGTTCAAGAACCCAATAGATAAAAGATTGGAGTCCTTATGAAAGTCTGCTTCTTTCTACAGCAAGCTTGGTGACACAACCAGCAGTGGGGTCTGCTAAGCAGTGAAGGATCAGTTGAAACAGGTCTTGAGGGACTTGACAGATCAGCAGGCCCTTGCCCTAGCTGATCTACCTAGAGCCTTAGGCTTTGCGGTTGACGCCATAAAGGATTCAGTCCATCAGGCCTCCCGCCTTACGCTGTCTATAGTACATATGCGTAGGCTTCTATGGCTCAAAAACTGGTCTGCTGAAGCTCCCTGTAAAGAATGGCTGGTTAGCGTCCCATTTCATGGTGAACGCTTATTCAGGGAAAACCTGGACAAATATATCCAGAAAATTTCCAGCGGTAAAAATACACTCTTGCCGGTTAAAAACAGAGTTAGAGGTCCCTCTTTAAGAGGCCTGCTTCTCCAGTCCCTGGGGCATCGGCTGTGTAACAGTTCTGACGGCCTCCTCGGTCAATTCCCGGGGGTAAAAAACAGGGACAATCGCAGGGTAATGAGAAACCCTGGGTCAGGGGAGGTACAAAACCTCCCCCAAAGTTAAATTCATTGAAGGGTTGCCCCCACTCAGTCGGGTGGGGGGAGGACTCCAGTTGTTCGCAAGAGACCTGGCGGGACACGATCAAAACAGATAGGTGCTCTCCGCAGTATGTTTGGGATACAGATTGGAGTTAAAAGACTCTCCTCCTTCCCATTTTTGAGGTCAAACGTGCCAAGGGATCCCCGGAAGAGAGAGTCCCTCCTGTTGGCACTAGAACAACTATTGCTCCAAGGAGTAATTATGGAGGTTCCCCTGGAAGAATGGGGGTTCGGGTTTTACTCAAACCTCTTTACAGTCCCGAAGCAAACGGGGACGGGAGGCCCATATTAATTCTAAAAGGGCTAAACAAATTGTATATCAGGACTTTCCGATGGAGTCGATCCGATCGGTGGCCACTGCCCTACAAGGGGAGGATTGGTTAGCCGCGATCGACATCAAAGATGCTTATTTGCACATTCCCATCTTTCCAGTCCACCAAAAATTTCTACGCTTTGCAGTAGAAGGGCGCCATTTTCAGTTCAGAGCCTTACCCTTCGGTCTGGCCACAGCACCACGAGTGTTTACAAAAATTCTGGCCCTTTATTGGCCAATCTAAGAACACAAGGTGTAATGATAATGGCATATCTAGATGACTTGTTGCTGATGGACCACTCAGTGAAAAAACTAGACGTGGTCGTTCACAAGACAATCAAGTATCTGGAATCTCACGGTTGGATTATCAACCGAGACAAGTCAGCCCTAAAAACCAGTCAAAAGTCTGGAATACTTGGGGCTAAGGTTGGATTCAGGCCAGAGAAAAATATTCTTGCCTCGAGGAAAGGTGTTGTCTTTGAAAGAGTTGATCCACTTAGTGGGTACAAAAAAGACAGCAGTCCATACGCCTGTGCATGAGGCTGCTGGGAAAAATGGTGGCATCATTCGAAGCAGTACCCTACGGTCAATTCCATTCAAGGAATTTGCAAGGGGCCATACTGTCAGCCTGGAACAAAAAAGTTCAGGCCCTAGACTTACAATGTCCTTGTCCCCTTCCGTTCGCAAGAGCCTCCGTTGGTGGTTGGTTCCCCAGAATCTGGAAAAAGGGAAATCCTTCAGTCCGATTTCTTGGAAGATGGTCACTACAGATGCCAGCCTTATAGGCTGCGGAGCAGTACTGGAGCAATGGTCTCTCCAGGGCAGATGGTCGGATGCAGAAAAGGCCCTGCCCATCAATCTCTTAGAGATACGAGCAGCCCGGTATGCCCTAGTAGCATGGACATCCAAACTCCAAGGGTCCCCTGTCAGAATTCAATTAGACAATGCCACAGCAGTGGCATATATCAATCATCAGGGTGGCACCAGGAGTCGTGCAGCCCAGAGGGAAGTAAATTACATCCTGAAATGGGCAGAAAGATATGTCCCAGCCATATCTGCGGTATTCATTCCAGGAGTGGAGAATTGGAAGGCGGACTTTCTAAGTCGCCAGCAATTATGCCCAGAGGAATGGTCCCTTCACCCCGAGGTTTTCTGGACAATATGTCAGCGGTGGGGAACACCGGATGTAGATCTTCTAGCATCCAGATGCAACGCAAAGGTGGACAGGTTTGTCTCTCGGACAAGGGATCCCTTAGCTTGCGGCTCGGATGCCCTAGTGTTCCCTTGGGATCAGTTCAAGCTGATATATGCATTCCCACCGCCACAATTGTTACCTCGATTACTCCGCAGAATCAGGGTAGAAAAGAAACCAGTGATTCTGGTGGCTCCAGCGTGGCCCAGAAGAGCATGGTACGCGGAGATTGTAAAATGTCAGTGGGGAGTCCTTGGACTCTCCCACGTCGTCCGGACCTGCTTTCGCAAGGACCGATATACCACCCTTCCTTACCAGCCCTAGGTTTGACGGCCTGGCTATTGAAGCCCACATTCTAAAAAAGAGAGGGCTCTCTAATCCTGTGGTATCTACCATGATCAATGCCAGGAAGCCGGTATCCAGGCAGATCTACTATAGAATCTGGAAGGCGTACATCGCGTGGTGTGAGGCCAAGAAATGGCATCCACATAAGTACGTAATAGGTAGGAGTCTGGACTTCCTACAGTGGGCTGTAGATAGGAGGCTTGCCTTGAGTACTATCAAAGGTCAGTTTTCGGCCTTGTCAATATTTTTTCAAAGGCTCTTGGCTTCGCATTCACTAGTCAAAGCCTTTAGATAAGGAGTGATGCGTATTAGTCCTCCGGTTAATATTCCCATATGTCCATGGGATCTAAACCTGGTTCTGTCGGTTCTACAGAAACAACCATTTGAACCATTACAGCATATTTCTTTGGTTCTCTCACCAGGAAATTGTTTTTTCTAGTAGCCATTTGTTCGGCTAAAAGAGTGTCGGAATTAGCAGCTATGTCCTGTAAAGAGCCATATCTGGTTATCCATAAGGACAGAGTAGTATTACGTCCTCATCCAGCCTTTCTTCCTAAGGTGGTATCGGGGTTTCATTTGAACCAAGATGTGGTTCTTCCTTCTTTTTTCCCCAAACCTACTTCGGTAGAGGAAAAGTTATTGCATTCTTTGGATGTAGTAAGAGCAGTTAAAGCTTATCTAAAAGCCACTGCTCAGATTCGCAGAACGGATACTTTGTTTATTCTGCCGGAAGGCCCCAGAAAGGGTCAGGCAGCGTCAAAATCTACTTTAGCCAAGTGGATTCGACAGGTCATAATGCAAGCCTATGGCTTGAGAAGGAGACCGCCTCCGTTCAAAGTTAGAGCGCACTCCACGAGAGCAGTTGGAACTTCATGGGCAGCGCATCACCAGGCCTCCCTGGCTCAAATCTGTAAGGCCGCAACATGGTCTTCAGTACACACGTTTACTAGGTTCTACCAGGTGGACGTTAGAAGTCAGGAGGATGTCGCCTTTGGGCGCAGTGTGTTGCAGGCCGCAAAAGATCCTCATGTCTGATAGCGCTCAGCTTATGTATGGTGTATCCCCCCCCTCATTGGGCATTGCTTTAGGACATCCCATTAGTAATGACTATGTCGCTCTGTGTCCCGTGATGTACGAGAAAGAAAATAGGATTTTTATAACAGCTTACCTGTAAAATCCTTTTCTTGGAGTACATCACGGGACACAGAGCTCCCACCCCTCTTTGGGGACACTTATTGCTTTGCTACAAAACTGAGGTGCTCCCGGATGGGAGGGGCTTATATAGGGGAGGGTACTTCCGGTTTTGGAAGTTGCCAGTGCCAGCACCTGAAGGTATCTATATAACCCATTAGCAATGACTATGTCGCTCTGTGTCCCGTGATGTACTCCAAGAAAAGGATTTTACAGGTAAGCTGTTATAAAAATCCTATTTTTTGCATGCGTGTTTTTGGTACATTTTTAATGCAGTCCAGTACTTTTTTTTTTACCCCTCTTTTTTATTAACCTTAGATAAGGACAAGTCTGTTCCAGTGCGTTTTTTGTGCATTTAGGTGCCTTCCAGTGCGTGTTTGATGCGTTTTACAGCGTTCCAGTACAGTCAAGTGCAGGTAAAATGCAGCATGTTCTACTTTTTTGATGCAGAAAAAAAACGCACTGGACTGCATGTGGTGTGAACGGGCCCTAAATACATTTAGGGCCAGTTCACACCACATGCAGTCCAGTGCATTTTTTTTCTGCATTAAAAAAGCATGGAAAGTAGGTTATATGGTTTTCAATGGCACATAGTTCACACCAGTGCTTGCAGTTCCAGTGCGTCCCAGTTCTAGAAAAAAAGTAGAACATGCTGCATTTTACCTGCACTGGACTGTACTGGAACGCTGTAAAACGCACTGGAATGCACCTAAATGCACCAAAAACTCACTGGAACACACTTGTTCTTATCTAAGGTTATTAAAAAAAGAGGGGTGAAAAAAAAGTACTGGACTGCATTAAAAACGTACCAAAAACGCGCTGGAACGCGTCAAACGCGCATGCAAAAAAGCACCTGGAACGCATCCGGATTTGCGTTTCTATGGTGTGAACTGGCCCTTAAAGGGACAGTACTCAAGTCCTGATGGAACTCTGATGTTTTGAATGTGGAGCGTGGCACTATTAGTTTGATATATTTTGTACACATATTGGGAGTGTGTTTAGGTGTGTGCGATTCACTTATATATTTTATTTTATAATTTTAAAATAGCAGCTCAGAAGTATTTCTTGATTCATTTTAGAACACATCATTTGCAACAAAAAGGTGAATGTCTGGTGAAAACTTTTTTTCTTCATTTGGGATAGAGTGGCGTAAAAGGGTTAGAACCCTTGTCAAGTTTTTACTGCTTCCTGGACTCCATTAGAGAGATTTACCCTATCTGCCTGTCCTGTTGACATTGTTTTACCACCCTGGAAATGAGGGGGGCTCTCCAGCAGCAACACAGGCAGAAATACAAATGCTTTAGTAAAAAGACATACCGTATTTATCGGCGTATAACACGCACTTTTTTCCCCTTAAAATCAGGGGAAAATCGTGGGTGCGTGTTATACGCCGATACTCACCTATCCCCGGCGATCTCCGCTGACTGTGAGCGATCGCCGCCGAGATACACATAGCCGAGTGTATTCGGCTATACTCGGCTTTTCTCGGCTCCGCTCACAGTCACGCCCAGACCCGCCATTGGACCTGTGATATGTCCATCATAGGGCGGGACTCGGCGTGACTGTGAGCGAAGCAGAGAAAAGCCGAGTATAGCCGAATACACTCGGCTATGTGTATCTCGGCTCCGCCCATCCCTGCATTCTCAGCGGCGTTCGCCGCGCTCCGCCCTTTATCAGCGGCGATCTCGGCGGCGCCAAATTTAAATTCAAGGCTGCACTGGACACTGGCAAGGCTGCACTGGACACTGGCAAAGGCTGCACTGGACACTGGCAAAGGCTGCACTGGACACTGGCAATGCTGCACTGGACACTGGGCAATGCTGCAATGGACACTGGCAAGGCTGCACTAGACACTGGCAATGCTGCACTGGACACTGGGCAAGGCTGCACTGGACACTGGGCAAGGCTGCACTGGACACTGGGCAAGGCTGCACTGGACACTGGGCAAGGCTGCACTGGACACTGGGCAAGGCTGCACTGGACACTGGCAAGGCTGCACTGGACACTGGCAAGGCTGCACTGGACACTGGCAAGGCTGCACTGGACACTGGCAAGGCTGCACTGGACATTGGCAAGCCTGCACTGGACACTGGGCAAGGCTGCAATGGACACTGGGCAAGGCTGCAATGGACACTGGGCAAGGCTGCAATGGACACTGGCAAGGCTGCACTGTGACAAGGCTGCAAATGACACTGGTAAGGCTGCATTTAAATGTAAATTTTTTTTTTCTTAAACTTCCCTCCTAAAAGTTTTTTTCCCTAAAATTCCCTGCTAAACTTGGGGTGCGTGTTATACGCCGGCATGTGTTATACGCCGATAAATACGGTAATACAAAAGATTAAAAGCTTTTTAATTTTTTCTTTTGAAAATGACTCCAAATAATAATTAATATTTATCTATAGAAGAATCACTATGTTGTTCCTAGTTCTATGTATCTACTTACGAGAACTTATAGATTCACTGGCATAAAGGGATGGCAGGTTGTCCCAAGGATTTACTGGTTGACCGTTACAAGCATCATCCATGGGATCCTGGGAGAGTGTTGATACTGCGCTGTTATATTGTTGGGCTGCAAAAAAGATTAAAACAGAAGTTTTTTTTTTTTTTATAAAGCAGAATAAAATGTATTTCTTAGGCCTCATGCCCACGAACGTTTTTACAGCCGCGTTTTTTACAGCTTAAAAACGCCTGTCCATGTTCTATAGCTTCATGCCCACCTAGGCGTTTTTGAGCTACAAATGGCATAGGCGTTTTTAAGCTGTAAAAAAAAAAAAAAACAGGACCAGTGCGTTCCTCGGCGTCGGCGTTAAGCATAAAAAAAATGCGCAAAAACACGCAAAATCGCAGCGGCTGCGTTTTTGAGCTCCGCCGTTTTTTTTTTCCCGAAAAAAATATGGTCGAAAAATTTATACACCAACATGAACAGGCGTTTTTAATCTGTAAAAAACGCTCAAAAACGCGGCTGTAAAAACGTCCGTGGGCACAGGGTTGCCAACTTTCAGTAAATTTACAAACAGTTTGTAAAATCCATAATTGTTGCATCTGTCCATAAATGTCAGTTACGGACATGCAGCCTACATGTCTGTAATGGACATTCATGGACAGATGCAAAAAGTACGGATTTTACACACTGTTTGTAAATTTACTGAAAGTTGGCAACCCTGCGTGGGCATGAGGCCTTATAGTTGTAGTTTTTATTCTAGAGGATCAATGACCTGCATTCATTGTTTAGAGGATAGCTGGAGATCATTGTAAATGATTGTAAACCTCAGACATGAAATATGGACAAAGCAATGAAAGCATATCTCTCTAGTGTGTACTTGTCTCAATCCAGAGAGCCAGGGGTCAACGATAAAAGAGGCATGGCTTGCCTCCGAAACCCTTCCCTATCGGCTACTATGATCGTCGGGCTGGACGCTCATTCACACCGGCTGGAGGAACTTTCCCTGGGCGTCCATCCCAGTTTTGGACACATCACATCGGCGGTCCCTGGTCTCTCCGGCATCGGCTCTCCCTGGACAGATTTCTCGCTCTGTTGGCTCTCCCAGGATTGCCGGATAATACATCTCCCCCGGAGTTTTGGCCGCAGCTTTCATTGGACCATCCCGGAATACATCCACCACTGGCCTCCGTCTGTCTGCAATTGTTGTTTATACATTTAATTTTTTTTTAATAAACTGTGCTACACCACGCCTGCTTAGCGCCTCTCATGCCTGCACTCTTCTCTTGCAGCTTGTGGATTCCCAGTCCATTGTGAGAAGGCAGCCTTGCATGTTCCGTTTGTGTCAGCCAGTGACTATTTTATAACCTTGACATTCCCAACCTCCGGAACAACTTTCTGTGTTAATATATACATTGGGAATTCATCCTGTGTTTTATAATATTCAATATCTAGGGTATTGGCAAAATGTTAGCGCTATATAAGTGTCATTTCTGTCTGCTGCCTGGTTCCTCTGCTATCTACATGTGTCACTTCTGTCTGACAAATTTTCCTGACACCAAGTGAAACATGGTGACAGGGGAGGGATATCCAGAACACAGCCTGTGATTGACAGTCCCAGCTTTGTTTCTGTCTGCTGTATGAGGGTGGTTCATACAGCTCAGCAAGCTTTATAAATTCTGTACTTTAGAAAGTGGTAGCAATAATTTAAAGTAAACCTGGCATAAAAAAAACACTGGGCCTGACACAAGCAGCACTGTTGATTAGTGCTTAGCATTTCTGCCTTTTCACTTTTGGGTCATTGGCTCAATTCCAAATGGAGTTTGCATGTCCTTCCTGTGCTTTTGCGAGTTTTCTTCCAAGTACTGTGGTACAGTCTAAAGACAAGCTGGTAAGTTAATTGGCCCCAGTATAGCGATACAGTTTTTTTTTTGTTTAACCCACTGGTTGAAAAAATCCAAAAAACTGACAGATCTCCGCATTAACACAAGTAATGTGGATGAAGAGATCTCTCCCACTGTGCTAATGTATTCTGAGGGGGACTTTCCCCCCCACCATAATATACTGATCAGCGCTTGCAGCCATTGGCTAAAGGGGCTGATTGAATGCTGGTTCTCCAGCATGCCCGTTCGACAGAAGCCGTATGTTAGTACCGAAAGTCATCCACTGCCTGCTGATCCGGTGATTTTCGGTATGTGTGTACACGGTATGTGGGAAAGGGAACTCAGATTGTAAGCTACTTGAGGGTAGAGACCGATGTGAATATACAATACATATAAAGTGGTGCGTATATTGTTGTTGCTATACAAATACTTGTAATAAATCAATAAACTGCTGATCCAATTCTGAAATACTATTTGACAGGCTGTTACACTAACCCACAATATTCAATACTTTCTGTACCAAAAAGTAAGCAGATTTGAGAAGTCAAGAGAAAAAAAGCCTATCAAGAGAAAAAAAGCCTATAGTCCTTCTCTGCTTACTACTGTATTGGAACATGATAGCATGACAGCTGGACAGATAGCATTTTGAAAAGTTCAGTGATGGCAGCCATAATTTTTCTCATTGCAGCATAGTTTTGAAGTATAACTAAAAGGCAAAAAGTTGGAGTGGCGAGGGATTTGAACACCTGTCAGTTATTTTTTACTGTCTGTGCCCACGTTAGGGAGATTCACCCTCTTTATGTGTCCTGTTTACCATTATCATTAAAACTCAAAGTAAAGATTATTGCTAATTTTGGGTTGTCCCCAGAAAAGTAATAGAGGGGAAATCTTCCAATGGGGACACTAGTTCTGGTGACCTGGGTGTCCCCATGGGATTCCCTTAATTTGGCTATGGGACAGGAAGTGGAGGTAAATCTCCCCAATGGGACACAGTTGGGGAAAAAAAATCTGACAGGGGTTAGAAACCCTCCCTTACTCCATCCAAAATGAAAAAAAAAACATTTGCCTATAGTTCTACTTTAAGGGTTATATAATGGTTTTCTTAAACAAACAGATGTGTATTTTGCTTGCATGTGCACCAGTACCTTGGATACAGAAAAATATAGTGCAGTGTTTATGTGTATACACCGATATCCAAAGGGAGACAGAGTCCCCAGGGATAGCTGCTCTGCAACTACATGTGTTGTAAACTAGAAGACCAAAACAGATCTGCAAAACAAAAGTCACACCACGGCTGAGCGGTAAAATACACTAACACCACTTGTCTTTGGCATATACTTACAGTCCATCAAACTTCATCTTTTAACATCAACTCTCAAGTTGTATAATGTACTGCCCAGAACACTTGTTCTCTATGTAATGATAAATGCTATGTAGCAAGTATTATAGAAATACACTGCTCAAAAAAATTTAAAAGGAACACTTTGAAAACACATCAGATCTCAATGGGGAAAAAATCATGCTGGATATCTATACTGATATGGACTGGGGAATGTGTTAGGAATGAAAGAATACCACATTGTTTGATGGAAACGAAAATGATCAATCTACAGAGGGCTGAACTCAAAGACATAAAAATCAAAGTGAAAAAATAATGCAGCAGGCTAGTCCATTTTGCTGAAATTTCACTGCAGCAACTCAAAATGGTACTCAGTAGTTTGTATGGCCCCCAAGTGCTTGTATGCATGCCTGACAACATCGGGGCATGTTCCTAATGAGACGACGGATGGTGTCCTGGGGTATTTCCTCTCAGATCTGGACCAGAGCATCACTGAGCTCCTGAACAGACTGAGGTGCAACCTGGCAGCGTCGGATGGACAGAAACCTAATATTCTAGAGGTGTCCTATTGGATTTAGGTCAAGCGAGCATGGGGGCCATTCAATGGTATAAATTCCTTCATCTTCCAGGAACTGGCTGCATACTCTCGCCACATAAGCCCGGGTATTGTCGTGCACCAGGAGGAACCCAAGACCCATTGCACCAGCCTAGGGTCTGACAATGGGTCCAAGGATTTCATCCCGATACCTAATGGCACTCAAGGTGGCATTGTCTAGCTAGCCTGTAGAGGTCTGTGCGTCCTTCCATGGATATGCCTCCTCAGACCAACACTGATCCACCACCAAACTGGTCATGCTAAACGATGTTACAGGCGGCATAATGTTCTCCATGGCTTCTCCAGACCGTTTCACATCTCTCACATGTGCTTAGGGTAAACCTGCACTCATCTGTGAAAAACACAGGGTGCCAGTGGTGGACCTGTCAATTCTGGTGTTCAATGGCAAATGCCAATCGAGCTCCACGGTGTCAGGCAGTAAGCACAGGGCCCACCAGAGGATGTCAAGCCCTCAGGCCACCCCCATGAAGTCTGTTTCTGATTGTTTGGTCAGAGACATTCACACCAGTGGCCTCCTGGAGGTCATTTTGTAGGGCTCTGGCAGTACTCATCCTGTTCCTCCTTGCACAAAAGAGAAGATACCGGTCCTGCTGATGGGTTATAGACCTAGAGTAACTGCCTGTCTCCTGGAATCTCCTACATGCTCTCGAGACTGTGCTGGGAGACACGGCAAACCTTCTGGCAATGACACGTATTGATGTGCCATCCTGGAGGAGTTGGACTGCCTGTGCAAAGTCTATAGGCTCCAGTTATCACCTCATGCTACCAGTAGTGACACTGACCCAAGCTAAATGTAAAACTAGTGACATTTTTTTAGAAAAGATGAGTAGGGGAAAAAAAAATGTCAGTGGCCTTCCCCAAAAAAATAATAATAATTAAAAAAATAATCGTCAAATCTTATATTACTTTATCACTGCTGCCTACAGTTGTTCAGTTAATAGGAATGTATAGTGTAATTGATTCATTTCTTCTTCTTTTTTTAATCTTTACATAGGGAAAGGGCAGCCATATTTGCCACATATACAGTATGTGGAGGCTCAGCCTACTGCTTTGCAGTGCTATACAATGGTTGTTCTTTGCTGCTCATTCTCACAATGCAAGTCTATACAAGGCAACTGACACACTGAAAACAATGTCCTCCCTGTGTGTCTGATATCTTCTCTCACGTTAAGAGAAAGAGTAACTGCAAAGAGCTACTGACAGCTCCCTCTAGTAGGCTATTTTTAAAAAAATTATAAAATTATGGAAGAGCAAACTTGAAAAAATAAAATAAGAAAAACATAAAAATATACTTTAAAGTGGTTGTAAACCCTTATGCCGCGTACACACGACCGTTTTTAATGTCATTGAAAAAAACGTTGTTTTCTCGACGTGATTCTTCTCAAGCCTGCCTTGCCTACACACCATCGTGAAAAAAAATGCTCGAGCAAAGCGCGATGACATACAACACGTACGACAGCACTATAAAGCGGAAGTTCCATTCGGATGGCGCCACCCTTTGGGTTGCTTTTGCTGATCCTCGTGCTAGTAAAGTTTGGTGAGAGACGATTCGCGCTTTTCAGCCTCGTGCTCTTCCATTCGTTACAGCGTGACGAATGTGCTAACTCCATTATGAACGCTAGTTTTACCAGAACGAGCGCTCCCGTCTCATAACTTGCTTCTGAGCATGCGCGTTTTTTTCACGTCGTTAAAGCCTACACACGGCTGTTTTTCACGCCGAGAAAAATTAGAGCATGTTCCAAATTTTTAATGGCCATTTTTCACGTCGCGAAAAATGCTCTGGAGCCCACACACAATCGTTTTTAATGACCAAACTAAAAAATTGCATTTTTCTCGTCATTAAAAACGGTCGTGTGTATGCGGCATCATATATAAACCCAGTGAAGGGACTATCCTCAGGTGATACACAGAGATTAAACAAATCCTGCCACATAAGTTGTACCTATCTATAATCCTCTCTTTTCTACAACCCTTTAAAGTTACGCTCTGCAGAGCTCAGTAAGGAGAGGTCTGAGAGCTGATTGGAGGGAAGAGGCATGTCTCCCCTCACACAGCACAAGGGAAGGCTTGATTCATATATACTGTATGAAAATTGGATGCGTTCTGAATGGCATCCAATTTGCATGACATGAACCTGGCTTTTTATGGAGCCAGTTCACATATCTGCGGGCTGGCCACACTGCATTTTTCAGAGTACTGTACGATTTTAGGTCCATTTTAGGTGCGATTTCAAGTGTCAACAAATTTGCACCTGAAAATCGGTGAGCGAAACCTTACCAGACTCCTTTCAAAAATAACAATGAAACTGTACCCAGACATATGTGAACTGAGCCAAACAGAACTGAGGCTGTCAATCAGCTGGAGATCCCTCCCCTGTCACCTTTTCTCTCTTGGTGTCAGGAAAACTTGTCAGAAGTGATTCATGCTGATGGCAGAGGAACGAAGCAGCAGACAGAAATGACACTTAGTACTTCTAACTGAGACAACTATACACAGCAGAGGGAATTCATTGTACCATGTGGGGCGGGGCAATACTGCACAATCTTCTGAAGGGATAGGGATTGTTAAAAAGTATACATACTTATATCCACCTTATTAAGGACAATCTCACCGGCCCACCCCCAGTGCCCCTGCTAGCTGTCAGAAATACGTATGTCTGATTATGGGGGAGCCAAAGCCTATGACCAAGCAACCGATTTACTCGATATTTTGTTTAACTACAGGTCCTGCACTAGTGTATACCCACTTCCTCCTGCATATCAACATTACCTTTGGAACCTACCACTTCTACAAGTGTGATAGACATAAAAGTTCAGTTCTAAGCAGACATTGCTGTGAAGTCTAAATATAGCTGAATAAAGAATTGGCAAACAACTATGAATTTAGCTGTTCTCCGATGAGCCTACTTGTGAATGGCAGGAGACTTCAGACAGAAATTCTAATTAGCCTTTTGAGGATATGACACAAGAGAAACTGGCTAAAATAGAGCATGGAATTATAAGTGTCTGCTGGATAGACTCACAAGAATCTGATCCTTCAGAATTCAGTTCTTCAGAATTATCAGCATCACGGACAGAATTAACAGCATCACGGACAGAATTAACATCCGGTCCGAACCCTGGAACGAAAAGAAAATATTTTTTTCAGGTCTCAGAACAGTGGTTTTCTAAAAACATAATAGATTCTCCCTAATAAAGCTGAAGCCTATATATAACGTTTGTTGTATTTTGAATTCAATAGTTTTTCATCAAGATAAGAGTGGGTGCTCTGAAAATGCCAAAATCCCTTGCACTAGTAACAACTTTGGAATACCCTTTTGATGGGATTTTTAAGGCAATATAGTACAACGAGATTCACATAAAACCAAATTATGGCTGATGACTCCATGCCGGCTAAGGTGGCGGCAGCAAACATGTGGCTTGATTTTATGTCATGGCTGTACATTCTATCTCTGCATTACTTCCAGCAGGAGTTAACATATTATGTTATGAGAAAGCAACTTTGATGGACGTGTGTTTTTTTTTTGACATATGTACTTAATAGTGTGTTCTCATTATAGATAACATAAACTTTCCATACTGTACGCCCCTGAAGAAGGAAATATTTTCTGAAACGAACTGGGTGATTCTGTGTTAAAGTGGTTGTAAACCCACTTATGTAACTTGCACCTACAGGTAAGCCTAGATTAAGGCTTATCTGTAGGTGCAAGAAATATCTCCTAAACCTACACGGTTTAGGAGATATTTTACAAAGAATAATGCACCATTGTCTACGGCGCATGCGCGCCGTAGACATCGGCGCATTCATAGGGTTAATCCCATTCAAAAATCCGGCTTAGCGGCTCCCGCGCGCAGTCACGTCTTTGCCGCTCCGGCCAATCACAGCGCCGGAGCGGCGCTGTGATTGGCTGGAGCGGCGTTACCCAGAAGTAACATTCCGGCTATCGCCACAGTGATGGCTGTGGCTGGAGAGGGAGACCAGGACAGTTTCGGGGGCCCCGATCTAAGGTAAGTGATGCATAATGAGCTAGTATGCTAGTCATACTAGCTCATTATGCCTTTGTCTTGCAGGTGGGATTAAAAAAAAAAAAAAAACAATACCAGGGTTTACAACCACTTTAACAATGTCCAAGACAAGATACAGGACTATGCATGTTAACCAAGGTTTGGTGGTTTCTATGTATCAATATGCTGTAAAACCTTAAGCATGATTGCAAAGAAAATCAATCGTACTTTGGTTTTATGTGAATTTTAATACTTTTTACAAAATAAAGTTTGCCATATTTTTAACACAGTTGTACTACAGTACTGTATATTGCCTTAAAAGGTCCACCAACGGGTTATACAGGTCCTACAGCAGTTCATTATTTTTTTGGTATTCTGCTGGGATTCAAACTGTCACATTAGAAGTATTATATATTTTCTTTCTGGGCTGGACTGAGTATTCAGATACACACAGGATAAGGCCATCCACAACTCTCTTGTCATTTATCCACTAAGCAGGACTAGTGGACTCCCAAAAAAGGTAAACATTTGGCATGGGTAATACAATAATATATTTTAACAATGAAGACTGGAAGAAAGTCAAACTAAGGACCAACTGCTCTCGAACGAGAATGTTAGATTCATCGCTTTGGCTCTAAGGAAGAGGGTCCTCCCTCGAAACGCGTAAGCCACCCTGCAATACCATCTGGTCCTCTAAGATCTTTGGTTCCAGTTGCAGACCATATATACACTGCTCACTTTTGCTGTTGCGTTGTTAAGCTCGTATACCACGTTTGTAAGCATGTGAGTATAATCATTGCTGTTTACCTTTATTAAATTTATCTTTGGTAATGCACAAGGTCGGTGCGCCACCCTTTCCTTTTTTATATGTTTCAGCTCCAAGGACACTCATTGTTCTGAGGAGGGCAGCAAGACCAGGGACATTCCACACATAAAGGGTTGACTGCACCACACATTTCTAGACCTAGCACCCAAGCGCAGGAGAATTGTTTTGTGTATAACCTGTAAACATAACACTTGGCTCTGGACAGGGTTTACTGTTATTTGGAAACCAGAATAGATTGACAGAGAGACATTGCTAAATTGCAATAAAAAAGTGAAAGTACATCACAGTGTCTTGTTTTCTATTCATTACATTGAAACCTCCGGTAGCGTGGTTGATAGTACCTTCGTTTTTGTAAGAGTGGCATTTTAAGTAACACCAGAAAATAAGCCAGACAATAAGGAGAAACGGAGGAAAGCATGGGGGATTATGGTCCAGGAAGGGAAGAAAAGGTGCAGTGAAGAACAAGGGAAAGTAGAAGATATAGTTAACCATAAACAACTTATTGTCTAGTTTTGCATACTGTATCAGCAGAAAATTGAGAAGGTTTCTTATTGGGTTTACCTGACATCTGCTCTAGAGCTGCTTCTTCTTCTGGAGGGATAAGGAGCAAATTTATAGGAATTGAAAAACTGTTGTCATTGCTCTGTAAATATAAGAACACAAAAATAAAGGATTATGCACACAGAAAGCATTAAAAAAATTGAATGGCCTGACTGACTTTTGTTGACCAGAGCATTTGGCCATACTCTCACAACATATATACAGTATATGTTAAAAATAGTAATATAGTAAGTAGTATTACTTCCCAGAAAATTAGGGCACAGTTAGCAATAACTAAACCAAAGACATAGAAATGGTAACGAAGACACCATCAAATGCGTAACCCCCATAAAAATACCAATGTTTATTAATGTAAAAAATGTGATCAGTTCTTAAAAACAAAGCCAAAAGATCACACTCATCTCCACCAAATATATAAATAAAAATGACAAAATACCCCCAAGCAAGGACAACCCTCCCCACTAACAAGCAAGCGTGATCCTAGAACCAAACTCTTGATTAAGGAGCAACTCTATAACCCATTACTAATAAAACGAGGTACAGGGATGCCCCTTACCCCCAACCTTATTTAAGTTGGAACCCATAAGACTACTTTATACATTGCCAGAATTTAAAAAAATGCTCATTGAAAATTGACAGATTAAATTAACCACATTTGCTGAAAACCTGTTTTATAGTTCTCCACTCAAAAGAGAACACTACTCCACATACTGGGGTAATTACTCGTAACTGAATTCATTAACCTATCCGGATATTCCATAACCTGGATAATTAAAGCGTACCATATTTAACAAACCCAAAATGAAGCCTACCCAATCCCATTGTTTGGTGCAAGGATAAGATTCACTATTTGGGAGTAAACATTTCTAAAAAACAAGCTTAGCAAACCACTTACTGATTTCGAAAGCTTGCTAACTCAGTCTGACAGACCGTTTCACCCCTTACCTCTTATATAGCAGGTTTTGCTAAAGACCACCCTACCACATGGCCCATCTTTTATTGCTAAATGGGAACAGGAACTTGATACTCCAAGCACTTACTTTGACTGGGAAAAACAACTGACATTTACTTATAAGACCTCCACATCTTCTAGAGCACAGGAGCGCAATTATAAGATCCTCTCCAGGTGGTATCGATGCCCTACCACTTTACATAAAATAGACTCGTCCATTCCAAATACCTGCTGGAAATGTTTTCAGGACCCAAGCACCATGACTCACATTTGGAGCACCTGCCCGCTTATAACTCCTTTCTGGGACAAAATACTTCTCCTCTACTATGATTTAGTAGGGGACAAAATTGATAATTTTCCTCTCATTACTGTCCTTTCTATGTTGCCTGGATCATATAAAAAAACAAAAAAAATCTTCTCCGACACTTCTTGACTTCAGCACATACTGTTATTGCCAGGGCGTGGCAAAAATCATTACCTCTGTCCTTTGTGGATTGGGCCTGCGAAATGGACTCTATTGGTCATCTAGAAAGGTTGAACTCTTGGGAGTCAGATAAAACCGAGGATTACACCTTGACCTGGTCGGTCTGGAATCACTTCCGGCATTCCTCTAAATTTGCCTCCTATCTGTGACCTCCCTGACACAATATTGGTTACCCTTCTTAGATACCTGGATTTGATCCCCTTATTAATGCTTGGATTCCTTTCCATTCTCCCCCCTATCCTCACCCCCCTCCCATTTTTTTTCTTCTTTTCTTCCCCCTTCTTTTTCTCTTCTCCCCATTTTATGTTTATCTACCCACGGTGATTGGGTTTTTTGTATGTTACCTAGTCCTATCTCCGCTCACCTAGTTTTTACCAAATAGTTATTATGTAAATACCCTCAGGAGGATTTCACTGTTGTCCAAGATGTTGACAAACCACTCCTGATGAATACCCTCCAAGGTCTTCAACCTCACGCCATGCATCTGATGGATGATTGCTTACGTCCCTCTTATTAGGGTGGATATGGTCCCCTGTTTTCTACCTATAAAGGAAATCACCAAATTGTACTCTTTTTTGCCTTATGTACTTGTTTACATGACTTACTGTTTCTGTCATAAATCGCTTGTGGATAAACTGTCACTTGGACCCAATCTGGAAGGAAGCCCAAGGTCTTCTTGTGGCCTGGGATGGTGTTCTCATTGGTGTTTCAAGCACTACTCAAATAGCCCCCCTCTTCGCCTTTAATCCGGTGAGCTTAACTCACTTGTGGCAATATTAAAAAGGAGAAGCCTTCCATAGTGGTAAACCGCTTTAGTACATGTAAAACTCAATATAACTACATTTACACCAATACAAAAGAAAGCTGGATGTTCAGTGACTGAACCAGGAAGTGCTGTAACAGATGCATGTGTGATGTTCTTAGAAGCAGGAAGAGCCAAATCACACCTACGGTTCATTTGGTGGACCACCCACTACATCCAAACTACCAGCGGCCAGATTTAGGAAATCATGGAGCATAGATTACTGTAATTTAATATTGAAATACCACTACAGATAATTAAAAACATAAAAAAAAAAAAAAAAAAAAAGAAGAAGTATGATGCCTAAAATATAATATGCTATGGAGCATTATTAATAGATAAAGAACTTTTATATATCCTCCATCATAAAACCCATTACAACTACCAAATTACAATGGCTCCATCTTGTGGTTAAATATAAATAGACACTTAAAAGATATACAATAATACATAGATCAGGGGTCTCCAAACTTTTGAAACAAAGGACCAGTTTATTGTCCTTCAGACTTTTGGGGGGCCGGACTATGGCCAGCAGAAGCGTAAATTTTGCTGGCATCAATGGAAATAAACATTTGCCACATTTGGTATTAGTGGGAGGAATAATGCCCCGTTGTTGGTATCATTAGGAGGAATAGTGCCCCACTGTTGGTGTCAGTGGGAGAAATGGTGCCCTACTGTTGATGTCAGTTGGCAGAATAGTGTCTCATATCAATTGGAGGGATATGCTTCAAGGGCCAGATAAAGGCAAGCAAAGGGCCACATTCGTCCCTCGGTCCGCAGTTTGCACACCACTGACATAGATTACTCCTTATAAACGAATACATACATTTTAGTTCATAAATGATATTATTACTAGAGGTCGACCGATATATCGGCCGATATTTGGCCATTTTTGATAAATCGGCATCGGCCGATTATTATCAAAACCAGGCCGATATTTCACACTGACCGCCGCTCATTCTTCCTTCTCCACACTCAGTGGCTCTGGCAGCATCAAGCGCCGCGCTGAGTGTGTGAGCAGAGAGGAGAGAGAGACAGAGAGGAGCTGTCAGCTTGATGTCGGGGGTGGGCGGGACCCGGCCGGGGCGGGACCCGGTGTACTGCCGAGCATTGCCCCCCAGCGCATTCTGCCCGCTCTGTACTGCGCAGGCGCGGCGCTTTTTCCGAAAATAGCCGAACATGTAGAGCTGAGAGTCAGCTCTACATGGCGCCTGCGCACACCAAATTGTGCTACGCTGCTGACATCCAGGCTCTTTCTTTACCATCCCCGTGGACATGGAGGATGTTAAAAAAAGAGCCAGGAGGCCGAGCGAGCGTAGCGAGCCGTCCGAGCGAAGCGAGGACGTGAGGCTGACTGGCCACTTACATCTAGGTCCACGCAGGCGCCGTGTAGAGCTGACTCTCAGCTCTACACGTTCGGCTATTTTCGGAAGCTCATTGACGTTCGTACTGCGCAAGCGCCGCGCCTGCGCAGTACAGTTGGGGGCAGAATCCGCCGGGGGGACGTTTGTCGGCAGATCACCGGCAGCAAAATTACACCAGCCAATGATTGGGCTGCTTTAGAAAGGGGGCGGGGCCACATACACGTAGCGACCCGCCCAGATACCATCCCATTAGCTGGTGTAATATAGCTGCTGGGTCCCGCCCACCCCGACATCGAGCTGACAGCTCCTCTCTGTCTCTCTCTCCTCTCTGCTCACACACTCAGCGTGGGGCTTGATGCAGCCAGAGCCGCTGAGTGTGTGAGCAGAGAGGAGAGAGAGAGAGGAGCTGTCAGCTCGATGTCGGGGTGGGCGGGACCCAGCAGCTATATTACACCAGCTAATGGGATGGTATCTGGGGGGATCGCTACGTGTATGTGGCCCCGCCCCCTTTCTAAAGCAGCCCAATCATTGGCTGATGTAATTTAGCTGCTGGGTCCGCAAAATCAGTGCCACCGCAAATCAGTGTCACCAGCCAGTGCCAACCGCCACCGCCAGCCAGTGCCACCCGCCGCCACCGACAGCCAGCGCCACCCGCCACCGCCAGCCAGTGCCACTGCCAATCAGTGCCATCTGTCCCAAACTAGTGCCATCTGTCCGTTCCAAACCAGTGCCACCTGCTAGTGCCAATCAGTGCCATCAGTCAGTGCCACCTGCCAGTGCCAATAGTGCCATCTGTCAGTTCCAAACCAGTGCCATCTGTCAGTTCCAAACCAGTGCCATCTGTCAGTTCCAAACCAGTGCCACCTGCTAGTGCCAATCAGTGCCACCTGCCAGTGTCAATAGTGCCATCTGTCAGTTCCAAACCAGTGCCAACTGTCAGTTCCAAACCAGCGCCATCTGCTAGTGCCAATCAGTGCCACCTGCCAGTGCTAATCCGTGCCTCCTGCTAGTTCCACACCAGTGCCACCTGCCAGTTCCAAACCAGTGCCACCTGCCAGTGCCAACTGTCAGTTCCAAACCAGCGCCATCTGCTAGTGCCAATCAGTGCCATCAGTCAGTGCCATCTGTCAGTTCCAAACCAGTGCCACCTGCCAGTGCCAATGCCATCTGTCAGTTCCAAACCAGTGCCATCTGTCAGTTCCAAACCAGTGCCACCTGCTAGTGCCAATCAGTGCCACCTGCCAGTGTCAATAGTGCCATCTGTCAGTTCCAAACCAGTGCCACCTGCCAATGCCTGTCAGTTCCAAACCAGCGCCATCTGCTAGTGCCAATCAGTGCCACCTGCCAGTGCTAATCAGTGCCTCCTGCCAGTTCCACACCAGTGCCACCTGCCAGTTCCACACCAGTGCCACCTGCCAGTGCCAACTGTCAGTTCCAAACCAGCGCCATCTGCTAGTGCCAATCAGTGCCACCTGCCAGTGCCACCTGCCAGTTCCAAACCAGTGCCACCTGCCAGTGCCATCTGTACTGAGGACATCAAGTGTGTGCTAGAGTGACGGGAGTAAGCAGGAAGGAGTGGAGTGGGTGAGGTTTTTTTTTTTTTTTTAATCGGCCACAAAAATCGGCCACAAAATTCGGCATCATATATCGGCCGCCCAAATTTCTAAATATCGGCATCGGCCAGAGAAAAACCCATATCGGTCGACCTCTAATTATTACTAAAACTCCATGATTGTCAAACATTTTACAGTGAATTTTATATAAATGAAATTTATGTAATTTTAATATTTAACAAATAAAACTGGTAAAATCTATTTAATTATTTCGATAAAAAAACTATTTAAAATCGACATCAATGTTTTGACTGTCAGGGTTCAGCTCATAAATCCAACGGGTTTCATTTTGTGATACAGCCTAATGTCCTTACCTCTCCCAACATGATTCAGTTTTATCTATCCCACAAAAGGATAGATATCTGGGATCCCTATTATGATACCTAAAATTATTTGAGAGACTTATTGAAATGTTTGCCTAACCGAACCCCTAACTTGCGGGTCGTCCGACCCACATATTGAAGTCCACAGGGACATTCTAAGAGGTAGCTCACTCACATGGGTAGATTGGCAGATAATCACTTTGGTAAGATTGCTAAGATTTCTTAGTAGTGCTAAATTACAGTAATACAGTATATGCTCCATGATATCCTAAATACAACCACTGGTAGTTTGGGTGTTGTGGGCATTCCGCCAAATGAATAGTATAAAGACCAGAGGTGTGACTCGGCTCTTCCTGCTCCTCAGTATGTCGCACACTAATGACGAAACGTGTAGGCCCGGACATCCGTTACGTCACTTCTGGTTAGCTGGAATTCACGCTGGAGAGCCAGCGGCTCTTCCTGGTTCAGTCAATGTATATGAAGCTTTCTTCTGTTTTGGTGTAAATGCAATTTTAATGTGTTTTACATGAAATAAAGCAGTTAAACTTTATGGAAGGCTTCTCCTTTTAATACTGCCACAAGTTAAGAGTTAAGCTCTTGGAGAGGACCGGATTAAAAGGTGAAGAGGGGGAAATAGGAGATGTGATTGAAACACCAACAAGAACACCAGCTCAGGCTGCAAGAAGATTTTGGGCTTCCTTAAAGATTGGGTCAAAGTGACGATTTATCCACAAGCAATTTATGACTTTCTTGTGTAAGCAAAATCGGGGTCAAAATCGGTCTGGTGAGTGCGGACTATTTCTTTTTGGTGTTGGCACAATGAACTGGAGCACAAGGTTATAAAAGTAGCACGTAGGTGATTTATTTACAAGGAATATTTCAGACACTTTCATGGGACTTTAGTTTTGCATATGCGTCATGTTTTGCATTATTTATAGATATATATATGCACATACACATACCCTCCATATACATAAATACCTCCAGTATTGCAATGGCATTCATCCCTACTATTTCTCCAATTTTAGTGCAAACTTGATTTCCAAAATGCCCCTAGAAATCATGTTTATAACTAATGGTCCAAAAAAGGACTCAGAATTATTAAATTGTTTACTTACACCACCTTATAGAAACCACTTCCCTTTGACAACACATCAGAAATGTATTCCCATATCAAAACTCTTTAATACATAGCAGAACCCTTTGTAAACTACCTACCATTGACACCAGATTGGGTAGTATTTGATATGCTTAACCTAAGGGAATAAGAATTACCAGACAGTAAAAATTACTGACAATTGGCTTCCTGATAGCCAAGAAGTACATCTGTAAAACTGGATATACTGTACACTGAACTCCCAAATACTGAAACTGTTATTCACATTTTCAAACAGAATGGACAGAAACACCTTTGTAAAAAGGATTCTTTATTAGTACTTTACTTACCCAACTTACTAAGACAGAAATAAACAAAAAACCTTTAAACTTATATAAATGTGTCTACCTAAAATTCAGATGTCAGTTGTGGGTTAAAGCCATCTTATTGAATTATCTGCTGGTTTCCTAGGAGTCTCAGAGACTGAAATGGTGAGATTTTTTAAAACTTGGCTTACCATATGTTTACTGTGGTTTGCAGGTCTCACTCTTCCTATTGAATTATGCAGTAATATAGCAGTTATTTTAATGCATCAGAAGGGTGAAGTGACTTCTGGTATAGCAAGAAGTAGGAGTCTCTATGGTAGGAAGGGCCAAGCTTGAATTCTGATTCAGAGATATTGTCATTGGGATTCATAAAAGACAAAATAAAAGCCAGGAAGTGAGCCAACCAGCCATAAATGATATATCATCCTTTGTAACAAAAGGCATAATAGATCAAATAAGTATGCAATATGGATGACAATTGCAATAAGCATGAACACATTCCTATCAAATAGTACATATAAATAGACTGAGACCTGCATGGAGAGGGTTTTTTACTTTAAAGTAGAGAATGCATTAAAGTAAATAACCATCTGCCTTTAGAACCACTTTAAATTAGCTAAATACATACCAGGTGCATCAAAACAAACGTCTTATGCCCTGTACACACGATCGGATTTCCGATGGAATAAAATCCGATGGATTTTTCCATCGGAAATCCGATGAAGCTGACTTCCATCAGTCTTGCCCACACACCATCAGTCAAAAATCTGACCGTTCCAAACGCGGTGACGTAAAACACTCAGACGAGCCGAGAAAAATGAAGTTCAATGCTTCTGAGCATGCGTCGACTTGATTCTGAGCATGCGTGGGTTTTTTCTCCGATGGAGTTTCCCATAGACGATCGGAATTTGCTATTGTTTTTTTTTCAAATTTAAAACATGTTCTATTTTTTTATACCGATGGAAAAAAGACAGATGGGGCCCATACACAATCGGTTTGTCCGATGGAAAAAGTCCATCAGTCTTTTTTCATCAGAAAAACCGATTGTGTGTACGCGGCATAACAGTTTGTTTTACCTAAAAATTAGCCACAGCCTTAGTAAAAAATAACATGTTCTGCCAGAGAAGCACCTTTGATCTCGGTGTTGAAGCAGTGATCTTTTTGCAGAGATCAAAAACAACCCCAGCTGAGTAAAGGCCTGCGCTCTCCAATCAGAGGGGATGTATTGAACCTCTGCAAAAATGATGACTGCTTCAACACGGAGAGCAAGAGTCCTTCTCTGTAGCATTCTGGCAGAGCACAGGCTTTTCTTCTCAGGATGTGGCTACTTTAGAAAAAAACTAAGTATAATATCCAACACCTATTGTTTTAATGCACCTGGAATTCATCTTAAATTAATTTAAACAGAGGGATTAATTGGACTTTAAAATGTACAAAGAGAACTTAAAATGCTACCTTGTTGTTTCTCATTTCTGTACTCCACATTGTTCTAGCTTGTGGTGCAATCTCTTGGGTGGCAAATGAGTCAAGGTGAAGACACTGTTCAGCAAGGGACTTCAACTCACTGAGCTTTTCTTCACTTGCAATCATAAGTAACTGAGTAAGCGACATATCTAAAATAAAGACAAGAAATTACGTCCGATTACCTAAAGCACTCCAGGATGGAGTTAAAGCTGAATTCTGGGGTAAGCAAATATTATCTAAATATTATTTGCCGTGTATTCTCACTAGAATCTTGGCATGATTTGTGTATTTCTTCCACATGTGTGCGATAATCCAAAATTAATCTTTGCGTTTGCAAAGGAGCTTTTTAATAAAAGAAATTAAAAAAAGTCAGTGCTGATCAATCTCCTTGTGCAGGGTGACTGGTCTTGTATCCACTGACACCTGACCTCCCCCGCCGTAGTTTTGCACTGGGAGGTCCTGCTGGGTCCTTTCCACTGCTCTGTACAGGCTATGTGCAGCACACTGACGATGTCAAAGCTATGTTTATAAGGTAAAATGTAGGTTTGCAAAGGCTTTTGGTGCATACAAGGTAGATTTTTATTCTTTATGCCTATTAAGGGATGTTAAATGAAAAATGTTAAGCCTGGAGTTCAGCTTTAAATTCTTTCCTCTTTTAAAAAAGGGTGCATTGCTTACCAATTTAGATTCACTGTAGAACTAAGAGTCAAGGCTACAGTTAAAAATAACCACAACACTGCATTGGTATCTATGGCAGCACCTCCTAATACAATCAGCCTATCTCAGCTTTAACAGTTCTGTAAAAGTGCTCAGAGCCTTGCATCTCTGACTTGCCAGTGAAAGTCAAGGAGTTGAAGGCTGTAATTTCTCTGCCCTCCCGGTGCGCAACATTTTATATACAACTTAATATTATTTTCCTGACAGACTCCATGGCAGACTACGTGTGGGTTAACCCCGCCTCCTCTCCACAGCTATAGGACCCCTTACCCATAAATTTGAGCTTTCCTCCACAGACAGGTGTTCCTTTTTTGTCCTCCTCACATGGACCCTTCATTATGCAATTCAGGTGCAGTCCAGGATGTCTGTCCGATCAGGTACGAGTTGTGCGGTGCACCCAGGGCCCAGCTATGAGCGGGTGAGTGGTTTTGGGCTGATGGATACCCCTATGGTGGAAGGGATGTGGCCCCAGCGTACCATGACGGACGGTGGATCTCAGCTGGCAAGGTCTGAAGACTTTTTCTATTTCCATGGCAGACAGTTTTTGTTTGTTTGTTTGTTTGTATGTCTTTCTCTGCTGTTTTTTCTCTGTCATACAGTGCCGCTAAGCTTAGTATATGTGTGGAACGCTTTTGCGTTCCAGGATGCCATTCCCTTCCTGATCCCGGCCTGTTGATCGTCTGCGCATGCGCAGAGCCACGGTGAAACCGAGGCTTGGTTTTCGCGCATGCGCAGTATGGCGGAGGGGTCAGGGGCCGCGCAGGCGCAGTAGGTTCGGTCCCTCCAATGCATGCGCACAGCGGGACCGGCCATGACGTCATTCCGGCGGGTGATTTAAACCGCTGAGGAGCCCTATACAGGTGGGATAACCTGTGGGCATATAGCAGCAGCCTCCCGGAGTCTCAATACTACCAGGACGGGGTAAGCACTTCTTGGCAATGTAATGCATGTAATGCTTGTAATGCTTAGTGTCTCTTAAAGGGACAGTTTAAAAAAAAAAAAAACAAAAAAAAAAAAAACACTTTTTTTTTTCTGCGCTGTTCTTGCATTGATTTGCTTATCCTTAGTCTAGGTAGTGGAGTTACGCATCATTGTGTGTCTTCCTCGTCATGGACTCATCTGCACCGCCGTGTGGCCAGCCCTCCCGCACAAGGTCTGTGCGGAGTGGGTAGGGGGTTGGTGTCTTTGGTGTCATTTTTTTCTGGTGGTTGCTAACGGTTACAACCTGCCCACCTTCCTCCCCCTCCCTTTGTCTGTATTATCTCTTACAGCCCGGCTACATCAGTTCATCGGTCACAGGATAGGGACCTTGCCAGGCTGCACCATCATCATCACCAATCATCCTCCAGGTCCAGACGTGACACTCCGTCTGGGACCCACTATCATAGGGGACGCTCACATCCCCCCTCTAAATATAGGAGATGTTCCCATTCCTCCTCAAGTCACCGCTACCACCACCGCGATGATCGCTCTGATCACAGAGCCTGTTGGGGATGTAAACCTAGAATCCCAGAGGGCAAATCGCTGTGTGACCCATGCTATGCCCGAGCGGTCGGTGAGAAAGAGACCGAAAAATCAAAATCTTGAGTCTCTTATTAAACGTGTGGTACAGCAGTCTATGATGGAAATAGATGCCCCCCCCACACGAGGAGCCAGTCCACCACCTTGTCTGGCTCCTTGGCTGACGAGGCCCAGGAGGATTCCGGCCAATTCCAGCCCCATGATTCCTCCCATGATTCCTCGCAAGACGAGATGGAGGGAGATGATTCTGTGATTCCTCCCTTGATTCCTCGCAAGACGAGATGGAGGGAGATGATTCTGTAGTGGGATTCAACTATGCTTTAGTCTCTCCACCGATCAAGGCAGTGATGGAAACCTTAAAGTTGGAAGATACCACTGCCCCCCCCCCCCCAGAGAAACAAAAGGAACTGTTTAAGAAACTGGGGAAAGAATGTTCCAATTTCACACCGAGCTGAAAGGAGTGTTTAAGGAAGAATGGAGCAAGGGGGATAAGAAGGTTTGGAAAATGCTCCCCTCGTGGATGCAGCAGTAATGCGCCTAGCGAAGCATGTCACCCTCCTGCTAGATGACACTGTATCTTTTAAAGATGGTCTGGATTGAAAGATTGACCAAGACATTAAGAGAATATATAACTTGAACGGTATGGCTTGCAAACCAGCCCTAGCCCTTGCAGTCACCTCCAAAGCAATGGAGGCCTGGGTGGAAAATGTTGACTCCATTCTAAAAGGTGTCTCTGAGGAATTGGCACAAAGTTCAGCAGTGCAAGAACTTAAACTGGCTATCGCCTTTTTGGGAGAAGCTTCAATTGATCGCATCCGCTTGATGGCTAGATCCTTGCTATCTTCGGTTACAGCCAAACGAGCACTATGGTTGCGCCCCTGGCTTGTTAATCCTGCCTCAAAGCAGGCATGGTGCAAAATTCCTTCTGAAGGAACTTCCTTGTTTGGAAACAAACTGTATAATGCCATTTCAAAGGCTACAGGCGGAAAGTCAGGATTCCTCCCTCAGGAAAAACGTCCGTTTAACCAAAGAAAACCTCAGCAGAGACGCAGTACAGAGCGTTCAAGAGAGGCATGCTCCTATAGGCCCGGACGGGATTTTAGGAGAAGCTGGAACTGGAATAGGCAGATATCTTTCCAAAAAATCTGGCAAGAAACAGACGCCCGGTGGGCGCGAGCCAACCAAGTCCTTTTGAGATTGGGCCTGCCCAAGCGGTCGGGTAGGGGCTCGCCTACGTCTCTGCCGGCACGTCTGGGTGACCTTGATCTCAGATTATTGGGCCATCAAAACGGTCTCAACAGGTCACGCATGGTCCTTCACCAAAGTCCCTCCATGCAGACCAATGCAATCTTCACTGCCTCAATCAGAAGAAAAACAACAAGTTCTTCTTTCATATGTGAATGCCCTGAAAGATCAAGGAGCAGTGGTGCCCGTCCCAAAGGACGAGGAATTCCAGGGGGTATACTTCCCCCTCTTCCTAGTACAAAAGAAGAACGGCTCTTGGCGTCCAGTTATAGATCTCACTTTCCTGAACAGGTACATAAAGCACAAGAAATTCAAGATGGAATCACTCTCATCCATCCAAAAAGTCGTTCAACCCGGCGACTGGTTGATCTCAATAGATGTTAAGGACGCGTATTTTCATGTTCCCGTGGCAGAAGAATTCCACAAATACCTTCGATTTCAGGTCGAACGAGAGCACTTTCAATTTATTTGTCTTCCATTCGGACTAACGACCTCTCCAAAGGTCTTTTCCAAGGTACTGTTGGTAATTGTGTCTCTTATCAGAATACAGGGTGTGCGTCTGTATCATTACCTGAACGATCTGCTACTACTGTCCCAAGACAAGCAGCAGCTGCTGATCCACAAAGATCAAGTGATCTCTACATTGATAGAGTTCGGATGGCTCTTAAACCGACAGAAAAGTCAGCCAGAACCGACCCAACGCCTAACCTACCTAGGAGCTCAATTCGACACAGTAGAGAATACCATCTCTCTTCCGGAAGAAAAAATCCCGGTCATTCAGGTAAGAATATCTTTAGCCCTAGACTACTCTAACCTAAGGGCGTCACAGTGCCTGAAGATAATCGGCACGATGGTGGCCACGTTCCCCATGGTCAAATGGGCAATGTGGAGGCTTCGGCCTTTTCAATCAGGATTCCTTCAGCAATGGAAGACAGACGATCACAATCAGCTGATCAGGACTACTCAGTCAATGAGGAACAGTCTTCTCTGGTGGCTTCAACACAAAAACTTGTTAACATGCCACTTCCTTGCTCCCATTCAATGGATGACTGTTTCATCCGATGCCAGCAATGCGGGCTGGGGAGCACATTGTGGGGCAGAACTGGCTCAGGGCAAATGGGATGCCCATCTCCACATTCCAGGGTCAAACGTTCTGGAATTGCGTGCGGCATGGTGCGCCCTTCAAGCCTTCTCCCACCTTCTGAAAGGGAAGTCGGTCCTACTCAAAATGGACAATACCACCGCCGTGGCATATGTGAAGAGACAAGGGGGCACTCGGAGCCCCACCCTTCTCCAAGAGGTCGAACCTATCATGACCTGGGCTCAGAGGAATCTACAAACTTAACAGCAGTCTTCATTCCAGGGGAACAGAACATTCAAGCGGACTTTCTGTCACGCAGCAACCTAGACAACAACGAATGGTCACTGCATACACAGACATTCAAGTGGATCCTATCGTTGGGAATCGATCCAGAAGTGGATCTGTTTGCATCCCCCTGCAATCACAAAGTAGACAGATACTACACTCGAGGTCGGTGCAGTCAAGCCTTCGGAGTAGATGCATTAACAAGCCAATGGAAATTCAACAAGGCATATGCCTTCCCTCCACCTCCGATCATGCAAAAATTCCTGCAGCGGCTCCAGTTGGAGAAAGGCGAAGTGATAACAATAGCACCATACTGGCCGAACAGGCCATGGTTTCCTCTCCTGAATCTGATGAGCTTCAGGGACCCGCTAGAGTCTCTTGGGTGTGCTTTAGGGGTAATCTCTACCCTTATGAGCTCCAGAAAGCCTAACATGAACAAAACCTACAACAGAATCTGGACCAGGTTTGTCAGCTTCTGCTGGAAAATCTTTCAGAAATCCTGGAGTTCAAGACGTTTTGAGTTTTCTACAATCAGGCTTGGATCTTCCTTTGTACTCTGAGGGAACTGATTGACAAGTTTCAGCCTTATTAGCATTTTCAGGAACATCATGGGCAACTCATCCCCTGGTTCAACAATCCTTTCAGGGGGCTTCGAGAATCAGGCCTCAGAGGAAACCTAGATTCCCCAAATGGGATCTTCTGCTTGTCCTTGATGCTCTTTCAGCACTCAACAACAAGGATCTTTCTATTAAGGACTTATCAATCAAACTGGCCTTTCTAGTGGCCATTACTTCAGCCAAAACTGTTTCAGAAATAAGCTTCCTGGGTTGTCAAGAACCCTTTTTGACTTTTTTCCCGGACCGAGTGGTCCTTATTCCCATGCTTGGGTCTAAACCAAAAGTCAAGTCAGTTTTTCACGAGAATCAGGAAATAGTCCTTCCTACTTTCAATTCTCCAGAATCAGCAGATGTTCATCCCCTGGATGTAGGTGAGACTCTGAAAGAATATTTGCGAGTTACTTCATCTTTTAGAAGCTTGAACTACCTGTTCTTGTTACACACTGGTAGCAACAAAGAAAAGAGGGCTTCCTCCAGAACAATAGCAGCCTGGATCGTCCAATCTATTCAACAGGCTTACAGGGCAAAGGGCCTCCAGAGGCGGTGACGGCTCATTCCACCAGAGGCATGGCAGCCTCATGGGCAGCAGCTCGACACGTGGCTCCTGAAGTGATATGCAGGGCAGCCTCGTGGTCTTCTATTCATACATTTATGTCCCATTATTGTATTGAGCCTGCTTCCCTTTCCTCTGTTAATTTTGGTCGAAAAATCCTGTCAGTTGACGGGAAAGATTAAAATATTTTTTTTGAGCAAGCATACCCTCCCGTGTGGATTGGCTAGTTATTTCCCACACGTAGTCTGCCATGGAGTCTGTCAGGAAAACGGAAAATTTATTACCAAATACTTACCGTAATTTTCCTTTCCTGATAGACTCCATGGCAGACGGAGTTCCCACCCATGAATTAAAAATATGAGAGTTGAAATTTGAGTCGGCTAGTTACGGAACACCTGTCTGTGGAGGAGAGCTCAAATTTATGGGTAAGGGGTCCTATAGCTGTGGAGAGGAGGCGGGGTTAACCCACACGTAGTCTGCCATGGAGTCTATCAGGAAAGGAAAATTACGGTAAGTATTTGGTAATAAATTTTCCGTTTTATGCAAATCCTTATTTTAAATTGCCTGGCCTGCCCACAATTTACTGATCCACCATTCCAATGCTCCTTAGTATCTGGTGCATCTGCATCAGATAGACAACTACAGAGAATAATGACCAGGCTTGTCTGCATGTTTGTCTGTTACAATGGAGTAGATTTCATAAGTGGGTATGCATGGAAGCCTCGTTTACAAACCTGCTTCTCCATTATTCAAAGTCCTCTGTGCAGGATTCTTCTTTACAAAAAAATAAGTCACAAAGGAATTCACAGCTCAGGCTTTCTTTTTAGCACTACAGTCTGGGATTGCGGCTGTGCAACTTCCAGAAGCTGTGTTAGAGCTGGGGGAGGCATATCATTGGGCATGACAATGAACAAGCCAGCTTTGCCACAGAACTTGTAGAACTTCTGAAATTCAACAGCAGTAGATGACTACATTTTACTGGTTGTTTGAGCACTGGATGTGGAAACCTCAGGAAAACATCAAAATAACGTGATTTTGTAATATAAATGAATCGGCTGTGAAAATATGGAGATCTACACACATACAGAAAGAGAGTAGAGAGAGCACAGAGGTGAATAGAGCTCAGAACATCCACACTGACCTGATGAGTTCATGTCTGACATGGTCTCCTTCGTTTGAAGCTCTGTCATATACATCCTAGAACATAGACAACATATTCTCAAACACTGGGTAGTTAATTACACTAATCCATTTGCAGTGTAGGGTGACTTTAATCTTATAGGTTGTTCCATGCCAAAACTCCGTACCAAAAAAGCTAGGATTTCCACATTTGGAATTAACCCACTACAAGTCCATACAGAAGGTATGATTGTATATTATCGAATAACTGCAACCTACTGTAAGACTGGGAATATTTTCAAGCTTACATTTCAGTGGTCCTAGAGTAAGAGATGTTCTCCATAGTAAGTGCATGCATACAGCAATGTATAAGTGTAACCAAGTGTAACACTAACAGGCATTTACTATATCTCAAAAAGATCACTGTACTGAAAAAATGCTCCATAGAAGGTCAGCATCACCCTTGTTTAACCACTGCTTGTGAGCAACACCTGAATAAATGGGTGGCCCAAGGATAACCCAATCATGTAGACCAGTGCCTTTTATTGCGTTGTCTGGGTTTACAGATATCTCATACATCTGCCTTTTCCTCTGGGAATATCCCAGAAAGTTACAACATACAGTCCTAGTGAGTGATTGCAGAGAAAAGAGAAATAAGGAAATGCTTCCTTTTGTCTGCAACTCCTTTTACAAGAAAATCTTAAAAGATAGACTACTTTTTAACTATAAAAAAGGTACCGTATTTACTCGAGTATAAGCCAACCCGAATATAAGCCGAGGCACCTAATTTTAACCCAAGAAACTGGGAAAACGTATTGACTCGAGTATAAGCCTAGGGTGTCCATCTGCATGCCTCACTGTGTCCATTCCTCACTGTGCCCAATCTCCCTACCGGATCTCCGGCGCTGTGTGACTAGACTGACGTTTAACATGGGAGTCTATGGAAGGGGTGCCCGGCTTTGAAAAATCGGTGCTCCCCGGCCCTGGGTCCCCTGGACAACAAACTTTGCACACTTGTGGAGGCCGGTACCGGGTCCCCAAAATCACCGGAGAAATTACAGTTTAACATGGGAGTCTATGGAAGGGGTGCCGACTTTGAAAAATCGGTGCTCCCCGGCCGTAGGTCCCTCGGACAACAAACTTTGCACACTTGTGGAGGAAGAGTGGGGCTACATGTGTGCCAGGGGACCTACGGCTGGCTGGGATCAGGCACACAAATTTGAAGATGGACACAGACTTGAGTATAAGTTGAGGGGGGCATTTTCAGCACAAAAAAAATGTGCTGAAAAACTCCGGCTTAGACTCAAGTATATACGGTACTTTTTTTCTTTAAGAAAATAAACTGTTAAATTATACAGTGACATGTCAAGAATTCATTTGTGCAGACCTGCATAATAACTAATATGACCAATTTAACCACTTGGAGCATAATAGACACGCCCAAAAACATGTCATCGTTGTACACATGGTGTGTCTAGTATGTCCAGTCCTTCCGCCCAGCTTACGGAATCCCTCCTGTCCCAGTACCCGGCAATTCAGCTCTGATTAATCACAACTGCACTGCCAAGTACACAGAGGAGGTCGGTAGCAGGAGCTGTAAAAAAAACAAAAAATAAATAAATAAAAACAGTCTAGCAATGTTTATCAAAAACATTGCTCAGCAGTGGATACAGAAAGTTACATTGAAACATTGTATCATTTGGAACTTTCTGTGTTTTTCATCTACAGATCAAAGGGATGAACTGAGTTCTGCAGACGAAGAGAGTAAGTACCGGTTCACACAGGGGCAACCCGACTTACAACGCGACTTTGCAAGGCGATTTGGAGGCGACTTCAGCGTGACTTTGAGCAACTTATAATGTGACTTAAAGTCGCCTCCTGGACAGGCGACTTTGGCTGTGGCCAATTATAGAATAATCAGCACTGTGGGAGGGAGTTGGTTGCCTGGGTAAATGTGGGGAGTACCTGGGTAAATTATTTTATTTTTCCTGTAAAGTCGCTTCAATATAGATGGAGATCCGACTTGGAGGTGACTTCCATTAAAATCTATGGGTACAAGTCGCCTAGAAGTTGCCTTGAAGTAGTATAGGAACATTTTCTGAAGTCGGAGCGACTTCAGTAGTGTACATTCAGGATGGTTCTCATTCACTTCTATGGCATTTCTTATGTCCAGCGACTTGGGGTGACTTGAGGACTTACAAGTTGGATCCCAAGTCGCTGTAGTGTGAACCGGCACTTAAAGCAACCTGACAAGTTAAAAAAATGGTTTCTAATTAACCACTTAAGGACTGTGTCACGCCGATATACGTCGGCAGAATGGCACAGCTGGGCATATCAACGTACGGGTACATCGCCTTTAAGATGCGGCATCGTGGGCGCGCCGCCGGCAGCGAGTGTGCACGCCAGCCGCGAGCTCCGTGAGTGTGACCGCGGGTCCCGCGGACTCGATGTCTGCAGGGAGTCCCGCGATCGTCAAACGGAGAGGAAGAAAGGGGAAATGCTGATGTAAACAAGCATTTCCCCATTCTGCCTAGTGACAGGACACTGATCACCGCTCCCTGTGATCGGGAGCGGTGATCAGTGTCATGTCACACGTAGCCCATCCCCCCCACAGTTAGAACACATCCCTAGGACACACTTAACCCCTTCAGCACCCCCTAGTGGTTAACCCCTTCACTGCCAGTGTCATTATTACAGTAATCAGTGCAGTTTTATGCACTGATCGCTGTATAAATGTGAATGCCCCAAAATGGCGTCAAAAGTGTCCGATATGTCCGCCATAATGTCGCAGTCACGATAAAAATCGCTGATCGCCGCCATTACTACAAAAAAAAAAAATTATTAATAAAAATGCCATAAAACTATCCCCTATTTTGTAGACGCTATAACTTTTGCGCAAACCAATCAATAAACGCTTATTGCGATTTTTTTAACAAGAAAATGTAGAAGAATACGTATCGGCCTAAACTGAGGAAAAGAAAAACCGCCGATGTGATCAAATACCACCAAAAATAAAGCTCTAATTGTGGGAAAAAAAAGAACATCAATTTTGTTTGGGAGCCACATCGCACGACTGCGCAATTGTCAGTTAAAGCGACGCAGTACCGAATCGCAAAAAGTGCTCTGGTTTTTTGGGCAGCCAAATGGTCCGGGGCTGAAGTGGTTAAATGTTCTGTTGAGCCCCTTCGTTTACTCTAATCAGCACTAATTATTCTACTTCTTCATTCAATTGTAATTTTCCTGGTGATTTTTCTTAAAATTTTATTAACCAATAGTTAAAACATGTTTTCTGTTTTTGTTTGCTTTGTTCAATATTTTTACACCTTTTACATATATTTACAGGTATCACACTGCAAAAATGCACAAAATTAAAAAAAAAACACTTTACTTCATTTGTAAAGAACGTTGCACTGCTTTGTACCAAAAATAGGATTTTTTGTACTCACCGTAAAATCCTTTTCTCTGACATCCATGGACTGACACGGTGTCTCTTTACACTTTACACGTGGGTTATGTCCCTGCTTGCAGGAGAAGACCTAGGCAGAATGTGAAATGTTATACATACATTCTAAAAGCCAGAGCTGAACAGCCCCACCCAGGGGGCGGTCCCTCCGGACATAACCCTCCCACTACAGTCAGCAGACTTCAGTTCGTAACAAAGCAGTACAAACTTAAAAGGAAGGGTGGGTGCCGTGTCAGTCCATGGATGTCAGAGAAAAGGATTTTACGGTGAGTACAAAAAATCCTATTTTCTCTTACCATCCATGGACTGACACGGTGTCTCTTTACACTTTACACGTGGGATGTCCCAAAGCAGTGTCAAGAGGGATGGGAGCAGTATAAATGGAAAAACCAAAACTTCACTCCAATAAGGCAGAGCTCCTCAACGGAGGAGTCGCAACTTTAAACAGCGGCCTGCAGCCGAAGGAAGCATCCGAAGATGCAGCCACATTAACCTTATAAAACTTAAAAGGCATGAACAGACGACCAGGTCGCCGCCTTGCACACTTGTGCAACCGACGCTTGATGTCGGGAAACCCAGGAAGCACCAATTGTCCTGGTGGAATGCGCCGTAACCGGAAAGGGAGGCGCCCGCCCTTTGAGAGCATAGGCTTGAATGACGGTTTGTCTGATTCCCCTAAAAATGATGGCAGACGAAACCGCTTGGCCCTGTTATGGACCAGAGACAGTCACAAACAGTGAGTCGGACTTCCGAATAGAAGCAGTAGCAGACAGGTACACCCGTAAGGCTCGTACCACCTCCAATATGTGCAGCGCAAACTCTCTGGGATGCGATGGGTGAGGACACAAGGACGGGAGGGCAATGTCCTCATGTAGGTGAAAGGTCGACACCACCTTTGGCAAAAAAGGAAGGTCGCGGATGCAACACCGCCTTATCCTTATGGATGACTAAATATGGCGACTTGCAGGACAAAGCCGCCAACTCAGACACTCGTCAAACAGAAGTGATTGCCACTAAAAAGTCCACCTTCTGAGACAAGACAAGAGGGGAATATCCCGGATATTCCCAAAAGGAGGTTCCTGGAGGACCGAGAGCACCAAATTCAGATCCCACGGTGGGAGAGGAGGCTTGACAGGAGGGAGCACATGGCGAACCCCCAACACAAGGTGCTAACCAAGAAAATGACCCGCTAGAGGTCGCTGAAAGAAGACGGCCAAGGCCGAAATCTGATCCTTGATGGTACTCAAAGCAAGCTTTTGGGTCACTCCACACTGCAGAGGACGCAGGATTCTGGGGACGGAATACGTCCGAGGACGCCAGTCCAGCGCTTCGCACATAGCGATATAAGCTTTCCAGGTACGGTGATAGATCTGCCTGGAGGAAGACTTCCGTGTCCTTAACATGGTCAAAATGACCGAGTCCAAGAGACCTCGGTCCCTCAACACCTGGCTTTTAACAGCCCTGTCGTTAAAGCCAGAGACTGTAAGCCGGATGAAACATAGGACCTTGAGACTGAAGGTCCTCCCTCATTGGCAACCGCCAGGGAACGTCCGCGACGAGACGTACCAGATCAGCGTACCAGTGAGGCTGAGGCCAATCCGGAACAATTAGGATCGCCAGAGTTTATATCAGGCGATAAGGACCCTATGGGGCCACCAACGCATCCGAGGCATCGCCCAAGGATCCCTGGATCTGGCCACAACCTCAACCCTTGCGATTGAGTCGAGAGGCCATCAGGTCCACATCCGGCGTGCCCCACCGTCGGTAAAGGAGTTGAAATATGCAAGGACCACTCTTCTTGGTCCGGTGTCTGGCGATTGGCGACTCAGATAGTCCGCCTGCCCATTGTCTATGCCCAGAATGTAAAATGGCCTACAGAGCCGGCACGTTCCTTCCGGCCCACTTCAGGATACGGACTACCTCGGAAGCCGCAGCTGAGCTCCGAGTTCCCCCTTGATGGTTTACATACGCCACCGCCGTGGCGGTGTCCGACTGGCTCCTGATGGAGCGACCCCGTACTCTCTCTGACCTGAGGAGAGACACAGTCCGATGGCCCGTATTACCAGAACAGTGATTGGTAAACGGGCTCGTCCAGAGTCCAAGGCCTGAGCCGACAGGACTCCCCAGACTCCACCCCAGCCTGTCAGGCTGGTGTCCGTCGTGAGTACCGTCCATTGGATGGGAGGGGAACGACTTTCCGGACCGAAGAGCCGAGGATCTCAACCACCATGTCAGGGGCGCCCTGACCAGGTGAATCACCTGGATCTGAAGATCCAAGGACAACGGGGATTTGTCCCAGGTGGACAAGATCTCCTTCTGCAATGCCCTGGTGTGTGATTGGGCATACGGAACTGCCGCGAAGGAGGCCACCACGAGTCTCGGGACTCTCATGCAAAAAACGGATTGACAACCAATTTTGGGATGTCAGCACCCGCACCGCAGACTGAAGTGTCAGCAACTTCTCCAGAGGTAGGATACCTTTGCCTCCAAGGAGTCTAGAATCAGAACTAGATACTCCAGACACTGAGTCGGGACCAGGACTGACTCCTGAATGTGTTAGGAACCACCCGAGTCCCTGAGGGTCTAATTGACGATAGTCACCTTTCCTCCAAGTCTGATCCACTTTCTGCTCTTAGCAGAAGATCGTCCAGATAGCCCACGACAGCAATACCTCGCTGTAACAGAAGGCTAGAACCGGAGCAAGCACCTTGGTGAACACCCTTGGTGCCGAGGCTAGGCCGAACGGAAGAGCCACAATCGATAGTGGACTTTGCTGATCGCAAAGCGCAGAAACTTCTGGTGACTTGCGCAGATCGGAACATGCAAGTAGGCGTCCTTGAAGTCCAAGGACGCCAGAAGAAAATCCCTTTGGTGGAGTGTAGCGATCACCGTGCGAATGGATTCCATGCGGAATTTCTGCACCTTCTCGAAGGCATTCAGGGCCTTGAGGTCCAGGATAGGTCGAACCACGTCCTATTTTTGGGACGACAAACAGATTCGAGTAGAATCCCTGAAAACTCTCCTGTGACGGAACCATCACAATCACTCCGGACCTGATCAAATCCTGTACAGCCCCCAAGAGGGCTGCCCGACAGGTAGGAAGGAGAGGAAGATTTGAGGGAAAGAATCTGTCTGGGGGCCAGGATCGGAATACTATCCTGTATCCTGAGGTGACCACCTCGCACACCCACCAGTCGGAGATTCGGGAGGACCACCGATTCGTGACCTGCGAAGTCGTCCCCCCACCCCAGAGTCGGGCGGAGGCAAGACTTCACGCGGAGGCGGGCTTGGGAGCCGCTTGTTCGGCTTACGCACCCAGGGGCACTTGTGCCCACCATCCGCACTGCTGTCAGTCTGAGAGGGCCTACCCGTGGACTGACTGACGAAAAAACCCCGTTTTGCTGGAAAGGAAGGCCCCTGTTTTCGGCGGGCCTCCTCACCCTTGCTAGTCTAAGGAAGAAGAGTGCTTTTACCTCCCATGACATCCATGATGATGTCATCCAGAGCAGCACCGAAAGGTCTACCACCTTTAAATGGTAGATCCGTCAGGAGCTTCCTAAGGCTAGGTCAGCAGACCAGCACTTCAACCAGATAAGACGACGCAATACCACCGCCGAGACAGAGGCCCTGGATATTAAAGGGGCCGCGTCCAACGTGGCGTCACACACATAAACCAGGCCCTGAACCAGTTGGTGGGCCAAAGCAACTGTGTCTGGAGGAAGATTATGCTCCTGTACAGCTAGGTGCAACTTTTGCCCAACATTTTTGCCCAACCTGTAAGTGTTTAAGACACAAGGGTACCACAGGCCGTAGGGCGGATCCCAACAAGGCAAACATGGCTCTGCTCACCACTTCTGACCTCCTGTCAGTGGGGTCCTCAAATGCAGGAGTCCCCTCCATCGGGAGAGTGATGGCCTTGTTCAACCGGGCGACTGGAGGGTCGATCCTGGGGGAGAAGCCCACTTTTTAAGTAGGGCATCTTCAAGGGGTATCTGATAGACAAACGCCGCGGGACCATAAAAAAATTCTTCTGCGGCTTTTCCCAGACCTTATCAAAGAAAGTACTGTGACAGCAGGAAGGTAAAGTCACCTGGTTGCATCCAGGGGGGTAGATATATTTCGCCCAGATTCAGGCTTTACGCCGACTTATACAACTAGGTGGAGAGTTGTACAAGCCCAGCTGAGGATAGTGGGCTCATGGATGACTCATACCTCTAGGGAGAGTGTGGGGCGTCGTGCAGACAGGGAGTTGATGAGACCAGCTGAAGCTTGTCAGCTCATTTAGGCCTCTATAAGAACTCCCAGCTTCATTAGGGGTTAGCTCATGCCTGGAAGCAGACCTGTGTGGACTTCCTGGAGAGAGTGAACCCTTGTGCGGTGAGACAAAGCCTGTGTGGCTATTTGCTTGGACATTTAAAACCAGGGACTTAGGGACTAGGACAGCACTAGGCTGATCCCAGTTGTTAGTTAGGAAACCTGTATGTTTAGTCAGAGGTCAAATTGACCAGGATTTATTTTGTTTATGTTTCTTTTGCTTTGCTGTGTTTTTGTCACTGTAAATAGAAAATAAACCGCACCTTTTTGATTTTTGAAAACCACAACCTCCGTCTGCTGGGCCTGTTTTTGTGTGGGGAGCCCATCCCGGGGGTCACACACACCCGCTGCCGAGCTAACCCCCTCACAGTTGGTGGAGAACCAGTGGCAGTTTTTTTTAAGCCAGCATGGAGGAGATACTGAAACAGCTGGCTCTAGCAAATGCCAATCAACAGCAGACAAATGCAGGTTTGCAAAAGAGCCTTGCAGCTCAACAACAGAACTTCGCAGCCCAGCAGCAAGCTCATCAACAGAGCCTTGCAGCCCAGCAGCAGACAAACGCAACTTTGCAACAGAGTCTGGAGGCTCAGCAACAAGCCCAGCAGCAATCTGAGGCCCGCTTCATAGACCTGTTGCAGAAGCAAGAGCAGAGACTACAACAACAGATGGAAGCAGTAATGCAGCAACGTCCGCAGACCAGTGAGGAAAGCCGTCCCACTAATACCGCGTCCTTTGGGGTGAGTCGTTTATTGACAAAAATGACTGGAGAGGATGATCCAGAGGTATTTTTGACCACATTTGAAAGGACCGCTGAAAGAGAAAAGTGGCCTGAGGAGCAGTGGGCTGGACTAGTGGCTCCTCTGTTAACTGGTGAATCGCAGAAAGCTTACTATGACCTAGAGCCTAACCAAGCAAAAGACTATGTGATGCTAAAAGCTGAAATATTGGCAAGGCTGGGTGTCACCCTGGCTGTCCGGGCTCAGCGTGTGCATAACTGGACTTTCCAGCTTGGAAAACCCCCCAGGTCTCAAATGTATGATCTCATTCACCTGAGCAGAAAGTGGCTACAGCCAGAGACTTTGTCCGCACCAAAGATTGTGGAACGTGTTGTAATGGATCGGTTTTTGAGAGCTCTTCCTACTGCCATCCAAAAGTGGGTAAGCCATGGAGACCCAGAGACGGCCGATGGTCTTGTGGATCGTGTGGAGAAATACTTGGCTACAGAGAACCTGACGGTCTCTTCCAGAGACACTCGGACTTTCCACCCTAAGACCAGACCATCCCCAGGGGCGGATAAGATGATTCCAAGGGGTAAGGGTGGAGAGAGTGAGAGGGTGGGAGCTCTACCCCAAGTTTGGCGAGAACAGCCTGGGAAATCAGCGGCTCAAGAGGCGGCAAGAAGGATCGTTTGCTACCGCTGCCGGCAAGCGGGACATATTGCAGCAAATTGCCCGGTTGTGGAGGAACCCATGCAGTGTGACTTTCTGACGGGCAGACGTCAGTCGCTGTGTGACAGTCGCATGCACTGACATTCGAGGAACTGAGAAACATTTATGCAAAATGTGTGTTAATGGTAGAAATGTTGTGGTATTGCTGGATTCAGGTAGCCTTGTGACCCTGATAAAGGCTGAGTTAGTTAAAACAGAGGTCTCTGGGAATAGCAAGGTAGCTGTTATTTGTGTGCATGGGGACACCCGAGAGTATCCAGTGACTACAGTGTGTTTCGAGACCCCCAAAGGTACCCTCTCTCATCCAGTGGGCTTAGTATCTCAGTTACCGCATGACGCCATTGTGGGAAGGGATTTTCCGAAGTTCTGGGAACTGTGGGATGATCCTGAGCCCCCCACTGGTGCCCCTATGTACCAGGAATGTGATAGCCAGAACTCCCCTGAGAGTGGTGAGGACTCTCCGGAATTTCCCTTGTCAGTATTGGCAGGGGAGACTCAAGAAACTGGAGAGGAGCCCACCTCCTCAGACGAAAACCTACCGTCTGTGGAGTTTTCTGATCTTGAGGTTCACAGGGAAAACTTTGCCACAGAACAGTTGAAAGACCCCGCCCTAATAAAGGCACGGGAAAACGTAGTGAAAATAGATGGCGAGTTAGTGAACCCAGATAATACCTGCACTTACCCATACTTCAGCGTAGAGAAGGACCTACTGTATCGGGTGGCAAAAAGGGCAGAAGAAACCGTTGAGCAGCTTGTGGTGCCCAAACCGTACAGGAAGTTGGTGTTGGAGTTGGCCCATGGGCACATTCTTGGAGGTCATCTGGGGACAGAGAAAACCCGAGAGAGGGTATTACAGAGATTCTATTGGCCGGGGGTGATGAAGGACATAGAAAATTATTGTTCCTCCTGCCCTGTGTGTCAGAGGTCGGCCCCGATGCCACATTTCCGTAGCCCGCTGGTCCCTCTACCCATCATTGAGGTCCCGTTTGAGAGGATCGCCATGGATTTGGTAGGTCCTATAATCAAGTCCGCTAGGGGGCACCAGTACATATTAGTTATAATGGACTATGCCACCCGTTATCCAGAAGCGATCCCTCTCCGAAATACCTCGGCCAAAACCATAGCCAAAGAGCTATCTCTTGTGTTTAGCCGGGTGGGTATTTGTAAAGAACTGCTTACGGACCAAGGTACACCCTTTATGTCCCGGGTTATGAAGGAGCTATGTAAATTGTTCAAAGTGACGCAATTACGTACATCTGTGTATCACCCCCAAACCGATGGGCTGGTTGAAAGATTCAACAAAACCCTAAAACAAATGTTGAAGAAAGTGGTGGATAGAGATGGAAAGGATTGGGACTGTCTACTTCCTTATCTGATGTTTGCTATTAGGGAGGTGCCCCAATCCTCTACGGGATTCTCCCCCTTTGAGTTACTGTATGGGAGACACCCAAGAGGGCTGTTGGATATTGCCAAGGAAACTTGGGAAAGTGAGAGTTCTCCCCACAGGAGTGTGATTGAGCATGTCGCCCTGATGCAAGACCGAATTGCACAGGTAATGCCCATCGTGAAGGAACATTTGGCCCAAGCGCAGTTAGCACAGCAGAGAGTGTACAACCGTGGAGCCAAGACCCGTACCTTTTCCCCGGGGGATAGGATACTGGTACTTGTCCCTACGGTTGAAAGTAAATTCCTTGCCAAATGGCAAGGCCCCTACGAGATAATGGAAAAAGTGAGCGAAGTGAATTACAAGGTCAGACAACCAGGAAGGCGAAAGCCCGAACAGATCTATCACATTAATCTGTTGAAAGCCTGGAGGGATAGAGAGTCCCTAGTCGCAGACACTTGGTCACCAGCTCAAACTGGTTGCGTGATTCCTGAGGTTGGAATCGCAGCCACCTTGTCACAACCCCAACAACAGGAGGTTAAGGAGTTTGTGCTTCGCAACAAGGAGGTATTCTCTGAGCTGCCGGGACAAACATCTGGGGTAGAGCATGACATTATTACCCCGCCCGGTGAAAGGGTGAAGTTAAAACCCTATCGGATCCCAGAGGCCCGACGGGAGGCAATACGGGAGGAAGTACAGAAAATGCTGAACTTAGGGGTGATAGAGGAGTCCCAAAGTGATTGGTCTAGTCCCATTGTGTTGGTGCCTAAACCGGATGGGAGCTGGCGATTTTGTAACGATTTTCGTCAGTTGAACAAAGTTACAAAATTTGACACCTACCCCATGCCACGTATAGATGAGTTGATCGACCGGCTGGGAACAGCCCGATACATGACGACTCTTGACCTCACAAAAGGGTATTGGCAAATCCCCCTGGCCAAGTCGGCCAAAGAGAAAACCGCATTTGTAACCCCAGACGGGGCGTTCCAATATAAAAGAATGCCGTTCGGGTTACAGAATGCGCCGGCCACATTCCAGCGGAAAATGGACCAGATGCTGAGGCCCCATCGGAAGTATGCTGCGGCTTACCTGGATGACGTAATTGTCCATAGCACAGATTGGGCCTCACATCTGCCAAAAGTGCAAGCAGTCCTAGACTCTATCCGGGAAGCGGGGTTTACGGCTAACCCCAAGAAGTGTACCATTGGGCAGGAGGAGGCCAAATATCTTGGGTACACCATTGGGAGGGGAGTAATAAAACCCCAACTCAACAAAGTCGAGGCCATCCAGAGTTGGCCACGTCCCAACAGCAAGAAGCAGGTACGAGCCTTTCTGGGAATCGCTGGGTATTATCGGCGATTCATTCCCCACTTTGCTTCTAAGGCTGTGCCCCTAACCAACCTGACGAAGGGGAAAGGGTCGGTCATGATTAAATGGACCCCCGAGGCTGAGGCAGCATTCCAATTCTTGAAACAAGCCTTATGTAGCCAGCCAGTGTTGTACTCACCCGACTTCTCTAAAGACTTTGTCGTACAAAGTGATGCGTCAGATGTGGGGTTAGGAGCAGTATTGTCCCAGGTCTGGAACGGGGAAGAGCACCCAGTCATTTACCTCAGCAGGAAGTTGAAGTCCCATGAGGTAAATTACGCCACCGTTGAAAAGGAGTGTTTAGCGGTGAAGTGGGCTCTAGATTCCCTTCGGTACTACCTGCTAGGTAGGCACTTTGACATGGTTACGGATCACGCTCCGTTAAAGTGGATGGCTCAAAACAAGGAAACAAATAGAAGAGTGAATAGGTGGTTCCTGGCCCTCCAGGAATTCAAATTCACAGTAAAGCATCGCCCTGGCGTTCAAATGGGGAATGTGGATGCTTTGTCTCGAGTACATGAATGCCTGATTGCTGGTGTTCCAACCCCGAGGTTAAAACAAGAGGGGGGGGTATGTGACAGCAGGAAGGTAAAGTCACCTGGTTGCATCCAGGGGGGTAGATATATTTCGCCCAGATTCAGGCTTTACGCCGACTTATATAACTAGGTGGAGAGTTGTATAAGCCCAGCTGAGGATAGTGGGCTCATGGATGACTCATACCTCTAGGGAGAGTGTGGGGCGTCGTGCAGACAGGGAGTTGATGAGACCAGCTGAAGCTTGTCAGCTCATTTAGGCCTCTATAAGAACTCCCAGCTTCATTAGGGGTTAGCTCATGCCTGGAAGCAGACCTGTGTGGACTTCCTGGAGAGAGTGAACCCTTGTGCGGTGAGACAAAGCCTGTGTGGCTATTTGCTTGGACATTTAAAACCAGGGACTTAGGGACTAGGACAGCACTAGGCTGATCCCAGTTGTTAGTTAGGAAACCTGTATGTTTAGTCAGAGGTCAAATTGACCAGGATTTATTTTGTTTATGTTTCTTTTGCTTTGCTGTGTTTTTGTCACTGTAAATAGAAAATAAACCGCACCTTTTTGATTTTGAAAACCACAACCTCCGTCTGCTGGGCCTGTTTTTGTGTGGGGAGCCCATCCCGGGGGTCACACACACCCGCTGCCGAGCTAACCCCCTCACAGTACATATGGAAAAACCTCTTCAGAAGGCCTGGCCTTAAAAGAACCAAAAGGAGACTGTATCCGCCTGAGGTTCTGCATCCGCAGCATTTTAGCTTGAGAGTGTCCCTCACCGCAGTCATGAGTACACTAACAAGCGCCCTGTCATTTACTGACTCAGAACTGGAGTTTTCCTCATAAGGAATGTCCTGTTCAAAACCATCCAATACATTCAGAACTAGGGTCCGGAGCGGTAGTGGCTAGGCCCATATCTGAATCAGCGCACTGCCCTCATGAAGTAAAGTGGGGAGAGGGCGCTTTTTTGCTCCCTTGCGCTTGCACACAGCTCCCATCCTGGTCAGAAATGATTCCAGGACTGCCCACAACTGGTCCCTACGGACTGCAGGTGCTGAAGCACTGCCTGTTGTCCACTGACATTTAGGGGAAGCTGGTGACAGAGACTCCATATTGCCCCCCTCTGAGACTCCTCAGATAAAAAGTCCACCCACAGGCTGTGCTGACTGAGGAGAGGGTGCCCAGGGGACTCACCAAACCGGACCAGGGACCGCTCAGTTCCGCGCTGTGTCAGTGCCGGTGAGCTGTGAGGAGATTGTGAGGAGATTTGCGCTGTTACAGCAGCGCTAGAGGCCAAAACTAGTGCTGAAGAGCACGCGGGCTACAAGAAAATGGCCGCCGCACTTCACTGAGGCGATCCGCAGCAAGATGGCCGCCATGACTCAGCAAAAGTGAAAAAAACAGCACACACACAGCGCCACTCGGCGCTCAGGCCCCAAAACACACAAAAAAAGGCCCCAAGCATATCTGCAGACCAGCATTAGCCCCTCCAAGAACAGTGTGACCCCCAGGCACCCCACACAGCACAGCGCCAGCAATGGTGACAGAGAGTGACAATGAAATACAGGGGGAGACAGGGAAAATCCCCCACAGATAAACACACAGCCTTTTGTACTCACCTGCAGGCAGGAGAGACTACTTACCCGTCCCCTGAGGGACCCACTGGTGTGTTTCTGACAGGACTATCACAGTGCAGTACTGAGTAGCTGCCGGCCCGGTCCACCGCGAAAGATACAGTCAGTCAGGAACTGTTCAGTCTTGAGAGGACCGTGGGAGCATGAAAGCAAACCCGGCCACCCCTGGAGTCATGGGGCCTGTCGTGAACTGAGTCTCACGCACACAAGGCGAGGATCAGCACGCTTGATGGTCGGACAGGGAAGACTACGAGGATATCTTGTACCCAACCTGTTGCCCAGCCGACAGTTGATAGAAAATTCTCAAAAATAAAATAAAAAAGAATTCCAGAAAAGGAATAAAAATAGGTCAGGAGACTGGCTCCTGAGAGAGCCACGTCTTCTCCTTCTGCTAGGCAGAAAAAAACTGAAGTCTGCTGACTGTAGTGGGAGGGTTATGTCCGGAGGGACCGCCCCCTGGGTGGGGCTGTTCAGCTCTGGCTTTTAGAATGTATGTATAACATTTCACATTCTGCCTAGGTCTTCTCCTGCAAGCAGGGACATAACCCACGTGTAAAGTGTAAAGAGACACCGTGTCAGTCCATGGATGGTAAGAGAAATCATAATTTTAGTGTTTTTTTAAAGAGTACAAATTACAGAATTAAATGCACACTTTTTTGTGAAGTAACACTATTTATGTTTAAACTAACACTATTCAAAAAAAAAGAAAAAAATGCCTTTAGTTTTATTACGTTTAGTTGTCTAAAGATTGCAAAAAAAAAAAAATTATTTTTGCATGACAATATTCACAAAAAAAAGGTCTGATTTGTCCTTAAAAAAAAAAAAATATGTACAGTAAAACCTTGGATTGAGAGTAACTTGGTATGAGAGTGTTTTGCAAGTAAAGCTATTTTTTTATTTTGACTTGATAAACAAGAAATGTTCTAATATACAAGTAGCGTCACGTCACAACTGGGTATAAAAGAGAAGAGAGGCGCCTCTAAGTGTAGTAATATGGTTACATTTAATGAAGGTACAACATTTAGAAATTCACGTGGCTGATGATTAACCACTTAAGCCCCGGACCATTTCGGGCCATTAGGACCAGGCCTGTTTTTGGGATTCGGCACTGCGCTGCTTTAACTGTAAATTGTGCGGACATGCAATGTTGTACCCAAATGAAATTTGCGTCCTTTTCTTCCCACAAATAGAGCTTTCTTTTAATGGTATTTGATTGCCTCTGCGATTTTTATTTTTTGCGATATAAACAGAAAAAGACCGAAAATTTTGAAAAAAAATGATATTTTCTACTTTTTGTTATAAGAAAAATCGAATAAACTCAATTTTAGTCATACATTTAGGCCAAAATGTATTCAGCCACATGTCTTTAGTAAAAAAAATGTCAATAAGCGTATATTTATTGGTTTGCGCAAAAGTTATAGCGTTTACAAACTAGGGTACATTTTCTGAAATTTACACAGCTTTAAATTTATGACTGCCTATCTCATTTCTTGAGGTGCTAAAATGGCAGGGCAGTACAAAACCCCCCCAAATGACCCCATTTTGGAAAGTAGACACCCCAAGGAAATTGCTGAGAGGCATGTTGAGCCCATTGAATATTTTTTTTTTTGTCCCAAGTGATTGAATAATGACAAAAAAAAAAAAAAAAAAAAATTACAAAGAGTTGTCACTAAATGATATATTGCTCACACATGCCATGGTTATATGTGGAATTGCACCCCAAAATACATTCTGCTGCTTCTCCTGAGTACGGGGATACCACATGTGTGGGACTTTTTAGGAGCCTAGCCACGTACGGGACCCCGGAAACCAAGCACCGCCTTCAGGATTTCTAAGGGCGCAAATTTTTGATTTCACTCCTCACTACCTATCACAGTTTCGAAGGCCATAAAATGCCAAAATAGCACAAAACCCCCCCAAATGACCCCATTTTGGAAAGTAGACACCCCAAGCTATTTACTGAGAGGCATGTTCAGTCCATGGAATATTTTATATTTTGCCACAAGTTGCGGGAATATGACAAACTTTTTTTTTTTGCACAAAGTTGTCACTAAATGATATATTGCTCACACATGCCATGGTTATATGTGGAATTGCACCCCAAAATACATTCTGCTGCTTCTCCTGAGTACGGGGATACCACATGTGTGGGACTTTTTGGGAGCCTAGCCGCGTACGGGACCCCAAAAACCAAGCACCGCCTTCAAGGTTTCTAAGGGCATAAATTTTTGATTTCACTCCTCACTACCTATCACAGTTTTGAAGGCCATAAAATGGCAAGATGGCACAAAACCCCCCCCAAATGACCCCATTTTGGAAAGTAGACACCCCAAGCTATTTGCTGAGAGGCATGGTGAGTATTTTACAGCTCTCATTTGTTTTTGAAAATTAAGAAAGACATTTTTTTTTTCTTTTTTTTTTTTCTTTTTTTACATTTTCAAAACTTTGTGACAAAAAGCGAGATCTGCAAAATACTCAACATACCTCTCAGCAAATAGCTTGGGGTGTCTACTTTCCAAAATGGGGTCATTTGGGGGGGTTTTGTGCCATCTGGGCATTCCATGGCCTCCGAAACTGTGATAGGCAGTGAGAAGTGAAATCAAAAATTTACACCCATAGAAATCCTGAAGGCGGTGCTTGGTTTTTGGGGTCCCGTACGCGACTAGGCTCCCAAAAAGTCCCACACATGTGGTATCCCCGTACTCAGGAGAAGCAACAGAATGTATTTTGGGGTGTAATTCCACATATGCCCATGGCATGTTTGAGCAATATATAATTTAGTGACAACTTTTTGTACATTTTTTTTTTTTTTTTGGTCATTATTCAATCACTTGGGACAAAAAAAAAAAATATTCAATGGGCTCAACATGCCTCTCAGCAAATAGCTTGAGGTGTCTACTTTACAAAATGGGGTCATTTGGGGGGGTTTTGAACTGTCCTGGCATTTTATGCACAACATTAGGAAGCTTATGTCACACATCATCCACTCTTCTAACCACTTGAAGACAAAGCCCTTTCTGACACTTTTTGTTTACATGAAAAAAAAAAAATTTTTGCAAGAAAATTATGTTGAACCCCCAAACATTATATATTTTTTTAAAGCAAAGGCCCTACAGATTAAAATAGTGGGTGTTGCATTTTTTTTTCCACACAGTATTTGCGCAGCGATTTTTCAAACGCATTTTTTGGGGGAAAAACACACTTTTTTATTTTTAATGCACTAAAAAACACTATATTGCCCAAATGTTTGATGAAATAAAAAAGATGATAATAGGCCGAGTACATGGATACCAAACACGACATGCTTTAAAATTGCGCACAAACGCGCAGCGGCGACAAACTACATTCATTTTTAAAAGCATTTAAAAGCCTTTACAGGTTACCACGTTAGATTTACAGAGGAGGTCTACTGCTAAAATGACTGCCCTCGATCTGACCTTCGCGGTGATACCTCACATGCATGATGCAATTGCTGTTTACATATGACGCTAGACCGACGCTTGCGTTCGCCTTTGCGCAAGAGCAGGGGGGGACAGCGGTGCTTTTTTTTTTTTTTTTTTTTTATTATTTATTTGGCTTTTTTATTTTATTTTTAAACTGTGCCTTCCATATTTTATTTTTTTACCATTTTTATCGTTATCTCAGGGAATGTAAATATCCCCTATGATAGCAATAAGTAGTGACAGGTACTCTTTTTTTGAAAAAAATTGGGGGGTTAGACCCTAGATCTTTCCTCTGCCCTCAAAGCATCTGACCACACCAAGATCGGTGTGATAAAATGCTTTCCCAATTTCCCAATGGCGCTTTTTATATCCGGGGGGGGGGGGGGACATTCCCTCCCACTGCTTGTAAAAGCAGTCTAGAGGCTAATTATCTGCTAGAATTGCTTTTACATGAAAGCCGGCTGCTGGCTGAAAAGAATGATACCAAGAAGATACCTAAACCTGCAGGCATCATTCTGGTATAAACATTCAAAGTCCAGCAACATACCAGTACGTTGCTGGTCCTTGTTGGACATGTATTGTAATCTTTTTTTTCATACAGCCTGTTGGCTGAACGAAAAAAAGAAATTGATTGGTGGGTATGCCCACCATTAGAATACCTCCCTTCATCCACCCACTTCTAATGATGGGCATATATGCCGAAGCATGGGGGCATCCTCCCGCAAAAAAGTTATGCCGCGTACACACGGTCAAGCCTTCGTCGGAATTTCGACCGTATGTACGCGGCATAAAAGGTTATGCCGCGTACACACGGTCGGACTTTTCCACGGGCAAGCCTCCGTTGGAATTTCGACCGTATATACGCGGCATTAGGAGCAAAATCGCTCCTCCGCCCCTGCTGCCCCCATGCTTCGGCATATATGCTCTTTTTTTTAACTGTGGTGGTGAAATCACCTCCTACAGCGTTGGAGTCACGGCTTTATGTATCGTGGGAGCAAACGCTGTTGCTGTCAAGATAAATAGATCCGCTCTGCAACTGAATGGCGTACCTGCTAAGCAAATGGTGGTTAACATTAAAACAAAGTAACATTACAGTACAACAGTAAGACCTTACCATGCCATACCTGCAAAGCAAATACCAAAACAAAACCTAGTAAAAAATAAAAAAATGTTTTAACGCAACCTGTGCCTAAAATATATATATATATATATGCCGAAGCATGGGGGCATCCTCCCGCAAAAAAGTTATGCCGCGTACACACGGTCGGAATTTTCCACGGGCAGGCCTCCGTCGGAATTTCGACCGTATGTACGCGGCATTAGGAGCAAAATCGCTCCTCCGCCCCTGCTGCCCCCATGCTTCGGCATATATGCTCTTTTTTTTAACTGTGGTGGTGAAATCACCTCCTACAGCACTGGAGTCACGGCTTTATGTATCGTGGGAGCAAACGCTGTTGCTGTCAAGATAAATAATTCCGCGCTGCAGTTGAATGGCGCACCTGAAAACAAAAAATTACATACCTGAAAAGCAAGCATGATAAAACATTGCAGAATAGAATACAGTAAAAAAGAGCAGAACAATAGAGAGAAAATAGAGAGAGAGAGAACAATAAAACGACAACTATTTTTGGTTTTTTTATTTTATATTTTTTTTGTGTTTTTTGTTTTTTACGTTTTTTTTTTTCTTTTTTACACTTTTTTTTGTAACTTTACAACTGTAATGGTTCGGGTCTCTCAAAATGTAATGGCATCTTGGGAGACCCTGTGTAAGTGTGTCCTTGTCTGTGAAATGCTGTACCCTACGCTAAAACTTCACTTTTGAGTGGTAGCGTTCAAAACATTCACCTTGGCAAAGACCAGGCTTGTCAGGACAGAGTGGACAAAAACTACGGGTGTCACGCCTAAATCCGCGCTTGCTACAGACACGACATCTTTTTTGGGGGTGGCTTTGGGTAGGGGTACTCGGGAGGACATACGAATAATGCCTCTCATGCAGCCGGCTTACTGCATTTGGTAGGGGATGGTGAGGTGCAGAACCGCCTGGATACAGGAGTTCTGTGACTATCTCATTCTGGAATTTTAGAAGAGATAACGTCCCGCCTGAAGCTCTGTATAGCACATGAGCGTTCAGCAAAGCCAATTGAAATAAGGATAGAGACACTTTTTTGTACCAGCGTCTCGCCTTACGGTCAATTAGATACGGCGCCATCAACTGGTCGTTGAGGTCCACCCCCTCCCATATTTTGGTTATATTCGTGGACACAGAGGGGTTTCTCCACAACACCAGTCGCCGTACGAATTTGGACTGTCGTGTCTGCATGAAGGGAGGTAAGAAGGAAAACATTCTTATTGTCCCTCCACTTCATAGCGAGCAAGTTATTACACTTCAAGCAGGCTCTCTCCCCCAGCCTAAGACGGGCATCTACAAGCCGCTGGGGAAAGCCCCGGCGATTGGGTCGCGCAGTGCCACATGCTCCAATCTGATGATCAAACAAGTGACTAAACAGTGGCACGCTCGTGTAATAATTGTCCACATACAAGTGGTACCCCTTTCCGAATAAGGGTGACACCAAGTTCCACACTATCTTGCCAGCGCTCCCTATGTAATCCGGGCAGTTGACCGACTCAATCTGACTATCTTTTCCCTCATAAACCGTAAAGTTCACTACATAGCCTGTTGCCCTGTCACAGAACTTGTAGAGCTTGACCCCGTATCTGGCACGCTTGCTGGGAAGGTACTGCTTGAAAGACAAGCGGCCAGAAAATTTAATCAGGGACTCATCAACGCAGACAACTTGATCGGGAGTAAACAAGGCTGCAAAACGTTCGTTGAAGTGGTTTATGAGGGGCCGAATTTTATAGAGCCGGTCGTATTCAGGGTCCCCACGTGGACGACAAAGTTCATTGTCGTTGAAGTGCACGAACCGCAAAATCTGCTCGTATCGTGCCCTGGACATGGAGGCAGAGAACACGGGCATGTGGTCAATTGGGTGCGTGGACCAATAAGCACGCAATGACGGAAATTTATGTGTGCCCATGTTGAGGGAAAGGCCCAGAAAGGTCTTAAATTCGGAAACCGTAATTGGTTTCCAATTTCTGGCAATTTTAGGCAACTGGGGGTTAGCGGCGATAAATTGACCAGCATATAAATTACTCTGGTCCACAATAGATCTTTAGAGATCTTCTGTGAAAAACAGCGAATAAAAATCAATTGGAATAAAATCAGCTGTTTCCACCTGAATACCGGGTTGGGCAGTGAATGGGGGAAGTACGGGTTCTGCAGAAGTGGTGGGGACCCAATCAGGATAGGCGAATTCTGCAGGAAGGGCAGTATGGGCACGACGGGCCTGCCTTTGTCTTCTTGGTGGCAGCGGGACACTACTTGTGCTTGCCACCTCGCCAGCTTGAACTGCACTTATGGGACTCGCCACGTCACCAAGTGATACTGCAGTGCTGGATGTACGCCCAGGCTGTACTAGGCCGCTGGTGCTTGCCAGTTCACCAGAAGGAATAGCGGCGCTAGTACTACTCTGCTCCATGATACGAGAGACCTGCGGTTCTTGCTCCTCAACAACCTCAGAAGATCGGGATCGGGTACACCTGACCTTAGCAGGGACCTCAACTTCGTCGTCAGAGCTATCTGACGTGGGGCCGCTGACGTCACTGTCTTCTACGGGAAGATATTCTGAGCCTGAATCTGACAGATACGTGACCTCCTCTTCACTATCTGTCATGCTCAGAATCTCGTAGGCCTCTTTACTAGTGTACCTTCGTCTTGCCATTTTGGGCTCTAAATTTAGGGGTACACTAGTAAGATTCACAGGTAAAAAAGCACCTGACTGTCGTCAGCAAATATATCAAACGCTACAAAAAAACTGTTAGCGATCGCAGGGATCAGGCCTGTCTCTGCGAACGCTGCAGTTATGTGTGTTGTGTTTGGTAAGTGACAGTGATCGATCGATACTGCACTTGGGTGGGCTGGGCTGGGCGGAGGGGCTAAACGCAGGCGCTAGCAGGCATCTGGGCTGATCCCGCTAACACTGCGTTTTTGGGAACCCTAAACCGCTGGGGATGCTAGTATAGATCTGATCAGATACTATACCACTAAGGGAGGTGTATGCTTTGCGCGTGGGTGTTAGCGTTACTGGCACTAACCTAACACTGCCTGGGGCGACGCAGACCCTCTCTGGCGCTAAAACCTAATTGATCTCACCCGCCGGGCGATCAGGGGGGTTAAACCTTTATTGGGTTATATACGGCGGGTGCCCTGATGCTATAAAAAGCAAACTAATCAACCAGCGTCACCCGTAACCTTTATATGGTGATCACTGGTGAAAGGGTTAACTAGGGGCAATCAGGGGGTTAAAACCTTTATTAGGTTAAATATGGGGGTACCCGACGCTATATAAAAACCTGACGGGTAACCTAAATAACTAAATAACTTACTGGCTAACCAGTGACGCTTATACGGCGATCACTGGTGAAAGGGTTAACTCTAGGGGCAATCAGGGGGTTAAAATAATATATGGGGGTACCTGACACTAATAAAAACCTGCGGCGAACCTAAAAAAAAATAACTGCCTATCTAAAACACCAGCGACACGAATACAGCGATCGGAAAAACAATCGCTTAGTGACGCTGAAGTTAGGGGGTGAAAGGGTTACCTGGGGGGTGATCAAGGGGTTAAACCTTTATTAGGGGGGGGGTTAGGGGGCTACCCTGGACCTAAAGGGGCCTAATCCTAACTGCCCTGCAACTTTTTACAATCACAGATGACACTAAATGCAGTGATCAGTAAAATAAATGATCACTGCAATCAGTGACACTGTGATTGGGGGCTTTGGGGTGACCTGGGGGGTGATCTGGGGGGTGATTTGTGTGCCTATGTGTACCTACGTGTCAGTGGACTGTTGGAGCACTAACCTCTGTCTTCTCTCCTCGGCGCCGGGAACGAAAAGACCGCAGCGAGGGAGATGACATCACTTCCTCCAGCCTGTGTTTACATCACATGGCGGAGGAAGCATTTTCATTGGCCGGGAGCGATCGCGAGGGGGGGGGGGGGGCGGAATCGAGCGGCCGCCCCCTCATGCCTGATCGCTCCCGAACACTTAACGGCCGCTCACTGCAGTGAAGGGGGGTCCGGATGGACCCCCCAACTGCACAAAGGCGATCACGTAGATCTACGTGATTCTGCCTGTCGGTGCCATTCTGCCGACGTAAATCGGCGGTGGGCGGTCGTTAAGTGGTTAAAACAGACACATCTAAGTATGCAGGCATCCGGGGTAAAGCTGTCCACATAGACCATCCTTTGCACCGCCATTAACATCATCCCTTCCCTGCTCCGCTCCACGAGAGCTTCAAGCTTTGCTTTCAGAATGCTCTACTGCAGGGTAGTCTTCCCAGTTACGATTGCAGACTGACAGCGGTGAGAGCCGGCGGTGTGGAGGATGGTCTATGTGGACACCTTTACCCTAGATGCCTGTATACTTAGATGTGCCTGTTTTAATCATCAACCATGTGAGTTGCTAAATGTTGTATCTTCAGTAAATATAACCATATTGAACACTTAGAGGCGCCTCTGTTCTCTTTTATACTCTGTAGCTCCTGCTGGATTTTGCTTCTAATCCCCTTGTGGAGGCTGCCATTTGTGGATGGACATTTTATGGTTACACAACCTATCACATTGCTATAATCTTTTTATATGGACTATAAACAGTTGGGGAACAAATCAAGTGAGTTACCATTATTTCTTATGGGGAAATGTGCTTTGATATACAAGTGCTTTGGATTACAAGCATGTTTTCGGAACTAATTATGCTTGCAATCCAAGGTTTTACTGTATGTATTACGTTATTATCTTAAAGGGGTTGTAAACCCTCAGGGTTTTTCACCTTAATGCTTTCTATGCATCCAGGTGAAAAACCCCCTGTGCTGCAGCTGCCCCCCCTTTTACTTACCCAAACCCAGTCTTTCCAGCAACGGGAACAAGCCTAAAAGCTCCAGCTGGTGTATCGGGTCCTCATTGGATAGATTGAAAGCAGCAGGAGCCATTGGCTCCCGTTGCTGTCAAAAAATCCAATGATGTGGAAGCCGAGGGGTGGGTCTGGGTCCTGCTGTCTGTGTCAATGGACGCAGCAGCGGGAGGCAAGTATGACATGTTTGTTATTTAAAAAAATATAAAAACCCAGACACAAGACTTTACAACCCCTTTTAAGTAATGACAAAATTATTGCCAAATAAACTGGCCTTTAGCAGAAATTTGAAAATTGCTCTGGTCCATACGGGGTGAAGAGGTGTGAGAGCCGAAGTGGTTAATAATAATGGGAATAAGGGATAATATGAGAATATATTCTGTTGCACAGAGGGAAATCTAGTATTTGACCACAACACTAGTCTGTTTTGGTTTCTTAGTCCATCTTATCATAACTTCAATGAGTTCTCAGTACCCTTGAACTACTTCTTCTTGGGCAGTCCCACAGTATAGTATATAGCACTAAGCAATTGGAACATAAACAGACCAACTTACTGCCAAAGTTCCTTGATCTTTTTCAATACTCCTGGCTCCACATTACTGAAATAGCAAAACACATTGCTTTAAACATTATTACCTTATCTATATTTTTATGATCAAAGACTGTATAAATATTCTTTATATATCCATTTCAGTATCTGTTATAATATCTAAATTAGTGAAAGAACTAGCCCTCTAAAGCTGGTCACACAGTGACAAATTTCTAGCAATTATATCTATTATATCTACCTTAAGGGCACGTTCATATGTGCGTCAATACTTTGTGTGTATGCAGCATTTATTCCGCATTTTTAAAGCCTCATAACTGCCCTTTAAAGTGGCTGTAAACCCAACCACTCAACTTGCACCTACAGGTAAGCCTAGATTAAGGCTTACCTGTAGGTGCAAGAAATATCTCCATAACCTACACAGTTAAGGAGATATTTTCAGAAAACCCTACACCGATGTCTACAGCGCATGCGCGCCGTAGACAACAGCGCAGGCGCACTGAGCGTTGTCGGTTTTCTCAATGGAGACTGCCGGTTTTCTCAATGGAGAATGACGGCCCTGCATGCATGCGTGTGACGTCATCGCCGCTCCGGCAAATCACAGCGCCGGAGAGGCGATAACAGGAAGACGATCGGAGCGGACATGGCGGCGGAGGTGGACGAGGAGCGCTTCGGAGGTATCGATCTGAGGTAAGTGCCACATAATGAGCTAGTATGCATAGCATACTAGCTCATTACGTCTTTTTCTTGCAGGTGTTATTTTTTTTTTCTTTTTGAAAAGTGGGTTTACAACCACTTTAAACACCCGCCATGAATATTACAATGGCACCACACAGTGCTGTTCCCACAGGAGCGGTAGCATTGTGTTGTGTCATGTTAAAAATTAAGCAGCATGTAGCTTTCATGAGGCATCGAATCTTGTCAACCACCTCAATTTATTACATTGGTAAAGCTCTATAATCACACCTTAACAGCATCTAGAGAATTTATGGCGTTTTAGTGAAGCATTTATAAAGTGTTAGCTGGGCACTGGGGGAGAGGCAGTAGAGGTTTCTGTATCCCAGAATTCACTGGGAAATAATAGAGAACTAGGAAGAGCAGCTCCACCCAGCCATATTGTCAGTGCCAGATAGGAAGAGAAGCACTGAGCAAAATTGCCATTGGCAAAGCTTTTTGTTTCATCAAAACAGAGCTGGAAATGCCAAGTGGCAAAGAGATCAATGTATACAAATCCATCTTGCAAAGAATTACCCAAAAAATGTCTGCTATCACATTACAACCTAACCACGCTTTAACCACTTCAGCCCCGGAGGATTTGGCTGCCAAATGACCGGGCCACTTTTTGTGTCGCTTTAACTGCCAATTGTGCGATCGTGCGACGTAGCTCCCAAACAAAATTGACGTCCTTTGATCACCTCTGCGGTTTAAATTTTTTGCGCTATAAACAAAAATAGGTTGACAATTTTGAAAAAAAAAAAAATTTTTTTTACTTTTTGCTATAATAAATATCCCTAAAAAAATAAATTTTTTTCCTCAGTTTAGGCTGATATGTATTCTTCTACATCTTCTTGGTAAAAAATTAAAAAATAAACGCAATAAGCGTTTATTGATTGATTTGCGTAAAAGTTATAGCGTCTACAAAATAGCGGATAGTTTTATGGCATTTTTATTAATATTTTTTTTTTTTACTAGTAATGGCGGCAATCAGCGATTTTTATCGTGACTGCGACATTATGGCGGACACATCGGACACTTTTGACGCTATTTTGGGACTATTCACATTTATACAGCGATCAGTGCTAAAAAATGCACTGATTACTGTATAAATGTGGCTGTCAGGGAAGGAGTTAACCACTAGGGGGCTATGAAGGGGTTAAGTGTGTTCTAGGGAGTGATTCTAACTGTGTGGGGGCGGGGCTTACTGTGACACGACACCGATCGCTGCTCCCGATGAGAGGGAGCAGACGATCAGTGTCCTGTCGCTAGGCAGAACGGGGAGATGCCTTGGTTACACTGGCCTCTCCGCGTTCTGCAGCTCTGTGACCCGATCGCGGTACACCGGCGGACATCGAGTCCGTGGGTCCCCCGGGCACGGTCACGGAGCAGCCATACCATTCTGCCGACGTATATGTGCAGGACACGGTTGGCAAGCAGTTAAAGAAAATCCTTTTCTCTACATCACTTCCCACTACAAAAGCAACGCCTCCATGGGCATTTATCGAGCATTCTTGAAGCTTTTTCAATGCACAATGAAAACACGCCATAAACACATCATAGATGCTATAGGAGCATTAATGAGCATTGCTTTGTTCTTCAAATTCAACACAATGTAAACAAGCCCAAAATAAGCTTCTGATTACAAAAATAAAAAAAAAAATTAAACAGATCAAGGCATGATTGTTTTTGTAATCAAAATTTGGTGGATGGAAGTTAAAAGAAAATTACCATGTGTAAGTCCAGCATTAGTGTGTACCGAATCACTTATAGGATCACTGTGGCTCTGTGTGTGATATAACACAGCAGTATACACACAGTCCAATAATAAATGTAGAGAAGACTTGCTTGCTTGTGACCCTATAATTTCATACAAACCCCCTTTAAAGCAAATTAATGTAGTTTACAGTTAAAAGTACTGTAATACCTATCAATAATGATCTGTTCACACTGACAGAGGTAGTGTCCTCCGATTCACAATTCTTTAATGAGGTCAAATCTATAAAGACCTTCTCAGCAGATCTATAAATTCATCTGAAGCATGAATGCAAAAACATGCATCAAATGTATGATTCTGGAGTGAATTTAGATTAGAGAAAATCTGAGGTTGAATTATATTAAAACAATACCAGATTCTTCAGGGAAGTTAACACCTTCATCAAGAGTTCTTCTCAGGCTCCCTACATTACTAAGTTCACGAGGAACAAGTCACCCATCTGAGAATTCATCCATGCCACACTGTATGACAGCAAATCAAATATCACTTACCAGTTCAATAAGTCCACTGTGTTTATCTCCATGGCCAGTATACAAAAATGTTGAATAGTCAGATAAAATTCACAACATCTCTGAAAGTATTGAAAATCTTGTAAGTTAATATATAGACTTAATATGCACATTGCTGTCCTATAACACGTTTAAGAATACTTTTTGGGTTCATGCACAATGGGTGTTTAGCCTCTGTGTCGGATATCCCGGCACTTTCCTGTGAACGGGCACAAGTGCACCACCCAGCACCCTGTAAAGGTCTACGAGAGGCTGAAAGCTGCTGCAGTTGGATGGTGTACTGAGTAGTACCAACGTTTAGGACTGTATGCACCCAGGGATGAATGCCTAGAAGACAAACTTCTTGGGTTCTGGTCATTCTTTATTGGATGCATATTGCCCTAAATGTTGATACCACTCAGGACATCATCCAGCCACAGCAGCATTCAGTCTCTCATAGACTTTTACAGGCGACTAGCAGCAGGGCTGCTTCCACCCGCACAAAAAATTCTGCCATTGGCTGCACATAGGCTAAAGGCCTGGTGTTCTTATGGCCTTACACAAATATACATAAGCCATTACTGCCTCCCTTCTGCCTGATACTACAATCATTTATTTTTACAGTTGTAAGACTGGATTCTCAAACTTCACCACTAAGATACATTGCAATACAAAGCTTAAAGTGGACCACCTATATATGTTTGTTCAGACAATTTGCACTATAAATAACCTATAAAGCTTGAAAATGTGTTTAGTACTGACACAATTTTTTGTTTTATTTTAAAGAACAAGTCCTGTTCACACAACATTATTAGTGTGGTTTTACATTTAAATGAATCCGTTTTCCATTTTAGATTTCTGATTTAGACATCGGTGCCTGCCTTTTGCAAATATCTCCTAAACCGTGTAGGTTTAGGAGATATTTCTTGCACCTACAGGTAAGCCTTAATCTAGGCTTACCTAGGTTTACAACCACTTTAAGCATATTTCATGAGTCACATATAGTTTGAAGCACAGAATAAAAAAGTTCAATGAGATTTGAAAAAGAACATTGATCAAAATTAGAGAACACTTTCAGATACCTCCCAGTTATTGGTGTTAATCTGGCACCTTGTGCTAATTTCTTAAATCATCTGACAAACCCTATTTTAAGTGGTTGTAAACCCACTTTGACAACAAACACCTACAGGTAAGCCTAGATTAAGGCTTACTTGTAGGTGTTTGCAATATCTCCTAAACCTACATGGTTTAGGAGATATTTGTCATTAAGTATGCACCGTTGTCTACGGCGCATGCGCGCCGTAGATAACGGCGCAGGCTCACTGAGAGCTTCCATTCATAAATTTGGCAATGACAGATTTGACGGCTCCCGCGCGCATGCGCGGGAGTGACGTCATTGCCGCTCGGGCCAATCACAGCGCTGGAGCGGCGAAAACAGGAACTAGTGACGAGGGGACAGCTAGAAAAGCTAGATCGGTGTTGCGGGGTGTCAGACTGACACCCTGCAACAACGATCGCCGCGGCTCAAAATCCTGAGGACGTCATATGACGTCCAGTCAGGATTTTGAAACCACTTTGCCGCTGTCAATCCGCTATAGGGCGGGCGGCAAGTGGTTAACCGCTTCCCGTCTGCCCAACGTCATAGGACGTCGTCGACTTTGAGCGGTGATATCTGAATGATGCTTGCAGTTACAGGCATCATTCAGATATCTTCTTTTAGAGCCAGCGATTCCCTTCACCATAAGAACAATCATATCGGCTGTTCAGCCGCTTGATCGTTCTTATAGGTGGCGGGGGGGGGGGGGGGGAACACCGGGGGGGGGGGGGGGGACACCCCCTCCCGCTTGCCCTTCGGTGCTTTTCCCGGCTCGCCCCTGTGATCGGCGAACCGGAGAAGGAACCGACCGGCGCCGGATGTTGACCATAGAGAATTCAGGCGGGCCAGATTTTTTTTTTGATTTCAGGCTTCCCTAGAGGTGGGGTCTGGGGACTTATTGACCCTAGATCTCACTGTAAAGAGGACCTGTCATGCACTATTCCTATTACAAGAGATATTTACATTCCTTGTAATAGGAATAAAAGTGATAAAAAAAAAAAAAAGTAAAAAGAAAAAACATGAAACTAGAAAAAAAAAAAGTAAAATTAACAATAAAAAAAAATCAAAATGTAAAACGCCCCTGTCCCCCGCATGCTCGCTCGCAGAAGCTAACGCATACGTAACTCGCGCCCACATACCACATATGTAAACAATGTTGAAACCACACATATGGGGTATCGCCACGAACATTCGAGCAAGAGCAATAATCCTAGCACTAGACCTCCTCTGTAAATCAAGACATGTAACCTGTAAAAAAATTTAAAGCGTCGCCTAGAGGAATTTTTAAGTACCAAAGTTTGGCGCCATTCCACGAGCATGTGCAATTTTGAAGCGTGACATGTTAGGTATCTATATACTCGTGTAACATCTTTCACATTATGCAAAATAATTGGGCTAAGTTTACTGTTTTTTTAATGCATGAAAGCGTTTGAAAAATTGCTGCGCAAATACCTTGAGAGATAAAAAGTTGCAATGACCGCCATCTTATTCTCTAGGGTCTCTGCTAAAAACACACACACACACACACACACACACACACACACACATATATATATATATAATGTTTGGGGGGTTCTGTGTAATTTTCTTGCAAGAAAATTATGATTTTTACATGTAAGAGAGAAATGTCAGAATTAGCCTGGTAGGACAGTGGTTGAAGGGGTTGTAAACCCTTGTTTTTTTTTTTTTTAAACAAACATATCATACTTACCTCCACTGTGCAGTTTGTTTTGCACAGTGTGGCCCCGAACCTCGTCTTCTGGGGTCCACCGGCGGCTCTCACGTAAACCCCCTAGGAGAAGCACTCTTCCTGGGGGTTACCCTGCGGACGCGCTCCTGAGTCCAGCATTTGCCTGCATAGACACAGAATGCCAGACTCAGCCCCGCCCCCAGCGTCACTGGATTTGATTGACAGCAGCGGGAGTCAATGGCTGCGCTGCTATCAATCTATCTAATCACGAGCCAAGAACCCTGGGCAGAGAGATAGAGCACATATCTGCCAAGGGAACGAACGGGCTCAGATGAGTAAAACGGGGGGCCGGTCAGTGTCAGAAATTTTTTATAGGATGCATTAAGGTGAAAAAACACATGCGCTTACAACCCCTTTAAACAACATAGGGTAATAGTGATCACAATGGCAATCAGTATCCTTGACTTGCACAGGAAAACCACAATTCTCTATGGTAAAGTGCTAGAACATGTGTGATATAGCAGGAACCACTAGCGAGTAAAAAAGTCTGCATGTGCTGTATGTGTTAAAGTAAAAATTTTGAGAAAAAGGTAGATATAGAAGGCTGTAAAATCATGCAAAAATACTTTAAAAAGAGAGCAAATGTCATTAATACAATGGGGTTGATCAAAGCTTGATTGAAAAAGCTGAATTTAGAAGCCAATTGGCTACTATGCACAGATGCACCAGATTCTGCACTCTCCAGCTTTAGTAAATCAACCTCACAGTGTTCTTATGCCCCGTACACACGATCGTTTTTCATGCCGTTAAAACTGCCATTTTAAAAAATGGTCCTGAAAAATGATCGTGTGTATGCTCCAGAGCATTTTTAACGACGTAAAAAACGGCCATTAAAAATTCCGGACATGCTCTCTTTTTTCACGTCGTTTTTCATGACGTGAAAAACGATAGTGTGTATGCTTTAACGACGTGAAAAAAAAATGCGCATGGTCAGAATCAAGTATGAGACGGGAGCGCTCGTTCTGGTAAAACTAGCGTTCGTAATGGAGATAGCACATTCATTACACAGTAACGGACTGAAAAGCGCGAATCGTCGCTCAACAAACTTTACTAACATGAAGGGTGGCGCCATTCGAACGGAACTTCCCCTTTATAGTGCCGTCGTACGTGTTGAACGTCACTGCGCTTTGCTTGATCGTTTTTTTTAATGATGGTGTGTACGCAAGGCAGGCTTGAGAGGAAACATGAAAAAAAACGAGGAGAAAAACGTCGGTTTAAAAAATGACATTTAGGCCTCATGCCCACTGGCGTTTTTACAGCTGCGTTTTTTGCAGCTTAAAAACGCCTGTCCATGTTATTGTAAATATATTTTTTTTTTTTAAAAAAAAAAACAAAAAAAAAAAACGTCGGAGCTAAAAACGCGACCGCGCGTTTTTTGCGCGTTAGTGCGCGTTTTTGCGCGTTTTTTGCTGCCTAATTCTGACGCTGAGGAACGCACTGGCCCTGGGTTTTTTTTACAGCTCAAAAACGCCTATGCTCTTTACAGCTCAAAAACGCCTAGGTGGACATGAAGCTATAGACTAACATGGACAGGCGTTTTTAAGCTGTAAAAAACGCTCAAAAACGCGGCTGAAAAAACGCCCGTGGGCATGAGGCCTAAAAACGATCGTGTGTACGGGGCATAAGAGAGGATTATATATTGGTAAATACTTGTCAATACTTGGTAGAAGCATTCACTGTTCAGGGTATTTAGACAGCCACAGCTGCTGGCTGTCAAAATATAATAGCTGGCAGCGAAGTAATGGCAGCAACTTATAGCCGGATTGTGATATTACAGTGGACAAATCGGACACCTAACTGACACTTTTGACACATACAGCGATCACTGCTAAAACATATGCACTGTCACTGTACTATTGACACTGGCAAGAAAGGGGTTAAAATCAGGGGCGATCAAAGGGTTAACTGTGTCCCTAGGGAGTACATGCCAACTGTCTGGGGGTGCTTGTACTTTGGGAAGGCAGAGATCAGTGTTTCTGCTTGGCAGAAACACAAGATCACTGATTTCCCTTGTCACAGAATGGCGATTTGCCTTGTTTACATAGGCAGACCACCGTTCTGCCTGTCTCCCGAATGATTAGAAAGTCCCGCCAGAAGTGCCAGGTCTAGTATGTGATCTGGTGCAGAGTGGCTGCTCTACCACAGTATATCTGCATGGGGCAGTCATGAAGAGGTTAACCAGACACTGATAGAAGTCACAAGATTGCTATATACTGCTAATGAGAAAAGGTATTTATCAGTTTATATTTACTAAAGTAATTGCATTTCCATGTTCTGTGTACTGTGGGAGATGAGATCTAGTGAATGCAGGGTCCTGGGTTTAGTACCACTTTAATCTTCATAGTGTTTTTGGTATTGATATTCTGTCTAACAAGTTGTGGGACTTTTCAGAAGCAGGTATTCTTTTTTTTTTTTTGTAAGCTTTATGACAATAATAAACAGTTTAACACCATTCAAGAAAGACAAATAAGGGTGAATAATAATGCAATAAAGTATTTTCCAAATCATTTACAAATAACAATAAATACAAATGATGGACTACTTTGCGTAGATCAGGGGTATAAAACCCCAACTTAATCAATATTAATTCCAGGCTGTTACACTACAAAATGTGGAAATGCCGAAAGGTTATTTTTAATCATATATTTTTATTGAGCTGCACAGAGCAGTCACAGTATACTCACCAGATCTTCTTCTGCAGCAAAGGAGAGCGTGAATTTTTTCAGGATAACAATCTTGTTCTTGATATGGGCTAATGTAAAATGCTCATCTTCTCTAAAAAATGATAAACCAAAAGACCCAGAAGTTTAGGAAATTACTTTTTTGTTTTGTCTCAGATCTCTCTAATCAGCCATATTCAAGTGCCTCCAAAGATAGTCATATTATAGCAACATAGTTATTGTTATTGGTTATATTTGACAAAGGTTGGTAAAAAGATCTATATCTATATATATATATATATATATATATATATATATCTATATATGATATACCATATTTATTGGCGTATAACGCACGCTGGAGTATAACCCCCCCAAATTTGAGAGGGAAGTTTCAGGAAAAAAAACTTTTTTTCAAATAAACTACTTTGAAGCAAAATAATGGTCAGTGCCAATCAATGCAGCCTGATTAGTGCCCATCTGCAGCCTCAATGCAGCCAATGCCCATCTGCAGCCTTCTCTGCGCCCATCCAATGCAGCCGATGCCCATCTGCAGCCTCAATGCAGCCTCTGTGCCCATCTGCAGCCTGATCTGCGCCCATCCAATGCAGCCTGATGCCTATCTGCAGCCTCACCATCTCTCATGCAGTGCAGGAAATCAGGAGGGGGACAAGCGCCGCCGGAATCACAGAGCCGTCATCTTCTGTTAAGAGTACTCGGCTCTCAGTCGGCAGTCACATACACAGTCCCGCCTTCGCCATTGGACCAGCTCCTGTGATTGTCAGAACACTGGTCCAATGCCGGTAGCGGAGGCGGGACGTGCGTGTGATGTCAGAGCCGAGTAAACAGGACATGACGGCTCGGTGATTCCGCCAGCGCTCGTCCCCCTCCTTCTCCTCCGAGGTACGCTATCGGCGTATAACACGCACCCGTGATTTTCCCCCTATTTTCAGGGGGAAAAATTGCGTGTTATATGCCAATAAATACGGTCTTCCATTCACAATTTTCTGAATTCTGAGATACTGTGTTTAAAGGATACTGGATTAAATAAAAAGGTGTAATATTGGAATTCTACAGCTGCAATCCCAGACAGACAGTCTAATTTACATTACTGTTTGAAGTTCTGAAAAAGAAAAACACACGCCAAGTTTTAAGCTGGTCATAGGCCAGTATGCTGAACAAAAACAAGGGGGATGGAAGAATCCCCTTGCCAGGACACTGTGTTCTGACAGTAGGACCCTGTGCTGTCAGAATACATTGATCAGCAACTGCAGCTGATTGGTTGCAGCTGTTGATCAAAAAAAGATCGGTGTCTGTCAGGGATGGCCAAACACTGATCAAAATTATACCAGTTGAGTAGAGACTGTCTATGGCTAGCTTTAAATTTAGAAGAAAGATAATTTAGACAAGTTCAGGGCTCAACACATTTGTCTTATATCCCAACCCCAGCCAAAACCTTTTATTTAATTTTAGATAGCGTGGATAAGGGTTTGGGCCTTCCTTAGGTTTGTACTGCCATCTGTGTTCTTTTTGGGTGGCAGGATGTGATGGAAAATCTCTCCAACAAAGGCACTGTCAAAAACACATTTTTATTATAGTGGGGGGGAAGAGTTAAAATTTCTGACAATGTTTTAAAGTGGATGTAAACCAGTGAAGTGAACAGCCTCAGATGATACACAGAGACAAAACAAATCTCCCTACATAAGTTTTACATGTATATCTGCTGTCTTCAGCTTTCTATGTTCTCATTGTGTCAGAAATTTGTCTTCCTGTTTCAGCAGTGGGAAGGGAGTCTGGGCATACACTGTGTGAAAGCTGATTGGAGGAAAGGCACACACTCCCCTCCACATAGGCAGAGGAATGAAGTCTGAATAGACCAGCTCTCTGCTTATCTATCTTGAAGTTCCCTCCCTGGCACAAATTTACAGCTGCTTTTATTTTGTGTTTCGGAGAACTTGTGAGAGGTTATCATGCTGATAGCAGAGGAATGGAGCAATAGAAAGACACTGCACTTAGGGCTTTGGAGAGAGAGAGAAGAAAACATTACAGATATATGTGCCCAGGTCAGATTTCATAAATGGGGTTTACAACCACTTTAAGTGCTACCTATGCACCCCTGTCCTAGTCATGACCGCTTACCCTGTTTCTTACATAGTCATTACATCTAATTTCTGCGCACATGAGCAAATGCCATGGGGCGTTATAGTGCCCATCTAATGGAATCTGGGGCACTTGTGCGCATACATGGAAACCAACGCGAGGGTGCAGATGGTCACAGCACCCAAATAGATGAAGAGACTGGTGGCACAAATGCCATTTTTTTTTTAAACGGTAGGGCAGAAGTGGGGTGGGGGCATTCATATGCAGTTAAGTTCTGCACACAGACAGCAGTAAATACTAAACAGTTCTAACGCTTCCATACGCTAGCCAAAACTAAAACAAAAATTTTATTTGACATATCGGCCTGAAGTTCTCCTTTAAAAGCAAAAAAACAGCACAAAACAAAGAGAGGACAAGAGAAGATTAAAAAATAGGAGGCAGGGAACTAGCGTTCTGATAACAAGGTACAGTGAAGAGGATAGAAGACAAGAAGGGACTTTCTAAGAATGATAAGGAAAATATAAGGTAGGGGCTAGAAAGGATATAAAATAAGACAAATGGGTTGATTTACTAAAACTGAAGAGTGCAAAATCTGGTGCAGCTTTGCATAGAAACCAATCAGCTTGCAGGTTTGATTATGAAAGTTGAATTCAACAAGCTGAAGTTAGAAGCTGATTGGCTAACATGCACAGCTGCATCGGATTTTGCATTCTTGAGTTTTAGTAAATCAACCTCAAAGTGTCATTCATGGTTATATATACCTTTCTAGAGTTTCTTGTGCCTCCCTTGTGATAATAGCTCTGATATAGTACTGCCGATCAGAAATATGTACAACAGCTCCTGGATACTGACACTCTTCTGTTCGTTCTGGCATTTTGAGAAACTAAAGCAAGAAAAACATGGAAAGGTTATAGTATTAGCAAAATCACAAAAAATTGACACACTAGTCAACCTTTGTAACATAATTAGTAAAAATACCGGGCCTCCTGTAAAGGCTATACCTGTAGGCCTTTTGCGGCACCTCCCCACAAAGCCTGGCTGAAAAACTCCTATATAGTTATTCGCCTGCCTTGTTGCATACATTGTTGTGTCAGAGGAGCAGGTGCTCTCCCTGGTTCAAAAGCTGCTCATGTGCAATGTGTTCTCTCTGCCCCTGTTGTAGCAGTGCTGACATCAGTGTTATTTCTTTACCTTTGGGGGCTCCTTGTTTGCATAGTCACTTCTACACAATAGGAGAACTTAGCCTTTAAATCAGCTATACAGTTAGCGTTTTACTCATGGATCAATAGATCTGACATTTACTACATGTAGTCCACATGTGTTTAAATGACAGTGATTGATTCACCACTATTGAATTTTCAGTGAATATTGCATTCACTGCTTTATAAGTAATTGGTATTTAGATTCCTGTCACTGGAAATCGCAGGGTGGGTTAATCGCCCATCTCATTGTTGCCTTAGGGTTAGAGATTAGGAGTAGGTTATAAAAAAATATTAATGGAATCTAGATATTCAGACTATATTCAGATTCTACAACACAAAATAAAAACTGTGTGATTCAAAAAAGGATGGCGCAAAAATAAAGCCGATTTCTACATAACGGAATTACCCTAACACTGTATTACCATAAAAAGACATTAACTGTCCACGTTTTACCTCTGCACTACAAATGTTCGATGTGAGCGACACAACGTTTGTCAAGATGGTACTCCAGTTCTGCCCAGACTCGTGCCAGCATGTCCTAAGATATTAACTCCACTGCCTCTGTCACTGCCTCGTCTCAGGTAGTTCAGGCCCTGTGGCATGGGGGGGGGGGGGGGGGGGACGAGCTGCACCAAGTCTGTGTACCCCCACAGAAAGAAGTCACAGGGTGTCAGGTCTGGCGATTGCACAGGCCAGAGTGACAATGGGGAATCGTTCCTTCCTGCACGGCAACAGCTCGTTTGTGCAAATTAAAACACACAAAAAGCCTTTGATGTTGCGATCTCGTGTACATAGCACTACACTATGCCTCGGGTCATAAGGACATGAGCAAGCAAATAAACACACAATACCTTGAGATCTGTCACTTTCATCATTTTAAAAATTTGCTGTTAACCATTGTTGTCATGGTGGAAAAGTAAAAACTTGTAGCGAGAGTAAAAACAATATGTGAAAGGCAATGATCTGTCGCATCGCCAATGGGGCTCACATAAAACATTTGTAGCACAGAGGTAAAACTTGGACAGTTAACATGTCTTCTAATGTTTTTTTTTCCCAATAATTTTTATTGAAAGTTTTTTGTTTTATAGACATACATTTAGTAACAAAACACAACAGATAAAAAAAAAAAAAAAGTATGTTGCACCCAGTTACATCATACAAAAGTATAGTACAGTATAGGACAGCCTCCAAATCTTAAAGAGAACTCTAATTACAGTGGTTTGCGGATACAACGTTCAGCAATGGGTACATGAAACCCTAAGTAACATATTAGATAGACAAGATAGACAATTGTCTAGCCTACATGTCAAAAAGGCCATGAGTATTTTTATACCGACTAATAAGACTTATGCAAAGCTGACCAAGCTAGCGATAATTCATTACTGCCGTATTTTGGCCCTCGATCAACCAATTAGCACTGCAGTAATCTAAAAGACACGAATGAGAAGGGAGCTAAGCCAGGAACTGCCAACCAGGGCTCCCAAATTTGATTACATTTACTAGCTGTGCCTCTATTCCGACACACTTGTTGCTGTGGCGATACTAACGTAGAAGGCACCTACTCCAAAATATCCTGCCAAACATCATCAGATATATCTCCCAGGTCTTTCTCCCAACCTCTTCTACCCGGACAAGTAACCACCTGTTGATACTGTCCCATCAAGTAGCTATAAATGGAAGATATAAGGCCCTTTTTAATCAGAACACCTTGCAATAGAATCTATAAGTAGCATGGAGTGTACCACCAGTGTGACATGTTTAAACTGAGCCTGAAGGGCGTTTCGCAATTGTAGATAACAAAAAAAAATCTACGAGATGGAAGTGGGTAAAATGTTTGCAGATCCTGGAATGTTTTCAAAGAGTATTCTGAGTATATACATTTGGACAATATATTGGATCCCCGATGTATGTCAGTACTCGAACCCCTCTAACTTGCGTATTTCCTCATAATTTTTGTTCCACCAAAGCGGTGTATATGCCGAGATTTCTGTGTATTGCATGATTCGTCTCATTTCCTGCCATGCCTTATGCATAAGTAACAGGGTAGGGCTACTAGAGGAAAGTGCAAAAGAGCCTGACTGATTGGGCTAAGAGATGGTAACTAGAAGATCTACAGTACATAACAATACCGACTGTACAGGGTCTGACCAATTTGCTGCCCCCCCCATCCAGCAAAGTACTGAAGTTGGGCTGCTAGAAAATATAGTCTTGCATGAGGCACTGCCAGACCCCCCACATCTTTAGGTAGCTGAAGTGTCAATAACTTAATCCTAGTGTTTTGGCATCTCTATAAAAGTATGCAGAATAAGGAATCAATTTTTTTAAACCACTTAAGGGGTATCCACACTGGTTATTTGCTCAGCCTACCACCGATAGGGGCAATTTGGTTCATGCTTGGCTTTTAGTCTTGAATTTGTTGAGGATGGGAGTCGGATTATAACGTAGATATTCCTCCACTTGAGGGTGTATCCATATACCTAAATATCTAAAGGACGTCACTATTTTGATTTGTTGGGCAATCTGCAGTAGAGCGGAAGAAGGCTCTGTCCGTTTTCATCCAATCCCATCCGATCCGATCCACCAGACAGATGTAAAATCGGGTCACCATCCGTCTGGATTACATGGACAGGATTAGATCAGATTGCGGCAGATGTCAGCGGACATTTCACAGCTGACACCCGACGCTCCATAGCAGTGAATAGAGGCTCCGATCAGGTCCGCCTGAAAAACTGACAGGCGGGCCTGATCAGAAAGCCTGTGTGAAAGGGGCCTTAGGAGATAAAAAAAAAATAGGCATATTAATTACGGTTTATGCAGCCTTACTGCATTAACGTAAAAACAAATAAGAGGGTTCAACTGGGCTTTAAAGTGGTTGTAAACCCTTTACAACCACTTTAACCTACAGGTAAGCCTAGATTAAGGCTTACCTGTAGGTGCTTGAAATATCTCCTAGACCTACACGGTCTAGGAGATATTTACAAATCGCCTTACGGCGATTTCTTCTGCGCATGCAACGAAGTTAGAAAGGGCACGCTGTGCCGTTTCTAGATCGGTTCATGCTGTGACTAGCGGCTCCCGCGCTCATGCGCGGGAGTGACGTCACGGGCCTCCAGTCAGTCACAGAGCCGGAGTTCACGGCCCCGGAAGGAAGAGGGGTGAAGAATTGACGCTCGCTGCTAGCAAGGAAGACGGGGACATCTCAGGCTTCTCCTGCAGGTAAGTGTTACAAAATGGGCTACTATGCGATGCATAGTAGCCCATTATGCTTTACCTTTGTTGGGAAACAAAGAGGAAGTAAAACCCATCAGGGTTTACTTCCTCTTTAATACAAATCCTTTTTCCTCCCATTAGGTTTCCTATATAAACCAAATTCCTATGGGAAACACTAAATAAAAAACTTACCTCAACTACCTGGGCAGGTGCTGGTTTAAGCATGAATGTTTCTCCTTTATATTTTGTTATCGCATCGAGAATCCAAGGGTAGCCAATTGAAGACCGAGCTGGGGCCATTTTATTCCTATAAAATGTTCTGTTTACAAAAAGAGAAACAAAAAAAGTGATGAAAACAGGCAATACACATTTATTTTTGCACATGTATTGTTATGCAAAGATATGCGAGGAACTTTTAGAACTGATCGTTTCCAAGGTGGTAAGCCAAACAACACTTCTTCATATACACTAGCATTCAATTCCATGGGCATTACTGCACCTGGAAATACAAGCAAGCAGTTGTTTTTATTTATACATTAAAGTGCAGTGCACCAATGTAGACAATGGATCAATTGATGCAGGGCTGCTTATTTTTTTTAAGACACCAGAGTTCTTAGCCCTGTAGGGGCAAAGTACAGGTCTGCATCAGGTTTAATTCTATATTTTTTTAAGGATTTAGAAAAAGAACTGACTCATTGTACAGAGCATTTACTAGTGATCAAGTCAGCACCACAGGGTGCTAATCAACTGTCAGAGACATAGGTGTGCGCAGCCTATTGCATTAGGGTGTGCACCCCAAAAGCTCAAACACATATGCATGTATGTGTACTGACTACATTGTTCTCAGCCCAGCTTACCTTCTCCTGGTAGGCTGAAGTCCATCCCACACTGCAGGCTTTATTCCTCCCTCTCCTGCCTTCTCCAGCTACTGGCACCTCCTGTTATAAAGTTAAATAAGGTGTGCTGGGGAAGGGGGCAGGTACAGTGTCATTCCCATTGGCTAAGGATTCAGCAGAGAAGTGGAGCAACTGTAGCCTCTGGCCTTTTACAGACACTGCGTGATTGGCAACCTTGGTGATTAGGGTGTGCCCAGGCACACCTGGCACACCCCCTGCGCAAGCCTATGGTCAGAGATGTAATAAAACTAATGAAGTACAGATTGGTGACAGCGGTAGACAATATCATTATGTCAGTGCTCCTTTCTAATATCAATCTTCAATATATTTACAAATACACATACAGTAAGTATTATAAAACACTAAGAGCCGGTTCACACCAGGGCGGCACGACTTTGGGGGCGACTCGGCAAGGCGATCTCAAGACGACTTGAGAGGCGATTTGCAAATTGACTTCTGTATTGAAGTCAATGCAAGTCGCCCCGAGTCGCCCCCAAAGTCGTACAAGAACCTTTTTCTAAGTCGGAGCGACTTGAGTCGCTCCTATTAGAACGGTTCTATTGAACAGAGCGGGACGCGACTTGTCAGGCGACTGAGTCGCCTGACGAGTCGCCCTGGTGTGAACCGGCTCATAGGGGGTTATTTACAAAAGGCAAATCCACTTTGCACTACAAGTGCAAAACTACAAGTGCAAAGTGCACTTAAAATTGCACTTGGAAGTGCAGTCGCTGTAAATCTGAGGGGTAGATCTGAAATGAGGAGAAGCGCTGCTGATTTTATCATCTAATCATGTGCAAGCTAAAATACTGCTTTTTATTTTCCTTGCATGTCCCCCTCGGATCTACAGCGACTGCACTTCCAAATGCACTTTCAGTGCAATTTAAAGTGCACTCTTAGTTTGCACTTGTAGTGCAAAGTGGATTTGCCTTTCGTAAATAACCCCCATAAAAGCCACAAAAAGAAGAAAGGCATTACTGATTGAAATTAAGCTGAAAATAAAAAACAAATAACATTTGTGGTCTATGTTTGGGATTCTTCTCACTTCCTATTTATTTTATAGTTTCAGAAAGAACAATAAGGCCCCTTTTACACGGGGCGGATCTGCTGGACGGACTTCATCAGCTCAGCGGGGGATCGCTCCGTTGATCCCCACTGAGCAGAAGGATGACAGGTCTGTCTCCGCTCACGGTGCAGGGACGGACCTGTCAGAGCCCAGCTGTTCTCTATGGGCAGATCGAATGAAAATGAACAGCCCGTAAGCTTATCTTTTAACAAGCTGAGGAACAACTCAACTCTTTAGGGCAGGTTTTCGTTGCGGACCCATCAACCTCCAATTCTGCCCAACTACGCCTACATTCTAGATTAACAGACCATCTTCACTTTGAAAAAGCTAAAAGGGGCATATTCTTTAGCAAACAAAGAACCTTCGAACATGGGGAACGCGCCAGTAAACTCCTGGCATACATGGCCCATCGGGATCATAGCCCTCCCGTGGTGGTCCAGCTCCGATCAGAGTCTGGAACCATGCTTACAGACCCTGCCCAGGTGGCCCATTAATTCAGACGATTCTATGCAGACTGGTACACCTCAAAGGCCAGCCGCCTCCCCGAGTGACTTACACCTTCTCCTACAGAGCATGGACTTCCCCTCCCTCACTGACTCCCAACTAGAGCTTTTAGAGGCGCCCATCACCGAGGAATGCATAGCGGAGGCAATAGCTAACCTACCAACCTCCAAAGCCCCCGGCTCTGATGGCCTCCCCCTGGAATTTTATTCCCAATTTCAAGACGTCCTTATCCCCAAGCTGCAAGCACTTTACTCCTATATTTATGAGACTGATACATTGCCACGCACCATGGGTGAAGCCCTAATTGTCCTTATCCCGAAACCAGGAAAAGATACCTTATACCCTGAATCGTATCGCTCCATCTCCCTCCTACAATTGGATGTCAAAATACTTGCCAAGATCCTCGCCCTACGGCTTAACAAGGTAGTACTTAGCCTCATACACGCCGACCAAACTGGATTCATGCCCAATAAAAACACTGCTTTCAACATCCGGAGGCTCTTCATGAATCTCCAGGCTACTCATGACAACACTGGCTCTTGGGTGGTGGTCAGCCTGGACGCTGCCAAGGCGTTTGATTCAGTAGTATAGAGCTACTTGTGGGAATGCCTTCGCGGCTTCGGCCCCAGATTTATTAAATGGCTCCAGCTCCTCTACCAGGCTCCCACAGCCTGGATCCAGGTCAATGGCAAAACGTCAGACCCCTTTCCTCTGTCCCGGGGCACCCGCCAGGGATGTCCCATGTCCCCAATGCTATATGCACTGGCTGTTGAACCTCTGGCCATCGCCATCAGGGCGCACCCTGACATCAAGGGCCTCTGCATGGGACAGGTGACTGAAGTCCTCAGTCTCTATGCGGACGATATGCTCCTATATTTGGAGGATGCTGGCCCCTCATTAACAGCAGCCCTGCAACTCATCCAACAGTTTGGTACCTTCTCGGGGTTGCAGATTAATTGGTCCAAATCCCAGATCCTCCCTATAGATATCACTGCTCCCACGGCTGCCCAGGCGAAACTCCCCCTGGTGAGGACAAACAAGATCAAGTATCTTGGCATGTAATGCTCACGGTCTCTCAGAGACTATATGCCCCTCAACCTGGAGCCTTTCTATGATCTCCTAAAAAGTAAAACCCAAGTTTGGGCCAGACTCCCCCTTGGTGTCATGGGTTGAATCAATTTAGTGAAGATGATTCTCCTTCCCAAGTTGCTCCATCTATTCTGGCATGCACCCCTCTACATAACAGCCCACGTTTTTAGGTCTATGGAGTCTATACATAAACCCGTTCTTGTGGGGCCCCTCGAGACATAAATTATAGTGGCGGACACTAAAACGCCCCGTTCACCTGGGAGGCACAGCTCTCCCTGACCTTGCATTTTATTACATAGCCTCCCAGCTATCTCACTTCTACTACCTCAACCACCAGGACAAGCTCCGCTATTCCACTATGGTATGTACGTCAGTCGCCAACGTTGTGGCCCACCCCTTTCAGATCCTTTTTTGCAAACATCGGGGCCTTGTCCGCCTTGGCGACAGTCGACATATGTTGGTACACCACTGTAAAATATGGCAACTGGCGATGGTCACCACTGAGGCTCCCCCCTTACATGCTCACACGCCACTCTGGGACAACCCCCAACTTCCCGAGATGATGACACTCCCTGACCACAACATTTGGGTAGCCAATCGGATCATTTACCTTTCCCAGGTCATCTCGGGAGGTATGATACGATCATTCCAGGCCCTCAAGGACGAATTTGCCCTCCCCAATCACATGCTATTCGGCTACCTCCAGGTTCGGCATGCCCTTCAATCCCAATTTGGCACTTCTATCCCCAGACTGGAGACGATGACCCTGGCGGATACGGTCATGTGTAGCGATCCCAAGAAACGTATCTCCTTCATTTACAACCACCTCCTATTGCCATCGGCCACCACTCATGCATACCAACTGAAGACTAAGTGGGAGGAGGACTTGGGGGGGCTGAAGGATGAGGAATGTGAGGAGATCTTGGAGTCCTGTAAAAAGGTATCCCCTAAGCTATCAGATAGGCTCACGCACCTTTACATCCTCCATAGGTCATATCTCACTCCCTCCCGCCTCTCTAAATACAAAGCAGGACCATCTCATATGGTCCTGCCCTCCCCTCCAGCAATACTGGTCACAAATTGTCAAATTTCTGCACGATCGCATGGGCTCTCCCCTGTCACTTTGCCCACGACAATGTCTGCTCGGCCTCCTCCCTCTTCCGGAGGAAAAGTATCTCACCACCTTTTTACATGAATCCCTCTTTACAGCTAGAATGCAGATAGCCCAACTCTGGCTCAGAGCTAGCCCCCCCCCCCCCCCCACTGTCTAACAATGGAAGAGGGCGGTGAACGCCACTCTCTCATACAAGAAAGTTTTGTACCAACATTGCGGATGCCCGTGCTAGTTTAATAAAATCTGGGACAGATGGGTAGAGGATTCCTCCACATGTGAAGACTATGAAGACTAGATGCTTCTAGCACACCACTTACACATGCTTGCTGTGACCTAACTTTGTTATGGTTTCCAGCGAACAACAGTGACTTAATGTGATTGTTACCACTGTAGATGTGACATGTCATATGTTTTACTCCTCTGTTTGGTGCCTGTTGCACCCCATTGTTTTGTATGTGATCTCTGCTTTGGATTTTAATCCTCAATAAACTTTATTTTTGATAAGAAAAAAATAAATAAATGGACAGCCCGTCAGTTTTCATCTGATGGCAAACGTATCGACATCTTTCTGTTTTGAGTGTATCATGTCAAATCGGATGGCAGGTGGGTGTCAGCTGATATCCGCCTGCCCATAGAAATCAATGGGTGGCCCGCTTGGACCCGCCTAAAAAACGGACAGGTGGATCCGAGCGGGCCGATCGTGTGAAAGGGGCCTAATGGGTTGATTTCTTAAAACTGGAGAGTGTAAAATCTGGTGCAGCTGTGCATGGCAGCCAATCAGCTTCTAACTTCAGCTTGTTCAATTAAAGCGGAGCTCCACCCTAAAGTGGAACCTCCTCTGTCCAGATTCCTCCCCCCCTCCGGTGCCACAATTGCAGAATCCACACTGCGGGTAGACTGCGGGTAGTGCGTCACTTCCCGGTCCCCCCCCCCCCCCGTTGTGTTCTGGCAAACACACGGCTCCCAGGACACAGCGGGGACCAGTGAAAGACGCGCAGCGCTGCTCGTGCATACGCAGTAGGGAACCGGGAAGTGAAGCTGCAACGCTTTACTTCCCAATTCCATCACCCATGATGGCGGCGAGGGCAGCCGAGAGATGAGCGATTGCTTGTCTTCTGCTGCCGACGTCGCTGGACTCCAGGACAGGTAAGTGTCCTAATATTAAAAGTCAGCAGCTGCAGTATTTGTAGCTGCTGGCTTTTAATATTTTTTTTACGGCGGAGCTCCGCTTTAAGCTTTGACGGAAAAAAAAACATGGAAGCTGATTGGCTATCATGCACAGCTGCACCAGATTTTGCACGCTCAAGTTTTAGTAAATCAATCCCTAAGGCTGCTTTCACACTGGGGCGCGGGTGGCTTCAGCGGTAAAGCGCCGCTATTTTTAGCGGCGCCTTACCATCGTTTTTGTGGAGGTATTCGGGCCGCTAGCGGGGTGCTTTTAACCCCCGCTAGCGCCCGAAAAAGGGTTAAAACCATCAGCAAAGCGCTGCTGCAGCGGCGCTTTGCCAGCAGTTTGGCCGCGCTGCCAATTAATTTCAATGGGCAGGAGCAGTGTACACACCGCTCCTTCACCGCTCCAAAGATGCTGCTTGCAGGACATTTTTTAACGTCCTGCCAGCGCATCGCCTCAGTGTGAAAGCACTCTGGCTTTCACACTGACACTGCAGGGGAGCCGTTTTTCAGGCGCTATTTTTAGCCCAAAAGCGCCTGAAAAACACACCAGTGTGAAATGGGTCTAATTAAGAGGAAATCTCCCCAAAGGGTACACACACAACATTAAAATGGAACTTTAGTCAGAAAATTAAGTCCTGCTAGATCACTTCTGCTGGTCCCTTTTGCAGGTATAGCTATGTAATATATTAAAAATAGATGCCTATACTGTTTAAAATCCAGTAATACACTGGTTTCACCCAGATCTGCACATGCTCAGTTGCTCTCCATTTTCAGGCACTGCTGAGTTTGTAGAGACCGATCTGCTGACAGCCTTAAAGTAGAATTAAACCCTCCTATCCTTTACAGCCAAGGAAGCTGCTTCTGTTTGATCTGCAATGGTGCTGCACATGTGATCATTTATGACACTATTCATTTTATGTTTGATAGATTGGCTGGGAACACAAGCAAATGTGACACTTAGCAAACCCGGCATTTCAGGAATGTAACTGTTTTTTTCAAACAGTTAAATCGAAGGGTTTAGTTCCACTTTATGCTCTATTGCTGTTCCGGAGTTCTGGGCTTCAGAAAAATGGCAGCCTCCAGCAAGAAGAAACAGGAGCAATACTGGAGTCAATATACAGCACTCACTAATTTTGGCAGCATAATAATTAAAGTGGTTGTAAACCCGCTGTGACAACTTCACCTACAGGTAGGTGCAAGAAATAGCTACTTAACCTACACGGTTAAGGAGATATTTTCAGAAAACACTGCACTGTTGTCTACGGCGCAGGCGCACTGAGCGTGCGGGCTTTCTGAATGGGAGAATGCCGACCCCGCGTGCATGCGTGTGACGTCATCGCCGCTCCGGCCAATCACAGCTCTGGAGCGGCGTTACCCGGAAGACGGTCGGAGGGGACATGGTGGCGGCGGAGGGGAACGAGGAGCGCTTCGGAGGCTTTGATCTGAGGTATGTGCCACATAATGAGCTAGTACATACTAGCTCATTAGGCCTTTTTCTTGCAGGGTTTTTTTTCCCATCAACATTTTTTTTAGGTTTACTTCCTCTTTAATGTATGTTCCTTGCTAAAGAACACACAATCTT